>JAEIFS010000742.1:10000000-11243778 GCA_018904165.1 Zaprionus camerounensis
CGGTGTGCCTGGCTAAGTGTGTTTGTGTTTGTGTGTGCCTTTATATGCTCTGCTTCACTCCCACTCCCACAGAGGGCGCAGCATCGCATCGCATCGTTTGTCGCTCTTTCGTCATTCATTCATTGCCTGAGCGCCATTCGTAGCGGTTCGTCGACGTCGTCGTCGTCGTTGTCGCAGAAATTAATTAAATTTGTGGAAACACGAAAAGTACGACGCGAATAAATAAAGCGCTTTTATTTGTTATTTGTTGCTATTGTTTGTGCGCTGGAAATGCGCTAAATGCGCACACAGATACACCAAATACAAACACACACACAGATAGAGAGAGACGGGTGCAGAGAATGTGCTGAGATAACGTTAACAGAGATTGGCTAACACAAAAATGGTCAAGTCGCTCGTCTCCAAGCTGCAGGCATCCTCAAATCTCTCGCTAGCGCAGACTTTCGGCATCGGCGGCGGCAGCAGCGGAGCAGAGGAGACGAATTATTCAAAACGTTTGTTTGTTTTTCCAACAGATACACACACACACACACACACAACATCACACACACACACAGACATACACAGGGTACACTTGAGATTGATTTGCATTTTTCCACAATATTCCCCAACAGATCGCAATGATCCCGGACGTTTCTTTGGCGATGGCGTCCAGTTCAAGGCCAAGTTGATTGGAATACTGGAAGTGGGCGAGGCACGCGGCGATCGCATGTGCCAGGAGGCACTGCAGGACCTGAAGATGGCCATACGTGCCGCGGGGGAGCACAAGCAGCGCATCATCATTCATGTGACCATCGATGGACTGAGGTTGCGGGATGAGAAGACCAGTGACTCACTGTATCATCATCCGGTGCACAAGATCTCGTTCATTGCCCAGGACATGACAGACTCGAGGGCCTTTGGTTATATCTTTGGCTCACCCGACAGTGGACATCGCTTCTTTGGCATCAAGACGGACAAGGCGGCCAGTCAGGTGGTGCTGGCCATGCGCGATCTCTTCCAGGTGGTGTTCGAGCTGAAGAAGAAGGAGATCGAGATGGCGCGTCAGCAGATCCAAGGCAAATCCCTGCACGATCATGCCAGCCAACTGGCCACCCTGTCCTCATTGAAATCGGGTCACTCGGAGCTGGCCACGGGCTCCGGTGGAGGCTCCTCACATGGCATGCTGGGCGGTGGCTCCTCCAATGGCGTGGGAGGATTGACGCGACTGGGTGTCAATCTGGATGTGGCCAAGGCATCAGGAGCTGCAGCCAAGGAGGTAAGCTAGAGAATCTACAATCTCTCTCTCTCCCTCTCTAACCCCTTCTCTTGCCCTTGCAGATCTCCCCCGAGTCTGTTGCGGATCTGGTGGATCTGGAGCAGGAGCTGACATCGCTGCAGCGCGGCATCAGTCAAATGGAGCGCATCACGCCCAATGATCCCAGCAGCACATCCCATCAGCATGGTGGCCACATGGGGCAGCTGGCCAAGTCGGCCAGCGAGGATGATCCCTTTGGGGATTCCTTCATCTATGTGCCCTCCTACAACATTCTGCCACCTCCTCCAGATTCGGGACGCACACGTCACAAGCAGCTCAGCAAGACACCAGAGAGTGCAGCAGCAGGTGGAGGAGGAGGAGGGGGAGCTGGTACTAGCTCCGCACTGGATGCCATGTCCACTCTGCTCTCACCGGCGCCAGGTGCCTCCTCTCCTGCCACCTTGCAGGGCGCTGCCTGCGCCGGCGCCGACGACGACGAGAGTTGGCTGCACGAGCTGCAGCAGCAGAACGATGTCTTCGATACCACCAAGGTGACAGCGACGCCGACGCCCATGTCTGCTGCTGCGATGCTGGGCAGCGTTCCCATGGCTTCCATGGCACCGCTGGCAGCGCGCGAATCTTCGGCAACGCCCACGCAGCAAATTAGCGATATATCTGCAGCGACGTCGGCAGCGGCTGTGGCAGCGACGCAGGATGCAGGGTGTGTGCCATCGGGAGGTGGCATTGATGTGGGGTTAAGTGCGCTGGCCACACTAGGCGCAGGAGAGGAGGGGGCTACAGCAACAGTAACAGTAACGGGAGCAGCGCAGTCGGCAGCGGCAGCGCTCGTCATGTCGGGTAAGTTGCAAAGTTCGTTAAGAAACCAACACACACACAGACACACCCTCACACACACACACACACATCGCAACACAGAGCTGGCATTCACAATGGATGCCAAAGGGCATGTTGATGTAGGCAGGGGGAGGGGGTGCAAAGGGTTGTCAGATGAGCTCAATGAGGCGCAATCAATTGCTCGCATTCTCTCACTTCACTCTCGCGGCGTGCGAACAAAAAGCTATAGAAACACTGTAGGAACATTACATATATAGACATACACACATATGTATATGTATAACTATTTGTAGTTGCTTGTATTAAGCATTGAAAGGAAAGTCATTGACCAACTTGATTAAATGAAATTTGCATTGAGCTCTGATTGAATTGTGAATAAAATTGTGACTGCACCTGTTAAGCAGTTGACATGTCAACTAACATGCACTGTTAACTGCTACTAATGTGCTGTGTTAACCGCTTAATGATGTTAATTGTGCAGTGTAGACTTGGGTTTCGTTAAGTTCCTTCCTTAATGTAGAGTAGCCTCCTTTGTGAGTATCTCTCTCATTTAACCGTTGCTTAACAGCGCTGTTAAAGCCCTGCAGTGTACTTTCTCTCTCTGACAAAAACAAGAGAGCAGAACAGTTTATTAAGTGCATCTATCTCTCATTCTCTGCATTGTGACTGCGCCTCTCACTTAACAGCGCTGTTAAGGTCCTTCTGCAGTGCACTCTCTCTCCGGCTCTCTCTGTTGTGAATGCAGCTGGTTCTGTTTACAGCACTAATCGTTTATCGTTTAATCGTTATGCAAACCTCACCGATTAACCGATTGAAGTTGTTTTTGTTGCTGTTTGTGTTATATTTTGTTCCTTGTTTGCTCTTCGTTTCTCTTTTCGTTTCTATTTCTTTTCGTTGAGTTCTTCGACTGACACAAGTCTTGCTCTTTCTCTCTCTCCTTCTCTCTATCTATCTCTGTCTCACTCGTTCTGCTGTGGTTCTCTCCCTGTGTGATTCGCCAGATGCGTTTACAGATCTGGATCCGTTGGGAATCGGTCGCACACGGCCCTATGTCGATAAGAAATACTTCTTCCAAGAGCTTAAGAATCCGCCCAAGAAGCTGCTGAAGGAGCTCGGCTCCAGTCAGGGCGATAACTTTGATGACTTTCTCTGCGGCCACAAGGAGCCCTCAATGTTCGAAGAGGCAACAGCAACAACAACAATAGCAACAGCAACAACTTGTACTAACACAGGGATTGCACCACCAACTAATCCAACAGGTAGCCCCACCCCAGTCCCAACTAATCTTGGAGTCTTCTTTACTACTACTAACCCCACTAACATTTGTTGCACTTGCACCCATCGCACAGGAAACGCCTCCGGCAGCGTCGCCAGCCCACTAATAACCACCGCCAGCTTTGGTCAGCACCTGCTACTAACAAACAGTTCCCAGCTGAGTCCCACACCCACTGCCCAATCCCATATCTCCTCCCACACCCACTCTCACGCCCACGCCCACTCCCATTCGCCCACTCAGTTCACTGGCCATGTCGATGACTTCTCGGCGGCCAAGCTGAAGCTTCTGCTACGTGGCAGCAATCCTTGCAAGACAATTAATCCAGCCCAGCTCAACTATTATACCACAGAGTCGGCAACCCTGGAGGACGCACTGCATCAGGAGCAACCTGGCAATCCCGTGCTGCTGCCCCGCGATACAGATCCCTTCTCACCCACACGCAAGAAGAGCGATCCGGATCCATTCCAGGAGGGTGATCTCTTTGCCAAGCTGGATGCCTTTGAGTTCGACACGCCACATGCTGCCAGCCGATCCTCCCCAGCTACTGCTGCTGCTGCTGCCACAAGTGTCTTCAATGGCCCGCTGCAGGTGCAGCTGCCACCGGAGCAACTGCATCAACAGCAGCAGCAGACGCCGTCAGAGGTTTGGCAGGCAGACATATCCCGGCTGGAGCCGGCGCCCAGCAGCACCAGCAGCAGCGTGCGACATCGCCCCACGCCTGTGGCCAGTGTGGTGAATGTGGGTGGTCCGCTGGACGTGATCTCGAGCATCAGCAACAAGAAGATGCCGCATCTCTTTGGCCAGGCACGTTTCTCCAAGCGCGGCGACTCCTCCTCGGGCGTGGGCTCCAGTGTGAACATGCGGCGCCTGCAGGAGAGCGACTCCCTCAGTGAGAACGAGGCAGCACCGGAGCCACCACCACGTCCCGACTCCACGCCCTATGCAGAGCCGCCGCCGCTGCCGCCAAAGAAACAGTTTAGTGATCTGGTCATAAGACCCACTCCCACAGCGCCACCTGTTGGCCGTTACGAGTACTTGAATCATGGCACTGGGAATCAGCTGCGACGCAGTGGAGGAGGAGCAGGAGGAGGAGGAGGAGGCGTGGATGCACCTCCCATTCCGTTGCCCTCACGTCGTGTGGGTCGCTCCGATGGTTGCTTCCCTGGCCCAGGCAGGCCACGCAAGCCGGGACACACTGAGGATGACTATCTGGCGCCCGTATCAGTGGCACCTGCTGCACCTCCTCCCCTGCTGCCTCCTCCCTCTGGCGGCGGCAGCAGTCGAGCGCGTCCACAGCGACAGGCTTCGCTTGGACGCCCCCAGGACATCTACGAGAACAAGGCGGAGATATTGCAGGCACAGAAGGAGGCAGCCTCCTCATGCTCCGCCTCCTCCCTAGCACCGGACATCACGCTGACGCAGCTGCTCACACTGGGCATGGATGATCTGGCGCTGAAGCTGAACGTGCCGGCCAGCAAGCTGAGCACAATGACCCTCGTTCAGTTGACCGCCTATCTATCCGAGTATCTGCAAGCTGGACAGGATGCAGTGCAGCCCAAGTCTCGTGCAAGTCCCGCTGTGCCACTGCAGCTGTCCCCTGCCCCACCCCCCTCCGGCTCCTGCTCTGCGGCAGTGTTCAAGGTGAACTTCGATCAGCAAACTTCATTTGTGGCCAAATTCGATGATACCTTCGGTGAGGACGTGGCGATGCCGTCGCTGCCTGCGCAGGACTCCACATTTGTGGCCAACTTTGCCAACTTCAATGAGGCGCCCACTCTGGCTGCTCCGGCGGTGCCTTCCGCGGATCGATATGCGGTCTTCAGGGAGATAATTGATCAGGAGCTGCAGCAGCAGCAGCAGGAGACAGATCTGATGGGGGATCTCACACCGCCCCCTGTGGAGGAGCAGGAGCAGCTGCAGGGGCAGGTTTCCCTCACACAGCTGGACATGGATGCACCCGTGGATGCAATGGACATGGAGCAAGTGGCGCCACCACCAGCGCCACCCAAGATTGACACCAAGATTACCGAGGTGGTGGCCCAGGCCAAGGATCGCTATGCGGCACTGCGGGACATCATACTCGTGGAGAACCTCTTCGACAAGCCACCAGCCACAGCTGCTGCTCCTGTGCCCCTGCCTGCTCCTGTGGCAGAGAAGGATCTGCTGCAGGATCTGTTCAGCGATGAGTTCAATGAGGATCAGGACATACGGCAAATCCTGGACAGCAGCCACGACAGACGTGGCCTGGTGGACAGTCGTGGTCTGCCTGCAGAGCCCTCCTCCTCAGCGCTGACTGTGGCGGATGACGATGACGACGACGATGACGCGGGCGGGGAGAGCAGCATGGATAGCAATGAGAAGGATGCGGAGCCAGTGAGTGCACAGGATCAGTACGAGAAACTCTCGACCAGTGCGGACAAGGCAGAGTTCAAATCGGAGGAGCAACTGCCCCCCAAGCAGGACAACAAGTTCCTCACAGTGGTGGGGGGTGCAGTGGCGCCAGCTGGACGAGATGACATCGAGATTGACGAGCTGATGCAGCGTGCCATCTCCAATCTCTCGCTAGACTCTCGAGATCGCATCTCCCCGGCTACCTCCTCAGCAGCGCCTTCCCGTGCCGCCGTGCACAGCCTGCACACGCCGTTGCAGTCGCAGTTCAACGATGTGAGCACCTCACCCATTCCCCTGCAGAAGTGCAGCCAGGCGGGGCCATCCCCTGTGCCCTCCCAGCTCTCGGCAGTCTCCCAATTGATTGACTCCGCCACCAAGCAGATACAGAGCGAGCGCGAGCGGGAGCGGGAGCGGGACAGAGAGAAGCCCCCCTCGTGGGCCACCTTTGATTCACCCAAGGTGGCTGCATCGCTGGGTCAGGGACAGGGCAAGGGCAAGGCACGCCTGACGCTGCCGCCTCCACCCGCATCGAATACATCGCAACAGGACACGGCGGAGTCTCCCTGCAGCTCCGATCCACGTGATGATGCCGGCGGTGGCGGAGGGGGCTGGTCCAAGCAGCAGCAGCAGCGTCGCTGGGCCAAGAAGGAGCGACAGCAGACATCCTCCTCCTCGCGGGATCTCAGTCCCTGGGATGATGACACCCCCGAGTATCTCAAGCAACAGCGCGGGCGTGGCTTGCCTCCGCCTCCGACACATCCACATGCGCCACATGGTTACTACATGAGGCATGCCAGGCGCTTGAACTCCTGCGATGAGGATTACGAGTAAGTGCAGTCGAAGAGAGACAGAGAGAGAGAGAGAGGGAGAGAGAGGGAGAGAGATATGTTGACTGATTACCTTTTCTTCTTCCTGCCTTTCAGCTACGATGCAGAGTTCTGTGCACGCCGGGAGCGGGAGCAGTCGCAGCGCAGCAAGTTCAAGCAGGGACTCTCGAGGAGCAGGGACAACTTTGAACTGGGTAAGGCGACTCTTACTTTTACTGCTCTTCAAGCTTCTTTTTCTCTTCTTTCCCCTCTTCCTTTAACTCCTCCAACAGCACCTCCTTCTCCAGCACCTTGTTGTATAGCACCTTCTTCTCCAGCACCTTCTTCTCCAACACCTCCTTTTCCAGCACCTTCCTCTTCAGCACCTCCTTCTCTAGTACCTCCTTCTCCAGCACATTCTTCTCTATTACCTTCTTCTCCAACACCTCCTTCTCCAGCCCCTTCTTCACCAGCACCTTCTTCTCCAACACCTCTTTCTCCAGCACCTTCTTCTTCAGCACCTCCTTCTCTAGTACCTTCTTCTCCAGCACCTTCTTCTCCAGCACCCTCTTCTCCAACACCTCTTTCTCCAGCACCTTCTTCTTCAGCACCTCCTTCTCTAGTACCTCCTTCTCCAGCACCTTCTTCTCAAGCACCTTCGTCTCTAGCACCTTCTTCTCCAGCACCCTCTTTTCCAACACCTTCTTTTCCAACACTTCCTTCTCCAGCACTTTCTTCTTCAGCACCTTCTTCACCAGCTTCTCCTTCTCAGCTCCTGCTCCTTCTCTCCCTCAACCTTCTTCTTGCATTTCTCCCTCAGTTCCTTCTCCTCATTCTTCTCCACTTCCCTCTCCACTTCTTTCTCCTCTGCCCCATCCTCCCTTCCTTCCTTCTCTTCCTCTCCCTCGTTATTCTTCAACTTCACCACGTTCTCCGTTTCCTCCTTTCTCTCCTTCACCTTCCTCCTTCACTCTTCCTTCCTCTTCCATTCTCCTCCTCCTCTACTTCTCCTTCTCTTCTCTTCCATCCTCCTCATCTTCTTTTCAACCTTGTTTAACCCTCTCTTCTGCTTGCAGATTCCCCCAGCTGGTATCATCATCCGGCGCATCACACCTGGTCTCCCCAGGAGATTGAGCAGGGCGTGCGTGCGCGTTCCTTCGAGCGCAGCGCCTACGAGCGCTCCAGCTATGGTCCGCCGGCTCCCATGTATGTGGACAAGCGTGGACAGCCGCTACCCAGGGAGAGGGAGCGAGAGCGGGAGCGTGCCAAGTATAGGGATCGGGAGTATAGGGATTACTCCCGTCCTGGCTACGACTTTGACTATGAGAACGTGTACGATGAGCGTCGCTCGCCCATGAGCTACAAGGCGCGTCCCGAGTATCTGTACGAGCGGGAGCGAGAGCGCGACAGGGAGCGAGAGAGAGAGCGCAAGTCGTTCGATCGCGAGAGCGTTGAGTCCTTTGAGAGTTCGACGCGACGCCGACGCAGCTTTGGCAGTGGCGGCGATGTCTATGGCAGCCTGGACAGCCGCGATGAGTATCGCGAGCGGGATCGGGAGCAGCTGAAGACGCGCTCGCTGCGCAAGCCGGCGACGTCTTCAGGGAAGCTACGCGTCACTGGCGACATTGATTACGAACAGGACTCGGAACAGGATTTCCAACAACGACAGGAGCGACAGCGCAGTCTGCAGCGTCCCAGTCAGCTGGGTGGGGATGTGGGCGTGGCACCACAACAACGTTTGCGCAAGAGCAGCGGCTCCAGTCCCTGGGATGGTGAGGGTAACTAGGGCAATCAACCCATTGCAAGACAAACATCTAATCATTCCTTCCCTGCTCCACAGAACCCGCGCTGCCTGGCCAGAAATCGTGGAAGCGCCCGTCCAGCGCTGCAGATACAGAGCGTCGTCTAGCCGAATCCCGTCGTGCTGCTGCGCTGGTGCAGACCCCCTCGGATGGCGAGAAGGATCGCAGGTGAGTGCAGCAAAAGGAATGAGAAGGAATACCTTGATTAATCCCTTGCCAATCCTAACCAGATTCCGCAAGAAGACACGCGCACGCAGCGCCAAGGATCTGGCCTCAGTGGGCGTACGCTATGGCAGTGGGCGTGGCGTCAGGGATAATTACGACTACATCAGCTGCGGGCGAAACAACGACGAGGATGACGACGACGATGAGGACTATGTGGACGATGAGCCGCCCACGGATGAGGATAAGTTTGAGCGTCTGAATCGACGACGTCATGAGATGCATCAGCGCATGTTGGAGAGCGAGCGGCGACAGCAGGAGCGGCATGCGCCAACGCTGGCCAAGCTGCCTGGACAGAATCGACCACGTGCTGCAGGAGGGGGAGGAGGAGGAGCAGGAGGAGGAGGAGGTGGTGGCGTCAATAGCGACTATGGCTTTGTGGACAGCTACGAACAGACGCCCACACCACGCTCCAATGCCAGCAGCTCTGCAGTCATGATGAGCGGCGGTGAATCCTCTGCAGGCATTGGAGCAGGCAACGGCGGCGGCGGAGCTGGTGGCAAATTCAATTTCGACGATGGCTTCGAATCGGATTTCAATCAGAGCTCGCCTCCACCGGCGCCAGCAGGCACCGCCTCCAGCTGCAACTCGACGCCCGCCGGCCTCGTCTCCGCCAGCAGCACCATTGGCTCCAAGTCGCTCTTCCGCTTCTCCAATGACTTCTCCGAGCGCGAGAAGTTGCAGCAGCAGCAGCTACAGCAACAGCAGCAGCGTGAGGTGACCTACGACATGGACACGCCTCCAACATCAACGCCTCCCATCACACAGAAGTTGCGCTTCGATGACAACGTGAAGGTTTCCCAATTCGATGACGCTGCCTTCGAGGATGACTTCGCCAAGGCCTCCTTTGACTTTGAGAAGGAGCAATCCTCGCCAGCGGC
This sequence comes from Zaprionus camerounensis, assembly GCA_018904165.1. Lineage (NCBI taxonomy): Eukaryota > Metazoa > Arthropoda > Insecta > Diptera > Drosophilidae > Zaprionus > Zaprionus camerounensis. The sequence continues at coordinate 10,009,471 of JAEIFS010000742.1, forward strand.
ACCCACTGCCTCGAGCCGGAAGCAGAACATGCGCAGCTCCAAGTTGCAACAGCGTCAGCAGGAACTGATCAAGAAATCCGAGTCGGTTAACATATTCGCTAAGAAACAAGAGGATCCCTTTGAGGATGATGAGTTCTTCAAGTCACCAGATGATCCCTCCATGCCTGAGCAGGAGGAGGCCACCACCAGCAACAACAACAATAACAACAACAACAGTGATGCCAACAAGTTCCAGTGGAACGAGGAGAACAACTTTGCCAAGTTCGATGAAAACATGTGATTTGATCAACTCTTTGCCAAGGCCTCCTCCTCCTCCACGGGGGATCAGCCGGAGAGCGATGGCGGCAACTATGCGGAGATTGATGTGCTCCACGACGGCGACTTCTGCTACCTGACCAATCTGAATCATTACTACCAGGAGCGGCGACTGCACGCACTGCAGCAGCTGCAGCAACATGACTATTACAACCTGCCCCTGCCGCTGCCACGCACCCAAACCAAATCCACATCCACATCGACAAGTCCCTGGCACATGGAGAAGCCACCACCACCACCAGCAGAAGCAGCAGCAGTAGCAGCAGCAGCAGCAAGCAACAAGCCAAAGTTCCGCCTGAAGTCGCTCCAGATCCTGCGCAAGCCGAGGAAGTGGAAGTTGAAGCGCAGCATCGATGAGTTTGTCAAGTGTCTGATCATTGCCTCCTCCGAGCATGTCTACAGCTATGATGTGCTCTGGTAGAAGGAACAACCACACCCCTTAAACCAGTCGGATTACCCTCCCCCTAGTCCCCCCTAATCCACCCACGTGTCTGTCTGTTTGTCTAGTCACAATGTTTGCCATAGAAGGAGAAGGAGAAGGAATACGAAACTAGTTTGATCCTAACTTACTCAATAGACTGTGATTTTATGTAAATGTTTTCTGAATTCTCCGACCTCTGACCTTGATTTCCCATAAATAATATATATGTATATTGATTTACGATCTGAAGAACAACTCCTTCCCTAACAATCCGACGCTGTTTTGTAAATAGAGCGAGAGAGATTTGCAAACTAAACAAGAAGAACAAAGTACCATAGTTATTTATGCTAATTCGATAACAATAACGATTACGATTAACGATTACGATAACGATTAACGATATTGCTAACTAATAGTGCGTTTGTTAAACTGTTACACAGCATCACAAGAATAATACGATTAATATGAATAATACTCTATCCGGAATTGTCGCAACGCATCAAATTTGAAATACTCATCCTCCTAACTAACCTAAGTAACGAAAGCAACTAATTAATGCCTATGCTAAATGTCGTCTAGCCTAGTACTAACTAACATACATACATACATACATATGCCCATGTATTATCATTGTCATTATACCATGATCTGATCCAGATCGATATACACTATCCAAAGTGCGTATATAACTATGTATTACTAACCCGTAATATCTCACATACCATATAACGTGTAACTAGCCTAAAGTTTACTATTATTTAACTACATATATAGACGATAATACGAATACGAATCTAAATATATATATATATATTATATACAAATCGCCTAACTGAACGATCAAACAGATGAAGCGTAGATGCAACACTCCAGCAGCTATACAATACTTGAGGTATATACACAGTTATACAGCGTATATACCCCGAATCGATATCGGGTGTATCTAATTTATACGAATCCAAACCAACATAGTTATTATGATATTTGTTCTATCAATTAAAACGTGAAGCGAACATACTAACTGCCATTTGTTTTATCTATCGAGGGAGCCAGGGGAGGGTTATTTGTTTAATCAAATCTAAGTTGATCTATTGAAGATACATACATATATCTATTGAATCTTAATTAGATTCTTCTTCTTTTCAAGAAATCATTCTACTCAATCTAAAAACCTTAAAGATATATTTATTAAATTATTATTTAACATCAGATGAATCTTATCTATAGTTCTTTATACGGAAAGATGGCCTCTCTATAGAGATATGTGTTCAAGCTGATCTTGGTCGGATCTATTTGAGACATAGCTACTCATTCTTCTTTGAGATGAGCGAAAAGAAGAGGTGAAATAAATATCCCTTTAGGAGATCTTCTTCTCTTCTTCTTATATCTGTTATATATCTTTTAAATCTCATTTCAAGTTCTTCCCCACTGCCAATTCTTTCCTTTGCCCCACTCAATCCCTCACCTAAAATCTCAATTTCGCAATTCAATCACTTTGTCATCGTATTTCGTTCACCTCCATCCAAATCTTGTGCAAATCCAACATGCAATTTGGCTAATTGCGTGACCATTTGAGGCTGCCAAGTGGAGGTGGCGACAACTATATAAACCCTTGGCACAGCCAAGTGCAGTCACAATAATCAGAGCAGTTGCAAGCAGTGACAATGCAGCAAATGGTAAGTGCATCCGTTCAAGAAGATTTCCAAAAACTATTCTAATTCTTCTTCCACAGTTCCTTCTACTATCTACTGCCCTCTTGGCCTGCGTGGCAGCTCAGTCTGTTCCTGCCGTGCTGCCTCCCGCTGCACCTTTTGCTGCTGCCTTTGCCGCTGCTTCTCCCGCTGCCTTCACCAACTTTGCTGCACCATTCGCCACTGCCCCTGTTGCTCCCACTCTACCACTGCCACTGGCTATTTCCGGCAGTCAACGCTTGGATTACTTCAATCAGTTCAATGCCGCCCTCGCACCACCTGCTGCACGTTTGGTGGCCACGCCCACTGGCTTGGCAGCTCTACCGTCATTCTATGGCTTTCCTGCTGCCCCACGATTTGGTCAGCCTGCGCGTCTACTGGCCACAGCTCCAGGCTCTGTAGCTCCCTTTTACTTTTAGTTTATGAAGTTTATCTGACTTTATTGATAGTTATTGCATTTATAAAGTATATTTTCGTTCAATAAAATCTAAAGTTGGTTAACCACAAAGTCAATGTCGAAATCGAATGCATTTGGCTGTAAGCCAAGTACAGTTTGGGACAGTTGTTTAGAAACAGCTAAAAGATTTTGAAGTGATTTAAAGATTTCTAGAAAGAAAAGTAGTAAAGTGAGTTTATAAAATATTTGAGATGGCATAGAATTGAGAATATAAAATGTGTGCTTAGCGCATTCCAAATTGCATACTTACAGGCGGTTCCTTCGAAATCTGTACTTCCACAAAAGGTATTTCTTAATGAACTTCTTTGAAAACGATACGTTCAGTACAAAAGTTTTAGAAATCTTCATTCCACCCTTTTTATGTAGTTATATTCTTCATATAGGATTTCTATAGGTAAATTTATGTATTATACATATGTATATGGTATAAATGTATATTTAAACACTTTGTATTCATGCAATGCTTAAGCGACTAATTGAATATGATTTGGTATAGGTGTTCATTGTTATCACAATAATATGTTATGGTTACAGTGGATGAGTTCCTCATTTAAAGCAGTTCCACTGTATAATACACAAAATATATAGCCGGAGTAGATTGCCTCCTGCTGCTGTTCACCAGACACTCTTGTAGCCGTAGCCATAGCTGGGATAGCCATAGCTAGGATAGCCGTAGTAGCCATAGGGATAGCCATAGCCATAGCTGGGATAACCTCCACTATACTTGTAGTACGTGCCTGGGTAACTTGACCAAGCAGGCCAAGCTGTGGACGTTGTTGTTGTGGGCACATAGAGTCCATTGTAGCTACGCGTCACAAACTGATGACTGGTGGGCACAGGCAGCACAGGCACACTGGGCAGGGCCACTCCGGCTGTGGCAGGTATAACGCTGGCGTGGCACAGTCCCAGAGCTAGCAACAGCAGGCAGCACAAGATGAGCTGCGGGAAAAAAGGGAAATTGATGCAGCACTCTGAGATTTACTTCCCCACAACTTACGAGCTTCATGTTTGAGTCTTGCAAGGATTGGGAATGGCGCTGTGCGTCTGGCCAAATGGTTACTGTCCAATTGCACCGACACTGCTCAGCTTATATACCCCAGCGAACGTTGCTTTGGCAAATGCAGTTGCCCATTTTGGGAGAGGAAGGTTGCCCCTTTTGGGTGCTGACCATTTGGGAAACCTTTGCCCAGTGCGGCTCAAGGGCAGCAGCGCATTTGCATTGCCCATTGATGATGCAATGCACCTTCCTATTCCTCTGTTCAAATAACAACAAAACATTTACATTTACTTAAATATTTATTATGATTTCCCCTCTCCCGTTTAAATATCGCGCCAGCGCGGCCAAGTCTTAATCTCGTTGTAGAGCGCCGTACCGGGGCAGGCCGTGGCCTTGGTCTGACGATGACCCAGCAACGTGTAATCGCTACGCAGGTGTCCGCCCTGCTGTGCCAAGGCAATCAGATCCTTGGCATTCTGCAGCATCTGCGACGAGGGCGCACTGCTCTCGAAGTTACCAATGAAAACGATGCCAATACTGCGTCGATTGTAGTTGGGAGCATGCGATCCCTGCAGCCCAAAGCCACGCCCCTCATACACCTTTCCATCGCCGGCCACAATGAAGTTATAGCCAATGTCGCTGAAGTTGCGACGACCCTTGTGATCCGACTGTATTGCCTTGATCATGCGCTGACACTGCTGTGAGGTAGTGCATCCATTGGGATTGTCCGAGTGGTGAATGATCACATACTCCACGGCCCCATTGATGCGGGAAGGGGAACGAGCACTGGCAGCGCCCCAACTGCTGCGCGGTTCAATGGTCAAACCGGAGGTGCAAGTGGGCAGGGCTAAGGAAGAAGCAGAAGATCAACAAGTTGATTACAGCTCATTCTTTATATAATGTATATATTTTATATTGATTAATTACCTATGGCACAGAGCGCCAGCATCGCCAGAAACCTGATTGCAGCGTTGTACATCTTGCTACGTTGCCTGTTTTGCTTTTGAGAAGCTTCCTAGCGGAGCAAGCTGTTTAAATAGCCCGATAAGGCGTACCTAGCTTAATGTGTTAGGGTATATATTGTTAGGTATGCCTGCTATGATGAATAAGAAGAGCAGAGAGGTAGACTACCCTAGAAAAGTTAAGGAAGAGAGCACAGCGAATGCTTTGAACGACTTCAGAACGGCTTGAAGTTTTCAGAATATTTAAACATATTCATTATTATTATATTATATTATATGTATATATATTCACTCTCTCTATCTAACCATAAGAATAATTGTACATCATAATATAAATATAATAAGAATAATTGTACATCATAATATAATTATAATATATATTTATACACAAACTTTATTCAAATTTGCAGAGCATCTGTAGTTCTTCAAGCGATCTTGCCCATTTTCGGTGATCTACCCGCAGGGGAATCACTTGGCCTGCCCAGTGATAAGACACATACACACACATACATCTTTGAAATATACAAAACAGCGCTTTTATATATATGTATATATTCTCACTTAAAGCTAACAGATTTAACATTGTTACGTCTTCTTTCATTAATATTTCTTCTATATTTTTACTTTCTGATCTTGCGTTTCTTAACAACTTTGCCCGGCTTCTTTGCTATGATTTCTTTCTTCTCGTTTTCGCGGCGCATCTTCTTCAGCTTCTTGTTAGTTACCACTTCAGTGGCCGCCTTGATCTGCAGCTGCTCCATGAGAGTCAAAGTAGAAGGATCCTTAATTTCTGCCTTCTTGTGGAGCGTCGCCTTGCGTGTGTTGCGCAACTTCTCCACCACCTTCTCGTTCTTCATCTTCTCCTGGCGACTACGCAGTGCGCCCAGTGCCTGCTTATAAAGATTGGCGTGCTGCAACTCTAGATCGGGTGATAGATTCAGTTCCTCGCCCATGGTTTTGCCCACCTCGTTGAGCATCTTCTTGAAATACGGTTGATCCTTATCGGTGAGCAGCGTTATGGCTGTGCCCGGCTGTCCCGCACGCGCTGTTCGACCCACACGATGAATGTAGGTCTTGATGTGACGTGGTGCATCGTAGGAGAGCACAATCTCCACATTGGCCACATCGATACCACGTGCCAGTGCATCCGAACAGACCAAACCGTTGATTTGCCCGCCTGCGAATGCCATGAGACGTAAACTGCGCACTTTGGCAGATAAATTGGCGGACAACTCCTCCACCTTAATCGGAGTGTTACTGAATAGTTCCTGCAGCACAAATGCCAGACGGCTGGCAGTGTCGGCGCTGTTGGTGAAGCAAAGGAAACGCTTCCAGTTGTACTCCTGCGCCAGGGCGTACAGGGTGAGCGGCTTCAAACGCACCTCGGTGAGGCAATATTGCTCCGTTAGCTCGGCAGGCGTTGTGTACTTTCCAATGAATTGATTGGTCGTCTCTGCCACATCCTGCTCCGCTTGCTCCCCTACCTTGTCCGACTTGGGTTGCAGCACAGGCAATGCCAGCACTGTAGTGAAGAGCTTAGGCTGGAACAAACGCAAGTTCTGCAGCTTCTCAGGATCCTGCGAGAGTGTGGCTGAGAAGAGCAGCTTGTGTGGCTGCTTGCCCCAGCTATTGAGCAGCTCCTGGTAGCACAAAGGCGCCTGCACTCCAGCCAGCAGCTGATCGGTTGTGGAGCGCACATGGGAGTCGAGATGATAGAGCCAGTTCTGGAAGACTGCATCCATTATACGATCTGCCTCGTCGATAACAAGGAATTGCAGCGATTTCAGACAGAATCCTTTCGTGGCGTGCAAATGATCCACCAAGCGACCTAGAAAAATAGAGAGGGGGAATAAGCCACAAGTCGCAGTCGAGCAGGCTGGACAGCTTACCTGGCGTGGTGATCACAATATCCACTTTGGAGTAGTAAGCCCCCTTGTACTGCTCCAGCAACTTGTCCTGCTCATCCTCCAGGCGATGTTGCTTGGACAGCAGACACACCTCCAGTTCCGTCTTGCTGCACAGTGTACTGAACACTTTGTAGACCTGCAGCGCCAACTCAGCCACAGGCAGCACGACAAGAGCACGCACCTTGCACTGCACACGCTTGGCGAGCAGCTGGACAATGGGTATGGCAAATGCCAGGGTCTTGCCACTGCCCGTGGGTGCTGAGACGCAGATGTCACGTGGTCGAAAAGGTTCCGGCTTCGAGTGTGCCTCCAGTATCCAAGGAATGACGGCACGCTGCACTGGAAATAGTCGCTTGATCTTCATCTGCTTCAGTGCGCTGCATGTGCTCTTCTCCAGAAATGACTGCTTCTTGATGGCTGCCACATCTTCATCTGCCTCAGCACTATCTGTGGGCTGCAACACGCCTCCTTCAATGATAGTGGGATGTGCCAACCAAGGGGGCAACACCATTTCCACTTTCTGTCGCTTTGCAGCGGAGGCATCTGCGCCGACCACTTGGAAATCATTTGAAGGTTCTTCCACTTCCCTTGGCTCCTCTTCTTGTGTTTTGGATTCCTTTACTTCACTCTCATCTTGTGCAAATACTGCTTCTACTTGTTCTGCCTCGGCCTCTTTTTGTATCTTTTCTTCATTGCTTTTCTGTTTTCGTTTGCGTTTCTCCGCCTTCTGAAGCAACTTTTGTAGAATTTCATCTTCATTCGCAGCCTCAGGCTTGACTTTTGTGGATTTGTTAAGGTCCTCGGTGTAACTGCAAGTAATGAAATGTAATTAATTATTAATTAATTTAAATATTAATATTTTCTTACCGATTTACTGTAAATAATTCCATTTTAACTTCAGTTCCTACACAAGCCGCGCACGTGTGCGTTTGTTTACGTTTTTACGATAGCATGTATCGATGCCTGCATATACGATACTTGCATATATCGATATATTCACTTGTGATGTGCTCACGACAATGTTGAGGTTAATCGATATAAACGAAACGGGTAAGCGCCGTTGTTTGCCCGCCTTTTAAAATTCAAGTTTGCTTCAGGGGAACTTCCATTCAAATAAAATTCATAAATATTAATAAGGTGCTAATTTGAATTTCTATTTGCGGTTGCGACGAATAATACGAATAATACCAATAACCTAATTAACAGCGGAAATTCATATATGCTTAGTTCGATATTTTAAGTTCTATGGGGTTTTTTTCTTCCAGATTCATGTTGACGTCTCCCCCACAGGGCATTGCGTAAACTAAAGGGGCATCTTCTGCTTCTCCTTGCTTGATTTAATGGAAATTTACGCAAATTCAAGTGATTCATTTAAACATGAGTTTGACGCCACGTGAGATAAAAACAAAAACCGCAAAACCATCGCGATGTCGCCAATTAAAAAAGTGGCTGGCAAACACTAAGGGAACCGGTTAAATGCGTCTGGCAACAAAGGCTTGTTGTCTAGGTTAAAAATGATCATTTATTTGCAGTCTAAAATTGAAATATGCAATTCGAATTTCATGCAAATCCGAGAAATACGATGAAACAAACATATTTGTGTTAATTGACTGGGTTATTTTTATATATCCCCACTTGAAAGGAAGTTTTGACGATGTTAATTGAAGTTGAACCCCGAAATTCAAATCGATTTTATTTCCTGATGAAATTTTTCGCAAACTTTGCTTGGGGGAGTGCCAAAACGGATGACGTTGGAGAAGGCAAGAATTTCACGTACTGATCTAATTAATTTTGGAGAACTAAGAATAAGAACGCTGAAATTGATTGCGGATATTAAAAGTGCCAAAACATAAAAATAAACCACGAAGTCTGCGCGGATTCTGGTTCTCTCAACTTTCAATATATGCTTGGAAATTGCCAAGCGAAACGGGTTATTTTGAAGCTGCGGGAATGATTGATATCCCTTACTGATTTATCGATCTGTTCGCGCGAGTGTATCTTGTAGCTGATAAGAAAAGTGACGGCTTCTTTTGCTATCTTTCACGCGTGGTATCCGCTTTGCTTGATTAAATTGCCCCCACATCATGTTTTACACTCTCTCTCTTTATCTGTCTTCCCTTTGCCAAGTATCTTTTTGTTATCATTCCACCTGTTTAAACAGTATGGAGACGAAGACAGGGAGATATGGAGCAGCGGGCGAGTTAGATCGAACGACAAAGTTAGCATTGTGGAAAGATTTCATTTTGAATATCATTAACGTAACCCGCCTGTGCTGCTATATATCAATTTTTCATATTCTAATTGAGTTCTATGGGGCATGAAATCCCAGCATTCAATTTAAATATATAATAAATTGCAGGCACCGTAAATAAAGATTACCTTTGTTTTCTTTATTTCATCTGTATTTAGAAAAGCCGCATAACCAAAAGATTTTTCATATTCGAAGTGATATCATATATCATTATTTTCATCTACTCAGAAAACAATTATGATTAGTTCTGAATAATTTGTACTTAAAAATAAATAATGATTTACATTTTATAAGGAATAGTGATTGCGGTTGTTCCTGGAATATGGAAATCTGTGCGTTGTTTTATTGTTGCCCTTTGACTTTGATTTTCATGAGCAACAAAACCAGATGAAAGCCCAATATTTCCGTGATATGTAAACGCGTTACGTCCGTTGCGTGAATCGTCATAACGGGGAATTTCTCTGAGCCCCCTAAGAAATGCATACGTCAGTTAACGTATGTCAATGTCTAACTGGCAAACGGCAAAAATAAAATGCGAAATGAACAAAACAAAACAACGAAAATGACAATAGACGCTGAGAGCACTCCGCCCTCATTCCTCCCTTCCCCCTGCGCAACCTGCAGCTCGAACACCTGTTGAGAACTCGTTCACAGCAGGTGAGTTTCAGTTTGAGGTGTTCTCATTGAGATCGGCTGCGGCTGCTGCTGCTGCTGCTGCTGCGCTGCGAACTTCGCTTTAAAACGCTAGGATATAAAGCGAGCGCGTTCATTCGAAAGCGTTTCGTGACGAGCAGCAAACACGCTCGCAAATAATCGCAAATAAGCAACGCGAATCGAGCGCGAAAAGTGCCAAAGCTACAAAGTCAACGCATCGCAGGAGATCGTTGAAGTTAAGTTGCTGGCAGAGTGTCGTGTCCAAGGATCAAAAGTGTTAACAAGTGAAGAAATTCAAAGGAAATATCAAGAAGAATAATCTATAAAAATCGATAAATATTTAAACTACTTCAACATGCTGCAATTATTTGTGAAATTTGCGCTGTTGGCGCTGTTGCTGGCGCAGAACAGTTCACCCATTGGCGCCGCCTCGTAAGTTGCAACTTTTGTCAAACTTGAAACATTCCAATTGGCGTTTGCTGTGCTGTGGTGTGACATGGCCAAAAATGTTGAGCCGAAAATGCGAAAATACGATCGAATTGCTGTAAGCACAATGGGCCAATTGAACTGGCCTTGAGCTCTATCCGCATACCCTGTAAAGCGAGAGAGACACCATTGGTAGCGCACTTCAACTTGATGTGAAGGCAATAAACCATTTGATTTATTGCAGACTATTTTGTATGTTTTGTCAATTAGCACCGCAAATGAATTCGCTTTATTAACAGTTTCATTGTGAAAGATTGTCACAGTTATCACACACGCGAGTGCTATCAAAACATATGATATATATCTTTATCACAATCTCTATTTCTTTGCCAACTTTCAGCACCGGCTCGAGCAGTGTGCGTTACTTTCCCAAGGACTTTATGTGGGGCGTCGGTTCCTCCTCGTACCAAATTGAAGGTGCTTGGAACGAAGACGGTAAAGGCGAATCAATCTGGGACTTTCTAACCCATCAGTATCCCGATAAAATTGTCGATAAAAGCAATGGCGATATCTCATCGGACAGTTATCATCAGGTAAGGGAGACAGATATTTATAGTTCAATTAATTAGTTATGCAAAAGGGTTGACCTAATGCAGTAGGAATTGCTGCTGCAATTGTATTGATGTAATGCCTAGTTATGACTCTGTTAATTGGTAACGCCCACACAAGCTACGGATCTGTGTCTCTTGGGGTAGTAGATCGCTTGGCGATAAACTAGTCCATTAATTAGACGCATCCAGCACATTAATCATCGGTGTAATTGGTATGATTGGTCCGCTGAAAAGCGATTCATGGCGCTGCGACAAGTTATTCACCTGCTGCAGCAGGTGTGTGCGCGCGCTTCAAGATTTATGCGTTTTCACAGCAACAACAACAACGATAACGATATCTGAACAAATCGTCGACCTGCCGCCATCGTATGCAAATGAACAGAAGTCGATTTTGTTAGCGATTTTTGGATTCAGATTCGGATAGAACTTTGTATCTCAGCTGCGCATTATGCGCACGCAGATGATGATGAATATAATGAATATGAGATGAATACTACTCATACTAGTTAGTGGTTGGTATTACGAGTCCATATGTACCTCCCATTCGCGGCTATTTTGACAAGTTTACGCTAATTGCTCAATCGGAAAAATTTACAAACTTGCATCGATTTTGCGATTTGGTTTAATCTGAAAAGCAGCGAGACATCAACGCAAATCAGTTTTAAAGTCACTTGCATATCCAAGATCGTGGAAGGTGAAGGTCTCACTGCTATATGTTATATAGCATGCCTACATGTGCATTCTTACGTCATAGATCGTTGATAAGATTCTTTGTTTGCGTAGTACAAAGTTACCGAATCAGATAAAGTTGTAAAGTTTCTAGCAACGTAGAAGGGAAACAACCTGTAGAACTTGATAAGGAAGTTTCAAGAAGTTAGAGCATAGTAAGAGAGTCTATAAAGTTGTACAGTTTCTACAAAACTGGCAGGGAATGATTCTGAAGAACTTTGCAAGAGAGTTTCAAGTCGTTCTATTAATATTCTTGTCAAATCTATTCTCTCTGAGCTGTGAACGGATACTCTAGGTATATTAATAGTACCTGCATTGTATTCTATTCACATTAAGCAGTTTCTTTAATGTTAAATAGTTCATTATCGCTCTCCCCCTACGCCCATATCCTATTTATGCACAATGATATTCAAATATTTGCCCGACTTCTTGAGCAGGTGCTATTAATCTTTCCCCACAATGTCAATGATAGTTGGGGGTATCGGGTGTACTCGCCTGGCTGGGCCGATTCGTGCTTAATTGTTGATTAATTGATTTAGCTCAACAGTCAAGATCCGGCGTGACATAATACGCCAACTACTGTCCGCAGGTGTCTCGCGGCCACTTAACATATGCATCCAAAGCCGGGTCGGGTCGCAGTAAAGTCAGAGCACGGCGCAAGCCACAAAGTGGACGCCCCCATGTCCGAGTCAGAGTCCGCGAGCCGTAGCCGTAGGCCAGCGAGTGGCGTGTCAAATTGTTGTCTCAATGCGGGGCCACCTGATTAGCCATATACACAGTCAGCTAGGCTACGCGACGAGGGAGTCGAGGCGTGGGCAACTGGTTTTTGGGAAATACTTGACATTCTTTAGGCGTCACTTGAAGGTGTCAAACAAACGATCTATAACATGTTCTCTCTGTCTCTCTCTCTCCCATTTACAGTGGCGTCGCGATGTGCAAATGGTGAAGGAGCTGCACGCAACCACGTATCGCTTCTCTCTCTCCTGGCCCCGCATAATGCCAGGTGGCTACATGAATAATGTCAGCACTTTGGGCATCAAGTACTATAGCAATCTGATCGATGAGCTGATCCGTTATAACATAACGCCCATGGTGACCATTTATCACTGGGATATGCCACAACGTCTGCAGGAGCTGGGTGGCTGGACCAACCCCGAGATCATTCCCGTCTTCAAGGACTACGCTCGCCTGGTGCTCGAGATGTTCGGCGATCGTGTCAAGCTGTGGACCACTATCAACGAGCCCTGGCATGTGTGCGAGCATGGCTATGGAGTGGACTACATGGCTCCGTCGTACAACTATCCTGGCATTCCTTCCTATCTCTGTGGCCACAACTTGCTCAAGGCACACGCTGAGGTCGTGCACATGTATCGCAATGAATTCCAGAAGCGTCAGGGTGGTCGCATGGGCATCACCCTGGACACCTCGTGGCCAGAGCCAATGGACGCCGACAAGGCTGAGGATCGCGAGGCCTCGGAGCGGGCCATGCAGTTCTATATCGGTTGGTTCGCACATCCCATCTTCTCGCGTCATGGTAACTACCCCAAGGTGATGATCGAACGCATTAGGAACCTCAGCAAGCAGCAGGGATTCGGTGCACGCTCACGTCTGCCTGAGTTCACACAGGAAGAGATTCATCGCATTCGTGGCACTTCAGATTTCTTTGGCATCAACACCTACACCACCTACCTGGTCACACCCAATGGACACAACAACACGGGCAATTTTCCCATTCCCTCGTTCAATCATGACATGGGTGTCTACGCTACCCAGGATGGTACCGACTGGCCCGACTCTGGATCCACTTGGCTGAAGGTGAGTTCAAGTAGTCATCGAGTAGAAGTGGACTAGCCAATTAGCCAAGATGAGCTAAGGCTGGGAAGTGGGTGGGCAGGGGGATTACCCAACCACAAGATGCTGGCCACAATTGGCTTTACCGGCTAGCCTAAGTGAATAATGACAAGGTGTGAGTCGGGTGGGTGCCGCAAACTACTTAGCCCGGATTAAAATGGGGATGACTTCAGTCGGAAGGCAGGGAAAGGGAACACCCCGAGTGGGGGTAATTGCTTCTGCTGCTTTTGAGGGTTGCACAGCTGCGGCAGGTGCGAGTTCAATGAACCCAAAGAGTAACCAACTTTTTGCTTTGCTTCTCTTTCTCCTCTCCCCCTTCAGGTCTATCCCAAGGGCATGTACAATCTGCTGATGTGGATCCATCGCGAGTACAACGGACCCGAGATTATTGTGACCGAGAATGGTGTCAGCGATAGCGGCGGTCTGGAGGATTATGCCCGTGTGGACTACTACAATAACTACCTTTCGGCTACGCTGGACGCCATGGAGGACGGTGCTAATATCAGGGGATACATTTCCTGGAGTCTGATGGACAGCTACGAATGGAAGGCTGGCTACACGGAGAAGTTCGGTCTGTACCACGTGGACTTCAGCTCACCCGAACGCACACGTACACCAAAGATCTCGGCACGTGTCTTCGCGCGAATCTGCAAAACCAGTTCGATCGATTGGAGCTATCGCCCGACGCTGGACGAGGAACAACTTGTCGCCGCTGCACGCCTGCCCGAAGAGATGTCACACAATTCGGGGGTCACGCTCGGCTGGTGGAGTCTGTCGCTGTTCGCGTGTGTGGGCGTGGCACTGCTGCGACTGTAGTTAACCCAATTCTTGCCATAGACTTGTCCAGACATGTTCGCGCACCTTCTACACATTGTTGCAAAGTATTTTATAAACCGTAGTCCCCTAAGTTTGTGTGTGTTTTGTATTTTGTATATTGTACTCGTCGTATTTGTAAGGAAAGAACTCAGAACTCAATAAAATTGTTGTGATATATGTGAAATAATCAGCGAAATGTTTGACAGCAACTGGTTTTGGTTTGGTTTGGTCGAGTCGAGATCAAGATCCGAAAACGGGGAATGGAGTAAAAGTCAAAAGTATTTTTAGAAAACGAAGTGTAGATACAAAATTCATATATCATGCTTATCGTTGATGCTTTAAAAGTTAAAGCTAATCAATTTGAACAGAGAAGTTTCTTGACTATTGTATACCCTGTAAAAGTAAGAGAATAATAGATTACTACGTCATCTTGTCTCGTTACGAGAGCTGTTCCTACTAGACTTTTGTACCATCTTTCGTTCCTATGTCTATTCCCAAGCCTAGCTGAATATTCCCATTTTTTATTCTCTTGCAGGGTATTCCCTTCATTTCAAGAAAATGGGAATAGATAAAGATCAAGTTAAAAGACACAGTGAAGTTCTAAAGCCAATTTAACGATGCTCTCTGGATCAGGTTCTCTTATAGTGCATGACGTCTTTGGGCATGACGTCTTTGGGCATAAACTTACCAGATTATTAGCGAGTGACAATAAAGCCCCCGTCCATAAGAGCCGATAAGTGAACCTCATTTTGTGGCAAATCGCTTTAAGTGGGTTGCTTTGGTTTCTTTAGAGGTTTGCGCGTTTTGAAAGTGCTAAAAAAACCGCTGATTGTCCCGCAGCCAAGGACAGAGGCTGCTTACTCTCGAGGTGGATAGAACCCGTTCCGGAGGTTTCGTTATGCTCGATCGACAGTGAACAATACCTGCTGGAGCTGAGGAGTCACGGCCACGTCAGGTTAAATGTTCAGATTATGTTTTACATATCAATGTCGGAGACATTTTCATTTGCCTCATTGGGCTCAGAGCAAAGTGTCTCAAAGTATTTCCGCCAAGCAAAGCAAAGCAGAAATCATAAGCGAGAATTGAATTGAGAATTGGCCAGCCCACAAAAGAGATCGTCCGGCATGGGCAGAGAGGGGGGCATTATCTATGAGATCGACATGCTGCTTGGCAATATTATTAGCAGCACAATGAGCCCCGATCAATGATGCTGCTGCCTGGTCTGGTCAGGCGCGTGGCTTATGTAATCTTCTCTCGGGTTCGACCCGTGGGCCACAGCTGGCGAGATCGAGACTATTTAATTGTAGGGGTCGTCCCGAACATAGCATGAACCTGAATAATAAAACACCCAGTTTAGCTATGATTAACTCATTGTTCGCAGTATGATGGCATATTGTCTAACTCGGATGTCTCTAGAGATAGTTGCCCTGTAGATCTGTCACATCCGCCAACAGATCAACAGTTCGAGCGGAATAATGCAACAAATTGATTGTGTTTCTGTTTGTTCCTGGTTGACTTTTCAAACTGACCACAAGTTAGGTTCGACACGGAACCAGAGCCAGAACCAGTTGCCTTTCATTTGGGCAGCGCCTACAGCGTTGTTTTTATTTATTTATTTATACTTTTCCAAAGTTAATTATTTGCATTTACTTGCATTTATATTGTTTTCGGTCGGAACTCACACGAAATCTGGGCATAAATTAAATTCACATCGGGCTTATGCATTTCTTATGCGAGGGCTGCTGCCTCTGGTGCTTTCGAAACGGGTCCCTCGAACGTGTCTCTGGCTACAGTATCGACCTCCAGCTGCCGCCACTGCCGGCAGCGCGAGAGTCACGAGCGAGCAGTATATACTATATAGCTGCTGTACCGATCACTATGATATATTTGTCTCCAGTCTGCAGAGCGCGCGATCGAGCGTGCGCGCTTCAAGTGTCTCGTTGCAGGGGGGGAAGGTGCTGGTGCAGGGTATCGCGTGTATCGTGTAGTGTGGGAACTGTAGTAAGACGTGTAATCACTCCAACTAATCCCCCTCTCAACAGTTACAATGTGTAACTCATTTAAGATAATAATCGCACAACTTCTCAGCACATTTAACTTGTGAGCTGAGCTTGTCAATGAGATTTGCTCGGTTTTCTTAATTGAAGAAACATCCCCCCAGTCAAGTGGTTGTGTTGCACCCTCGGAAATCCCCCCGTAAACACTTCTAAAACTTATTTAAAACAAACAAACCAATGAGAAACACCAACCAAACAAACACAACACAGACACGATAAGGGGGCAAGTGGCACACGGAAACTGCAAACTTTATGGCTGATGAAATATTATAAATGCATTACATCAGCTCTTCCGCGGGTCGAAATTGCGTTTTTTTTTTAACTGCACGAGCTGAGTCAACCTACAAATGCAAATTTCAAAAACTTTGAAATTTAATAGAAAAAACAAGCTAGTTTTTAATAAACTAGACGAAAACAACTAAACTATAATAAATTATAATTGGAATTCCAAAAAAAAAACTTCTTTTTTTTGAATACGGGGTGGGATTAGGATACACTGCTGGTTTCTCTTAAGACGTCGGAGGGAGATGGACTTAACAAGCTCATTCGCCAACGTATTCGTAACGCTTACAGCACGCCTGGGAAAAGGTGAAAGCGTTTTAGCCACTTTTATCAATTTCTCCTTCTTTTTTAAGCAAAAAAGAGCTCCAAAAAGACCGAAAGGTGGCCTGGGAGGGCGAGGGCGTTCAAAAAACAAGTTTACATTGTCTTTGTCCTAAAAGCAGGCAACGAAATTCGCTTTTTGCTTATGCTTTTACCAGCCAGCTTAAAGTATGCAGCAGCGAAGGCTTTTCAATTGGCACCTGGAAGTATGCAGCGAATTATTTACTATACAAAGACTTGCAAAAGACACGAACTTGCCTTGCCGAAGGTCTGTCTGGAAAATGCCGTATTGGCTGCACAGCACTTTCCCAGCCAACTTCATAAATTTTCCTAGAATTTATAGTCACGCTTTGCTGCCAAGACAAGTCACGTGCTGCTGCTCTCGTGGGTGGATGCGGCAGCCATTTATCAAATATTTACAGACCTCATTGCACTTATTGAAAATTAATACGGATTAAATGCCACAATAGTGCAGAAATCAGCACACATGCCCAGCTCTGCACCCCCCTCCCCCCTGTCTGATCTCTGATGCCAACCCACATCAGTGCTAACATTAATCCTGCGAACAAGGCATTTTGAGCGCAAGTCAAACATCTGTCGGGGCGGAACAGCGAAAGAACGCACTAAAAAGGATTAAATGACAAATAAACCATTAACTACAGGCAGAAAGAGAGGCACACAGAGAGGGAGAGCGAAAGAGAGAGGAGAGAATAAATCAAAATTAAACAAAAAACTTTACTGAATATAGATAAATGGTTTTTCAATAATGTAATAACAATGTGAACACTGATTGCGTCTGTGTGAAGCTAATTCGATTATACAGAAAGTTTCGGATGCGGGCAAACACTGAATTCAATCTTGATGTGACCAGTACCGACAACTGATTAACCCATTCTCATTGAGCAGTTAATTGCACAATTTTCAACACCAGAATCGAATAAATGTTCTACTCGCACTGATTGAAACATGCCCCACCAAGTACTCTCTCTCTCTCTCTCCTCCTGCCCCTGCTCTCCTACAGGTCTGCACTCTCCCAAGTGTTGCCCTCATATGACCGCACAATTGTGACGGTCTCTCCTCCTCCCTCTGCAGAACAGTGTGCTGTATGTGCCCGCACCATGCGTGCTGCAGATACATTTTGGCGATAAGTATCTTTGGGATGCATTTACTGAGACTCGTTGTGCTTTTGTGGACTCGTTAAAAGATATCCATGTTAATGGGAGCTCTCGCTTCCCCCAGAATGAGTGTCGTTTAGCAATTGGCGTGCACAACGAACTGCGTAGACAGTATTAGGAAGCGCGCTTCATAGCTATATATGTGCCATAGATATATGACCATTAAAGCTATCTGAGCAATGCTTAGCATATAAATTGCTTTTGTCGTAAATCTTATGCGAACTTTGCCCCTCGAGCCTGGGAAATTTAATGTGTATTGAAAACTGGCTTCCGTTTTCATTTCATTTTCCAATCTCCGACTGTGTATGGATCTATTGCGTAGTGTAAACTGAAAAGAACAGGAATCCTGGCTCTACAGCTGTATTTTGATCGAGTCATAAATTATCGCCAGGGGATTGTCGAGGAAAGGACAAGAAACTGCTGCAAGGGGTAGGTCGGAACGGGGCCAAGAACGTGCCAAGATCAGGGAAGGCGCAGCTGGTAGAAAGACTGCCTGATGAGGTTAATGCACCTAGCCAAATCTGTTTATACACCCTTTCGCTCTCATGAACTCTCTTTCCCTCTATCTCTCCATGTCTTGCTCTTTCTGCAGTTCTCACATAGCAATTACATACGCCAGCAATTGCTGGGCAAGATGATTGCGCAACAAATTGGACAAACGAGAAGTTGTCACCCTGTTTGGAAAAACAGTTAACTGTTACTGAAAGTGACAGAAAGATAGAGAGAGAGACAGACTGAGCCAATTGCTACTGTAACTGTACCAAATTTGGCAGTGGGCAAAAAACAACCACCACGCGTAGCTTCCACGTCGCAGCGCTTCCAAAAATTCCATTCACAATAATTTCGATTTCGTTTCCAAATCCAACTGTGGCGCCTGCGCAGCTGTTCCGGATCTGCAGGCCGCGTGCCGTGCTGGGAACAGTAGGCAGAGATGGAGGTGGAGGATGGAGGAGTAGCCCCGTTTAGGGGCAGCCTCACGCGCCGCTTTGTCTGAAATTTCACGCAATGCCCATCAACGCTCTCGTAGGTATTACGACTGTCTATCCCTGTGTGTGTGTGTGTGTGTGTGTGTAACTGCTTATTGATCGATCGTCTCGATATCGCATTTTTATTGTTGTTTGTCACAGCAAAATGCGCCACCATCGCAGGAGGCGACACTACGTGGCATTGTGCATGTGGCATGTGAATGTACCCGGGGGTAGTTCCTCCTGCTCTTCTTCCTGCTGCTTCTTCTTTCTCTGTTGCTTTGTCCTGCTGCCCATTGCATGCAGTGCAGTTTGCAGTTTTTCCCTGCCCTGATGCGAGGGTAGCTTTTTTCTTCCAACCCTTAGCGTAAAATACATTTGGGATTGAATTTCGTGCGTTTCGCATTCGCATTGGGATTCGTTTTGGGTTTCGTTTTCCCTTTTAGGGTGCACATCTCTCTCTCTCTTTTAACTGAGAACTTTCCATTTGTTTGTGTATTTTGATGGCCAGAAATTCAAGTTAGAATTGATTTTTGCATGTTTCACTTTTGTTTTTCTAGCTTAACTAGGGTTTGTTGTTCAGATTTATGTGGGATAGAAGTGAGAGTCAAATCTGGAAAGTAAATAGAGCAAATGCAAGTGAAGAAACATGGCAGGAATATTCGGGAAGGGCCAAGGTAACTTGGCGTACCTAACTAGGAGTACCTAGCTATGTATCTCAACTGATTGTAAGTAGTAGGATAATAATGTAAATAATATACAAAAGTAATAGTCCGAACTGAATTACTAACAAGAAGTATCTAACAAGAAGTGCCTAACTAGAAGTACCTAACTAGATATCTCAGCTGACTATAGTAGGATAGTTATATATAGTAATTATGTTATATAACATACCATATATAGTATTGTTCATTTTGCTGATAGCCAATCTTTGCTCCTTTATTAGCCAATTTCCTTTGAGATATTTCGGTTATTCCATCAGCAAATAAACAACAAAATCGAGCGTCCATTTAGATTAACGATCGCTCATTTGTACCGACTACCATTTGAGGGTCATTATCTGCAGTCGCCGATCTCACGCATTGCCACCGAGTAGAGGCTCGAGCAACGTGCAATTGTTTTCCATTTGTTGTTGTTGTTGTTGCTGTTGTTGCACATTTATGGCCAGTTGCCGCCCACTGCGTAGAGCCGAGACTGGTGTTAATTTATAGCGTTGTTTACCTTCTGCCTCTCGCTGTTCTCTCTCTCGCCCAAGGTGGGAGTGCTCCATGGCCTCATGGCATATATATCAAAATGATATATCGCCAACATATCCACACATAGCCAGCACTTGCCAGCTGCGCAGCTGAGAGAGGTAGAGAGATAGAGAGAGAAGCAGCAAAGCCCAGCTTGGGAGAGGCCCAGGCACAGGCCCAGGTCTGAGAGCAGAGCGACCCATTGTCGTCATTGTAGGCACATTATTAGACGCGCTTCGTTGGCCAAATTAATTGTCGCCCATGTCGGCGTCCCACTCTCTGCTTGCCTCATTGCACAGCCGGGGGCGGAGGCGGAGCAGGAGGAGGAGGAGGCCAATGCAAGCGAACCCTGCAGTTCGGTAATGATCGCCATGATCATTCTGGTGGCCATTAACTAGAGCGGGGAGGGAACGGGAGCCAGCTAGATTTCTATCGTAGAACGGGCGGGCTTTACGAATTGCATGAGACTGACAGACTGCCAGACTAACAGAGTGACAAGACTGACACAACTGACATGGTTCTGGCCTAACGCGTTCTCGGGTTTCTTTATTCTACAAAGGTTCTACAATTTTATAGCCGGAAATTCTAATTGTTGCTGTGGTGTGTAGTTGGGCGAAAGAAAGGTTTATGCGTCATATATGAGACATGCATGTGCATGTACTGGGCGTACTGGGGCATGACTGGAAGTGGATGGGCCGACTGGGAGTGCAGGCAAACAAACATTCCAGACAACGTCGCCGACAAGGATCGACAACCTGCAGCAGACTCGGCTGGGGGTGGCAAATCTATCGATTTTTAGTGGCATGCGGCATGCGGCATGGTTGCCAGGCGCCATTGGGGTAGTCTCAAGTTCGTCTGCCAATTATTTGCCGCTTATTAGTGTCGGGCAGGAGCAGCACGTGACTTCTTGCGTCTCGGCAACCGCTTTGTTTGCATTTGCATAAGTGTGAGGTGAATGGACGTGGTAGGGGGTGGGGGAGAGGGATGATGGCTGGTGGCCAGCACTGCTGCTGACTTTGACATGCAACACAAACTCAAGTGTCGCCCTAATCGCCCTGGCCATTACACTGAAGTGTGGACGCAATATGCATTGAGCCAGTGTTGGTTAGCCACCCCCAAGCGTAAATCAAAGTTACCCCATGCTGACCAGGCCGCCGTCGGCCAGTTAAGCTGTTTTCTGTGCCAGGTGGAGGGGGAATGGGAAACGAAACCGGTTTGTAATCCTTTCAGCATGCAAATGCTGCAAAAGTGAAATGCAAACGACGACATTCCCCTTATTTGTGCCTGGTCAGCGAAATTCGTCTAACAGGGTTGCAAAAGCAGACCAGGGTCGTCTCACTGCTCTGATATTATTGCAACGAAGGCTTTCCACGGGTCACATTTACTTGTTAAATAACGTTAAATTTATTACCTCAGCGCGATCAAGAAGAAGCACAAGCAGCATACACACACACACATACGCGAGAACCATTTGAAGGGGAACGCGCTCTCATTCTCTTCTCTCTATCTCTCTTGCCTTCCTCGCTCTCTGGTTCTGCTTTCCAGTCTCTGTTGTTGTTTTTGTTTTTTGCACTTGTTGTCTTTGCACTTCGTGGGGCAATTTGAGATTTTGTGACGCTTCGCAGAGCAGCTGCATTAAATTGATTGCTTTGCATTACATTTATATTGTTTAAGCAAAAAGCAGTATACATATAAAATTGCAGCACACAACGGCAGATCATAGTTACTGGTTTTTAAATGCCGGTATCGATATAATAAGCTCAGTTACAGTAAAGTACTCGATACTTTCTGCTCACGCAGTCAACACTGGCAATTGCGGTTGCTGTTTTCCAATTGGCACTATCGATACAATAAGCTCAATATCGATACTTTCTGCTTACGCAGCCAACACTGGCACTTGCATTGCCATTTTATTAATAGGCTAAGATCGCATCACACTGCCATCTGCCATATGCAAAGAATGCTCCCCCACAAAGCGCCAAAGCAATTGAATCATTCGCAATTACATAAATACAATGCGACGAAGCAGCACAAGCAATGGAAATGGCAAACAAAGGGCAAAGCAGAGAGACTGAATATATCGACGTGCCTCCCCCTAGCACCTCCTGTAGCAGAACGACAACACTGCACGCTGGAAGAAAGGAATGAATGTGCACAGGAGTGGTGGAAAGGGGATAACAAACAATTGGGCGCACCCCAGTCGAGGGCTTCTGTCTTACTTCACGCTTCCATGGACAGCAGCAGCAGCGAGTGGCGCACAGCGTGGCCAGAAATCAATGCATTATCCTCGCGGGCGCAACAACAAAAACAAAAGGAAAGCATTCGGAGCGCGCTTTGTTCCAGCCAAGACAAAAAGGCCACAACACTTTGGGTTAACATGTGTAGGCCTCATCCACATCATACAGGCCCTGCCAATTTTTTTTTGGCTCCCACGGGGATGCAATGACATTGTCGATGACAACGATGACAATAACAACTCAATGCGGGGAGAGAACGAAAAAGAAAAGAAGTTGGCAGCAAGAAATGTTTGTCCAAATCAAATTTACAAGTTTGGCCGCCCCCGCGTCCCGTTTTTGGGATCACCCATTATTGAATGTTTGAATGTTATTGCACTCTAATGGGCTGCATATTTCCAATTTATTCTTCTTGTTTTCTTTTTTTCGCTGAATAATTCAAAACTCCCCAAAGTGCCGTTAGTTGGCATTGCGGGCGGTCTACGTTAGATCTCTTTGGTAACCCCTGGCAACCCTGCGCGTCAGTTATGAGCCAACACAGCTACAATGTATGTTCATGTTGATATGTGTGTGTGTGTGTGAACGTTTGTTTGTAGTTTAATGAAGTTAGTACAGCGCATTGGCGGGCAGTAAATTTCATTACCTGGCAACTTTCCCGGTAGAGCTAGAAATGAACTCTTCCTAGAATCAAATTTCATGCGCACTTTGCTAACCCCCACTGTGGAGTCAGAGTTAGAGTTGGAGTTGGACGGACGCGCCACTCATTGTTGTACAATATTTTATTGTGTTCTCCTCTTTGTACGTGTGTGTGTGTGTTCGCTGTTGTTTTGTTGGTGCTTCTACTTTTCTCTCAACGTTTCCCGACTTTATCATTGCAATTCATTGCAGTTGTTTGTTGAATCCGAAGTGGATGCACTCAAGCGGCGCAGCTGTTGCCCCATTCCAGGAGAGTGGTTAGGGGAATGGGTTAGTTCACGGGTAACGTCTTCTTGCTATCTGTAGCCCCATATCTGACGGCCGAGCAAGTTAATTGTTAACCACAGTCGGGAGAGAGAGAGAGAGAACGAGTGAAGAGAGCCTAATGAAGTTTTATGCGTTTCTAATGTGCCGACAATTTGTTTTAGATGATATTTCAATTGGGTTACTTGTGCGCTTTTTAATTAGAATCTCAATTCGAAAGCTATAAAGAAAACATGGTAGAGGGAGTTGCAATTAAACAATAAAGAATTAGATACTTATACGAAATAGAACTTAAAGTTAACTGCTTACTCAGTGCGCTTCTTCAACTCAGCTTGATCTCTGTACTTCCTTTGAGAAACTGAGCTCTGCACACGCACAGTCTAATCAAATTATGCCTCCTCCAATTGGGCTGTGATGTCAAGTGCATTGTGGCACTTAAATTACCGCCCCAGTCACAGTGTCGGAAACTATTTTTACACACAGTCATGCACAAGTGTAGAGCTACCCATATTCATGTCGTGTAAGGCCCCCTCCTCGCCCCACTCCGCCCCTGCCTTTCGTATTCCAGTGCATAAATTGACCAGCGAGGCTGAAGCTCGCGTGTCAGTTTGTCAACCAAGAACTTAACATTATTTAATTACAAGAGCAACAAATGCGGCAACAACAACAAATACTACGACAAGCGCGACAAGAACTCTTCGTGTCATAAAAATTATTTTATGCGACGCAACGCTGGAAGACTGGGAGGGGTATGAGGAGGAGCAATTGTATTTAGCTTTAATTTCCAACTGGTTTTTTCGTAGTTTTTGTTCTTGTGCTCACTCTCATCGCTCAGCTCCAATTTGCAACATTATAATTTCACACACACACACATGAGCATATCAGAATGGCAGTTCAACGAACTCGGGAAAGCGAATGCAGCCACAGCAGAAAGAGCAACAATAGCAACAACGGGAGAACCTAAACTACAATAGGCCAAAGCACAATCATTAGGAGAGCTTGCATAAGGCAGCGATTATTTTTGCACTTATTAAATTTTAGCACAGTGCAACAACAAAGTATGTGTACGTCATAATCATCATCATCAACAACACAGCTGAAGTAGAATCTGGAGAACCATCATCGAACAGCAGCAGCTTCGACAGCATCGGCAGCTGCTACCAGCAGCAGCACTTGATCGCACTTCAGCTGAGCACGCAGAGATGCGCAATATCGAGTCACGACATCGAAGCGCAGTATTCGATACGCAGCCACTGAGCACGGTTGGAGCACGAGTATCGATTAGCAAAATATCCTACACATCCTGCGCTCGCATCGATAAGTAGAGAGGCTAATGCGCAATATCGTGTCACGCAGTGTTGAAGCACGAGTATCAATCCATTGCCTACAACAATCGATAAATAGTTAGTATGCAGCCTTTTTGCGATATTAATTCTCAGTGTTTACCTGCACTTGCTTAGCTTTTTGTGCTTTCTCGCATCTCTATTGCCTGCTTCTTGGATTCTGTTTATGTGTGTCCGCACTGTCCGTCTGCCCATCTGTCCATCCGTCCGTGCAGTGCCCGGCAGCTATTTTACACGCCATTGAGCTACAAATGGGCGCTCCAATGCTGGACGAAGCTGCGGATCTGCTGACTGCGGCTGCCGCTACTTGGCGGCATGTGTTGAAATGCACCACGCTCTCATTCCCTATCTCTTTCGATCGCAAATCTGCAGCTTTCTTGGGGAATTATTTGCGCTCGGTTGAGCGTTGTTTCTTCTATTGATTGTGGATTACGATGGCCCGCAGCGTGATGCGGCGCTGCTCCACACACAGTTCCTGCCCCAGCAGCAGCCAGACAGCCCAACCGAGCCAGTCAGCCTGTTAGGTACCATGTTGTCTATTGTGGCTCGTTTCCTGCTGCTGCTGCTGCTGAGGCTGCCGCTTTGTTCGAGCCCTTCCTCCTTCGCCCGGGCCCCTCTCGTGGTTCTGGCCTCGTTTCGCCACGCTGCTGCGCTTCCTTTCACAGGCAGCAGCTACGGCAACATCATCATTACCCACAGGTAACACGAAAAAAAGTAAACTAAACAGAGTGAACAATTTTTCAGCTGCTGCGCTGCGAGTTCATTCAACTGGCGCCGGCTCCACAGAGATTTTCCTTCTTGGGTTCTCTCTACTCCCTCTTCCTCTCCCTCTCTACTCCTTTTCGCCTTTTTGTTTTGCTTCCTAGTTGAAAGTTTGTTGACAACAACTACAAAAGCAAAGTAAGGGCGCTCCAGTTGATGGATGCAGTTGGTGCCGCCACTGTTGTTGTTGTTGTGGTTACCGTGGATAATCCTGCATTAAAAAGTTGCCTGGTGAGTCTGTTCTCCTCCTACCCTGACTCCCCCCCCCCTTACCACCACCAAGCTGGGGTGAAAATCGTGAGTTTGCGTTGCACTGAAAATGTGCCACGTTGCACTTGTTCGGCCCAGGGAATTGGAGGAGATTCGCTGAAGTGCAGCTCCCCAGCTTCACATTTACCGTTGCGCCTCCAGATAATTTACTTCACAGAGAGAGACAGAGAGAAAGAGAGAGATAGAGCGAGGGAGAGCAAACTGTGAAAATGGCCCCGAAGTGATATAAACAAGCGAGGCCAGTGGAGCAGCAGAGGCAACAGCAGCAGCAGAGGCAGTTGGAGCTGTTGCACTTCCACTCTGCCCCACTCTGGTGCTTATGGTTTATGTAATGGCCTAGACAATAAGAAAGCCAAGAAAGAACAGTATAAAAAGTCCTCCCAAAAGTGTTTGCGATGAAAATTGTGG
The DNA here is from genome assembly GCA_018904165.1 of Zaprionus camerounensis. NCBI lineage: Eukaryota > Metazoa > Arthropoda > Insecta > Diptera > Drosophilidae > Zaprionus > Zaprionus camerounensis. The sequence goes on from JAEIFS010000742.1 coordinate 10,035,571, forward strand.
AAAATATCGAAGAATACCCTTATTTTTATTATTTATTTCTTATATGTATGTGTTATTGATTTTAGATATATTATACATACTCTATGGCCCTTATATCCAGGGTATTACTTATTATACCATCGCATCTGTCCTTGACTTTGCTGCCGTGTAATCTGAGAATTGAAAGAGGCACCTCAATTATGGCTTCATAAAATTTGAAGCACTTCCCTCAACTTAATTGCGGGGTATTAAATAAACACTCCATACATACACACACACACACACAGGCACATACACACGAGCGCACAACAAATCTGCATAGGCAATAAATTTATTTACAACTCATGCGAACCAATTCCACGCCGCGACTCCTGGCTATATATCGCGATGGTTCCCCCCACCCTTATCCCCTGCATGGCCCGACTGTAATTTGCATATTCATGAAACCCAACACCATTCCCCCCTTCTTCCCCCGTTCACTGCTTTTTGGCCAGTGGAAAATTTAAATTTGAATTCAAATTTGAATTTTTATTTATTTTGCTCAGACAAGACAGGAAGGAGGGAGAAGGAGGGGAGGGGTTGGAACTGCTACTGCCACATGCGGCCGCGGGGCCAATTGCAGAGTGGAGTGGACTGGAGTGGAGCACGTGCTGTGCCTGGGCCGGGGTCTAATGACGTCATTAGACGCGGGCTACCAAACTGAAGCGCGCCATAATCCTCGGGCCGCGGCACGATCATTAATCTGGCACACAGAGTGCAGTGGAGAACATTGAGAAGGGGGCGGGGAGGGGGAGTGGAGGGGGAACTGCGATGCGATCTTTGACATTTTTATACATTGCACATTTTCCATGTGCAATTTTCTTGGCAATTTATCCTAATGGAAAGTCCAGGCCAGGCTGCAGAAGAGGCGCGATCAGATTTCGCCCCTGAACATGACCGTCGGTTATTGGCGGGTGAATTATGAGCCTCGCCAGAGCCCCAGTGCCAGTCGGAGCTGGAGCTGGAGCTGCTAGAGCTGCAGCCAGATGCAAAGATTAGTGGCTGGAAAAATTGTTAATGGTCGTTTGGGTACGGGGCAAATAAATTTGTTCCACTTGCAGGCAGTGCAGACAGTCTGAGAGAGAGAGAGAGAGGGGAGGAGGGATAGAGGGAGGGGGAGCTGGTTAGAAAAAGTCGTGAAAACAGCTGGACGAGTAATTGCTGATAATGCAGCAGGATCTCTAAGGCAAATTGACTTCCCCAGCTTGACCCACAATGTGAACTTGGCAGATTGCCTCGAAAATGGGCTAAATGCCTTGGCCAGATTGCATTTTCCAGTGGAAGAAGAAAGAGGGAATGGGGGCAAGTGGGAGCAGAACTTAAGCGATGGCAATTAAGACATGAGAAACGTTTGGAGCATCATTAAAGCTGGCCAAGTGTAGCCTCGCTCCAAGCGCAGCTGCAGCAGCGTGTGACAAAATGAAAGCAGCAGAGAAGGAAGGAGAAACAGCAGGGGGGGGGGCAGCTTGACAAGCCACTTGACAAGTTCGTCTGCCCATTTCGGGTGCTAATGATGACGTTTCAAGTGGCCCGGCCCAAGCTGCGCCTTCCTTCCCCTTCTTTCCCCTGCAATGTGCATTTGAAAATTTGTCATAATTGGTCATTTTATTGTTTCACTTCCCTCTCTACACTTCTCCACCTCTCTTTCCTTTTCTTTCTCTTCTCTTTTCCACGCACTTGACATTCCTCACGCAAATATTTTCCAGGGAATTCAATGTCGCTCCAATACAAGCATATCATAACCTGTCCCCGTTCCCAGTCGGATTCCCCATTCCCATTCCCAGATTTCTTTTCCTTCTTCTTCCGGCAAGGGGCGGTTTCCCCTTCTTCTGGCTTCCTTTATTTCTGCTCTGATTCCACATCCTCCTTTGTTTTCACTGCAGATTTCTGTATAATTTCAACGTGGGGGAATCAACGAAAAAATCACAAATGTTATTTTTAGTACGACGCGGATTTTTTATGTCGACTTTGCTTTCATTCGGGCAGCTGAGATAATTTCTGATTGCTGCTTATCTGCAAGGCATTAGCATATATAAGGTATAGATTGGGTATAAATATATGTATGTATATATACAAGTTGAATATTTGTCAACAGCTTTATAATCTTTCTCAAGCTTCATCTTCATCAATATGTTTGTTTCATTAGGTTGATGATTCACTCTTGTGACGGGGAATGCAGCGGGATGAGCTAAGAGGAAGTACTGAAGAGAAAGGGAGAATGGGAGATAATGATAAGATTATATATTTATAAGATTAAGATAGATATGAGAATAGAGAAATAGAGAGAGTTAAAGTAAGATACATTTGTAGATAGACATAGAGTGAGATATGTATGTATAATAAATATAGACAAATAATGAGGAGTAGTTGGACATATGCATATTTAAAGATGGATAAAGATAGGAATATATAGAGAATATAAAAAAAGGCGAAGAGAGAAGAAAAAGTAAACAGAGACAGAAAGAATAAAAGGAACTTATAGATAGAGATATATGTATAGAGGGATACAGATGAGTATAAAATGAATTAAAAATAGAGAGAGGGATTAAGATATAGTGGGGGATAAAAAGGAATGAAAGACAGAGACACATAAAGAGAGAAAGATAGAAAGCTTAGAGATAAGAAGACTTGAACCCGTTCATAAATCTGCTGCTTCTCTGACCCAATCCCCAGCTCTGCTGTGGGGCTCTTCCAACGGTAGCTAAGTAATACTTCGCCTTCTTGTTCCCTTCTCCGCTGACTACTTCACTGATTGATTGATTGCTCCTTGATGCCGCTTGCTTCGGCTGCAGCAACTGCGCAATTTCAATAATTCACAAAAGGAAATGTCAAATCGGCCGACAACGACAACGAGACAACGAGAAGGAGAAGGAGGAGGAAGAGGAGAAGGACGAGGATGGGAGAGCCCGGGAAGAGTTATTACACTCGGCGCGACATTCAAACTGCAGCGACGACCCCAAAAGTCTGTTGCAGCTGAAGCTGCTGCTGCACTCGCTGTCGCTGTTTGCTGCTCCTGCTCTTCTTCTTACTCTTCCTTCTCCTCCTTCTTCTCCTTCTCTTCTTTCTTCACTTTTCGCCTTTGATTTTCAGTGCGCGATTAAAATGCGAACAGGCCAAAAAAGGCAACGACAATTTCGTATCGAGGGGGAACGACAACTGAATCTGGACCCGGTTCCAGCTACGACTGGCTTCTACTCTCTACCCCTCTACCCCCCCCCCCCTGTTCTGTTCTTTGCCCTCCTCCCCTCTTCCCATAGTGCACCCCCACCGCCTTTTGTTGGCTTTAATAAACGCATCGCTGCGCATTCGCAGCACATAAAAAAATGCGACAAAACAATGAGAAATGTCTAAAAATTGCAATGTTGTTGCAGTGTTTCCCCTGCCCCCCCCTTGCCACCCTTTTCTTCCCCTTACTCCCCTCTGGCTGTACAGCCTGAGTGACGCTTGTCAAGCTGCTGCTCTGCTCCCATTTAAGGCGCAATGACGCGCCGCTCATGCGCATCACGCACATGGCACGTAGTCCGCCCTCTCCCACTCCCCCTTACTCTCTTACTTCCTTTTCCCTGGTTGCCCCTCTTCGTTTACTACCTTCCTTCTCTCCCCTTATGTTTTGTCATCCTTTCTAATCGTCAGCCAAGGCACAATGACAGCGCAAAATATGCCAACGTTGGGCGCACTATCAAAGCCATCGCCACGTCACGATCAGCAGCCCAGGCACCAGGCATCAGGCCAGGCACCTTGGGCGGTACCCCAACGGGGTCTATTATATACCCAGTAACTGCGATTAGGCGGAGGCAACGATGACCTGCTGAGTTCTGTAAAGCATTCTAGTAATTTCTTTTCTGTAGAGATTCTCCCCAACTCCTTCTCTGACTGACTAACTTCAGTGAGTATTCTTATAGAGATTTCCTGGAGTTTACTAAACTTAAGACTCTTTTTTAGTTGCAATATAATTAATGTAATTTCCATAACAATAATATTAATATAATTTGCATATAATAGAGTTTTCAGCTATCCACAACTTTATTTAAATCAAAGCGATTTCTTTGCGAAATGTCATTATACTCTTCGACCATTTACAATTGCCAAAAAGGGGAATAGTAACTTTGTACAAATATGTATAAAATGAAGAAGAAGGCGTGGCAAACCCTACAAAATCCATATATTCTTGTTCAGAATCAATAGAAGAGAGTATTAAGCCATATACGTCTGTTTGAACATCGATATCTTTATTATTCTAAATGCCAGAGACACCAAATTTGACATGCGAGTTCCTCTATACGAATAGTTGATAAACTATATTTAAAATTTTGACTGCCACGCCCACTGCCTCCACAAATCAATAATTACATTTTGCATTTGACTCTACAATCGATGTTGAGCAGATATAACCTTTTGACTTCAGTATATTTTATACTTAGCTGACTCTGGTATCTTTCTCTTCTACAAACTTAAATCTTATCGAACAATAAACACAGCACTTAAATCCTTAACCTGTCTATATAGTACCTACCTGTATATATCTACATTTACCTGCCAACTGCCTTAGCGCATTCGTTAAGTCTGCCAGTTGCAACTGCACGTGATGAGATTCTTTTCCTTCGTCAGTTTTCTTTAGTTTTTGTCTTTCTGTTTTTATTCTGTGCTTCGCTTTCTGCATCATTGCCACATCGATGCTGCAGTTGCAGTTGTTGTTGTTTCTTCTTGTTGCTATTTATAAACGCTGCTGTTGTTGTTGTTGCAGCATCTGCGATTTGTGAAGTTGCATGTCGCTGTGCCATTTGTTGCTGCCACCGCCAACTCGGGTTGAACTTGCCTCAATTCGCTTGTTGTAAGTTTGGACAGCTTAGCGCTTGAATTGGCCCGAACTTGCAACGTGTGGCAGCCTGCCCCTGCTGCTGCTGTTGCAGCTGCACATGGTACGATTTGTGCGTGGGAGTTGCCCCAATGCAGACGGGGCTGAGCTCAATCAATTCCGCCAAGAAGCGCTCAAGTTGAAGAAGGAGGCATGTGGGAAAGGGGAGGGAGGGTGAGAGAGAGGGGAGTGAAGAGGGCAGGGAAACGAGAAAGAGGCCAACGGCATCATTAGCTGCCCTTCAGTTTGTTTCAGGTGTCGCTTTGGCAGTCGACGCATGTCGACGCGGCCTGGCGTCGCTTCCGGTCATCAAAGCGTCCACTTACGGATGTGTGAGCCCCCTCCCCCCTAGGGCACAACAAGTGGCAACAACAGCATTTTGTTAGTTCACCTCTCTCACTCTTTCTCACTCTCTGCCTCCCTCCCTGTCGCCTTGTTGTCTCGCAACGCCAACTCCAAATCCAGAGCTCGAGGCGACAACGCGCTAATGACATGCAGCACCACGCTGCACGTTGCTGGGAACTGGTCAAGCAGAAGGGGGAAGAAGGAGGGGGTAGAGGGAGTGGGAGAGGGGTAACTGCTGAGGGAGTGACTTGGCCATTTGGTGAAATTAGCATGTTAATGCGCCCATTGGGCACTTATCAGTCAGATAAGGCGAGCAAACGCCGCAGCTCGAGTTGTGCCACATCCGCTTCAAAGAGTTTTTAATGAAGACGACGCCTTGCCCCCCTGCTGCTGCGCACTGTTCCTCCCCTGCTCCCTTCTTCTTGCTGCCTTCTCCCTGCTCCCTTCTTTCTGCTTTCTTCTCCTGTTTCAGCTTCTCTCTGCTCCCAAGCTGCTGCTGTTGCTCCTCTTTTCTTGCTCTGTTGCTCTCTTCTCGAGCTTATTCTCACTTCTTTAACTGCTCCTCTCTCTCTCCCCTCCATCTTCTTCTCTCTCCACCACCCACGCAGTTCGTTCATTTGGCAATTTAATTAAATGCCAGACCACCCAGAGAAGTCTCCAACGCAGTTGCAATTTCGCCAGCTGCACTTGAAAGATACTTTTGTATCTTATTGCGCGCTGTAAGCGAAATCAATTTCCGGCACATTGTCAAGTGCAGCAGCAAAGTTCTCATCAAGTAGAAGATACAACAGTATCTGTAGAATAGACAGCGCAGCAAGAAAAGTATCTCTGGCACGCGCTGCGTAATTAATGAACGTTTTTACGGCTGCGTATCCATCAGATACGCTGCATCATCATCATCAGGCACAAGAACAATGCAGCAGATGATGAAGACGTGTAAGAGTCGCAGAAGACTTCATTAGACTTCATTCGCGCTGTGCAGTGCATTGTATCTGTATCTTCAACTGTAGCTGTGGCGTATCTAACAGATACAACAGTTGTTTGAAATTGGGAAATGAGTTTGCCGCGCGGAAAGCGCTTAATTATGTCGAGCGGGCGATCTTCTTAGCGTTTGCTTGTGTGTATCTTAAAGATACTTTGCCCATCACACTGGCACTGGCCCGCGCACACTAAGCGGATAATTGTCGCTGCCCCCGTCGTGTTGCAACTTTGCAAATAAAGCAAACAAAACTTTGAAGGGCTTCCTTGAAAACCAAATTGCCGCCCACACACACTCACACACAGATACAGCTAGAGAGACGTAGATACCATACATACAGTTGCAGATACATTGCTATACATTCACAGATACATAGCTACACAGTCACAGATATAGCTACACAGTCTCAGATACATTGGCACAGCTGCAGCGAGTGTTCTTTGAAGTGTCGCAAAAATCAATAAATTGGCATCAGTTGCAAGTATCTCAGCAGCACCAGCTGGCCATGCCACAAGCACATGTATCTATAGCTATATCTCCATATGTATCTGTAGCTGTATCTCTATCTGTATCTGCAAGCTACACTCGCTTATACAGTTAATCAAATCACGTAGCTGGCATAATGAAACCTGAATGGGAGGCGCGCTTTGTGCATCAATTATGCCGCATTAAGGGGCAAGCATCTTTGAGCGCTCAAATTGTAGGAAGTTTCATGTTATTTATAAAGCAAGGGAGATGTTGTGAGTGAGAGAGAGAGTGAGATAGGGAGGGAGATAGAGAGAGAGAGAGGGCACCCAACTGTGCTGGCGACAATGTTTTGCTCCACTGTCGCCCACACAGCAAATCGAGGGAGACGTTGCAACGTCGCAACGTTGCCTGCTGCATGTCAATGTCAGGCCCTGCCCCGCCCCTATGGCTCACCGCCTTCGCGCCTGCAACTTGCTGCAATTTCGTTTGTTAATCTGGCGCTGGGCGCAATTGAAGCTTCGCCCTCCAATCAGAGTCGCCACGGCTGCAGTTGCCCCGCCCCCCTCCCTGACGTTGCTTGCCTGCGGGTCCCCAGCTCCCCAAGTGGGTGTTTCGAGTGCTTGCAACACTTTAAAAGTGCAACGACTGCAGCAACTTCAAACCAATCTTCCTCAGCCTCAACTTCATCGTCGTCTTCGTCTTCGTCTTTGTCGTGTCCAGAGCTGCAGCTGCAACGGATTGTCAATTATTAACCGTTGTCAAGTTGCTTTCGCACTTTGGAGGCGAAGGTAACAACAACAACAACAACAATAAGAAGAAGAACAACAACAACAATAAGTAGACGAAGTGCAGTTGTTGCAGTTGCAGCCTGTTGTTGCATGTTGCTTCTATTGTTTGTGATTCTTTCCACTCACTTGAGCTCAGGCACACTCTGCCCCTATCTCCCCCTCTCCCTCCTTCACTATCTTCCCGCTCTCTCTCTCTTGCTCAATTGTTGTACAATTTTAAGTAACTTTTAATGGTTGTCTTTGTCGCTTTGTTGTTTCTCCAGCCTCCAGCCTCCAGTCTCGAGATCTCCTCATGAAGATGCTGCGACCCATTCACGAACATCATTTTCGACTTACGACTTACGACGACTCTCTTTTTATTTTCTTTGTGTGTCTTCTTCTACTACTTCTGCTTTGTCTACTGCTTCTCTAGGCTCTTTTGTGCTCTTCGCATACTCGATCTTTGGACAGCTACGCCTGTTTTGATTGCTGCTTGACCCCTGGGCAGTAGAAAGAGCAGCGGGTAGAAGGTCTAGGGTCTATAGAAAGTAACTGAAGCATGGTAGACCATGAATTCCCTTACTTAGTATCACTTTTCTCATTGAATCATAGAATCTATTGCATTAAACTGCTTGAAGAAATTGCTTAAGTTGGCAAACTAAGTGGGTAGCTCATTTCCACTTCTTCACCCACAGTGGGGTAGTTGACAAGGAGGGAAGACTCTTTAGAAAGTACCTTTAACTATGGCAGATCATGAAATCCCTGATTTGAAATGACTTCTTTTACTGAATCATAGTAACTCTGGCATCAAACTTCACATAGAAGTACCCTTCATAAGTGGGTAGCTCGCTGAATTGACAGCACCCTCCCATTTCTTCTTCAGAGAGAGGAAAATACTAAATGTTTCCCCAGTAACTGAACTATGCCAGACCATGCAAACTCACTCCTTGCTTCACAGTTCCATAGAAACAGCGAATCCCTGTATTCAAACTATACACAAGAGTAAGGGGAACCCTACCACTTCTACTGCTCTACCCCCCGCTAATAAACTCTGGAAACAACCGCAACTGCAGAAGGTCGCAAGTTCTTTTTTATGATATTTTCGCAAATTCACAAAACATTTTATGCCTTTGCTTTTGGCTCTATTTGTAGTTGGGCATTTTTATAGCCTACTTCAAGGCGCTTAGGCCAGCAATCAATTATATGGTATGTATGGGCGTGGTTGGGGTTGGGACAGACCGCCAGACAGTCAGACAGGACACAAAAAAGCCATATAATTGAGCTTAAACATTAAGCGGCTTTCGGCTCTTTCAGTTTTGGGGTAAAGTAACTGACAATCCCTCTTGGCAGTTTGTAGATAGAATTACGTATGCCACAATGGAGGAGTGGGGGGTGGGGAGGAAGGGGTATAACGATGACAAACTAACAGGAATATGGGTAGACCACGTAGGGCGCAATTGCGCTTCCTGTTGCCCACGCGAGCTGATCCAAATTTAAATTAAACATGAACTCGTTAATTACCCACACAACCCACATGACAAGTCCAAGAAGCCAGAGGAGAAGGAGAAAGAGAAGAAGGAGGAGGAGGAGGAGGAGGAGGAGTAGCAACAACATAACATGTGTTCCGTCTGTCTGTTTACCTCAGTTGCCTGACACGCCCCCGTGGCGTCATTTGGCGGGTTTCCTCGATCGCAGTGAGGATCCCCGTTCTGTTTTCCATTTCTGCTTCCCCTCCCGTTCCTCAGGACGTGACAGGCATACGTCATTCTGTCGAACTCTGCGTAACTCGATAAGTTTTTTAACCTTCCTTCGTTGCAACGGGATCGCTGCAGCTGCCACGCGGGAAAACCCCCCGATGTGTAGGCGTGAAAGTTGTTGACATGTGGGCGAAGGTGGAGAGAGATGGAAGTGAAAATAAACTAATTGAAAAGTAATAGGAATTTTCAATGTTTTGCATAGTTACTCCTTGTAATTCCCAACTGGTCGCTGCGCAGGCTCTGCCAGCTTGTGCTGCTTCTCCTTCTGCCTCTGTTTCTTCTTCCCCCTTTCATCACTTTCGCTACGCATCAGTATTTTCATGAATAATTGCAAAGTTGTCTCTACTGTCGTTCTCAGGGGTGGGCAAAGGGGTGAAATACAGCCAGCAATGATTCGAATAGGGGAGGGGGAAGGGGGTTAGTTATTATGACGCATCAATTGCGTGATTTTTCCTGCGACAGATGTTTTTCTCCTTTTCGTTTTGTTTCTTTTTGCGCCTCATCCTGGCTGGCAGTCAACACTTGCGCCATTAGGTGAATCTCAAACGGAATCCCAATGAGCTGCCCCCCTCCCCTCTGCCTCTCTCACTCTCAAGTATGTACGTACAATGTATTTTGCATTTACTGTACAACGAAGCCGTCGCCATGTGCCGTCACTGTCCGTCGTTGTAGTTGATTTTGTTTTCATTTTTGTTGCTGCTCGCAACGGGCAATGCACACACACAATCCCTGCAGCAGCAGACTTAGTAGAGTGTGAGTGAGAGCGCCCTACTGTGTAAGTGTGTATGTGTGTGTGTTTGCTGCCTTTCCACGGGCAACCCCTATGCTGCTATGCTGGGAGTTTCTCTTTTGTTATGGTTGCATTCGCCTGCGGCCGCCTTCCAGTGAGCGCCAGTACAGCAGCCAAGCAAGAGAGAGAGCGAATGAGAGAGCGAGCGAACGACGGGAAGTGTTTGTGAGAGAGCGCTAGCATTTCCAGTTCAGTTGACGACGCCGTCTGCCTTCGTTGGCCGCCAGTTTGAGCCACGCTCTGCTAGACGCCGCACGCTTTCGGTTCCTACGCTTTCGTAACGCGCACGCGACGAGCACTTCATCAGCTCTTCATCATCTTTCCATTTCCCCCACAAACACAAAAGCAACAAAAACTTACGACCGGCTTTGAGAAGGATAACTTTTTCTATTCCTATTGCAAAGAACAAGTGCAAAACGAGAAGAAGAAGAAGAAGGAGAAGAATAACGAATTTTTTAGTGCATTTTCAAGAGAAATTTAAGAGGAAATCTCTCTCTGTGTCTCGCGTGTGTCTCTCTGAATAAGTGTGTGTACGTATGCGTGTATGTGTGCGTGATATACACACCTAAGTGTCCTGCAGAAATCACAAATTGGATTTGAATACGTTCATGGATTATTCCTGCCGCACGCCATAAATACGCCATAAATTTGCCAGAAAAGTGAAACAAGTAAGCAGCGCAATAAGAACTAGTATTTTAATATTATCGATAACTAACAAAATAATCGAATCGACAATTGGAAGGAGTGGAATGATCATCAATTCTGCCTGTCTTTCCCACTCCTCGACTGTCTGCACTAATAGCTCGTGTCGTTGTTCTCTCCCCCCACACTGCTCCTCTTTGTCTTCTCCCCTTTTTCTATCCCCTCGCATTCCCTTTTCTGGCTCGTGTCGGGGCCAACAATTCCATTAGCGCATACATTGAAAATCCTTTTTGAAAATTTCATAAACATATCGCACTAAGCCCACTGAATGTCAGTGAAATATTTCAATCTATCAGCGCAGGCAGGCAGGGAATATTTCTTTGATATATCTTTTAAAAATACGCGCCCATAAATAGCGCACAGTGGGCAAAGTCAGCGTAATTAATCCCTGCAGGCAGCTTACGTTACTCCCTCTCCCCCTACATGATAATTCAATAATAAATTAATAGATCCAGGCAATTAATGTAGAGTTGGGGGAGGAGGTGAGGTAATTCCGGGCAGCTGCGCTCCAGAAAAAACAAAAACAATAACGGCAACACAAAAAAGAGAAGCGTCCAAATGACTTCCGGGAACCCGTCAGAGAAAACACAAACACAAAAAAAACTTTACCGCCTGCAGTGAAAAACTTTAGGAAAATCACAATAGCAACAACAAAGCTGACAACTGGAGAGGGTGTGAGGAGTAGGGGAAAGAAATGAAAGCAGGAGACGCAACATTTGCATTTTCATGCGTCAAAGATTTATTGGGCCGCCACTGTGGATCTACGCCCGCTCTCCGCTGCCCCTCCCCCGCCAACTTCCTCCCTCTCCCCCTCATTCGTTATTGTTTTGCCAGCTTTTCAAAGACAAAAGCCGCTACAAAATATAGTTTTCTCTCACTGTTTGCTTTGGTTTTCTTCTCCCTTTCCACTGCGTAATCAAAAGTTACTCGAAAATTGAATTGAAATTTCTTATGTAAGAGGGCGTTGTTGCATGATGGGCGGGGCGTTGTCTTTCACTGCGAATGTAAACAACAATTAGAGACATTTTCCTTGGTTTTTCCAATAGCGGGGGAACTGAAGTTAGAAGTGGAGGGGGGAAAAAGGGTACCGAACCGAAAAGTAAACAACATTTTCAACACTTTCCCCAATGAAAGATAAACAACAAAACGTTCAACAGTTTGTGCCCCTCCCCCAGCTCCTCTGCCTTCTCTTCCTGCAGCTTTTCCACGGGTTCATGGTCAAATGTTTCATTTCAATTGGCTTTTCCGGTGCACTAAATCCCTCAATGCTCCATCATGATGTTGTTGCTGTTGTTGTTATTGTCTCAACACCAACAGCGAGAGTCGCGTCTTCTCCTCCAGAGGCGACTGCAATCCTCTATTGACATTGCCTAATGAGGCGGCCATGAGGAACAACTCATAAATTTCCATGTATGTTTGTTCCACTGTTGACACACAACGTAAACAGGCCGAGAGAAGACGAAGAAGGGAGGGGAAAGCAGACGACGAAGTAAACTACTAACACAGACGATCGTAAAGTGCCGTTTTCGAGTATCCTGCGGTGCCTGACGATGCAATCTCGAGTTTCTTATCTCACTTGCCCCATCTAAGGCTTATCGCATGGCGCATAGCAAATATCCTTGAAGGGCAGTGAGTGGAAGGGAGAAAGAGAGAGAGAGAGAGAGGGAAGAAGCGGCAAATAGGTTTTTTAGTTGGAAACCCGATGCCATATCTTGTTGGCTCGTAGTGCGCAATAAAATCTTACAATGATCCTTTGCAGCGATAAGTACAGTAAACGTTTCAACGTATCAGACTAGGGAGGGGAAAAGAAAACCAAGAAATACTTTGTTAAGTGCTAGAGTTTTGAGTTAGAATAGAATATACTCTGTAATCTGTTGAGGGATTTTATAAAGAATAGAAAATAGAATAGAAAAATCTGTACATTTTTTAATAAAGTATAGAAAATACTTTGTAAACTACAGAGATGTTTATTATTGAATTGATGACACACAATATTAAACTGCAAGTGTAGAAAATACTCTGTGAACTGCAGATAAACCTTAACATAATAAAACCAGAGCAAGCCTCATAGTCTTCGCTTTTTAACAGGGTATGTGCTAGTTAAAAATTCATAAAATTTGATACGTTTTGCGTTGTTTGTTTATCCAGCGCTCTTCGGGGTGAACTCCTTGGAGAGTTGCACCCTTTGGGCTGAGGTTGCTTCCTCTTTTCGGGTTACCTGCGCCCAAGATTGTCATCTATCAGCAGGAATAACAAGCAGGCGTCTCGCAGCGTCGCTGCACGTGCACACGAAGAGCGGCATCAACCGCAAAGGTCGCCTGTGGTTGGGTTCTGTTCCTGCTCCTGTTTCTGCTCTGCTCCGCCTTATTTGTTTCACATTTCACGCTACGCTGAGCAGCAGCTGCTCCTCATTCCCCCTCAGCTTTAACCTTCCCCCTTCTCAGTTGACACGTGCGTCGCTTTTGATTGGAAAACTTTGGCAAACAATCGAGACATGGCGCGAGTTCATTAGCTGCTCATCACACGACCTGCCTGGCTGCCACTCACTCGATTTTTCACTCTCCACTCTCTATTCTCAATTCCCAATTCTCGATTGTTGATTTGCGGTTTCTATGATAAATCGCCATGAAATTAACAGCAGCAAGCACAAAGGCTGCCGCTTTAGGGCTACAAGAAGTTAATTTCAAGCGGGCGGATCGTTTAATGAATTGTATATCATAGGTAAACAATAAAAAATTAAGCCCTCCAGGCAATTTACACTTGAACTATGACGAGCAGAAGCCAGATCTTAACTTGTTAACGTTGCACTTTGAGAAAGAAAGCAGAGAATTTTTATTTCTTAAGGGATTGCGCGGGTTTCTGTTGGATATATGTAAAGATCTTAACTCTTCTGAGCTAATTGAACAATTGTCAATTGTTTTCTCACTACATCTTAACTTTTTCAATCGTTTATTACTACATACTGCTTTATTTTTGCCAGTGTACTTGAGTTCCAGCTTCCCTTCATGCTCATCTAATAACTTTTTTAAAGAGTAATCAAGAGAGAATGAATTTCAAAAGGTTTATCGAGTTTCTGCTGAAAACGCAAAGATCTTAAATATTTTTAATGAACTTTAACAAATTGCAATGTTGTTTACCATATTCTCCCTTAGTTTTTGCCAGTGTAACTGTGTTGCAATCAAATCTGAGCAATTTGCCTGTCTAGCTCCCTTCCTAGAGACTCATGCAGTAGCTTCTCTTTATCTTTCTGTGCCTTCGCTTTCATTCGCTTGACAAATTGACTTCGTTAGAGTCGACCGCAATTGAAAGATGAGAGAGGCAAATTGAAAAACGCTTTCAATCGCCGCAGGCTGCCAACGTTGATTGCGGCGTCAGAAGGATGCGGTGCCAGTGCACCCACTCCCCCTCTATAGCGTGTTAATTGCATTTGTCTATGCTGCCCCCACTTCCCCTTCCTACTCTACTCTACTCTCCTCCTTTCTCTCCCCCTCACTGTCTAGACAAATTTCCTTGCCCATAATCAGCTCTGATATATAGTATTCTCTGTGTATAGGGAGCATTATTAAGCGCCGCTTGAAAGTTGATTGTAATCAGGTTTTTTAATGTGCCCACTGACGCCGCCGTGTCCTGTTGCAGTTGCCGCCAATATCCTGTTCCCCTACCTCTCGCTGCCTTACTGCCTCTAAACACGCAACTCTGGCGCCCTCTGGTGCTGGCTAGTTGACAACAGCAATTCTTCAATTCGCCGCCAAGTCAACAACACAAATAATCATAATCACCCCCCTCCACCCCATGCCCGCTCCCACGCACACTCCCACGCCTCAGCTATCATTTCCTGCAACAATTTCATTTCATGCTCGACTGCGTCTAACGGCACACAGGGTGCAACACAGGTTGTGCCTCAGGCGGCAGTTAGGATCAGCAACGTTAAGTTTGCCCAGTTGTTGCCTTTCCCAGTGTGGGGGAGTGTGATAGACGAGGGGGCGGAGGCTTTTAGGCTGTGCACAACAATTGCATTTTTATGCGTTCCAAAGTGTTTCTTGACATGTTTTGAAGATATACCAAATTTATGTTTTCGGACACGATTTAAGTTTGCGCATTTGTTGTTGCAAGTTTTTCCTTGTTTTCCTCGCTTTTACTTCACCTTTTTTTATTGTTTTCTATGGCTTAAGGGGAGGGATTACATTTTATGTGTGTTTTCTGTTAATGTTGCATGCTTTTTAGCGTTGCACAGTGGGCGATATTTGCGAGAAAACTGAGAGAAATTGTAGGGTGAAATTGAAAAGAAGAAATTATAGTTTAACGTTACCTGCTATACTTATCTTAGCAAAAAAGAACAGTTTTGCAGGGGACACTACTTTAATTTTAATCTTTAATATCTGTTTATAGATATCAAAATCATTTTCCAACGATTTCAAGCCATTTCTATGAAAGTTTTCTTGAAACTTACTGATTTATTTAAAGGAAAAGGTTAGATAAAGTCTTTAAGCAACAAACAAGCATAGATTTGAAGTGGAAACTTGTGAAATATTGATGTTCGAAATATTTTATTTAACAATTTCAAGCAAATTCTACATAAATTTTATTGAAGCTCAGCGAATCCTCTTGAATGTTCATTTATAACTCTAATACCAATAGTTTTACTACATTTCATTTGTGATGGAAGTCTCAGAAAGAAAAAACTCAAAACAAATCCATTCGAACTCTTAAATCCCTTCGCATTTCTACAACTCACACACCACTGTGCCCAGGCCCAAAGGCAAACAACGCGTATGTTTGCCGCACTTTGTGGACATTGGTTTTTTATGTTTTAACGGCAATTTTCGTATTTGAGGGAGGCATTAACAAAACAAAGAGAGGAAAGAGAGAAAACATTACACGGACAAGGCGCGTATCGCATGTCAAACGCAAGTCTTAAATTTGATTTAATTTACGAGCCAAGACAAATTATAGACTGACCACATATGCCACATATCACTAGCTATATATCCAGACAGGCTGCGTGACTCTGGGCGCGTCAACTTTAACCCAGGATCAAGAGAGACAGAGGGAGAGGAAGCAAGATGGCAGGAGGTGATCGTTAGCGACGCTTTCAACACATTTCTCAGCTAATTAACGAAGATGATTGTTTGGAATTCAGTTAGGGGCGATTGCTGCTGCCTCCACTACTTCTACTTTTTGCAATAAAGATACAGATACAGATACATCCGCAGTGGCAGTGGCAGTTGCAGTTGCAAGTAAGAGATACTTTAGTTCATTGCAACAAGCATCTGGGAGTGTGCTCTGTAATTACTTTGACCTGCTTCTGTTAGCGGGCAATAGTGCAGTCTGTACTCGCCTTCAGTCTAGCCAGTCTAGCAGGCATGCCACATGCCCTACACTGCATGCCGCATGCCCCATATCTCTCCTCTAATGCCTTGAAATCCGCTTCAATTGGATTCGTTCTTCGTTCTGCGTTCTGTCGTCGCTTCTTTGTTGTTTTCTATTGCCTTTTTCAGCTTGTTGCAAGTGTCACATGTCACTTCTTTTTTCACTTTCGATACGCAGAATCGTTGCGTTGCACTGTTCTTTTTCCCCTTTTCCCCTGCCACTTCGCACTGCCTTTCCAGCAGGCTGCACAATTTCAAACTGATAATGATAATGTCGAGTAGATTATGACACGCAACTTGCTTGAACTTTGGGTTCACATTTTAATGGAATTTCGGTTGATTTACATGTACAGAGGTTGCGGCTTGGCATCGTTTTCCCTCGCTTTTCCAATGTGCGTAGAGTGCACTATGTTGTTGGAGGTTCTTGTACTGTTCTGTTCTTCGTTTTGTGCCACTGACACGCTGATACATTGTCGAAGATTAGTTCTGAATGAACAAGTCTAATGGAGTTCATAGACCAGCTATCAGCAGAGGCATCAATAGAACGCTTCAATTGCTGTTCTACATAAACAAACAGGGGTAGATAGAGCGCAGATTGATCTCGGCAGAGTGAGAAACTGAATGAGATTTTACAATTTAAATACAAACACAGTGTGCCCAATTACAACTTATTCCCTCTTGAGGAATATATCAACTTGGGAACTCTCAAGTTGATACTAATCGAATGAATTGAAAAGGTAGACAGTGAGTAGAGACTGATCCTAGATCTCAATCGAAGGTCTTACGAGTTAGATGAATGCAGAATGATTTTACAATTGAAATAGAAACTATAAATGAAATAAAAACTCATTGCTCCATCTTGCTGTAGTCTAAAGCAACTTGGCTTAATCTAAGCTATGATGGCGCTGTCATGGAGTTAATTATAGCGAAGCATGGAAAGGGCCCTTAATTTGTAGATATATAGTACGCAACGTAAGATCCTTCAACCCACTTCAGTTCTTCACTTAAGCAAAAGATCGTTTAGTTCTCACACTAATCGCATTCGAATGACTTTTGCCAAGTCTAGAAATCTCTGTGATTTTTTAGCTAATGCAAATTTAATTTTCTTTAAAAAACACGTTTGGGTTTCCTTGGAACTTTCCCGTGACTTCTGTCGCCCAGATACCAACAGCGATCCCATACCTTCTACGGATTCGTTGCGGTCACTTAGCCAAGTAAGAAGAACGCAGAACGTGCTACTTACGGGAACAATAAAACTAGCTGGAAATCTGCCGTATTTCGTGCTGTTGTCGGCGTCACAGTTAATGATTGAGTCCGTTTCGGGACATGTCCTTGGAATGTCGCTATAGAGTACAGACATACATGCACATAGAGTACATACGGTTTCCTTAAGTTGCATACGTTGCGCACGAAGTTTTCCGCTAATTAAGCGGGAAAAATGTGCCAGATACGACGAAGCGCACGTAGAGGGGAAGGGCAAGGGGAAGGGGGAAGGGAAGGCCGGGACGAAGGGTGGTGGTTTGCGACGTGAGCTGTAGCAGCTGCGCCTGGAAAATTTGCGGTCTTCCCGCCCCGAAAATACAATATGTAAGCGAATTTTTCATCCTCTTACCTGAGACGCTTTTCCAGGTAGTCCAGGTACGGTGGACATTCTCAGGTACGCCAGCTGCTAAGGGATTTTCCTTTTGCCGCGTGGTATAAAAGTCAAGCGTCAGAACGGAGCTGCAGTTAGACGAAAAACAGCAACCGATCGTGATAGATCCTAGATCCTTAGCTGCATAGCAATTTAGACAAGCAACAGAAAACGTACAAACCAACAAGCCAAATATCTTAACAAAGTTAAAACAAAAAAATACGAGGGTCGTTTGATAAGTCCGTGACTTTTTGTATTTGCCGCGCACCTGCTCTAAATACAACACTGCTCCTGTCAGCAGTTATCGATTAACAGCTGACTGTAAAATTTTGAGAAAGCTGCGTTTCTTAGTTTGCGTTTTATAGGCATTGAAAGCAGACGATCTCGTGAATTTTAACGAAAATGGAAAAAAGTGAATTTCGTGTGCTAATTAAGCATTATTTTTTGCGTAAAAAATCCATCACCGAAACCAAGGAAAGACTTGATAAATATTATGGGGACTCTGCACCATCAATTTCAATGGTTAAGAAATGGTTTACTGAGTTCCGTTGTGGTCGTACCAGTACAAGTGATGCCGAACGTTCAGGTCGCCCAAAAGAGGTCGTCATGCCAGAAATCGTCGACAAAATCCATGGAATGATATTGGATGATCGGAGAATGAAAGTGCGTGAGGTAGCTGAGGCTGTAGGCATCTCAACTGAACGGGTACATCACATTTTACATGAATATTTGGACATGAAAAAGCTTTCCGCGCAATGGGTGCCGCGATTGCTCACACACGACCATAAGCGCAACCGTGTGACCTTTTCAAAGGAGTGTTTGGCGATGTTCAACCGCAATCCAAACGAATTTTTGCGCCGTTTCGTTACCGTAGACGAAACATGGATCCACCACACCACACCAGAGACCAAAGAACAATCAAGACAGTGGGTTTCTCCGGGTGAACGTGCACCAAAGAAGGCCAAGGTGGGTCTGTCGGCCAACAAGGTCATGGCCACAGTTTTTTGGGATGCACAAGGTATCATTCACATCGATTACCTTGAAAAGGGTAAAACGATCACCGGCGAATATTATTCAGAGCTTTTGGACAGATTCGATATTGATTTGAAGCAGAAACGACCGCATTTGGCGAAAAAAAAGTGCTGTTCCATCAGGACAATGCACGGGTGCACACGTGTGTAGTCAGCATGGCAAAATTTCATAAATTGGGCTACGAACTGCTACCCCATCCAGCATATTCTCCAGATTTAGCCCCCTGTGACTATTTTTTGTTTCCAAACATGAAGAAATGGCTCGGCGGTAAGAGATTCGGGTCAAATGAAGAGGTCATCACAGAAACAAACGACTATTTTGAGGGCCTTGAGAAAACCTATTATTTGGAAGGAATAAAAAAATTGGAAAAACGCTGGACTAAATGTATAGAGCTAAAAGGAGATTATGTTGAGAAATAAAACGCTTCTTTGACGAAAAAAATATATTTTATTCAAAAAGTCACGGACTTATCAAACGACCCTCGTATATTCATTATAAATCTAAGTCCAGGTTAGCAGTGAAGTTGCTCGAGAAGATTACGTGCCAAACTAAACTAGACAATCTCTTCTCTCTTCATACAGAATTCCCTGGGAGTTCTCTAAAGACAACAACCACACCCAAACACACAGACAGAAACTTAGCTAAAGATGGGCGAACTCGAGGAGAAGGAAACGCCACAGACTGAAACGACAGCGGCACAGGAGTCCCTGGACGAGCCCAGGGAGACGGACAAGATGCTGGATAGCAAGAAGGAAGAGTCCAAAGAGAAATCTCCCAGTCCGCTGTCATCGAAACCGGCCACGCCCAATGCGGGCAAGAAATCGCCATTGCCAGCAGAGGAGGATGCCAAGAAGGAGACGGAGAAGTCAGCTGGAGGTGATGAGATCATTGATATACCCGCAGAGAATGGCACCAAACAGAATGGTGCTGCCGCTGCTGGTGATGGTGATGAGAAAAAGATCAGCAAGGAGGAGCGGGAGGTAAAGCCCAAGAAGATTCCCATCGGAGGCCTCAAGCTACCCGGTTTCTTTATGAAGAACAAACCAAAGGCCGAGGGTGATGGCGCCGAGGGTGAACTGCTCGAAAAGGACAAGGAGCAGGAGGATAAGGAGGCTCAAGTCGCCGGCGCTGGCGATGCTGCAGCCAAGGATGCTGAGCAGAAGCCACGCGCCGGTCTCGGCCAACGTTTGCGCAACTTCTTTGTGCGCAAACCCGCAGCGGATAAGGAGCAGCAAAAGAAGCAGTTGACCAATGGCGATGCCGATGCCAAGTCGGGTAAGTCAGAGGAAGGAAACAATCCAATAAATATCATTACTAATAAACCCTTTCCTCCCCCACAGAAGCCACAGCTGAGGCTGCGCCCACTGAGGATGGCGATGCGCCTCCCAAGCGCGGATTACTCAATGCCATCAAGTTGCCCATTGCCAACATGATACCCAGGAAGAAGAGCGGCGATGATGTTGAGCTGGGACTGGGCAAGGCTGGCTTGGCCTCCATGGAAACACTGGATGATTCACTGAAGGATCAGGACACTGTAGATCGTGCTCCGCTGAAGAGCAACGGCTCCGATGAGCTGAAGAGTGAACTGAAGGATGAGAAACTTGCCGCTGAGGAGAAATTGGCTGCGGAAGAAGAGGAACGTGAACGTCCCATCTCCGTGTGGAGGCGTCTGATGGCCTACAAGTGCAGTGTGGATGATGCACTGATTGTCTTTGGCATTCTGCTATTCGTCCTCCTGCTGGCCGTGATTGGCTACGTGCTCACCCACGAGACGCTAACGTCGCCTCCATTGCGCGAGGGTCGTTACATTTCCGCTGTGACCGGATGCGGCATGGTGGAGGGCGTCAAGGAGGATGGTGCGTTTGCCTTCCGTGGCATTCCGTATGCCAAGGCACCCGTGGAGGATCTGCGCTGGCAGCCGGCGCAGTTGATCACCAAGATTGAGGATTGCTGGAACGGCACATTGCCGACGCACAACAGCAGCGTGGTGTGCACTCAGCACTTGGGCAATGGCACCACAGTTGGCGACGAGGATTGTCTGTATTTGGATGTGGTTACTCCGCATGTGCGTTACAATAATCCCTTGCCCGTTGTGGTTCTCATTGGTGCAGACACTCTTGCCGGCCCCTCGCCAGGCATTCTGCGTCCCTCGGCTCGCTATTCCCGCTCCCACGACGTCATCTTTGTACGTCCCAATTTCCGTCTGGGCGTCTTTGGTTTTCTCGCCGTGAGTGCGCTAACCAAGGAGGCACATCCGCCATCGTCGGGCAACTACGCACTGAGTGACATCATTGCCGTGCTCAAGTGGATTCAACTGAACATTGCCCACTTTGGTGGTGATCCCAAGTCCGTAACTTTGCTGGGTCATCGTTCTGGAGCCACCTTGGTCACCGCATTGGTCAACTCCAAGAAACTGGAAGGTCTCTACACACGTGCCTGGGCCTCATCCGCATCGGCTTCGCTGCCTGGCAAACCACTGCTGGAATCGGAGCGACAGAACCAGCAAATGTTGGGCACACTCGATTGCCAGGACGCGAATTGCCTGCGCGAGGCATCCGCCGAGAAGGTGTGGGCTGCCACACCAGACACGTGGTTCAATTTCCCCCTGGCATTGCCTCAAGCACAGGAGCAGAGCATCGAAAATCGTCATGAGTGGCTTGTGCTCGATGGGGATATCTTGTTCGAGCATCCCTCGCAGACGTGGAAGCAGATTCCGGCAGCGGCTCAGCAGCAACAGCTGCAACATCCACTCCTCGTCATGGGCGCCACTGCCCACGAGGCACACACACTGAAGCTGCGCGAGCTGCACGCCAACTGGTCCCCCGAGGATGTGCGTGCGTATCTGCAGGCCTCGCAACTGGGTGCCAAGAACCTTACGGATGAGATTATCCAGCGCTACAATGCCACCACGTATGCTGCCCTCGTGTCGATCATCACAGACATTCGCACCATTTGCCCGCTGCTTGTGAATGCTCGCCAGCTGGCGAGTGTGCCCCTCTATGTGGTCACCCAGGGCGAGGGCGAGGATCAGTTGGCCACTGTCGACGCCGATGTGCAGGCCATACTGGGACGCTACGAGCCACACACTGTGGAGCAGCGGCGCTTTGTCTCAGCCATGCAGCAGCTCTTCTACTACTATGTCTCGCACGGCACGGTGCAATCCTTCGATTCGCGTCGCAAAGTCATCATTGTGGGTCAGGATGCTGTCGGTCAGGAGGATCATCCACATTGCAATTACTGGATTGACAAGGATATTGTCCCGCGTTACGAGCGAGCTGATTAAGTCCCGAGGGAAACTGCCCATCTAACCCACTCCTCATCCTTCTCTCACACTTTCGCTACTTCTATGACAAAGTTCGGCGATTTGTTGCTACTTTCCCTACCCCATCATGTAACCCCCCCTTCCCACACTGCTTCTCCTGCAGCTTCTCTCTCTCACCCACTCAACTTTCTCGATTTCAATTCGATTCTAGTTTAGTTTAAGTGAATCTAGTGTTTATATACGAATACATAACTGTACATTTAGTTCTCTCGAATTATTTAAGTTGTAAGTTTTTCTAAGTGCAGCATCCGCATACGACTCCGAATCTAACCCATAAATATATGCATATGTCTGGATATAATAGTATCTATATGGTATATCTTCAGCTAATGTATTCGCTAATCTTAAATACAAACACAAACACGCAAATAAAACACAATATTTGATTATATATACTTGAAAAGTATAGACAAAACTTGAAGTCTTTCAACTACCCAACACACACCCACACACTCTACACTCTATAACTCACACTCAACATACTTTACTCTATATAGCATAACATATAGCTGAGCCTTAAAGCAAAAACCTTCGACCAACGACAACTTTTTTGATACAATTTTACATAGAAATGAAGGACGAGACGAGACGAGACGAATCAAACAATTTAGATATATAGCATAGAACGCAAACAGGAATACATAACTAACATGTGTGTGTTTAACATTTGAGACTGTCCCGGGGGCTACAATTTACACATATATATACACATATATAGTAATAGTTCAGTTTCTCACACTCTTCTCGCACTTGCCCATCCAAAAACATTTGCTATATAGCTTTATATGTATATTAATCTAATACGTTTTCAAATACTTATGTAAACACAGCATTTTCCATTGTATTTTGTGTTTAATCTTAACTCGTAATCATTAATTTACACTCTATATACTATATATATGTATGTACATGTAAATTCCCAGAGTTCACAAAATTGCATTAATAGAATCAAAAAAGTTAAGCTCTTTAACATGAAAAAACATATATAGCATTAGCATTATTATGGTCAGAAAAATCTGTGTGTAAAGTGATAAAATAACAAAAGAAAATATAAAGAAAACATATACATATATAACGCATGAGAATGTTTAAATAAAAATTGAAAAAACATAAGGAAAACATAATTTGAAAAGCTGTTTCACTTACATTAACTAGGTTTGCATACACTACTTAATACTATACAGTCAGCTCCTGCTCACTTTGCAGAGCTGTTCAACTTGTAGATGCGGCACTTGGTGTCCGTCAGGGCAGCCAGATAGGCGCCATGCTGCGTACCCACTGGGCAGATGTCGTAGATAACGTCGGTGGCGGCCATCGTCTGGACACGTTGCTCTCGCCGCACATCGTACATCATCAGCTGCTTGGTGTCCTGCAAGTAGCCGACGATCAGTGTGTTATTATCTATGCCAAGCTGTGTGGGCCGGGTCATATAGGGGGTGCCGGATGAGCCATAGACGGTCGCCTTGACATTGAGCACCGGAGTGCCGTCAATTTTGTCCAACTGTGCAAGAATGAACCGCGAATTCAAATGATCTGCATTGGAGCGCGCCGATATCAGCACCGTGTCCTGCACTACATCGTACTGCATGGAGAGGAAGGGTCCATCCACGTTGAGGCGTGTGGCTACAGCCGTATTATCACTATACTCGTAGAACTTCAATATGGCCAGCTGGCAGACAAGGAATCCGCCATTTGGGAATACTTTGCTTGCTGGCACTGGAGCAATGTTTATCACAGGACTAAAATTATCTGAGGAATGAAGAATGAATCAATAGGGAACTGTTATCTCAATGAGCAGATATACTCACCTTCAGCCGAGAACTGGCTGAGCACCGTGTCGGGAAAGCGCACATCGAATACATGAATACCACCACGCAGATCTCCGGCGTAAAGAAAGTGCTGCCTCTCGTTGCGATCCAGGCTGCAGCTCCACAGTGGCTTGTCGCTGGCCGTGAAGACGGCGCTGTATTGCTGCGTGCGCAGGTCAAAAGTCTTGATACGCGCCTCTCGACTGGCCACCGTCGAGAGAAAACATTACACGGACAAGGCGCGTATCGCATGTCAAACGCAAGTCTTAAATTTGATTTAATTTACGAGCCAAGACAAATTATAGACTGACCACATATGCCACATATCACTAGCTATATATCCAGACAGGCTGCGTGACTCTGGGCGCGTCAACTTTAACCCAGGATCAAGAGAGACAGAGGGAGAGGAAGCAAGATGGCAGGAGGTGATCGTTAGCGACGCTTTCAACACATTTCTCAGCTAATTAACGAAGATGATTGTTTGGAATTCAGTTAGGGGCGATTGCTGCTGCCTCCACTACTTCTACTTTTTGCAATAAAGATACAGATACAGATACATCCGCAGTGGCAGTGGCAGTTGCAGTTGCAAGTAAGAGATACTTTAGTTCATTGCAACAAGCATCTGGGAGTGTGCTCTGTAATTACTTTGACCTGCTTCTGTTAGCGGGCAATAGTGCAGTCTGTACTCGCCTTCAGTCTAGCCAGTCTAGCAGGCATGCCACATGCCCCACACTGCATGCCGCATGCCCCATATCTCTCCTCTAATGCCTTGAAATCCGCTTCAATTGGATTCGTTCTTCGTTCTGCGTTCTGTCGTCGCTTCTTTGTTGTTTTCTATTGCCTTTTTCAGCTTGTTGCAAGTGTCACATGTCACTTCTTTTTTCACTTTCGATACGCAGAATCGTTGCGTTGCACTGTTCTTTTTCCCCTTTTCCCCTGCCACTTCGCACTGCCTTTCCAGCAGGCTGCACAATTTCAAACTGATAATGATAATGTCGAGTAGATTATGACACGCAACTTGCTTGAACTTTGGGTTCACATTTTAATGGAATTTCGGTTGATTTACATGTACAGAGGTTGCGGCTTGGCATCGTTTTCCCTCGCTTTTCCAATGTGCGTAGAGTGCACTATGTTGTTGGAGGTTCTTGTACTGTTCTGTTCTTCGTTTTGTGCCACTGACACGCTGATACATTGTCGAAGATTAGTTCTGAATGAACAAGTCTAATGGAGTTCATAGACCAGCTATCAGCAGAGGCATCAATAGAACGCTTCAATTGCTGTTCTACATAAACAAACAGGGGTAGATAGAGCGCAGATTGATCTCGGCAGAGTGAGAAACTGAATGAGATTTTACAATTTAAATACAAACACAGTGTGCCCAATTACAACTTATTCCCTCTTGAGGAATATATCAACTTGGGAACTCTCAAGTTGATACTAATCGAATGAATTGAAAAGGTAGACAGTGAGTAGAGACTGATCCTAGATCTCAATCGAAGGTCTTACGAGTTAGATGAATGCAGAATGATTTTACAATTGAAATAGAAACTATAAATGAAATAAAAACTCATTGCTCCATCTTGCTGTAGTCTAAAGCAACTTGGCTTAATCTAAGCTATGATGGCGCTGTCATGGAGTTAATTATAGCGAAGCATGGAAAGGGCCCTTAATTTGTAGATATATAGTACGCAACGTAAGATCCTTCAACCCACTTCAGTTCTTCACTTAAGCAAAAGATCGTTTAGTTCTCACACTAATCGCATTCGAATGACTTTTGCCAAGTCTAGAAATCTCTGTGATTTTTTAGCTAATGCAAATTTAATTTTCTTTAAAAAACACGTTTGGGTTTCCTTGGAACTTTCCCGTGACTTCTGTCGCCCAGATACCAACAGCGATCCCATACCTTCTACGGATTCGTTGCGGTCACTTAGCCAAGTAAGAAGAACGCAGAACGTGCTACTTACGGGAACAATAAAACTAGCTGGAAATCTGCCGTATTTCGTGCTGTTGTCGGCGTCACAGTTAATGATTGAGTCCGTTTCGGGACATGTCCTTGGAATGTCGCTATAGAGTACAGACATACATGCACATAGAGTACATACGGTTTCCTTAAGTTGCATACGTTGCGCACGAAGTTTTCCGCTAATTAAGCGGGAAAAATGTGCCAGATACGACGAAGCGCACGTAGAGGGGAAGGGCAAGGGGAAGGGGGAAGGGAAGACCGGGACGAAGGGTGGTGGTTTGCGACGTGAGCTGTAGCAGCTGCGCCTGGAAAATTTGCGGTCTTCCCGCCCCGAAAATACAATATGTAAGCGAATTTTTCATCCTCTTACCTGAGACGCTTTTCCAGGTAGTCCAGGTACGGTGGACATTCTCAGGTACGCCAGCTGCTAAGGGATTTTCCTTTTGCCGCGTGGTATAAAAGTCAAGCGTCAGAACGGAGCTGCAGTTAGACGAAAAACAGCAACCGATCGTGATAGATCCTAGATCCTTAGCTGCATAGCAATTTAGACAAGCAACAGAAAACGTACAAACCAACAAGCCAAATATCTTAACAAAGTTAAAACAAAAAAATACGAGGGTCGTTTGATAAGTCCGTGACTTTTTGTATTTGCCGCGCACCTGCTCTAAATACAACACTGCTCCTGTCAGCAGTTATCGATTAACAGCTGACTGTAAAATTTTGAGAAAGCTGCGTTTCTTAGTTTGCGTTTTATAGGCATTGAAAGCAGACGATCTCGTGAATTTTAACGAAAATGGAAAAAAGTGAATTTCGTGTGCTAATTAAGCATTATTTTTTGCGTAAAAAATCCATCACCGAAACCAAGGAAAGACTTGATAAATATTATGGGGACTCTGCACCATCAATTTCAATGGTTAAGAAATGGTTTACTGAGTTCCGTTGTGGTCGTACCAGTACAAGTGATGCCGAACGTTCAGGTCGCCCAAAAGAGGTCGTCATGCCAGAAATCGTCGACAAAATCCATGGAATGATATTGGATGATCGGAGAATGAAAGTGCGTGAGGTAGCTGAGGCTGTAGGCATCTCAACTGAACGGGTACATCACATTTTACATGAATATTTGGACATGAAAAAGCTTTCCGCGCAATGGGTGCCGCGATTGCTCACACACGACCATAAGCGCAACCGTGTGACCTTTTCAAAGGAGTGTTTGGCGATGTTCAACCGCAATCCAAACGAATTTTTGCGCCGTTTCGTTACCGTAGACGAAACATGGATCCACCACACCACACCAGAGACCAAAGAACAATCAAGACAGTGGGTTTCTCCGGGTGAACGTGCACCAAAGAAGGCCAAGGTGGGTCTGTCGGCCAACAAGGTCATGGCCACAGTTTTTTGGGATGCACAAGGTATCATTCACATCGATTACCTTGAAAAGGGTAAAACGATCACCGGCGAATATTATTCAGAGCTTTTGGACAGATTCGATATTGATTTGAAGCAGAAACGACCGCATTTGGCGAAAAAAAAGTGCTGTTCCATCAGGACAATGCACGGGTGCACACGTGTGTAGTCAGCATGGCAAAATTTCATAAATTGGGCTACGAACTGCTACCCCATCCAGCATATTCTCCAGATTTAGCCCCCTGTGACTATTTTTTGTTTCCAAACATGAAGAAATGGCTCGGCGGTAAGAGATTCGGGTCAAATGAAGAGGTCATCACAGAAACAAACGACTATTTTGAGGGCCTTGAGAAAACCTATTATTTGGAAGGAATAAAAAAATTGGAAAAACGCTGGACTAAATGTATAGAGCTAAAAGGAGATTATGTTGAGAAATAAAACGCTTCTTTGACGAAAAAAATATATTTTATTCAAAAAGTCACGGACTTATCAAACGACCCTCGTATATTCATTATAAATCTAAGTCCAGGTTAGCAGTGAAGTTGCTCGAGAAGATTACGTGCCAAACTAAACTAGACAATCTCTTCTCTCTTCATACAGAATTCCCTGGGAGTTCTCTAAAGACAACAACCACACCCAAACACACAGACAGAAACTTAGCTAAAGATGGGCGAACTCGAGGAGAAGGAAACGCCACAGACTGAAACGACAGCGGCACAGGAGTCCCTGGACGAGCCCAGGGAGACGGACAAGATGCTGGATAGCAAGAAGGAAGAGTCCAAAGAGAAATCTCCCAGTCCGCTGTCATCGAAACCGGCCACGCCCAATGCGGGCAAGAAATCGCCATTGCCAGCAGAGGAGGATGCCAAGAAGGAGACGGAGAAGTCAGCTGGAGGTGATGAGATCATTGATATACCCGCAGAGAATGGCACCAAACAGAATGGTGCTGCCGCTGCTGGTGATGGTGATGAGAAAAAGATCAGCAAGGAGGAGCGGGAGGTAAAGCCCAAGAAGATTCCCATCGGAGGCCTCAAGCTACCCGGTTTCTTTATGAAGAACAAACCAAAGGCCGAGGGTGATGGCGCCGAGGGTGAACTGCTCGAAAAGGACAAGGAGCAGGAGGATAAGGAGGCTCAAGTCGCCGGCGCTGGCGATGCTGCAGCCAAGGATGCTGAGCAGAAGCCACGCGCCGGTCTCGGCCAACGTTTGCGCAACTTCTTTGTGCGCAAACCCGCAGCGGATAAGGAGCAGCAAAAGAAGCAGTTGACCAATGGCGATGCCGATGCCAAGTCGGGTAAGTCAGAGGAAGGAAACAATCCAATAAATATCATTACTAATAAACCCTTTCCTCCCCCACAGAAGCCACAGCTGAGGCTGCGCCCACTGAGGATGGCGATGCGCCTCCCAAGCGCGGATTACTCAATGCCATCAAGTTGCCCATTGCCAACATGATACCCAGGAAGAAGAGCGGCGATGATGTTGAGCTGGGACTGGGCAAGGCTGGCTTGGCCTCCATGGAAACACTGGATGATTCACTGAAGGATCAGGACACTGTAGATCGTGCTCCGCTGAAGAGCAACGGCTCCGATGAGCTGAAGAGTGAACTGAAGGATGAGAAACTTGCCGCTGAGGAGAAATTGGCTGCGGAAGAAGAGGAACGTGAACGTCCCATCTCCGTGTGGAGGCGTCTGATGGCCTACAAGTGCAGTGTGGATGATGCACTGATTGTCTTTGGCATTCTGCTATTCGTCCTCCTGCTGGCCGTGATTGGCTACGTGCTCACCCACGAGACGCTAACGTCGCCTCCATTGCGCGAGGGTCGTTACATTTCCGCTGTGACCGGATGCGGCATGGTGGAGGGCGTCAAGGAGGATGGTGCGTTTGCCTTCCGTGGCATTCCGTATGCCAAGGCACCCGTGGAGGATCTGCGCTGGCAGCCGGCGCAGTTGATCACCAAGATTGAGGATTGCTGGAACGGCACATTGCCGACGCACAACAGCAGCGTGGTGTGCACTCAGCACTTGGGCAATGGCACCACAGTTGGCGACGAGGATTGTCTGTATTTGGATGTGGTTACTCCGCATGTGCGTTACAATAATCCCTTGCCCGTTGTGGTTCTCATTGGTGCAGACACTCTTGCCGGCCCCTCGCCAGGCATTCTGCGTCCCTCGGCTCGCTATTCCCGCTCCCACGACGTCATCTTTGTACGTCCCAATTTCCGTCTGGGCGTCTTTGGTTTTCTCGCCGTGAGTGCGCTAACCAAGGAGGCACATCCGCCATCGTCGGGCAACTACGCACTGAGTGACATCATTGCCGTGCTCAAGTGGATTCAACTGAACATTGCCCACTTTGGTGGTGATCCCAAGTCCGTAACTTTGCTGGGTCATCGTTCTGGAGCCACCTTGGTCACCGCATTGGTCAACTCCAAGAAACTGGAAGGTCTCTACACACGTGCCTGGGCCTCATCCGCATCGGCTTCGCTGCCTGGCAAACCACTGCTGGAATCGGAGCGACAGAACCAGCAAATGTTGGGCACACTCGATTGCCAGGACGCGAATTGCCTGCGCGAGGCATCCGCCGAGAAGGTGTGGGCTGCCACACCAGACACGTGGTTCAATTTCCCCCTGGCATTGCCTCAAGCACAGGAGCAGAGCATCGAAAATCGTCATGAGTGGCTTGTGCTCGATGGGGATATCTTGTTCGAGCATCCCTCGCAGACGTGGAAGCAGATTCCGGCAGCGGCTCAGCAGCAACAGCTGCAACATCCACTCCTCGTCATGGGCGCCACTGCCCACGAGGCACACACACTGAAGCTGCGCGAGCTGCACGCCAACTGGTCCCCCGAGGATGTGCGTGCGTATCTGCAGGCCTCGCAACTGGGTGCCAAGAACCTTACGGATGAGATTATCCAGCGCTACAATGCCACCACGTATGCTGCCCTCGTGTCGATCATCACAGACATTCGCACCATTTGCCCGCTGCTTGTGAATGCTCGCCAGCTGGCGAGTGTGCCCCTCTATGTGGTCACCCAGGGCGAGGGCGAGGATCAGTTGGCCACTGTCGACGCCGATGTGCAGGCCATACTGGGACGCTACGAGCCACACACTGTGGAGCAGCGGCGCTTTGTCTCAGCCATGCAGCAGCTCTTCTACTACTATGTCTCGCACGGCACGGTGCAATCCTTCGATTCGCGTCGCAAAGTCATCATTGTGGGTCAGGATGCTGTCGGTCAGGAGGATCATCCACATTGCAATTACTGGATTGACAAGGATATTGTCCCGCGTTACGAGCGAGCTGATTAAGTCCCGAGGGAAACTGCCCATCTAACCCACTCCTCATCCTTCTCTCACACTTTCGCTACTTCTATGACAAAGTTCGGCGATTTGTTGCTACTTTCCCTACCCCATCATGTAACCCCCCTTCCCACACTGCTTCTCCTGCAGCTTCTCTCTCTCACCCACTCAACTTTCTCGATTTCAATTCGATTCTAGTTTAGTTTAAGTGAATCTAGTGTTTATATACGAATACATAACTGTACATTTAGTTCTCTCGAATTATTTAAGTTGTAAGTTTTTCTAAGTGCAGCATCCGCATACGACTCCGAATCTAACCCATAAATATATGCATATGTCTGGATATAATAGTATCTATATGGTATATCTTCAGCTAATGTATTCGCTAATCTTAAATACAAACACAAACACGCAAATAAAACACAATATTTGATTATATATACTTGAAAAGTATAGACAAAACTTGAAGTCTTTCAACTACCCAACACACACCCACACACTCTACACTCTATAACTCACACTCAACATACTTTACTCTATATAGCATAACATATAGCTGAGCGTTAAAGCAAAAACCTTCGACCAACGACAACTTTTTTGATACAATTTTACATAGAAATGAAGGACGAGACGAGACGAGACGAATCAAACAATTTAGATATATAGCATAGAACGCAAACAGGAATACATAACTAACATGTGTGTGTTTAACATTTGAGACTGTCCCGGGGGCTACAATTTACACATATATATACACATATATAGTAATAGTTCAGTTTCTCACACTCTTCTAGCACTTGCCCATCCAAAAACATTTGCTATATAGCTTTATATGTATATTAATCTAATACGTTTTCAAATACTTATGTAAACACAGCATTTTCCATTGTATTTTGTGTTTAATCTTAACTCGTAATCATTAATTTACACTCTATATACTATATATATGTATGTACATGTAAATTCCCAGAGTTCACAAAATTGCATTAATAGAATCAAAAAAGTTAAGCTCTTTAACATGAAAAAACATATATAGCATTAGCATTATTATGGTCAGAAAAATCTGTGTGTAAAGTGATAAAATAACAAAAGAAAATATAAAGAAAACATATACATATATAACGCATGAGAATGTTTAAATAAAAATTGAAAAAACATAAGGAAAACATAATTTGAAAAGCTGTTTCACTTACATTAACTAGGTTTGCATACACTACTTAATACTATACAGTCAGCTCCTGCTCACTTTGCAGAGCTGTTCAACTTGTAGATGCGGCACTTGGTGTCCGTCAGGGCAGCCAGATAGGCGCCATGCTGCGTACCCACTGGGCAGATGTCGTAGATAACGTCGGTGGCGGCCATCGTCTGGACACGTTGCTCTCGCCGCACATCGTACATCATCAGCTGCTTGGTGTCCTGCAAGTAGCCGACGATCAGTGTGTTATTATCTATGCCAAGCTGTGTGGGCCGGGTCATATAGGGGGTGCCGGATGAGCCATAGACGGTCGCCTTGACATTGAGCACTGGAGTGCCGTCAATTTTGTCCAACTGTGCAAGAATGAACCGCGAATTTAAATGATCTGCATTGGAGCGCGCCGATATCAGCACCGTGTCCTGCACTACATCGTACTGCATGGAGAGGAAGGGTCCATCCACGTTGAGGCGTGTGGCTACAGCCGTATTATCACTATACTCGTAGAACTTCAATATGGCCAGCTGGCAGACAAGGAACCCGCCATTGGGGAACACTTTGCTCGCTGGCACTGGAGCAATGTTTATCACAGGACTAAAGTTATCTGGGGAATGAAGAATGAATCAATAGGGAACTGTTATCTCAATGAGCAGATGTACTCACCTTCAGCTGAGAACTGGCTGAGCACCGTGTCAGGAAAGCGCACGTCGAATACATGAATACCACCACGCAGATCTCCGGCGTAAAGAAAGTGCTGCCTCTCGTTGCGATCCAGGCTGCAGCTCCACAGTGGCTTGTCGCTGGCCGTGAAGACGGCGCTGTATTGCTGCGTGCGCAGGTCAAAAGTCTTGATACGCGCCTCTCGACTGGCCACCGTCAGTAGGTGCATGCTCTCGCCAAAGGCAATGTCTCGCACCTGCATCACTGAGGTGTGCAGAAAGTTCTGTGTCTTGAAGCTGTTGGGGTCAATAAACCTCACGCCGTAGCCAGGAAACAGGCCCTGAGCACTGCGCTGTGAGGCGAGGAGCGCAGAATGTGTTGCTGAGTAGAGCAGCACACGGCAGCCGGGCTCACGCGAGATCTCCAGGTTCTTCTCCATATACAAGCGATGCATTCGCAGGGGACCGGATCCCTTTAGGCTGCCTCCACTCTCAAGATCGTCACTCAATACGTTGTGGGCTCCTGATCGCAACAGCTGACGTAGTCGGTCGTTATCCACTTGCAGCGCGTTAAGTTTATTCGCTGTCAGTGATAGCGTCATCTTTACGGTGGCCATTTCCGTGGCCAACTGCTGTGTTCGCCGACGTTCTGCGTCCAGATCCCTGCGCATGTCATGCTCCTCAGTGCGGTCGATGGCCCGCAATCGTTTCGCATAGAGGCAACGTATATCCCGGTTGGATGCTTTCGTCTTGCACTGCGGACACACCTTGACCGCGGACTGACGCTGGCTCTCGGTCAACCAGCGGCGAATGCAACTCTCACCGAACAAGTGCCCGCATCTCAGTGAGACTAGACGATGTTCACCACTCATCTCCCATGACTCCAGGCAAATGGGACAGGTCATGCCATCATCTTCATCGCCTTCGCTTGTGGCGGGATTTGCTACTGGTGTTCCCGTGTCTTTGGGTGCAGCAAGGGACAGACGCTTGCGTTTCTTTGGTGGTGATGGCGTTGATAGATTTATTACACCATCATTTTGCGGGTGTTCCTGTACTCTTTGGAATGTACCAGGCTCATTAACTGCTGCTGCCTCTTCCTGTGGCGCTTGCCCTTCCTCAGGCTCAACAGCTGGTTGTAGCTCTGGCTCTGGTTCTGGCTCCGGCTCTGGTTCTGCTTCGACTTCTTGTTCAGGTTGACGTTCAGCCTCATCAACCGGTGCCACAGGTTCTTCATCCTCATCGTCAGACTCGGGCAGGAGATCGACACTTCGTCTTTGTACTGGTGGCTCTATTGTTGGCCTCTCTTGCTCGTCCTCAGATGGTACCTCTTCAATTTGATTTAACGCTACTTCCAATTCATCAAGCTCTGCTTCGCGAGGTGCGTTTCGAGTCGATCGTAGAATCCTGCGCTGTGGAGGCTCAGGCTGGGACTCATCTGAAGTATCGCTATCAATTTCATTTGCATCGTTATCACTCATGACGGCGATTTTAGATACATCAAGTTTCCACAATATTATTAATAACTAATAATAAATTAGCTGGCGATTTAGATTATTCTCATTTATAAATTAAATTGTTTGTATGTTGCGCGTTTATTTTGTTGTGAAACATTGCTTGATGCCGATAACGATAAATATACAAGCGGGTTTACCAAATAAATACTGAAATATATACCGTTTCAATTTCAAAATATACCAAAAATCAAACTTTCCGTCAACAAACTATTCGCTTGCCGTTTTAGTTTTCGAACCTCTTGCGCGGTAATGTTGTCTTCAAAATATAAGAAAATTAATTTCAAACACACTTATCGAAGTATCGATATGCATTCGAGTTGCATATGCGTCTTCTTCATGACCATATGGCGTGCGGTAATCGCATTTATTTTTGGCGACAATCAGTTTCCCCGGTTAAACGATAATTCACAGTCACAGCAAGTAAGTCACGGGTAGACAGACACTGCTCACCACTACTATCGGTAATATACGATATCGTTTCGACGCCGCCGACGCCATTCATTTTAGTTTTATACGCAAAAAAGCGAATTATTAATTTGTTTATAGCGAAGTAAAAAGTGCGAAAAAATACCTCAAATAACTGCACAGTATTTTGTGCAAATCAAAACAGTCTGAATTGTAGTTAGAGAATTGTGCGCGCCATTTCTCCAATTGCCTTTGCCGGCACCGTTGCGGCAAAAAAATAGCATCAGTATTAGTCTAGGCAGCCTGTATATAAGTGGAAGTGTCCCTTGGAACGCGATCAGATATCAACAGAGCCATTTCCCTGGAATTGGAAAGTGCCGTTAAATTTGGTATATTCGGTAAGCGACATTGAAAACTCTTTGAGCGCAACGCAATTTGCTGACTAACCCAAGCGCGCTCTGTCCTTGAACTCGACAGACTTGGCTGCTGTCCACATTTACAATAAGTGAGAGTGAGAGATAAACACACAGCAGCAACAACAGTAACAACTACAACGCACTCACAGTAATTGCTAAAATAAATTCTCAACTTCAGGACTTACATCATTTCTCTCTCTGCCCACGCAATTAACTCCGAGCTTTCTTATTGCAATGGCCGAATCAAAGACGCCCGAAAAGATGCTGACCGCCAAGCCGCCAATATTCCATCATCAAAATAGCCATAGTCCAAACTCATCGCTGCAGCTGCCGAGCCCCATCATCACGCGGCGCACACGCACGGCCTCGACGTAAGTTACCTCCTCTGTCCCCACTTTCCTTTTGCCATGGGCCTAGCGCCACCTCGACCTTCTCATCTGGCATTGATTTAATTGTCTGCTTC
This sequence comes from Zaprionus camerounensis, assembly GCA_018904165.1. Lineage (NCBI taxonomy): Eukaryota > Metazoa > Arthropoda > Insecta > Diptera > Drosophilidae > Zaprionus > Zaprionus camerounensis. The sequence goes on from JAEIFS010000742.1 coordinate 10,070,725, forward strand.
TCCTTCTCCTCCTTCCTCTCTTTACCATCATGCGCTACTCTCCTCACCTCACAAACACGCACGCGCACGCACACTACAACGACAACAACTACAATGGGAAGAACAGTTCAGCGCGCGCCATGGAGAACCCAGTTGTGACCGGTGTTGTGAAATCCTTTAGCCGCACCAAAGGACACGGTTTTATAACGCCCAATGGCGGCGGCGAGGACGTTTTTTGCCATGTTTCTGAGTAAGTTGATGAATAATGCAATTGCCCCCTTCTTTTACGCACACATACACGAACACATTGTAAACTTGCTCGTTATTTGAGACGTAATTTAACACCGAAATGTTTTATGACCCCTTTTTGGTAATTAGCATTGAGGGAGAATATGTGCCCATGCCCGGTGATGAGGTCCACTATCGGCTGTGCGCCATTCCGCCCAAGTTCGAGAAGCACCAGGCGGTGCACGTGCAGATTAGCAATCTGACGCCAGAGGTGCACCACAAGTGGGAGGAGTCCGTCTTCTGTGGCTCGCCAGCCAAGTAGGGAGTGAGCGAAAGAGAGAGAGAGGAAGAGAGAGCATCCGAAGGACGGCCTTCCACACACTTAATTAACTGGAGCACGCCATGCGGGTAAAACGAGAAACAATAAAAATGAAAATAAGTAAAACAGTTGGTGGAGAGACGACGATGACGAAGACGATCAAAACAAAACAATAAGAGTAAATAATTGAAGAAAAAACAGTGAAAAAACGACTTTATCAATCGTACGCCAGATACACACACAGCCAGCCAGTTTCAATTAAAAATCTTTATTAGTTAAGCTAAGCGAAAAATGAACTCAGTCACAAAGAAAAATGTGTTAGCCTTTTTTAAAAAAGAAGCGAGCGAAACCGAAAAAAACAGTTTTGAGAACTTATGAAATATGTAATTTTGAATTGGATATATTGTTATATTCTTGATTTGGAGCCTGAATCAGTATATGTATACTTAATTTTTTTGATTGTAATGAAATATTTAATATGTAATCGCAAACAGAAAATAAAACCCGAATCACTTTATTACTTATTAAATAAAAGCCGTAAAAAAGACAAAATCCAATCTATTGCATTACACACATAAATCAAATACAGAAATAAAAAAATTGTTCAGTTTATTAAATACCATAGCAAATTAAATACCATAGTAAGTTTTCTGTCTTGGCGCGGAATATAATAGTATTTTTAGTACCTATCGATAATCTGTTGGAGGATGAGCATTCAAGGTGTACGCAAGCACGCGATACCTATCGATAACAAAGTTTACCATATCGGCGATGAGCAAAAGAACCGTCGTCGCACTTAGTACGAAAAGCACTTGCTGCTGCTGGTGAAACGAAAACGTCAACAAACCGTCGCCACATCACAGAAATGAAGTAGAAAACTGTATTAATTCTATTTGTTTAACCCTGAATGGGCATTTAATTCAGGTGAAATTACGTTTATTATCTGTTTGGTCAAAATCGAGTGGCTCGTTCATACCTGTGTGTCCGTTACTGACGTGGACCTGCTCTGTGCTTGATTTGTATTGTTGTAATTTCTGTGTGGTCTGATTAAAAACAGCAGCAGCTGCGGGTAAGCCCAATAAAGCAACAATAACTACAATAGTTTTCATATTCAAAGCACATATCGTAGGCAAAAAGAACAACAAGAAGAGGACAAGATGTCAACACGACGTCGTGGTCTGCTGCATGACGGGCGAGAGCCCTTTGAGTCAGTAGCAGATGCTGTTGATAATAAAGGGGACAAGCCCGATGTACGTGGCGACAGACAGAACATAGCCATCCTGCTGTTCCTCTACATACTGCAGGGTATACCTATTGGCCTGATAGCCGCGGTGCCAATGCTGCTGCAGAATCGCGGCGCCAGCTACAAACAGCAGGCAGAATTCTCCTTTGCTTATTGGCCATTTAGCATTAAGCTGCTGTGGGCACCCATTGTGGACTCTCTGTATGTACGTCGCTTTGGACGCCGCAAATCGTGGCTAGTGCCGGTGCAGTATCTGCTGGGCGCCTTCATGCTGCTGCTGTCCGGCCATGTTGATCGTTGGCTCGGAGGGGATGGCATCGAACCGAATGTGCCGCTGCTGACGCTTCTCTTCTTTCTGCTCAACTTCCTGGCCGCCACGCAGGACATTGCTGTCGATGGCTGGGCACTGACCATGCTGAAGCGCTGCAACGTGGGCTACGCCTCCACCTGCAACAGCGTGGGTCAAACGGCGGGTTACTTCCTTGGTTATGTCGTGTTCATTGCGCTGGAGTCCAAGGACTTTTGTAACTCATATTTGCGTGCTGAGCCCGCAGCCGTGGGCATGGTAACGTTGCCACGTTTCCTCTGGTTCTGGGGCATCACCTTCATTGTGGCCACAACGCTGGTGGCGCTGTTTAAAAAGGAGAACGACGTGGAAGATGAGCACACGGAGGCGCGGTATCAAGTGGAGCACGAGCTGAACATACACGAGAGCTACAAAGTGCTGTGGGACATAGTACGCAAGCGTCCTGTGCAAATCCTCGCCCTGATTCTGCTCACCGTGAAGGTGACGTTCTCGGCCTCCGATGCGGTTACCTCACTGAAGCTCATCGATGCCGGCGTGCCCAAGGAGAAGTTGGCCCTGCTGGCCATTCCCGTGATTCCACTGCAGCTCGTACTGCCCATTGTGATTGGGAAATACACCAACGGTCCTCGTCCCATGGACTTGTATCTACGCGCCATACCCTACCGCATTCTGCTGGCCAGCATAGCCACGTTGATTGCCTACGCCACGCCATATTTGATTTCTGGCGGGGAGGTGCCTGTCTACTACTACGTGCTACTGATCATCAGCTACGGCTGCTATCAAGTATTCCTCTACTCCATGTTTGTGGCGGCCATGGCATTCTTTGCCAAGATCTCGGATCCTGCCGTGGGCGGCACCTACATGACATTCCTGAACACACTCTGCAATCTCGGTGGCAACTGGCCCAATACGGTGGTGCTCTGGCTGGTCGATGTGCTCACCTGGAGGCAGTGCACCACAGACCCGGACAACATTTGTCTAAACAAGGAACAGCAGCAGGTGAGCCATGAAGTCTTGATTTGTCTAAGAGTTTCCATTCTTTAAGTAATCCATTCTTTCAGGCCTGCACAAAGAACTCTGGCAACTGCGAGATTGTCTTCGATGGCTACTACCTGGAGGCGATAGCGTGTGTTATCTACGGCATCATCTGGCTGTTGGTGGTCCGCAAATGGATACTCCATCTGCAGAACTTGCCCGTACGTGCCTGGATGGTAGTGAACTCTCCAAAGGGCCTCAGTCGCAAGGAGAGGTAGCAATTAATCGTTTGATCTTCGCTCTGCGCTACGCGCAGCACTTAAGTACAAGAAGCTGGAACTCTAGTGAAATCTATATAGAACTATTAGAGTAGACCTTTTGCATTCTAGGCTAGACAAATTTTTACATATATTGTGTAGCAGCTGTGGTTGAAATTCGTATTGTTTAAAATTATATTATTCCATTGGAAATAAAATAATAAATTCACTGTTGAGTATGTAAAGCTGGAGAAGATTAGAAGACACACACGAAATCAGGCTGCGAACGAAGATGTTGTTTTATTCGCGCCATGTGAATAAGGTTTACAGATTGTTGGCATTATTGCCTCTACTCAGGTTGTATACAAATTATCGGGGTTTATCTTATCTAGTTAATAGTACTTCCAGGAGTCAATCGATTCTTGATTCTTTTGTTTGCTCTTGCGCTCAATCAGACCCGCCAAATGCTCGGAACGCATCGACAACGAGTCAATCTTCTCCACCAGCTGTTGATACGGACTCAACGGCTGTGTGCCCATCACCACATGTCCCAGTTTCGAGTCGATCTTGGCATTCAGACGTGCATTACGAATCAAGTTAACGATCCAGCACTCGGCCTCGTTGGGCTTCATGTTCAGCTTATCGGCCAACATGCTGATGGTGATGCATTGATGGATGCGACAGAATGTTTCGAAGATCATCAGACGTGCATCCTCGACGAACTCATTGAGGCAGGCAACAATGAAGAAGTCGTTCAAGATCACCGTTTGGCACTCATGCAGCTTAAGGCGGGCGCCCTCGAAGTCAAAGTTCACGTAGAGGCACTCGAGGAATTCGGTAATGGGGTCACGATATGTGTACGATTCCTGCTGGATAACCTTAATCAGATCCTTCAGAGCATTGCGACGTGTACGGTTAATGACCACAGCGGTGGCCAAGTAGCGCATAATGTGGGGGCACATGGTCTGGATGGCGTTCAAATACAGTGGCTTGTACAGAAACATCTCAATGATGAGATCACGTCCCTTGGGATGGTTGAAGAACACCAGCACGGACCAGTGAATCAGCCAGGTGCGCTGCTGCAGCGCCTGAATGGTCGAGAAGTTGGCGCTATCGATGTAATCGCGCAGACGAGTCAGATCCTCCAGTGCCGTGTTCCAGTTGAGAGTCAGAATCTCAGCGGCCAGCTTGCCCCACAGCACGTTCAGGTAGTTCTACAAGGAAACAATAATAGTTATGCCCCAAACATGGCCAGAATTCAGCAAAGCGACTCACCTTATCGTTGGGCGACATGACAATCAGGCAGAAGTACAAGTACGAAGTCGACTCCTGGTAGTTGCCACACTCGTACAAGTATTTGGCCAGCTTGTAGGCGCTCTCCAGATGCTCCACCTTGAAGTTGTAGTCCTTTTGCAAGGCATTAACAAAGGTCTTGGAATCCTTCATGCTCTCGCCGTTCTTCAGAATGTCGGTGGCCTTCATAATGGGTGCCACCTCGTTTTGCAGCTGCTTCAGCGTGGCCAACACCTCAGCCTTGCGCTGCACCAACTCCTCTGGCATCTCCTGGCTAAGGTTGAGACGCTTGCGGGTGTCCATGGTGTAATCAATCATGTTCGTCTTGTTCACCGTGTCCAGAATGTACTCCAGGAGCTCTTGTTGATTGTAGATCTATGGAGATTATAAACGCACAAGACATTATTAATTAATTCGCCCATGTTTGTGCGGATGATGATGACGATGACACAAAGCTGCGCCGCTGTCAATTTTCTAACCTCCTTGCCGCACAAAAACTCCAGCAGTGGAAAAGTCAAATGTCTGTCCAAATACTGACAATTGATACGTGTTAGATCGAATTGCGCCATGTTTGTTGTTGTATTTGACTATTTTCACAACAAATAACTATGAATTTCCACTCAAAATCTGCACAAAAATACGCGTGCGAAAGACGCGAAGTGCTGCCCTATGGCGAAAAGAAATGTTATTTTCAATGCTCTCTGTTGTGTGCACACTGACAGCAAGAAAATATCGCTTCGAAATATCGATAAGTGTGAGAAGGTGATTTACGATACATTGAATGACAGTGAGTGAGTTTTATAGCAGTCGCCTTTTTTTCGACAGCAATCAAAATAAAAAGCTTCCAGTGTTGCCACCACAATTAACAGGTAAATATATATTTGTATTTGTTCAACGTTTTGCGCGCAATGAAAAATTTGTTTTATTTTTTTGCTTGCAACACTTTAATATTTGTAAGACTCTTCACCATTTTATTTTACATATATGCTTGTATATAGAAGGTATATATATATTGTTTTGCATAATTTGCTTGTCAAACGTACATCAATGTATATGTATGTATGTATATTTAATAGGGGTAGCTCGCCAAAGGGACATTTAACATGTGGTTTTAAAAATACCAATAAATTGTCTGCATACTGTATATATATTTAATTAGTATATATAGTAGGTACTTTGCAATTAACGATCAGTTGTAGCTCAAAAAACAAACAACATCTACAAATGCAATTCGATATAGACTGAGTTGATTACATATTCTCGCTCAGTGTCTAAGCTATTCGAATTCGAATTATTGTAACGTATATTTAATATAGGGAAATCAGCATATCAATTTTCGAACAGCTATTGGAACAGATATTATGGAAATTAATCGTATAAGTACAACAAAAAATGCACACATCTATTATGTGATTATTATAGCTTTGTTTTCTCATAACTCAGTAACGGTTAATTTCTAGTTATTGTCCTTAAATTTGGATATATTTTAGAGCCCCTTAAAAGTTGTTTTATTTTGTTTGTTTTCTTGGAGTAGGGGGCTCTCATAAACATTCGTTTTGCACTCTTAATTGACTCATTCCGGTTTATCATCATTTGGAGGGCATCGCGACAGCTAGCCAGGCCAGCATCGCCTCACATGGGGGCGTGGCGTCGCGTGGCAAAATAAGAAAAACCCAAAAGTGAAACGTGTTTAATAGTGTAAAAACTCAAGTCTTTTTTAGTGTTAACTAAACTAAAATCGCGAAAATAAAAATCACAAATTGCAAATTGGTTTTCCAGCGAGAGAAAACACACGAATTTCACTATGCTAAGGACGACAACGACGACGCACGCACGCACGCACACAGACACAGACTCCTCGCATCTCCGCATCAACATGTCCACGGGGGTTAGGTCATTTAGGACCTGGGCCCAGTGGGATCAATCACACCGCCCGGTCCAGGCAGGCCACTGGGCTTGCCAGTCAGATAGGAATCCACTTGACGCGCCGCCTGGCGACCCTCTGTGATAGCCCAAACGACCAACGACTGGCCACGACGGCAATCTGTAAGAGAAGATAAGGATGTGTTTCAGTTTGAAGTTAAGTTTTCATGATCTTCATCATTAAACTTACCGCCCGCTGCAAACACCTTGGGATTCGAGGTGCCATACTGTCCATTGCTGGCCTTGATGTTGCCACGCGGATCCAGCTCCAGTCCAAGCTCAGTTGGCACAGTCTTCTCCGGTCCCAGGAAGCCCATTGCCAGCAGTATCAGATCGGCGGCAAAGTATTTCTCCGAACCCGCAACCTCCTGCATGCGCCACTGTCCAGTCTCCGTCTTGGTCCACTCAACCTCGACAGTATGCACGCCCTTGATGTGTCCATTCTCGCCGACAAACTCCTTGGTGGTGGTGCAGTACTGACGCGGGTCCTTGCCCCACTTGAGTTTCACCTCCTCGTGGCCATAGTCCACGCGGAATACCTTGGGCCACTGTGGCCATGGGTTGTCGTCGGCACGCTTTGCTGGTGGCTCTGGGAGTATCTCAAATGTGGTGATGCTCTTGGCGCCCTGACGCAACGATGTGGCAATACAATCGCAGCCAGTGTCACCGCCACCAATGATGATGACATCCTTGCCCTCGGCCGAAATGATTTCCTTCTTGCCACCCAGTTGCTTCTTCTGCTGCGCCTCAAGGAACTCCATGGCAAAGTGAATGCCCTGCAGATCACGATTTGCCAGTGGCAGATCACGTGGCCAGGTCGAACCGGTGGTCAGCAGCACTGCATCATACCTAAGTAGGTGTGGACAGATAATAAGAAGGGATTCACGAAGGATTCCTAACCGACATACCCCTCTACAAGCTTCTCGGCACTGGTGTCCTTGCCAATGTGCACATTGGTGCGGAACTCGATGCCCTCGTCGGCCATCAGATCCACCCGACGCTTGACCACCTCCTTGGAGAGTTTCATTGTTGGAATACCGTATTGGAGAAGTCCACCCACGCGATCGTTGCGCTCAAAGACGGTGACAAAGTGGCCAGCACGGTTGAGCTGTTGGGCAGCTGCCAGACCAGAGGGGCCAGAGCCAACGATTGCCACACGCTTGCCGGTGCGTGTCTCGGGAATCTCTGGCTTAATCCAGCCCTGCTCGAAGGCATGATCAATTATGGCGCACTCAATGTTCTTGATGGTCACCGCAGGCTCCGAGATGCCCAGCACACAGGAACCCTCACAGGGAGCGGGACAGACACGGCCAGTGAACTCGGGGAAGTTATTGGTTTGCAACAGTTGACGCAATGCCTCCTGCCATTCGCCATGGAAGACCAGGTCGTTCCACTTGGGAATGATGTTGCCCAGCGGGCAACCAGTCGAGTTGGACTGGCAGAAGGGAACACCACACTCCATGCAACGCGCGGCCTGCACCTTGAGGTTCTTGCGCACATGGGGGAAGTTGTAAACCTCGTTCCAGTCCTGCTGACGTTCACCTGCATCGCGATATGGCGCCGACTCGCGCTTGTACTTGACAAAGCCGCGAGTCTTGTCCAGCACACGATCGGCGCGCTTCTGCTCAAGTGCCACATCCTGTATGGCCTCCTCGATGTCCTTGATGTGCGGCTCATGCTTGCCATTGCCATTCTCAATGGCTGCCACCTTGGCGGGCTGCTCCACGGCCTCCTGCTCGGCCATGTCCTTCAGTGCCTTCTGGTATTCGTAGGGGAAGACCTTGACGAACTTGGACTGCTCATGCGCCCAGTTCTCCAGCAACTGTTTGGCCACCTTCGAGTCGGTCTTCTCGATAAACTCCCCAAGTAGATCCTTGACCACAGACACATCCTCGGCCAGCTCTAGGGGCAACAGTTCGACGGACTCGGGATTGACCTTGGGCTTGAACGAACCGTCAATATCATAGACATAGGCAATGCCACCGGACATGCCCGCAGCAAAGTTACGTCCAGTCAAGCCCAGGATGACAACCAGTCCGCCAGTCATGTACTCGCAACCGTGATCGCCCACGCCCTCCACGACGGCGGTGACACCCGAATTGCGCACACAGAAACGCTCAGCGGCAATGCCGCGGAAGAAGGCTGTGCCCTCGGTGGCGCCATAGAGACACACATTGCCTACGATCACATTGAGATGCGACTCGAAGGGTGCTGTGTCGGGTGGACTGATGATCACATTGCCTCCACACAGTCCCTTGCCCACATAATCGTTGGCATCGCCCTTCAGGGTGACATTCACGCCACGTGCCAAGAAGGCGCAGAAACTCTGGCCAGCGGAACCCTCCAAGAAGATGTCGATGCTCTTGCCGCTGGGCAGCCCAGCCTCGCCATACTTGAGGGCAATGTGGTAACTCAGGGTGGAGCCAAACGCGCGCTCCTCGTTGTGTATGGGCATCTTGATGGTCACGTTATCCTCGGCGCCGCTAAAGATGCGCTGTGCCTCGGCGATCAGTTTGTTGTCAGCACGCTTCTCCAGCTGGAAGTCCTGCTTCACAGAGCCACCCACAATGTTGGTGCGCGGACGCAACTCGAGCGCAGGCTGCAGCAATAGCTTCAGGTCCAAATTACTTGCCTTGGCATCGCGCTGACTGGCCTCGCGCAGTAGATCAGTGCGTCCAATCAGATCCTGGAACTTGCGTATGCCCAAGTTGGCCATGATTTTACGGATCTACAAAGGGAAAGCACCTGGATTAATTGAAGTTCCCTTGGTATCATTGCCAAGAAGAAACCTACATCTTCAGCCAGCATAAAGAAGAAGTTGATCACATGCTCCGGTTTGCCTGTGAACTTCTTGCGTAGCACAGGATCCTGTGTGGCAATGCCCACGGGGCAGGTATTCAAGTGACACTTGCGCATCATGGTGCAGCCTGCAGAGAGAATATATAAGCAGGAGAATCGCAATGAGGATCGTCTTCTACACTTACCCATAACGATCAGCGGAGCTGTACTGAAGCCAAACTCATCGGCGCCCAGCAAAGCAGCCACAACCACATCGAAGCCTGTACGCAGCTGTCCATCGGCCTGAACAATCACTCTGTTGATCATCCCGATCCCGAGTTACGATCCAATGTGAAGTGAGGAAGATATGGACATAAAAAGGAATGCAATGTTAATCAAGGATTCCCAATAGAATTCAAAGTAATGAGAAGAATTACGAATGGAGCACAGCGCGGCGCGACGATCGTGCGAGCGAGCGAGCAAGTGTGAGTGGAGAGTGGATGGATCACCGATCGGATTGGATATCATTTATGGATCGTTATCGTTTTGATTATTGTTTCTTTTTTGATATGAAGTGACGTGTGGTGGGTGAAGAGGAAGTAGAGTGTGACCAGCAATCAGGCTATTTTATTGTCTTTCGATCCACTGATCTATCTCCGTTATCCTTTATCCAATTCCACAGATCTAAATCTCTCAATCTCTGATCATAATTCAGTTTCATTCATTTCTCGCTTATCGATCGAGAGAGCATTATCAATTGTCATTCTCAATTCGACATCCAACGTTGTCATCTGGTTAACCAGGCTCTTCGGTAATATGTTTCTTTCATGATTAGTAACAAGAGAGGGGGACGGGTGCCAGGGGACCACCAGGGGGTCTGCTGGTCGGGAACTTACCTTGAGCGTAGATTGTTCAGTACAAGTACTTGATGTGTCTCAGCCACGCCCAGCTCCCAGGGCAAACCTGCATTCTTGATGCCCGTCCAGGAGCTGGCACCGGTGCCGCCATCGTGTCCGGAGATGACAATGTGCTCGGCTTTGCCCTGTATAGAGAAGGAGCTGTTCTTAGTAAAGGATCATAGCAGTCTGGCAACATTCTTACCTTGGCTACGCCGGAAGCAACCACACCTACGCCCACTTCGGACACCAACTTGACACTGATGCGTGCATTGGGATTGGAACACTTGAGATCGTAGATCAACTCGGCCAGATCCTCAATGGAATAGATATCGTGATGGGGGGGTGGTGAGATAAGACCCACACCCGGCACCGATTTACGTGTCTTGGCAATAGCCTTGGTCACCTTGTAGCCAGGCAACTCACCACCCTCACCAGGCTTGGCACCTTGCGCCATCTTGATCTGCAGATCGTCGGCATTGGCCAAGTAGGAGGCGGTTACACCGAAGCGACCTGAAGCAACCTGCTTGATGGCCGAGCGACGACTATGGTTGGGATCTTGATCTGCAAGAGAGGAAGGAGATGAACAACTTGCCTAGAGAGAAAGAGATGGAGGGAAACTTACTCAGATAACGATCGGAGTCTTCGCCACCTTCACCGGTGTTGCTCTTGCCGCCAATGCGGTTCATGGTTATGGAAAGCGTTTGATGCGCCTCCAAGGAGATGCTGCCAAAGCTCATGGCGCCAGTGGCAAAGCTGTGTAGGATTAACAGAATAAGTTGGCGCACACTTCAGTCAGAGACTCTTCAACTCACCGCTTGACAATCTCGCTAGCAGGTTCTACTTCATCCAGATCGATCTTCTCGCGATCGGTGACAAACTCAAGCTGACCACGTAGAGCACACTTCTTTACGCTCTCCAATGTGGTCTTCTTGAAGGCCTCGAAGGCGTTCAGATTCTTATTGACCGCTGCCTCTTGTAGGCTGCCAATGGAGGAGGGTTCGTTGATGTGCGCCTCGCCACCATGCCGCCAATGATACTGTCCGGGATTGCGCAGGATGCGGGTGTCGGGAGACACTTTGCCGTAAGTCAACTGGAAGCGTTCCAGTCCCTCCTTGGCCAATATCTCAAGGGTAACACCACCAATGCGACTCTGTGTGCCACGGAAGCACTTATCGATCAGCTCATTGCCCAAGCCGACAGCCTCAAAGATCTGTGCACTCTTGTACGACTGCAGGGTGCTGATGCCCATCTTGGCCATCACCTTGGCAATGCCAGTGTCAATTGCCTGGGCGTAGGCAGCGTAGATCTGCTTGTCGGTCATCTCGGCACCAATGACGCCATCATCGCGCAGCGCCTGGGCCAACTCGAAGGCCAAATAGGGGCAGATAGCGTCGGCTCCGTAGCCGAGCAGGACGCAAACGTGATGCACTTCACGCGCCTCGGCTGTCTCCACAACGATGCCGACCTTCATGCGCTGCAGTGTCTCGATCAGATGATGATGCAGTGCACCCAGTGCCAGCAGTGCGGACACGGCAACACGTTCATTGGTTCCAGCCTCACGATCGGAGATGACCAACAATTGATAGCCAGCCTGGGCGGCATTCAAGCCCTCCCGGCAGATGCGATCGATACAATCGAGATAGCCACGATAGCCATCGCAGTACGGGAATGTAATGTCCAGTACCTTAGTCTTCCAGCCGCGATGCGTATTGCGCTTCAGTAGCTGGGTATCTGGAATGCTCAGTATGGGATTCGGTAGCCAAATGCGATGCACCTGCTGTGCCGATGGCTGCAGCAGATTCGCCTCCGGCCCAAGGGGACATTGCATGGACATGACAACCTTCTCGCGGAATGGATCGATGGGGGGATTGGTAACCTGGGCGAAGAGCTGCTTAAAGTACTCATACGGAATGGGCTGGAATGCGGACAGACAAGCCAGCGGTGCATCGTTGCCCATGGACCCAAGTGCCTCCTTTCTGCAAGTCAAAGAGCAAGAAGACAATCAATATCATACCAGGATCAGTGGAGATCTCTACTCACTTGTTCTTAAACATTGGAATCAGCAGCATGTTAACCGTCTCCGTGGTGTAACCGAAGAGCGAGAGACGCGGATCGAAGATGCCGCGTTGGGAGGCTGGCGCCTTGGGTGGCTCTTCGGTGGGCGTGTTCAGCACATTGGCATTGCGGATCTCCTCCAGCGTGATCTAATCAAGCAATAGAAAGGGGATTAGCACGGCGAACCAAACAGTAGCGAGGGGAACATGCGATGCAACTCAACGGTAAAAAAACAAAAACTTAATTGCACAACTCAAAGATACCCTCTGTGTGTATCAGTACAGGGTACTGGATCAAAAACATCTACAGACGCGTCTACCCGCTTCATCACTCACCATCTGGATTAGTCCACACATTTATCAAGGGGAAGAGAGTTATCAGAGATCACATTGTGAGCATGACAGAGATGGATCGAGAGAGCAATAACAAAGTTACAGTTAAACGAGTTACGATATGAGATTAGAATAAACATAGACCAAGTTTGTGGGTGTCCTGTGGCTGTGGGTGTGGGTGTGGCTCAGTGTAGTTTGGATGTTGGTTTGTGTCTTGGCTGGCTTATAGGTGCATAGATATATACATATATCATGGGATATTATGATATATCAGGACAAATCATGATATATCATGGTATACTAAGATATATATTATGGTATATCAAGGTGTAGCATGGTATACCACGGCTGGATCTTAGTATACAATGGAATATCATGGTGTATCATAGGTATATCTTGTTATATCATGGCTATATCATAGGTATTGGTGTATCATGGTATATCATGCATTCTACTCCTGGGCAACTCCTCACTCACCTTCTGCTGCAGCCAGTCGGAATGAGGACGCGACTTTGCTATCCGTGACTTCAGTTCAATGTCCTGAATGAGCTTCTGCTCCTTGGTATCCACCAGCAACATGCGGCCAGGCTTCAAGCGACTCTTAAGCGTCACCTGCGAGGGATCCACATCGTAGACACCCACTTCGGAGGCCATGACCAGCACATTCTCCTTGGTCACATAGAAACGCGATGGTCGCAGTCCATTACGATCGAGCACAGCTCCAATGTAGCGTCCATCGGTGAAACTGATCAGTGCTGGACCATCCCAGGGTTCCATGACACATGCGGCCCACTGATAGAAGTCACGCTTCTCCTGTGGCATGGTTCTATCGTTCTGCCAGGCCTCCGGTACCATGGTCATCACTGATTCGGGCAGCGAACGGTCGCTGGCCATGGTGATGAACTCTAGCACACAATCAAAGGAGCCAGAGTCAGAGAGATTGGGCTCCACCACGGGATACAGTTTCTTGAGCTGATCTCCAAACAGTTCCGACTGCATGACACCCTCGCGGGCCTTCATCAGATTGACATTGCCACGCAATGTGTTGATCTCGCCATTGTGGGCGAGCACACGCAGCGGGTGAGCACGTTCCCAGCTGGGGAAGGTGTTGGTGGAGAAGCGCGTATGCACCAGTGCCATGTAGGTCTCAAATGTGGGATCCCTGAGATCGGTATAGTAGTCCCACAGCTGGTCTGAGGTGAACAGACCCTTGTAGACGACTGTGCGATCCGACAGCGAACAGATATAGAAACGTCTGCCCGGCTTGGTCAACTCGTGGCTGGCACGCTTGCGCAGCACAAAGATCTGACGCTCGAAGGACTTCTCATCCACACCCTCGGGGCGTGCGACAAACACCTGACGTGACAACGGCTCCGATTTGCGTGCCACAACTCCGATGGCCTGCTGATTGGATGGCACGGTGCGCCATGCGATCACCGACAATCCCAGACTCTTGGCCAGCTCATCGAACTCCGACTCGGCGGATGAATGCTGAGCCACGTCCAAGTAGAAGATACCGGTGGCATAGTGCCCCAATTCCGGCAAGGTTATGCCACGTGCAGCACTGTGGCGATAAATAGAAGAGTTCAGTTAGTTATAAACGGAAACTACACTGCGCGAAATGTGATGAAATTGGGAATTATTTAACAAATATTGAATCAATCAAAGAGATCAATTTAAGATCAATTAAATCGATTGCAAATTAAACTCAGATCAATTAACTTGTTGTCAGTTTGCCTAGCAACACTTTTCATTCATATACTCGTTCTATTTTTGCAGTGTATGCCAATTGAATTAATCGCTTGCCTGGCAATTGTGCCTACCCCATGTGGCGACAGCGACAGCGACATCGACGCCAACAGCTGCCATTCATCCTCATCGCGTCTATGCGATATTTCATTGCGTCAAAATGACGAAACAACCTTATCAGCAACGGCTGTAGACTCAACCACAGCTTCCCCCATAGCTCCCCTCTCGCTACCCACTCCCTTCATTTAAACGTTCGTCCGTTTGTCATTCAAAACGCGCAATTCACAAATAAAAATGCGAAATCTGCGAAGCGCGTTGAGATTTATTTCTATTACGTCGCCCCATTGCTCTCGCTTGGGGTCTCGTTTCTGACCCCTGATGCGTTTCTTGAACTTGGCATTATAGCGAACTTGTTGCTCTACTTTGCCAGCAGCCTCGTTCCCTCCCTCTCTCTCTCTCTCTCTCGCTCAATCAATCACTCGGCACGTGCGTGACAAGTGCGAATTTCACAAGTTTCTAGTTTTTTTATTTTTGGTGCGCGTCTCAAAATCGTTGGGATATATCAATTAAGCCGCTGTCTATCATATAACAAGATTTACGGCAAGACTTGATTTTATGGTGCGTAATAGAGGTATTAGCTAGAGATGTAGAGGTAGGGGCAGTCTCAATATCTAATAGTCAGCTATAAATCATCTAAAGTGCAGCCGGTAGCTGTGTGTCAATATATCTCGTATAATATGCAAGTATGTGAATGTGTGTGGGAAAACAGCTGCAATTTTTTATCAAGCAACTTTATAATGTTTACGAACCGCTTCGGATTACTTTATAATCTATACAGAGAATCACTTTCGCTACTGTTTTATATCTAATCTTTATAACACTATACTTTGTGCCCTTTCGTGACTCTTAAAATTGATATAAAGGTATTATAGTATAGCTAGAGTATGCTTGGATATACCTAGAATATACATGGATATTACCTAGAATGTACTTGGATATACCCAGATTTGCATATGTAGGTATATTTTTAAAAGGTAAAAGGACAGCTTATTATTATTCATGTGTCACATCCGTTAGACCTTGTCGTGTTTTTCCATTTCGCGCACTTCTGTTAAAGTACTACATATAATGGAACACACAATTTGCGCTCAAGTAATTGCCTGCAAAGTGTTCTATATATACATATGTATGTACGTATGTAGAACGAACACATACATATATTATCGTCGCAAATCTTCACTTTTTTGCCCAATATTATGTGGATAATATGAAACTGAGCGTGACGCTAGCTCGTAAGCAGTTTGTGCCAAATCGAGTCAAAAACAAAAATGGAAACAAGCCGAAAGACAAAGAGAGACGACTTTTAGATGTGTTCTAGGAGTATTCAATGGGGGAGGGGGTATTTTAGCAAACTATTTTTGACGTGATGTGCATCTGTTTCTCTAGATCTCCTTGTTGTTGTAGAGCCAATGAAGCAAATAGTGATGGCAAATACACATGTCCGTATGTAAATAAATAACAGAATAACAAGCATATTGTAAATCCACAACTAGCCGCAGCCTAAATACCCTACTAAATCACAGTAAAACTTCCTGATATTATAAAATTTGATTACACAGATTAAACACTTGAAAATTGTATACGAAAATATAACAATATCTATGAGAACGTATAAATCTGACGAGCTGACTGATAAGCGCACCATAAATTTAATTAAATCGAAAAGTTTCCTATGAAGCGTTTTCTGTTATATCATATAATGTATGTAATATTCTTCAAGTCGAAAACAGAGAGAGGGAGACAGATTAGATAGCTAAAAGAGCAATGCACTAGATAATGATGATACAATAGGAATTCCTGCTTGATCAAGGTGACTAACATAAAGGTTTGATGGCCATGATGCCCTATCCATGTTGAGTTAGGGCATACGAGCTGATAGAGAGACCTGAGTTATTTTCGTATAACGCGCACGAGATCGCGCGACGATATTGGGGGAACGAATGTGCCGTTTCGTCCCGTGTATGCTATTCATCAATGGCTGTAAAGTTGCCAAGTTTATATATATGTGTATATGTGTGTGGGTGTGTGTTTGCATGTGTATGTTAGAGCTGATGAACTTACAGAGCCTTGGCATAGAGTCCGTGCGGAATGGAAGCCAATACGCCAGCGCCATCGCCGGTGTCATTGTCGCAGGCGCAGGCGCCTCGATGATTCATCCGTTGTGACAAGGTCTGGGCATCACGTAGAATCTGCACAAGGGAGAGACAGAGAGAGAGAGAGAAAGGAAGATTGCAGAGAGAGTATAGAGTGGGGATATGTTTGTTAACTTACCTTGTGAGAGCGCTTGCCATCGATGGCCACAATGAAGCCAACGCCGCATGCCTCGTGCTCATTCTGAGGATCGTAGAGTCCCTGTTTGCCAGGTGCCTCCCAGGGCATCTGCTGCTGCTTCTGCTGCTGCTGCTCATCTTCAGCCTCGGCTTGCACTTGATTCAAATCGAATTCATTCGACTGTTCGTTACTGCGACGCGACGCGTTACTGCTCTCAAAGTTATCGATATCGTTTTCAAAGTTATTGGTATTGTTGCTGCTGCTGCCGCTTGTTGCACATTCAAATTCGCAATTGTCAGTGGTTATTGGTGCCATTATACGCTATATACCGTTGCACTTGCTGAAACTTTTCTTTCTCGCTTTGCGTTGCTCTTTCGAAAATTAATTCAATTGTTTTATTTTACTTTTATTTCGTATTTTCACTTGCACTTGCTGATTTGCTAAAAACTGTTTTTAGTTAGCACAGAAAACTGAGTTGCTGTAGTAGAGGAAGAGAGAGAGAGAAAGAGAGAGGAAAAAAATAAATGAATAACAATTTATTTAATTCGATGCACTTGAGATAACTCAGATTTTCGCATATTACAACTTTTTATTTGCACACAGACTCTCACACACACACACACAAATGCACATTTACACTTTTATTCTGCTTGCCTCAACTTATTTATTTTCCACACACGCAACGCTTATTGGGGCACACGCGACACTGACGGCTGCTCACAAGCGAATGAGCTGCGACTGTGGAGCGCAGCGATGTCTAACCCCTAACAGCAGCAACAGCGCAGCGGTCGTCTGCTGAGAGAGCGAGCCGAGCGTTGTCAGGAGCAGCGAAGCAACAGGCAAAGATCTCCCGAACTTTCGCTCTCCCACTTATTCTCTCTCTCGCTGTCTGTCGTTACCTTTCGCTACTGTTCGCCCTTTGGGTTTTACATTGGGAGCGGCGTTTGTAACATGAAATTCTTATTGCATTTACATTTCTAATTGCATTAACATTGATTCGAGCACACTCTCTTTCGCTCTCTCTCTCTCTCTCTCTCTCTCTCTCTTTCTCTGTCGCTCTGTAAATATTTTGTTTGCGGTTTTTGCGGCATTTGTGATCACAATAGATTTACATATGCATATGATTCCGTATATATCGAAAATTAATAGGAATAAAAGTTGCTGCGTAAAAGATGACTGAGTACTTGAGGCAATAAATAGCGACTCGATTGTTCCATAAACAGAAGATAGTTCTACACAAACACACACATGCTAAACACTTAGGGAGCGACTCTGGAAGATTCATATACTACGTAACGTTCGTATGCGCGTGTCACTTTTATCGAATTGTAACGTTATCAAGTCCAATCGTGGAATACTTGTTTTATTTATAAATATTTATAATTGTTATACTAATTATAAAGTTACAGCAGAGTAGCAATAAAGGCAATATTCATTTGCATTTCGAAGTACTCATTTAGCGAGAAACGAGTAACGACGAAAGCCCCCAGCAAATATAATTAATATATACGTACTTCCAAATATGAAGCTATATATAATAAACCGCAATAACAACAACGTTAAATGCATAATTTAAGGCAGAGGAATGACAACCAAATAAAAAACAATAATAAAATGTTGTTGGGTGCGGCTTGTTTTTGTTATTATTGACAGACGAAATTAAACAATTATTTTATTATTAATATTTTATAAAAGATTCTCTTATTTTATTAGACTAGTCTTCAAGAAAACGCTGACGCAAATTCAATACGACGAGATATATTTATGTATGAATAATAGCAAGTACCCGTTGGTACTGTTTGTTTTTGTTTTATTTTGAAAGAAATCTTGGCAGCAAATCTCACTATTTATTATGGGTCTATCAACCCCAGATCTAAATTCAATGCAATTCTATGACTTTTTCTTTTATTTCTTTCTCCTGTGTGTAGAATTCATAAATATATCTATTTTTAACTTAAAATGCAAATCTGTTTGTCATATAAAACATTTCACAACGATAAAATAGCACGAAAATTTTCCATAACACGCGCCTCATTAAAGAGAAAGAGAAAGAATCGCGATAATCTCGCTTGGCAGAGAGAGACTCGGGAATCGGGGCTCGGCGGGTCACTCCGATAGCTGTGATATCTATGTAGGTATTTTCTGCGTCGTGTGTGTTATTCATGTTAATGAATGCTGCACAAATGAATCAATCAATGCTGGGATCCAACACACCGAACAAAATCTCTCCGATAAGGGGCCAAGTTCAGCGATCCAGTGTGGAACACGCGTTTAATCGCTTCCCGTGGTCCGATAGGTATTATCTGACAATCTGCTGTGCCATAAAACATACTCTCCCACCCTCTCTCTCTCTGTCTATCTGTCTCTCTCTCTCTTTCTACCTATGTACAGAAATATAGAAGTATTGTATGAATTATAAATTGGTCAAAGTCCCCAAGCCGGCCGGCAAGAGAACGATTGAACTTATCTGCGAGAGGACTACGTCACGCTGAGACGCAAGACGGTGACACATTGGTGAAATATATATTCGCATACTCCGCAGAGCCAGACCGATTTAGTTGCAACAGTAGCGCTACGGTGGTGGTCGTGCAAAGGGGGGTGATCTATGCTTGACTATAAACAGACCCAGACCGGTTTTCGCAAACAGATAAGTGCCGAAATATTTTAAAGCGATAAAGCGATCGTATTCACTTCGCTATATGGTTGTTCGTGTTAATGGGGGTCTGCGATAAGTATCAGGCGTCTAACATGTGCTTAGCGAGTGTCTGAAGCTGGGGAGGAGTCAGTAGAAAGACCTATTAGTTGTATACTCTGTAAGAGACAACATACCGGGGTATATGCAACTATTTCATTCCATTTAAAATCGTATCTCGTGTTTAGTTATTTCATGCGTACAGAGTATTTTATAGTCAATACAAACAATTTGGTTTCCCATTCGTTTAATTCATAATTTATACTGGCACACCTTTGCTTTGCCTGTGACTCTCCCCCCGCAGATAAGACTCACGGGTTCGACGGGTTTTTTGGCACACTGAACTTGTTCATGAAGTGCGCAAAACGCGATAGAGAAAGAGAGAGAGAGAGCAATTTACTAAAGATTGATTGCCATTCAATTGGAAACTCGGGACAGTCAATGGTATATGGTATTGATAACTCATACTGGTATTCATTCTAGTAGTATACACGGTTTTCTTGCGTGATACCGCGACGCAGGAGGGAAAGCTGTATTCTAGCTATAAATATCAATACTTGAATTATGAATGGGGAAGTTCAGTGAATTTTTGGATGAAAGTGATAAGAAGCAAGTAAAACGTGCCAGTAGACGACGTGTGATGTAGGTCGGACCTATGTACCCCAGTCCAGCTGGTACAGTGGAAAAGTTTCGCAACATTTCAAGTGCCTGAGATTTATAAACAACACAAGCGACCGCATCCGCTCAGAGGGGCACATAATAGTTATATGGACTTCATAAAAGTTTATTATAATAATACCTGAGATATGTATGTGTTTGCTTACTTTAGGCAGTGCCAAGAAGATTATGCCATAAAAAAACAAAAGATCTATAAAAGATTTTATGTCTATACTGTATTTAAAACACATTTTCCTTCTCTTTGCATAACTTTCACTTGCGTGTCACCAGAATAACAAAATACATATGTTCTATTTATAGAAAGCAAAAATGATCTTGCGCAGATTCCAAATGAAAAATATGTCATGATGATGAGGATAAGGCTGTTGATGCCATTGAGTTTGGTAAAGCGAACCCCAAGGAATGCTGTAGAGTTTTTCAAATATTTAAGTACAAATGGCTTAAGCAAGCAGATCGAATAATGCAAACAGGAATAGATACCGTATGAATAGAGCGAGATGTGCGACATGTTCTTGTTGAAGAGAGTGGGCACTTCCAGTGCCAGCGTCGCGCAGGTTCAAAGTCCCAGCCGTGTATGCCGGGACCGGCAGACCGATCTAAGTACATACATATAGATATAGTCTATATTTATAACGAGAAACGTGCACACACATATCTGGCCTATGATATATACAGACATATGTTTATAATGTAAACAAACGATGTGATTACGAGAATCACAAACAAGTTTCAATAACCTCCCCGAGAATTACTAATGCCAAACAATCAGAATGTCTGAAAATATTGGAATTGTTGCGTGTCCATTTTCAGGTTTCGTATTGCCTTAGCCCAAAAATAGAGTAGACTAAGTAAACGTTTTTGTTTGTTCTTTATTATTGATATGGAAATGGTTCCAATTTCGGTTACACTTCATCAATTGCCATAAATCAAAGAATTTATATAGAATTTTTGCGATTTGACTTTCAATTTGAACTATTTACGATACGATTTAATTAAGGCGCATTATCTGACCAGTTTAGCGGGATTTTATAACCGTCTTCTTATCAGACGCGTATTTCGAGTAGTCGCCCATTTTATTGGGTCTGGTTATGCCGGACAAATAAACCGATATATAATATAGTATACTATATATGTACAGAGTACATGGGGCGCCTGCAGCTTGTGCACTTTGTCACCAAACAGCTGCGCAAACTAATAATCTTCCCGGCCAAGGGGAACAGTAAAGTTCATGGTGGATTGTGCCAATTAAGCGCGCAAATCCATATTTAAAAATAGTAACAATTTGTTTTCATTATCGAGTTGTCGTTGTCGCTCTCCCTACCCCCCTTTGTGCCGTGTTTTAATTAGTCTATAAACGTGGAGAAAGCAAATTTACGCCCAGAGATTTAATTGCGCTTTACAATTGCCTTGAAGCTTTTACAAATATTTGACTTTTAACTATATTGTATATAGGTATGTGTATTACAGATACACGTCTGGCATTCCTGACTGAGTCGACGGGTAACTCGAGAACTGTTTGTATGTAGGTATATTTATTTAAAAACACGTTTATCTGTAAATACTTCTACGATATACGATTCTACGAGTATTTAGAGTGCTGCTAATGAAATAGATCTTAAAAGCAGAAGCCAGATAGCCTTACAAAAATCGAAATACTGTTTGATTTGGTTCGGGTAGAATACAGGGCACCCTTTTCAGTGAAATTGAACTCGTTTGATATCCGACAAACAGACTGCACCTAGTCCCATCACATTTGTCCAGGCAATATATCATGCTCATTCTATTTATAGACGAGCCCTGACCAAGGTGCGGTTCCGCTAATTAGACGATGGCGACTGCACTTGGCAGTCAATAGACAATATAGGAATATATATAGTACGTACATATGTATGTATGTATTATGTCTATAACGGCGCAGTTTTCTCGCTATCCATTTGCATTTCACGTTAGTCACGAGTCGTGCTCTGGTATCATCAATTGTTTAGCCTTGGGGTAGGTTTTATAGAGCCCCTTCCCGTCACGCCCCTGCCCTGTCTTGCATTTGTGCATTGTGTAAGTGGAGCACGCCAAGTGAATCGTTCTGAGGGAGTGGTTGCACTCTTGACTATGCAAGTGACGCCAATTGATTCCGAATCGATCAAACGGACTCAATGTCTTAGCATGCAATCAATAGACCACACTGCGTGGTGCCGTGGTGCTGTGGTGTTCTTATCAGTGCGTCCCGTGTAATCCACGTATTACTGAGCAAATCGATCAGGCGGTCAATCAGTCCATTGTTATACAATATCAGTCTATCGACACGCATGGCTCGCAGTGCTGACGCATATGGGGAAACATAACATAATGTTCTTCGATTCAAAGGGCATTAAATTTACCGTTGATGGGGCAATTATCCCGGGTAAATTCCATGCACCTTAATCGATGTTGAGCATAAAAACAAATGTTGTATCATAGTTTGCACAGGTTTCATTTGTCCTCCCCCTTTCAGTTGCTCATTTCCATGCCCCATTCGTGGGTTACGACGCATTTTCCGCTGGAAAATCACTAAGCCAGAACACCAAGCTGTGGTGACTTTGGCGCCTGTCGCCTGACCGCAGAATGTACGTAGAACAACGTATCCAATTTCTGTCTCAATTCAACAGCCAATCAAGACTAGTTAACAGCCGTAATTGAAATGGAAATCAAATTGTTTGTGAAGTAACGAACGTGCACGGATTGCATGGGGCGACACCTGTTACAATAACAACAATTACGGGGAATCTAATGGGATATAACTTTTTAAACGCGCGGAATTTCAAATGGAATGTAATACTTACAAATGAAGAAAGTCAGACCAATTAAAGCGTTATAAATTAATAAATCTGTATGCACAGAACATTCTCTGGGAAAGGATAATTATAGCGCTGTTACTCAAGTGTCTGTCACACAAGCTCTCTAAAAGACACAATGGAAAACACGCTCGTTATCCTTTCAATTGAAGTGCACTTGGTAGCGAGAAAAGAACTAGAAAAGACTTGTGTCGCCTACTGTGCAGTTGATTATGTAAGCTCAATGTAAGAGAGCAAAGTGCTGGAGAGAGACAGAGAGAGAGAGGAAGAGGCAGAGATGCTGCTAAACGACTACGGCGCAAACACGCACTGAGAGAGAAGAAGCGAGAGACTTGGGTGTGTGTGTGTGTGTGTGAGTACATAGCGCATCGCTGTTATGTGCACAAATACATAAATAATTCTACATGTGTGTGTGTGACAAAATGTCAAAGAGCAGATCGAACACCCGTGACGTAGAATGGCAAACGCAAAGCTTTTTTTGCACATTGTTTTTCCCTAAGCAAACACGCCCACACAGCGACTTTTTTGATGCCTACGTCACGTACAGAAGCCGCGGTCGCCGTCGCCATCGCCGTCAGCGTCGCAGTCACAGTAGGAGGCTGCGTGAGGCATGAAAAACAAATTAAATTGACAAAGGCTGTCACAAGGGAATGTCAGAAATGCTTGACGAAGGATATGCTCTGGCACGCACACACACAGACACATACAGACATTGCCTCGCTTAAATGCCCATTAGGGTAGCGGGGCACGTTCTCCACTGTGCCAGCCCCCATTGGTGTCAAGCGCAGCAGCACAAAAACAACAACAACAACAACAACAAGAATGACAAACGACAACTGGCAACGACCAACGCGCAGTGGCAGCGACGCAACGACATCAAAATCACTGCCATGGCCTGCGCCGCAATTGCAGAGCTAACCTTACACTGACCTTGAAGCGGAGCCGGAGCAGCAGAGACTGGGGCAGAAGCAGAGGAAGAGGCAGAGTAGGCTTGTTGTCTCTGCTCTGGAACAACTTCTATGCTTTTTTTTTTGCTTGACTTGGGCTATGCCGGGCGTACATGGCAAGATAGCAAAACAAGCTGTATTTATCGTCAACGTCGACGTCGTCGTCGCGTGCAAAGAATCCGCAACAGAAAACGGAAAAAATAATAGTCAAGCGAGGCGTAGAGAGCGCGGTAAGGGGTGGAGAGAAAAGAAGCATAAACATTGACATAAACATACATACAAACATTGCGAAGCTTAGCACTCTCATACGCACACGCACAGGAATATTGAGAACACAACTTCAGTTAGTTTGCGGCAGGGCGGGAAGAGAGAGAGAGAGAGAGAGAGGAAGAGAGCTTTGCATTTTATTACCACACACCGCTGGATATCAGTTGATGTTCATTAAGTAATTGAACATCGGTAAGACAAGCGAATTAAAAGAAGTTCTAATTTTATGCACAGCACTGTAAGTTGAGGCTGTTGTTGCTCCTACTCTTCTTGCTGCTCTCCTAATTCCTTCTTCTTTGCACATAAGAATATGAGTGCGAGTGTGTGTGTGTGTGTGAGCTCTTCTATGTAAAACTTTTATCGATTTTGCAAACTCCTATGGGAAATGAAGGAAGTAATTATGCGGGTGCTCGAAGCTCTCTTTTCACGTTGTTTTTCTGATTAAAAACTTTATTATTGCATTCACACTTTATTGCATTCAATCAATATTATATTATTATTATTTTCATTACTTTTATTTAACACTTTGCGTTGTTGTTAAATGTTTGATTTGCGGGCGAACCGATTTCTCACTAAGCACAAAATAAAGAACTTTTTAATTTATCCGCTTTGCTTTTAACACCACGATTTATTTCACTTTGTCAACGTCCGATGGATTCACACTGCGACTGATTCCTTCAAAAGACCGAATAAGAATGAACGAGCGCCTAGGACGAAAGTCGCATTTTCATGCATTTCGAAGAGAGATAGATAGAGAGAGAGACAAAGCAGCAGAGAGCTGCGATTTCAAACTGCTTTATTTGCGCAGTAGATGTTGCACTGGAGTTAAATGTAAGCAGTTCACTGCTTACACTGTTATTTTTAACAGAACTCTGTAAGCGAAAAACAGGCTGTAGTCTTTTTCAAATAAACGGCATTATTTTTAAGTTTCGATCCTTTTTTTCCTTTTAACAGTACCAAACCTCGTAAAGTGTACTACTCCCCCTAGGGAAACCTTCAAACTCTTTTCAGAAACCAAAAACCTTTGCAAAAATGGAATTTTTGTGTCAAGGGGCAGAGGATTAAAAATTCGTTTTACCATTTACTTTACAGAAAATGCGCGCTAAAGTACATTACACCACATTGAAAGCTGACTGCTATAACGCTACATCGGATTCCACCAATCGATAGTTGCGTATGCAAGTACAGGGTGTGGTAACACTGACTGTTTAGTGCTTACTTCGTTTAGTAGTTTTCTAAAGTCGGTCACACTTTGTTAGTCACCGGCACACAAGTCAAGACAAATCAGAATTGAATTTCGAATTTTCCAGAAATATATTGCAATATAAACAGAAGATTGTATAGATAATATATTCAGAATGTCAGTCGACGAAGCACAATTCGATAATATACTGCTAGCCCTTGCCGAAAAGCATCGTGGCGGTGTGCCCGACGTGAGTATATTCAGAGCGCAACACGATGGCACAAAGGAACATGCGCCTGCAGCTTTATTTAGCATACTCAAAAATATATGCTCTACGAGGATATAGAGCAAGTGCACCATCCTCCCTTTGTTGAGCTCTATATCAGTCCAGATCAGCGCAGCTATATAACCCCACTCTACTGTAACAACAACAAATTAAATCTAACCCACGTTGTCTCCACGTTTCTTTTAGTTTCTGCACACATTGGCAAGCTTTCTGCGCCGCAAGACAGACTTCTATACAGGTGCAAAGCAAGTGGAGTGGGAGAAGATGCTGCTCGATGTGTTCCGCAAGGAGGCAAAGCTGGCCGTAGCAGCGCATGAAGAGAAAGCGAAGGCACGCGAAGCCGCCCAGCGTGTAAACGATGAAAAGAAGCGGGCCGAGCGTGCGGCACGTCAAAAGGAAATAGATGATAATAAAATATGTGATATAAGCGATGAGGAAGCCGCTGCCATTATCAAAGAGGAGGAGAACAAGTGCGTTCCATATTATTTATAATTTCTATATTGAAATTCATTCTTTCTTTTTTCTGGCAGAAAACGCCAACAGCTGCTGGATGGCGCTGGCGATGCCGACAATGTGACTGCCATCAACGAGGACATCTCCAAGCCCATTGAAAAGGTGGAAGATGACACAGAGAAGGATGAGGTGGGCAAGCTGCAGCCAAATGCTGGAAATGGTTGCACACTGGACAAATACATGTGGACACAGACGCTGCAGGAGGTGGAGGTAAGCAAGGGGAGGGGGGAAACTGCTTTGTTTGTTTATTTTTGGTTGCCAAGGTGACACCAGGTGCGAGGCAGGTGTTTACCTCCCTTCCCAGTGGGGTTATTGACCCCTGGAAAAACGAAACACTTTACTTAGATATCGTAATTCTGTTTATTTGACATATCACAGGGCTAAATAACTTAATTGTTTAACATTTTTGCTCTTCGGGTTCCTCTTCAGGTTCCTCATTGTACGTTTTGTCTGTGATACAATTCGTTAATTGGTATCCATTAATTTAAACGCTAGTTAGATTGTTTTGTTTCTGCTTCTGCTTCTCTTCCTCTTCTTCAATCCCCTCTTCTGTTTTTTTGTTTTTGCTGCCTTTTGTTTATAATAAATAACTTAACAACTACCTCAAAGACGCTGGCGATGATGACGACACGCACATAACAATAATCGTATAATAAATAATAAACTAAGAAGCCAAATAAATGTTGCGCCGGGTTACGCCCACCCGGAACAGCCCCCTAAAGACGTAAGCCGAGACTACGTTAGCTCTTGGGCATGTCACGAGCGCGCACTGCAAAGAAAAGAAAGAAAGAGGAATCAGTTAGTTACCCTGCATAGTCTTCATCTTCTAGTAGGGAATACTCACTCTCTAGTGCATAGACCATGCCCATGATGAGCAGCAAGAAGATGGTGCTCATACTGATTATCAGCACTGTCACCTGCCGTCCACGATCGCAGAGTCCACGCTTCTGTTTCTTGGCATTGCCAGCTTCGCCATTCACCATGGTAAAGTGCATGGAACTGGCTATGGAAACGGTATCCAGATCTTTGGTGCGTACATACTGCAAATTGGGATCCTCCACTGCGGATCCATCGATGGCTATAACTGCATCCTTGGCATTGCTGCTGCTGCTGCTGTTGGCCAGCGCAAGATTAGCATTGTAATTGAAGGAGCTGTTGCTGTTGCTGTTGCCATGCACAGTGGGCAGTTCTAGCTTGTGCTGACGCTCTTGCTTCTTGTGTATCTCAGCGAAACGTTCCAGATTCGCCGCCGTCAGCAACAGTGAGCCGGAAGCAGCGCTCTGTGGGGGAGGAAAAGAATGAGTCAGTTGCAGTCGCTGCGTAGGCTTCTTTGCTGCTGCTGCCTACTCACCCTGGTGCTGTTGTTGCTGTCGCTGGAGCCCTGCGATGATCGTGATCCTCGCTTGGCTGCCGCCAGCACAGCAGCTGCTGCTGCTGCAGTCACTGCGGCGTTGGGCACTGAGGCAGCGCTGCGTTGCGCCAGTGTAGGCGGGTTTGAGTTGGATTTGTTTGATGACTTGCTGGAGCTTGCCGAGCTGATGGCAGAGCTCGTGGAGGACACGAGCGAGGCGCGTGGTATGTGCCAATAGTCCTGCATCTGCAAGGGAAGAAAAGAGAAGAGGGGAAGGTTAAGTTGGGTTTGGCAAATGATCTTAAATAAGGCAGGAATGATGCTGGGTTTAGTTTTGCCCTTTTTCCAAATGCCAAATTTGGCTAAGCGGGAAGAGGGAGAAGGTGGAGGGGAGAAGCATCCCGAATTAACAGTTGGGAACCCTCGCCTGGTTACATTTTTTTTCTGCTCTGCTCTTTTATTTATTTATTGTTGTTGTTATTACTGCTGTCTCTACTAAAAAGTGAACTTTCGAGTCTTCTGCTGCTGCTGCTGCCTCAACTCGTTTCTTGATATTTATGGTCTGATATTTTTGCCTGGCTTCGTTTTAAAAAGCCCCAAAATTCGATTCTATTATTTATGCGACTATCTAGTTGTTGTTGTTATTGCTGCTGCTATTGTTATTATTGTTGCTATTGTTATTAATGGGACTCCTCGCTTTGGGTTCGCTTTGCTTTTTGCTTGGCTTGATTTGGTTTGGCTTTATCTTGATTATTTTTAGGGGGAAGCGCGCTGTTGCCTTTCTCATTTTATTGGGGACTGTCAAATGCAAATGGCATTTGTTGTTTTAATTGTTGCAATTAATTCTAAATTTGTGGCAGACATACACGCACGCACAGCACTTAAGTTCGTTGCCTAAGTCTTTTACTGCTTAAGTTCGTTGCCTAAGTCTTTTGATTTCTTTCATATTTTTCGCATTTTGTTTTTTATTTTGTTCCATGTTTCATGTATGATGATTGTGTAAAGCTTCGTCTTTAAGCATGCGGAAGTCTTATCAGCAGCACCCACAGCCGGCGAAAATTTGTTTTTTTTTTGCGTTAACTTGTTCGGCCAGTTTCGAATTTACTTACTTTGCTTGTTTTGTTTTTGTTGCTTTTGTTGTTGCTTTGTTACTTAGTTTATTATAATCAAATCAAATGATTTATCACACACACAATTAACTTAATTAATATCACAATCGACAGACTGATCAGTCTTCAATATAGAGAAATAATTTTGTTTCTTTATCTGTCGAACGGACACAAAACACTCGAACTGTGCAGGGGCAGTCGCTGTTTTGGCACCGTCTTTTCTTGTTAGTCTCCACTGCCAATTCTTTGCTTTAGCTGTGATTCCTCTTTGTCTCTTTTTTGTTCTTTGATTAATTCAATTCTTGTCTGCAGCACGCGCCAAAAAAGAGAACCGATCTAAACGGCGTCAAGAATCAAACTGAAGCAAACGGCGCGCGCGAGTTGATGCTGCTGCTGCCTCTGCCTCTGTCTCTGCCTGCGTTGCTGCTGGCGTCGACGCTGTCGACAGGTTGTTTGCTTCGATGCGCAAACTTTTTGTTGCTGCTGCTGCTGCCGTTGAGTTCTTGTTGTTGTTGTTGTTGCTACGGCAACTTTCTTGCCGGATTTCGCGTTGCCAAAACGGTTTCAATCGACTGCCCTCTCAATCGCCTCGTTGTGCTATATTTATACACGGCACCTCTTCCAGTCTCGCTCTATCTCCGCTTCCCTGATCGATTGCCTGCCCCTACTCCTCCTTCCCCCCTCCCCCCTTTGCGCACACCCACACACAGGCAGGCAGCCAGGTAAAGCTGATTTGATGTTCACCGCGCCGCTGTCACTTTGATGTTCTCGCCACGGCGAACTTTCGTTGCCCACCTCGCTATAAATAGGCAGCAACCTCTCATTTGCTCCCCTCCCCCTCCTTCTCTTGCCCTTTGGCAAATTGAGCTGCAACTTTTGCCTGAGCTTGGCCAGCTTCTAATTGGATATTGATGCGAAGGGCAGCAGCCCGCACACAACGTGGGTGTCTTGTTGTGGGGCTTTTCCAGATCCGGGATTGGGCATGGGAAAGATCAAAGATACATATTTGCTTGCTAAAGGATTGCTTGAAGGGCTCTGACGGGGCACGCCTCTTTGTTGTACCCGCTTGATTGGCACAGTTTCCAAATATTGCTGGATCATGCCAGACAAAACTGCCTATAAAGGCAGGGCAGCAATGTATGTATTCCCCTTCCCTCCTTCTTTCGATTGTTTATTATTCTAATCTTGGCATTTAGTGTCAGAGACTTTGCATATTATTGCTGTACAGTGGATACAGTTGGCTATTTACTGGCTGTAATTATAGCTATAACTTTAAACTTGGCAAATCGCTGCTGTCATTCGTTAAACAATTAAATTGTTTAATTAAATTCAATGAGATCATAAAACAATCGACTCGCATCTGCTTGTGAGACTTTGCCACACTGTGCCAATTGAAGGTGCAAATAAATTGTAACAATCTTATTTGTTTAACAATTTATCTTGTCTTGAAAGACGACACCTCATCATTGTATCAGTTTTTTTGCAGTGTATCTGCGCTCCTTGATCAAGCACAGCTTGTTATCACCTTTTAAGTGTGACAGTTGAGTGCGCTGCCCCTGCTCCAGTGTGCGCTGCTGCCTCTGCCTCTGTCTCTGCCACTGCCTTAATCAGCCCAGTTGACAAAGATTTACCTGACACTGCCAGATACCAACAGCGCTCAGAACCAAGAGCATGAGAGAGAGAGAGAGAAACGAAGAAGATTGGAGAGGAGCAGAAACAGCAGCAGAATAAAGAATTGAGCTTCAGTTTTGGAGCAAGGCATACTTGAGTTGGCACTAGCTACACAAGCGCAGAAGAAGCCGCATAACAACAACAACAACTACAGCAACAACAACAACGTCAGAGCAGTCCAATTCAATTTAATTCTACAGCCCGAGCCAATACGTTAAGTCAACAACATTCACCAAATGCTGTTTCTGCTTCAGCTTGGCCAAAACAAATAGTCAACAGTAGTTGTTGTTGTTATTAGTACTATTGTTGTTGTTGTTATTAACACTGTTGTTGTTGCTGCATATAATTAAGCAGCAATTTCAAAGAGACTCCCGAGCTGACATTTGGAATGTGCTCACTTGCACGCAAGTCTGTCTCATTGGTGGATCGACCCATCGATATATCGCATCCAGCCATAACATATAGCAAGTCTGTTTGTTTTTTTCCGATGGCATTTGCGTGATAAGCGACATAGCAGCGCGGGGGAAACCCCGCCCAAGCCACAGCGGACAAAAGTCGCGCGCGTCACCAAAGTTTTTTATGCGAACCATCGCAGAACAAGAAACTGTTCAAAGAAAAAGAATGTCACACCTCGACGGTTGATTACACTGCAATGTGTAGGGTATTAATTAGCTTAGTGTGATATAATATGTGAGTTTAACAGTTATTTATGTGGACATACAAAGTATACTTTACATTATGCATCTGTTTACCCTACATGGAATTCCTAACTGACTTAACTCCCTCAAGCACATCACACTACCCTCTTAACTGCTTAGGGTATTGTCATCTTAACAGCATTTGTCTTGGCTAATTTGGTAGATTATCGCCCCGATTATAGAGAAATCTTTAGGCCCCCAGGGCAGCTTAATGAAGCTATAGTAGTAATCTCCATGGATGCCGCGTATTCTTTGACTGAGTCATCGCTTAAGCGGAAATATCTGGCGTAAGTTCTCAAATGACGTCAGGTATCGTTAACATTTTGTGGGTTTTCCACGGTAGAGTTTCGTAACAAACAAACTATGGACTATGGGAGTGCAATGTACAACAGCGAAAACGAAACCATTTTTACGTATCTTCCCCCTCTCTCCTCTTGGTCTTGCTAAGCAGCTTTATAGCGTTGAATAGTTAGTTAGCAAGCCAATTTAAGACTGCATATAAACCGTGAAATTGTCAACTTTGTAGAATAGAATGGAAGAAGCCAGACAAAGCCGATCCCCGAACAAAGCGCGAAACGAATCTCAGTAAAGTTGCCAAACTGTAGTGTGGGTAAACGAACTTTGTCGTTGATCAGTTATTGACAGGTTCCTGTTTCAGTTACCAAGATCAGTATCGCAGTTTTGTAAGCCCAATCAATGTGGTAGATCAATCAGAGCTGAAGCTATTATGTTAATTTGTCAATGTAGGCCAATAATCTGTCGTCTAACTTGAGTTAGGGGGAGCTTAACTGGCTACCGGATCTCTCCAAATATATTTGAGCGATATACCCAAGCAGCTTAGCACACAACACAAACACACACACGCGAAATCAGCTTCAATTGCCACAAACACAAAGCACTTGAGCCCCGCTCGCGAACGCGATCACATATGGAGAGTATTATTATTATTATGATGATGGGGATGGGGTAGGGGGAACTAGTTTCCAAGTCCAGTCCAGTCGCCATTCTAATCAGATTTCGAAGCCATTCAATTGATGATTTCTGCCTGTCTGTCAAGTGGCGACGACACCAATAAAATATACGACGATCCCCTCTACGTAACGATCTCTCTGATCTCTTCTCAATGGTCTGTGGGAGACACCATTCGAAACTGTTCTATTCGCTTCTTTTCAGGTTCTTGGGGAGACGCGCTCAGGTCTCTGATAATGTGTTATCGACTACGTAGACTCTGGTGCCACTCACCACACAACTCGCCTCGTTTAGTGTTTCTCCGGCTAGTTTTGAAATGATTTTTTTTTTTTCTTTTTTGTTTTGTGTTTTTTGATTGTTTCCACGCTGGTTTGGAGATCGAGCGGGCCAGAGCTTCGTGCCAGGCACCGTGTCGCTTCTTTCAGCATAAATTATACGTCGTACATATTTAAGAAAATCAAATGTATTTTTAGTTGTTGTTGTTGATGCTGCTCTGCTGCTGATGGTGGCTTTATTATATTTTATTCTGCCTTTCGTAGAATTAGGCAAAACAAAGCGCGACAACAAACACAGTTAAACCGTTTTTGAATACGGCAGCAGCTACAAATCACGTGTGGTTTTCTTTGTTTTTTTTTTTGTATCGAATTTCTTTCACTTTACCGAAATTTGCATTTGCGCAAAGGTTTTTATTATAGTGTAGAAATGAAAAGCTTAGAAACTGGTGCACACTGGTGCTGATGATCGATTAGCTATTTATCGATTAATGCAGGCCGAGGCGGCGGTATTTGCATAATCACGCAGAACTGACAGACTTAGCGTCTGGCGAGTGTCTGACAGACACACTCTCTCCCTCTATTGGTGTGGCTCTCTATCAGCTGTTCTCTCTCTCTCTCTCTCTCTCTCTCTGATGCTCTCTCGATAAGTGTGCCAAGCTGCCATTATCGATGCTGTTGCTCATTAATTCAACTGCGACACCTTTTCCGTATGTTGTTCTGAACTTTGACGCCATGTTGCCAACTTGTTTGCGCTTATCTTTATTTGTGTTTGTGTGTTTTATTTTCTGTGTATTTTGGTCGCATCATGTTTGCTTTGCTGCTTCTTAGGCATTTGCATGATCCATTGTTTACTTTTGATTTTGTGCTTGCCATGATTTAATGTGTCTATTGTGCGAAAGGTGTCGCGTCGCAGTGTCTGATTTGTGTAAATTTCCTACTTGTAAGACACGAGATGCCGCCAGATAGCATAGAATATAGAATTCATGTTTACATAACCTTCAAGCAAGCACCAAAGCGCACTGTGAAAGCTCCCTTTCGAATTCAGCAAGCAAATACTAACAACTACAAATACAACAATGCGGCCATTAACCGCAAACGGTAGCGGGCGTCGTCGATTAGCAATTACCGTCAATCGATATGTGTGTGGGTGCAGTGCAGTGCTGCATAACAGTAGCTGTTAACAGATTACCCTGCAGGCGCTGCAAAACATGCAGCATTGACAGTTGCTGTTAACAGATGTCCCTGCAGGCACAGCTTTTAACAGATTTCCCGGCAGGCACAGCTCTTAACAGATTTCCCTGCCGGTGCAGCTGCTAAAAGATTTCCCTGCAGGCGCAGCTGCTGTTAATCTGTTATTCTGTATAAGTCGAGCTTACACACACACACACTCGTGCTCTGATAAAATCGCTAATTGCGTTGCCCACGCGATATTTGTCGCCTCGTTTACATCCGCGTCTCACATTGTCTTTGTCGAAATTCCCAATTGGCATCCGCTTCAGTTTCAATTTTGACACATTTTTAATTCCAATTTGTCATAAAAAATATGTGTGCGCGACGCGTCGGCTGCGCTTATTGTCAAGTGCTTAACAGAAGCTGTTTCTGCTGCTGCTAGAGATGAGCGATAACAATAAAATATTTCTGCATAAGTTGTGACTGCTATGCAAGTGGCTGAGTCACTGTCACTGTCAGAGTGACGCGCATCTCTGGCGCTTGCTGCGTGATTGTTGCTACTGTTTGTCTCGTTGCTGTTGTTGTGCTTGTTGTTGTTGTGCCACCTTGGCTACCCACACTCACAGTGAGGCAGATCCGAGTCGGAGATGAGCGCGCACGCACGTCGTGGCCCGCAGCTGACTTTGTCTTTGCAAACGAAAGCGTCCTTGGTGGCGCTGCTGCTCCGGCTGCGACTGTGGCTGCTTCATGTGATTTTAATTAAAGGCCCGCAAGAGCCGCACACATTGTTCACATGCGACGACGCCGGCTGTGGCTGTGGCAAGTGGGTCGCTGCTGCTGCTGCCTCCGTTGCTGCTAATTGATTGCAGCGTTCTCAGCTGGCTGAGTGTCTAATAACTTGGGCTTTAATTATGTATGTTGCCGTCTCTGCTGGTTTTTCACACACATCGCAAATCGCATTATTAATTTTCATTAAAGTTAATAGAAAAGGTGCTAATATATTGTATATTGTGCCTGACAGACACACTTAATTAATGGCAGTCTGACTGAGCTGGGTACATTGTTTTAGCCAGCACTGTAATTGCTTTGCACTTGGCACAGCCAGCTCTCATCGCCCTGAGACCCGCCCCCTGCCTTCAGTTCCGTTGAGCCTGCCAGGCAACCTGTTGAGCGGCATTCCAAGCTATCCAAGCTACTCCTGCGCTGCAACCGGATCTCTCTCTCTCTCTAGAGAAACCGCTGTACGTCCTTGAACTCTTCTCTGTGCCGGCGCAGTTAAACTAAATTCCCGTTGATTGCAGACCAAGGCAGACCAAGTCCTCGTGCCTGGTGAAGGGCAACCGCTGCAGAACCAGCTTCAGCTTCAGCTCTAGATTGCAGCTGCTGATACTATGATCTGCTGCTGATCTCTCTGCTGCTGCTGGGCTCGACTTGGTGTCGGTTTGATGTGAGTTTTATTTATAGATCGCTTTTTGTTATTAGCTGCTCCAAGGTTGGCCAAAGCATCAGCAGCATTAACAGCAGCAGCAGCAGCAGCATCAGCATCAGCCAGAGCAACAGCAATTGCCGTGTCTGTGTCTCTGTCTCTGTTGACTTTGTTACGTGGCCACTAGAATGGCACATCGCAAGATCGGAGGCCCCCACTAGATCATTAATCACAAATTACATGAGTCGGAGACGTGTTACGACTCTGCTCTGATCTGCTCAGCTGTCGGATCTGATCTTCTCTCTCTTCGCTCTTGTCTTCAGTATTATTAACTCATTCAATTCCAACTGGTTCCATTCTAATTGCAGCTGAAGATTCCGTTCAACGTGTCGTTCGCATTGCGCGCCCGCGACATTGTGGTCAGCATTGGCAAGAAGTCACTGAAGGTGGGCCTCAAAGGTCAAGAGCCGATCATCGATGGTGAGCTGAGCGGCGAGGTCAAGCAGGAGGAATCGGTTTGGGTGCTGCAAGACAGCAAAACGGTGCTGATCACACTCGAGAAGATCAATCGCATGAACTGGTGGAATCGTCTGGTAACAAGTGATCCGGAAATCTCAACACGTAAAATCAATCCGGAACCATCGAAACTGTCCGATCTGGATGGGGAGACACGCAGCATGGTGGAGAAAATGATGTACGATCAGCGGCAGAAGGAGATGGGTTTGCCCACCAGTGAGGATCGCAAGAAGCAGGATATACTCGAGAAGTGAGTGCCACACAACCATATATATATGTCTATATATCTATATAACTAATCATTCTTGCAGATTCAAGCAGCAGCATCCCGAGATGGACTTCTCCAAATGCAAATTCAACTAGACGCGTTATAGGACTCTTTCCTTCATAACTATTCCATCGATGATATTCTCTACCTTCAGTATCTAACAGACACACACACACACAACACACTCACACACACCCCACACACTCACACACACACATTCATATGTGTTGCTGCATTTGCGAATAAATCAAATACAATTTGTTTAACACAAGATCGAACATGGGATGAAAATGAAGATTTACATATGTTAATCGTAATTGGCAGTGAAAGCGACTCGCCTCGAGGGATCTCTCTATAATAGATCTTAGGCTGCCGCGCTACAAATTTTCAGCTGCAAAGACTAATAAAAAACACGCTTGGGAGCGACACAACGATTTCAGTGATCTCAACTGGCAGATAAAAGTAATTTTTCATTTTTATTGTTGCCTCAGTTTGCAATTAATTTCGTGCTAATTTGTTACCCCAAACAGTTCTCGCTCGCTGTCTCCCTCTCTCTCTCTCTCTTTGTCTCCCTCAACGGAATCGGAGCAGAGATAAATAAAGTTCTCAGGCAAGAATGTGCGGCGATAAGATGAATGTTTCTGTACGAGTTCCTACGGGTTTTATTTTACTAGTTCTCTGGGTCATTGGCTTGAGTTGTGAGTTGTCCAGCTGTTGGCCATAAATTTGGCTAGCCAGCGGTTTTCTGGCTGTAAAGTGCTAAACAATTCTTCGACTAGCTAATTTGTTGTTTCGCTGTCAGCTACAAATCGATCTAATCGACCGATTCGATCATTAGTTTATGTGTATTGCCTTCTCGCTTGCTTGACACGCGCCAAGCTCTGGTCGTGTCATTGCGGAGTGCGTGTCACGCACGAACAGCTGTTGCAATTCGTGAGTAGTGCTGAAATTTCAGTTTCATCCTATAAACAACAAAAAATGCATTAAAAGAGCATTTACTTTATGTGGGGCCGCAGTTTTTTATGGCTCAGTCAGTCGCGTGAATTCAGGTTAAACGAATGTTGCAGAATGTGGAAAAGTTTCGAAGTAGACGAAGTGATCATTAGCCCAGAAAGTAGAGAAGGCGGCCTGGGCTAATCAAGGTCCCGATCTGCCCACTTTGGCGATCCAATTAGTTTAGCATATGGTTTGTATAATATACGATAGCCTAGGCTAGTAGGTCTCTTCCAAGGCTGCTCGGCAGTTGCTCAACTGCTTCCGGCTGACCCCCCTCAGGGTGTGTTCCGCTTCGATGTCCATCTCTAGATCAGAGACCGAAAATAGCTACGCCCCTTTGTCTTTGTGCATGTGGAGGAACAAGACGCGGCTTTAGTAGCTCATTAATTAAGTGCGATTCATTTGAAACGATGTTCTGCTAAAAACAGTAATTGATAACTGAGCAACTGAGAAGTTCCTGGCCAGTCAAGGAGTTAGTACCCTCCCCCTCTTTGTGTGGGCGATTAATTGGTGATTAAAGTAATTAATTATAAGCACAGCGGGAGTGTGGCTGACTTGGGGCAAAAACAAATAAAACTGTTACAAATTGTTATTAAACAATTAACGGCGAATCTTCGTCCGAGAGAGAGAGAGAGAAGAACCCGTAGCCGAGTTCAACCGGATTTGGCTAAGATATCTGGTGCGTCACAAGATATTCGAAAGTACAAAATGCTTTCGAATTAAGCGTCTAATTCCGAAGTGAGTTTTGGGGAATTTGACCATTAGTCGAACCGGTTGAGTGCTACCAATTCCAATTCCATATCGAATCCATTTCCAGTGCATATTGGCGGGAGAAAGCCGATTGAGAAGCCATTAAATAATCGAAGCAGTAGATTCACGTGATTGGGCAGGAGAACGAGTAATGTGATCGATCGCAATCAACGGATCGTAAACAATATAAACAAGGTACAGAATATATACATAATTATATAAACCGTTAGTTCACCTTCAGCACTGAACTCTGAATTAGCCCCGAGCCTCCTCTCGAATCCCGACAAGCTGCGTCGAGTGCTGTAACCCAAGTCGAGGGCCCCCAAAACCGATTGAACTGTTAAATGACGCACGTGATGAATTGCGTCTGTCTGAGAAGGTAGAAATAATAATGTTAAATATACATCTAGCCCCGTCCCCGGCCCCGGACCCGGGGCCATAAATAACGAATCCGGGTGCCCAGGCAGAGAGTTCTACACGATTGTTCTTCTTGTTATTTGTGCTAATAACTTTTTTTCAGCTTTTTTTTAGCTCTTTTCTCCCCTTTTTGGGTAATTTCGAGTGTTTCCCACATCATGCGATAAATAGATATATCTCACTGTGTGCGCGTGTGTGTGTGTGTGTGTTTATGGGGCGTACTCGGTCGCGTGGGTTATTTCACATTTCGTCTGGGACTCAGTCACTGCGACTGTGTCTGGAGCGGAGTCTCTCTCTCTCTCTTTCTGGCTTGGTAATTGCGGCTCATTTGTTATTTTTAGCATTAAATCTTGTTAATGCCGTCGCGCGCGCCTCCATTAACTATAACAGTCGACCGAATTGTTGTTTGTGTATGTGGGTACATGTATTTTATATGCCCCAGTCATGCTGGCAATCTCCTAGGCCCCTCCCTGGGTAACTCATCACTGCCGCCGGCCAGACAAAAGACTTAGGCAACGAACTTTAGTTAAGAGACTTTTCCGACACTTTGAAAGTCAAGCCAAGTCGAGCAAGTCGCCCCCAAGTCACAAGCTGACCAAGTGCCCAACGAGGCATTCAATTAACCTGGCCACGCTGCCACCGAAATGTGGGTGTGCGTCGTCTGCGTCGTCTGCGCCATGTCTGCTTGCCAAGCTGCTGCCAAGCTGGTGGGCTCGGCACGGGCGGCGCCAACGAACTGTCGACGGCTGCGAGTGACGGGCCCCGTTCTCTGATCTCTGCTCGAAGATGTCATTGGCTGACGACGCGCTACCAGCGTCATTTCATCAGACTGAACTGTTCTACTAGTCATACTCAGTGCACATCCGGCTGTCGTTCAGCTCCCGGACCTGCACCCACACACACACACACACAGAAATACACACTCCGAGAGCACACTGCATTCACTTTGGCCTGCCTGCCTGCCTGCCTGCAGGAATTTCGCAATTAGCTTTGCCTGCTGCACATTTGCATTGCTAATGCGAGCTGCGGGTGAAGGCCTGCACATGTTGTTGCTTGTGTATAACAGTTACACAGTTGCATAGCTGGAACAGTGGGCGCGAGTGTGGCTGCCTTTGCCATGAATCAGACTATATCAATATCCTGTTTGATAGCTTGCAGAAGCATTATAACAGTTACAAGAACTGTTATACAGCTTAAAAACTATTTGAAGAACATGCACAGTTAGTTATAGGTTATTATAAATGTTATACAAGTTAAGTATTTATTAGTTATTTACATGTTCTAAGAATTTGCATGCAATTATAACAGTTTTAAACTGTTATATGTATAGAAGTCATGCAAAGTTAGTTACAACATTATAAGTATTCATCTCTTAAAGGTAAATAGTAAGTTTTCAAACTGTTATACACGCATAAAACTCCACTGTAAGCACCCAAATGAACATGTTACAGCTCGTTTGCATGCGCAGCTGTCGCACCTCTCGCTACTGTGCGATTTATCAAGAGATCTGTCCATTTTTGGCTTGGTCTTTTATCTCTTTTTTGGCTTTTTGGCTTGCCGCATTTCTAGCTTAAGAATGACTAATATTTTGGTATTTAGAGTGCCCCAGCAACAGTTTATCGATAAACGAGCCGAAGACAAATGTATTGTCATTTGCCGGACTCGTGGGTGGGCGAATTGGCATAGAGACCATGCCGATTCTTAAGCCAGATAATCGCCATTATTAATAACAATGGCAAATATCACTCGTTAATCGTATCGCAGTTCTCTTTGCCGTTTATATTGGCGTTAATCATCTCTGGGTATTATTTGTGAAAGGCAAAGTAATCGAGCCGAGACGATGCTGATGGTGATGATGATTATTATACTCATTATGATGCTGATGATGCATCGCAATCAATTGAGATTCACCAGAAATTCTAATGAAGAAGCCTCGACAGATGTTTAGTCATATCAGGGGAACGTTTAACAGAGTTATGCAACATTTGCGGAAGCCGAGTTGACTAAACTCTTGACACGATCTCAGGTAAATATTTAGAAAGGGGAAGTTCCTTTCTAGTCGAGTTGATTAAACCCTTCTAACTGTACTTTTATTAGAAATCAAGTGTGAAATGCAAATAACAGTCAAAAGTTTCGGTACGGGAATTTCGTATAAATTACAATGTATTTTTTGGACCCTACGGGCATGTAGTTTATCTGAAAACCCTTGGTTTACCGATTAGAAAAGCCCATGTTGCATTAATCGATTTACATTTGCTTCCTCAATTTGCATTAATCGATTATTTGTTTGTTCGTCGACTAATTGCTGAGCAAGCAAATGATCCAACGAGATCCCCAATTAGACTCTGAATAAGACAGTTAACACATTATCCCCGCCTGCTGCTCCTACCTCGCCTCCTTTGACTAGGGGGTTTCATAACTAACACGGTGGTGGCTCGTTAAGTGCAGCAGTGTGACCCATGTTTGGGGAGGGTCTAAATAGCAAACACTATAAAATAAAATAATGGGATATTCATTAGGTTGACATGGGAAATGGCCCCAAGAGAGAGATACTCAAGAGTGCCGATAGCCGAGCATAGTCCAACATTAACATCAACTCGTACATTTGTCGCATAATGCATTATGTGCTAATAAAGTGTGTAAACACTGTGCATAGCAATTACCATTAACAGGGTGATTTGGGGTATCAGAACTTTGTGCAGCAGTTTGTAAATATTGGCAAACTGTTAATGTTACTTCTCTTGGCTGTTAATGTAATGTAAATGTAAAGGTTAATGGTAGTGATTACAGTGACAGTAAAATATATCATGCTGTTGCTGTTAATTATCATCATTTGCTGTGTTTACACCCAAAAGCTGCTTGCCATAAAATGGCAATGTTAGTGTGTTATTGACTTCGTTGTGCGAGTTTGTTTCTCTCTCTCTAGTTTCTATTTGCCTTGCCAACTATTTTCTATGTACTTTGACACCTTTTGCTGACTGTCTGTCGTTAAGTTTATTGCTCTCTCTCTCTCTCTCTCGCTGTTATTTGCATGGCAAACAGCGTGGAAGAGAGCGCTAAGCGATTATTTGCAAAGCTCTGAGAGTTTCAGCAGAGCAGAGCAATGGCT
Source organism: Zaprionus camerounensis (assembly GCA_018904165.1). NCBI lineage: Eukaryota > Metazoa > Arthropoda > Insecta > Diptera > Drosophilidae > Zaprionus > Zaprionus camerounensis. The sequence goes on from JAEIFS010000742.1 coordinate 10,111,512, forward strand.
CTCACTCCCCCCACTTCCCCTACTTGCCACCCTCCGCAAAACTACAGAGACAACGTCGCCGGCGCTTAGCGTATTCATGTAAATTTGACCTTGACACAATTTCGTTTCATAACAGAAAAGCAAACAAATGAGGCGGGGGCGATGACAAGCAGCTGGGCGAGGGGAATACATACGAGATGTATGTGTGTGTGACGATGACAACGACGTGTGCGACAGAGAGGCAAAGAGTGTGAAACACTCGTGTAATAACTCAACTCACCTCAGCTCAGCTGAAGGCGCTGCGCAGGCGCTCGCGTCGCAGTTGACGCCAGCGGCGACGTGCCAGAATCTCACGCTCTGCACGCAGCATATATCGTATTGTATATCGTAAATAAATCGATTGCACAACTATGCAAACAATGCAAATATTGTCGGGGAATTTCAACAGCAAATACTGAACTGTACAAATATTTTTGTATATATACTATATAGACTACTGTGCAGGAATGTTATGCTTATGAGTCCCCGTTGATCAAAGTTAATTAGCCGCCGCCACGCGAATCGCGAATCGATTCTTGACTCATCCACGGGTCGTGTCGAGTCCGATCCGTCGCCAGGCTGGCTGGGCTGGAACACAATGCGAGCCTAATTAATTTTACACTCTCCTCCCCTCCCCCACCTCCCTCTTCGTACCTAATTTGTCTTTAATTTCTATTATTAATTTGTTAACACATTTCGCGCATTAATGCATAATATCGAATATAGTATGTTTTATTAGCGGCACGTGGAAGCGTTTCATAAATATGCATTCGATTCTTCTTCTCGTTTCGTTCATTACTTAAGCCAAACACTTTGAGCTTTGAGCAGAACACTTTGCCAGTCCGAGATTTACATATACATATATCGTGGTATTTATGCCGCAGCTGGTTTAGCGGTAATTAATCGGCTTTTAAAATGCCAAGTTTCAGTTTCAGCAATAGCAATGAGTCAGGGAGGGCAGAGAAGAAGAACAAACTAGAAGCGAAGATAGTGCAAGGTATTTGGACAACTACATCGATCTATCGATCGTATGTAAATTACTCCAATTGATTGAATTCCGTTCCGCTCACTTGAACTCGCATCGTTCAGAAGATCGCGTCGGATTGAAGATCGTTAGCGATCGTAAAAGCGACAATAAATTAAGCTCAATTCAATTGGATTTCGAAAGTGAAAAGTGACAGCATGAGAGGTCGGGACAAAAAAGGAGCCAGTCAGCTGCTCCTCAATGAGTTTATTTGTGTATCTCTTACAGATTTATATATATATTGCATATATAATGTATATATACTTATATTTAATTCGATTCTTTAATTGGAATCTCGCCCGCATTTGTCAAGAAGTCGCTTCCCCATTCGCGCTTTTTTTTGATGTGGTTCATTTCCACTCGGGCCAAAAAATATGCCCAGACAGTAGGCGGTATATGAAGCTATATACAGAGATATATACATGCATGTATGTGTGTGTGTGTGTTACCCGTCTGTCAGTTGTGAAGTGCCAAACGCGCGTCTTCTTTTTGATTGGCAAAGTGAAGGGAGAATCAACTGTCTGTCTGGGAATGCGATCGCGTTCACGATCACGCTGGAGAAGACACGTGTGCGAGACAAGAGAGAGAGCGAGAGAGAGAGAGAGAACTGGGAACTGAGAACCGATTTGGCTTTCGCTAATTGCTGAAAATGTCAAAGTAAATTCAGGAACTCAGCAATTCACAATGCCCGCATTAGTTCAAAAACCTCTTAAGGCCCACGAAAGACGCCAAAAAGACTTTGACCAAAATTGCCCAAGCAATTTAACATTTACTTTGGCCGCATATTATTTTTTTCGTATTTATTTTTTGGCTTCAGAATCGTACACAAGGTTATCAGAAAACAACAACTACAACAACAACAAAATCTATAGAAATAGCATTAAAATTTAAATTGAAATTGAATGCAATTAAAGTTTGCATTGAAAGCTGCAACGCCTCGAACGTTTTTGGGGCCTTTTGTGCTTTGTGGTGATTTTAATAATCGAATGCAATTTTGGATGTATTTAAAAAATGGTGGGTGCACTTTGAGGTTAAGTCGAAGTGCAACTTAGGGAGCGTTAGTTAAAGAGCTTAAACAATCGCTAGACTATTAGAGTGGAATTCTTTGCGGTCAGAACTGTTCAAAGGAAACTGAAACAATTGCGAGACTTTAGAAAGATAGTTGCAGTTTGAACTATAACAAGATTATTGATTGAATAAAAGGGTGGAATTTATTTAACAATAGTTAAAGCGCATATTATTGTGAAACTATCGGTAAAGTGAGAAGGTTAAACTATCGTTATACTATTGATTAATCGATATGGATAGATAGCTGTTGCTGAGACTATTGCGGAACCATGGTTTCGATTCAGTTGAAGTGTAAATACAATCAAGCACTAACAAATACCAAAAAAGTAAAAATAAATACCTAATAATAATGCCAACTATCGCTTACTATCGCCTCCTTTACATCTCTGTCCATACAATGGCACTTAAGACTGTTATACCCTACCTGACACTTGCCAGACAAAGTAATTGCCAAAGAACAGAAAAGTTAACTCAAATTTTCTTTTCGCAACCTCATCAAGATAATTGGATTATCCGCCTGGTATTGTATAATTATCGAAAAGAAAAAAAAAATATAATTGTTGAAAAATTTCAAACAATTTTGTGCACATTTCTGCAATGTTGCAAATGCAACGGAAAGAGACAGCACCAACAAAGCTGCTCATAATGATAATGATGAAGTGAGACGAGACTATGATGATGATGAGGTATGTACAATACATAAAGTGCAAGAGGCAAGATGGAAAAAAGACAAAAACGAAAACAAACAAACAAACAAATTGTAAACAAGTTTAGCGCGCCGGCCCCCTCTCGTTAATGGGGCGTGGCAGCGGGAACAGCTACGAAATAGTAATGTGTCCAACAACTTGTCACGCACATTTATCGTTGTTGTTATTGCACTTGTTGCTGTCGTTGTGGTCGCTGCTGCTGTTGTTGTTGTTGTTGCTGTGACTTAGCCTAGTTAACTTTTTGGCAAATTCATTTTGGAATATTTGTTTATTTATGTATGTGTTTTTTACCTGTTTCTCATGCGCATCCATCGCTGTAAGGTTTAAGCTGATATATCGCGTGTATATATCGGGTGTATGTATAGTTAAGGGGACACAGAGGCTTCTTCTTCTTCTCCTCCTTTGCACTTTTTCGTTGTTTCGTGGGTGTGGATTGATTTTAGTTTTATTTCAGTTTCTTTTCAGTTTTATTTTTAGTTGTATTTCAGCTTTTTTTCAATTTATATTAAAAGTTTTTGAAATTTTGTTGTTCAGTTTTCGTTTCGCTTTTTTCGCTGTTTATTGTCAACTTTATTTGGGTTTTTTTTTGTGTATTTCGGCGTGTTCGTAAATCTTTTAGTTGTAATTTCGTTTTGAAGGGCAGACACGAATGAACATGTTTGTAACTGTCGCTGTTATTGTTATTGTTGTTGTTGCTCTTGTCGTTTATTTGTGTCACTTGGGGAACTTTGTGTGTGTTTCTTTTTTGTATTTGTTTGTTTGTGTGTTTTCGAAATTGGCAAAAAACAACTTTGACTCGCTTGCAACTTGTTCTTGACTGTACCGTTAGTCAGTGGCAGTTGCAGTTGCAGTTGCAATTACAGTTATCTCTGCAGTTTGAAGAGTTGAAGCTGCACAAACTTTTCGCATTCCCTGCCGGATTCTGCTTGGGATTTCTCGAAAAGTTCGCCTGATCTGCGTGATAACTGTCTAACTGATTGACTGACTGACTGACTGTCTGAATGACTGACTGACTGGGGCTGCTGCTGCTGCTAGTGTTGCTGCTGCTGCGCGTGCACACTCCGTTGCGGCTGTGCTGAGACTAACTGAGACGCCAGCGGCGCGACGGCTCAAGTATTAAAAAGCATTAAACATTACCGCGCATTGTTGTTGCTGCCGCCGCTGTTGCTGCTGCTGCTGCGCCGTTGTTGTTGCTGTAGTTGTTGCTATGTGTGTTGGTGTGTGTGTGTGCAGGCCGCAGCGTAGACCTAGAGAGACACACACACAGCGACAACAACCACAACAACTGTAGACAGACCCACACAGCGTCGCCGCGGCCAGATCTGAACTTTGTGTTAATGCCAAAAAGCAAACAACAACTACAACAACAACAACAACAATGAAAACGTAGCAAATTTTCGAATATTTTTGGAGTAGGGGGAAGTGGTTGCTGAAGTGTGTTCGGCTGTGGGTGGGTGGTGTTTGTGCCCGCAGCAACAGCCACAGCAACAGCAGTAGCAGCTGCAGCTCGTTTCGTTGCGCCTTCGTCTTCGTGCAGAACAAAAGCGTGCGACAAGGTCATCTTCCTCTCTCACTCGCTCTCCCTTCCGTTTTGATTTATGCGCCAGCATTGCGCAAGGCAAAGAACAAAGGGAAGAGAGGAGGGAGGGAGGGAGTGAAAAGAAGCTCGCACTGAACCATTTTTTTCAGCGCAGATTGTGAAATTGTGCGCTGAAGTTGGGCACGTACGCAGGGCGTGACACAGAGAGAGAGAGAGAGAGAGAGAGAAGAAAAGAGTAAGTGAGACAGGGAGATGTAGAAAGATTCAACAAACAGCGCGACCTTGACACATTTCTCAGCGCAAGTCAACGACCGGCGAGCGCAGCTAGGCCCAAATGGAAATTGTCGAACAAAAGACTCAGGCAACGAACTTGAAAATGAATTTGAACCGATTACGCATTGAATCGAAAGTAATGAACGGGCCTCCTATATAAAGAGATACTGTTGTATGAAATACAAATACAGTATGCACTGCCTAGAGTAATCGAGCTTCATTTGAATGGAAATTGTGAGAGAAAAGAAACGATTCAGGCAACGAACTTGAAAGGGAATTGCAACGAATATATTATGTGATATAACTCTTTATATGGTCACCCTTGTGTGAAGAGAGTGCACTGTGGGCAATTAACTTTTAAATATATATGCAAAGACTTAGTATTACATCGGGAATGAGACTATATTACAACTATATTACGCACTAGTTAAGGGGAACAGGATCTCTCTTTACTTAGTCCACTTCCATCTCTACTGACTCCACTTATTCAGTTAAAATACCATATATTGTATCATAGTCTCCTTCTGATCCGACCCAAATCGGTTCGTACTTAGCTCATTTCGCGTATTTGCCAAACACAAAGCGAGCAAAAACAAAGGCAATCAGCTTGAGTAGCTCATTGGGGCGTATTTCATCATCGGATAACGCTGCACGCTGGGAAAGCCCCAACTCTCAGTCGCAGCCCCTCCACGTCTCCCCCCCCGCTACCCATTCCCGACTCACTCGTTTTGTCATCTTCAACAAAATATTGTTTATCATCGCATCGCGTCGTCGACTTCGTCTTCGCTTTTTGTTGTTGATGGTCAGTTTCGTGTAGCGTCGCGTTTCGAGTTTGCCAATGACGGAGCGCATTTTCCAGGTCGAACCTGCTCGTTTTGGAGGGGGCATTATCTCATATTTTGTGCAAACTATAACTCTCACTAACTGTTCCCTTGGCTCTGCCCGTCATCGTTCTCGTCTGACATAAATTGTTGCTAATTTTTGCGCGCGACTTCGAATTGCTTGGCTAAATATTTGCTCAGACTAAGTGGAGCGAGGCGCAACTGGGGGAGGTGAGGCTGCTGCCCAGACCCAGACCTGGTTCGCGCGCGGGGGGACAGAACCTTGGAGTGGCCCATGCAAATTAAAGACAATATTTTCCTTTTGCAAGTCGGCATTAGCGTCAGCTCAGCCTCCAGTTGCAGCTTTGGCAAAGCTGGCCGAGATTAGCGCAAGGCGTTGCGGCCTTGCAAGGGGCTTAGTGCCACGTAGCCACGTAGCGGGTTTGCTTGCTGCCTGCTGTCAGTTAACGGTAACGATGATGATGATAATGATGCTGACTTTAATTACAGTTATTCTGCCAACTGCGACGGCGACGGCGATTGCAGTTCGACATTTGCATAGATCAACAGAGGCGACCAAGTTCGTTGCCTAAGTCATTTGATTGACTAATGCGCACACCAAATCGAAGCTGAAGTGGTCCCGCCGTCGTCGAGTGGCCAAGTGTTATACTGTTATATAAAAACTGTTATACTCCAAACGATTTCCTTGTGTACTAATTGCGCAAGTTGTTAAGCAACAGCGCGAATATTAATTGTCAACTCTGAAGTGTTATAATTTGTAGTACTTTGAAGAACTGTTATAATTGAAATAATAGGGTAATGAAGTGTTAGAATTGAATGGATTTCAAGGGTTTATTGATTGCCTAACATCTTTAGGGATCCTTGTTGGAAGTTTGAAGAGCTGTTATATTTGACAGTCTAGTTTATGAACTGTTATAACACATAAACTATTATAATTTATATAATTTAATGGATTCATAGGTGGCTTTACTCATTGCGGCGTCTCTTTTCTAATATTAACAATTGCTATACTGTTATACTGTCCTACTGTTATACTATCCTACTGTTATACTGTTCTACTGTTATACTCTCCTACTGTTATACTGACCTACTGTTATACTTTTATACTGTCCTACTGTTCTACCGTTATACTATCCTACTGTTATAAAGCCAAACTGTTTTTCTACTGTAATACTAAAACAGTGGCTTACAGATTTGACTGCCTTACTGTCTAAGTGTCATACTGTCCTACTGTTATACAGACTCACCATAATTGCCTGCGATTGAGCTTCTCTTCATCCTTCAATAGGTTCATTGAATCCACCATCAAAATGCGCTTAATTTGTCTTCCCTCAGGCTTAGCCACTTTTGAAGGGCAGTTCGCAGAAAACCCACGAAACATAATCGGTGTGCCGACCACAGTTGAAGGCTTTGGGTCGGCAATTTTATGCATATCAATGTAAATAATTTGCATGCTTGTTATTTCGGCTTAATTGCTGAGTGCGACTGCGACTGCGCTACAGTAGCACAAGCCAAGCGACTGTTATACTATTATACTACTCACTCACTCACTCCCGCTTCCTTCTTCGTCTGCTGCTGTGACTGTGGCTGTGGCTGCTGCACGTCATGCGTCATGCTGATTTCGCTTCATGCATACCAACAATTTAGCTAGATTGTTATTAATAATTTGTTTTGGCATGTTGAGCGTGCCGAATCGATTGGCAATTCGCGCGTTCAACAACCGATAAGCGATGCGACATTGATATTGTTAGGGGCACCTCCCTTTCCCTCCCTTCCTTCTTAATCGCAGCTAATTCGGCGTTTAATTAAGCAGCACGAGATGCCACGAGGCATCTTTGCTTTGTTTTTCCTCTTTCCTCTTGGCCACGTTACAATTCGCAATTTGTTATTGAAGTTCGCAATTTGTTGTTCACAGTACGTATACTTGATATGCGTATACGTAATATTTGTGCGCTTGGCAACCTTCACAAGTGGTTCGCAATGGCGCGAGGGGCGTAGGTGTTGTGCGAGGCGTGGCAAGTGGAGTGGAGAGTCTCACTCGGCTGGACACGCAACGCATGCGGAACTGGAATCCAACTCGGAAGAGCTTTACTTTGGCCCTGCCTCAAGTATTTCTTCTTCTTCTGCTTCTGCTTCTTGTGCTTCTTTCTTGGGCTCGGCCCCTTTTGATTAATTACGACAATCGTTTTGCTTTGCTGTGCTTAATGTAAGGCACTTCCACTTCTAATCGAGGGTTCGGTTCCGCTTCCTAGTTGCAATCAAATTCATTTCGATTCGATTGTGCAACAATCTGTGGCTTGATCATTAGCAAAGGCGTTCGCCCGATCACGCTTTCCAATTCCCAATTTAGAATCGACACGAATCCCACGCGAGAATCGAGCGACTATCGAGCACTTGCATTAATTATCGAAATCATCGCGTCCATAAATAAACATGAGACAGGTTCAAGTTCGTAATTGTCGAGCTGCACGGCACGCTTCACGTTCCCTCAGTCCCTCAGTCCCCAGTCTATAGCGACAGCTGTGCAATCAACCGGATCGACTGAACTTCTGATCGAGCGAACTCACAATTGCCAATCTTCGCGCAGGGAAAGGGCCAATGGATTGTGGGTTATGTGACGATCGATTACTGCAAATCACGGCAATTACGAACGGTCCACGAAATTAGTCGACTGCGAGGTGCATTAATTATCGTGGGGTAAGAGAACAAAAACACGGATCGAGCAGATCGAACAGGTGTAGGATCGAATAGCTGAGCAGCTGTGGAGGCTGCCGTTGCCAACCGAGGTAATTCTACACTGTGCTGTGGGTTGGGTTTAGGGCATAAATTAGATTATAAGTAGATCAAATAAGCAAATGGTATATAGTAGGTACTATAGATAGCAGATCGAACAGGTGTAGGACTGAAGTAAAGAAGCTGTTGTGGAGACTGTTGTCAACTGAGTGTATTTTACACTGTGCAATAGGGCTGGGCAAGTTAAGTGAACTAGGTTTGGTTAGATGATATGAACTGTATAGAAGAAATTGATCAATTAGATATATATTTACATTCATATGAAACATCATGAGTAAAAATATATAGATGAACGATCTACGTAAGTGATCTGCTAAGTAAAAGTAGTTTAAAATGATATATGTTATTGTTTAATATGATCTGTAGAAAAACTTATTTAGAAAGAAACCTGGGTTCAAGTTTCTAACCTTAACAGATAAGTAAGAATGAAGTAATATTTTTTAGTAGTTTCAAGAAGTTATATGTGAGATTAACTATTAAAAAGTAAGTCAACAAATTATGCTTATTTCTTCAATCCCTCTTCCCATCCCTTACTGTTTCACCATTCCACACAGTTCTCCAACTTGTGTATCACAGTGTACAGTGCTGTGCAATTTGTAACTAATTCGAAATTCAAATATGTGTCATTTGGCCAACGCAACAATCTTTTTTCATGCCATACACCAATATATACACACACACACACAGATATATAGTATATCTTTTCTACATCTGTCGAGTTATGAATGCAAATGCGCAATGCGACCCAGTGACAGAGCGCTGTGGCGTATCTATCGATGTAGTGCATCGCCAACAGATGTGCCAGTGTGTCCCCCCCAGCCTCCCTTAACTGCTAGCTACCCCTCGTCCTCCCCCTCCTGCCTGCAGTGACAACAAATTAGACACGATTGCAGCCAAACACGATTCGAGTTGAGTCGCGTCAAGTCGCTGCTCAAGCTGAGAGATATATGCCGGGCATTAAGCAGAATATACTGGCAGTCTTATATAGTATATGCCACATTATTCAGTGTGCATAAATCTTATGCGAATTCATTAGCAGGGAGAGGAGGAGAAGTTCGGGGAGATGAAACGATATTCATCAGTTACCCTTTTTGTGCTAATTGGTGTTAAATTGCACTCAGAAGGGAAGGGGGTGAGGAAGAGAGGGAAGGGGAGGGGGTCTCTGTCTAGGGCACAGCTGTGCGACAAGTTCTCAATACTTATAGAATGAGAATCGAATTTCAATTTGAATATATCAAAACGAGAATGTGAGAATGCGCTGCAACAGCTGGCAACGTTTATCACACACGTTTTAACTGCTCCCCCCTCCCCCAACACCTCCTCCCCTTGCACCTCCTTCACCTGTCTCCAGGTCGCGTCAAACATTTGATTGATATGTACAACAATTGTGCAAAAAAAACATAAAGAATTCAATACGAGGCGCTGCAGGTTATGCAATTTCAATTTCAATTTCGATTGAAATTGAAATTGACTTGAAATTAAATTAAAAATTGAATGGAATCATTTTCGTGCTCTTTCAACAAATTGTCCAAGAATCTCGGATTATAAACGATGAGTCAGTAAAATGCAAATCTCGCACAAATATTTTATTTTGTGGTTTTTGTTGATTGTTTTGCGAGTTTTGGTTATTTTTGTATGGTTTGTTTGGTTTAACTTGAATTCTTGTGCGAATTCTTAGGAAATCTCCGCGCATTAAAAATCGTAAAAAACAAGCTGCGAAAACGCATCTGGCGCCAGCGAAACAATGTGAACTCGTCAGCGTATTGAATTTGTCAGAGTTCAGTTGGCTATACTTTAACAATGGGAGTGTGGACTATCGGAGGAGAGATGTGCATCATAGGAGAGGGTAGTTATAACTACATTAATATATATATATATATATATTGTAAATAGATATATATATATGTTAACAAAAGGTATTTTGAGATTGTGAATAGATTAAAAGCAGGTTGTTTGAAAAACTTTAAAAGTTCATAAAATTCTAGCCTTATGCCGATAATAGTGTGCAGTAACTGTTCGGGAATATGTTTTGTTATTAATAAACCACTTGAACATGGTACAAACTGTGTGCTAATCTTATTTCTTTTTCAACAATGATACCAATCCCACAACTATTTAAAAAGTATGCACAATTCCACATACCATATGCATCTATACCACAACTTATATCCTCCAATTAATCACAATTTATAGCGTATTTCAAAGTTTGTTTGTAAACTTTAATTCAAATTCTTTTTTATTTTCAAATTTTATAGACAGCAGCTTTTTGCCTTTGTTTTTCTTGTTGTCGAGCGTGACGTTGCTCTTGTTGTTGTTGTTGTTGTTATTGTTGGTCATTGAACGCGATTGTTTATAGACGAAATTTCCAGTTTTTCTATTTCGACGTTGTTTTTATAACTCATCATCAAATTGTATAATTAAATTATGAATAGTTTTATTTATAAACACGCATAAATTGCCGCTTATAAACGCAGTATATTAGCTTTTATTACCAATCCAATCCGATGGATCTTGTGGGTGTTGATGAAGTAGAAGAAGAAGAGTAAAGCGAAGATGATTATTTTGGGTACTTGCCTTGTTGTTATTGTTGTTGTTGCTGCGTCCAAAATATAAGTTCGATCTCGTTTGGATTCACTGATGGAATTTCTTAAGGAGTTTTTCACTGTTTTTTTTACGTTTTTCTTATTCGAAATTGTTGTTACACTTGCGCGATCCAAAAATTGATGAGCCGCCGCCACCGGGCAACGCCAAACTTCAACTGTCTTGCAAGTTGACGACGCGGCTATACTCGACGCGTTTAATGGCCAAATAAACGCGACAAGCTTCGAAAATGTTTTCGAACTCATCAATTTTTCATTTAATTTAAATTTTAATTTAGCTAGTGAGAGAGAGGGAGACAGAGAGGGAGTACTATAGGCTCTCTGGAAGCTAGGCGCAACGAATTCCGCTCGCCTTGCATTCCCCACATGATGACGTGGCCAACTCACGCGCTCTGCTCTGCTCTGCAGCTCTGTGTCACGTACAGTCGAAACAATTCTCAGTCCATTTCAGGCGCGACTTACGCAGACGTGACATAGCTGACAATGAGTGAGACAGAGCGAGGGAGGGAGAGGGGAGGGGGAGGAAGAGGGGCACAACTACTTGCCTACCGTTGCGACTGTGGCCAGAGGTCAGCGCATTATCAGCTGTTTGCGTTGTTGTGGCAAGTTTGCTGCCTAAGTCTTTTGTGATGAGTGTGCATTAACCGGAAGTCGCAGCTGGAAGTATTCATTAACAATTACGAGTAGCGCGATTTGTTGGCAATTTAAAGAATTCCATCAGGCAATCGGGTAAAACCAATTGTAGAATTATTCCAAATTTGTTGGCTGAACTGGTTAAGGAATAATGCTGTATAGGGCGAGATTGGAAACAGGCAGTGGTTACTAAGTGGATTTAAATGCTGTGTATAAAAGAGTGTGTAAAGTATTTATGCTCTAATCTAATCCACTAATTTACTCAGTAACCAGTTCAGCTTTTACTGCAATTACAATAGATTCTCTCCTCGCGACAGAGTTCATTCATAAATTTGGAATTCGAAAACGAAATCGAAGAAGAAACACTTCGCATAACTAATCGCGCGATTTATGCGAATTATAGTAGCCAAATATAGAAGCAACATCAAAACGGTAGCAGCTATAAAATGATTAGTAATTTGATGCCAGTCTCGAGGTGATCTTTATATCGATCGGTGATAAGGCCAGCGCTGAAGTTGATAAGGCGGCCAGGGCTGGCAGCGCTGACTTGGCAGCTGTTTCCTGTAGCTGCTCTGCCAGATGGCATTGAACTTATCTCAGCGTACGTGGCACAACAATAACAACAACAGCAACAACAGAGTAACAATAATACAGAAACATTAAGCGAAATATGGGTAATTGTGTCTGGCATTGCCGCTTTATCATTATGCCTGACAATTATGGTTGAGTAAAATAATAAATTGCCGCGCGAGTTCTAGAAATATGCTTAGTGTATGTCTATGTGGACAGTGCCGAGTACCCAGTATCCAATACAAGTACCCCGAACCATTGCCAGACAGGCCCAGGCCCAGTACCGAGCGAAGGTTCCGCAGCTCATTAGAAATTCTGACTCGACTCGACTCAACTTTGCGTCATTGTCGCCAGCTTTATGCTCCATTTGGAGGCACCTTGCGTAACGAATTTGCCCAGCAAAGAGTAGACTTGGCAACTGAATTCACATATATATATATATAACTGAATATATATATATATAGTATAACTTATGTCTCTCTGTATCCCATAACTATCATAATATATCACAATGGCCTCTTTGACTTAGGTTCTCTCGAGATAATTGCAACATCCGCGTGTGACGCGTGCCCGGATCTGTGTTCCCCTATACGTAACCCACGCCCTACCCCTACCTGGTACCCGCCCGCCCATTCTCTTTCGAGCGAGCAATGATTTATTGATTGACAGCAATGCGGAACCAGAGATTACGGCTTTCCTCGCAGTCGCATGTGCCGCCAAACGGTTGTGTACCGTGCCTGGAGCAACAACGCCCCGTACGGTGTTCACCAGCGCAGCCTCGCTCATCCCCTCTCCCTCTCTGGTTTGACCAAATGATGACAGCGAATGCCGTCAACAATTAAGGCTAATTCGACAGTGCCCATTTGATCTTTGCCAGGTGCCTGCTGCCGAAATATTCGCTGAAAATCAAACAACCATTAATCAAAGATCGAAGATGGAAGATCTCAGATCGCAGATCGATCCCATTGGGGAAGAGGGGGGAGGTATACGCTTCCCCCATTATCTTCACACACAAATTATTTGTCACACACGCAAAAGGCAAAACGATTTGCTTAATGAATACGTTTCTCGCTTTGCGAACGCGCACGCGACCCGCGATCCACGAACCCCAGCCGAGGGCACTTTGAACCGCCCTGCACGAAACTTGACCCGGAAGTGCGTTACGTGCACTAAAGTAAAACGGTTACACTTTAATGTCCAGTTTACTGCCCCAAGTAGCGAAATAAAACACTTGGAAGATCATATGTGATATGCTCACGCATAAACTCGCAGATCTCAGCTTCCATAAAGGCGAGAGTTATTAAATTTGAGAAGTAGACTCTGGAAGACCTTACGCACAGCAAGGTTATTAAAGGGTATCTAAAAGTCACAGATATCAGTTCCAACAAGAGCCTAAGCTATCAAATTGGGCATACAGATTCTGAAATATGATTTATATAGAAAGTTTATTAAAAGGTATCTTCAAGTCAACCTCTTTATCCCATATCCTATTTCATTCTGAGTATCTGTGGACCGCTCAACCTGTACAAGAGCTACAGCTATACAATTTGACATGCAGACTCTAAAATTCCACACTTGTTGAAGAGTATTTGAGAGTCGCAAGACCTCCTCTTTCTCAGAACTAGAACAATAACAAAACGTACTGCCCTCGCGTATTCCGCTCGTAAAGTTCAAATGTGTTTCTGAATGAGTTTTAAGAATTCATTTTTTGTTGTCCGTTGTTCTTTGCTATTTCTGGCTGCGTTTGTCCCTCTCCATTAATCGCTGCAAAATGATGCTGGCAAATTTCATATTCCTATTGTCATCTTTTTTGTTGTATTTCTGTTCTTTGTTGTTAATGATATTGTCAGTGCGGCATCAGGTGTATTCTCTTTATCGATACTGACTGCGCGGTCTTTGGTTTTTTATCAATTGTTATTGAAGTTGAGAAATCGAACAAAAAGCTCTCAGTACCCGAGGAGGCCTTTTTGTCTCGCATAGATATTAAATAATTAAATAGCATTACAATGTGATTTTCGATCGGATTTCTTCCGCATTTGTTTGAGCTATTAATCTGTTTCAGAAGCAATTACAAAACAGGTCACTGGAGCGTTTCTTGGCAATCTCTAACACAAAGAAGCTTCTACGAACTGTCTAAGAAATATTTGAAAATCTATATTCCCCGATGCTAATGCCTCATTACAACGATCTAACAATCTTTATGCACAGATTTATTGGCTAAATAAACATTCGATTTCATTATCTTTATTTGTTTTTCTGTTTCTACTTCTTCTTCTTCATCTTCGTTTACTGATTGTTGGCTATTTTTAGAAATTCGATATACTCGCACTAACATTGGGGGGTACGAAGTATAATGTACAATGGCTATTTTTAAAGTAATTCTCCACAGAGAATTAAGGCTTTTATTTATAAATGTAAAGACATAATGGCTGCCAATTAGCTCTGACTTTAGCTCCGACTTCCGCGACTGTGAGAACTCTAAAGGTTTATGGTCTTGCATCGGCATCGAAATCAGCGTACCCAGAATAAACTAGGCTGCGTTTAGAACTCAAGTCGCGTCGCTGCTCGTCTCTGTGCCTGTCCCCTGAAATGGGCATAAAAAGTTTGGGTCAAGTGTGCACACGATTTTCTTGTTTATGCCTAACGACAGTCGATTAATTGTGCAATCGCTTAAATGAATTAATTAAATTTATTGCCTAAACGCATCGCAATTAATCAAAACGAGTATCGATGCCATTTGACACGATTGAACTAAGAGAGAATCCGTCTCAGCGATGACGAAATGCTGCCTATCGCCTGCCTGATTACAAGAATCGACTGGAATCGCTGTCAACGATGGTGATTTGAATATTTTGCGAGGCATCGAAACGAACCTGAACTGCTGGTAGAACACCCACAGTAGGAAATCGTCTCGGGGCGAGTTTACAGCTATTATCGGGTTGACAAGTTGGTCAATGGGTTATTATGATAATGAACTCAATTACGGCACACAAAGCTGTGTGAGTCGTATAGGGGGAACTGACAAAGGTACGGGGGACTGACGACCGCCAGCGCGCTGTTGTAATTTGCTTGGCCTTGGGGCCGTCACTTGGCAGATTTCACAGCTAGTGAAACTCCGTTTCGGTTTCTGTTTCTGCCTGCTGCTGCCGCTTCTATTTCTGTTTCTATTTCGGTTTCCATTAGAGTTCGAGTATTCTGCCTTTACACAATGCCAACCGCAACACACACAACACATTGGAAGCTGAAGCTCAAGAAGAAGAAGACAAAACAACCGCGCCTGGAGGTCAGTTGGCGCTGAGCGGGTTAAGCAAATCAAGTTTACAAAGGCGGCAATAGGCAGGGCATTAATCCGGCGGCACTCGATTACAGCCATGACGCGGCAGTAGCAGAACTATGTATGTGCTACATATCGATAATAAACAACTCCTTTATCAGCGGAAGCAGAACTAATACTTATCGAAACCCGATGCTCTGAAACGAATCTCATTTCTAATTTGAACTTGAGTTCAAGTACAACCTTATAAACTGCGAAGGCAAACCAACTGCAGTTAAATTCTGAAATTAATAAGCATCATTTTGCGAATCTTCAATTGCCTTCAACGATTGGTGTGTGCCATGTCTGCGACAGGGCAAACGGCTACTGTGCTTAAAGCGCTAGCTGGCGCTTAGTTGTTTCACTCGATTTCACTTGCCAGAAATCAATCAACAAATTGTTGCTGGGTATTAGAAGTACGAACGAGTATATTGTTCAGTTGACCTTCATTAAAATCAAACATTTTGTGCGAACTTGAGCCATTCGGACGTAATTACTGTCAAGCGGAATCGGAATCTGAATTCCATGCCAACATAAATAAAAACAAAAACAAATGCAAATGGAAACGTTGAGCAACTGCCTCGAAAAGTCCAACGACTCTTGCGCCAAGTACCAAATGTGGCGACAATTAGGCTTAACGAGTGGCCAAGCAACTAGCACAGAGATAAGCTTCTGCATTTATTGGCACGTTTTCGCTTTAATTGAAATGGTAACAGAATACCGGCTTCCCTGAGGCATCGTGTTCGCTACCAAAGTGGCTTAACGAATCATTAATTCATAGTGTACATACGTTGATCAGGGGCATTTGATTAGCCCCCAGCTGTTGAATTCAAATGTAGACCACATGCAATGTCGATGTAATCGATTAACAGCTGGTTCCACGTGAACTAGTATTAATATCGATTCGCAACTTATCGGCCACGCAACCATGCATAAATTTAACAGACACAATAACTGTAAGTGAACATTTATGTTAGGTACAGCAGAGTAAATGACTGTTTAATTTGAATATTAAGCCAACATACAATATTTTATCAAAAAAGGCGGTTGATAAATTAAAGTAAAAGTTTAAAATTTTTGTTTTAAATATTTTTACTAGTAAACTGATAAGGTAAGTGTTTTCTTCAATTTTCTTCACGCGGTGTTGACGGTCTCTGTTATTAACAGTTACAAAATAGTGCAAACCTGTTAACGCACTGTTAGGTAAGCGGCGGTCACGCAAAGAAGAAGCAAAAAACGTGCTGCATATATTTTAAGGAATTTTAAAGTAATAGTTTACCGAAAATGACTAACAACGCCAAAAAGGAGTTAGTCCTTTGCGATTATTGCCAACTCGAGAAGGATGGCAGCCAAATCTATACGGCCAGGAAGCAATTTGCTGGTCTCAAAATTGTTGATATATTGGAAACTATGTCGCAAGTATCCGTAAGTACAGTCAAATAAATAAATACATAAGCGTGAAATGGAATGTGCTGTCCCTATTCTAGGTACCACTATCAACACCCATCAAGCTGTGCAGCATGTGCGTCTCCACGTTGCATGCTGCAACAGGCGCCATTGAGAAAACAAAGCAACTGATTAAAAAATTAGCGCCAATTCCAACTATAAAGAAGCAGACAACAGAAAAGAAACCTGATGCTGTTGATGAAATATCTAAGAAACCTGTTGAAAAAGAAGTTGGTTCATCGACACCCAAGACCACATCGAAAAGCGCAGTTGATGGCAATGCATCGCCGAAAAAGAAGCAGACTAGTCCCAAAAAGCAGCCTCCTAAGCAAAACGGACTAAGTGCTCCTGAGGACCAAAGAGAAATTTCAATCGCTAACCTCGAGGAAAGTCTCAAGGATGTGGTAAAACTAACGCCCTCAAAGAATGTGTCGAAAAAGAACGCAGAGGTTTCTCGGCTCTTTGGTGCGAGCATTATTTCTGACAGCGAAAACGAAGAAGAGGATGGGGAAGACGATGCAGTTGACGCCAACGATGCTTCTGAAATCTTTGATTGTAAATTCTGCGATTTCAATTCAAAAGAAGCCAGAGAAATGAAGAAGCATCTTCGAGAGAGACATGGTCAGAAGCGTCCACGCGTTTTCAACTGCCCACAATGTCCAAAATCTTTTGGCGTCATAAAGAGTCTAAACGTACACTTGACCACTCATGGAGTGACTAAGGATAAGCTGGAAAAGAAACAAGTTAAATCAACGGCAAACACAAAGGCAAATGCCAAAGAAGTCAAAGCAAGTGCTAAAGAAAATGGAGAAGTTAAAACAAATGATAAAGATAAGGGAAAGGTTACAGTAAATGATGAAGAAAATGGAGTAGCAAAGAAAGATGCTAACGAAGAGGGAGATATCCAGCCAAATGCTAATGAAAATGCAGTAGC
Source organism: Zaprionus camerounensis (assembly GCA_018904165.1). Lineage (NCBI taxonomy): Eukaryota > Metazoa > Arthropoda > Insecta > Diptera > Drosophilidae > Zaprionus > Zaprionus camerounensis. Next base: position 10,129,273 of record JAEIFS010000742.1, read on the forward strand.
CAAGCCAACTTCTTTTGCAACATTGGCGATATTTGAAGCCCTGCAGAAAGGACTAATGAATAAAGCTCTGACCAATGCTGCTAATCCTGATTACACCTTCGCCGTCGAGGCAAGCAATTCCTCCACACCAGCTAAATCCGTAGAGCGTGTAAAAACTGCGAATTTCGAGTGCGAAATATGTCAAATCGGTATGAAGACTGCCAAAGAAATGAAGGAACATATAATCAAAACACATAACATTAATAAACCGAAGATCTTCAAATGTGAAATCTGTAGTGGCACTTTTATGCACAAGGGCACATTGGATCGCCATGTTAAGGTGAAGCATTCTTTGGAGGATGGACAACGAAAGGTCAGCATTAAACTACCAAGACGCAAAACCATTGATGCCAGGCCCAGCGCAATAAGCAAGGAAATACAGACAGCTAAAGTCGCCAAGACACCTCTACGACGTAAAACTGTCGATGTTAGACCCAAAGAGTTGGAGGGATCGCCGATCAATGGGGGAAGCCAATCATTGATTAAAGAAGAGCTAATCACTCCCAACAAGTCCATTGTCAAAGAAAGTAGCAAGTCTATCAAAGAAGAAGAGCAATCAATCGATGATGATCCTCTAGAAAAGTTCAACGAATCGATTGTACAGAAAAGAATGAATGAAGGCGAATCATTGAATATGACAAGATCGCCGAGCAAGAAGACATCTAAGAAGGACAGCAAGATTCAGCAAGGTACACCCAAGCAAAAGGGACCTGAAGAACTATATCAAGAGATGTTCGCCGGGGAAACTGATTCACCGGGCCAAAAGAAGTCAAAGGGCGACAGCAAGATTAAAAGCACACCTAAAGGTGCTGCAGATCTACTCCAGGAGATATTCGCGGGGGATACTGATTCCCCGAACAAGAAGAAGTCAAAGGAAGACAGCAAGATACAGCAGGGTACACCCAAACAAAAGGGGCCTGAAGAACTATTACAGGAGATTTTCAAAGGAGAGATTGATTCCCCGAGCAAGAAGATGTCAAAGGGCGACAGCAAGATACAGCAGGGTACACCCAAACAAAAGGGGCCTGAAGAACTATTACAGGAGATTTTCGAAGGAGAGATTGATTCCCCGAGCAAGAAGAAGTCAAAGGGCGACAGCAAGATCAAAATCACACCTAAAGCTGCTGCAGATCTGCTCCAGGAGGTATTCATAGCGCCGACTGATTCTCCCAGCAAGAAGATATCAATAGCCAACACTCTCAGCAACTCCAAGTCTGCGATGCTAGACACATCACAGCTGTCAGTGAACGGTTCACCAAAGAAGGCAGGCAAACGCAAGTCTGGGCCCGAAGTGGACACAATTGATGCGCTCAAAAAGGAGCAACAGCAGGAGGAGCAAATAAGCGAAGTGATCGATCTGATCGATGAGGTCAACCCGTATGTAAAGCCACACAAACGCATCCGTCTCGATACCGGTACGGACAATTCCGAATCACAGCTAAGCTGCGGAGAGTGCAATAAGGTTGTTTCGTCCCGCAAACGCCTCGACTCGCACATAAAAAAGAAGCATACCAATTCCCTGCACTGTCCCAACTGCAATGTGAACTTCCCCGAAACTCTAGAATACATCAGTCACTTTGCTTCCTGTAATAGTCCCCAAGGATTGCCCTGCGGCATCCGAAACTGCAGCAAGGTCTTCGAGGGAGCCAACTACCTGAGTTCACATCTGAAAAAGAAGCACAAATTCACTTAGAGTAAGTTGTGAAACTTGAAGGATTATTACGAATTGACATAATTCTTTTGCATTCTTTCCAGTTTAAAGATGGCGCTGAAAGATGCCACAATGACTGTTTTATTTTAATTTTTTTAAAAGCAATTTGTAAAAGATACAAAACCCACCACAACAAAAGTAGAATAAAGTCTTTAATTTTAGAGTTCTTGATTTCTTTATTTACAAGGACAAACTTACAACATGTAGAGAGCATTCTAGCAGCGCGTGTTTGTGTTATGGTTTGGTCTATAGATACCCTACAATCAAGTAACAATTAATATACATACATATGATAATAACCTTGTGTAGCTTTAAGGACTAACCCAACAAAAGGTTTACGCAGAGCCAGCGCGTAAAAATCAAAGGGATGAGGAGGGGGTGAGCATAAACAAATTTCTACTAATTACACTTTACTACTTAACGCGATTGTGAAATGAAAATGATGATCATTGATCATTGGCAGCCGGCATTGGTGACTGGTCACTGGCCCTCATCACGAGCCCACCTTGCTGTGAATCTCTGCTTGCGCCACCTTCATCACATCCAGTGCACCCTGCTTGATGAGCAGCTCGGCCAGCGTCTGTCCCAGCTGATTGGCCTTCACATAGATGTCGCGGCTATAGCAGGCGTGCTGATAGAGACCACAGAATAGATTGTCCACATCCTCGATGAGCACGGGAAGCTTCAGTTGCTGTGGCTTCGGTTGTTCCTCGTCCGCATAGTCAAACATTTGCACAGTTTTCTGCAGGAAGGGACACTTGGCATGGCCAGACTTCTCTTGACTGCTGCCCTCCAGTCCGCTGCCCTGGTGCATGGCAGCAAAGGGGCACTTGGAAGACGATGGAGCCGTGACTGTTGCATTGTCTGGCTCATCGCCACTGCTACGTGGCAGAGGGGGCAGTGTTGCCGCCAGTGTGGCTGTGTGGGTCACAGGGCACTTGCCCGCACTGGCATAGGAGATTTTCGTCTCGTTGCTTACGAAAGGACATTCACCCATAAAGTCCTGGCCAACGTTCATCTGCAGCGGGCAATGGGCGGTGGCATTGGCATTGCTTGTGTCTGCATCGCCCCCGCCACCGTTGCCAGCAGCATCGCCGCTGCCGTTTAGCGCATTGTTGTTCTCATGGCCAACCACTGGACACTTGCGTGCCAGATCGATGTGTCGTTCGAGCAGTTCCTCCACGCTGTAGCCCGTCACAGAGGCGTCTTCACAAATGACCGTCGGACTGCCCTGTTGACGGGGACTGCTTGAGTTTGAACCGGAGTCCGATGCAGAGCCAGACTCGTTGCCCGTTGAGGCGTTGCCATTCCTAGCGCGTTTCGTGGCAGGTGGCGACTCGCAGCTGTTGCTGTCCCCGTTCTCATTGCCATTGCCGTTGCCATTTCCATTGAGCACCTGTTGCTGCTGCTCCTGCTGCCCGGCCGCAGCACGCTTGCGTCCCTGCAACTCCGTCTCCGACTCATGTAAGGCACAATTCAGCTTCTCACGCAACTCAATTGCACCATCCAAGCTCCAGACAGCGCCAGTTAACGATAGACCCACATCCTGTTGCCTGTTGTTGTTGGCATTGATGTTGTTGGGCTCCCCATGCAGATTACTCCAAACGGCAACAGGTGCCGAGCAGCCACCGCCTAGTGTCTTCAGGAAGCTGCGTTCCGCCAGGATGCGACACGTGGTATTCAGACACATCAGCTTCTGCAGCATCGTGAGTATCTGGGCATCGTTGGCGCGACATTCCACAGCCAGGGCACCCTGGCCGACTGCATAGAGCATGTCCGTTGGCTCCAGCACCTGACTGATGCGATTCATCCAACCCATGCGCACCAGACCGGCCTGGGCAAGAATTATTCCAGCAAACTTCGAGTCCTTGGCATCCAGTTTAGCCAGACGCGTATTCAGATTGCCGCGTATATCGCATACTACCAAATCCGGATACAGCCGACGCAGTTGTGCCGTGCGACGCAGTGAGGATGTGCCTGTCAAAAGAAGAATAATCACTTAGTCAAGTAAAGAAGCTGACTCTTTAGCTCTCGCTGTGTTACTCACCAATGACACTGCCCTTGGGCAACGTGGCAATCGTGTACTCTCTGTAGTTCTCGCGCAGCACCAAAGCATCGCGAGCATCCTCCCGTTCCAGCACAGCGCCAACAGCCATGCCCGTTGGCAGTGCTGTGGGTAGATCCTTCAACGAGTGCACCACAAAATCAACACCACCATTACGCAGCGCATCCTCCAGATCCCTGGTGAAGAGACTCTTCTCACCGATCTTCGGCAGTGACACATTAAGCACGCGATCCCCGAACGTGGACATGGTATCTGAAATTCAAATGAGTTACCAATCAATATTACTCATTCCAATTAAAGGTGTCATTCTGTAGTGCATCATCATCATCATGATAATCAACATGAGCTACATCAGATAAGAATGCGTCGTCGACTCTCTGCAATCAAGCAGAACACGCACGCGAAATCGAGCTTCCCCTTCCCGTTCTAGTTCTGCCAAATTGTAAAACGACACGATATCTGGTTTTAGTTTACTATATCAGCACGAAATGGAGCAACTATTTACTCACTTTATCAGCTACTGGAATTTCTCCATTATATGGTATATAAAGAGTTCTTTTTATGCAGATAAAGTAATGGAGAACTAAACGCCACATTGCGTGTATACTACATTAATTGATTACCAATTGGTATATGAATATAGATGAAAGGGGAGATTAAACTGGAGAAACTGCTTAAGGAATGATCTAAGCTAATTGCAGTTTCAGTTCAATACGGAAGTAGACAGATCAACTATAAATATAGCAAATAATCTTAAGAAATTCAATATATTTCCTGAAAAGATAACTCTGAAACTACCTAATCAGAGAGTGTAAACTACATTTATCAGTTTCTCGAAATTTAGCATACAAGAGTTCTTTCTATGTAAAAAGCGAAATGGAGAACTAAACTGAACATTGCGTGCTATGCTACATTAAATATTGAGTGGTACAAATAAATGGATAGTCTATAAAACTGGAGATACTAATTGAAGTTTCATTAATGAATTTTGAAGACATTCTAAATGAAAAACAATAGTTCCACAAACTCAACTCAAACATGCCTAATACTCTTGCAAGATTTAGGTATATTTCCCAAGAAGATAACTCTCAAACTACCTAATCACATTTGACACTCTAACAACAAAGTTAGCTATGAAGAAATTTCACTGGGTGCCCATATTATGTCAACAGCCAAGCACGCTGTTACGGTCAAGATAAATGGGTGAATATGTACGATGTTTGTGCTCTACCTAATCTACATTAAAAAGCATTCGCAAATGGTATGTGACATATGCGAAACACGAGCAAAGGCAACTGAGACATTGACCGTGAACAAAGTTTGGCACAAAGCAACGCGAAAGAGCCGCACAAAAGCAAATACAAAAAAAAAAGTTACATATTTTGTAGGGTTGGGTTCACTTGGTATACAGTTATAATTATACTATCTATAAAAAAAACTACTATGCAATCTTAGGTAATTTTACGCAAGTGATAAGACAAATTTAGCTTGGTGCTAAACATTTTCAAGACTCATACGAAATTTGCACGATTTCAAACATTGTGAATAAAAGATAAGCCTGTTTTGACCCCCTCCTCACTTGAGAAATACTCCTGAGTCACGATGAAATACACGTTAATAACTGTTGATATTCTCGATCATATCAGCATGACGACGGCAAGATTTTCCGGATCTTTAGCATGATGAAAATGTAAATATAAACAAAACTTTCACTTACGTATCTCGAACTTCTGCTTGGGATAAAGTTTCTGCAGTCGTCCGACAACATGTTTAGTCTGAATGAGCGCGAGCTGCAATAGAGAGAGAGAGAGAGGAGAGAGAGAGTGAGATAAATGAGTAAATGCAGTGGCAGGAAGTTGTGAGAGAGCGGGGCGAAAGAGGGAGCGGCGATTGTGAATGCAAATGAACTTTAAGTAAAGAGAAAGACTGAGGGAGAGCGAGTAGAAGCGCAAGCAATTGGGGGGAAAGGTGTCACAGTGTCGCAGGCATTTTGAATTTTAATTAGCGTTAAAATAATTAGCAGAGTAATTTAAAATTGAATGGAATTTACTGCGGCCCCATCCAAGCAAACACGAGCAAATTCGGCCTTCAAAGCGAAATCGCCACAGAGACACGACTAATGTTGTATGTATAAGGTGGCTCAGAGTAATAAAAAAATAACTTCATAAATCACATGATTGAGAGGCAAGCGGGGCAGGGGCAATGCACACAGATGAAGTTATATACCCGAATTGCGGCCACTTATTGGGAGCAACAAACACACACAGTGCGTGAGCGCCGTGCGGCATATGTATCTGAGCTGCGATTGTATAACATTAACCAAAAAAAAAAAACAACATATACAAACAAACTGGCTGGCTGTCGCAGGCAACATTGTTGTTGTTGCTGGGGCGAGCAACAAGTCTCAAAGTCTTGCATAAATGTATGGAGCGCAGCACGACGCAAGGGAGAGGGAAAGAGGGAGGCAGAGAGACACTGCATACAATTGACGAGTGTGATCGAAATTCAAATGAAAGTTAAATGAAACAAAACTGTGAACTGTGCACCGAAATCGAATGTATATTTATGCACATAACACTTACCTCGCTTTTTCGCGAACCCACACGAATGATCTTATCCTTTTCCTGGGTGGACATCTTTAGTTAGTTGTTATTATTGCACAATTTTTACTAGTAATCAGGTGTGTGTAAGTTTGTGAAAGTGTGTGCGCGTGCGAGGACAGACAGCAGCTTTTCGGGGTCACAATATTTGCAGCGACAAACGTAGTGATGAACGATGAATGAAATTTGTTATGTACTGGCTAGAGAACAGGCATTCTCGTATTATTGTCACGTTGACTTTGTACTAAACAGTATATAACCCAAAAAAAACGGATTTAATTGGATTTTTACTGGGCGATACTACGTCCGAGCAAAGAGCAGCAGCAAGTGACTTGTGTGCGTATTGTGGATGTATCGGCATGTGTATCGATTTTACGTAAGAGCGATAAGCCAATGACTGGTTCGTTCTGGTGAACGAACAATTGCAAACACATGTGAGCTACTAGTTGACGTTGGTGTAATTGCTTGCAATCGATACTTCATGTATGTATATCGATATGCACAACACAGATTAAACAGCTGATTGCAAACAAACACAACCAAAACACTGTTGGCATGTTTCTGGTAAGAGGATAAAAAATATATTTTATGATATTACGACATGGTTAAGTTCATTATTTTCAGTTCGTCAGTCGTCCCATGGGGACGCTGAGTAGTCGCATGCAAGCGGTCCGCGAGCGCTTGGGAGATGACTTCGTAGACACGCTGGACGAACTGCATCTGAATGCACTACGTACAGGGCTGGTCTCCACCGGGGATCTGCAGGAAGCGTACCGCAAGGCTCGCGAGGTTAACACAAATCAAAACCGATTAAATTTTGTATGGTTATTGGGCATTATATTCTTCATTATGGTTGCCACGCCCGTGTTCTATGAGACGATATCGTTTCTGCTGGGCGTCCGTTGTTTTCTGCCCAACAATCATCTAGTTTGGGAGGCAACACGACCAATCAGTGACTGTGAGTTCTGCAAAGGCATTACTGCTCCCCTTATTCTACGTAATCTGACACGAAAGGAATTCGCCCGTTACGCCTACTCATCACTTCCAATCATCGTGAAGAAAGCCGTTGCCCATTGGCCGGCGCAGCAAAGCTTGAACTACAGTTACATCAAGGATCTATACGAGAGCGTTCCCGATTCTCTTGAGACAATTTGCCAGTTCCAACATTTCAATTCCGATCTCAAGTCTTTGCGCGACGTCTTTAAGATCTCTGGCAAGCGCGCCAATCTGAGCGAGGGTGCGCCCTGGTTTGTCGGTTGGAGCGTATGTCATCCCACTGTGCTGGCCGAGTTGCGGAAGTTATATCCACGCCCACACTTCCTGCCTGTCGATGCAGAGATGCCCAACACGGATTATATTCTGATGGGGTACGAGCAAGGAGCCGTTATGCACGTAATTACTGTTGATACCCCCTTCTTATAGATTGTATAAAAAATTCTTCGTCTCCTCCCTAGCTGGACTACATTCCTCGACTGATGTGGCAGGCGCAATTGCAGGGTAACAAAAGCTGGTTTCTCTCGCCAGCACCCGAGTGCGATCACCAGTGTCAATCGTTTTTCTTCTACGTAGAGCCGGGGGATGCGGTGCTAGTGGACACCCGCTTATGGTACCATGCCAACACCATTCCGAGAGGTCAATTCTCTCTTACCGTGCAGTCCGAGTACGGATAAATCCGAATCCGATAGTCTGATTTTAGTTTTGTAAGCAAAGGCAGCCAATTAATAAATTTAAATTCTCCCTCCAACGACGTCCGATTCTTGAGAGATTCTTAAAAATAATCGATAAATAAAACTCAAACCCGCCATTATAGATTATCGATAATTGGCAATCGTCTTACTAAGTGACATTTTGAAATTAACAACAAAGCAAAATGGATGCAAGTGCAGAAAATTTTGATTTTGATAAGTTTACTGCAAACTACCGAGAAAACTTTCCCAATGAAACAAATCTAAAACAGTTGTGCATTACCAAATCGGTAATGAAGCTGGACGATTTCTCAAAGAGTCTTCAGAAGAATTTGCAAGACGAAGCGGCGCAAACGACACCAACAAAGAAGCTCGGCACACTCGAAGAATATGCAGAACTCTTCAAAGTGCTCGATACGTATCCCAGTAATCTGCAGCGCGTGATCAAGAAACGGGATTTGCAACGCGCCAACTCTTCTATACTCAAGGTAAATGATACACTGCAGGATCAGACGGTCACCAACACATCAAGTCCTACTCAGGCGCTCTCCAGCACACTGCCAAGCGATACAGGTCCCTCGGCAGTTGAAGTCTACAACGATTTCTATAAATTTAAGCAGAAACTCAAGCAGGTGCACGAACAAACAGCTGCCTTGAAAATGGAGCAATCGCAGTATATGGCCAAGATCGAGCAACTGCTGCAATTCACCCAGCAACTGGACAAGCTTTTGCCCAGCGAACAGGAGGTACCCGAAGCCTTAACCCCCAGCGAGGAAGCTAATCTACTCGCGCTTGTTGAGAGCCTCAAGCAACTAAATTATGTGCGCACCCATAGTTTGTCCAACGTGACCGATCTGCGGGACACGAGCGCCGCAGCACGCCTAGAAATCCTGGTGGACGTGCTAAACTACACCCTCATGCAGATCACCTGCTATAACAATGCCTGATATTGATTATGTTTAATATACGTTTACTTAAATAAATTTGCGATTAAAATTCATCTTCGATTGTATTCTCCTTATCCTCGTCGTCGTCCTCCTCCTCCTCCTCTTCGTCAATCTGCCACTGCTGCTCCAGGTTGTGCTGCAGTTGGAGCAGATTATCGTGTAGTGCACCCAGCTTGCGCATACTGCTGCCCAGGAATTCAGCACGCTGGCGATAGGATAAACATGCGTCCAGGAGACTCATTGCACCGCCGACGTGTGTCTTGTCACTGTCCACTTTGTTCTTCATTAGCAGCTGAAACTCCTCCAATGTCTTGACAATTGCGATCTCACATTCGGGTTTAAAGTTGTAGACCGCGCTCTCTTCCTGCATCTGAAGGGTTTCCTCTTTGGACGGTGGCGACAGCAGGGACTCCATGTTGTTTTGGGTTTCCGCATAGAGTAGTGTGCGGTTGGACTTCTCCATGATTTCATCAGTCTTATCCATTTGCTTCCGCATGGTCTGGCGTGATTTGCCTGCATTTCGAGTTTGAAGTGAGCTAAGAATGTTTCCTTTTATATGTTTTCACCATAATTACCCAAACCCGTCAATAAATCGTCAATTAACTCCGACATTTTTCACGCGTCTTGTCAGGGAGCTCAGCTGTGAATGCTATCGCTATTGTTATCGAACGAACGCGATCATCGGAAATATGTATATCGATTTACGATTAGGTTTAACGTTGTTTTTTATTCAATTGTTCAAATTAAATTTGACGTTTCTCATTTAAAATTAGTGCAATCTTTTCATGGTTTTGCATTATTACATCTATTCATACACATCCTCCTTGTCGGCGACGTATTTAATGATGTCGGCAGGTTTAAGCAGCTTCTCGGCATCCGAGTCGGGAATCTCAAAGCCAAACTCATCCTCCATGGCCATGATGACCTCAACGTGATCCAAGGAATCCAAGCCCAGATCATTGATAAAGTGGGAGTCTACGTTAAGCTGTAGTAAAATAAAGATAAAATAGTAATTAGTATCGGAAGATATTTTCAAGAATTCAAACAAGCTTTGTCCGTTTCTTTAGGCGGCACAACTGGCAAAGGCAATTGTGGCATTGTGGAGAGCTTGGTCTTTACCTTGCTGGGATCGATCTTATCGTACAGCTTCAACACAAGCAATACACGCTCGTTGATAAGCTTCAGTGACAATGGCGGTTTCGCCGAGTAACTGCGCACCCATTGCGTTTGCCAGCGACCTCTGCTGTCCTAAAAGAAAAGAACAAAAACAAGGCCAAGTTAATGGATTCTTGCAGGGATCTATATACCTTATCGGCCGTCACTTTGTCGTAGGCGGACACGACTTTCAACACACGATGCTCGATCTCCTCCATAGTGTTCCTTAACGAATAGTTGCGCATTTGGAACTTCTGCAAGAATGGGATGGGAATGTTGTTATTGTTAACCTTTGGAGCACAGGTCATTAAAACAAACATGTTTTTTGCTAATACAAATGTGATGCAACATCTCCTCGTGCCGATATATCTGTAATCAGTGTATGCACTGCAGGCTTATCGATTGCCCGCAAGCCAGAATAACTAACTACGGGAGAAATTAACAACTCCACTCCCCCGCAGCGCTTTTCACAATGAGGTTAGGGCGTAATAACCAATTTTTGATACTGCAAGATAGGCACCAGATATCACTATTAATCACTTACTTGGGATAGCATAGTGCTGACGGCCGGCACAGCAATTCGGTGCATAATCCTCGAGTGTGTCTGAACAACGGTAGTGGCGAGGCGAGCTGTGCTCAGGGCAGCCGCAAAACGGCCGCAACTACGAGCGACTTGTGTGAACGACATCTTGGATTACCTGGGGGTGCGAATATAGTTAGGTAAATATCGTTTAACAGCAGGTTTTAAGCAATATTTACACCGAATTTGATAGCGCAGAGCCCAAGTTATGTAAAAGTTTCTGGAGGAGCAAGACAGCAGAGACGTCGATCAGTGTGACCGTGTATTATTAATATAAAAATACGGGTTTTTATAAGAAAATTGTTTTATAAAAGTACTAACATACACAAACCAAACAAGTGTAAAAGAGTATGTACACACTGTTTCAGTTATGCAGCCGGCTTACTGTGATTGTCAAACAGTAGTGTTGCAAATCGATAAGAGTGACCTATCGACAGAGCGGGAATTTTAAAGAACAGCAGCAATTAATTGGCTCCAAGTACAACAAATATCAATTAAATACTACAAATACCAATCAAACAAAGAAAGTACGCATTTCGATTATTTAAATGCTTAAGATTTATATAAACAGTTGTATACGTTTAATTGGGAACATAATAAGTACAAATACATACATAAAGTCAAAATTATACGCCGTGTTGCAGTAACAAAATACAAAAATACATTATAAATTACACGAATACAGTAACAAATAAACAATAGTCGTTTGAATTAAAGCCATTTGGTAGTTGATTGTGTTAAATTCCTTATTGACCAGCAATCTGCAAGGGAAATAAAATCAAGATAACATGGGAAACAACACATTAAACGCATTTGGTATACTTACAACGACGAGATGGCCGCTCTTATCACGTACAACGCCTGGCTCTGCACCCGTCTGAATGTCTATGACGCCGCCCTTGCCCTTGACCACATTGTGTTCCAGCCTGCAAGGTTAAAAAGACAAATAAATGATCCTTTCTGGATATTGATTCTAAATCTCAATCGCAACTCACGAAGCTCTGTCCACAATGGAAACGATGTTTGCTGTGCCCACTGTATCGATTATGTATGTGCTAAACTCAATGATATGTGGAATGATTAGAATCAAGTCGCCCTTGTCCTTTTTCAGCTCCAACGGGATGCGAATGACCATCAAGTCATCGCTGTGGTTGGTCAGCGTAAAGTCAATCTTCTCGAGCGGCAGGCGATGCTTCTGCTTGTAGCTCTTGCCATCGAGCACATAGATGGCCTGGTTGCTCAGCAGAATGAAGCGTTCGCGCGACTTGTAGCCATGACGATCGAACTTGGTGCAGGCAGACTGATACTTAAGTTGTTCGCTGCCAAAGTTCGCAGCCACGAAGTCGTTGACGCGCTGAATGTGCTCCTTGGGCACACGATCGTTCTGGAACCAGGCGGAGACACTGCTTGCATAGTTGTTCTTCTTGTCCTTGAACACCTTCTCGGCCAGCACCTTCAGCTCGAACTGACGCTTGCGCTGCTCTGTCAGTTTCAGGCGATAGATCCGCGCCAAATGCAAACGATGCAGGCGATGGAGATAGGTAGATGCCTCCTGGCAATGGCCAGGCGCCGAGGGCCAGCTCTTGTCAAGCACCTTGCTGGGCAACTCCTTGGCGAGTCGCAGCAGCCACATGCGCTTGGCGTTGGCAATGAAATCCTCGTTGAATCCGTTAGGCGCATCGTTCCGAGTAATGAATCCCTTGATGAATGCGCGTATCTTGTCAGCCGCTTCGCGACGCTGCTTGGCTGCCTGCTGGGCCAGACGCCGGCGGCAGTAGCTCTGCAGCACAATGACCTGTGCGCGCAGTTTCAGGTACTTGCGGCGCTGCACGAGACCCTTCCAGTGTGCCTGAATGATGGCGGCAATCTCGTGCTTCTTTGCCTGATATGCGTCCTCCGTGTCGAACAGTGTGCGTGGCCAGCGTATGAAGAGCTTTGTCTCGCCCAGCCTAAACTTCTCTTCGTCCCAGCCCAAATCCTTGACCAGCAATCGCACAGCATCCTTGGCACCACCTGCCCCCTTGTAGTTGGGCCACGTGTTCTTGCTGAGGCACTTGTAGCGCTTGAGGAAGAGCTCATAGGTGCGACGATAGGCAAAGCCGGCACGACGCACGCGCAGATTCTCCATGAGACCCAGATACTTGACCTGGTGCAGCACCAGATCATCGTTGAACACACCCGGCGACTGCAGATCGTTGGGCTTGATGCAACGGATGTAGCTGGGCTCCTTGCACATCAGGATGTCCATGAGGTTGTTCAGCGACGTCTTGAACTGTGTGATCGCGGTCTCGGGGCGCTTCTTGCTGCGCAGCTCCTGCTCGGGGAAACACGAGCGCACAATGGTGTTGCCCGCCTTGCTGAGCGTCTCCTTGAGGTCACGGAACAACAGATCGTTGTTCTTGTCAAGGAAACCATCCACGCTGTAGGTCACCTCGCCGGCATAGTGCACCAGACGGAATTCGTTGCGTCCCATGACCTTTTGCACATGGATCGGTGCCTTCTCGTGGCTCACGTAATGATGGTGCGTGGCCAGCTTCTGCGACAGCTTGTCCAGGAACGTGCGATCAGTGGGCTCTCCCGGACGCAGGCACTCCTCATCCAGTATGGAAATAATACCCTTGTGCTTCTCCTCGATCAGATTGCAGATCACCTTGTTGTCGAAGTACTCGACGGGAATCCACTCGATGCCTTCGCGACGATACTCATCCTGCTCCTGCTTCAGTGTCAGCTCGATGAACAGTTGCTGCAACTTCTCGTTGCAGAAGTTGATGCAGAACTGCTCGAAGCTGTTGGTCTTGAAGATCTCAAAGCCATAGATATCCAGAATGCCCATCACATTGTTGCGTGCCTCGCGAGTCTCCTTGGCCTGCAACGAGATGTTCAAACGTTGCACCAGCCACGAGAAGAGCCGATCGTAGACGGCCTTGGCCAGCGCATCACGGGCATAGTTGGCCAGCTCCTGGTTCAGTGGTGAGGTCACAACATCCCCACGTGCATCGATAGTGCGATTCGTTAGCGCCGCCGCCAAGTCGCTGGCATTGACGCCAAGCAGACGGGACACAGTCACCACCAGGTCGCGGTTATTGATCTGAGCCTTGCTCTCCACCTCAGTGAAGGCAATGTTGCCCAGATGCAAGATGCTGCCCACAATATTGAAGATCTCGCGCTGCTCCTCCGCACTGAAACCGATCACACTCAACGCCTGCTGCACCTGCTTGAAGTTGTCCGCATCGTCGATTCTGGCCACGTTGCCATTGAGCTGTTAAGTTGGAAACCACATGATTAGTAAGGAGTCAGTTGCAGCAGCTGCTTCCCACTACTTACACCATCTGTGAGGTAGCCATAGCTGCTCAAGTCCCGCTCCAGATGCAGCTCCTGCAGCAGTGTCGCATCTGCGCCTGCCAGCAGCTGATAGAAGATGTGGAAGTTACGCTCGCCTGCAGTTTGGGCAACCACACGAGACTTCTCCAGCAGATAGTTGAGAATGTTGCCGCCAATTGGTGCACCCTTGTAATCGAACTGGATGTCCATGTACTTGCCAAAGCGTGAGGAGTTGTCGTTGCGATTCGTCTTGGCATTGCCAAAAGCCTCCAGCACCGGGTTGCTCTTGAGCAGCTTGTCCTTGACGCCCTCCACAGTGGTCTGGTGACCCGAGCAGGCGGCAATGTATTGCAGCACCTTCTTGGAGGCCTCCGTCTTGCCTGAACCACTCTCGCCCGAGATGAGCACGCACTGGCCGCGATTCTCCTCGATCAGCGAACGGAAAGCGTTGTCCGTCACGGCGAAGCTGAAGCAGAGAAGCAGAGATTAGTTGAGTCTACAGAGCAGCCAGAAGATGTGGAGCCTACATGTGTGGTGGCATCTCGTAGAAGTGCTTGTTGCGGTACTCCTTGATGTGGGCATCCGAGTAAATGGGCAGCTGCCTGTACGGATTCACGGAGATGAGCACCTGGCCAATGTAGGTCTGCAAGCAGAACAAAGAGAGATTAGAATGCAGATCAAACTAGGAGTGGGCAACGAAGGCTTACACAGTTCCAGCAGCCCGTCTAAGAGTAGACGAGGAGTGGAAGCGTGACAGAGATAGAGATAGAGTTAAACTGAGTAGAAAGAGAAAGAGTAAATGGTTCTTCCCATTCCTCCCGTTACTTACATAGATGAGGTTCTCCTGGAAGCGCTTCTTCAGATTATCAATGAAGGCCACCTCGCTCGTGAAGTTCTCGAGCAGCACAAAGTCCTGTACGCCCGCACGGTCGCGTTCGTGCAAACCCGTCTCCATGTTGGGTAGTGTGCTGTAAGAAGAAGCAGACGAGATAGATTAGTACATGATCGAGGCGTACTCAAAGAGTTCCACGAACTACACTCGCACTCGGGTAATTTCCAGCTAATCACTGTAGCTAAGGTCTTTCCATAAACGACCGATTATGAAATCCCCCTTAGCCAAGTGCGCTTCCAATCACACAGTCACACTACAAATTGATAAGATTTGCGAAAGCCTTTTGGCTTTCCAGCTACAGTAAAAATGCCCGACATGAATTTACGACATACAAGAAACAAGAAACAACCTCACGTCAATTTGATCGGGTTCGAGAAATGGGGAGAGTTGGAATATTTGAGAGCAACACGCTCGGGTAAAAATAGAACGCGTGGGTTGCTCCACATTCACATCACATCAGGTGCAATTCGGCACAATTCAGCAATGCGTCTTATCAATGCCATATTTCATATCTGCGCTGGTTATTGGGTCTGTAGTTTATAGAGGTCCAACGATAGCGCAGTCATGGCAATCCAAATGCGTCGATTACGCAACAACTTTGACATTCCAACTTAGCAATCGAACTGGATTAGGACCATTCCATGGAGCAGAAGAAGTAGCAGCAGGGTGTGGCTACGTGAATGCTAGCGGAAATTGCTGAATGACTCCCGAGAGTGCCCCCGCCCGAGAGTTCCCCCGTTGATTGTCGGCGTGATGTAAGCACTTTAAACGGGACAATTGACACACTGACACTGGCACTAACACACTAACGTGACGAGCCATCCTCGAGTGCGTTGTCTAATCAGTCAACAAGAGAACAAGAGAACACAACAACAGGCACGTAAACAAGGCAGCCAGCCTGATAACTACCTGGCCATGATGCACTCAGACTCTCTCTCTGTTTTTATGCTTTATCCTGCCCTCACAACTCAGAACGCCGACGACTGCGTTGGCAAACTAACTCGATCCGTAGTTGGCAATAACGTTTTAACCGCCAATTCCATCAATTGGGCCTCATTCAATGTTGAACGTTATCGACGCCGACGCCGACGACGACGACGACGCTTTAACTCTTTGCGAAGAGCACTCCCGACTTCCCGACCCGACCCGACTCGACGTGCCGCAAATGGCCCAATCGCTGGAGATTAGATAGCGCCTTGCGTGCTGTACATGGAGCCAGATGTACATAGACATATAGTATGTACTGTGCGTATATATACAATTTCACTGAGATCCGTCGAGAGTCAAAAATAATTAGAGATTCAGATAAGTGAAAGATGACTCAGTTGAGGCACAGTATGCAGTGATCCCTTGTGGATCACTCGATCGATGCGCGTTATTCACTTTGCGACAGCTATAGCTGCACTGGATGATTTCATTGCCGATCTATACTAGCTCAGTGCAGTGCAGATCTGGGTCCCTTCCCTTCCTCCCCTTCCTCTGCCTCTCTTGTTCCCTGGTCCATTTAGCAGACTGTTATCAGCGTGCTAAATAAGTCACTAGGCAAATAATATGCACATATTACACTCAATTTGCTCAATGCTGCCTTTCTGACTGTGCAGCAAGGGAGGATGAAGGGGGGGGGCTAAAGAGTTGCCGCCGTTGCAATTCAATACATGTTGGCATATCAGCTGGAAACGAGCAAACAAACTGCATGTTTAAGTAATTACACAACCCATTCTAGTCATCATCATCGACATCATCGACATTCCTCATTCACGTCCATGTCCACTATGGAGGCAGGCGCCTCCAGTTTGTCACACACTCCATGTAGATCACGTAGACTGCTTATGACCGCAGACAATGTTTCTGTGGGTAGAGAGTTCTGGTTTCTTTGGGGTAGCATAACCTCTTGTTTAGCTGTAGGTAACTGATTGTATATAGATGAAGATCAGTATATCTTTAGCTATAGGTATGGATGTTTAACAGCTCATATATAGCCAAAGATCCGTTGTTCTCTGTAGCTATCTTTGTGACTAATCGCCATTCTCTGCCATTAGTGATAAGTGATCGTACATAGCTGGGTATCTGTTGTTTTCTTAAGCTATCTCTATATTTGATTGTATATTGCCAAAGATTAGTTATTATATTTAGATACATATCTTAATAACTGTTCGCATGTAAAAGAAGAACAACTATTATATTTATATATATCAATAACTGTTCGAAGAAGAAGAACAGCTCTTATCTTCAGTTTTCTCTATAAGGCTCATCGCAATAGAAGTGTAGCTTATAATATTTAGTTGTTATTATTAGTTATGTCTATAGTATACAGCCAAACATCAATTGTTGTCAATCTGAAACAGATCGCATATCGTGCAAGATCTTTAGTTCTTCGCGTAGCTTATCTCTTCATTCAATCGCCATCAGAGTTCGAAGTCGAATAACTATAAACGTTATCTACATCTACAAGCAAAGGGAGAAGGGGAATAAAGACTGATTTATACAATACCCTCTTCATCTGTCTCTCACGCTCTCTCTCAATCAGTCAGTCAAGTTCGCAGCTGATAAGAGAGGGCCTCAACGACCTTATCAGTTCTTGATTGTTTTCCAATTAAACAAACGCCCAAAACTATGCAATGCTTCGCTTCATCAAAATTCATTCAAGTGTCATTGACACCTGCGCGTAGGTTGTTTTGTGCGCGTGTGTGTGTGCCGCGTGTGCGTGTGCCGCGTGTGTGTGTCACGTTATGTGTGGTGAGCTGTGTTCGTTCCTTGTTCCATGTGAAACACCTCTTCAAATCTGACAGGTCACATTACACAGCGCGTCTCCCTACCCACATCATGCAGCGTGAGCCCGCGAACTGGTTTGCTAGAATGTGAGATTATTATGGAGATATAGAGAACCTACCTAGCTAGCTACATTTCATTTCCCCAAAGTGCTGAGACTTTTCAACTCTTTTTATTGACCTCTGTCGTAGGGGGTCAATTACTTAAAAATGGAAAACAGTTGGGAGAGCGAGAACACCTTGAAAGGGTCCCACAGCGACGACAAATGACGTAATTTCTGAAGTCACAACGAGACCGATCGAATGCGATCGGCTGACTGACTGACTGACTGGGCTATTGAACTCCACAGAGCTGCCTCTTTGTGTAACTGGGCGATCGATTAGAATCTCCAGCGTCGTTGTCGAATGCATTGGACACTCTTGTCCCAAAAAGCCAACGCACATTTATATGCAAATCGATCTTGCTTGATCGTATTAGCTACATCAACTAAAGAACGGTCCGAACTAAAATTAGAATTCAAATTGAGTAGAGAAAGCAGGCGACATCAAGTTGATGTGGATGTTCTTCATCTTCTACTTGTTATTGGGGGTTTCGGTCGGGCCTAGAAGATTGGTAAATGGACGCATTAAATATTCTAATGAGAAAAACGTTAGCATAGCAAAGCGATAAAGAAGATGCACTCTGCAGCTGCTGCAGGTTGCGGGTTGCGGGTTGCAGGTCAGAGCTATATAAGCGACGACCGACTGCAGCAGAGACATATTCCTCCAACTATCATGGAACACAGAGCATCGGTTCTGTGGCTAGGTGAGTTGCAGCCTTGGAGCAATCCATATCCAGTTGTTGATCCTTTCTCCTCGATTTGCAGTCCTTCTTTCCCTGCTGGGCAACGCCTTGGGCTTCCAGGAGAAGTCACCACTGCAGGCTAGCCTGGTGCCCGGACGCAACGATGTCCAGCAGCAGCAACAACAGCAGCAGCAGCAGGCAGCACAGCAGTCGCAGCAGGCAACGGTCTCTGGAATCAGCGCCAGCATCGAGGATCCGCTGGGATCGACGCGCGGCGCAATTGATGATCATATACTGAAGACTATCGGTAAGGCTGGCTTCAAATACTTTGTGCCCACCAGCTCGACGACTACCGCCAAACCGCCAGTACAACATCAACATCATTACTATTATACTTCAGAGGATAGCCAGCATCCGCGTCAGTATGGTCTGCCACCACCGCCTCCGCCGGCACGTTACCCCTGGCCCAGTTATCCACAACCAGGTCCCGTCTATCCGCAACCAGGCCCCGTCTACCCGCCGCCACCTCCACCACCGCAGCGTCCATGGGTGCCGCCGTACAATCCCTGGCCTTATGGCTGGAACCAATGGGGCGGAGGCGGTGCCGGTGGCTATCCAGGTTATCCTGGTTACCCGGGCTACCCGCGCTATCCCAACTACCCCGGCTACCTCAACTACCCTGGCTACCCTGGTTATCCGGGCTACCCCTACTATCCCTTCTATCGCTCATCGGCCACTGAGGAAGGTGAAGCTGCGCCCGCTGATGCCGCCGTCCAGACTGAACTGACTCAACGTTCAATTCCCGCCAGCTACCAGGCGCGTGTCTTGGGCTCTGCCAAGTCCCCGGCCGACGTCCTGCCTCTCTATCAGCTCTTCAATGTGGCTAGAGTCTGAATAAGGCACAAGACTTGTAGATTCCCTCGATGAATTCAATAAATCAACGATTTGTAGATGCAACTTTGGCGGTTTTCAATTCATAAGCAAAGATAAAGAATGGGGAAGTCCAATAACACTCCACAACACTTAAGTTCCTCTATATGTTTCCCTAATTTATATAGAAATGTTACCATAAGAATTCACTTCAAATTGGTCAAATTCATTTAGTTATTTAAAGCAAACTCGATCGCTCTCATGGGAATCATAAGCCCTCGTGCTTTCCTCCAGTAATTCATGATTGAAATGCTGAATGGGTTGAGCTGACAATCTACATATAATTTTTATTATAATATATATTCATAAGACTGACGTTGGATGTTGGTGTAAGTAAAAAGGCAAACAAAATACTTCATCGGGGAACAATCTCAGCCTTTGCTGACTCACACTCGGTCCGTCCCCGTCTGTCCGTCTGTCCGACGTCTGGTCTGACGCACAGCAAGTTTTCGGATCAACAGAAGAAAGAGAGAATGACAGAGAGAAGAAAGAGAAGGAAAGAAACAACAAACTGAGGGAGACCAATAACAAGCAACAGATTTTGTTCAAATCTGAATTTGTCGCCCGATTTTTAAACTGCAAAAAGCTGTTTTTCGCATTTACCTTAATTGAATCGGGTCTGGACAGCAGACTTTTTGTCTGTCGTATCAGATTTTAAATAAGTATTTCTTTTTGCTTCTGTTTCGGTTTCGTGCTTCTTCGTCTTCTCTTTTTTCTTACACTTTTTTTTCGAGTACTTTCAGTTCCAAGAAAACGGCTTAGTTGACACTTTGGATGAACACTTGACGACGCCGTTTCGCCCGTTCCGCTGATCGTTTCGGTAATTTTAATCCCCGAGAACACACGTTCACGTTCAACCGACTCTCGTCTTCACAATGAATTGACCAAAGTTGGCCCAAAGAAATGAAGGTGCTGTGTACGTGTTGCTTGTTTGGTTGCTTGTTTTATAGACCAATCGGAAACAAATCATAAGATAAATAAGCTTTATTATACATACGCTTACACTTATAGAGAATTCCCTGAAGAAGGTAGAATATTAAACAAAAGGCTTCTAGAACTCGTAATTTTAGCAAAAGTCACGCGATTTTGTTTGGGAATATCATTTCATTCGTGTTGTGGTGTCTAGATTGACATTTATTGGACCTACATAAGAAAATAATCCTTATGGAACATTTTCCATGAGAAATCCGTTATTTTCAAGTGCTCATCATACCCACTTACAGGGTATACACTTTATATAGCAAACGTAAATCAAGATGACTTCACACTGTGAGTGCCACGCCCAAGATCGCGTAAGGCAGGTAACTATTTCGCATAGTTTTTGGCATAGATAGCGCCAGAGGTTCGTTGAGCTCTCACAAGAAGTTTTCCCATTATTCACATAATTGCTTTGTCTTCCACAAGACTTGAGAATGGCTTGATTAATTGAATTTCATTAATATTAACCACTATTTATAGCATAAGCTTATTCAATCAATCATAATGAGTTGCCATTAAGATCAGTTAACATCAGTTATCTTTTAAAGATGCTAATCGAGAGACGGGCAAACAAGTTTGCACCTTGCCATGCAGGGTATACAATTCATTGCGCTGACCTCAATCACGATCACGTTCGTGTGTCTATCGACTGAGTCACTGTCGCACTGTGGATAGACCCAGGCCATATCTTATCAAAGGAGTCATAAATGAAAGAAGGTAACCGATTCTGGTTATACAAGTACTAGTTATATAATAGGCCGGCTGCAAACTGCAACACCCTGTATACAAAATAAAAAGAGACACACTCGTATCGCTCAACATTTTAGTGGAAATCACCAATAGATAAGACCACACGGAATACACGATAAGTGCGTGGTCTCCTAGTGGTTTGGGCCATACAGCAAATGTTGTTCAATAGCAGAAATGCAGCACCTGAAAAACACGATAATGAGGGGCAGACATAGCAAATGATATATCTATATATAGTATAGCTCTACATATAGTAGGTACGTCTTAGAGTCCGCTTCGCATTATCGCAATTAACCAACGCAAAATGCGTGCAATTTCGAGGGCAACTTGGGCCCATTGTTCGCATTTTTTCTATGCAGATATTACATCACTGCCACTAGAAGCACCCCCTCTTTGTCTCTCTGTCTTTCTCTCTCTCTCTCTCTCTCTCTCTTCTGCTCTACTCCAACTCATTTAATTCCGATTCTGTGAGGCAACGACATTGAAGAAGTTAATGCTCGACAACGAAGGCTGATCCAGCTTTGTGTGCACAACTGTGTGTGTGTGTGTGTGTGTGTGTCTGTGTGTGTGTGTTTACCTGAGTCACTCAGTTGGCAGAAGTGTTCTCACTTCTTTTGAATACTTAGTAGGTGATACTACGTGGAGTAAATAAATGAATAGGCACCAAACACTTAAGTAAAGGAAACATTGCAAGACTTATACATCATTCAGTTGCCAAGTTTTTACTAGTCACACTGTGCCAGCTAAGAGGGAAGAGGTAGTGGGGGAGGGGTGGAAGTGGGGCAAGGCTGTTTCGCGATCAGTCGACTCCAGCTAAGCAGCTTAGCGACGCAATTCATAAATGGGTCAAATCAATAGAGCGAGGCTTGAAATTGAAATTGAACATGAAATTCGATACAATTTCAATGGCGCGTTGATAACACAGCAATGTTATGGCATTAACTGATATATATACATACAAATACATATATACATATACATACCATATATACAACATAATGCATTTGTCTGGGTCTGGCTCTGTATTTGGGGTCTGGCAAATGGGTTTAATGTGTTCGTTCAGCCTGCGCCTTGTGGCTTTGTTTGTGTTTGTTCCTGCTATAAAACTGGACAAACAAAATTAACAAGCAGACAAGAGAAGGAAAGAGCGAGAATGAGAGAGAGGGATACGTGTGTGTCTGTTTGTGCGTGTGTGTGGGCTAAAGGAAGTGTTCAGGAAGCGAAAGAGCCGCTCGAAATGGAATGAAAGACACTCGGCGAGTGTGTTCGTGTCGGGGTTAAGGTGCCTCTGCCGCTGCCACAGCCGCTGTTGCTGCTGCGGCATGCCGCATGTGGCAACTATCGCTTCATTAGACGCCGCACAAGCCGTAAACCAGATTTGCGCCTCGTTGTCTTTCGGTGTCCAAGTTCAAATTGTGCAAAGGAAAGAAAGTCAGCACACAGCGCATACTCAGCGAAGACAGACGGGATGGATCACGACCTGGGCAAACCGGCAGAACAGCTTTTTTTTGCTCCCAGCTTCTTGTCGTTTCTGATTATATTTGTACAAATAACTTTTTGTTAGGTGTGTCTCCGTCATATCACACAGAGGATGCTGATGATGCAGCCTGCAGTGTGTCCCCCGTCTATTCATATGCAAAATACCGACAACTCTGATTGGCAATTGGCCTATCGAGTTATCGAGTCGCACAGTTCCGCAATGGCCTATTAACTATGACAGTGACTGTTCGCGATTAGAAGCTCTTTTTATGGCTAGCTCAGTTTTTTATGGCAGTTTTTTATGTTTTTGTTTTATGTTTTATGCACGTTCAATAAATGAAAGCAAGTACAACATAATTTCACTCACTGTTGTCTGCGTTTCTGGCTTGAATTTCTTTTTCGATTGGGTACCGTTAGCTTGACCCGTCAGCGACACAGCGGCAGCGGCAGTTACAAAACGATCGAACCGCGCACCGAAAACTGACGACACTTGTTGCTTCTGCGCCCCGCGACGGCGACGACTCTTGTAATTTGCTCGTTGTTGTTGCTGTTGTGTCGTTAGCTTTTTTGACTTTGGCACGCGTTCAGCATTTAAATGTTCGTTCTTGAGCGACAATCTTCTTAGCCGTAAATTGTAAACAGTCGAACGAAGCGGAGCCCGGCGATGGCAAACGCACCTTGCAAAAGTTAAAACCTAACTGAACCGCCGCACTCGCTTGCCGCCACATTTTGCATGGCACAGCAACAACAACAATAGCAATGCTCCGATGAATAGCGATGTGCTTTTGAACGTGTATGATACATCGTGACGAATTTCGTGTCAGAAAAAATCGCCTATCGATATGAAGGGGACTTTTTGCGGTTAATTGAACTTGAAATTGCCATAAAAGGGGGTGAGAAAACATTGAAAAAGTGCTGCCACAGCACAACCTATATTCTTGAATTAATTATAGAACAAAAATCAGAAATAATTGATTGACAGTTTTCATACTTTATTGTTCTTTTCTTGTTCATTTACTAATTTCTTTTTATAACAATGCGTTGACTATTCTAATAACTTTTGCAACGCGCCATAATAGCTCAATGTTCCAGATGATTTGATTTCAGAAATTGTCTTTTATTTTGTACCCTCACCTCTTCATATTAATTTACACATTTCAAGGCAAGTGTGAAGTATTTAGAAATTTTCAAAAAAAGTACTTGTACTCAACAACGCTTAAAACTTATGATTAGATAAGACTAAAGCCCTGAGTTTGCTGTATTGCTTGCAGCAGTTTATACTTAAGCCTTTCCTTTGTCTTATACCGTGGCAGATCCAACATATTAAAGCAAGTGTGGGCAACGGGCAGGAAACGTTCATCCGGCGTGGGCTGTATAATAATCTGGCAAACGAAAGGATCAGTTAGATACCATATCCGAGAGAGTGTATCTCAGCTTACCCTGATAGCCTTCATACCCTGAATGGGTATGCGATCGCTGCCCGTCAAATAGTGCAGGAATTTTTTCTTTTCCACTTCGGACAGATCGTGAAAGACTTCCCAGAACCATTTCACCTACAAAACAATTATTATTTTCTATAATGCGGAAACTATTAGTGAAATTATCTGCCTACCGTTTCATCCCCAGACATGTAGCCCTCTTTGTAGTCACAATTGTCCTCCAGTGCTTGCCAGTCGTACTCCTCATTGCCGACCACAACGGCCATTAGTTCCTCTGGCTGGAAAATCTGTAGCACCCGTCCAGAGCAGACCTTCATGAAGCCCTCGTGAAAGGCGCGATAGTGTAGCTCTACCGATTTGTTGAATATGAAATCAACATAGAGATCTACAAATTCTCGCCTGAAAGCATACGCAGTATAAGTATAAGAACGAGTCAACGAGTTCATCTGTAATACACACCTGTTCTCTAGTGTCACAGAAATACTGCTCCCATTGGGCTTCAGAGGTTTGGTCTCGGACTCACCGTAGATGTCGCGTGATATCTCAAACGATAAGTCAAAGACCTCCTTAAAGTCATCGCCCTCGTAGTCCAGCAATGCTTGCATGGAGTTCGCCTCTGTCGGCGACATCTCACGCAGATCACTTAGATCGACCGGTTTCTCTAACAGCTTCTTATACAGCGCCAGTGGAAAGGGCAGATTAATGATGGTGAAATTGTAGATGGCCATGCCGCAGAGTACACCAATGAGGAAGTACATGTTTTCCGTTTCGAATGTGACGTCTGCAAACCACATCACGCGCGAATCTTCAAACTCCTTGAACATGCCGTATTTGGGATCGATAAGATCCTTAAGCAGCAGCATAAAGAATTCCTTTCGCACGCCACCCGCATCCTCGGCCTCCTCGCCTTGAAATTTGATTTTAAGCGGCTTCTTGAGATCACTTTGGCTATAACGCTGCAGCTCACGCAGCGAGTCCTGGACTAGATTCTCCCGTGTTACGTTCAATACAATATATTGAGAGACGTGTCCGTAGCTGAGCCAATTGTAAAATGCCTGCAAATAGATGTAGAATACATTAGCAAAGAAGGTTCGCTAAAGAGGGATTAGCAACACACATTGGAGACGGCGTTCGTCATGGCAGAGTGCATTTGCAACGCCTGATCTGCCTGCAACAGCGCTGTCTTAGCGGACGCATCGAAGAGGAATGGGAAATTACAAATGTTAAACTCCGCATTCGACTCAGCCATTATCCAGCGAAGGTACTCCTGTTGCACGTCCACATAGTCTGACAGATCGGGCCAATGAAATAGCTGGTAGTTCAGTCGATCCACCCGCTTGTCGTTGATGCGACACATATGCTCCATAAGACGCAGAATGATGTGCAGATCTTTGTTGTAGGGCAGCAACTGCAAGTCAGATGAGGTTAATCATCTTGGTTTGGATGCGATAGAAACAATATCTTTACCTTCTTCTGTCGCGGCTCGTTGTGATTGATCACCTCAATGTCCATGTTAAAGCTAATGATGTGTATGACAACGTGCAGAAAGTTATTCACCATATTCTCAAAGTAATCCGATGGTGTCTGACTCCACCATTTCTCCAGAACCATTTGCGGATTCTCAGTCAGCTTGTATATGGCGACGGCAAAGGGTACATGTAGTGTCTTATAGTGCTTGGAGTTAACAAACTCATGATATAGTGGCAGTAATAAATATAGGCGCATACTCTCCATATCTGCGGGAGAGGCAACCAGCGAGCCGAGCAGTTCTTTTGTCAGATTGTCCCAGATCTGGAATGTAGTTCGTGATTACCACTGCAAGATGTGACTGAATCCTCAACATTATCATGCTTCCATCACCACTTACCACCTGCTTAATGCTCTGATTCTCCACCTTGCGAAGATTATCGAAAGCCACTTGGGCCGCCTTCAAATCTACGCCATAATTGCGGGAGGAGCAACTAAAGTGCTTGTCCTGGCTCAGCAAAAAGGAACCATTTAGGCAGGCCTGACTCTTGAATATCTGTTCCATGGAGTGCAACAGATCTAAGTCGCTTTGATCGCCCTCCTTGAAGCGTGCACATTGTTTCGTTGCGTCCGCTGTGAGCGTCAGGATCTGTGACTTGGGTCTGCAAATGGAATAAATAGATCATATGTTAGCAGATCCCTTGAAGCACCCAGCTTAATCACTCTCTTACTCATAGATGCGGCAGTCTGCGGGCGGCGATTTATCTTGAAATTGCGAAGTGGTCACTATCGATTGATCACCTCCCGAGAATATCTGATGTATGACAACTGAAACCTGCGCATTGTTGGACTGTAGCAACGTCGAACCACTGGGAGATACCCAAGGACCGACAACCACTTGAGGCAGATTAAGGTTGTTCGTACTGCGTGTACCCAACTGTCCCGAGCTGCCCAGACCAAAGCCATAGATACGTCCACGGGATGGAACCAGCGCCAGTGTATGCCGATTGCCACAAGCCACCTGGGAAATGGTACTACCCATTAGCTCCATCACCATGCGCGGGAGCATCTCATTGGAGTTAAAGCCATGGCCCAATTGACCATACGCTCCAGCACCGCAGGTGAATACGCCTCCCTCGTTGGTCAAAAACACGGAGTATTCATCCCCGCAGGCCACAAAACGCACGCCCAGAGTTCGCAGTGTTTTCAACTGTGTAGGATACGCACGATTCGTTTCATCGTTGAGTCCTAGTTGGCCACAATTGTTGCGTCCCCACCCGAAGACGGCACTGGACTTGGAAATCAGAAAGGAATGATTGCCGCCACAGGATATTGCTGCAACTGGTATGCCCAGCAGAGTGGTTAAACGCATGGGATAATTGCATTGATCCAATTCGCTGGAAGGCTTCACGCCCAGTTGGCCATAGATGTTGGAGCCCCACGAGTAGAGCTCCCCGCCTGCAATGTCAAGAGACTGAATTAAAAAGGGATTGACTGTTAAGATGGGAAGGATTACTTACAGCAGGTTAACGCCAGGCTGTGGTTGTTGCCGCAGGCAATTTGAACCACCGTCGTGGAGACCAAGGCACGTACAATCTTGGGAAATTTAATAACTTCCTGATCGGTGGCATGACCCAACTGGCCGCACTCGTTCTCACCCCAGCTCAGCACCTGCCCCCACTCGGTTAACGCCATCGAGTGTCGACTGCCGCATGCTATTTGAATTATCACATTATCTTCCAGCTCAGGTATCTGCACTGCAATGGAATCGATAGAGATTAATGACTGATAGGGCCATCGATAGGGCACGCATGACTTGTGAAAATGAGATGAGGGGGATGTGCGGGGGGACAAAAGAGAGTACAAACGAGAAGATGGAAGAGTTGTACATACGAAATGGCGACATACGTGGCCTTTTGGTGGGCAGCTCGTGTCCTAGCTGTGAATAATCGTTATTTCCGCACGCATACACCTTTCCACTGCTCGTCAGGAAGAGTGTGTGCCGATGACCGCAGGCTATTTGTACAACTGACGAGTCCGGCTGCCATGGTATTTTATGGGGCGTTAATATCTAAAGAGGGGCAGGCACACACAGGTACACACATTTATTTTTACGGTGTTTGCTCCTGCGCTGCTCGGCACCTACCTGTTCCTCCTCGATGCCGCCAAGGCCTAACTGGCCATGTGATGTATTGCCCCAACAGTACATTTCCATGGTGCTGCTATTCTTATTAGACTTTCCTCTTCCTCGACTTCTGATGATGTGTGTAATTTTCCTCAATATATTGTTCGTTTATGTTAATGTTGCAGCACGATGTTCTGAGTGTCTTATCCAATGCGACTACGCCCTCTGGAACTTTCGAGAAGTCTCCCGATTAATAGAAGCATTCTATTCGGCCGTGCAATCTGCTATTTTACTTTGTGGCTGCCTTTGATCCACGCACGCACACAGATGCATTGGACTATTGCTTGCTAATGCGATACTTCGTCGTCCGGTCGGTCCAAGCCCCTTAGATGAATCGTGCCCCAGGCTTTATATGTTGTCGTTGTCTTATTTCCTTTTTATAAGCGCATTGAGTATGTTGATAACCGAAATCTAGCTTAAAATTCGACAGAAAATTCCTTTCGATTAACAAAAATAACAAATTATAACAAATCAAAACCGCAACAACAACAACAAAAGAAACCAATAAATAATGACGAGAGCTGCCAACTCTTTTATAATTCGCACGTAGCCCATTCACATTGAGTACAATCGGAAATTAACTTGTTATCGATACCTGGCAATGTTATTTATTTAGTTAATTAGTTCAAATACTAAATTTTCATGAGTGGATTTCACAACATATAATTTTATACTTATATTAGATATGCAATTAAAGCTTGCAAGTATTGTTAATAAATTTATAAATTATGTTTTGCATAATTACAAATATGCTGCGAGGAGAGTGGACATGACTTTATCGCCGTTAGCGAATTTCAGCCGGCAACTTACTAGGCTGACGACTGAACTCTGCCCTTTGGCGCAATTAAACTTGGAGTAGAAAACAAAACAAAACATTGATTGCAATTGTTGATACTACTGTGTATAACACTGCTCTATAAAATCTTCAACGCCTAACGGTCATTAAGCGTTGATATTGCGCCATACAACCGGTTTCGCTCGAACAACTTTGGTCTCTCATTGATTTTTGGTCGATTTTTTGTGTGGATTAACAAATTTGTTGCCACGCCAACAAAATGCAGGAGGCATTTGTGAATATAAATAACATTCCCACACACGTTATAACATGGGGCAAATGGATTGAGGAGTCTCTGAACGATGTCAATGAGTTGGTCATCTGTATAACGGGCAATCCGGGATTACCTGGATTCTACACAGAGTTTGGTGGTGCTCTGCAGCGGGAACTGGGCACGGACGGACACAACTTGCCCGTCTGGGTGATAGGTGAGTGTGCCAGTTGTTTGTATTTTATATAGTTTAGTATAGCTTTGACTTTTGCTTAGGTCACGCTGGGCATGACGACCCGCCCGAGGCGAGCATACGCGAGGTGCCGCAGCTCAGCGGAAACCAGGAGCTCTTCAATTTGGACGGTCAAATAACGCACAAAATCGAATTCATCAAGAAATATGTGCCCAGCCATGTGAAGATCCACTTGATTGGGCACTCAATTGGTGCCTGGATGATATTGCAGCTGCTGCAGGATGACAATATACGCAGTCGCATCAAGAAGTGCTACATGTTGTTCCCTACTGTGGAACGCATGATGGAATCCCCTAATGGCTGGACCTTTACCAAGATAGCAATGCCTGTTTATTCTGTCTTTGGCTACGTCTTCTTCACTGCCTTCAATTCTCTACCCATTTGGCTGCGCATCTTTCTCATTCAGATTTACTTCTGGATCTTCTCCATACCCAAACAATTCACTGGCACTGCGCTGAAGTACAGCAAGGGTTCGGTGGCCGAGAAGGTCGTATTCCTGGCGGACGACGAAATGTCCCGGGTACGTGGATTGCAGAGGGAGCTTGTAGCTAAGAATCTACACCTACTTAAGTTCTACTATGGCACCACAGACGGTTGGGTTCCCATCTCCTACTATGAACAGCTAAAGCGTGATTTTCCACAGGTGGATGCGCAGCTAGATAGCAAAAAGATCGATCACGCATTTGTGTTGCGTCATTCCAAGCCGATGGCAACCATTGTCAGCAACATGATACAGCAGAATGTTCAGTGAGTCACGTCCCCAAGCAGTTATTCAAATTTGTTGCCTAATCCTAAGTTTATATACTCTTTCTTTACTTTCGGTACTGTCTGTCCACAGTGCTGTACATAAATATATATTCACCTAAGCAATAAAAGTTTTATACATTCTCGAAATTGTTGCAACACATTTTTTATTTGCATCCTGAATGCGAAGAAGTTATACATAGTTTGGGCCTGAAGTTGATTCTTAATTGCTGGCAGCTGATCCGGAACGAGATCGGGAACGACTACGGGATGGCGAACGTGAACCGGAACCAGAACGTGAACGGGAGCGTGACTTGGACTTAGACTTGGATTTCGACTTGGAGCGTGAACGTGATCGTGAAAGAGATACGGATTTTGATTTGGATCTGCTGCCCGATCGGGAGCGTGAACGAGAACGTGACACTGACTTGGAGCGTGATCGTGAGCCGGACTTGGAGCGTGAACGTGAACGAGAGCGGGAACGTGATCGATCTGATTCGCCGTCAGATTCAATGCGATTCTTTGCCCGCTTGCGCTGCGCGACACCATCGCTCTCGCTGCCACTTCGACTCCGACTGCGCTTACGTCCATGATCGCTGCCACTGCCGCTGCCCGATCGGCTGCCACTGCGACTTCGGCTGCGGCTACCGCTCTTCCTGCTACCCGAACGGGAACGACTTCGGCTACGATCGCTGCCGCTGCCCGAGCCTGAGCGACTAACGGATTTGCTCTTGTTCCTGCTTCTGCTGCGACTTTGCTTGCCATCACTCTCTGATTCACTCGTGGAGATAGTCTCTTTGGAGACGATCTTAAGTCGCTGCTTGCCGGAAAGTTTCTCAGTCGATTCCTTGGATTTCTTTTGCTGCTGCTTCTTCTTCTTGCGCTTGTCTTTGCCTCCACCACCACCAGATTCGCCTTCGCTCTCGCTTTCATATTTCTCCGTTTTGCGTTTGCGTCCGCCTCCTCCCTTCTTGCGTTCGCCCTTGGTGCTCTTCTTCTTGCTGCGTCCTTCACCCTCACGTGGCGCCCCATCGCCACTTTCGGAGCCAGAGATATAGTCATCCTTGCGTGGTCGCCCGCTGCCTTTCTTGCGCTCCTTTTCCGATGGTGCATCCGCTATGATCAGCAGATTCTTGGTCTTCTCCACATATTCCTGTCGCTTGGCAAGCATCTGTTCGCGCGATGTCTTGGCCTCCTCCTCGCGACGCTTGCGTTGTTCAGCCATCTTTAGCTTGAACGCCTCACGTTCCTCCTCTTGCCGGCGACGCAAAGTGCGCTCCTCCTCATCGATGCGACGTGCACGGCCCACATGGTACTGCGCCTGCGACAACAGATCCTGGCAGGTGTTGGCCTCCACGGCGGCTACCTCAATGTTAAAGCGCGTCTTGTCACCGTGCACCGAAAGGTATTGGAAGTATCTAAGGGGCGATAAAGGAAAGATTCACTTTAAGCTAGATGCTCGACTCCAGCTGAAGATCGACCTACTTGTGCGCCAGCTCCAGTTCATGCACCGCCTGCAGGACCACCTCCAGCGTGGACTTCTCATCCTTTAGTATAGCCATGGCCAGGCGAGACAGCACCACAGCAATGTTGAACAGCAGCACAGTGTCCTGCGGAGCCACACGACGCGCCTTGAGCAGCACAGCCTTGGCCTCGACAAGCTTATTGGCACGCAGATAGGCGCGTGCGAGGTACTGCATCACCTCCACATTGTTGTGCTTGTAGAACTTCTTCATGCAGTTCTCGTACATCTGTATGGCGCTTATATATTGCTTTTGCTCCACATAGACATGGGCAATGTTCAGCCAGACGTCACAGAAATCCGCAGTGGCCTCGCGCACCTGTGCAAAGATATCGCGCGCTTCAATGACGCAACCCTTGTGGGCAAGCACAGCTCCAATGCCATTGGTTGCCCAAATATTGCGAGGATCAGTGCGCAGCACCTGGAGGACGATTGGTTAGTGTTGAATTCAATTGAAAGAGTCGATTTCCTTTTGGAAGCTTACCTGCTTGAAGATGGCCAGTGCCTTCTCTTGATGCTTGCGCTCCTTCTCCTTGTCGCGACTGGGCTGATGCAGTGTCTGCAGCGAGAAATTGCCCAGAGCTATCAATGAATATGCATCCGACGCTGTGGCCGGATTCTTCAAAATGGTTTCAAAGTTCTTTTGTCCCAGTGCAAATTGCATTTTGGCCAAATGGAGATTGCCCAGCAGTGATCGAGCATCGGGATTATCGTTGTTGATATTTAAGGCATCCTTGAAGAAATCCGATGCCACAAAGATCAAACCCTTGTCTCGGGCCATGCAGCCCAGTCGTAGATAGCAATCAATGTAATTGGGATGCTCCTTGAGAATCTCCTTGTACAGTTTATCGGCTACATCAAAGCTGCTCATCGCCTCGTTCAAGCGTGCTAGATTATACTTCATGGTCACCTGAATGGACTCGTAATATTTGACATCTTTATCCATCTCTGAGCTGGCGTGCTGCAGTGCCGACTCAAGCGTTTCCTTGGCCATTTTCAGATTACCTAAGCGATAATGCAGCGAAGCCACATTGTTCTGAATCTCCGCCGGAATCTCGTACTTGGCCTTGTCCCGCAATATGCTCGACGCAGTGCCATAGGCACTAAGCGATGCTTGCAGATCGTTCTGCTCCAAAATCTGTGCTAATTCAATCCATGCCTCAATATCCTCGGGAAACTGCTCGGTCACCTTCTTCAGATGTGTCTTGGCCATATCGCGCTTAGTCTGAGAATTGGAGTGTGCGTACAGTGAGCCAAGGATCTTCATGGTCTCGTAGTTGCCAGGCTGTATCTTTAGTACCTTCTCAAAGCATTGAGCTGCCTGTAAACGGGAGAAAGAGAGGGTTAAAGAGAGAGGAGAGCAAAGACAACTACTTCTTACATTCTCCGTGTCGCCGCGATAGATGTACATCTGTCCGAGCCCATAGTGGGGCAGCACAAAGTTGGCTGGGGCAATCTGTGTGGACTGATAGTAGTACTGGAAAGCCTGATCATAGTCGCTCTGGGCATGGAAGCTGCGCGCTAGTTGGTAACAGCTCTCGGCTCGCATTGCCTCGTTCTCGGTGTTGTGGAAGGCATGCAGGGCCAGATGATGCACCTTTTGATAGTCCTTTTTGAAGAAGAAATGGTTGGCCAGATGATTCAGGACCATTGGGTTGGCATTGTCAATGGTGTAGGCCTTGGAGAGCATCTGGACTCCGAGCTTATTGGACTCCGGTTCGAGTTGATTCAGCTTGAGCACGGCCAAACCAATTAAGGCACCAACACATTGCTGGTCTAGCTGCAGGGCACGCTCAAAGGCCAGTTTAGCCTTCTCCGCATTGCCCATCTTGAGGAAGCAGTGCGCCATGCCGATACGCACATTTGCTGGGCAGTTGGGATTCGTTCGCAACGCTTTCTTATAGAAGGCCATGGCACCGCGATAGTCCTTGCGATTGAAAGCAATGCACGCTTTGCCCAACAGCGAGGGTATGTTCGAAGGCGATTGGTTAAGCACAAAATTAAATTGTGCATCCGCCTGATCCATCTTGTCACCCTCGAGCAGACAGAAGTAGGCACGGCCAAGCAAATGGCTTTGGTCGTACATGATAATCTTGTCCGCATTCGTATACAGATTGGTGGCCTTCATGAACAGCTCGCGTTTCTTGTCCTTGGACTTCTCGCGGTAGGCCTCCTGCACATAGTGGGCGGCCAGCATGTCCAGGGCACGCATTTGGTCTGTTTTGAAATCACGATACTCCGTTGTGCCCTTCTCGCGTGCTGCCTCCAGCAGCGTAATGAAGTCATCCGTCTTTTTTTGCTTGTAGTATGCCAACTGTTGGTATGAAAAAATTATGACATGTGGCGTCCAGTTGGAAGAACTAGTGCATGGAAGACTTACCGCCACATTAACCCAAACATGTAGAGGAGCACGCTCCTGCAACAAAATGCTGAACACTTCGGAGCATTCTGGCAATTGATCTGGGTCCACCTCGATGACCTGTAGGAATTTCGAAATTCACTCATTTCATTTTTCCACAACGCGTTTGCAAAAGTCGTGCAGTACAGGCTGCCAATACTAACCTCATCGGTGTCCTGCAGGGGAATTTCGATGCAAGTGGACATTATAGCGGGCGGGGCGGCTCGAAAGCCGAACTTTTACACTGTTAAATCCGTTTTTTTTATCACAAAATGAAATAAAATTCACTTTTAATGCGGTACGCTTGCCAAAAAAAACATTTAGACAGAGTTTTATCGATACTCGGCGTTATTTATTCGATATGTTTGCAATATTAACGTGAGAACGACACAAGTACGTGTCGAATATATCGATAATATCGAAACACGTTCGACCCATCGCAGTCCTGCCACTAGAAATATCGATATAGTATATATCGTAGACATTTGACATATCTAGCTTCTAGTTGTTTATGGGCAAAATTATATATTTACTCCGTATTTAGCAGAAATATGACTTATTTAGTGTAAATTGTAATAGAGAAATGTATTAGGTAGCAGCAAAATGCACGGGGGCACCTGGCGAGTTGGCTTGTGCCAACTGGTGACACAAATGGTCACCACAAAAACCGCAACAGCAACAAACCTCCAAGCAATAAATATTTACAAACAAAGTCAACCAGATGTTGTGTGCCAATTACGTAAGGCCTGTGCTGGTGCATCGAAATTGGCGCTAAATTCTACACGCGATAATCAGCTGTGTCGACTTAGCACACCGATAGTGCAAGCGATAACGAAACGTGGGGCAGCCAGTTATTCGCGATATTCGGCTAGCACGATCATGAACTCGTACCGCAAGGATCTGATACTGATGGACTATGACATCATTGGCTTTGACTTGGATGGCACTCTGCTGCGTTATAATCTGCAGGAAATGACAACGTTGATCTGCAGCGTTCTCAAGGATTTCCTAGTGAAGCAGAAAGGATATTCACCGGCGCTGCTGGAGGTTCCGTTCGATATGGATTTTCTGCAGAAAGGGCTCATACTTGATGGACCGCGAGGAAATGTGTTAAAGCTAAGCAACGAAGCAATCATATTGCGCGCCTCGCACGGCACTCGCCTGCTGACCGATGCCGAGATTGTGGCTGCCTATGGCCCTGAACGACGCTGGGAAGTGACCAATGCATTTTATAACGATCCATTATCCACCTGGAACGGGCCAGCTTCTCAACAGATGCGTGCACTACTCGATTACTTTGACATGCCCACTGCCTTGGTCTATGCCCAAGCTGTGGATATTGTGGACAAGGATAAGGGCGCTCATTACGAACCGTATAGCTACAAAGTGTGGGAGGATCTGCTCGATGGCCTGATGCATATCTACAGTCGCGATAATTTCGCCAATGGTAAGAGTCTCTACTTCAAGGCCATGCGGGCGACGCCCCAACGCTACATCCTGCCCAGCAGTGAGAAGTTGCTCGGCTGGCTCCAAGAGCTGCGCCGCAGTGGCAAGAAAACATTCCTTTTGACCGGGTCGAACATTGATTTTGCGAATTTAACTGCAACCACTGCGCTCGGCAAAGATTGGCAAGATCAATTCGACTTTGTGGTGACCTACGCCAAGAAACCGGGATTCTTTACGATGCAACGACCTTTCCTTATGGTGGACTACGAGGCACAGCGTGAAGTGCCTGACAGTGAGCTGAGCCACCAGGCGGAACTCCAGTCGGGTGATATATACTCGCAGGGCAATTGGCAACAGTTGCACAGTGCGCTGGCCAAGCTGATTGGCAAGGAGACGCGTGCGGCACGTGCTCTTTACTTTGGAGACAACATTATACAGGATATCTACACGCCGGTCAAGTATGGCGGCTTTGATACGGTGGCCATCGCCGAGGAGCTCTTCCTAACCGAACAGAAAGACTATCCCTTCAACTCTGTGCTGTCTTCGAAGTTCTGGGATTCATATTTCACCATTGGCAACACGCCGACCCTTTGGTCTGGCTTCATTGCCAACTATGCACAAATCTGTGTCTCCTCCATGGATCAGATGGCCCAAATGCCGCCCTCGGAGCGTATTGTCTGCACTAATGTCAGTGGTTTCTATCCCTCTGTGCCTGAATCGTTGCTCAGCAGCAACCTAACGACCTGCTGGCATGGAGGTCGCGTCTAATAATCTCCTTCGCAATTTTTAATTTGAAGCTGATTCCAAATTTAGCTACATGCAATTTGTAGATATAGAAATTATACTATACAACGTACAATAACAATAAACAAAATGGAAATTAATCTATTATTTCACATAGACAATTCCACAGCCTGCGCTTAGTATTCTTAAATTGCTCGCCATAAAATGATTCTAACTGTAAACAAGCATTGCCTTAGACCTTGTGAAATGATTAATCTTAAGCAAAGGGTTGTATCTACTCTAAGAACTAACAATAGCAGTCCTTAACTATGCAATAACTAACTAACAATACCTTACAATTTATACTCTCGTTACATTTGATTCAGATAGATATAAATTAATACTATATACAATATATATATGTATATATAGTAACTGTATCTTTATTTCCTTTCAATATTATACTAAGTTTTGTGACCATGTGTAATACCCAAAGATAGAAGAAGAAGTACATGTAACTGTGACAATACGTAAAGATACTTTCGAGCTCGTCGACTAACGCAATAAATATGCATGGAAATTGATTGTTTGACTAATTGGATAGGTAATAAAGAGCAATTAGAGCACTCGCTCCACGGCCAGGGCAATGCCCATGCCGCCGCCAATGCAGAGGGAGGCAATGCCACGACGTCCGCCAGTGCGCTGCAGCGCATAGAGCAACGTGACCAGGACACGTGCACCCGAGGCCCCAATGGGATGACCCAATGCAATGGCGCCACCATTCACGTTCACCTTGCTGGGATCCAGTTGCAGGCACTGCAGCACAGCCAAAGATTGAGCGGCAAAGGCCTCGTTTAGCTCATAAAGATCCACTTCTTCACGGCTCCAGCCAATCTTAGTTAACTGGACGAAGAGGACAAAGATTAACAAAGAGAGTTGAATAATTTACTAGCTTGTACTTACTAGTGCTTCCACGGATGTCACTGGGCCCAGGCCCATCACCTTGGGTTCGATGCCGCTCTGTGTCCAGCCGACAATCTTGGCCAGCGGCTGCAGGCCTCGTTTGCTGACCTCCTCGCCGGACATGAGCAGCAGTGCAGCTGCTGAATCGTTGACGCCGCTTGCATTGCCTGCTGTGATGGTGCCGCCTTCCTTGAATGCAGCACGCAACTTCTGTAGTCCTTCCACATTGCTGCCGCTCTTGATGTACTCATCCTTGGCAAACAGCTGTGTGCCCTTGCGATCCTTGATTTCGACTGGAACAATCTCGGCATCGAAGTAGCCTGCCTTCTGTGCCTCCTCGGCGCGCTGCTGCGAAAGCACAGCATATGCGTCTTGCGCCTCGCGACTTATTTGATACTTCTCGGCGAGATTCTCCGCTGTGATGCCCATGTGTATGTTCTCCATGGCATCTGTGAGGCCATCGTTTAACATTGAGTCGACCAGCGTGCCGGGGCCCATCTTGACACCCTGTCGCAGGTGCATCACGTGCGGTGCCAGGGACATGTTCTCCTGTCCCCCCGCAATGACGATCTGTGCATCCCCAGAACGAATCGCCTGATAGCCAAGGGCAACCGTTCTGCAAAGAAAGACAGAGAGAGAGCGAGTCATTCAAGTAAAGTTTGATGGAGTGGGTGTGAAATACAGACTTTAGACCGGAGCCGCAGAGCATGTTGATGCCATAGGCGGGCACCTCAATGGGCAGACCTGCCTTCAGCGAGGCTTGCCGGGCGGGATTCTGACCTTGGCCCGCCGACAGTGCCTAGGGAAACAATAAGAAAGCGTTAGCTCGGTTTTTACATAACAATTAAAGCTGATTTTACAATATATTTATTGCTTTTTTATCTGATAAGAGAACCTCACCTGACCCATGATGACTTCGTTAACCTGTTGCGCCTCGACATTCGCACGATGCAGGGCCTCCTTTATGACCACGCTGCCCAGATCGGATGCCTTAAGTTTAGAAAGTGTGCCATTGAAGCTACCTGGGGAAAGACGAAGAGAAAGTTTTTGGATCGTTTAGCAGCCCAAGAATCTTATTACATCAGCCCAGTTTGCTAGGAAAAATCGTACTACTCACCAATGGGCGTTCGCACTGCGGACACTATAAACACGTCAGACATGGTTAGCGAACAATACTTTGAACAAATGTTTACACTTTCAGTAATAATCACACTTTCAGTAAAATTCAGTAATATGCAATAAATATGTGCACAGTCGAAGCGGAGCGCAGTGTGTGTTGTTGCTAATGAAGGCGCGCTGAAACGAATGAGTTCGCCGCGGCGAGACAACGACAAAACTCACGATAGTCATTTCGCCGCAGCGATGAGTAAACAACAGGCGAGTGTATGCTACGATGACACATTCTAAAAAGGCAAATGTGAGAATATAATCGGTAAGAGTTCAATAGGGTCTCAAAGTTAAAAATGCTTGTCTAAATAAAGTGCGAACTGAAAATATTACTATATTTAATTAAACAATATGATGTTATATTATTAAACTTATTACTAATTCACTTAGTTAACAATTATTTAAAGCAACAGTTAAATAATAATAAGTTCTCTCTCTCGAATGCAACTATCGATATTGACAGCGGAACAGCATCGATACTTTTGGTGCAGCTACGATTATTCTGCTTACGGTATCGATGGGTTGCTGTATCGATACGCTATCAGTCAGTACACAGAAAATTATTTTTTGCTGAAAAAACGCACAAGAACGCGCATAAAAACGCGAAAAGTATCAACGCGACCAGCCAGCGACTGCCAGACAGATCGCCAACCATTAAATTAGCACAGAAGGGATCGAACTTTGAACGCAACATAGTTTTAAGGAGCCGACCGACTAACAGGCACAGCAACAGCCCCAGCCCTCGCCCAACAACAGCAGCAGCAACAACAACAACGCCAACACTACCACCACCACCACCCTAACCAAAGACAACAACTACAACAACTACAGCCGCACAATCACACAAAGCCCGAGTCCGAGCAACACCAGAAAACAAACGCAACAAATATGCAGGCGATTAAATGTGTCGTCGTGGGTGACGGTGCCGTGGGTAAGACCTGTCTGTTGATCAGCTACACGACAAATGCATTCCCCGGCGAGTATATACCCACCGTGTTCGACAATTACTCTGCCAATGTGATGGTCGATGCAAAGCCCATCAATTTGGGTTTGTGGGATACGGCCGGTCAGGAGGATTACGATCGTTTGCGTCCACTATCGTATCCACAGACAGATGTCTTCCTCATTTGCTTCTCGCTGGTGAATCCGGCCTCATTTGAGAATGTGCGCGCCAAATGGTATCCAGAGGTGCGTCATCATTGCCCGAGCACACCCATCATACTGGTGGGCACCAAGCTGGATTTGCGTGACGATAAAAACACCATCGAGAAGCTGCGCGACAAGAAGCTCTCTCCGATCACATACCCACAGGGTCTGGCCATGGCCAAGGAGATTGGAGCTGTCAAGTACTTGGAATGCTCGGCGCTGACGCAAAAGGGTCTCAAGACGGTATTCGATGAGGCCATTCGCTCGGTGCTCTGTCCCGTGCTGCAGCCCAAATCCAAGCGCAAATGCGCTTTGCTTTAATTTTAAGATGCACACACACACACACAGCACACACACACACACATACACTCACATACACAAAGATAAGAACACCCACGAAGCATTGTATTTGTATTTGTCGTCAAGTCTATTTAATATTAACGTAATATTATTAACGAATAACAATTATGTAACTTAAGCAGCAGCAGGTGGAGCAGATAGAGAAGGTGCTGGAGAGGATGCAGTCCCTGCCACGATGCATACGCGCTTTGTTGAAACTTGCCCCAAGATGGAAACGCGCTTGGGAAACCGAATTTTCTACTAACTATTCAAGTTCTGTTAATCCTTGTCCCTTTGTCTTGTTTCCGTTGTTTCGTTTTTCGTGTGTTTTGTTTTTCCCTCCCCAAATTCAATTCGAACTAATTTCTACCATGTGCATTAATTTGAACTAAAAGTTAATTAAAAATTAATGTTGTAAAACCAAAAAAAATAACAAAACAAAAAAAATGGAAATACGAAAAAGATTTGTAATGAAGGAAAGTAATAGAAAAGATAAGCCGGAAAACCGAAAGAATGAACAATCAGTTTTCCGGCTGATAATGGTATTGAATGTTGAGAATTCTCTGATAAAGATACAGATGATATTCATATTGATATTGATATAGAATGATGATGATGCAGTGTATCACTCAGTAAACGTTCCATTGCAATTAAACAATTTAATAACTACACACATTTTGTATTTAGATGTTGATCGAATCGAAGGAAACACTAGACAGCAAGAGAGACAGAAACAAAAATGAAAAATCATGCATAAGATAAGGTTCCATGGGAAGTCGCAATTCCTATATATAGCAAGAACACATATGAACTTTTTAATCAAGCTAGATCCAGGAGCAACTTATAGGTACATATATAAGATATTGTCCTTCGTAAACTATGTACATGTACTGATTTAAAATACACTCAAGCAAACAACAACACAAAATGAGAAACTTTGAATACTTTGTATTTTAAATATATATATCGAAAGAATCAAAACAAAACCAAAAACCAAAAGAAAGCGAACAAGCGAACATAATAATATATAATATAATAATACATAAATGTGTCAATGGAATTCAAATAAAGCATACGAAAACCAAAACCAAACACAGATCTTGAGTGCCCCCAATGCAATTACAGCAGAGTACCATATATAATACAGTTGTATACCATATATAGTATACATATATACATATATATATATATATATACATATATATGTTAATATTTCGTTATATATGTAGACCTTTTACTACTGCAACCTCAACAGGTCGCTTCGGTTTTCGATTTCAGACGTCGTCGGTACGGAGTATCTCGTTGACAAAACTGCTTATCACAGCGAAAACAAAACATAGTGGAAAGAATTATTGAAATCACTTGAGAGATTTGTTGTTCTTGTTGTTGTTGCAGTTGGAATGTTCTCGCAGCTGGAAATTAATCGGGCACAGCGCGGGGCAACAACAAAAGCGTTTTATGTTTATGTTACAGAGGCGGACGCTCGCTCAACATGTGTTGGTTGCGAGTGTGTGCCACTATGCATGTGTGTCTCTGTGTGTGTGTATCTATCTGTGCCCGGTCTGGCTGCCAATGACGTGTCCATATAGAGCGGCGACCCCATGGACCAATCACTGGGAAGCTGTGCAGGCTGACGTGTTTGTTGCCATACGCACATCAATTGAACTCTGTGAAATGATTTCATTCATTTATCTAGGGTATCTTTGAGTTCTATTATTAGTATAATGCACATTTCCAGCAACGGATACTTAACGACTAAACACATATGAATTACAATTTATTTGGCATTCGAGTCGAAGAAGGAGTTTAAGTTCACTCAATTAATCCTAAGAAGACTTGTTCGTCAGTTGTAGGAGTTGATCCTTAATCTTGTCTAGAACTCATCGTGGCGGGCGAGTGCCTCGCCGAAGTCGGTGGCCTGGGAGCCCACGAACACATCGTACTTGTCCAGCACCTCAGCTTTGGTCAGTTGCTCATCATGATCTACGTCAGCCTCGAATATCAGGTGCCTGGCCTCGCTGTCGGCGTGATCGAAGTCATTGGGCACAATCCACTGTCGTATTTCCGCTTCGTTGAGATAACCGTCGTTGTCCAGGTCACGATGCGAGCTGAATACCTCGCGTTCGCTGAGCACCCATTCGGGCTCCTCTTCGCCCGCCTCCGAGGGGCGGTACATGTCGCCAATGTATTCGTCCACAGAGATTTTGCCATCCTTGTCCTTGTCGAGATCTTCGGTTGTCTCTTGCAGCACCACGTCACGCATGGCCGGATGCTCTTCGGGATGCAGGAAAGCTGTGAACTCCTCGCGTGTCAAATTGTCATCCAGATCCTGATCGGCCACAGCCCAACGGCGACGATCACGCTTCAGCATGCTCTTGTAGGAGATGCCTGTAGAGGAGGAAAACTAACTAAGCGCAAGGGAACAACAGGATATTGCCTTCTCTTACCATGTTCCTCTTCCTCAAGTGCGGCCTTATCCAGCGAATCCATGAAACCGTAGACGCCCTTGCGATACGCCTCCCATGGTATCGAAGTATTGTTCTCGGGATTGTGCTGGCGCCACAGACGACCTACATCTTCGTCAATGTAGCGACGCTGCGTGTAGCTAATCCAATTTTTGAGCTCAGCCTGCGATATCAAACCGTCCTTATCTTCGTCAATGCGATCGACTATCAGCCCCAACCGGCGTTTGCTCTCCTCCGGCGTGAGGTCATCAAACTTCTTGGCCTCATCGGCGCCCAAGAAGGCTTCGTGATCGAACTGTGGATTGTGCTCGCCGCCATCAAAGTGCTTGCCCTGCAGAGAGTCGTGCTCCAGTGGATTGTGCTGCAGCAACACCTCCTCAGCGGGTATGCTAGAAGCAGCGACAAGGGTTATCGTTGCTGCTGCAATAGCAACAAGTAGAAATACTCCAGCTTTCATTTTGTGGATGCGAGACGATGTCTGTTCGCTTTGAGTATTCAAACAAAAGTAATCTGAGGGTTTAGCAAATTCATTCAATGAAGCCTACCAAGAATCGATACTTTTTCCCAAAAGCAGAAATTCAAATCGGTTGCTTTGTTTTATAAAACATTACTTGATTTCATTTATAAAAACCATATATTTTATATGAACTATATGTACATGTCCTTTAATGAATTTATTTGTTGCCTCAATTTAAATAAAAGTAATCTGTTGGTTATTGAAGCCTGCCAAGCATCGATGTTTTTTTAAATTACTAAAAGCAATTCGATATGAAATCGAAAGTTAATCGATAGCTTTGTTTGGTTGTTGTAACGTAAATTTATTTAATTATTAAAAACCTTATAATATTGTTAATTTATGTATAAATAAATATATGTGCAATTAATGTTGTTTATATATAAATTATATTTACAGTTGTTACGTGCATTCATTTGTTGCTTTCAACACTCGCCACCGAATCGTTCAGATCCAGATTGAGCGAACTATAATCTCCAGTGTTGCAGGAAATGCTTGGAATATCAAAATTGGAAAAGCCACGATAGTTGGCTACCTCTGGCTTCAGGGGCGACGGCAAGAGTACTCCGGTTCCCGGTAATTCGCTGTCGATAAGGCTATCTGATGTGGTATCCAGCAGGCTGGTCTCTGCGGGCTTCTCATTACTCCGTTGCACGAGTGGATCAAATTCATCTAGTATCACCTTGGACTCATCCGCAGTGCTATTCTCGCCACTCTGGTCGGACAAGTCAAAGTCATAGTTGATGTTTGTCAGTCCTCCCTGAAATTCGGTGCCCAACATCAGAACATCTCCTGTGTCGTTGCTGGATGCCGTCTCTTCCAGCAGGGAGACAGCATCGAAGGCCGTGTAATTAAACATTGGTGAGGCAAAGAGCTGATCTTGCTGCAGCGGTTGATTCTGTTGCAACGGCGACAGACGTCCCACGGCGCTTATGCTGGTATCCTTAAGGGCTAACGTATGCGCCGCCGTTTCCAAATAAGAATCATCTTCCTTGTCTTTACCTGCATGGGAGCGTTGATTGACTGCGCCACTCAAGAGATTTGACTGGTAGTGCCCGGCAGCGGCCTCCATACTAGGATCGTGCATCAAATGGGCACGCGCCTGCTTCATGAGGAACGACGGCGTCTTGATAGGCAGGAGATTTAGCGGTGCCTTGGCGATAACTGTGTCCACTCTATCCTTTATCTCACGCTGGAACTCGATCAGCTCCCGCTCAAAGTCAGCAAGGCCACTGGTAATAGTTGAGTTGCGCTTCTGCAGTTCCTCCATAACCTTCATGTTCTCCGAAATGAGATGCAG
This sequence comes from Zaprionus camerounensis, assembly GCA_018904165.1. Taxonomy (NCBI): domain Eukaryota; kingdom Metazoa; phylum Arthropoda; class Insecta; order Diptera; family Drosophilidae; genus Zaprionus; species Zaprionus camerounensis. The sequence goes on from JAEIFS010000742.1 coordinate 10,173,074, forward strand.
ACTCTCGCAGGCCAGCAGAGCGCTCTCCCAGGGTGTGCTGTGGGCCTGCTCGCCCGACATCAACGCTTCGAACTCCTCGCTGCTAATGCCGAGGCTCTCCCCATTGAGGTTCTCTATGAAGGCAATGGCCGAACAGAGGTTTGTGAAATAGTAACCGCCCTCGCCGCTCATCACCCGAGATGCGTTCGTGAAACGATTGACGAAATTGATGTTGCTATGCAACCGCACCGGGTTCGCTTTGAGCACCACAAAGATAAGCGCCGGCAGGAAATCATCTGCGCTAGCTGGACCGCCTGTGGCACGTTTCAGCAGTTCGAAGATGTGACGACAACAGCGCACGGTGCAGTTGAGCTTCTCCTGCGGCGAGTAGTACGAGTCGATGCCAACTAGCTCCGATATGGCATTGTAGACCAGATCTCGTGCCTCTGCATTCACCTCGTCGATGCTGCAGTCCAGATGCTTCGACGTTATCCAGTTTAACTGTCGTATACGCTTCTGCACCTTCACGTCACTCTCCTCGTCCGTGGTGAAGTACGGACTAAAGAGGAAACTGCAAAACGAAAAGATAAACATGGATGGATAAAGAGGAATGGGACGGATGACTCACTTGTGATTCTGGGTCATTATGACCTTTTCGAAATAATCTATGGCACTGTCACGGTCTTCGTTGGTGGCAATCTCAAAGCGTGGATCGTTGTGCACCATCTCAGCGAACCTTGTGTACGCATTCTGGACAAGATCGGAGAGCTCGTCGATGTTTTTGCTGCTGTTGTTGTTCATGTATTTGCGTATATCGTGATCTAGTCGTTGAATCTCAATTTTAAGCTTGCGCTTGCCATCATCCGGCAGACGCAACTTGCGCAGCTCCAGTATAAATTGGGTCTCCAAGGCAGTGGGCACCCTGTTGGTCTGATGTTGTTGTTGTTGTTGTTGGGTAACCGATGGCAGCTTATTCTTCAACGTTGAGACAAGGGATTTCTTTTTTGGCATTGTACTAGCTGCTGCTGGCATCTCGTTGTGCTGTTCCTTCTTTGTCTTGACGCGTCCGAGCGAGAGCAAATGCTGTGGCGACCTGCGCTCCAGAGTGCCCCCAGCAGAATTGCTAGCGCTGTTGCTGCTAATCGCCACTTCATGATCCTCGCGGGCTTTCTCTGGAAAATGGGAAGCCCGAGCGGGAGTGACTAATTGTATTGTGGATTCAAATAGATAAACCCAATCGTCTTACGCTTTTTCCTCTGCTTATCGTTGCGCTCGCGAAAACATTTCGAGCAGAGTCCATCGAACTGTGTGTTGCCGTAGAATCCACAACCCTGACGACATTTCAGATCTTGCTGACCGATTCGCAGCGAGGGCGCACGGTTCGCCATGATGGGGCGTGGCTTTTGAATTGATTTGATTGTTATTTCGTTTGATTTCAAGCGTGTTTTAAAGTTACATCGTCAACAATCTGCGTTCGATTGCACATAAAACAGCTGGTGCCTTTCGGCATCGATACCTGTACAATAAATTAACGAAAATTGAATAAAGTACTTGTTATCGTTTGTCGGTGCCTTCGATATCGATACATGTATGTATTTTGGCGATATTTTTGAATTGTAGAAAGGCTGTTAGCTGTTACAATTGTCAAAATCAGTAATGAAATGGAAATTCTAACGCATTTAAGTAAAACACACACTAAAATTAGGAAAGACTTTTATTTATTTAAAAGTAAGTAAATTCGACTTTAAATTTCACTAAAATTGTATTTTAGTATAGTTTTATTGAAATGAAAAACATTTAAATTGCAACTTAGGATATATTATTTGCACAATTTGTTTGCAATTTTGTAAAATCGAATGTGGCGCATAGGAAACGGCTCTCACATTTGTATTAATCTTCTTATATAGTATGCATAAAACACCGTTTTTTTAAATCAAATGACTTGCAAGTTGATATAGTACATATAGATTTAGGACGGTTATACACGTAGAATGCAACTTCTGGTATGTATAGGCAAAAACGGGTAGATTTCTTAAAAAGGGTATACAAAGAATTTGATGTAGGCAAGCGAAATGGTTCACAACAACAATTCGAAAAAAAGCTCAGAGAACACATAACTCTTGTGTAGTAGTATATGTATGTATTATATTTATTTGTTTGTATTTTATTATATTGTTATTCTACGACTAGACTACAAATTTTCAAGTTGACCTAACTGCTCAATACAACTACAAATCGATTCATTTACTAACAGTTTTCTTGTTCCCATAAACATATTCAAATTTGCAGGCAGGCGACAAAACATATACCCACAAGACGTTTCCCTAACAGACCTACATAATATCCAGCTTAATTGACGCACTCCACAAATGCATATTTGACGCTCTACAAACTCTACAAACTTCTCTATTAATACTCTACACTATTTCTGATTTCTGACTAACGTAGCAGTACAAAGATTTGGAAAAAACCATTTGTTGTTTTTTTTGTGTTTGTATTTGGTTTCTTTTAGTTTTCTTTTTAGTCTCACAAATTGCTAATACATATTTAAATTTTCTGCTAAAGTTATCGAAATGCAACCTTGTTATCGTGTGCTCAGCTACCTTTAGTTTACGTATACGCAACATGATCGTTACCATTTTGTTTTCTTTTCTTTGACTGTTGTCTCAATTCTCTATTTCCTCAATTCTCAATTCTTCAAAAAGTCTCGTGAATAGTTTCCTCCTCATTTAACTTACGGACTATAAACTACTAATGATGTCTTTGGCTTCTTTTGAATCTTTCGTCAAGTTTTCAACTCTTATCGACTATCAAATTGTAACTATCGATAACACGTTTTCAACAGTTATGCTCGCTTTGGTTATAGTTTTTGATTAAATGTTCTTTGGTTTTGATTAAGTTTGTGTGTCTACAAAAGATGCGCATTGGTAAAAAATTCAAGTCTAACAATTTGTTGCAATAAATTCCTTGTTCCAAGTGGAATCTCTTGGCCAAAGAGATGTGTGGGCGAAAGTAGTCGACTAGTGAGTACCCTGTGTGTGTGTGTGTGTTTGGATCAATAAATAACAGTAATATTCGAGCACACTCAGCCAGGTTAACTGAAGTACTTAAGACCCGCAATCAGCATGAACTTCTCGATGAACAGCTCCGAGTCGAGCACCTGCAACAGGAGAGAGAAGTTACTGTGGATTCCCAGATTTGCCAAGTATCCTGTGCCACTTACCGCAATGTGTGCAGCGCGTCCAATCAATGTGTTCGCCGTGTGCGGCAGAGCATGATGCACATCGAAGCGCGCCAGCGTCAGCTCCGGCCTGGCCAGAATGGGTGCAATGACATTGTGCACCATTTCCCTGCAAGGCAAAGGAGGATTAGCTAGAAGGGGAGTCACTTGTAGTCACTCAACTCACCTGTAGATGGTGCCCAGTGAGGAGGTGTCCCGCATGGCCGCCTTGCACAGCTCTAGGCGTGCCGAGTGCGCGGGCACATAGCGATCCTGACTGGAGCCGCAGAGCAGAATGTTGCTAAAGTGATGCAGCGTGCTGCGCTGGCTGAGGCGGTAGAGGAAGCTGTTGCGCATGTCCGTGGTGTCGCGCATGCAGAGCTGCAGCAGCGAGCCAGACTTCTTCCACTTCTGCATGAACCACATGCCTGGCAAGGAGCAGAAGAGATGCCTAAGAGGAGGAGCAGTGGGGCTAGTAGGGCAGCTACAACTTACCCATATTCACCAGTCCGCTGGTGTTGTAGAGCGTGCCCAGATGCGGACCGGAGAGCGAGAGGAAGGTGTGCAGGCGCGGCAGCAGTGGACGCATCTGTGGACGCGCCAGTGCGCTGCGCACAATGATGGTGCCCAGCGAATGCGCCACAAAGGAGATGCGCGCCGGATTCAGGCCACAGCTGTCGATATGGTAGAGAATCTCGGCCACCAGCCTGCAAGGCAGAGAGAGAGGGAGAGTTTAGTTTAATCTATCTACAGTTAAAGTCTGCAGTTCACCCACCGATCAGTCATGGTGTCAAAGTCGGAGAAGGTATCGCCCTGATTGCGCTCGGACATGAGAAACTCCAGATTGACGCCAGGCAGCCCCAGCTCCAGGTAGGTGCGCACCAGGCGCAGATCCGCCGAGTTGCCATCCAGTCCATGCACACAGATGACCAGGTGCATGCCATTGGGCGAGAAGGCGCGGTACTCGTCACTGATGTAGAAATAGGGCAGCTCCGAGGCAAGCTGCACGTAGTCGGAGTAGATGTTGCCCTGGTACTTGATCTGCTTGCGGAACTCCTCGCGGCACTTCTCGAACTCCAGCAGCGAGATGCTTGGCGCAGGCTCCTGCCCCGCCTCGGGCTGTGCCACCTTGCGCTTGTGCTTCGTGGCGGATTGTCCATTCGGTTGCTTGCTGTGGCGCAGTGGGGGGACGAGGCTGTTGGAGTTCTCCTTGTTCTCGTCCTGCTCGGCAGCATCGAGGCCATTCTCCTGCTGCTTGCACTGATGATGCAGTCCGGGCGCACGCTTCAGCTCCGCCAGGCTGTGCGACTTCAGCACCGGCTTGTTGCTGAAGATCGCCGGCGTGGACATGGGACGCAGTGACTCGTAGATGTGGTAGACGGGATTGTCGATGGCCCCAATGGGTTGACGCTCCTTCAGTGGTGGTGGCGGCGGCGGCGGCGCTGCACGCACCACATGGCAAGGCAGCACCTTCGACTTGGACTTGCCCACGGAGGCCAAGGCTGGAGGTGCTGCTGGAATGACTAAGGCAGGCACAGCAGCTGCAATGGCAACGGGGGGCGGGGGCAGTGCAAGGGATACGACTGCAGCTGGCGCTGGTTCCGGTGGCGGATCACGAAACTCATCGGGTGGTGGCGGCGCCACAACCACCGCCGTCTCCTGATCCTGATCCTGCACCGTATCCTGAAACTGCTGCGGCGGCGGCAGACAGACCGCGTCCAGTGGCTGCAGATCCTTCAGGCTGGTTATATCGAAATCCGACTTGGACTTCTCGCACTTGTTGCCGCCTCCTCCTCCTCCTCCTCCGCGATGTCGCATGCGTCGTGGCGGCGGTCGTTCCAGATCCTCCACCTCAGTGGATTCCCCATTGGGCAAATGACGCAGTCGATCCAGCTGAAAGCGTGAGCGTTCCTTCTTGATGTTCAGCGTCACCGATGAGATCTTCTTGTGCAGCTCCTTCTCCTTCTCCTTCTCCTGCTGCTGCTGCAGTCGGGCGGGCGTGCGACTCTGACTGTTGCCCGCGGATTGACGCTTCCTGTTGGGCTTGTGCGGCTGCTGTTGCTGCTGCTGCTGCTGCTCGAGCAGCTTCTGTAGACGCAGACGCAGTTGCTCCCCATTCAGACGCGTCTCCAGGCCCATGCCCATGCCCAGGCTGAGCTGCGTGTGTCGCTGCTGCCCGCCGCGATGGTGCCCGGGCTGGTGTCCAGCGCTGGTGATGGTGTCCGGACTGGAGACTGCCAACGAGCTGCGTCGACTGCTCACCCAGCCGCTCTCCTCGCTCAAAGATGAGGTGGAGTTGCTACGCTGTCGTCTCGAATCCGAATCGAACTCTGGAGGTGGCGCCAGATTGGGCAGGGATTCACTGAAGCCACTCGTATTGGGATCACTGCTGTTGGTGTTGTTGTTGCTGTTGGCGGTCGTCGTGGTGGTGGCATCGAGGCGGAAGGGCACGCTGCTGGAGCTGAGCAACTGCAGCTTCTGCATCATGTCGCTCTCGGAGCTGCTCGACTCCTTGCGCAGCGTGCACTGACTGCGGTCCTGTCCCTGCCGCAGCATCTCCTTGATGTCCGACACGCGCACGCGTGCAATTTCCACGGCACGAGGGATCTGCGAGCTGCTGCTCCGGGGCATCGTTGTGTACTGACTGGGCGGCGGAGGCGGATACGAGTTGCGAGGCGGCACCATGGAGTTCTTGGGCAGCGAATTGTAGGCAGAGGCGGAGGCAGTGGCGACGCTCTGCGGGCACAGCTGCTGCTGCTGCTGTTGCTTGGGCGGATTGAGCAGCTTGATCTCGTGCAGATAGTCGAACTTGCCAGCGTGTCCATAACGCTGTCGGAACTCGCAGATGTTGCGCATCAGATCGTCTGCCTGCAGTCGCGCCAGCCCGGCGGGCAGCGTGTTGTAGCTCACCTGGCGAGGATTGCAAACGGCGGCACTGAGTACCGAGGGAGCCTCCGCTGCGCTCTGGCAGCCATCGAGCTGGTCCAGCGATTTGCTGTGCCGCGTGGGCAGCGAGGCCTCCACATCGCCATCGAGATCTTCGAGCAGCCCCGTCACCGAGTGCCTGGAGAGATTGTGGCGCATGGCTACGGCAGCTGGCAGCGCCTCCTTGTTGCCACCTCCCGGTGGCGCAATGGTCAAGCTGGCCTGCAGCACTTCGCCGCCAAGAGCGAAGCGTGGCGTCACCACGCACTTGGCATGTGGATGCGCCGGCGTGGTTCCATTCCCTGGCGGATAGTCATAGTCAAAGTGACAGGCCAGGCAATCCTTGGTGCCATTGAGGCTGCTCGAGGAGTGCGTCTTGTCGGGCAGCGGCGCCTGCGACTTCTTGCGACTGGCAGCCAACGTTGTGGGCGTCTTGGTCTCCTCCAGCTGCGGATCACTGCCAGAGCGACGTCGCGCATAGCTGGAGCCACTGGGCACCACATAGCGATCCTCGAAGATCAGTGGCAGCGAGGCAGCATCGCCATCGATGGGCGTGCAGTGCACGGGGAGTGGGGGCAGCGATTGCAGGTAGCGACTACGTCGTGCCAGCTCCGCGATTGCCGCATAGCTCTGGCAATGCCCGGGACTGGGACTTGCGCCCGTCGCGCTCAGCTCCTGGCAGCCGGCGGCGGCATGGCGTGGCTGCTCCAGCACAAAGAAACCTTCGGCAAAGCGACGCACACGCAGGATGTGATGCTTGCGGGCCAGCAGCGTGTGTACGGCGGTGGAGGAGCGCGAGGCCAGCAGCACGCGACGCCACCAGAAAATGCTCTCCGCGCACAGCTGCGCAATGTCCGAGTTGGCCAGTGTGGCGAAGTCGTCCTCCGCCTCCAGCAGCTAAGGCAAGAAAGACAGCACATGATGAGAACCCTCTTCCTCTTCTCCTTCATCTTGCTCTTGTTCTTCCCCTCCTCCCCAACTCACCTTGGCCTGCTCCATCAGCTGCTGCAGTCGCTCAGCGCTGTCGCCCTCACGCAGAGGTGGCGAACCGATCTGTGCATTGATGCTGGGCGGCAGCACCGTGCTGAACTCGTTGAGCGTCGCCTTGAGCTGCTCGATGGCGCCCAGAAGTAGGCAGCAGATGTCGCGATGGATTTGGCGTGACTGCAGCAGTCTCCCCGTGGGTCCTCCACTGCACTTGGTGGTGCCCCCGATCTGTGGCCCGAAGAAGACCGCCTCGAGTGGACCTGGCGAGGTGTTGCCACGACAGCTCAGCTTGCCGGCGCTCCAAGGCTTCGAGCTGCGTGGCGCACTGCAAAAGAGCAAGAGGGAAGATCAGCTGTGAGGTTAGGTTGCTCTCTATCCATCTCTCTCTCTCACACAGACACACACACACATAGATAGGTACATAGAAAGCTTTGCTGGCGAGTCTACACGAACTACGAAGTTGATGATGACGAATCGAGATCTTACCATAACTTGATATATGAGAACATGCTTTTCCTGACGTCGATAGTCGATAGTCGATAGTGGTCGATAGTCGATAGTAATTCCATTGTTTATTGTGGGGGGATTAATCGAATCGATTTGATGTTGACATTAAAATGAGATAAACATGAATTCGGTATTTAGAAAAGAAAAGTCGGTAGAAAATAAGCTACTTAGGGGGAAAAACGGGGAAAACCAGTGGAAAACATATGGGCAAAATGTATATTGTTATCATAAATTAATGCAAATCAACTACAAAGCAACTTTGGGTGCGTTCTCCTGATGTTGTCACTTCTTAAAGTTGCCTAACCTGCAAATTGGTTCAATATAACCTACAAATATTAATTGAATGCACTTCATTCTGCAAGTTATCGATATAAACAGCTTAACTAAGATTCAATTTCAATGAATTTCTTTTCTCAATAGCATTGCTATCAACATAACCTCAACATATGAAATGATTAACTTACATAAGCGAAATATTAACTCAGTTCGATGAAAAGTTTTAGTATCCGGCAAATTATAATTAATATTGTTGTGCTTTGCAAAAATACCTCAACATATCAAATGATTTACTTACATAACCTCGAAATATTAGCTCAAATCGTTTAAACATTAAAGAATGTCGCATATTAGAATTTACATGTTTTGGTTTTACACAAATTCAATTTAACCTCAAAATACAAATAAAATGTAATTTACTGCAAATTTAAGTAAATAAACTCGATAAAATGTTCTTTTTATGTTTAAATTTAAAAATAAAGTTATATCTTTCTTTTACTTCATTTAAATCCAATGAGCATAACCTCAAAATGTTTATCGCGCGCAGATCAGAGAAGGCGGAAAAGTTCTAATTTCCTTAGGCAACTCAAATCAAGGCACGAAAGGATGCTTCAAGGACTCTTGCATAAAGAGATAATCAGGCAATTTACTGTTACAGCGAGGAAGGGATGAGGGAAGGGTGCTAAGGGGAAGGGGGAGGGCCGATGTAATCAGCATCAAAAATGCACCCCAAGGTCAACAAGGAATTCCAAATTCCGTCGGGCTAATCCATTATTCACCTCACCCAGACGCAATTTTCGGGCCAATCCAATTCATATTTTTACAGTAGGGGGCGTCGCAGAACAAACAAACTAGAGGGGCGTGGCCGGCTTTAGCGATACGAAACAGATTAAGGAAATTTCTATTCAAAAAGTTTACCCTGCAGGGAGCGAGGGGGAGAGAGGGAGGTGCAGTGGTTAGGGAGGGAGGGAGAAGAGGAACTTGAGTTTATACAAACTTTTGCTGTATCAAATGCCGTAGAAATTGACTACGCCGTAGGAAGTTGTGACGCATTGCCGCTGCCGGCAACATCAGCAGCGACAGCGAGGCTACCACGCCCCTGGCACGAATGCCGCCCACAGCTGTCGGCCGTCTGTCAGGACAAGGGGGAGGAAGACAATTGAAATGCGAGAGTCATTAAAATGTATGCACACAGTCGGGTCAGCAGGGGAAGGAGAAAGAGGAGGAGGAGGAGGAGGAGGAAGAGGGAGGGAGCATGCAACGCGGAGGCTGTAACCGGTGGGCGTGGCCATTGTGCGTTGGCGCGGAGCAGGTCTGCACTGTGTGCAATTTTAATGAGTTGGAAATGATTTGTGTCGGGTAACTGGCCGCAGCTTGAGCCGCCCCAGCCTCCAATCAACTGCAGCCTTATGCCGTGTCTGCTGCCTGCTGCTCCCTCTCCCCCCCCTCCGTCTGCAGACTCAATTCACTGTAAAAAATATGACTATGCACGTTGACATTAGAGATCATGTTGTCCCCTCGACGTGCGACGGGTTGGACCCTGCTCACTCACTTGATGTACGGCTGATGCAGTGCCACCAGGCTGGCATGAATGCCCACGCTGATGGCCGCCAGGTGGAAGTAGTCGAACAGCACAGGCAGATGGTAATGCAGTCCACGTCCAGGATGAAAGTTCAGTTGCAGGTTGCGCGTCGAAGCCAGAGCGAGACAGCTGCTGAGGTTGCCTCCTCCTCCGCCTCCGTTGCTGCCACCTCCACCTCCGTTGCTGCTGCTGCCATTCTGTTCGCCGAACCAAAGCTCCAGCTGCAGCGAGAACTCGGCCCGTTCGATGGACTCCTTCAGATGTCGGCTGTCAACTGCAAGAGAAGGAGAGAGGGAGAGAGATGGGTACAGAGTGAGTGACTGAGATAGCAAGCTAGTTAGACAAGTCGCCTGAGTGGCAAATCCCAAGCGCAAATACGACGCGCAAATCTTGCGTGCAAACATGCTGCAACTTATTGCCAGGTGCTGCCACAAGGCAGGGGGGGTGAGGAGTAGAGGTACAGGACCTGCCACTCCTTCTACCACTCCTCCTGCCCCTACTCCTACACCTCCTCTTCCCCTACTCCCCTTTGCTGACTGTTTTTCGCTTAGTTCAGCGTGATTTCTGCCTCTGCCTCTGCCCCTTTCCCATTGAGTTTTCCCATGAATTTAGCAGCAAATTGAACGGCAACTAACGGTACATCTCATTGGCAATACAGTTAGCCAGAGCGCCCACTACCTGCCCCTACTGCCTGCGTCCCGCCCGCGCTTACCTTGTGCCATTTAATCAGATTCAATTCGCTTCACACGTCGTTGCCTTCAACAGCAGGAGGAGGCACAGCTTGTGCTGCCCACACAGCACGGCATTGCCACGCCCCTCGCCGCCTCCCCGCCTCCTCTGTGGCACATAAAATTCATTTGTTTTCATATAACGGGGATTTGCACGCCTTCAGCTGAAGTCGCTTTCATTGCTGGCCATAAAAAGACGAAGCAGAAGCAAAAGAAGAAGAAGCCCGCTACGCAATGTTGCTCATACGCCGCGTGTGACAATTGCAACTAGAGCATTTTAGGTGCTTTGTGTGTGTCGGTGGCATAGTTAAACGAAGGGTGCGCTGGTGGGGAGAGGGGGGAGGGGATGACACAACAGACTGCGTGGCAATGTGGCAGCGTGTTGCAGTTGCAGGCAAGAGAAGGTTGCACGTGTAAAAGAGATAAATTGTTCAGCTACTCAAGTGGGCAGGCAAAAGGAAATAAGGGAGGGAGCAAGAGGCAAGGTGGAGGGACAGTTGTTAAGGGAAGTGGTGGCTGGGGAGGAGAAGGGGGGCAAGGGGTAGGGGGGCAACGCTAGAAACAACTAAAAGTTGTCTGGCAAAAGTAACTTTTTGTTTAGCTGCGGTTTGTGTTGCCTGCTGCCACTTTAGCAGTTGCTTTTGTTATGCTGAAGTACCACAGTTCCCTACTGTGCTCTACCCCTACCCCTACCCCTGCCCCTACCCTGCCCCTACCCTGCCCCGCCCCTGCCTACAGCTTGTGGCACGCACTCACAAGCTGGCGAAAACTTGTCCAAATGAATTAATCACTTTAGCCAGCGCGAGAGTGGATGATGTTGCTCCATTGTTGCTCGACAACAACAACAACAGCCGCAACAACAACTACCCTGGCTAACCACAACAAGTATAACAACAAGGTGTCGGCACAACAAATCGCCAGGGCAGGGCAGGCAGATAGGCAGGCAGGCAGGCAGGACTGGGGCAGGCATCAAGTATCCGCCGAAGTCCTCGAAGTGCTCATCAAATGTGGCAGGAGACAGGAGTGTGAGAAGGCGCAGAGTGTGGTGGGAAGTGTGAGCAAGGGGCAGGGGGATGGGGAAAGGGAGTCAGATTGTCAGTCAGATTGACATGTCGTGCCGCCGTTGCCGGGCAACATGCGCTGCCTGGAGTGAAGGATTTGATTTACACCCAAAGAAAAGTTCACCTCACTTAGTTTTCACTTGCTGCCGCTAATAGAACAGTTTTGTGCCATCATTTTTATGGCAGCATAAACATAAAATAAAACGTATATATATTTAGAAATACATTTATTTAACCCCGGCACCACTCCCCCCCTGCCCTAACGACGCCCTTGCCTTGCAATGTATTTTTATTTTTATTTTTTGTGCTCGCGAACAAAACAGAAATTTTGCCAACGTTTTGCTGGGGCTGTCTCGCTTTTTTTATTGCCCTGCTCCCAATTTACGAGCGTCGCCCACATGCCGCAGCCCTGCCTTGCCCTCCCTCCTCTCTCCTTCCACCTGCTCCCCTGCCCCTGGCATTCGTAGTCACCCCCTGAAATTGACTTTCAATTTGTTTGCCATTTTTGCGCCCGGTTTACTTTTTATGCCATTTTCATATTGTTGTCTGTTGCGATGTTGTTGCTCGTGCTGTTGTTGTTTCACCCCCTTGTTGTTGTTGTCAGTTTTTCCATTTTCCTCATAAAGCGAGTTTTCCTTTGATCTGGCAAATGAGGTCAATGCAACGAGGCGAGTTCGCTTTGTCTGCAAAGAGAATTTCTCGCAGAGAAAATCTAGTGAAAATTGAAAGGAAAATTGCAGGAGAAAATTGCAGAGAGCAAACTAAGGAAAACTAAGGAGCAGATAAGGGAAACTCTATGCCAAAAAGGGCTGCAACTAATTGGCAACGAGAGTGCATCTTAAGGTGTCGCTGGCACGGCTTGCGGAAGGCGTAGCCAGCAGGGGGCGGCTAGCAAATGCAATTACAGCAGCAAATTGAAGTTGCCTGCTGCTGTTTGCCCCTTCCCTTTACCCCCCAGTATATATAGATATGTATATAGTCACTATATACTTGCTGGTCAGACCCGGCCAATCCCTGGTGTGGCAAACTTTTGGCCTGGTGACACGCCACTGAGCCACAAAAGTTCCACTGGGTTCGTCTTTGATTTATAGATCCAATTGAGAAGAGTAAAACTTTTGCGTTGCGTCCGAAAACTTTTGTCGCCCACTGTGCCACAGTGCAGGGCAATATAGTTTGCAAGCCACACACACACTCTACTCACCCAGCAGATGACTACGAAAGTGAATGATGTCGCGCAGCGGCACCTCCTCGTTGCGATAAAGTATCTGAAAGATGCGTGAGGCGCCGCTGCCGTTGATTATGCTGGCGGATGTGCAGCTGCCTCCGCCGCTGCCTGGCAACATATTCCCGGCTGCATCCTCCAGTGGAGTGCCGTGGTCCAGCTCCCTGTCGCTATCACTGGCTGTGCTGTTTGGCGTATCCCCGTTGGCAGCGCTGCCGCCATTTGGCTTGTGCTGCGGCTCCGGGATGCTGGTCTCCACCTGCACGGGCAGGCGGGGTGAGACCCGCAGGCCGCAGCGCACCTGGTAGAGGCTGCAAGAGGAAGAGAGAGAGAGAGAGATAGAGTAGATTAAAAACCAATTAATCATATAATTGTGTGGCATACACTGCGTATGCGTGATAATTAATAAATGCATAATACGCATACGCCGTGTGTGGTGGAGTACGAGCATAATGCATCGATTTGCATAATAATTTAGCATATTTCTTGTCCTTTTTTATACAATTTCGATAATTATACGCAGTTGCTGTTGATTGTTCCTCGCACATTGCGCATACGCCGCGTGTGACGCTTGAAAGGCAAAGTAAATTGCTGTTGCTCAACTCGTTGACACCGTTTAGCACATTTCGTGGCAATTCGCAAAATATTCAACGATTAATCGCATAGTTTGTTGATTATTTGCCGCAGCATAACATTATCTATGCCTCGCTTGACGACAATTGTTTTCGTCGTTTATTATATTTCACATGTTTTTCTCTCTCCTCCAACCACCTTCACCTGTTTTTGTTTATATTTTGTGTGCGAGTTTCATGCGAGCTGCGTTTTTTTTTGTGTATTTTTAACACACGACGCGAGCTGGCCTGACCTGGCAACCTCTTCCTCCTGCCTCGCCGTGTCCTCTCGGGCAGCTCATTCAGCTTCAAGGGCCGCCGTCAACAGCAGAAAACAGACAGACAGACAGTTGGACAGATAGAGAGGGAGCGAGTGAGGGAGAGAGAGGGAGGGAGATAGAGAGGCAGACAGAGAGGCAGATAGAGAGGGAGGGAAAGGGAGAAGCAACACGAAATTGAAATCGCATAAGCGCTTCGCTTCGCTGACAATTAGTGAGTGCTACGGTCACTGCAGCTGCCACGCCCTAACGCCTACAGCTGCCACGGCTATGGCTACAGCTACGGTTGATTGTCTGCATTTTTATTTCTGTTTGTATTTGTATTTGTATTTGTATTTGTATCTGTGTTTGCCTTTGTGTTCCGTATTTGCTTTCGTATTGCAGTTTCTGTTTGCCCTCAACTTGGCAACTTGATCGGCAGAGCAGGGGGCAGGGCAGGGCGAGGCAAGGCGAGGGGAAGTGAAAGAGAGACAGATGGAGATTGTAATTTTTGGTAACTTAAACATTAACTAACGAGCGCCTTTTCCTCCTTATGTGCTGCAGCACATAACGGTGCAATTGACCCCGTTCGCAGTTGGCCCGCAGGCTGCCGCAGTTGGCACTGCTCCAGTTACCGCTGCTACGCATTGCATCACGCGGCATGCCACAAATGCAATTGAAATAGCTCATAAAGTGTTTCAGGTATTTACGAGCTATAAAGTGATCGTTAAGGCAGTGTTTAATGTGCCTGGAATCGATGTGGAATAGAGCAACGGAGCGGCCTAAACGGAATGTTTTCTCGGGTTTGTTAATGGAGGGAGAAAGATTTCTTTCACTGAGAGTGTTTAAGTATGAAAAGGCATACTCAATATCTAAATACCTATAAAGAGGCAAACTAAATAACCAGAATTCTTAATGCATTCCTTTACGAGGTACATATATGAATCTATGCGAAGTACTTGCTGGGGTTGGTAAATCTTAGCAGAAAGATGTATTCTATTTAAATAACTAGGGTATGAGATGTGACTAGTTGGAATAATGCGAATGATATACTAGGCTTTGCTAGTGGAGGGAGAAAGGTTTCTTCTACTAAAACAAAACTCTAATTAATTCTATAAAGAGACATACTAAGTAGCATAATGCATTTCTGTTTCAGATATGCTTCAAGGAGAGAAGAACTATTTGAAATCATACGATATACCTTCTTGGAAGCACAAAGATTTCTTCCATGACAAGAACTAAGGCATAATATATGCGAGACTAGTTGGAAATATATAAATAATCTATTTGGGTTTGCTAATGGAATCTATTTGCTCTGAATATATATTCAGATATGTTTGAAGTATAATTATTCTGAAACTTGCAGATAAATTGTAAAATAGAAAGATTAATTCCTGCTGGAAGATTTCTTTCACAAAAAGTAAACATAAATTAGTGAACAACCCCATTAAGAGTAGGCTCAAAAGCTTTAAATACCTCTTTAGTTATCGTTTATAATGCTTGTTTTTGTTATCGATATCATTAATGTATCGCACTTACCCGCGCTGAAAGAGATCCACATTGAAGAACTTATGCAGCTCGACGGAGAACTCAATGGTGGCCTGCAGGTCGCCCATGATGGACTATGGGACAGCACCAGCTGCAGTTGCTGCTCCAAGTTGTTACTCCCACGCTAGGTGCTCCTACTCTGCCTTTTGCTGCTGCTCCTTCACCTGTCCTCAACCTCTGCTGGACAGCGAACTCAGCAGTTTAGTTAGTCATGCAGCACGCTAAGAATGGATGTGTGTGTGTGTTTGGTGCGAGTGTGTGTGGGTGTGTACACGGCCAGGCATATAAGCTGCAAGTAGAAAAGAGAGAGAGAGAGAAAGTGAGAGAGGTAAAGAATGTGAAAATGTGGTAAGCAGTGCAGGCGGAGTGCCTGCTTCAAGCCAAGTTCGATTAGGGCTGACAAACCGCGCGCGCTAGAGACGCTCTCGATATTTATTGCACTCTGTTGGCAGCTCGAGCAATTGATTGCCCACCCCCTCCCCTTCTATCCACCCCCTCTGGCATCGTAATTGTGCAGTAAGTGTGCCAAGTGGGACTTAGCCAAGCATGCAGAGGGGGGTTGAAGGGGGCATAGACTGCGCTAACTAACTGCAAGTTGCCTGCAGCTGAGGTTAGCAGGTCAGCCGCAGTGAGGGAGAACGAGAAGGGGGTAGGGAGTAGGGGTTGCCCGGTAAACAAAGGGAGAAACCCGTGTTGACAGAACCCAAAAAAAGCAGGGGCAGCCCGCGACTTTGTCGCCGAGAATGAGGCCAAAAGCGAAGGAAAGACAACAACAACAAAATAGAAGAAGAAGGAGAATAACGCGGCGCGGATAAAACTTTTAATCGCGCCAACAAAAGCAACAATAGCGCTTTGCGAACTGTTGTTGTTGTTGCTGGTATTCTTTTTGTTGTTGCTGTTGTTGTTGCTGCTGCTGTTGTCGTTGTCAGTCGAGCGCAAAACCCCACGCAGCGACGCCTACAATAACATTAATGTGCAGCAGTTAATGCGCCCCGCCTCTGCCCTTCCCCCTTCCCCTCTACACCTTTGCCTACACTACTGCCTGCACTGGGTCACAGGCTGCCTTTCACTTTAGTTATATATATGTGTGTGTGTGTGTGAGTGTGTCCATTGTCAATGTGGGTTAACCAGACTGCGCCATTTTTCAGCACAAAGTGCAAAAGAAGAGCGACAAGAAGCAGCTGAGTCTGGAGGGGGAGTAAGAGGGGCAGCCAGAGGCGTAGACATTGTGGTAGATAGAGGGATGCCAGTCAGATTGATAGGCAGAGTAGGCAAAGGGGTGGGAAGAGTCTAGGACAGAGTGTTCCTGCAAGAGGTCGTTAGAGTCCTAGACAGTGGGGGGTCATAAGGGATTAGGTAGGGGAGGTAGGCAGAGGAGGAATGTAGGGTAGGTACGAGTAGGCAGAGGAGGAATGTAGGGGAGGTAGGCAGAGGAGTAAGGTAGGGTAGGTAGGCAGAGGGGTTATGCAGATAGGAGTACATTGTGGGGTCACCCAGCAAGGGGTAGACAGACTCGTAGTTAGTTTTAGTTATGCCACCTGCCGCTGGGAAAGTGATGAGACACTGATGAGACACACTAAGCCTCAATATTGCAGCCAGTACTCTTTCTTTCCCTTCCTCTCTCTTCCTTCCATCTCTCTCCTACCTCCCTCTGAAACCCCCTCTGCTCATGAATACGCAATTTATGCTCGGCCTGTCTCTGCATCGCAATGCGATTTCGCATTCGGCTAAATTAAAAGCAAATTTGTTGGCAGTTTGTCGAAAGTTTTCCTCATGCTTTCCACCATGAGCTCTTCATGCTGTTCACGCTCTTTTCCGCTGCCGCACTGCTGCCGCTGCCACTGGCGAATGACACTTTTAACTTTTCCCTTCAAGCCGAGTGCAAACATTACCCATACGCCGCGTTGTCTGCGCATCCGTTTCTGGATATTTGAAATGTGCATAAACTTTGTAACTGGGTCAACGAAAAGTTACATTTGCCAAAAAGCGGGGAAGAACAGCGAATGGAGTGAGGTAACTTGACTAGTAGATACCCTGGCAAAGAGTATAAGCCTTAATGGAATAGTTGATAGCGAGAAGAAACCTTCATTTAACTTAGGTTTCAAAAACTTACTGTGTTAAAAGCGTAGCATAAATTAGTTCAAGCAAACCTCCTTCTTTACTGCCATTTATAGGGTATCAAAAGGAAAAAAACCCTAGCAAAATACACAAACATTACACGAGGAAACTTTGGGCACAGTTTTTCCCCGAGTGGCCCCGTCGAGTCTAAATTTGGCAACGACATTTCGGACAACAATTGAAAACAGCTCGACGCATTAACAATGGAGCCGGGAGCCGGCTTAGTTGCTTATAATGCGAATTGTCGGCCGACTTAGTCGGCCACAAAAGCCTATATAATGTTTTGATAGTTTTGAAGTGATTCGAAAACTTTTTAATTGCGCAATCAGCCCGGAATCGGATAAGCGGATTGTCGAGATGAAGTTGCTGACTAGAAGAGAGAGAAAGCGAGAGGGTTTTGTGCATTTAATTAAAGCAAGTGAGCTAGATCCAATCCAGATGGGGGTAGGGTTAGGGGTTTTAGGAGAGTGGAGAAGGTGTTGGGATTAAAAGAGAGTGGACTACCCCAGCTTGATTGAGATGTCAGCATGTGTAATAGCTTCAAGTGGATTAGTTCTCTAGTCGAGGTAGACTCTTGAGAAGAGTATGATGCACCTAAGTAAAATAGGAGGTAGGGTTTGAATAGGTAGAGTGAGATAGACCTTAGCCCGAAATGTAGTGTAAGATGTTCAAGGAGAGCGGAGAGGGTATTAGGACTTAAGGAGAGTGACCTACCTAGCTCCAAATGGATTAGTCCTGTCATAGACAAGGTAGAATCCTTAGAAGAGTGGGATACCCCTACAACAGTAGGTAGGTAGGGAGAGTGAGCTACCCCTATTCGAGATAGAGACCTAAGAAGAAATTAAAGATACTTAGGCAGTTGTAAGTTGTTGACGCAGAGTGTTCAGGAAACTCTAACTTCCCAACTTGAATAGTAAATAGCTAAGATAACTTAAAGGAGAGTGCGCTAACCGTACTTTGAATAGTCAGTTAGAGTCTTAAGAAACCTAGTTAGTATTTAAGATAATTTGAAACAGAAGCCAAACGATCGATAAGGTAGTCTGCACTTGACAGCTTCCTGAGTGGATAATGATAATGCTAACGATAATGTTGACTTCGGCGCAGGCAGCAAGGCAGCAAGGCAAGTCGGGAGCGAACCTTGGTGAGCCCTTCTAATGTGCTGTCGATGACAACGAGGCCATAAAAGGAAAAATCAAACTGTTCGTGCTTATCATCATAATGATTATAGCTAATGTCTTTGACGGGCACGGCACGAATTGTGCCGGGCCCAAATGTCCCAGGGACAGTCCCCAGTGGCAGTCCTCGCTGCCTCTCTTTCTCTTCTCTCTGTCTCTCTTTCTGCGCCGCAGACAGAGCGTCGTTTCTTGTGGGTTCTGTTTGGCTTGTTGCGAGAGAGAGAGAGAGAGAGAGAGTAGTTGGGGTAGCTTGCCACCTCTACGCATGGCCCGTCAATGGGCGTACCAACTCCTCACTGCCTGCCTGCCTTCTCCCTAGATGCTGATAAGTTGCGACCCGCTTGGTTGGCTCGTTTTGCGGCACGTTTGTTTTCTTTATGCTCTCGAAACTTTTCTGATAAATAGTGTCATCTTGCCCCTCCTTCGCACCCACACACACACAGCCACACGACGTGTGAATGTGTTAATGTCTAAGGTCAGCCTAGTCCTACAGCCCACATCCCCTCATCCCCAGGCCAGCCTTGCTCTTAGTGCCTCTTGATGGATGAAAAGCTTTCGTGTTCATATTTCAATTTGATGTGCGTCGCTTGCTTTGCTCGCTCGGTCGATTTCCTAACGGGATTCGCCTCGATTCGATTTTCCCCCTCAAGGCTGCAAAATTCAATTAAAAATTTCCGGTATTTTTATTTTTATTGTTCATAATTTTAATTAAACATTTTGCTAATACAGCAAAGGGACGACAAAATGCAATCAGTTTGTAGGCAAATTCATTACGAAGAGATAAAGAGTGAGAGAGAAACTGGTAGAAAAGAGATGAAAAGCAAAGAAAAGCGTCAACTTTTTTGGTTGCCTTTTGTTGTTGTGCATTTTCTGGAGGGTTTCAACTTGGGGAGTTCAGCACGGGCTTCGCGTTCCAAGAATTTCAGTGGGATTTCTTGGACAAGATACCCTGTAAGTGGTTAGTGAAAGAGTGGATCATCCCAGAATACATTTAGGGCCGAAGACTTTACTTCCCATTCACCTCCACCTTTACAGGGCATGCACTAGTCCATCAATTTGTCTCTACCTTTTCTTTTCATGTAATTTGAAACACATTTTGTCGACTTTGTTTGTTATTTTTTGCCTTGGCTGCCCACGAAAATGTTCGCAAAGTCAAGTGCCACGCCCCCATGGCCCTTGCGAGGCCGCCCTTCAATCGTGTCCATGACAACGGGACGAGGAAGGCTAGACAAACAGGAAATAGACAATTTTGTATCAAACGCTGCGACAGAGAACGTCCAAGGCGTGACAGGCAGAGAGCGAGGTCCAGGGGCGTGGCAGGCAGCAGGAGGGGAGGGGGCAAGTTTGCCTGGAAATCTCTTTAAATAATTTAAAAAGTCGACGCAAGCAGCTCGTGCATTTTGTATGTTCTGCGCCAGGTGCAGACAGTTCGCCCAGGCATGTCATAAAGAATGCCCTCAAGTGCCTTCGTTGTGAGCATGAAAATAATTTCCCAGCACCCCGCAGTCTACCACCCTTCCCTCGACGTGCCTCTCATCCCTCACCCCCTTTCCTGCAGCACAATAAAAATTGCCAACAGTTGCAGCTGCTGCCGCCAAAGGGTTGTGCGCTGCGTCGCGTCTTGGCCAAGTGCATCGCGTGCTTAGGCCCGAGTCGAGAGGCGCCACTGGGGAGAGGGGAGGCAGCCTCGCCTACAAAGAGGCCAAAGCCAACAGCAACAAAACAACAACAACAACAACAGCAGCAGCAACACCGAAGGGCAACTCGAGAGCAAACGCAAATCGGGGTATGAGAACCAGAGCAAGTGCGGTACCACGACGGGATTGGGGCGTGCCGGGCGTCTAGTCACGTGGTCAATTGAGTAAGTGAAGCGGTCGAGGAGTTCTAGCCTGACTTTACGAGGGGGCAACTCTAACTTATGTATGAAGCGAGTTGGGCATGAAATATGAATGAGCCTAATGCGGTCTGTGAAGGGTCTAACCCCACTCTAGGAAGTACCCTACACAGAAAATTACTATATATGACATGGCTAGCATAGTCTGGCTATGATGCAGATGGAGCATGAACGTATCCGAGTCAAAGCAAGTTAAATTTATGGGAAAAACTAAAAACTCTCAAGGAAAATTAAATATGAATGAGCTTATTGCGGTCAGGGTAGGGTCTAACCCCAGTCTAGGAAGTACTCTATATAGAAAACACCTATATATAACATCACTAGCTTAGTCTGGCTATGACGCAGAGGGATCATGGGCCAAACTAAGTCAAATTTTGCCAAAAGATTGATAATACACGAAGAAAATTAAATATAAATGACCCTAATGTGGTCAGTGTAGGGTCTAACTCAATTCTTGGAAGAACCGTCAACAAAAAATAGCTAAATATAACATGTATAGCTTAGTCTGGCTATAACTCCTTCGGAGTACGAGGGTATCAAGTCAAATCAAGTCAAATTTTGACAAAAAACTAAAAATACACGAAGAAAATTATATATAAATGAGCCTAAGGCGGTCAATTCTTTGAAGTACCCTCCACAAAAAATAACTAAACATAACTTGGCTACGCAGTCGTAGCATGAGGGTATCAAGTCAAACCAAGTCAAATTAAGAGGAAACTCTGAAAATTCCTAAGGAAACTCCGGTTGGAATTCCCATAATATAAGTCTATATATAGAACATATCGCATTGCATAGCACGCAAGTAGAAGTCTTAATTAGTAGCCAGGCAGCGCTTAAAGAGTCTGGAGGGGGACGGGGGGTTAAGCTCTCACTTAGGCGCTCTTTAAAACCACTCGGAAGCCCCTGGAAACAATGCTCGACAAGTTGCCAAGGAGAGTGAAGAGAACTCAGTAGAGGGGCTGGTAGCAGAGGGGTACGGCAAAGGGGGGGGAGGTAAGCTCTTGGGTTCAACTGGCAAGCTGACAACCTGGCTGAGGTGCTGCAATTTGAATTGGCAGCCAAGCGAGGCAGGGCAAAATTGAATTGCGAGTTTTTATGCTGCATGAGGCAAGCAGAAGGAAGGGAAGGAAGGAAGAACGGAGGAAGAGCAGAGAAAGGGAAGCAAAGGGACGCATAATAGAAACAGGATATTTCATTACATTTGTGCATGCATGAGTGCCGACTGTAGCAGTCACACACGCACACACACTCACACACACACACACACACACACACACACACACACACGGGCAACATTGTTGAAATGCGCAAATATTGGCTCAAGTAGCGGCAATAAAAGAGTCCTCGCTCGTGTTGCCATTATGAGATGACAGACGGGGTAGGGGGGAGCTGAGCAGGGGGAGCTAGCACTGTGTGCAGTGTCTACTGACAGCAGTCTTTCCTCCTCCTCACCCTCAACCTCTCTTCTCTCTCTTTCCCTCTCCTTCCGCGCACAATTTAACATTAAATTAGTCATGAATGTTGTCGCTGCAGCAATTTCAATTTCTCTCCCTACTTCCCCCCCAATTTCCATCGATTGGCCACTTCGACACACCACACACACACACACACACACACCCCGGCCCTGAACTCTGACCCCGGCAACTCCCTCCAGGTGCTTAACACCATTCGAGGCTGTCGCCATATTTCAACAGCTGCGCATAAAAACACGACATAATTTCATCTGCTTAACCCCTGCTTGCCAACTGAAAGAGGAGGAAGTTGGGAGGCAGCGAGGCAGCGAGGCAGGAGGCGTGGCAGTTGGTTGCCCTGCCTGGTGTGGTTAACTTTGCCATGACATGTGGCAAGCATAAAAGAACCATAGAATGTCATGTTTGTTGTGGGCCGAACATGACGTAGAGTGGACGACGAAGACGGCAAAGACGACGTCAACGGCGTCGTCAGCAGCAGCAGCTAACTGCGGCAGCAGCGACATGTGACTCACGCAGCATAAAAGTAGAGGGCAGAAGGATGGGTGGGGGAGTTGTGGCTGGGTGCCAAGGGTGTCAAAACATTGGTAAATTACGCTGTGCAACGGAACTGCGGTTGGGCTAAGGTTGGGTTAGGTTAGGGACGGAAGTAGCCAAAGAAATTGAATGAATCACAAATTTATGAATCAAGTTGGTCATCGAATTTCGAATCAAGAGATGGGAGCATAGAGAGAAGGGTTCAAATGGAACTGGAACTGGAACTTAAACCAGAATTTTAACCGGAGCTGGAACTGGAACTGGAACTGGAAGCGGAATTGGAATTAGTAGCAAAACTGTAACTGAAGATAAATGGAATGAGGCCAAGAATAAACCAAGCACAAATAATGCATTATTTTGTGAGCCGGAACAGAAATAATACCAGTAATATACTAACTAAAAAGTTAAATACTGATTCCATGCGTGAACGGTATGGAAACCAGCACTAGGTACTGTTGAAGAACCTTTACTGACATATGAACTGGAATTGGAACTAGTTACTTACGCGAATACGCAATTAAAGACTTTTGGTATTCAGAGCTGAGGCTTTGATTGCCAGTGGCACTGAAATCAGATCAGTAATCGGAACTACTACCAGGAATTGAAACGGAAGAAGCGGCGAAACCCAAACTAGAACCTGTACTGGGTCTAGAATTTCAAGAGAACCTAGACAGATGTCTGAATTGGAACTAGAACATTACCAGCATCAGTAAGGCAAGCGCTATTGGAAGCAATAGTGATGTCAGAACTGCAAGTAAACCTAGGCAGCTGTTTCAACTTTAAAGAATTGTTCAAGACTCGAACCGGAATCAGAGCAGGAACCAGAACCGACACAGGCATCCATAACTCTTTCATAATATTTGCCAAGCTGAGCTTCTTCACGTTTGAACAATGTAAATTGTGTTGCACAGTGTTCTACGCTTTTAGATCCGCCGGCTAATTGGTCCCCAGACCGGCAGCGAAATTTCCAAATGTCGCACGGCCTCCACTGCCGCCCCCGGCCCCTCCGCTGGCCCTGTTGTATGGTGACCTTTCCCCTGTCGCCTCTCGATTTTGTTGTTTGTTCATTAAATGCGAATTTGTTGTCGACGAGAATTTTAATTGAATGAGGCGCACTCGGAACGTAGCTCGACAATTATTTCGAACGCACAATTCGCACGGTAATTTTGCACCAAAATATTTCCCTCTCTTTGTCTCTATCTCTTTTTCTTTTTGCTTTGCTGTTCTTCTTTGTTTCGAATGCGTTTTTTGCCCTAGGAAAATATTTATTTCATTTTGGCAATGAAAATGTGGAAAATGTATTTTTAACAGCGCGTCGGATTATCTATTTCTCTGCACCGCGTTCTTTGCTTTTCTTTTACGCTGCTTCTTTGTCTTCCTCTTCTTCGTTCTTTGCGTCTTTAGCTTCTGCTTTGATATTTTATTTCTGCTTTGAGGAAAGTTCGCATGATTTATTTATGCGCTGTTTGATTTGATTTGAATTTAAATTGAGGGAGGCAGTAGGGGCGAGAGAGGGAGAAAGGGAGAGAGTGGGTTAGCCGGTACTGAGAAGCAGCGAGAGGGGGAAGGGAAGAGGGAGGGAGAGGGGTAACTGAGTAGCGGGTTATGCCGTCCATTGAATTAATTAGACTGCGACGAGAACGAGACACTTAAAGCGCGGGTGCGTGCCCACTGTGCGACGATGGCAAATGGCCGTAACAGGAGCCAACTAAGTTGTTTCCACACACACACACACACACACACACACACACACACACACACACACGCATACGCACTGCGAAGTTGGCTCGTGCTCGGCAGCAGAAGCATTTTGCCCTAATTTTACTTTCTGCGATGTTATCAGGACACGCCACACACAGACACAACGGGACACACACACGCTCAGGGGGGAAAGGGGTGGGAGGGGGGAGAAGACTCCCTCCACACGGAGACAGCACGCGCACAAAGAGCGCAGGCAACGAGGCGATTTCCTTTTTATATATTTTTTATACATTTTTAAATTGTGACCGCCCACGCACGCCTCCTGCACCTCTCCCTCTCTCTTCTCTCTCTCTCTCCATCTCTCTCTTTTTCAGTCTGTCTCACACTGTCGGCAAACAATGTCATAATTTACGCACTTTTTCATTTGTTTGCGGTTTGCTGGCGCTGCCCGGTTAACATTTTTGGTGTCGCTGCTGTCGTGGTCCGCCGTGGCGCGTCCTCCTCGCGCTCGCCTAATGAAATTAAAGTGGAAAACCAAAAGCGGAAACTGCGGCGTACTCAGCGCCCTCAACGTTGTCGTCGTCTTCGTCGTCGCTGTCGTCGTCACTGTCGCTGACGCGTGTCAAGGCAGCGCGCGCGCGTCCGTGCCGGAAAAATGTCTATAACGAACTGACAGCGCGGACGAAACGAAGCCGACAACGACGTCGACGTTGACTGCGTTTACGGCGGAGACGACGACGACGCGCTCGCCTGCGCCACAGCAAACGGAGCACGGCAGCGACGCCGCCGTCGGCTGAGTTCGTGCGTCGCAACGTGCAGGCAATGTTTTGGTTCGGTACACGAAGAGAGCCAGGTGAGTGTGAGAGAGAGAGAGAGAGAGTAGGAGATAGCACGCATTGCCAGCAGAGAAGCACTTAAGGTTCTCTTTAGTGCGGCACAGTGGAACAAGATAAAATAATATACTGGAAAATATCTTTTGATAATCAACTTCTTGTTCGGATTGGATTATTTTGTATATTAGTTGATTTGTATTTATTATAATAATTTCTAGATATATAACTGGAATAAATTTTCTTTGGAATATGACATTTATTAAAGCTACATCAGGTTAGCTGCATTATATAAGCGGCGTAGTTGTCGAGATAACTAAGCTTATTATACTGTACTATATTTTCTACATACTTAATGAAGACCCGGCAATATCTTCCACTTAAGGTTTACTTCAAAATAATTTTGCATTTTCTTTCTTGAAAGTTGCTCCATATCTTAAACAGTTTCCTCTTTCATTATTAAATTCGATTATATAGTACTTCTACCTTATTATAATTCCATAACTATCTATAGTACTTATTTCTCAAAACCTACTCAATAACTTGCCAATCACAAGTTCTATGCCAACTGTGCAACTTCTGGACTCTTCTAGCAAAACATAACTAAGCTTCTCTTCGGCTCAGCCAGCGCAGGCGTCAAGCTGCTTGTTCTCTGCTCACTCACTCTCTCCGGGACTTACTTACTCACTCTCACTCCATCTCTCTCTGTTACTCGCTTTATCTGTCTTTTTCGTATGTTGCCTTTTGTCTCCAGGGGCTGCCGGGGACTAGCCCATGCCGGCGGGCAGGCAGGCTGGGCAGCTGAGCAGGTGGACAACAGCTCAACAGCTGGACAAGTGAGCAGATAAACAGGCAGTCGCCTTAGGCAGGCTATGTCTCTTAATCTGCCCTCTGTTTCTCTCTCTCTCGCACTCTCTCTCTCTCTATATCCTTCTCTCGCTTATCTGTGCAGCGTGACACAGTAAATCGAGTCGTAGCTCCAGATGATTATATTACTCAAATCGGCATTAGTTTCCTACACTTGGCGGATATACGACAGGTGTCTGTGGAGCGAAAGAGAGAGGAAGATGCAGAGAGAGAGAGAGAGAGAGATAGAAAGGGAGAGCACATCGACAGACACTTTCCATTTTATTTGCGCGCTAAGCGAGCATTGCTCATACGCCTCGTTGCACGCGAGGCGAAGTCTCCATCAGATCGAAGACGAGAGATTAAAGATAATGACGAAAGGCAGGGAGAGGGAATTATTTTGTTTGTGTGAAGTTTTTATTTTTACATGAGAAGATACAAATGCCTAAGTACGAGTTACACGAGCGTATAATTTAATTAGTCTAGTTTCGAAATGTTCCAATCAGACGAACGTATTATAATTATATCATATCATATCGTATCGTAATGCAGCGAGAGCACCTCTTACCAACTAATACACTACATATAATAACTATATTTGTTTTCTCTCTCTCTTCGCTCTGCTCTCGCTGCCCTGCTGCCTACTATATATGTATCATATATCCTAGATATATAACTGTGATATCGGTTATATATGTATGTTATGTTATGTGTGGGAATGTGTGGCAATGTGTGGTGAAGGGGGGCTTAGACGGGCTGCACCTCGCACACGAAATACGTCTCGAAGCTGCAAGGGGAATCGTTCCACTTGAGGCCTTTGCCATCGCGATTCCACAACTCCAGGCAGTTCTCCTCCTCCCCGTTCTCGTAGCGGAAATTGTTCGGTTCGCCGGCATTCCAGTTGGTGAACGTGATGGGTCGCCCGGTGGCCATCCAGAAGTAGTTGCCCTCATCGGCCAGATCAGTGCCGGATATCCAGAAATGCTCGTGGCCCAAGCCTGCAAGAGAAGAGAAAGATTTGAAAATCGTTTTGTAAATAGCCACGCCCACTTGCGGGTGCAGCCAAAAGTGTTTCACGCTGCACGAGCTGCCCTCGCACATTCACTTTTTTTTCGAAACTGAATGCAGCTCGTGATGGCCAGTGGCCGGTGGGGAGACCCCTCTCCCTCCTCCTCCTCCTCCTCCTCCACCTTCAGCTAACGGCCTCCCTTTGTTGACCAACAGTTTCGGGTTACCAACTTCCGCGTCTTATGCACGCTAGAAAGTCAAAGACCGCCGCCGACAACGTCGCCAACATTGCCAATCGCCATCGCCCTTCACCGCATGCCCCGCCCACCTTGCCCCCTTCACTCACCAAAGTCGCGAATGTGTTTCTCCAGTCTATCGTTCTCTTCCTGTGATGAAATGCTAGCCAGGTGCATGCCATGGTAGCGACAGTACTGTGTGGCTTTGAACCAGTTCGCCTGCAAGAGAGAGAAAGAAGATGGACAAAGAGAAAGAGTTAGAAAAAAACCGCAAGAGAAAGGTAAAAATATGTGAGAGACACAGAGACACGGGCTTACAGGCTCCCATTTCTGCCAAACTGTACGAAATTCCAATATCAGACCTCCCCAAACCACACTTAACCTAACTTTTTCAACAGAACCCAACTTTCTCAACTTGGTGACGTTCGAAACCGCAAAACAAGCTGAAGTTCACTCTACAAACAGCTCAAATACGCTGCAGAAATGGAATTTCGATTATACATTTATTTCTTTTGTTTGCCAAATTGTTCATAACCTAACTTTGCACCTAACCCAATGAAAGGGGGTAGAAATGGAACATAACGAGCATAACGAATAATTCTTGGCACCATTTACCAATTCCTCAAATCTTTTTTCTCCAAGTTTCTATAATGGGGAATATTCCTCTTTATCTGCAAAGTTTAATTGTATACTCTACCTATTAATTTCAGCAATTTATATTCTCATTATTTCTATCTGCTTTTTTCATCTCATTCCTTTCATCCCACAAGCACACCTAACCTCACTTTGTGTAGGGTACAAAAAGCCAACAAAAGTTTTTTTTTTTGGGGAATTTGAAAAGAATTTGTGCAGCTCAAAAAGAATCCCTCGACGCGCATAAGGCGCACGTCAGGTAAACACACACAAGCTCCGGTGTCGCCTGTCATTAAGGGGAGAGAGAGGGTGCTACCCTACCCCTCTTGGAGAGGGTGCTCCCTTTCCTCTCCTGCTCTTCTACATTGCCAGCGCCAGAAGTTCTTAGCGCGCACATATGGCCAACTAATTGACTTCTTGGCTTCATTCAAGCGTTGCTTTACAGCCCAATAAACACTTTCAGCGCAGCACGACAACAACAACAACAATAAGAGCAGGAGAGCAACAATAACAACAACAGGGACATTAACACTTTCTCCTCGTCATCCTGAGGTCCTGGGCAGAATGTTGCCACAGTGTGCCTGGCTTTATTCGCGCACAATTACGGCTAATACAATTAAAGCCAAGTTAATGACGTCGTCGACATCGGCGGTCGACCGCAGGCGCTGCACAGGCTGCCAGATGGGAATGGGGGCACAGAGGTAAGGGGGCAGTTAGTTGCGTAATCGATTTAGGTGCGCATCGACGGGCAATGGAAGGAAGCACTCACATGGCCCGCTTTGGAGCAGTTGTGGTAGTTAAAAAGCTTTCCAGGCAGGAAGCGGGAAGGGAGGGAGGCGGAGGAGGAGTGGGTATCTGCCTGGAGCGAGTGCTGGAGTTGCTGAGGTTGCCATGGTTTGGCTAATTGGGAGTGTGGTTGCATAAGGGCGGAGTAAGGACGCTTCCGACCAGCAGCCCATTAGTGTTAATTGAATATGAAATTGCATTTATTGCTATATTGATATGTGTTCAGGGGGCGTGTGGCAAATGTTGTGAAAGTGTTGGCCAACTCGTAACCAAATCAAAATCGCCGACTCTAATTGGCAACCCAAACCGCAACTCCTGCCCCTCCAGCACGCCCTAGTGCGCGCTGTGAAACTGCTTAATTATTCAAAGCAAAAACATAAAACGATGTCGACTTTTATTGACGAACGTCAGCTGGAATCACAGGTGAGAGGGACAGTTAGCGGCGCACATGTCCGCCACATGTGGCATGCCATGTCGTTTACGATCTGCAGCAGTTGCGGAGTTCGCAAATCGTGACATGCTCCAGTTTGGAGCAGTGGGCAGCTGCTCGCCAAGGATTGCAGCAGGAGTAATGCCATGTGGTATTCGTCATGTGATGCAATGCGAGTGCTTGCGAAACAAAAGAGAGTGTAATGTGTGCGAAAAAAACGAAAACGAAACTGGGAAAACGACTTGCAAGGAAGATGTGAGAGGGGGCGCAAGAGAAATGATAGATTGCCGCAAATTATAGCAGAGCATTGATTATTGCAAATGCCAGAGTTGAACAGTGCTGGCAGATATGTGCAACGATTAATCGATAAACATGGTTTCAATTTAGAAGAGTGCCAAAAGGGTAGGGGCAGAGACAGAGGAGGACTACAGATAATAGCACAGATTATTTTAAATGCCGATAATTCATCATTGCAAATCTCCTGCTGCAGCGAATACCAGAGATTATTGCTGCAACGATGAATCAATAAGAGCAGACATCGTTGCAGATCTCCTGCAGGCTGCAGTGAAGTATCGATGCCTGTCACAGATAAAAATTGCAAATAAATACCAAAAGAGAGCATACAAATATCGTTTGACAGTTGCCACAGACTCAGTGTAGTGTTGCATAACATCGACAAGTTCTGCTTGACAACAACACGCGATCGCCTCGTTTCGGCTTCTTGTTCCACAAATGTCAGCAAATTGAATTGAATTTACAACGTCTCAATTAAGTAGACGACAAAATGTTTAACAATTCTGTTAATGTCATTAACACATTGCCATGAGTTGCCCAACTCGCCAACTGGCTGCAGTAGCCCCTTCCTCCCCCACTAGCCTACTCCGCCTCCGCTTTCCTCACCTTGCATACACTCGACTGCAATTAGTGTCGCATTAAAAAACATCAACTGCGACGAGTGCGATTCCAGTTGTTGACTTGACCAACGAAGGCAGTTCGCTATGCGTGTTGACGGCGAATCAATTTTAGCCTTCTGTGTACCCTGTTGGCCATGTAAAGGGAGTATGTGGGATCTCCAACCGAGGAGGGATATGTGCAAATCCTCCTGTTCCCATTATACTTATTACACTGCGCTTGGTATAGCTAATATAAGAGAGAGAGAGAGAGAGAGAGATGTGGTGCTTCTACAACTAAAGGGTATTCACGCGTCATCCATGTTTTCTGATGGAGTTCAGCTAAGTTTTTCGCCTGCGGCATTTGCATTTTTACACACGACGCACGACGATACAAGCCTCGCATTGCTAGTTGCGTAATTCGGCGCGCAGAAATTCCAGTAATAATATAATATTTATTTATGTACATACATATGTACATATGTGCTTAACCTGGTATTCTTAATGGGTGCTTGCCAAAAACATGTCAAGAAAGGGTATGGTAGACTTGCGAATATTTAAAGAAGTCGGCGGTCGGCTCTAATGAATCAGCCCCATAACCATTTTTGGGAATATCTACGATTTCAGGTATGAATTAAAATGTCAACGCGCGACAAATTAAAACGAAGATTCTATAAATTTAATTGCCCAACTTGATTATAGTAAGTGAGAGTGATTCTCTGGGGGAAGAGCAGGTGTGGGGAATGAGGGGAGATACCGTTAGGTGAGTAATGCGAAATTTGAGCAACATGTTTTGGGTATCGTCAGGCTAATCAGCTATGCGACCAATGCAGCCAATTAATGTGCTAATAACGAATTCAATTCGCAATCTACGTGTTTGTCGGCATGTTCACAATAGAAGTGTTTTACGACTAGCTGACAGCGCCTGTGACGCCCCTTAACAACCCCTTCCCCTGCCCACACTCTCTGCCTCATCTTGTTTGCTTGTGCATAAAAAATTAATTACTTTTTTCGCTCGTTTTGTTCCCCAACCGTTTTGGGGTTTATGTTAAGGAACCTCTCCTGTCAGAGACCAAATTGGATTCAACTGACAATAAAAACTCAAAAATTTATAACCATTTCGTTAAGTTATAATTGCAAAAAAGAATCTCAGAGCGAAAACTTGTTCCACATTTCTAAAACTTGCATGATCTCATGCGCTTTAATATCGATTTAAATTTAAAATCTGCATATGTATCTGGATGCATGGGAGTTTATCTAATTAATTTGGTCACAATTATAAATCGTTTAATTTCCATATTATTGCCGAAAGTCTATCACAAGCAATTTCTTCGGCGTCATAAAGAAACTGGTCAGCGAAAAGAAATGCTGGAAAAACAGGAAATATTGCTGCATTTAAATTTTGATTACCTCATTCTACATAGATGCGATATCTTAATCATTCATAAAATTGATTTAACAGACAGTTTAATTGTATTCGAATTTCTTCAGTTCTAAGTATAGAGAGGTATTTGCAACGATATAATATGGATTAGCTCATGCATTTTAAACTGTTTCGTCGATAATTGATGGTCGGGGCAATTAAGAGCATTCCCATTCGCTTTTCGGGGGATTTGAAACACCTGTTTGCTTGGCTGAATATAAAATAATGGTCTCATTGAACTCCCAAATCTTGGGGTCGCATTCCACAGCGTGCGAGTCATGAGAACAAACTGCGAATCGATCCATCGATCTTCAGATCGGACAGATGACCTTTAGCGTCACATATAATAACCATTAGCCTGTGTGTGAGTGTTTCTTTTTCGCACTATCGACTTCCTCTATGACTACTAGTTCTTCTCCAGCGATATAACTGTCCGTTTCTATTCATAAAACTTTACAGATGCATATTAATATTGTATAACTAATTTAATTATTCCAATTTACAATGACGATTTTGGTTCGATTTATGGCTCGACTTTAAAGTTCAAGGAGAGCGCTTTTTATGGTCAAAGAAACACTCAGCTGCCATACTATTTGCATACTCGTCTATCTCTCAGTCGATAAGCTGAAAATCGCGCCCAACTCGCGCGCGTTTCTTGCGCGATTTGAATGGCTACGGTGTGCAGTGCACGCAGATCGTGTTTTTTTGAACCTTTTCGTGTGTAAAGTTTTGACTAATATGTTTTTAATATGAATGATTGTATAAATTATAAGACGTCATATCTCGTGATGCGTATCCAAGCACGCGCCCCTCACCATGGTCGATGAATCGCATCGTTATGCTGTTTAATTTAACGATCCGTTGGCATTGATATCAGGGTTCTGAGACTACTAACGATATCAGTAGTCAATGATGATGATGTTGTTGAGACGAGAAGGTTGTCCATTCCAAAGGTGTGGCGACTTACAACTAAATACGCACGTATGCCTTGGTTTGGTTCGATTGTAGACGAGATCTGAGTGGATTATTAAGTACAGTATACCCTGTCGGGGAACTTTAGTGGGTATATTCTGATAGGATTGGTACATAAACTTGAGATGAGTCTTAACTGAGGTAGTCTTGACTATACCTGGCCATGGATTGTACAATGATTAAGCCCTGTAACACAATTCAAACATAAATTAGAAAGTAAAATTTAAGGCTACACGAAGCTGAACACCTTAACTACAGTTGCACTCAATTTCATTTTAATCCATAAAGAAATACTTGATAAAATACCATTTTGCTGGGTATGTATCTTTCTCTTTCTTGGCCTCGCCTACAGCTGCTTCAGCTTGCCTCAAGCTTTAATCTTCTTAAATGCTTTGCTCGTAAAATACCATATGCAATATGTATGTGCAATCGATGGAGCGGAGAGACCGTTGAACCGTCATCGTGCAACGGTCAGAGCGGTCGCATCGCAGATCGCAGTTGCAGTTTTGTGCAGTTTCTGTAAATGGCCAGTGGCCCACGGAATGCGGCTTACCTTGAAGAAGATGCCGAGGTAGTATCGCTTCTCGCCCAGCTTTAGCAACGGCATCGTCCACTTGTTCGGCATGTACTGCGACTCGTCCACGCAGTTGGGGCAGTCTATAAATATACAATCGAGGAAGCAAGATCAGTAACAAAAAAAGGTGAAAAGAGAATTCCGATAAAAAGTTAACCATAATGTTTTTCGGTTTCTGTTTCGGTTTCTGTGTTTTTTTGTAAACTTCGAAATGCCGAAGGTCGTCGAAATTTGCATTGACAATAACTGTTATTGGGCAGATCTTGAAAGACGCATGCTATGCTGGGCGTATTTATAAATAAGCGGACAGTTATAATCGATAATCGTTGCAAATTTAACCGATATGTTTGCGCTTGTATCGAGTCTCTCCCCGGGGGTTATTACTGGTTTTCTGCTTGATTTATTTTATTGAAATTCCCCAACAAAACATTGTCAAAGAGTTGTCAAATTATGTTCAATAAAGAAGTATATATATATAGTATATACTAAAGTTGGTTAACCGAGGAAGCGCAATGCGTTGACTGATCTATGATTGCTCTAGTCCGAACAGGTTCCCCTTTGCGACTAGATCTGGCTAGGGAAACGAGTTCGTCGTACTGTGACGTACGAGCTGAGAATGTTGTACAATAGATGAGCAGCTGAGGGAAGGGGCGTGGCAGCGGGTGGGATCTACAAACGCTACGCAACGAAACTGAATCAAGGTCGCCCGCGACGTCAGAGACTTTGCCTTCGTGTTCTATACGAAGTATGTGAAGGTCGTTACGTCTATTGGCTGTGGGAGTGGGGGGACTATGTTAGCAAACATACCGTATACTTAATATATGGTATTCTTGCTTGTCTGAAGTTAACGGCATTGCTTTTGTCTTCAGACAGACAATAAAGGTTTCCCCGAAAATGGCAACGAAATTTAATTTCGCGAATGTGTTTTTTGCTTAATTAATCATCCCAAATAACCGCTACAACGCGCCAAGGTCGTCGTCATCGCATAGAAGGCGGCGCTAATGATAATTATAATGATGTCGGGTTTGGTATTGACTGTTGTTTTTGTTGTTGTAACTGTTACTGTTGTTGTTGTTGTCGGGGTCAAGAGTGCAGGCGTTGCGGCGATTCATTGTTGAATTTACACGAAAATTTACAATGAATGACGACCGACAGCAATGGGGCGAGAAAAAATACCAACAATATACCAAAACATTTTCGCCTCCATCGTAAAATGTTGGTAATTTATGAATAATGCCGAATTTCGTAAGCAGCCTAACGGGAACTTGAGCGGCTTCTCAGTTTATGATGATGATGTTGCAAGCATTTAATGTTGCCTCTTGATGACGCTCGTATTTAGCATAATTTCCTGCAAAATTGAATAAATATTCTAAAAAAACGTCGTTACTTCTGAAATTTATGACAATTTTGACTATATAAAAACTCGGAAATTAAAGTAGAAGACAGGTTGAGAACATGTTCTAAGGAACTGCTAAAAGAGGTGGAATGACTAGCTTACAATTACATGATGATTTTAAAAAATGAATAAGTAATTTGAAAAACTCTCTTAACTATATTCATTTAATAGTTTTCAGTGTATAGAACTCTTTTGAAAATTAATACATCATTTAAGAAACTCTTAAGTATCTCTAGCTTTAACGTTCCTTGCTGGAAAAACTCCTAGACGAGAAGACAAACCTGTCTAAAGCTTTCTAAAATTGTTGGCACTTTTTGCAAAATACAGATATCATTTAAGAAACTCTTATGTAGTCCTATTTATATCCTTCCTCGCTTGCAAAACTTCTCAGCTTACTTAAATTTATGGACCTCCAGTAAAATCAAGAAAACATTATGCAAACTCTTTACTTTATCTAGCTATAGCTTTCCGTACTCCTAAAAGAGATAGAATACCTAGCTTAGACTTTATTAAATAAAGAATTCTTCAATTAAGAAATACATTTAAAGACACTTAACAATGCCCAGTAATAACTTTCCTTTCAGCAAAGATTTTCCAACTTCAGTTGCATCATCTCTCACTAATTACCTCATCGATGAGGGGCTAGACAGACAGATGGATGGATCTCCGTTCAACCGGTCCCCAAAATTAAAGGTGTCAAATTGATTAAGTTGATTTGCGCTTGTTTTCTGCAGTTTTCTTGCCATTCTTGCATAATGAATAACTGTTGTTTGCATATTAATAAAGCAAACAGTTTTTGATTTATAAGTGTTTATAAATTTATATACACAACTATCTATATATGTTTGTTCAGTTATAGTTTCGCACGCAATTTGAGAGTTAAACCAGTTCGGACACCTCCAACACGGCTCAAAGTCAATGCCAGCCTCGGGCCCGGGCATGTAATTGAAATCATATCGAAAGAGGCAGACAGACAGAAAGAAAGACAGTTCAGATTGGGTTCACCTTGGGAAAGGCAGGTGAGGACGGAGCCCATTAAATGCTGTCGGATTTAATTTTAATCTCATTTCGGATGTCGTAACTAGTTCGAAACATCGTACGAAACTTCCTGCATAATAAAACATTTGTTGGGTTCTGTTTCTGTGTGTTGTTTTAAACAGAACACGTTTATCTGTCCCCTCCCAAACAAAAGAATCTTTTTTCTGACATGTTTAAATTTAAATTTTCATCAAAAATTGACTTAAAGTTTTTAACCAGTTTTCAGGGGAATTTTGAACAAACTTTAATGGATTTTTATGTTAACTTTTCGCTATACATAAAGTGAGTGCTTTCGAGTCCTACATCGTCATCTATATGGAGCATCTGCTGCAGCTGACCCTGGCCTTGAATGGCATCCTCTTACAGAGCCTCTCCCTCTATTCCCGCTTGCCTACTCCGCGCATTTTAAAATGATTTTATGATCTCCTTTTGTATGATTTATTGTCGTCTGTTTATCGCTGCCTTCTCTCTCATTGACACAATCAATTTTGCTTTATTACGAATATTTCAACAGCTGCCACAGACAGCAGCAGCAGCAGCAACAACAACAACAGCAGCAGCGACAGGTGTAACAACAACAAGAGCAAACAAAAAACACTCAACAAATTTGGTAAAAAACAAAAAACCAAACAGCGAAACAAAAACAAACTGGAGCAGAGATTAATCAATGAAACAGCTCAATACAGTAGCCTCTACATGCAGCAGCAGTAGATATCGTGCGTACTTATATAGTGTGTAAAGATATCTATATATAGACAACATCTCCTTAATTAAAACTCGCGCGGAACAAAAACACGCGCAAGTTTGCAAAGTGAAAGTGAGTTTTGAACATGGAAGGATGTGTTACGCTTATGTAAGAGCAAGGGGAAATCTGAAGAGGGGGAGGGGCAACTCCATCTGGCACATACCCGCAACAGGACCTGCTGCTTTATTCGGCGACGCCATCGTCCTGTCCAGCAACAGCAGCAGCTGAAGGGAGATTATCACAGACAAAATTTGGAATTTTTGCATGTTAACGTCGTGTTCCTCTCTTCTCTCTCTTTCTCTGTCTGTCTATCTTTCTTGAGGAGTCTCACTCGATGATTATGTTTATGGGTTTTTGTTTTCCAAAAATGTTTATTTTCCAGTTATGCAAATCGAGCACTTCCGCATAGATAGCCGAAAAAAAACAGAGATGAAATTTCGCTGTGTTTCTTTTTAACGCATTTTTCAAACGATTCACGGAATGTTGCAGATCGTATGCGTATCGTACCGTATCGTATCGTATTTAATATCGTATGCGTTATCGCGACACTGAACGAGAGATCTCGATGCGGTAATAAGTCGAAAGTTGGCACAGTAGAATAGCCAGAAAGACACTCGGTTTCGATTTGGATTCGATTCGATTTTCTTTGGATCGGAGATCTCGCATGCGCATGCGCGCCCAAACTGACCGTCGGTTGGCGAAGAACTAACAATTTCGGACCTCAGGGGCGACGACTAACGTAGCGCTGTCGATTCTGCGCACAGACAGAGAGCGCAAGGGAGACACAAAGAGAGAGAGAGAGAGAGGGAGCGGCCGCAAGAGAGCAAACACGAGTCAGCTCGTCGAACTGGTTGCTTGGAGCTGCTGCAACTTGTTTGGTGGGGGCTTCTTTTTTTATTTGTTGGTCGAAATCATTGTGTGAATCCATTCAGCTGCTGCTGATGCTGCTGCAGAGGCAGCTCGATCGAGGCACACACTTGTTGCCGAGCGAGGCCTGCAGCCATCGCCGCCGCCGCTGCCGCCGCCGCCGCAGCTTGTCAAGCACTTGACGTTTGAAGCCGCAGACAGACGCGACTTGAGGCAGCAGCTGCTGACCAAGGTGAAACGTCAGTTGGAGCGTGAAAAAAACACACACAGAGCTGCTCCCACACCTCCTCCCCCCAATCCGCACCTCCCGCACGCCCCTTGGCATTATGAAATTCTGGTTATGCGGTTCACGTTCTAAGATTTTGCAATTTCTCTCTCTGCGAAACTGAGTCAAGCTCAAGCGAGTCCATGGAATACCTTTTATGGCGACTGCTTTCGATTTCTTTTGTGATTTCTTGAGTGTTGTCGCGACTGACCTTGAGAAGATTATAAAAATCCGTACTTATACGATTGACGAAAGCAGCACACGCTGCGTATACGCAATGTGTAGCTGCACGAGTTAAAATTTATATCTGTATCTGCACAGTGGGCGTTGGCAAATATTCAACAAAATTCAAGTGTCATTTGCCTTTTATGTGAGCTATAAATTTAATTTTTATTGCTACTTCTGCTTCAATCTACTTCAATCAACTTCAATCATCACAATGCCCGACGCGGACGATGCCTACGTGATGAACGAAATAAAGAAATGGTCGCCGCTACTTGAGATGCTCTCCTTCTCCCTGATCGTCTGCGGTACTATATACCTGCTTATCCATTACTTTACAAGCCCATAAAGAGTGTAGAATTATACATATTATATATAGTATTATACATATATACTTGTATAATACTGTATATAAATATCAATAGCCAGTCGAATCGATTTTTATGTCTGCACATGCCGCATGCTAATTTCCCTTTGTCATTGGAACTAGATCAGCCCAGATCACTCGGAGGGGGTTTTGTAAGTTCCTGTTCGGAAATCGGAAGTAATTAATCGATAAATTTACTCCATCAAGTTACGCTTACAGCAAATTATACGCTCATTATAGATTTCATCTGAAATCTGCGCTTATTATAGACACATTTCAACGAGGGCCGCAGGGCCAAACAAATTCATTTGAATTCCTCAATTCCTAAAACTAGTTTCGAAGTTTGGCGAACCTTCAGTTTTAACAGCACGCATTGTTAACCCCCCATAAATTCGACGAGTTGATTGATTTCCATTGATAGATGGCTAGACTAATGGATCGATGGTCTATTTATATATTTAGATGAGGCTTCAGATGTTGTTAAAATGGTTGCCAAGTTTGATTTGTTGCCAACTGCTGTCAGAATTGTTTAAATAAAGAATCGTTTGTATAAGAATCTTTTGCATTTCTTTCTCTCGTTGTCAAGGTTAATTGCAATTATATCTCTGCTAATTAAATGACATAGAGAGAGTGAGAAAGTAGAAGAGTAGGGAAGATTTATTTCTACCGGTTTCTATGCGGGATTTATCTGAGCTTATCTAACTATTTAGTTTATTTATTTAGTTTCGATGCAAACAATGCAAGATAAACGAGTTTCCTTTTGAAGAGCACATCAATCGATAGACAAGTTCCATGTTTTATTTGTGGTAGGTGTGAATTCGTTTCAGGAATGGAAGGAACTTGAGAAGGTGCAGTCACAGAGTGACCGTCATAAATAACTGTTTCAATATTTGATTCTCTTTTTGCGGCCCTGAATTGCGCAAATATGCTGACAAAATAAGGCATAAATTAAATCGGCAGCGGATGATATAACGGACCCTGCAGATGATATAAACAACACACATTCATCATACGCCTCGTGGGCCGCCAAGCGAAACGCCGCACAAGAAGAAGAAGAAGAAGGAGACACAGAGAAGGAGAGAGAGAGAGAGAGCTAAAGAATGATGTTGTATGCAAATAAAAGGCACTAGCAGGAAGCAAGCAAAGGCAGCTGAAGTTGCAACTTAGTCGATACGCAGATACCCTGTAATAAAAGTAGAACTTTCTCTGAAGGAACTTGAACTAAGCATATGTTCTTGCCAATTACCACTAGCAGATGAGAGTGATTCATAGTTTGATAGATACCCTTTGTGCATAGGGTATACCAGCATCTGCATGCCAAATTTTATAACTCTACCTCTGTTAATAACTATAATCAAACAGTTTGTAAGGAACTATATAGAATGAAGTCCATAATAACTGAACTGTTGATGCACTTAAAGACTATTAAATTATATGTGGCTTCTACTACTACTACTACTACTACTACTATTACTCCTACTACTACTTCTCCTACTACTACTACTATTATTATTATTCCTACTACTACTACTACTACTATTACTCCTACTTCTACTACTACTACTAGTACTACTACTATTACTCCTTCTTCTACTACTACTACCACTACTACTACTACTAGTCCTACTTCTACTACTACTACTACTACTACTACTATTACTGCCACTTCTACTACTACTACTACAACTGCATATAACCTCTTTTAAAACATGCAATAGGGTATACAAAGCTATTGCTGCGGCTGCATCAGCGGAAACTGAAGATAATAAAGCGTAATATTGATGGGATTATGCTGCAAGGGGAGCGCGTTATGTGCGTGATTGATGGACGCCTTTGGTAGCGCCAACCGAGCCCCGACTAATTAGCTAAGTAGGGCTACACCACACGCTCGTCATGCTTGATAACTTCATCGTGACCATTAGACGCGTGATTAATGAACCCTTTCTTTGCCCTACCCTCTGCCTCTACCTCCCTCCCTCCCCTTTGTCCCAACTTACCACTATCGATCTCATTCTCGCTGGGATCGCGATGAAATATCTCGCCATAGTACTGATCATGTTGCTCGGACTCGACGCTCTGCAGCGACTCCTGCCCATCTTCATCGAACTCATCGTTCGACTGTTCCTGCTCCTGCTGCTGCTGCTGCTGCTGCTCATCCTGCTGTGCATCCTCATCCCCCTCCTGATCGTCGTAGCGCACATGCTGACTACTTGGCCTCGCTTGTCGCTTGGCTGCAGCAGCTGCCACTGCCAGCCGATTGCGCTGTGCACCTCCTCCGCTCTTCTTGAAGCTGTCGCTGCTGGCAGAGAAGCCACGCGGACGAGGCCGCAGTGAGGGACGCGGCTTGGGCAGTATATCAGCTATGGTGGGTATCTTTTGGGACTGGCTGCGATTGGGAAACAGTCTTCGCTCTAAATAGTTGGCAAAGATCTGTTGCGTTATCTGATTCTGACGCGCCAGCTCGCTCTGATCCAATTGAAATTGGTTGTTGGTTGAGCTAGAGCTGCCTCTGCTGATGCTGCTGCTGCTGCTGCTGGTGGCGCCTGCAAGCAAAAGTCAAGTGAATACACTCATGATTAATCACACAGAGCAATCGCATGTGGGTCGCAGCAATTGTGTAAGCCGCAACAGGTGGCGGAATGAAGCAGAGGATGCAGAAGCGGTGAGGAGGATGAGGAGCGAGCTATGCAAACAGCGGGCGGCCCACAGACCAGTTGAAGTGGAAGCAAAGGAAATGAGTTGATTAAAAAACGTGGAAGAGACAAGTAGCTAAGATTGGCAGTGGAATCTCGTGGAGGAGTCTGTGGAGGAGACACCTTCAGAGCTTCGACCTTAAATCTCTGGCTTAAGCTGCGTTTAAAGGTCATTTACGAGATAGAGCAACACAGAGGGAGTAGTTAAGTTATTAATGGATAGGAATGTGAGTGGAAGGGACAGAACTCTGTTCAGATATATTTAGCTAGTTAGAAACTTCATCTATAGAGAGTTTCTTCTTATCATGCCCAACCTATGTCTATTTTTAGCAAGGTATCCCAAATTTGCTGTAGATATACTAGGCCTCTATAAGATGAAGGGAGAAGGGAGAGAACTCTGCTCAGACACATCTAGCTATATATGTACCCATTTCTAGCTAGCAACTTCATCCATAGACGACTCTTTTGACTCTCTAGCTTTATCTCTAGATAGCAAAGTACGAGTGTCGTCTTTTTTCTAGCAAGAAACTTCTTCTGTAGATAACTGAATCTTTTGCTCTCTCACTCTCTTGCTAACTCTCTCCCTTTCTCCATCCCTCCCACTCTTTCTATCTCTCTCTAATTGCCAAAAGATAATTTCTGTCCAAGTGCGTCAGCAGCTGCGATCATTAGTCGAAAGATTCGCTTCGGTTTCGCTTTCGCTTCTTTTCCCGCTTCTTGAGGCTCTTTAACGACAGATTGATCGTTTGCCATTTGGCTCGGGCCACGGTCTTACCCAGCTCTTCTTC
The DNA here is from genome assembly GCA_018904165.1 of Zaprionus camerounensis. Lineage (NCBI taxonomy): Eukaryota > Metazoa > Arthropoda > Insecta > Diptera > Drosophilidae > Zaprionus > Zaprionus camerounensis. Next base: position 10,213,880 of record JAEIFS010000742.1, read on the forward strand.
CCCACCCCTGCCAGTACCCCCCACTACCCTCCTCTAGCAGCTGCTGGTGCTGCTGCTTGTGCAACTGTGCCAAGGCCGTCGAAGTTGCCGCTTTTACTGCCCGCAGTTAAAGCTGATTGCAGCGAGTTCCCTCAAAAAACCAATTCCACTTCCAGTTTGGCTTACAGCAGCCTCTGCTTTCCTCTCCCCTCTCTCCTGTTAATGATTTCAAATTGCCAAATAATTGTTATAAATGTTGGCAACACAAAGAGGAAGCCCCATTACACTCCTCATAACTGGGCGCCCCTTAAAGAGCCAACAAAATTGTCATGTGGCCGCAATTTAATTGCTGCCGTTGCCTGTTTGTTTTTTAACCTTTCTCGCGAATTCATTACGCAATTTGTAGTTGCTTTTATTATTCATTATTGTGCACATCATTTAAGAGCTGTCACACTCCCTCCGCTGGCTGACAGCTCAACGTTTTGGAGTGGCAGGCAGCTCGGAAAACAAAACTGTGTGTGGATTATCGCGCTGAAATTGGGAGTGTTAACTCGAGTAGGTGATAAATGGGGCCCTGGGCCTGTCAAGCCCCATCCGAATGTATCGCAGACTCGCTGGCGAAGACAAGTCGAAAAGAAGTGACCGAAAATCAGAGTCGAGTTCACTTGAGGCAAGTTGAGGTTCAACCCTTTTCGAGTGAACTCTGAACGATTTTTGCGTTTCGAAAGTAGAAAGCTAGATTCAGAGAGAGAGAGAGAGGGAGAGAGCGAGAGAGAGACAGTGCGACTCCTCTTCGAAAATCAATTTTACCTTTCTCGCAGACCTCATCTCACATTATTTATGAATCCATTTGAACCATTTAAGATTCACTTTCAAGCATTTAAGATTCCATTTCAATTTCAATTACCAATCTAAGTGCAGTCAGTCACTTCAAACCAATTGATAGCTGATTTTCGACAAGTCATTGTGGTTGTTTCTGGTTTTCTACTACGTCTTCAAGCCATAATTATCTCAAAGCGGACATCCTTCAGCCCACTGAGGTCACTGAGGCAACAATAGCTGGTCTATTAGCTGGGCCATTGTTGATGCCGCGCACTCTCGAATTGTTCTCGCAACTCGAGACAGAAGTATCCTTGAGATACATTATGAGTGTTTCTCGTGAATGCTTTGAGTGCCCCTCGTCGCTGCAATTTACATGCCATTGTTCGCCGTCGAATTGACCAATTGATCAATTGACCAACAATTTCTGGCCCAGTTCGGCAGCCGCAAAACGTGATGGCCTGAGCAATGTACAATCCAGTGCACAATCGGTATCGATCTATTGATCGTTTTGATCGCATTTAATCGCTTCAACGATCTCTGAACCCGCAACGAAAAACGTTTGTCAAGCAAGCAAGCGTGCAGCAAGAGCGTGCGGCATGCAACGTGCTGCAGCAAACGTGTCGTAACCCAGTTCTGTCCGAATTGATGTGTATCTGTATCTAGCAGATACTTCTACACAGACACAGACCGCAGTCGACTAATTGTCGTCGGGCAGGCGCATAAATCATGACAGACTCGTCGAGGATGTTGGGGCTGCCTTGAGAGTGCAACAAGCGAATCGAACAGTAAATCATTTTGACTTGCATCTGTTGCAAATAACCGCCGCCAGATAATGCATCTGCAACGGGCAACGGCAGCAGCAGCAGCAACTGCAACTGCCACAGCAACTGCGACTGCAAATGTATCTCTATCTACAGCTTCATCGCTGAGGGCCACCTAATTGCCGCTTGGCTGAAAAAGAGGTCAATTAGCAGCAGCTTAGAGTACTCCCCAGCAACAACAATAAACACTACAATTACAACTACAATATTAACTGCAAGAGCAACTGCAACTGTAGCGCTTACTCCCTTGCGTAATGCAGCAGCAGCGCATGCCAAAAACGCGTGCAATTGAACATGACAAGACCTGACAAGACTTGCGCATTCCTGCAGCAGCCACAAACAAAAACAACAACACAGTTAAAAAACAATTTCATAGTTTTCTCAACTCATTTTCTGCAGATCAAACTCGCATTTCAATTGCGCAATTAAAGCGTTCGACGCGGCGTATGCGTAACGAACGCGCATACGCCCCGCTGCAGGTGCTGCGGTTTGCAAAGGTACTTAAAAAATATATGTACTATGTATGTATTTTATATTTATATGAACGCATACGCATTTCAATGTTAAACAAGCTTTTGTAGCTTGTCCAACTGACAGTTTAATTAATGACTCCCGTCGCGAGACGCGATTAAGTTCTTCGATTCCTGCGAGGCATCACGAGCCTATAAATTAAGCGATATACCCAATTTGCATAACTGATGTAACTGTGATCCAAGAACTTGCCGGGCAACTTACGCATGCAAATCGAATGGAATCGGACAAATTTGATGATAATTTGGATAAATATAGAAATGGAATTATAATTAAAGTCGCGAAGATTGCGCAACAGGTGAGTGAACTCCACCAGAAGAGATTAGAAAAGAAAGGAAAGACAAAGAATATATACATATGTGTATTCAGAAGTTAAGAACTTGCCATATAGCGTATGTCATTTCCATTCAGCGGGTCATTAATCTCGCCAACCCGAGACCATCTTGGGGCATCTTGTTTCTAACGCACGCGCTGAGGCGGCTTTTGTTTGGGCTTTGAAAATGTCACAAGGTGAAGGAAGCGCAGCAACATCGCCTCGACTTATAAGACGAGTTCCATAATTCTCTCTATTGATCGAAATTTTGTTTATTTATTTCTTTAGTTTTTTGTGAGGTCATCAGCAGCATTCCGAATGCAACGAGAAGAAGAATCTCGCGAAGAATAGAGAAGCAACGAACGAAGATGATAAAATATATTATTGAAATGAGATTGTTATGGCGCACTATCGTCTTGTTGAATATTTCATAAGATCTCTCGATCGAACGACATATAAAGATGCCAATGACATTAATAATTTCGATCGATCGATCGCAGTGTGCGATTTGGCAGTTTATTTCTTAGCTCAAAGCGAGCTAATCCAGTTTCACAGTGGGTCGGGAAGAAAAGAAATTTGGCCAGAATTAAGCTAAAAGTTTTGCATTAATTAGCTTGATTTGCTGTCGTACATAACTAACTAACGGGACTTTTACTGGATACTGAACTACGGTCAGCTGTACCTATGCACTGTTACTCTAGACTGCACAAGGCTCAGCTGTACCCATGGCCTGCTACTGGAAGCTGAACTCAGCTCAGCTGTACCTATGCCCTACGACTGCATACAGAGCTAGGGTCAGCTGTACCTAATTCCCGATACTGTAGACTGCACTAGGCTCAGCTGTACTTATGCTCTGCTACTCCCTCTCTCTCTCTCTCATTCTCTTTCCCTTCTCTTTCTCCTTCTCTACTTCCCTTGCACGCCTCAACAACTTTTGTCGAATCGTAGCGACCTCTGCGGTAATCTTCCTAAGTGCAATATCAAATACGCTCGACCTTGGCATAGTTTGCGGCTCGCCTGAAGTCACTTGACTTGGGGGAGGGGAAAGTGATCGTGTACTTACCTCGCTTGTCGCGGCTGGTTACCTTTGCTTCCTCCTCCTTCACCTGATGCTGGTGCAGCTGCTCGGCTGTCAGTTGTGGTGCGACTGGAACATTTGCTCTGCTGCTGCGACTGCTCTTGATGCTGCTGCTGTTGTGGGATAAGCTGTGCGGCACATTGCGCACCTTCTGTGGAGGACTGTTGTTGCCCGAGTCGACACTGGCCAGCGAGAGGAGCACGGCGAGCACGATCAGTACGAGGCGCATCATTGTCATGGCTAATTTCGTTCAGGCTGCAAGCGCGGGCGCGACACGACTGATGACAGCAGGGAAAGCAAGCCAGTTGACCAGGTCGGGCTTGGCTGGGCTTGGCTAGGCGTATAAGCTGCAGTGGCAACTGGGAACTAGTCGATCTCTAGCGATCTTTAGCGATCTGTCAGCGCTTTCTAAAAACTAAACTCAATATTTAATATGCGATGCGATGCGTACGTGTTATGAAAATCGAGTTCACAACAGGTCGATCGGTTTGGATTGTATCGATCGATCGCAAGGGGGGATCGCTTTGTCTTTTGTCTTTCTGTATCAATGCTTCTCTTTTCTCCTGCTCCCCAAAAATTTCATGACATGGTGGAATAGAGAGCGCCAGGCCATTAATCTGCGGCTGCGATCGGGCCCGGATTAGGTAACTGTGCGATCTTGTCTTGTCTCGTTTCGTTTACTTTCTTTCCGTATCACTTTGGGTTGCTGCCGTTGCGGTTGCGGTTGCTGTTGCGGGAGAACGTGAGCGGGAGACGGTGAGCGGGTGCGCAGCGAGCGCATCGACTCACTCTCACTTTCGTTTTCGGCTTCGGGGGCGATCGCGTTGACCGATCGCAAAAGTAGTTCGCATTTAGTGGCGGGCGCTCGCTCAGTCCAGAGCTTTCTAGGGAACTACCGGATCGATCGGTCGGCTCGGCGCTGCGTTGCGTTAGCTTTCGGCTCGGCTACTTACAGACTAAAGCGTTTGAACGCAACTAAAACACGTCGCGTGCACGCGACTCCTCTCTGGGGCCGATCGAGGCGATCGAGCCGATCTCGAGCGACCGCGGTCAGCTGCTGGCTTGGTTTAGACTCGCTCTCCCTCTCTCTCTCTCTCGATTGTGCTGTCCATCTCGCTTCGCTCTCCCTCTCTCTCTCCCTCTCTCTCTGTTGCTGACTCTCTCTCTCTCTATTTCTCTCTAGCCGGCTCTCTCTCCTAACTTGTTTACATTGACGTCGAGTCCGAGACCGATCCAAGCCTTCGCCGTCGGCTACGCGTTCCTCTGCTGCATTTATCGACCTGCAAATGGCCTTTGTATTGCAGACATCTTCAGGCCGAGCAGAAGCGGTTTTTATTGCATATGCATAGTGGTCAGGTGCCGATAGTAGGGGAGTGGGTAGAGGGAGGGGGGCAAGAGCTATTTGCGACTCTGGGTGCGGTTCTTGCCAAGCAATTGCAAATCGATTTGCTTTACTTGGCGTTTGGCAAGCTGCCCCCAAACAACAACGAAAACTATCGGCTTGGCATGTGAGACGATCTTTTGCCCTTTGTCAGACTCAAATGAAACCACCTTGCCATAATGAATACTGATTATAATCGCAGGCATAATTCATCCCAGTTATGGAATGCGAGCTTTTGTGGCTTATACGGAATGTGAATGTTTTAATTAGAAATTAGTTATCGATGGTTTCCAGATCATTATGATTTCATACATTTAATATGATTATTCGCTTACTATCGTATTTATATATACTTTATCTTATATATTTTTTAGACTTCACATCTTTATTTATATTTTTGTTGACTTTCGTTCAAATAAGACAATATATCGATATGTTTCAGTTTATTATTCACACTTTAGCATACTATCGTTAGTATCGATAGTTATTTGCCTTGTACAGTCGATTTTCATTGACATTACTTCACTTTATCGACCATAATCGATAGTTGCCAATGACAAAATGCTGCAGGCACTTCACATTCCAATCCAAAATTTTAGTTTTATTCTATTGAGTTCTATGAGGTTTCCATTATGTTATGTTAAGTGTAAATCTGGAAGTCTATAATTGTGTAGCTTCAAAAGTAAGGTTCTTGAAGATGGAATTATCGTAGCAGGGTATACCTGTTGTTGGTCAAGTCGCTAGGATTATCTGATTTGACCCTCGCCAGGTGAATGTAGCTCACTTGCATCCTACTTCTTCTTTTTGCCCTTGCCCTTCTTGCCTTTCTTTCCCTTCTTGCCCTTTTTGCCCTTCTTGCCCTTTTTGTTCGCGTCGAGCAGCGCTTCGGTCACGTAGGTCTCCGTGGTCACCTTGCTGACGGGCAACGTAATTGGCTGCTTGGGTGTGCGCAGCTCGATCTCGATGGTGTTCCTCTTGTGCTGCGACTTGGATTTGCTGCCCAGCTTGACAAGGAACACATCGCTATCGGTCTCCTCGCACGTTTTGTAACATACCTGGAGAGAGAGCAAGACAAAGAGAGAGAGTGAGAGAGAGAGAAAGACGAAACTCGTTAAAATTGATGTGGAGATTTACAGCCGCATCGGAATAGGAATTCCAATGCGAATCCAAATCCGAATATGAATGAGACTAGTGGTTGCCACACACTGATTTGGTGCAGCGCAACTGTTGCAACTGTTGCAAGTGTGGTTACGTAACCCCGCCACAATGCAACACATAAACGGGGGGGCCAAGTCATGGACCGTTTGACTCGGTTTCACAGTTCCGCATTCTCTGCACGTCGTGCAGCATGTGGCAAGCAGTGGCGGTACCCACCTCGATGCCCTTCTTTCTGGTATCCACGTTAACGCCAGCTATGGTATTCTTGACGTCATTGGGATCCACCTGCACGCAGCAATTGCGGGTGCACTGAGATGGCGGCCTAGCCGGTATCACAGGGCATCCACCCCCGCAGAGTCGCTTGCGATAGCAATCGACCTTGGCCTCTTCGCGATTACAGAGCTGCGATCGATAGCAATCGACCTTGGCATCCTCGTTGTCGCACGCCTCCTTGATCTTCGAGAAGGGCACATAGTAGTTCTCTGTTGCGCAGGTATCGTTGCCCGAGTACTTCATGTTCGCCCGCACCTTCGGGATCTGCGGATGATTCACTATCCGTCCGCCGGTGCGTCGTTGTATGTGCCTGCGGGCAAAGTCGCTGCGCTGCAACGTCTCGTTGAGGCATTCGTTCGAGGGGCAATCGTCCAGCTGGGGCTCATAGCAGGGATCTCCCTGGGGTCCCAGTTGCAGCTCGGAACCATCGTTGATGCTCTCCACCCTGTGGGTATTCTTCAGTACACGTATGGTCAGGCCGCTTCCATTGAGGCAGGCCTCGAACTCGTCGTAGGCCTCTGGACCCGGATCTGGTCGAGTAGGCTGAATGAAGCACGGTTGAATTTCTGGACTGCAGTCGCAACCGAATCCGCATGTGCACGGGCAGTTCGTTTCGCACGGGCCAGGCGAAGAGCCTACCAGGAAGGTATTAACGCATTTATCTCTCAACGGAGAATATCTCACTTACATGGATTGCATGGCGAACATGCGTCACAAGGATCGCATGGATAACATGGGCCGCATGGGTAACATGGCCTTATCATGTCATCGGTGATTTTGATGTCGCAGTTAACCTTTCCCTTTCCCTTTCCCTTCTTTCCCTTCTTCTTCTTGGCCATATTGATTGGATGTGCTTATATGCTTCTGTATGAGTCTTGAATAATTTTGGGATTTTTGAGATTTATGTAATCAATTTGGATATTGCACTTGGCCAGTGAATGGCGCAATTTCCTTGCTATAATTGCGTGCTGAAAAGGAACGAGATACAGAAACAATCTTACGATTATTATCAGAAAGATATTGTTATTAAAGAGGAGAAGTGACGATGGATTGAAAGGATATCGCAATTGAGAGAACTGCAATAGAGATTTCTTCACATTACCCGTCGAAATCGGACAAATCTGTAACTCTAATGAAATTCTATTAGAAATTCTGAAAAAATTTTTGTTGGATTGTTGACAACATTAACTATCAATGAATTTAAATAATATTCTTACCCTAGACAATTTTGTTCTCAGTCTTGAAGCATTGAAATAACTGAAATTTGGAAAATTTTTATTTAGTCAAAGCACATTCAGCGATTGCTGAGTTTAGAAGGAAAACTGCTACACTTATGCCGAGCCGAACACTACTGAGGCTTAAATCTGATTGATTTGGCGATGATAGCGTTGAGAGTTCAGAATATATAAGAAAAGAATAACTGACTGTATTGTAGAAAGAATTCTTTGGAGCACTAATACATTCGCCTATTCGAAATTTAAATATACAAACACTTTTGCAATACTTTAAATAAGAAAATTACTTATATTTGTCATAAACAATCGAATACAATAATTAATAATCAATAATATTAAACTTAAATTTCAGGATTTCACTTCCGTCGGGAATATCTTTGAACAACATGCAGCTACATTAATCCCTTCCCGATTCCTCATCTATCTCATCAATCTGATCTGCGAATCTGATTCTTTGACACAATTTCGATTGTTTTCTTTGAATACTCTTAATATTTTCGTTTAGGTAATTTAGGTGCTTCCTCAGATGTTTCACATACAACTCCAAATATTGTGTCTTCGACGGGATGCTACACACTGAAGCAGAAAGTAGTAGCTAAAAGATTAGTAGTCCTAATTGTGATCTCTATTCAACTTACCTTTATCCCCACATTCACTACAGCTGCAAGTGTTGCGCTTGCTTACGCAACCATAAGGTCTGACATTGCCAACATATTCGTATGGACACAACTTTGGTGAGGGTTCAGGTAAATTATAAGTGAGTGTTCCCACAACGGATGGTCCAATGCAGTACAGGATAATCTTGATTAAAACGTTACCCGTCTGGTATTGGCACAGATTGAAAATGGGCACCATAACCTTCCTAGCCTCGAATACCGGGGACAGCTCCTCATAACGAGGATCAGGTACCTCGAAGCATTCGCAAACGTCCATTGGTCCCTTACTTGTTGTGTTCAATCTTGGCATTGTCCTTAGATGTGTTATGCATCGATCGTACCAGTCTAGGTTCTCGTGTTTGAATTTATGATCGACAGTGTCGAAAAGTGACTCGATCTCGATATCTGATGTTCCAATCATGAATTTAACTTTACCTTTGGTGTCCTTCTTCTTCTTGGTGACCTGAATCAGCAAGCGATCATCCGACATGATCGGCTTGGACAACGCGAATATGACACGTTTACCCCGATGCTTTTGACCTTTGGCATAATCGCTGTCGCAGATATTAACGTAAACATTGTTTCGAAGACTGATCTCCACGCAGGTCGAATACTCCGAGGGTGCACAACGATTCCGACGAGCAATTATCAAATCATCAATAACGAAATCAATCATATACATCATACCTCGTGTGGAATACATTGCGATCTATTGGTATCTTAGTTAAAAAACAAGAAATTTCGTATAAAACTCAAAAAATTTAATTTAGTTTACATAAAATTTGACTTAAAAATGAAAATATTTTTATCGAAAAACTGTATTGGGATTATTATGATTGGGATACCGTATACTACTAGTATAGGATATACTCCTTTGTCTATATTATGTTTTTCAAGAATAGAAAGGTGTTATAAAATTACGCCAACTAAAAATGTATCAGCAGACAGAAGAAGGCGGGCCCTGACCCATATTATATATACATATTATTGATCAGCATCAGCAGCTGAGTCGATATATAGCCGTTTATTCGACTGTCCATTTGTTCCTCCATCTGGTGTCCGTGTGATAACATAAATTTCACAGAATGTGAAAGATGACTACCAAATTTAGCAGCAATGTTTTATTATTGCCCGCAGAAATCAATATGAAAATCGAAAATCGATAAAAATCGAAGAACTAAAGCAATTCTTTTGGTGGAAAATCAGACGTGTAGCGACTTTTTACCAGCCGAACCCAATAAATTGTAGCTTTTTATTAAATATTGTCCCCATCAAGCATCGATCTCTCGTGTTAAGGATCTTGTCTGAATAAAAAACAGTTGATTCGGTTTTTAAAATTTAAAACTTCATCTTTTTATTTGGAGATTTTGCGATGAATGTATTTACTATTTTTTTTTGCCCTTTTTCTTCTTCTTTCCTTTCTTTTTTGATTCTGTTGGCGCAATTGGTGTATTTGGAACAGAAACCGGCGCTTCCACTGGTCTAGGGGCCCAACGGGGGCAGGCTGGTTTCCCACAGCATGGCCAACATGTTTCCAGTTTCCTGTCAATGTACGATTTATCGCAACAATTTACCGGACACCCTGCACAGATTACATAAAGATTTGGATGAAAAAAAACTTTAAGATGACCTCAGAACGTACCTGGATCAAAAGGGTCGCAGGGACTGTCGGCAAAATAGCGAAAATACGTAAGTCTTGGCGGTGGTGGCTTATAACATCGATCCGGTTGCACGCACGGTTGCGGTAATCCACAACACCTGCCGCAGGAACTCTGGGGGCAGACTGCCAGGAAGGTAGAAAGTAATGCATTAATCTCTCTAACTGTATGTATCTAAATTTGGAAGGGCACAACGCGACTTACATGCGGAACACGGGTCACAAGGGTTACAAGGATTACATGGACGCCACGGACAGCATTGACATGGAGTTTTTGCTGGCGGATTTGGGGTAGCATCGGTGGTCGCCTTAGCCTTGCCCTTCTTGCCCTTCTTTCCCTTCTTCTTTTTGGCCATCTTGATTAATAGTGTTTAAATAAGTCTAGTAGACCTAATTAATCAATTTGGATAGAGCACTTGGCCAGCAAAGGGCATAGTTTCCTTGGTATAGTTGCACCCTGAAATGAAACCAGAAGCAGGTTATAACGAGTTTTAACGGAAGGATATAGAAATTAAAAGAAATATTTTAATGAATTTAAATAATATTATTACCCTAGACAATTTTGTTCTCAGTCACGGAGCATTATTGAAACAAATGAAAATTGAAAACGTTTTTATTTAGTCAAAGCCCATTCAGAGATTGCTGAGATTAGGATATGTAGAATCGATAATACTGTTACACCTCTGACAAACTGAACAGAATTTACATTTTAAAGTGCATGATTTGGCGACTCTAGCGATTGATTACGATATAAGAAAAGTGAACAAACTTAATAAAAAGTTCTTCGATAGCATCAATTAATTCAATTAACTGAAATAAATATAAACAAGAATATTTGGAGTACATTAAATTAACGATTATCTTTAACTAAAAGTAATATACGTATAATAGTCTTAAAATCATTAAAATCTCCAATAGAATAATTTCTAAAGTTGATAGCTTACGAATTGATCAGAGTTGTTATCAATATGCCCAAATATTAACATGTAGTCAGCTCCGAGTCGAAGGCCTCTTAGCTAGCCCTCATTAAGCTTATATTAAGTTTAGAATTGTTTTAAATTTAATTTGTTAAATAAATAAATAAAAATAAATAAATAACATGTAGTCACAAATTCTCAAAGTTCAAAAACCTTTAAATCAATATAATCCACAAATCTATCACAAATGAAACAAAGTTTGAACTTAAAAATATTCTTAGAAAAGTTTATAAATCAAGACATTCAGATTATTGTTTAAAAGAATTTATCTGAAGAGATTGAGCTTAGTCTGGGAAAATGGAGTTTCGATCAAGCCGAGATATTTATTGATAAGCAACCCTCCAGTCCAATAGATCCATGCCGCTTTGCATTTATAAGCTACTCCTAATTCAGATGATAGATAAGGGGCTCCGATCAGTCACAAGGATAACTAGGAACACGGGTCGCAGTCGTAATCGTATTGGTATTGGAAAACACTTGTTTACACTTTGTCACAATCGTCGATCACTGGAAGAGATGAGGATTCTGAATTTACTGGACTGTTCTGTTCTGAATGATCTCAATGAGGGATTATATACCGGTTAGCTTGACTCTTCATTGACGGCTTTGTTTTTGTCCGAAATCACTCAACATTTATGTTGTATTTGATCAGTAGATGGTGTAATTTTCTCATGGCTCGATTACGTGCTGCAAAAAAGAAGTGGCAAAGGTTTAACGCCAGGATTTTTATTGGCAGATACTTTCCCCATCAACTCACCTAGTTCGCAACAGTTTTCATAATCGGGACAACAGCCAGTAGATGTAGAAAACCCGTTAGATTGATACAAATTGGAACATGAGCAGTTAGTAGCTGGTGGCCGCGAACACGGAGAGCTGTCACAGTATGAATTGGCCCTGCTAGCCTGGGGAACTGTGTACGGAATATCACTGGATATGCCGCCGCCTTCTTGACGTCCACCCTTCTTTCGTTTTTCATCCTTCTTAATATTCTTTTCCTTTCCTTTCTTTTCTGCTTTGTCGCCTGCCCTTATCTCTTCCTTCCTTTTCTGGACCCATCGTGGATAGGCAGGAACCCCACCGCATGGACCACAACATTCTACTTTCGGCTCAACACACGGTTTGTTGCTACGTTTTGATGGCACGGTCGGACACTCTGCACAGATCACACACAAAGATTGACAAGATGACTTTAGAATAACCTAATGGAAGACTTACCGCGATCGAACTCATCCTCACAGCAATCGCAAGGGCACAGCTTATCCAGATTGCAAGCAAAGTAACGTAAACACTTGGGTGTGTGTGGGGGTGGCTTACAACATGGATCCGGTTGCACGCACGGCGACGGACTTGGTCCACAAGCGCTGCGGCAACAACTCTTGCAGAAATCTGCTGGACCAGTGGGACTGGGACAGCAAGGTTCACAAGGCGGTGGACAAGCCGATGGGCAAGCCGGTGGACAAGCCGGTGGACAACAAGGGTCTGATCCACAACAAGCCGGTGGACAACATGGTTCACACTTGGGATTTCTCGAACAGAAGGCTTGATTGAGTGCAAAGCAGCTCACAATAGATGGTCCATTGCAGAGAAGACGCATCTTAATCACAATGTTACCGGTCTGCTGCTTACAAAGATTGAAGAGCGGCAACAAGCGCTTGGTTAGCTCCGATGTGGGACACAGTTGTTCCAATCGTTCCAAGCCTGGATCATAGCAAGAGCAATTATCCAGGGTCTCCTTGTTTGGGCCCTTGATGGTTGGAAGATTTGCCGCCTGATCGATCCATATCTTCTCCCATCCCGGGTTTTCTAAATCAAACGAACGCTTCACTCTGTCAAAAAGGGCCTTCAGGGGCATGGTCGTCATTCCAATTAGAAATTTACAGCGTTGCGTCTTCTTTTTATAGACATGTATCATCAGTATATCCTTGTCTTGGATCGGCGTATCCAACGCAAATATGCAGCACTTGCCACATTTGGGTTGCCTTGGATGTACACAGCTTCCGAACTGACGATCGCAAATTGAGATGAACACGTTTGAACGGAAGCTGAGCTCCACACAAGTGGGATACTCTTCCGGAGCGCACAGATTCTGTTTAACTATTACCAGATCATCGATCACAAATTCGAACATATAAATCAAGCTGTTCGCCAATGTCATGTTGCGATATGTGGGGCGATATGTGTATTAAGTTTTAAAAGCGCTTTTCCTCGGAGAGAATATATTTTTTAAATTTAGTAACTCGAAATTTTCGGTTGTAAGCTGGGCCGAGACAGGAAAGTGATGTGAGGCGGAATATCTAAATTTCATTAGGTTCTTTTCAAAAACAAAAGCCTACTGAGAGACATCATACAAACTAGGGATTCCCATCTAATAATTGACAACCTGACAGTTGGGAACCGTACGTCCAGATTAGTTTTAGACACAGGATTGTAGAGGGGGACTATGAAATATGGTATACGGAAACAACATTTCTCAGTTATATTGGGTTTATTTTCTAGCAATGCATAAAATTCCTTGTACATTGTCTGCAATTTTTCTCTACTACTCATAATATTTTTGTTTCTTCCTCTTCAAGTCGTCTGTCCTGCAAGCTCGGCTAATTTGTGTTTGTACTTATGCATAAGAAATACATCATCATCATTTACCTTTACCATATATGTATATTAGCTAGTGTGGGTTGGATCTGGAATGGGGTGGGACACGGAATTATAGAAAGTGTTGAACACAAAATACAAATGAACTATGCATAATTAAATACAAGAATTTAGTTATTTATATTAATATTTGTTAAAGCGTGCGTTTTATACAAAAAACCAAAAGTTAGCCAGCTCTGTCTTTTTTGATTCGTATTGTCCGCCGCTACTAAACGACACTAACGTCAGGCGGTCTGACAGAAGCGAAGAACAGGAAAAAGCCGGGGCCATTGGACAAACTCGACGCCATAGTGCAGAATACCAGTGGCACTGACCGCAATCATGGCACCCCAGAAGAGCATAAAGAGCAGATTCTCCGTATTGAATTCGGCCGGATACGTCATGGTGAAGACAAACATGACCATTGCAAGCAGTAGCACCGACGGGAATGCATAGTAGCGCCAGCTGTGACGTGCCAACAGAGGCGATGGTGACGAGACGCCCTCGTTGTCGCCGACTACATAGTTGCCCAGGAAGAGATCAATGCCATCCTGACGTACGCCATCCGCCAGATTGTTTAGATAGTAGCGTATCATAGAGTTCTTGCCATCATTCAAGGCACCAGCCTTGGTCCGTTTGCCAGTACGCGTAAAGTCCGTTTTGAGAGCACCAGTACCGGAATATTGCAACGATATCAGATCGGCATTATCCGCCCAGACACCCTTGAACAAATGCTCAAAGCTGCTCGACGCCTGCTCGACTGGTTGGGCCACATGAAGTACGCCCAGCTTCTGGAGCACCGCACTGAGAGAGCGTCGTGCCAGCATGCTCTGCACCACATTGGTTCGATCCAGGCAATCAATGCAGTTGGTTCGAAAGACGCCCGTCTGATTCGAGACTAGTTTGCCATTGTCGAAGGCATGAAAGAAACCAAAGTCCTCCTGCTCGTGAGCGAGTCTATCAATCAGGATGTTGAGCCGATCCCAACGCATCTTTCGGCACTCGTTATGGAAATCGAAAGCCTCGTAGCGCACCGATGAGTTTCCCAGTTCGCGCGTTAGTCGTGCAAATGCTTTTTCCAGTTCTCCCTCGGCGCCCTTTTGATCAACCAAATTGATGGCCACCTGCTTACCATACATCTGCAGTTGTGTGTTAAAATGAGCGCTTAATGCACCCAAATGATCCTTTCCGGCAATCAGACACGGCGGCGGCTTGTAACGTAAGTTGGGCAGCTGCTGCCAGTAGAAGGGCATGCTGCCACGCGTCTGGACAAAGCCGGTGGACTGTCCGTTAAACTCGACTATCTGCTCGGTTTCCACAAAGTTGGCCACATTACCATGTTCATCACTGCCGCGACAGAAGAGACGCGTGCCCGCTCGCTGCACCGATCTGCGTGTCACAATGCTCCAGAAGAAAGTTTGTCCATTGATCTGCACCTGATTGATGGACACAAAGCCTAGCACCAGTGGCAATTGAAAGCGTTCCATTGTGCTGCACTTGAACTGATTGAGCACGTAGCCATTCCACACAAATCGCTTGTCGGCGCGTTGCAGTATGCCCAGATCCTTTGTCTTTATGTCCATCTCTCTTTGGCGCTGCAGCGAATGCGTCAGATCGTAGCGATAAGAGAAATAGAAGAACTTAGTGTCGAGGGTCTTGCGCAACATATTCAAATATTCCTCATTTTCAGAGCGTTGAATGGCATTGGGAATGTATGGTATAATATCGTAACCGGCCAGACGCCACACGATGCTATTGTTAAGTACACCCACGAAGATGCGATGGGTGGCCACTAGCAGGTAGTCGCAGCTGGGCAGACGGATGGTTCCAAGAATACCGCAGATGCGACGCGTGGGACACAGGTTAGTCAGTTGTGTGGTCTTGGGTTGCACACATGTCACCTTGTCGAGGCGGCCAATAATCAATAGCTCGGCCTCCCCGTTCGGCGCCACAATGAAGCTCTCCTGCGTTATATACAGATTCATGTCATCGTACACATCGTTCTCCGCCCTGATATCCATGGTGCTGCTAGGCAAGTAGGTTGAGGTCTTACCTAAAAAAAAACAGTCACACACACGTACAGACGCACACACACAAACACATACAATTTTTGTTATGGGGTGGTACGATATTTAAGTAGTACTTACTTTTTATCAATAGTTCCCTTTGATGACAACGCTCTCACGCAACAAACACTTCCAGCACCGGCAGCAGCCCCAGAAGTAATGTTATTACTTTCGGTAAATGGATTTGCAGCACCTACGCCCACCTTTTGCCCGATGTTTTTGTTCAGCAGCAAATGCTGTTTTTGATTTGCAAAGCTATGTTTTTAGTAAAAAAAAACATAAGAATTTAGAATACTAAATAGAACTAAACGAGGTGACGAAGGCACCACCACTCACATACACTAGAGCAGCAGGAACAATCGATACTTTCGATACTTATATGTGGCGTCATCTAGCGGATTATTGAGGGAATCTAAAGTTTTAAGAAATATCGAACGCAAAACAATAGTATATATTCTTTAATTAAAATCAAACAAGAACAACAATTTTAAACATCAAAAAATTGGCTTATATTTGAGATTAGCTAACATTGTTTTTACAAAGCGATATTTTAATTAATCGATATAATGCCCCAGCAGTGTGTACAAATTGAAAGTGGCAGTGTGTACAAACATAGTAAATTGAAAATACACTTTTCGCATCATTTCAAAATCGAACGGACGACGCGATCAGTAAGCGTCTGGTGATATTTTTGTATTCACTTGAAAGCCAACTAAATCAATTGCCTAAATTAGTGGCAATAGAATAGAAAAATTGTAAAACAAGCGCCTGTGCTCAGCAGTCAAAGTAATATACGCAGTTTACTGTAAATTGGTGAAGTACAGTTATTTGAATTGAATGGCGTCATTCCTCGAGATGAATTTGACTAATGGTGCAAACGGCTCACGCCAACAACAGCAGCCGCCTGCCCGGAAATCGAATCAAAACATTCAGGTCTATGTGCGAGTCAGGTGAGTGGAAGTTCTCTGTGAAACCTTTAGTTGCAATTCTAATTCTACTATTCCCATCTTTGCAGACCCCTCAACTCCCGCGAGCGCTGTATTCGCTCTACGGAGGTGGTGGAAGTGTTGCCGCCTAAGGAAATCCTAACTCGCCACATGCTTGACTCGAAATTAACAAAGAAATTCACGTTTGATCGCACCTTCGGACCGGATTCACGTCAATGTGATGTGTACCACACCGTTGTGGCACCGCTCATCGATGAGGTGCTCCGTGGCTACAACTGTACAGTGTTTGCCTATGGTCAAACAGGCACGGGTAAAACTCACACCATGGTGGGCAACGAGTGTGTCGAGCTAAAGTCCTCCTGGGAAGACGTAAGTAATCACTTTGTTAATCGCTTCTTGTCGAGCTAGACTCAAATGCTCCTGATTGGTACAGTTATATTGGGTTAGAAACAGTGACCTGCCCAAGCGGCAACAAAAACAACTAAAACAGAAACAACAACAACAAGCAAAAGGAGAAACCAGTTTTGCCGCTGACCTCGTAAATCTGTTGACTTCCTAGAATTTCATTGACTTTGTTTAATTACCTGCATACGCCTTGTTTTATAGGATTCTGATATTGGCATCATACCACGCGCTCTCAGCCATTTGTTCGATGAGCTGCGCATGTCGGAAATGGAGTACACCATGCGTATATCCTACTTGGAGCTATATAATGAGGAATTGTGTGACTTGCTCTCCACTGATGACAGTACGAAAATACGCATATTTGACGATAGCACCAAGAAGGGTTCAGTGATCATACAAGGGCTCGAGGAAATACCTGTGCACAGCAAGGACGATGTGTATAAGCTGCTCGAGAAGGGCAAGGAGCGACGCAAAACGGCTACCACACTGATGAATGCTCAATCCTCACGCTCTCACACTGTTTTCTCGATCGTAGTTCATACCCGTGAGAATGGCATCGATGGCGAAGAGATGCTCAAGATTGGCAAATTGAATTTAGTGGATTTGGCAGGAAGTGAAAACGTCTCGAAGGCAGGCAATGAGAAGGGTATACGCGTGCGGGAAACAGTCAATATTAATCAGAGTCTGCTTACTCTGGGACGTGTGATCACGGCTCTGGTTGATCGGGCACCCCATGTGCCATACCGTGAGTCAAAGCTCACTCGCCTGCTGCAGGAGTCGTTGGGCGGTCGTACAAAGACCTCGATTATTGCCACCATTTCGCCGGGTCACAAGGACATCGAGGAGACTCTCAGTACACTGGAATACGCTCATCGCGCAAAGAATATACAAAACAAACCAGAATTAAATCAGAAGCTCACCAAGAAGACGGTTCTCAAGGAATACACCGATGAGATTGACAAGCTGAAGCGGGATTTGATGGCTGCACGCGACAAGAATGGCATTTACTTGGCTGACGATACTTACAACGAGATGACACTTAAAATGGACTCGCAGAATCGCGAGCTCAATGAGAAGATGCTGCTTCTCAAGGCACTCAAGGATGAGCTGCAAAACAAGGAGAAGATATTTAATGAGGTCAGCATGAGTCTGGTGAAGAAGACACAGAAGCTGGCACGCACCGAGCAGCATCTAACTGAAACCAAAGGATCTCTACTGTTGACCAAGAAGGTGCTCTCGAAGACAAAGCGACGATATAAGGAGAAGAAGCAAATTGTGGAGTCGCACGTGAAGACCGAAGAGAAACTCACATCGCAGGCACATCAAATACTGAAGGTGGCTGATTTGGCTGCCGAGGATGCCCAGAAACTGCATGGTACCATAGAACGGCGTCGTCATGTGGACGAGAAGATACGCAGCACATGCAGCCACTTTGCGGATCGCATGCGTGACAATTTGAATATGCTCGACGGCAGCTTGAATCAATTCCAGGAGCAACATGCTGGCTCCACGCAGCAGCTGCACGATGAGTTGGGTGAGTACAACAAACACTTTGCTTTATTTGTTATCTAATCTCTCTCTTCTTCCTCTGCTCAGCCAACTGCAGCAATGTGCATCAGCGTCTAGTGGCTAACGCCACCAAAAGTATCGACAACTTGCGCACACTTTGCTTTGAATCCTTGACTTCCCATGGAGAGCTGCAGGCAAAGTTTGTGACG
This sequence comes from Zaprionus camerounensis, assembly GCA_018904165.1. Classification (NCBI taxonomy): domain Eukaryota; kingdom Metazoa; phylum Arthropoda; class Insecta; order Diptera; family Drosophilidae; genus Zaprionus; species Zaprionus camerounensis. The sequence goes on from JAEIFS010000742.1 coordinate 10,232,528, forward strand.
GCTGTGGCCAGCAGTGGAGATGCCCATTGCCAGACGTTGGTGGCACAGCTGCTGGATCACATGCAGAAACGCAAGGCGCAGCTTAGTCAGGATATTATGGCAAACTTAAAGGAGCTGGAAGCCAACAACGAACGTCACAAGGAGGCGTTGGACAATATGCGCGATGGCTTTGCGCCGATCATAGAACGCAATGCGAATGCTCTCCAGCAACACGTGCAGCAGGTGCAACAGCAATTGAATCAGTTGACAACATTGACTGCACCCGATGCAGAGGAACTGCAGCAGCTACAGGCTGAACTGGCCTACGAGGAGGAGCTTGCAAAAGAGGAAGATGCTTTGCTGAAGCAGTTGGAAGAGCTGCAACAGAAACGCGCCAAGAACACAGTTAGCATGGGAACACGCGTTGGCCAACTGAAGCGCAGCCATGTGGCAGCGAACGAACAGACACAGCTCACAGGCAACAGCATGCAGGCCTATGCCATGGAGGGATCTGTGGCCGCCCAGGCAGCACGCGATGAGTTGTGCAGCCAAATGCAGGCGGCAGTACTTTGTGTGGATCACGGCGTGGCCAAGTGTTCGACACTGCAGGTGCAGCTAGAGAACTTCAGCAAGGAGAGTAGCAAACAAGCCGAGAGCAGCATGCAAACAGTTCGTACATTTGGTCAGGGATTGCGTGAGATGTGCACGAGCAGTGAGCAGCAGGCGGAGCACATGCGTCTCGTACAGCAGAAACAATTAACGACGGCAACCGAACAGATACACGAAATCATTAATGCTGACGTTGTGTTGAGTGTTGGTCATACCACGCTGACAGACGAACTTATCGATAATCTCTCCGAGCAGATGAAGCATCATTCGACTGTGCAGCACGATCAGCTGCAGACTTGCCACGAGGAGCTGTCCAAGTTCCATCAGAGCGAATTGCAAACATACGCGCCCACGGGGGCCACGCCCTCCAAGCGTGACTTTGTCTATCCACGCAAACTGGTTGCCACATCGCCACACCAGGATATTGTGCGTCGTTATCGACAGGAACAGGATTGGTCCGATCTCGATACGACGGCCACAATTGATGAGGTGAGTGAGAAGGTTGTGGACTATTTTAAATTGCATTTATAATTCTAATTTATTCCACAGTGCAGTGAGGGTGAGCCGGAGGAGTCACTGCACTCTGTACAAGATCTTTCCGAAACGGAAACCATTATGAACTCAACGCCCATCGATCCTGTTGATGGTGGAAAGCGTGGATCAAGCGCAGGTGCGGGTAGCAGGCGTGGCTCGAACACGCTGAAACCACCACTGAACGGACGCAGTACCTCCCTGTCCCACTCGCTGACGCCCAGCAAGAATTTATCACGGAATTCACCGCGTAATTCGCCAATTAATTCGCCGCGAAGTTCGCCTGCTTTCGCTAGGGTAAGTCAACAAAACAGAAGCCGCTAAATGGTTTGCTCAATCTGAACTGCTTTCCTTCTCTCTCTCCTCTTTCCACAGCACAACAAAGAGAACATGGCCTGAATTAAGTAGGCCAGGCATCATCCCAGTAATCCATTAGCACCCACTGGAGCATTACATTCTATTTGCACTGTTCCTTTTTATTTATAGTATTCTTCTTTTTACTTGAATTCTCTTGAGATTCTTCTTTCAGTTTGCACATTTGTTCATCAAATTATAAATATCTGTAACTGTAAAAGATTGTTATTTATGATTCCCTAAGTCTAATCCGCCTCTTGTTGCTCATCATCGTCGTCCTTAAGTATGCCCAGGCGACGTGCAACCTCCTTTACATTGGCTATGAACTCCTCCTGCACCAGATTGAAGCTCATTGCAAGCAATGCGATGCCAAAGAGCAGATACAGCGAGCAGTAGGCAATCGATTGCTCCGATTCGTCCTTCACCCCCTTGGCGGGCACAAAGTCACCGAATCCTGCAGAGAATACATATGAACATAGAGATCATAGAGATCACCCGTCAGCATCACTTACCTATGGTTGTCAGCGTGATGAAGCAGAAGTAGGCCGAGTCCAGGAATGACCAATTCTCCCAGAAGGCAAAAAGTGCTGCGCCGCCTAGAATGTAGCTGACCACCAGGAAGACGCACAGCCAAATGGGCACAGGTCGATCCTTGGGCACCAGCTCAAACCGGTCGCCATCATCGTCGCCGTACATGGAGTCCTCATCGTCATAATCATAACTGGGACGTCGCCTGATCTGTCTCTGCACTGGGAAGCCCATGGGTGACATAATACGTGGTGAAGGGGGCAGACGACGTTCACGACGCCGCTCGCGACGCGGCTCCCGACTGCGTGAGCTGTGCCTCGCCGGATAATCCTCGTAGATGCCGTTGTCCTCGCACAGCGACAGCTCATCGAAGCTCTCCTCCACGTAGTCATCGTAGCGTGGCGAACGTCCGCGACGATTGCGCTGTGGAGGCGCTGCATCGTAGTCAGGTGGCTCCAGATGATTGCCATAGCGAGAGGATTGGCGGCCCAGGCTGCCGGCGCGTCGTCCATTGGATCTGCTGTGGTGGTGTGATGATGTTGGCTGTGGGGAACGCTCGCGCTCCAGCTCCCTTTGACGCTGTCGCTGATGCGCCGATCTGGGCATCGATTGGCTGCGCGGTGTGCTCCTCGCCTGTCTGCGACTGGTGGCCAAGTCGTCGTCATCCAGAGCATATCGGTTGGGTATTATTGGCGTCTTGCGCACCACATCCTCATCCACGTCCTCGTAGTGCGACGAGATGTGTCCCTGACGTGGATCCACTGACTTTGCGCGTCCCCGTCCTGGTGCCGAGTGCAGGCGATGCAATTCTCGCGAGGCTCGCGTTTCCTGGTTTCCACGTTGAGGTGATCTCACGGAGCGCACACTGGCTGCACGTTTGGCCGGCGGCGGCATGTCACTGAAGTCATCCATGGAGCCGTGTATATGTGTCCTGGAGTGGCCCAAATAGCGTTCCCGCTCCACTGTGTGCCGATCCCGCATTCGATCCCGTTGACGCTGCCTGCTGCTGTAGCGACTGGCGCGATTCAAGGTCTGCGTCTCGTACTCATCCCCATAGATGGTGTGGCGCTGTCGCGGCTCATGCTGCAGCGGCTGATGGTACGTCTGCGGCTGCTGGTGACGTCGCTGGCCACGTCCACTGCCACGATAGCCGTCATCAAAGTTGCGACCCCGATCCCTATCATCGTAGGCCCCTCTGCCATAGGTGCGCACCTCCGGATCCGAATAGGCATGACCCATGGATGGGCCCAATCCCGAGTCGTTGTTGGAGCGTTGTGTCATCTTCATGGAACGCCTGAACGAAGGAGGCGGCTGGCTCCGCGTGTGTCCTCGCTGCGGTCGCATGCGCACGGATCGTTGACGGCCGCGACGATTCTTGGGCCGCTTGGCCGAGCGGGTGCACACGTAGCAGCAGATGCGCCAGTAGAGGAAGCTGTCGGAGAGCGACAAGGAGTGACATGTTAATGATGGAGTAATGGATGTAATGTGCTTGCCCAACTCACCGAAACGAGGTGGCCATCACGTCGCCAATGTTTGACAGGCACAGCAGCATCAGCGGAATGCCGACAATGGCATAGAAGATCGTTGTCACCTTGCCCCAGTCCGTGCGCGGTGATATGTGGCCATAGCCTGTCCAGAGTTGAAGTCGCGTGAAGTCACATGCAATAGAAACAGGTCAGGGAAATAAGTTGATTGAATAAGTAAAGTAAGGCTATTAGAATTAGCAGAGGAAGAACTCGAGAGAGGAAAGAGAGGGGAGTAGAGATCACAAGTGGAAATATTGGAAAGCAACGATCAGAACGAATAGAGAACTAAGATCAGAGAGAAGAGGGAAGAGATAATAGAGAGCAAATATCAGAAAGTAGAGAGTAGGGAGCAAAGATCAGAGAAATTCAAGATCAGAAAATCAGAGAGAGAAAGCAAAGAACAAAAAGAGTAGAAAGCAATGGTAAGGGAGTAGAGCGCAAACATCAGTGAGGTTTAAGAACAGAGAGTGCTAAGATCAGACGAAGCTCGGATCGGATCGGAGGTAGCAAAGATCAGTGAGTAGTGAAGAAGAGAGAGTTTTTACCCACTCAAAGAGGGCCTCCTGATCAAATCTAAAGAATGAATCAACTTTTTAAGCAGAATACAAAATCGATAAAGAGAAACGAGTTAAGTCCGTTCTATTTCTGTCTCTCCTTGACCGCAGCTAGCAAATTGGGCAAGTTCTTGGAAAGCTAATGGCCAGAACGTGTCTAATCGACCTGTTTATGGCAGCTAACCCCGAATGTATTATCGCCTCCCACGCGCAAGTACGAAGAAGGTGTTTCAAGTTTTACCGCGGAAATACGGAAGTATTTCCAATGTCTTTATCTGCATGTAGGGTGTGTGTTTGTTTCCAGGGTGTTAGCTGCGCCGGTCGTTAAACTCATTACGAGTTTGGCTCAAAGCTAGACAAACTAATCAAGTCATATGCCATAAATCCATATTGGGTCTGTCTCTGCGTGTCTGGGTGTGCAAAAAGTTCCCATCATCAATCTAAAAACTAAGTAAATAACTAGAAAAAACCGAAACTAAAATCTAATCTGCGGTCAGTCGCGTTTGACCTTGCGATTGTTTTGAACGCATTAATAATAATACCAAAAACAAAAATAAACTGATGGATTTCGTTAGTTGTTTCCTGCCCTCGAGACCTCACTGCACCCCGAAACTCCAAGCCCATTTTAGAGGTCATTCACGTGAGGCGCTTCACTGGGCCAATCAACCTGTGTGCAACAAACTGTGGCCACAAAAACCCCAAAAATGATACGACATGCTGCACGATCGGAATGATAAGCGAAAAGGTAAAGCATAAACAATTGCTGCAAATGATGGGCTAATGGGGAGGCCTTTTATTGCGCTCTGACAACTCATTACAATTTCCAGGAATTCAGTTAGGCAATCAGAACTCAGTCAAATGCTCAATTAAACAACCGATCGTGAGGGAGTTCGATATTTATGCGATTTCTACGTGATTGCAGCAGTTCCTGGGCGGCGATCACTAACCCGCTTACCCCTGCGATCACCCTGTGTTCACTCGCTTGATCCACTCAATCATGCGCTTCTTTGTGGTTTGGAAATTTCTTTGGCAAGATGAATCAAAGCACGCCATGTACGTGGGCTCGATCGTTCCGTCGATCGCTGTTAAATCTGGCGTGTCGTCTGTCCATGTCCGTCTGCGGTCTGCCGTCTCCACTTCTACCTTGTTTATGTTGATTCATTTGCTGTTTACGCACAGTGGAGCCGAGCTAAGCAAATTGTGCGACAGTTGCTGCTGCTGTTGCTCCACGGTGATCGTGCGGCCAGACGTGCCGCACCTGCCCGCCGTCCTCGACTCGAGCCACACTCGAGTGATTTCGTCGTCATCGTCATCATCGTCGCAGTCGTTGTGGGGCCATTGTTATATAAGTAGCGTGTGCCGGTCGCATTGCCGAATTATTCTGTTGCCGCTCGCCAAGCGAGAAATACGGGTCAGTGTGTGAACAAGCCACCAATCCCCGCGTGAATCCCAGCACAAGAAACAAAGCAAAGCAAATAAAAAACTGTAAAATCATGCGAAAAGATTGCCTCATCGTGGCGCGGGTGCTGTCGCTTGCGTTAGTCTGTCAGCTGGTCATGACCAGCGCGGAGGCCAAGTCTGGCGAGGATCACTGGGTGTGGCGCACCTACAGTCGGCGGGAGCGCGCGTTTCGTGACAAGGATATCGATCGTAGTGCATCCATACGTAACTCCTATGACAACAAGTTGAGGCGGGAGCCGACAACACGGCGTCCTCTGCCTGGCGAGCCAGAGAACGATGAGATCGAGGATTATGTGGATGCAGAGCCCACTGTGCCAAGCACGCCCAGCGTGGGCACGCGGCAGTTTAATCCCTACGGTGCCGGTGGCAATTCCTATGGTGGCCTTGGCGGACAACCCACGGCAGGTGGTCAGTTTGCAGGTCCAGTGGGTTATGGCGGTGGCGGTGGCGGTCCTGGCGTGCTAGTGGGACCTGGTGGACCCACTGGCATCATTGGCCGACAACCGTATCCCTATCCCGTTTATCAGCCTGGATTCGGTGGGCTTGGTGGAGGCTTTCCGGGTTACTTTGGCAACGCCGGATTGGGCGGATCGGCAGGTTATCCCGGCGTGGGTGCAGGAGGCAACTATGCTGGCTTCAATGGCGCACAGCCTGGACCGGGCTTAGGCCTGGGACAGTTTCCCGGCGCCAGCACTGGACAGTATCCGTTCGCAGGTTATCCGGGAGCAGGCACGGATTTCAATAGCAATCAATTTGCCGCGCCGGGCGCACAATATCCTGGACTGGGGCAGTATCCGTCGAATCAGTATGGTGGCCCACAGTACACAGAGGGCTATGGACTGGCGGGATTGGGCCTGGGTCAGCCTGGCGCTGGCCTGGGGCCCTCTGGCTTTGGAGGCAATTATGGAGCGGGTGGTGGCCTCGGTGGCGGTGGCTTTGGCTTTGACGAGAAGGCTCCAGCGTTGGCCGAGGGCAAGAGTGCCAAGAGCGTGGCCATTACGCCTTCGACGGCTGTAAACGACAAGCTCAGCAAGAAGGTCTAACTGGAGGTCAGCTGCTCCTCCACCTCTCCTACTGCCCCTCATAGCTCTAAGCTTTTGTTTAGTCTTTAGTTTTAGTTTAGTGCGAATAAACTCACGTCCTTGTTGACCCACTCACCGATTGTGGTTATCACTATGATGGAGTAGAAGAGAGAGCCCGCGAAGGTCCACTGCGACTTGCGCACATCCTCGTCGCCATCCCAGCCATCGGCCTTGATGGCCGTCAGTATCTGCTTCTCGAAGTTCGCCAGGTGCTTGGACACGTTGGCCATCCAGTCGTTCTCGCGCAGCACCAGAGCATCGTCCGACAGCAGCCAAATGCGCTCGGTAAGATTGATGCGCAGGTTCTGTATGTCCCGCTTGACCTGCGTGGTGCAAAGAGAGACTACATGAAACTCTTGGAATCCCTCCTTCTGTTAACTAGGTCAACTCACCTCAATCTCATGCGGTCGCTCCAGGTGCTGAAAGAGATAGGCACCTCCCACGCAATACGAAACTACGAGCAGCACCAGCAGCACATGCGAAACTACGCAGGTGATCACCTTCCAGGAGAAACAGATGGCGGCCAAGCAGCGGCCACGCGCAGGCTTCGCCGGTTCCAACATGTGCGGCGGCAGGGATTGTGCCCGGCGGGCCGACATAGCTGAAGCTTCTTCGCGTGGCCAATTTCGCGCTTGGCTGCTCACAAATTATGAATAAGAGGCAAGAGAGAGAGAGAGAGAGGGAGAAGTGAGTCGACTGGCAAATACCCTGCAGAAAGGCTGATAGAAGGAGGGTAAATATAGAACCCTCTTCATGCTCCACATTGTAATAGCAAATGATGCAAATGTACATAATGAATATACCCCGTAGAGAAGGCTAACAAAAAATGATTGATTCCACTGTAACCCTCACTGCAGTCGCGTATACCCAAACCAATCATGGAAGAAGGGGTGATTCAGGGAGTTGATTAAGAAAACTGTTCAAACCCAACAGAAGGCTAATAGAAGGCGGCGGTCGCATATACCCCACAGTATACTTAAACAGGTCATATCAATTAGGGACACCACACAGGTGCCCACACAGTAGCTGCCACTCTCCCCTCCCCCACCCCCCAAACACACACAGACACATTAATATTTGTCTAAATATTTGCTTCGCACACAGGCAAGGTCGCTTGTAAGTGCGAAGGGGCGCACGCCCGACATCGGAGGCGGCTGCGTTTTATGGAAACTATTTTGGGGCACATCATCCATCTGATCATCACACGGCGCACAGGCAGGCAACACACACAGCACACCCGCACACCCCCACATACTGCGCACTTTCCCATAAATCTTCTTTCTTACTACAGAAATACTTTCCCGAATGGCACAGACAGACCAACAGATGGACAATTCGACACTTGGACAGCTACAGAACATGCCCGAGTAATTATCTAGCTTTGATTCACTAATTCGATTGCTTTATGGCCAATTAAGTTGGGCCAATTTATGAACTGATGGCATAATTTACATTTATGTTGCGGTTTCTCCTTCGAAATTTTCCAATTCTCTCAATTCATGCTGCGTTGCACGTTGCGCGTTATTCGTATTGTCCGATTCCGATGCCGTATTCCGACCGATCCCGACGACTCTCCAAAGATTACTGAAAAAGCATTATTTTCTCACAGTTTTCAGCCGATTCGGCCGATCGGGTGAGTGTTTTATTTTTGTTGTATACTTGGCTAGTTTGACTTTTGGGATTTCTATGTTGAATATTTTGGAATACTTTTTGTTTACTTTTTGCAACGGCATTTCACTTGTTCTCTCTCGAAGTCTTAACAAAGAAATGAAAGAGAGGGGGAGTCGGATTGAGAGATCGACATTTCATTCTCTCTCTTCTCTACCGATAATCCAAATCTTAAGGTTGCACGAGCGTTCTTCTATTTACAAATTGAATTTCTTCGAGTTGTACACGGACTACAAATCTTTGCCTTATCAAGAGAGTCATAAACACAATCAATTGACGACAATATCGAAAACTTAAGAGATAAGGAAAAGTTTATAGTATCAACTTAAGCCTTAATCGACGTTCAGTTGCCGGAATGAACCCTCCATGCCGAACAGACTCTCAAAGTCGATGGGTTTACCGGGTCGCAGTCGCTCGTCGGTGCCGTAGTTCTTCTCCTCCTCCCAGTACTGCTTGTAATCCAGTATACGTTGTTCCCAGTCCTTGAGCAGCTGCTCAATCGAACCATTCTCGCCTCCATATTCGGTGGGCAAATACTTTTGGGGTATTTGTTCGTACAGCGAATCGAAATTGTTGCCGTGCACAAAGAGCTGAAAGGGAGGGATAACGAATCAGATATATTGTAAATATATATATACATATAACATATAATATATGTTGTGTATAATATATGAAAATACTTCCACACTTACCCGACTTTGATTCTTCTTTGACATTATGGGTTTAAACATATTGAAGATCTTGTCGAAGCCTGCGGGCATGTTGACAAAGTGGTTACCCTTAGTGCGTATAGGTATCGCCTCCTCCTGAAATACGGTCATCTTTTTCGCGAACGAGGGTGTCATCTGCAGAAAATGTCCCATGGTGACATTCTTAAAATCCAGCACATTGACAAATCCATTGACAATAGCATCATCATCTTGATCCAACATGATTTGAAACATCATTCCCCCCGCACGATTAATGTCTACGAAACTATATTCTTCTGGATTGTATGCACCCATGCGTACAAATGAAATGCGTGGCCCATTATCGTTCAGTGGGCGCGGTAAGAGTACTGTAGTTCTGCGAATAACATTATCAATTTATGATTTCAAAGAACCGAAGCCAAGAACTTACCCAATGCGAAACAATTTGAGCAGTTTGTCCACGTCCACATTGTGGCCCAGAAAGAACTCAGGGTATTTGGTTCGCAACGAATAGAAGCGATCAATCTTGGCCTTGGTCTTCTCCAGACTGTACTTGCATCCTCGCAGAAAGTTCACCAGGAACTGATCATCGGTGCGTGCTTTCAAATGCGGCTGCTGTTGGATCCACAGCCGAAGGGCGGCAATGTCCTCATCAATCCGACTGGGATTCTCGTTCAGCTCCTCGATCGCTGTCTTCTGCAGCTCTGGCCTAAGCGGGCGTATGTTGGGCATGTTGACTAGGTAGTCTGCTGGTCAGTTAACAACTAACTGAATGCACTTGTTCAGGTCTTTTTACCATCAATCGTAGTTATTAAACCGAAACCGATTAGATAAGGGAGCTGATAAAGCTGAAATAAAGTGAGAAATAGAAAAGTGGGAAAGAAGTTGCACAAATGGGTTTATTTATAGGTTCACATAGGTTAGAAATGATTAGTCAATGTCTAGAGTGCGAAATGAGCCGTCTGGGCCGAAATGACTCTCTCCCAGTTGCAGACTCCCGACCGTGTTATCTTCCCGCAGTTTTTCGTTGGAGCCAAAGTGCAGCGCCTGCTGGAAGTAATCGCGATAGCTCAACATCTTGGCCTCCATTTGGTTGATGATGTCCTGCATGGTACCCTTGGTGCCACCATATTCCACTGGCAGGCACTCGCGACGAACGTGCTCGAATATGGCCTGGGGATCGGAGCTAACCGACACCTGAAAGGGAATCAATCATATGATGAAGAGTGTTGCATTTACAAGTGGACACGCGACTTACGCGATTCTTGATTTTCACGGGGAAGAAGGAGCGTAGAGAGTTGAAGCCACTTTCGAATGCGGGCGGCACATTGATGAATTGAATGCCCTTTTGGCGTGTTGGCATTGCTTCATCCGCATAGGCGGAGAACTTGCGTAACAGTTGCGGCTGAAGGGCAAACAGATTAGCGGCACCAATTCCAGTCATGTCCATTACTTCGAAGTAGCCACTGACTGTGGCATTATCGTCCTCCATCATCATGATCTCTCCAAACATCGAACCCACTCGAATGATGTCCTGGAACTTGAACTTGTTGATGTCGTAGGAACCAGCGCGAATAATGGTCACCGCTGGACCCACATCATTCTCCTGCAGAGGTATTCGCAGAATAATGCTGCGAAAAGGCTGCTTGATTGCTTGATCTACCAATGTATGTATTCTATAATTACCCCATTCGAATGATCTCCAACACCTGAGCATCGTCAGCCAGTCTATGCTCATTGAAGACTTCTGGTATGGCGGCCTGTAGCGTGTAGAATCTATCAAGTTTGCACTTGGCCTTCTCCAGGCTAAATTTGCTGCCACGCAAAAAGGCCAAGAGAAACTGATCCCCCAGACAGGAGCACAGATGTGGCTGCAGTTGCACCCACTCTCGCAATGCAGCAATATCGGAGGCCACTCGGGAAGGCACTTCGTTTAGCTCCTCGATGGCGATTTGCTGCAGAGCCGGCTGCAAAGGACGAATAATGTTTGATGAACTGTTCTCGCTCATTTTGCTTGGTGTTTTGCTGCAGACTTAACAAATACTAAACAATGCAATTTAAATGGGTAATCTTAATTTCCAGACGATAAGAAAGTTTTTAAAGTGGCTATGCTTATCTTTGGCTGGCGATTAGCTGTCGCTTATGCGGTAATTATAACGTTCGAACAAAAACTTTCGGATATACGCACTGTAATTTACACTATTGGAATGAATTAATCTTAAATTTTGAAATAAACTTTTAAACTTCAGTTTGCTACTTACGCATGTTAACTTACAGGAGCAGAAAACTGCGTTAACAGATGTAACACAGAACAGCACTAACAATTAAATTATTAATTAGTAATTAGTTTACAATTATTAACGCAGTAGAGTCTTTATAAATATAAATATATCATATATAAATACAAGTGTTTGCACACCTCTCAGCAATGACTCGTTACATTCACTGTTACAGATACTTGAGAATTGCCCATCTCTAGTTTGGCAATCAGTAACAGAAAGTTAATAGCAGTACACTGTGAGTTAACAGCGTCTTTTAGCAGACGCACACTTTTAATACAAATAATAAATAAATTATCAAAATTATATAGTGCTTTTTTAGTTAAACTACAAGCGCTGGTTTTTAAAAACAATATTTCACGTAACTAAATTAAGTGAAGCACAAAGCAAAGCTTACCTTCCACATTTCGTTTAATCGCGCCTACGAGAGACTGCAATAAAAGGGAGACGTAAAAATTGCATTGCAATTTCCCATACGGCGGCGGCATTTGGGCTTAGAAAAAGGTCCAAAAACAAAGTAAGTGGGCAAAAACTCAATGCCAAAGGGGCCAACGCGGTGGTGGCAGATGCAGTTTTTGTAAAGGCCAACAAAGGGCGTTGTTAATGCCACACGCTGCAACAACAAGAACAACAACAGCACAGGCACCCACAGTTCGGTGGGTGGTAGGCGCCCTGAGGGTGTTGGTTTGGTCATGCGACCCCCTCAAGGGCATGATAACACCGCAGCCAGGTGGCGTAAGTGGCGCGCACTACATGTATCCAATAATTTAGTGGATTTTAAGCCATTAATGTTTATTTGCATATTGTATGTGGCTGTGATTCATCATCATCATCATCATCATCGTCATGTCCAGCGTGCATTGACGTAATGTGTACAATATTCAAATTAACCTTTGTGTATGTGTGCGCGCGTGTGTGTGTGCGTGTGTTTTGTTATGTTATTCCAGCTAACGTGCGACTGATCGTCAGAGATCGGAAAGATTTACAGAGTGAGCCAAGATGCAAAACAATCCCAGTCCACAGTTGCCATGCAAGGGCATTTTAAAGACTTCGCGCAGCTTCGACAAGTCGGGTGCCAGGTGAGTACAAAAGAGCGCACACTCAACTTTGACCTTTTGATTTAAACAAAAGGCTAACAATCGGTTTTATAACCCCATTGCAGCTTTCGCAAAAATGCAAAGTTCGACGAGCTGAATGTTCTGCAAACGTTTCATCCGGCCGACAAGGATTATGGGCACATGAAAATCGATGAGCCAAAAACACCGTACAACTACACGGAGCCATTCAATGAGAACAAAGATGAATTAGACACGCAGCTGCTGGTGGAGAAGTAAGAACTGTCACCTACCTAGACTATTCTCTTTAATTCTATAACTACTTCCCATCTAGACTGCGCATTGCCGCCAGCACACAACAGTCTTCCGAGAGCATCGATGATGAGGGTTCTTCCGGCGATGATGTGCCCATTAGCGAAGAGGAGCGACGTAAGTGAAGTATATTTCTCTACCAAATCTGTCTAACTTGTTCACTTTCTCTTCAGAACGACGTCGTGAATTTGAGCGGCGTCGCAAGGCGCATTATCGTGAATTTGAGGCAGTTAAATTGGCACGCAAGCTTATACAGGAGGAAGACGACGACGATGATGATGATGATGCTGCTGGCAAAGCTGGCGCCGCATCGAGCTCAGCAAAGGGAGCCGCCGGCGCGTCATCCGAAAGTGCCAGGAGTCCAACGAGTCCAAAAGCAACCACATCCGCGTCCACCAGTGCCGCCGGCGGCAGCAGCAGCAGCGGCAGCAATAAAATGGACTTGGAGCCATCCCACAACTAATTAGCAACTAATATGCAACTCAATATACACCTTTAGCGGGGCTTTAACTGATGTTGTTTGTTGATGTTATTGTTGTGTGTTTGCGCCTCCCTAGGCAACTCATCTCATCCAGAACTTTGTTCAACGCCATCCACAGCGAGTGCTATAGGGATGATATTGATGAATTGAATTGAATTGAATTTACACTTTCCTAGCGTATCAGCCAAGGTTCGTATCTTTCGAATAGCAACCGTCGTAAAATGTGCTTTCCAACGTAAATAAAAACAAAATACAAAGATAACAAAACAGAAATCAGAAATTGTAGAGATTTTACAAGTGCACATGACAAAGAGAAAACACATATAGAGTATATACCAGAACTAACCACGTTGTACATGATACCATAGTTAATGTTTTACTAACCCTGCCCCCCATCGAATAGCCCCAACTTTAACTTGAATTCGAGCAGCTCTCCAGCTCAGTCGCATTTAGTTTCTTAATACACAAAAGTGCCACAAAAACAGATGGAGAATGATAGAGAGAAAGCGCATGAAGAGAGAAGAGAACCTGTTGCTTTTCTGAGATTGATTACGAAGTAGAAATTGGCCTTACTTTTTAGTTTAGTTATTTATTAAACCAATGTGTACTACTATTATATGACTAACATACGATTACGATTGAATAATGTGAATATAATAGATTTTTAGCCGATGATAATTGAGAGAACCGATGCTGAACAAGTTTCAATAAAGAGCAATGTGAAAACCTTTGTAATCCTCCCCCCAGCGCGGAAAAAAACAACTGCGTGACTCATCTCGTTGCGAGTGATCAGAAACTTGCCGTTTATTTCGTTTCAGTTTTCATTTCATTTTACATAGTTATACAATATAGTAAGGTATAGTTATGTTCTTGTGTGTAAGTCCGTTTTATAATTCATTGTTGGGTCATTTCATTAACTCATCATTCTTCATTCAATCGATCGATCACTCTTAATTCTGGGAGAGTGTGAGGGTCTTCGATGACGGTGCCGCAGGCAGCGCACGAAACTCATCTCCCTGCACGAGCAACGGTCAATGCATCCTCATATATTGCCGCCGCTGAGAAGGAAGCGAAGGTTCCAACGCAGAGCAAGGAGTAAGTTGCAACATGCAACAACCTGCTGTCACCGTCTCGAGACTATTTATAGTTACTTTATAGTTACATTTGTATCTTGCGAATCTTAACACACTGAAGGGTTCATTCCGCATAGTTCCATTATCTTCTTAATCAGTATAGTCTACGGTATATTGACATTTTTTTATAGTATGCTCGTTAACAATAATAAGAAAACAAAAATAATAATCATTTAAATCATGTAACTCAAACTAGTTCAACAATGCGACACGTCTCGGATCAGAGCGCCGGAAGAAAAGAGCTCCGATCCTCAGACTATATGCGGGAGAATTTTTAATTAGCTAAGCCACGCATATAGTCACATATCTGCAGTATCTGCCGGGTCTGTCCGCACGGTCTTTATCATTATCATACGATAGTTAGTTAGATATTATGTTAGTTCGTTTTTACAGCTATAAGTATTACAAGGTTTCATATTCCATTATCATATATCCGGTTTCATTTGCTAGGTCTCGTTTCTCATTATCATCATCATCATATTTATCATTATTTGTCAACTTAATAATAGTATGTAATCGTTATGCATATGCTCCAATATAGTATAGCATAGCCCTTCCATATATATAGTGTATATAGGTTCATCAACATGAAGTATTTGGGCATACTTCGTACCCTGATAATCGTTTCGTTTTGGCATAATTATATAAACAATAAAGTTAGATAGATAGTTTGATAGATAGATAGATTGATAGATAGAGATACGTATATAAAGTTTTCTTTGTTTGTTTGGTTAGTAATCGGTTTTTGGGTTAGTAATAACAATATACATATATAGTTGCTATAGTATAGAGTTGTTTTTCGTTAGTTTTCGTTAAGTAAACATACACGTTGATCGTTTCTTTTTTAGTATTATATGTAGTGGGTTCCATTGATTGATTTCATCTAGTTTTTTGCATTTACTTGCAACTACTTTTTCTCACTCTTGCCAGCCTAAGCGAACATGTGCTGAGTGCCTGGTGGCACCTTGTAGCTGGGGTAGGTACAGTTCAGCTGGTTCTTGGCAAAGAAGTTAGTGTAGTCCTGGAACAGAAGAATAATAATATGTACAGATTTATAGGGAGTAAGATAGAGAGCGTGAAAGGGTTCTCTTTCAGTATAGTACGGTCTGTAGGGCTCTCTGTAGAGGTCTGCCTTTGCTGTCTTTACTTACACGATTGATTCTACGGGGACGGCAGACGGGGCCCAACGCCAGCATGCGTCGTTCCTCGTTCTCACGCACAGCAGCCTCCTTGTACTCCGGTGGGGGCCATTTCAAATCTCCGCGCAATTTGCTGCCACCTAGGAAGACAGAGAGAGAGAGAGAGATAGAGAGAGAGAGAGAGAGAGAGAGGGAGTGGGTTTAGCACTGTGTGGAGCATAATCTTGCGCTTCTTCTGCCTCACCTTGATAGCTGACGGCGGCTGGCTGCGAAGTGTAAACGGGCGCAGGCTGCTGCGAGACCGGAGCCTCCTTGCGCAATGTTATGATGCCAGGGCTGGCGCCACGGTAGTTCTGCTGCTGCTGATCGGTCTGATCCTGCGAGTAGGGCAACTGTTGCTGCTGCTGCTGGGGTTGCAGTTGCTGTTGCTGCTGCTGAGGCTGCGAATAAGAATTGTATTGCGGTTGAGCAAAGTTGGCGCCACCAAATTGTTGTTGTGGTTGTTGTTGTTGTTGTTGTTGATAGGGCGACGTCTGATAAGGTGCCTGCGCCTGGCCATAAGGCTGCTGCTGCTGCAGGGGTTGCTGCTGCAGGGGTTGCTGCTGCAGAGGTTGCTGCTGCAGTGGCTGTTGTTGCTGCTGCCAGTGTGGAGCAGCTTGTTGCTGCTGCTGCTGGGGCTGCTGCTGCTGTTGGAAGTTATCGTACGATGGGGCACGATACTGTTGCTGCTGCTGTTGTTGTTGTAGTTTTGGTAGTGTTTGTTGTTGTGCACAAACAGTTTCACAGGTTATGAATGAAGTTGTTGTTGTTGGTGGTGGTGGTGGTGGAGGTGGTGCAGGTGCAGGTGGTGCAACAGAGACAACAGATGCAGGTGCAGAACAGAGATAGAGAGAGAGAGAGACACGAGACACGAGACACGAGAGAGAAAAGAGAGAGAGAGAGAGAGAGACAATTGTACAGTCAGAGTTAAAGTTACAGTTGGAGGAGGTGCAGGACGTGGAGGAGTCCAAGACGTGAACAATTTCTAGGTTAGTTAAGGGAACAATCAATCGATAATTTGCAATAGCTTTGCGTTTTGCAGTTTACAGCTGAAGCAGTGGAAGGAAGAGATAACAATAGAGAAATAGAGATATAGAAAAAGAGAAAGAGAGAGAGAGAGAGAGAGAGAGAGAGCTGTGGTTAAAGGCAACTAAAGATGTAGCTAGAATGAAGTTAAAGTCAGCTGAAAGTGCTTATGATATAAGGATAAAGATGCTTCATAGATGATATATAGCATGCATGTTGGGCAACTAAGGGTTAAGCTTATTCTATCGATATTCGTGCTTATCGACTATCGGTTTAGTGCAGCAACGGGGAGATCGTTCAGCAGGGAAATCGTGTGTGGCAGCAGCACGCGCGAGAGCGAGAGAGAGAGAGAGCCAGGCTATAAATCCGGTACCTGCTGTGGATATTGATAAGGTTGCTGTTGGTACTGCGGCTGTTGTTGCTGTTGCTGCTGGTACGGGGCAACACCGCCAGCTGTGAACTCGCTCTGCTGCTTGGGCTGTGGCGGCCCAATGTGCTTCCAGCCATCCACACCCTGCGCGGGTTGCTGCTGCTGTGGCTGGTACTGCTGTTGTTGCTGGGGCTGCTGCTGCCACTGCGGCTGCTGCTGCCACTGAGGTTGCTGCTGCTGCCACTGTGGCTGCTGCTGCTGCCACTGTGGCTGCTGCTGCGGTACAGACTGGTACTGCTGCTGCTGCTGCTGCTGCTGCTGTGGGTAGGCATCGACAGCACCCGACGCCGATGCCGGCACCGGCTCCCTCGAGCGTTGTCTGCTGAACTGTGCCTGCGTGTATTGGATCGGTTGTTGTGGATAGCTTTGGTTAGTTTCATAACCATTTTGTGCAGGTTGTTCAGGTTGATGTTGATGTTGTTGCTGTGGTTCTTGGTAGTGTTGCTGAGGTGCTTGTTGGTGTTGTGGGGCTCGAGGCTGAACGTTGTTATAAATGGGACCCTGCAAAGTGGCCAGCAATGTTTTGTTGTTAGGTGTCAATGTGTGGGAGTGTTTGTGTATGTGACAGGGGGAGAGGGTGCACTGTGGGGTAGTGCTGTGTATATATATACATGTGTTGGTATTGGTGTTGGTGTTGGTGTTGTGTGTTACCAGTTACCCCTGATGACAGTTGGCGCAGTTGCGATCACAGAGAGATTTATGTATATTTACAGCTTGGAACAGTATTTACAGAGTACAACACAGTGCGGGGTATACCCGACATAGCTCGAGATCAAGTTATAGTTAACTATATAATTTATATATATGTACATAGGTGGGTTTGTTATCTGCTTATCCCTTGAACAATTACCTGAGCTGCTGCTGGCGCTGCTGCTGCCAATGGCGATGGCTGTGGGGGGGCTGCGCTCGCCTGCTGGGGGTAGTAGCCACCGCTGCCTGGCGCCGGACTCTGCGACGGCGGCTGCGGGGTGAACTCGCGCACGATGCGCTCCTCCGATGCTGGTGGCCAGGCGACGCGCTTGTAGCCTGTTCGAGAGAGGGAGAGAAGGGGAGAGAGAGAGAGAGATGCATTAGCAACTGTTCACAAGATCATTCAACACGACGCCTAGAATGCGGCCAACACGCGCAGCCATGTGGGCGTACGTTAGCCTTCACACACAGTGGCACACACACACACACAGTCAATCATTCATACACACACACACACACACACATACACCTACAGGAATTATTGCAAGACAAACAATTTGAAAATGATTTAAGCCAATTAAAACTGCAGAACGCAGGCAAATCCGACGAGAGGCCGCGCACAAAAAGCAGCAGCAAAAGAAAGCAAAACAACGGGGTAGAAATAGGGGAAGGGGGAGGGAGGGAGAAGAATGAAATCAAAAAAACAGTGTGCGAGATTTTTCGAGATTCGAATTGCAAATCATGCGCCGCTGTCATTGCGGCTAAATTTAGACAGGCGACTCAAAGAGAAAGAATTCGCGACAACAACAGCAGCAGCAGCAGCAGAGGAGCTGACAGCAGCAACAGTTGTGGCAGCTGCTGGGGCAGAGACTGCGACTGCAGCAGAGGCAGCAGCAGAGGTGAAGAAGGAGTCTGATCAGAGGTAGCGACAGAGCCAGAGCTAGAGACAGGGGCAATGGCAGAGGTGGAGGCAGCGATACAGACAGCAGCACAGCTGCAGAGACTGAGGCAGCAACGCTGGCAGAGACTGCAACGTCAGCAGAGCATTGCTAGCCTGCGTGGGTGCAGTTTGTGCAACATGTTGCTGACGCTACATGACGAATGCAAACAGCTGCAGCAGCAGCAACAGAAGGTGCACAAACAGTAGCAACAACAACTGCTGCAGCTGTTGTCGTTGCTGCCACCTCTGCTACCTTCTCCGCTGCTGCCTCATCAGGTGCCTCATTCTCTGCAGCCTCGCTCTCGGCTACCTCCCATCCTTTACCTCCTCTTTTGCCTCCTCTTTTGTCTTCTTCTCTGTCTCCTCTTCCATTACCTTTCCCTCTGCTACCTCCTAATATGCCACTAGTTACTGCTGCCTCCTTTGCCACCTTCCTCTCTGCTACCTTCTCTTCTACACTCTACCATGTTGGCCTTGAGCTGCCTGCACCCGCCCCCAATCAAGTGTGAATATGCAAAATTGTGCCACGCCCCTCCCATTTACCCTCCAGATTCTTGTAGTTTTGGTTGATGATTCTCCACTGTGCGCCCATGTTTTCTTGTTCTCGATTCTCGTTTCTCCTTTTCCTTTTCTTCTCGCAGATCTCTCTGGCTTTTTTTATGTGAAAATTCCGTCTGGCTTATTTACGATCTTGGCCGAATTTCGCTGTGTTTTATTATTTTGTTTTTCCTCGAAGAACAAAAAAGAACCGAAACGAAGGAAGCAAGCAAATCTCAATTCTCAAATCTCTCTGCGGGGGCGTCGACAGCTCGAGAAGATTTTCACACACGATTCTCGCGATTCAGCTCGTTATGCAACGCGAAGTGATTGATTGATTGATGCTAGATTGAACGCTTGATTCGCCTCGCCTCGCCTCGTCTCTGATCGATTGATATGCGCGGAATTCGATTTCGGAAACACCACGTTGAATATTTCGTGATAATTATGTGCAAATTTTGATTTTGGCAAACAGATTCGACGGGCGCGCGTTGATTTTGTTTTTTGTTTTTGTTTTTTCGTTTTCAAATTTGAATTTTGATAATGACTTCGTTGCAGGAATTTCGAAAGAATTTCGTCGAGTTTTCTAAAGAGAGTTTCTTCTACTATTTTCGCTATGCCTAGTTCGTTGCTTCTTCTTCGTTCTGCTTCGTTCTTTCGTTCGCGTTGGCCGCGCGCGATCTTCGCCTTCGATGTATTCTAACTAAATGAAACGCGCGGCCTGCTGCCACCACAAGCGGATCCCCAAAAGCACCACACTCTGTGTATGTGTGTGTGTGCGTGGGTGTGTGTGGGTGGTCGGGGGGGTATATGTATTGGTGTGTGGGGTGTGCTTTTCGCAAGAGAGAGGGAATATTACTTGTGAAAAGCGTGAAAAGGCGAGCCAAATTGCTGTTAATGATGCTCAAGTTGCGCTGCTTGCGTCGCTGTTGGCGTCGCTGTCGGCGTCGCATTGCTGCATTGTTTACACCTTCGATTTTTGATTTGTGCCGCACCTTGAAATGTTGCACGAAGGCCTCAGCAGCAAAGTACACGGGGCGTATGCGCGATATGTATGAGAAATAATTAACAATATAAGCGATAAATACGCCCAATATACGTGCGATATATGCCAGATATATGCCAGATATATAGCAGCCATATAGCTATCTATTATCTATATATTATCTGTAGGTCTGCGCTGTCTGTCTGCGCTGTCTAATTATATAAATCGCTTAGCAATAGGACAAGCATTATATCTGACCGATCTGTCGGGCTGTTGTACTTGTCCATTACGTAGGGCTCTCTATATAATATATATATATACACTCATGATCTGTACAACATCTATATAGTATAGTTTGTATATGATCTATTGGGTCTGCTTAGTCTGTTGTCTGTTTCGGCGCTGTGTGACTCAATTGGCCGCACTGGCACAAATAGATCATACAGATATATCCCATAGATATATCACGGCAACGGCAGCAGCTCATCCCGACTATATTTAAACGATTCGCTGTCAACCCTCGCAGCGAAGAGCGCTAACAATAGGCGAAACAAATCTGTTTTTAAACGGATTCTCACAGGTGTAAGACACAATGTTGTCTCATTAAAATGATTAGCGATCTTGTGCGATCATATCCTATACAGTACCCTATATACTATATACCATAAATATAATATAGTTGACTATACGCTTGTTAAGCACACTGGCAATATGTTACGGATCGCAGATAAATCGAAATCGAAGCAAAGAAAAGAAAAATACTATATAATAATACATATACAATATACTATACTATATAGTAGAGATCGGGGTATGAGAATGTCTCTTGAAATCGCACGAAAGCACGCCAAGCACTATAGACATCACATTTATCTAGTGTACTTGTGTTTTATGCATTTCTGAATTGTCTTGAACTGGAAACCTTGTGACCACGACGCATTGGGAGCAACTTGTTAGGGAGGTGGGGGGTAGGGAGATGGCAAAGAGCATTTCTTGGCCCAACGAGTGCACGCCTTGAGAACACCTGGCGAAATGTCTGTCTTGCTCATCGTATTTCTATTCATATTCTTTGCGAATTTGTTCGGGCAAATCAAGTTCTGTTCTTGAGCAGAAGAAACTTTGATCATGACAAAAGATCTTTGATTTCCTGCTCAGTAGATCTTTGAGATCATAAAGTTCTTGGGAGAAATTCGTGAATTCAGAGAGATCTTTAGAGAGTTTTCTGATATCATGCAGATCTAGAGAGAGAGGAATTCTTAACTATTCTAAGAAATCGTAAAAATCATCAAAGAAATTGCTGATTTTTTGCTCAAGGAAATCGCAAAAGTATTTACGGCATTTTCTGAGTTCCTGCTTTATGTGATATACATTTTATTTGACGGAAGATCGGTTTGTTTTTAAAAGACAGCTACAGATGCACTTTATCACATTTATGTTAGTTATCACATATACAAATCTCATTTATTTCATTCTCTTTGCTTCGTATGCTTTCAATTTCTGCTCTAAATCTAACTTCCCATAACTTCAATTATCCCATAAACCTGACAAATATCTCGTATATATTCCAGACTTTTCTGACTTATATATTGAAAATGAATAGATCTGAAGGGCAACCTCAATATCGACTGTTTCTACTCTCAATTTATATTCTACAGACTCTTCTCTACTCCAGACATCTCTTCTATATACTCTATAACTCTCGTATTCCACACACAACCCACACATGTTCCACATATAACCCAAACCTGCCCCTTTCCCTCTCGCATCCCACTTCAGTTAGTCACAGTGGGGAACAGCAGCAAATGCTGCTCAGGACCACAGAGAACATTTAGAGGGGAGGACGCACCTTCTATGCCCACATAGGGGCGTGGCGAGACATTGTCAAAGCTGCGATTCACGCTGAAGTCGCGACTGCTGCTGGGCAGAGCAGGCTCCTCGTGGGCGGCAATCGATTGGAACTCGCTGTGCGGATCGAGGCCGTGCTGGAGTAGGAAGTCAAAGGGAGGCGGCTGCGAGGTGCAGCGTGGTGTGGCGAGGGGGGACGCGGCAGCTGCGAGTAGCGACGAGGAGGCAGACATGCTCAGCTGCAGCGGTTCGGTGGCAGTGCGCACCAGGAGGCCGATGTTGTGTCCCTCCAGCTGCGGCACATGCGTATACTTGGCTTCCAGTGGAACAGGTGTGGGCGTCGGCGTGGGCGTGGCAGATCCCGAGCCTCTGCCCTGCACTGCGTTCAGTCCAAACGGAGAGCTGCAGCGCTGAGCGGTGTCGATCAACGGAGCAGGATATCTGCGCAGTGGCAACGGACTGGGAGAGCGACTGAGCTGGCGATCCCCAAGAGAATGCGGAGGAACAGCTGGGAGAGAAGGAGGTGAAGGCGGCGCTGGCGTGTGCACAATTTCCACCTCGCTGCGCTGACGCTGCAGTGCATCCAGTGGCGACTGTTGCTGCTGCTGCTGTGCCGACAGTTGCTGCTGCTGCTGCGTGTCCTCCCAGGAGATCTGGCGCGAGATGTACGGACTGCGTATCTCGTAGGTGGACTTGTAGTTGGCCAGCGGCTCGTTCTGCAGATTGTCGAAGCGCCACTGATCCGCCTTGGTGAGCTTGCCCCAGCCATGTGGCGACTCGCGGCACTCGCCGCACACAGAGCACCAGCTGCCTTGGGTGTCTGCAGTGGAGCAGGGTTCGTGTGGGCAGACTGTGGGGAGAGAGGAGAAGGATGCTGCTGGTTTCTGCTGCAGCTCCTCCTGTTCCTTCTTCTCCTGTTTCTCTTTCTCCTGTTGTTCCTTTGCCTGCTGCTCCTGCTCCAGCTGCTGCTGTTGCTTCTGTTGTTGCTCCTTAAGCAGCTTCTCCATCTTTTCCTTCTGCTCCTGTTGCTCCTTCTGCTCCTGCTTTAGCTTTCTTTCCTCTTGCTCCTTCTGCTCCTGCAACCTTTGCTTTGCCTGCGTCTCTTGCTGCTGCTGCTTTTGTCTCTCCTTCTGCTGCTCCTGCTGCCTCTGCTCCTGTTCCTTCCTTTCCTGCTCCTTCTTCTGTTGCTCCCTCTGCCGCTGCTCCTTCTTTTCCTGCTCTTCTGCTTCCACTCTTTGCTTCTGCAACTCCTCCAGCAGCTTCTGCCTGAACAACTGCTCCTTCTGCTTCTTCCTCTCCTGCTGTTGCCTTCTCTCCTGCTGCTCCTTCATAGCCTGTTCCTCTGCCTCCTTCTGCTCCTCCTGCTCCCTTCCTGGCTTGGCTGCCTCCTTGCTGGGCTGCTCCTTGCCCGTGGACAGCTGCTCATAGTTGGCAATTACATCCGAAACGTGTCTGTAGTCCAGACTGAAGTCCTGCTGCTCCCCATCTGCCTCTTGCTCCCCCTCGGCCTCCTCAATGAGTACGTGCTGTGCACGTCCTGCCATCGGTGTCGTGCCGTGCTCGACGTGCAGCTGTTGCTGTGGCTCCTGCTGCCCCTCGCTGTCCAGGGCAATGGCAATCCTGTGCAAATCCTCCAGAGCACGCTCCACAATGGGCACATTCTCGGCGGGCATGGGAGGCAGCAGGGGACACACCTCCTGCTGCTGCTTGGGCTGCAGCTGTATGCCAGCAGCGCGACAGTAGATCTGCCTGAGAATGGCCTGCAGGGGACTCTCCACGGCCAGGATGGGCGACTGCCTGGCGGAGAACATGTCCCACAGCTCATTGGGGGCAGATGCCAGAGGAGCCTTCACTGCCCTGGCTGGCTCTGCTGCTGGGGGAGTGGGCGTAGTTGTGGGCGTGGCCTGCACACTGCGCTGCAGCGCTGTCTTGGCATTCTCCATGTACGCATCGATCTGACGCAGATGCTCCGTGATAGATTGCTGAATGTGCGCGTACTTCGCCTCCAGCTGCGCAATCTCCACATGCGCCTCGTGCTGCCGTGCCAAAGGTGACTCCCCCTCGGCGCCAAAGATGCCGCCCTGGCGACGCGACTGCCGCTGCTCCCTGCTCTGCTGATCCTGCGCAGATCCTGGCTTGGCATGACGCAGCAGCAGCGCAGGCTGTGGCGGAGGAGGCAGCGGCGGCGGTGTGGGAATACAGCTTGGCCTGCTCTGGCTAGGAATCTGGCTTGGAGTCTGTCTGGGGATCTGACTGGGCAACTGACTTGGAGACAGCATGGGAGTCTGGCATGGGGACTGTGCTGGAGTCCTCTGCCTGCTCTCCTGGCGCTGCAGCTTGATGCCGCTGGTGGCACTCACGTAGGTCGCGGGCAGAGGCGTGTGTGCCTCCTCGGACTTGGCTGGCGGCGTCATGCTGTCGAGCTGATCCTGGCGCTGCAGATAACTGCAGGCGTCCTCGTAGATGCGCTGCACACGCTCGTTTAGCTGCTCCGGCTCCGGCGCCGGCTGCACTGCGACTGCTGCCCCAGAGTCCACCAACATCACTTGCACTGGTATGATGTGTGTGCCCCTTGTCGCCTCCTGTTCCTCCTGCTCCTCCTGCTGCTGGTCTGTGCCTGCTGTGCGGGCCAGGGCCAGCGCCATCTGCTGCTGCTGCTTAAGTGCCAAGCTGTCAATTCCTGTCGAGACGGGGCTTCTTGGCAAGCTCCTGGCCCGCTCGCCAGGTGTCGCTGGCAGCGGCATCGCCTCCAAGTCGATGTCAGCACAGCTGCTGACCTTGGGCTCCTCCTCGCTGTCGCCGTCGTAGCAGATCTTCAGCTCTGTGGACAGCTTGATGTGGCGTCGCTGCACGCGTGGTGTGCCAGGTGCACTAACAGTGCCTCCTCCCCCTACCCCTACCCCATTGCCTGCTCCATTTCTGGGCTTGAGTGGCGGCAGCTCGGTGGCTCCGCTCAGCGCCACCGCTCGCTTCCTGGCGCGTCCCCTATCCAGCGAGTAGGACTGTCGCTTCAGTCGTGGTCTATAGGGCGTGGCTGCCTTGGCAGTGGGCGTGGTCGGTCGCTTGTGCGTCAACTGTTCGTAGTATTCGCACCTGGGTGCCACCAGGCCCAGATCTGCGTCGGCTGCCTTGGTCTCCGGTGCCGAGAAGCCTCTGGCCTTGGGCGTCAGCTGCTCCTCCACCTGGCAGGGACTTCTCCCCCTCCTTGCCAGCTGCTGCTGCTGCTGCTGCTCCTGGCTGGGACTCCTTGCCGGACTCCTTGCCAGCTTCTCGCGCAGCTCTTGCCTTGTTGGCTCCACAATCCGCGTGGGACTGTTGAACTTCTCGCGCAGCGCCTCAATGGAATGCGAGGGCGTGGCCAGCACAGGACTGTGACTGCCTCCTGCTCCTGCTCCCACTGCCTCCCCCTCAGTGGGGGGCCAACTGTGATCGCGCTTGAGCAGCTGCCGTCGCGTGGACATTCGATTGATGCGCAGCACCGTGTCCCGATCAATGACGACATCGTTCTGGTGGCTCAGGTACTGCGTCTTGATCTGATCCAGCAGCTGCTGATGGAGTGCATGATGCGGGGGTGGCTGCTGCTGCTCAGGTGAACTGCCGTCCCGCCGCCGACTGCGACTGGGGCGTGGCTGGGGGCGTGCGTAGAAGTCGCCTGAGGCAGCGCGGGATTGAAGCGATTAATGCGAAATGCGAAGCGGGCTACACTCAAGGTGGGAGTACACTGGGGGCGTGGCATAGCTGTGGGCGTGTCTCACACTGTTTATCTTTGTGGTAGATGCAGAAGAAGAACAACAACGACGAAGACTCACGCACACAAACACACACGAAACACTTACAACTAACAGGGGAGAGAGGAAAGGGACAGAGAGTGGCAAGAGGGGGAAGGAAAGAGAGTGTATAGAGTGGCAAAAGGGGGAAGAGAGTGGGAAGAGAGTGAGGAATAAAGGGGAGGGATATACAGCAAGATATGGGGTATATAGAGAGGGGCATTCTCCGTCACCTACCGCATTTAATTTGTTGTTCCTCCTCCTCGACCGCGCGCAGCACAGCCGAATTGGCCAAGTTCAGTGGTTTGCTGATCTGCTCGTCGATCTCGATCCTAAAAATAATAAAGAGAAGGAAAGAGAGAGATAGAGAGAGAGGGAATCCAATAAAGAATTGTGGCTAAATATAGATAAATATTACAGATATATATGTTGATAATGCTCATTCACATAAAAAGTCGTTAAAAATTGCACACACGAAATTCCAGCGATACTGTGCGTCATATAACACATACATACACACATGCACATATACTATATGCATATATATACACATGTATATACGTGTTATACGTATTTACTACATGTTTATTCAGATGATAAGCGCCCGCAGACAAGTTGGAGATAAGCAAATCGACGCAAAAAACATGTCATAAATTAATTGAATAAGTTAGACAATTAGGCCAACCAATTTCAATTCTTTTTGCATTATAAAAAATAGAAAATTGTATTCCCCCAAGCTATAAAATCATTTATTTCTCCTTAATCATCATACTCATTGGCATTTCGCGGCAATAATGCCAACATAAACAGCCTCCAGGCAAGTACTTTGGCGGCCATAAGTGGCCTATCAGTTGCCAATGTACATACACATACATACATACACATATATATCAATATTTCAGCGTTTATTTATGCGTATAAAGTTTAAAAATAGAACGAAAATGCTGCTGTCACTACAGTTTGAGAGCAACTGCTCTACAGTTTCATTAAATGAACGCACTGCTTAACTGCTTAATCATTCATTTTGCACTGCTTGCTGTGCTGTGGGAGCAAAACACATGTGTTTTGGCGCGCAAGCCATTGCTTAACTGCACACTTGGACAAATCACTTCAACAAGACCGTGTGGCCTAATGGATAAGGCGTCGGACTTCGGATCCGAAGATTGCAGGTTCGAGTCCTGTCACGGTCGAACGTAACTTAATTTTTTTTTATTTGAAATATTTATTTTATTTGACTTGTCTTTTTTTTTGCTTTTTTGTGCTGCTCAATACTTGTGCTTTTTGTTTACCAACTATGAACTTTGATATTTTGGCACGTGCATGTTTTAATTATAAATTTCGGACGAACTCTTGCGTCGTCTTGGGCATAAATTAATACGGCCACTGAGACCTGAGAGACTGTGTCTAGCCGATCTCCCAGACTCTACCATTGATTGTGGGATGCTAATCACAAGTGACATGTGAGCAGCGGGCGCAGCATGCGAGATATAAAAGCGCTTGCCACCGGCAGTGATAGCAACACATCCTGTGCAGCCACCAAGCAGGCACATCCACAACACACACACGCACTCATCTCGAACTGGTTGCAATGTTCACACAACGCCAACAGCTGCTGCTGCCACCAATGCTGCTGCTGCTGCTGTTGAGCGCATTGCTGCACTCGATGGCAACCAACAGCGTCGGAGCCCAGGCTCATGGCGAGGGCATGGCCAAGATACAGGCATGCGGCACGGCCCTCAACTCCATTCTCTATGGCTTCTGCAAGGGCAAATTTGCCGGACTCATGACCAAGAAACGTGCGGCACGTGAGTACCAGGCTCTAATTCTAACTGCATCTGTATCTGTATCTGCCAATGTATCTGCAACTGTATCGCATTCTTGTGCCCCTTTGTCTGTCTCTGCATTGCAGTTGACCTCTTCGACTATGCGGAGCAGCAACAGCAGCCATTGCTGAACATACTGGACGATGGCCCGCTGCCCTATCGCTGGCCCTTGATACCCAGCGTTGCTGGAGAGGGCTCGCTGCTTGCCACACGGCGATTGCATCGCGGTGTCGTGGATGAGTGTTGCAACAAGCCTTGCACCATGCAGGAGATGAAGTTCTACTGCCTGGAGTAGGCGAACACACATACATATATTTGGCAGATATGGCAACGATATAGAAAAGATATAGTACATGTATAACCCACATTATTCCCCTACTCTATTCAGATCTATTAAAGCGCATGAACAGCAAACTGTTCCATTATTTTGCTTGTTATTGTTGTTGCAATGGATGAAATAAAGATCATCGCAGAGTGAAGATAAGAAGGTGGCTTATTTAAAGAGAGATATGGGTGAGAGCTAGAGAGAATGAGAGGGGGAAAGGTAGTGTGGGCAGGGGAGCTAAACTGAGACCTTGAAACAATTTTAAACAGCTTTAGGTACCCTACGATCATTGAAACTGGTCAAGAAAGGGTATACTGCCTTGGTAAAAATATGTATCACAAAAGGAGGGAAGGTAGACTCCACGTAGAGTATATATTCTTGCTCAGAATGAACAGTAGAAACGATTGAGTTATGTTTACCAATGTGTCTGTGTCAGACAAGCTGTCTGTCTGTCCATTTGCCAGTTTGTCTGGCTACCTATCCATCCGTCTGTCTTTCTGTCTGTCCGTTTGTTTGAACGTCAAGATCTCAGAGCTAAAGACACCAAATTTGACATGAAGGTTTCTATATATTCTACGCACATTCAGTTTGTTTTCAGTTTTTTATGCCACGCCCTATTAATCAAAGTGTTTAAGTCACAACTTTCTGCTCCTACATACATATAGATAAATACTATAATCAGCTATCTTCCATCAGATATTGAACACAGAAGTTAATCAAGTCAACATTCTCTATAGTTTCGAAGGTATCTAATAGTCAGGCACATTCGAGTGTAGCTTTCGCTGATTGTTTCAGCTGGAATTTCACGCAGCTGTGCTTGAATTATTGTTAATTATTGTTGTTGTTTCCCCGAAATAGTTCTCATTAGCCACGCTTCACTGTGCCTGCGCTGCCAATACTGACTGTGAGTCACCACGGGGTATGGCAGCCAGTCAAGTGATGCCTCACAACTTTTTGGCTAGGCGCCTGCATTGTGTTTTGTTGATATTGTTGCTGTTGCTGTTGCAGTTGCTGCAGTTGCTGTTGCTGTTGTTGCTTTAGCCCCTCCCTCCCTCGCTCCCCACTGACTAAATTTGGTGCGTGTGACTCATCGATCGTCGACGTACGCGACGCTGCTTATATAAACTCAACAAAAAGTATCTCACAGATGCGCGTAGCTCACATGATTAACGTACATTGTGAAAGGCGTTGCTGCTGGAGCTGTTGCTGCTGCTGTTGTTGCTGCTGTTGTTGCTGGGCAAGTTGGTAATTTGCTAACTTGTCTGCGAGTGTGCACACGCGACTGCAACTGCGAATGTTGCCGAGTTGTTGTTGCTGTTGCTGCTGTTACTGTTGCAGTTCGTAATTAAATTGTTTCGGATACTTTTGCAGATCTCACACGTTTTGTCGCACGCACAGACAGCGAATAACTGAAAAGCTACTTAAAGTTTAGGCCGGTTCGTCTATTTCAACAACAATTGCTTGCTAACAACAATGCCAGAGATAATGTTGTTGCTGCTGCTGCTAAGGCGACAATAGCAGCAGCAGCAGCGGCAGCAACAACTTACGGCAGCAGCTACAAATAAATTTCAAGTCCAAAAGCATCTTTGAGATACGCGCGGGTTGTTGTTGCTGCTGCTGCTGCTGTTGCTGCTGTTGCTGCTGCTTATGTGCAGCATTTGGTAATTACAATTAAAAGTCAAGCGATTTTAATTGTGCGCTGACTGTGAGTGTGTGCGTGTGTGTGTGTGCGCGCGTGTGCGAGAGTGTGATGTGAGTGTGAGATACAAATTGAAGGCAACTGCAACTGCAAATCGCCAACAGTTGTCGCTGCTGGCGTCGCTGCTGTTGGCGTTGCGCTGCAGTGCACAAAGTGAGCTTCGCAGTTGCGCTACATCATCTGCCAGATATATACACAGATACACACACATACACACACACACACATCTATCTATATATTAATGTCTATATGTACTTTGTACATTAATGTCTTTTCATGTGCACCTGTGCAGCCAGCAGAGGCAGCAACAGAGGCAGCAGCAGCAGGTAGCCCCCAGCAGGCAAAGGCGCTATAAAGCTGACTAGCTGTGGGGTGTATAGCTATAGCTTTGGCTATATAGCTGCTACATCTATGGGGCATACCCGACTATCCTCTTCTGTGTACCGCGGGCCTAACTAAAGCCAACTTTGGCTGCCATTGTGTGAGAAGACGCATTGGAGTGAAGAGAGGTGTTAAGGATGGTGTAGGGGGAGTTAAAAGAGGTGGCATAAGGTGAGGTATAAGGGGAGGTATAAAGGGAGGTATAAGGGGAGGCATTAGGGGAAGCAATAGGGAAGATTATAGTGAAGCTACTAGGGAAGTTAAAAGGGGAAGTACTAAGTGAAAGTACTAGGGAATGTACTACGGGCAGGTGGTAGGGGTGGTATAAGGGAAGATATTAGGGGAGGTGTCAGGGCAGGGTATAAGGGAGTTACTAGAGGGTGCTAGGGACCCTAAAGTCGACTCTAGCGGGGTCTCCAAAGAGAGAAGTCTAGCGGGGGTGCTATCGGGTACTTTAGCGGGAATTCAAACGTGCCCCCTCGCTTTGCTTTGGCCCTTTCATCTTTCATCTTTTATCGTCTTTGGTCTCGTGTTCGGTTTGTATGAAATTATGCATTTAAATGTATAATCATTTCATTCGACTTACCCGTCGGCCCCAAAGGCCTTCAGCTCCCGATTCAGCGTCGCCTTCACGTTCTCCTGGGAGTACAGGCCCATGGGTGAATTGAATTGCTTGTGCACAAGTTTGCGCTGTACGGCGGCCATTTTGTTGTTGCTGTTGCTCAACTTGTTGTTGTTGCTGTTGCTCTTGAAGTTGCTGCTGTTGCTGTGCGTGCTCCTGTTGCTGCTGCTCCTGTTTGGGGCTGTCTTCGTTGCTTGAGCCTCACTTGATGCGTTTGCTTTCGTGCTTTTGCGTTTGCTTTTGCCTTTGCTTTCGCCTGTTTGCTCTTTGCTCTTCGCTTGTTTTCGGTTTAAGCTTTTCTGCTTTCTCTTCTTCTTCTACCTCTTCTTCTTCTACCTCTTCTGCTGCTGCTGCTGCTGTTCGTCTCGCTGCTTGTTTTTGAAAACTTTTAAATTATTGTTGATAAAAAATATTTGAAAATTTCCCTTTCCAAGTGCGATGCTGCTGCTGCCGCTGCTGCTGCTGCTGCCACTGCTGACTGCGATGCCAACTGCGCTGCTTATCGACTTACAAGTGGCTTTTCGAGTGTTGTTGTTGTTGTTGTTGCTCTTGTTGCTGCTGCCTGTGTTGGCTGTAGTTTTCAATGATTCTAACAAGGTCCCCCCACTGCAGTTAATATCCGTGCATATGTCTGTCTCTCTCTCTTTCTGTCTGACTCTGTCTGTCCCTTATGGGGTAAGTAGCTTAGCTTAAATCGTTAATCGAGTTCGTCGTTTCGTTCTGAAAATGGCAAATGGAAAACAGGGAAAATTGGTTGAAAATAGATTCGACTACTTGGACTACTCCATGAATTACTCATTATTATTAATGGCAGGCATATGCGTGAGTGTGTGTGTGTGTGTGAGTGAGTGTGTGTGTGTGTAAAGGTAGTTATTATTATTATTATTATTAATACTGTTATTTCGGCACGTGACAGTGGCAAACGCAAAAGATTCATATCCGGTACGGGTCGACTTCCGGTTTTATTATCTTTTTTTTAATTTAAATATTCATGTCATCTCTTCTGCAACATGCAGAGTGCATAAAGAGTCCCGCTCGGAGTCCACTCTCGGAATCCCTGTTGACAACTTAATCCCCCCCATTACGCTGCCTTATCAGCATCATTATTATTATTATTGTTTTCTTTCTGTCTTTCTGTCTTTTTGTGTGATTGTTTTTTCGATTTCACATTCAGAATGCAAACGGAAGAACAGAGAGAAGGAGAGAGAGAGAAGAGGGAAGGGAACGAAGGGGAGTGGGCGTGGCAACGTCTTTGAGCTTATAAACCATTTAATTTTCAACATTCGGTTTGGCTCATGACTTATTCATTGTTTTGTTAATCTATATTCCTCTCTCAGCGTGCATGCACATGCATGTTCTCCATTTGCCTTATGCATTCCTGCCCATTTTGGACTAATTGCCTTTATGCAGCGATATAAAAATAATTGGAAAATCAACACATCAAATTTAATTAAGGAAAAACTCAAACAGAAACAGAAATTTGAAAAACGACAAAAGAGAAATGAGAAACGAGAGAAATCCCAAACGGAATTATGAAAATCCATTGGAAAAATTATCTCTGCTCGCATAATAATAATAAAAAGAATACATATATCTATGGCATATGCCTCCAATCAGCGACGAAACTTCAATGTCAACGTTCTAAATAAAATATACATAAGACCATCTCCATCTATACGAGAATAGATGTGAATAGATGTGAATATATTCAGGGGCTTATGTGAATATGAATAACTAAATGAAATTCCAATATCAAAGTTTCCAAAGTCGCCTGCATATATATACATATTCGCTGGAATGGCCATCGTCTCCCAGCTGTATCTATATGCAAACTATATATACAATACGTATACGCAGTGTGTGTATCTGTGTCTGTATCTGTGGCTATATACGCATGGTTATTCTTCAATATTCTGATGGTGACACCAATTTGTGCTGTACTTATTATTATGCACGTCGTTTTGCCACTATTTTCGTATTCTTTTACAGCTGCTGCTAACAAATTACAAAATGTATTTCGTATTTCATATTTCGAATCGAATTAGTCGTTAGTTCTTCTTCGTTGTCTGTTTTTCCAATGTTCGCAACGAGAGACACTCACTACTGTCACATTTAGAAATGTATCTTAAACTAATTTGAGGCAGCACTTTTTGGCCAACGAGAAATATTATTATTTTTATATGTTCAAATTTGTTTTTGTTGTTTTCATTTCGGTTTTTCATAGTTTGCGTTAAAAATAGATGGGACAACAACCCAAGAGTGTTTATATTGAAAAATATGCTCAGTTTTGCTATTCTAATATTTTTCCACACGCACAAACATGCACACACACAAGCGGACACGTCTGTGCATGCTCATTTCTCATCTTATTTCTTATTTTCTCTGGTATGCTCCCTCTACCCCCCTCGACACACCCTGTCTCTCTGCTCTACAAGCACATTCCCGCCTTCTGTGTCACCTCAAATAAAATTAGCAACTTTGAGCAAATGGCATTATACAGATTTGCGTCATTTCTGCTCTACGTCTGCCCCACTGTCCAACTGTCTCCTCCTCTTTCTGTGTTTGTCTTTTAGATGCTCTTTGTGTGTGTGTGGGGGTCAGCACGAGCAAACAACAGACTGTTAACGAACATAAGTAAGCTCAGTGACCACTCTGTGTGAGTTGTTGCATCTCTAATTGTTGCAGCACTAACACAATTATAACAAAAATGAATGTTGAAAGAGGAGAAAACAGGCAACTTACGTGAAGCATAAGGACGTGAACAAACGTACTTCACTTTAGCTTTATGTTTTACATATCTTTCAGCGCTTCACACACACATCTAAAATGGTAATCGTTAACATTAACATATTATTTCCAATGTTATCTAACAGCTCATGTGAGCTAACAGCCGTGGCTGAACTGCTCGCACTGTTAAGTGCTGATCTGCTGATGCATTTATGTTAAGTGAGCCATTTTCTGTCCAGGCATGTTAATTTCATTAACAGCTGCGCAATTATGCTAATGTTAAAGCCTTTTTCAATGTGTCCGTTTTAATAAATCAAAGAGTAAAACGATATTCTGAATGGCGAGTGAAAAAAGAAACACTGTAGAATGTGCAAAAAGTGTGTAGTTTATTTTTGTGCTATTATATTCGCACAAAGCACAGCACATATACCCATTTTCGCATTGGATATCAGGCAAACAAAAAGTGGCAGCAAAATGCAATAAAATGCTTAGCTCGAAATAATGCGAGTAAGAGTGTGTGTGCAGGGGATGGGGACGTGGCAGGAGGAGGGGGTAGTGTATATATTATGCGTGTTCGTTGATTCGCAATTTGTGCGTTTTAATTGAGCTGAACGCAGCTGTGGCCCGTGTGGCTGGCAGCTGTTCAA
Organism: Zaprionus camerounensis; assembly: GCA_018904165.1. Lineage (NCBI taxonomy): Eukaryota > Metazoa > Arthropoda > Insecta > Diptera > Drosophilidae > Zaprionus > Zaprionus camerounensis. Next base: position 10,266,391 of record JAEIFS010000742.1, read on the forward strand.
ATGGCTAAATGGCCAAGTAGTCGTTGCTGTTCTAGGGGGTGTTTGCCATCATATGGGTGCGCCCGAGAGCAGGCAACACTTTTTGCTACTTGCCAACGGCTGTGAAAATTAATCAGAATTTAATAAAATATTATGAAGCCAAAGCAGCTCATGCACTACAATGAGCACACACACAGACACACACACATCGGCCCGCTTTATATACTGCTGCCCACTTGATGTTCCAATTAAAGTTTTACACAAGCACGCCAGCAAACACACACACACACACACCTGTACACAGCTTTACAGAGGCGCGTGCTCACTCGTCAGGTGTACTTAGCACGGCATTAAAGTTCGCATGAATTGTGCGAGAATTCGCATAAAAAATGCAGGCACACAAAAAAAATACAGTTTCAAAAAGTTTTTGAGCTGCCCGCCCCCCTGCAGTGGGCGTGGCTTCCACCCAAAGAGACAATATACGCGCCGCTATACATACAATCTGTGTGTGTGTGTGTGTCTGTGTGTGTGTGTGTGCGTGCCTGAAGGTGTGAATGTTTTTTGCTGCCTCTGGTGCTGTCGCTGTTATAGAAACGCGCTGCGAGGCTGCGAGGAATCAACGAAATCAGGTGAAAATATTATTGCAATTTGCATTCAAGTGCAACAATATCGACGATCTGTATCTGTATCTATGAGTGCCCAAGTAACTGCAGCAGTATCTGTAAACGCAGCAGTATCTGCAACTGCAAGTGTATCTGTATCTGCCTCTGTGTCAGCCTCGGCATCTGCCTGTGATTCCGCTTCATGTGCGCCAGGGCGCATTCTCAGCTGGCGAAGCTCTGTTTAATTTTATTAGTGGCAGGCAGCAGCTGCAGCTGTTGCTGTTGTTGCTCTGCTTGTTGCTCTTGTTATTGCTGCAGCTGTTGCTGCTGCTGCTGCTGTTGCTGCTGCTGTTGCGGTTGTTTTTAGTTGAATTGGTTAAATATTTCATGGCACATATCATTTGTTTATCGCCCCCGCAAAGCGAAATTATATTAAAAGTTTTTGAGTATGGGCGAGTGTGTGTGCATGAAGGTGTGTGTGTGTGTGTGGTTGCACTTACCGTCTGTTGCAATTTGGCGCTGCTTAATCCGAATATAATGCCGCCAAATTGCCAAAGTTCGTGCCGCGCCGTGCCGTGCTTGGGGTCCGTATCGAGGTCCGGGTGCGGATCCGGCTGTGTCCGTATCCAGGTTCGTGTCACGCCTTCAGCTTGTTCTCTCTGCTGTACCCGCCCCCGGTTGCCCCCATCGCTACCCTCGCTCTGCTGCACTTGCCCAGTCATTTCACTGGGAAATCGGTATAGACAAGTGCAGCAATCGATGCCCGGACACATTTGCGGCTTTTGCGCCGCAGCCACAGTCACAGCCGCAGCCGTAGCCATAGCCGTAGCCGACCACGTCGTGCTCGTTCTCCGTCCGCGGCCGTTACGGCCAACCGGCGTTTTGTAAGCGCACCATAAACGAACTGAACGCAACGCAGCGCCGCGGCACAGAACTGAACTCGTCGCATGCGGCTGCCACTGAGGCAGAGGCTGCGACTGGGGCAGCGACTGGGCCAGAGGCAGCCTCCAAGCGAAAGGAGAACGAAAATGAAACACTTTACGCAATGATCACGCGTCTCGCTTTTCGTTTTTCATCATTCTACGGTTTCACATCCTAAGCAACTGAATAAATACATTTCTATCTGTGTGTAGTTTCCCTCCTATGTGTGTGTGTAGCTTCCTCTGTGTATGTGTGGCGTTTCTCTGTCGGAATTCGTCTCATAATGAAATGCGCACAGTGGCGTCCAGAAAAAAGTGCACAGCTCACGCAATGCAATCGAGAAAGCAGCCTAAAGGGTCGTCTAGTTCAGTCTGCATTTCAGCTGACAGCTGTAAAATATGCAATAAATTGCAGTTGCGATGGTCACCCTAAATTCCTTAAATTATTTAGCCATGTACTCCTTATTTAGAGCAATTCAGACTGCAGATAAGTCTGGCTGAGTCACTAATTTGCTGGCAGCTGCAAAATATGCTATAAAATCAGGCAGAACGCCGGCACCCTAAAATAAAAGAGTCCATAGCTATGTTTTGCACTCAATTAATGCAATCAAAGCAAGCTCAGGCTATATATGAGTCTGGGTGAAGGTTCGAGAGTTGCTCTAGGCTGTAAAATATAGTATATATTATAGAAAATCCTAGAGTGACCATCAAACGATTCTAACTCTTCATTGACAAAGTATTTCACTTATTTACTGCAATTGAAACGAGTCCAGGGTGCAGATAAGTCTGATTTAGTTTCAATTTCAATAGACAGCTGCAAAATAGGCTATAAAATTTGGTAAACCCCGCAGTGATGGTCACCTTAAAATTTTAGAGTACTTAAAGAATGTTTTGCATACAATATGCAAGCATATCAGGCATTTAAAGACTTTGTTATAAATCTGAAATGATTTCCATTTGCTTTGACTTTTTAACTTGCTGTCTGGCTTTGAGATTTATGGGATGATTAAAAATATAGACAACTTTTTAATTTCCACGAATAAAACATCAGCAATTTGGCATCGCGTCAAGAGGAAACTGACGAATCCCCTATGGGGAATAAGAGAAAAAAGCAGAGAGAGGTGACTATCTTCGAGACGTTTTCTGACTCACAAACATAACGAATATATCAATATATAGCCCTGTACAGGTGCAACTTGGGACGTACGCTACTGTAGCTTACACACACACACACACAGGCATACTCACACCTACACCGAGATATTTTTGCCACTCTCTATCCAAACAGTCTGACAACAACAACAAGAACAACAAGAGCGACAGCATTCGAAACACTCAAAGTAGTTTTTGTGAATATCTCACAAATACCCGACAAGAAAAACAGCGCAAATAAAAGAAAAAAGTGAAAACAAGCAGAACGAAGAAAGAGAGAAATAGGAACGCACAAATAAAATATGAAAAGGAAAATATGTTTGAAATAAAGAATTGCCCGTCGATGGACCCGAGGCAGACATAGACACAGACCCACAGAGACCAGAGACTGCATTCAGAGTCAGTTGTGGCACAGACACAGATACGCAGCTATAGATACAATTGTATCTCTGGCATGCGTGTAACCCTGCGCATGTGTGTGTGTGTGTGTGTGTCTCTGTCTGTGTTGGCCTCGTGGACTATTACAGAATTTTTACTGCCGCTGCCGATACACGTCTCTAATATTCTCTATTTCTATTTCTATTCTATTTTTGAGTTCTCGCTCCACGTCGAGGTGGACGTGGACGTGGATGTCGATGTCGATGTGGCTGGCGACGTTTCCAATGTTTTTCTCGCTTTCCACACATTTGTGTGTTGCGTTAGTTTCCCCTCCACCCCCTCCCTGCTCCACTCCCCGCCTGCATTGCTTTTCAAAACATAAATAGCAAAAGAATTGCTCGCATAGAAATCGTAAAATGTCATTTAATTGTTGCAGTTTTTCTTTCATTCTTTCGTTATTCAATTCCCATTTTCCGTTTTCTCATTTTCATTTTTTATTATTTATGTTTTGTCAGGCAGGAGGAGTGAGGGCAGGGCAGGGAGCTCACTTTCCCATGGCTTTTCTTCCCACTTGGCTTTTCCACTTGACTTTTATTTTTTGGCTTTTTTCTTGGCTTGTTATGCGACTGCTAATTGTGCTTTAAACGCTAATTAGCCGCAGCGCCGACGTCTGAGCACAGCATTTCATTTCGTCTTATATTCTTTGTTGATTTTTCACAAATTTTTCTTGAGTTTTTCTCGAATTTCCTCGGAATTTATTTTGTTTTTCACTTGATTTGATTAATTTTGATTGTACGCAGGCGCAATGCGATAACGCAGCACAGCAACAATAGCAGCAACAACAATACATTGCACAATGCACTCCACACACACTCGCACACACACACTGACACACACACACACACACAGAGGCAAAGAGACAGGCTGCACCTGCAATTTTTGACTTCTTTCACGTTCGCGTTGCGAATTATTTGTTACCGTTACTCGCGGCGTGCTGCGTGCGGATGTGCTGCGGATGGTTGCCAGTTTCTGGCCAAGAACAAGCTAAAACAAGCTAAGCAAACACTTTGCGGCCCGCAAGTTCGCGAAAGCGCAAAGCAGAGCAGCGAAGCTCCCCTCTGCCCCCCTTGAACACCCCTTGGCTGGACAGCGATCTGGCCAGCTACGGCTACAAGGGGGGCCTCATCTAGCTCTGCCCACACACAGCCTTATAAATCAGTCCGTCCCTCTGTCTGTCCCTGATTAGCCGCGTATTTTGATACAACCTCCAAGTGGAGGAGCCTCTGCACAAAGCCATAAATATTCGCCACACACACACACTCGCACACACACACACAGAGCACCCCTCGCAGCTAATTAACAGCAGCTGAATATTTGTCTATGTATATCTGTAGAGGCGTGTATATATATAGGTGTAGCTATAGGTAGCTTTTTAAAAACATATTCAATATTTATTTTTGGCCTTTGGAAAACCATTTTAAAGCCAAAGCTGACGCTGCTTGTTGCCGCTGACGACCTGCGCTGTGCACACTACACTGCAGCAAGTGGGGCATATGCACAGTCTGAAGAGTGTACTCAATTGTACAGGGTATGCAGCTAGTCGAGCAGCAGTGTCTTTCCCTCCCCCTCTTTGCTGCTTTGTCGCACATTTCAGTTTTTATGCGTGTTTATTTTGTTTTATTTTGGGAATTGTAAAGTATCAGCAACAGCAGCAGCAGGTACAATAACAACAACAACAGCAACCACAAGAGCCTGCTTAACAAGCACAACAACAACTGCAACAGCAACAGCAACAGCAGAAACTGTTGCAATTGCAACGGCTTAATGAAGCCGAACTGCGCGAACTGCAACTGAGAGCTGCTGCAATTAGTGCGCACTCACAATGCGCACTCGCGCAGCGAATACGAATGGATTCATTGCCTGGCACACTCAATCGCGATGTCAGGTGATCAATTCAGCTAGGGCAGGCAGGGGGAGGGGGTTGGGGAGAGAGAGAAGTGGGAGCAGCACACCTGACAGCCAACTAAGCTGCTTGAAATTTCATTTTAGTATTTCACGCTAGAGAAAGCGAGCGAGCAAAAAATACAGAGAGAAGAGCAGGGAGAGGGATGGGCAAGAGAAGAGGGTAGAGGGTACAAGGAGATAGACAGAGAGAGAGAGAGAGAGACAGAGAGAGAGCGAGCTGTGTATGTAAACATATGTATATGTTTAATGTTTGTGAATGATTAATGGCACATTAGAATCGAAATTGTTGCGCTCATGTGGCGCAGGTCGAAGCAGAAGGCAGAGGAGGTGTAGCAGCAGAAGGAAGAGGAGGAGCAAGAAGAGCAGCAAGCAGTGGAGATAGTAGAGGAGGAGGAGGATACTGTAGCAGATTTGGTGGGCTGCAGCCAGATACAACGTTGGCCATAATGTACAAATATTTATATGCCTTTTTTCTCGCACAGAGAGACTCTTTTACCCCGTTCAGACAGCTCTTTCACTGCCACTGCCCCCTCTCCTGCCACTGCCCCCTCTCCTGCCACTGCCCCCTCTCCTGCCCCTGCCCTTGTGCCTGCTCTGCTGCTACTCTGCTGCGAAATGAATGTGGCCTTCTATGGCGCATGCAGAGTAGCAACAGCAGCAGCAGCAGCAGCAGCAACGGCCAAACAGGTGAGTGTTTATGCCCCATGCATGCCCAATGACTGTGCGAGTGTGCCGAGGTGTGTGTGTGTGCCAGTGTGTGTGTGGGCAAGTTGAAAAAATCTAGAGAAAATACTCTTCACGTATTCAGTGGTCGTCTGACTGCCCTGCTACCCTGTCCCGCTTCTTGTTCTGCTCTTTTTAACTCTGTTCCCGTCTTCCTCTGCCAGCCTGCTTCCCTCTCCTAACTCCACTGCCTGCTCTTCCCATCCTTCTGCCTCCTCTCCCTACTTTTCTTCTCTTTCCCTTCCCCTGTGCCTGTTTCCTCTACCTACCTCTACCTTCTCTCTTACCTTTACTCTTTTGCTTCCACCCTTTCTCCTTCTCCCAGCCTTGCTTCTTCATCTTCTTCAATCCCCTCGAACTTATGTGCTTAGTCCAATAGTCCCACGTCGGCGTGCACGTCTGTATTTGTTTATGCTTATGTGCCAAGTATTAGTTGTACATTCCACTCTCACTCACACCTACTTCCCCCTCTACCCACCCGCCACCACTAAAAGGGTAAACAGGCAGAGCCGCCACCAGCAAATCCAATCTCAGCTGTTGCGGCAACTTCACCAAATTGCAGAAGCCGCAAGAGCCGAAAACAGTTTGCCAAGCTGCGAATTGTCAAGGGGCTGCGCTGCGGTTACACCAACTAGAACCAGTTCCAGTTCACAGTTCGCAGTTCACCCAGTTCCAGTTCTAGCTTCATATCCCCCCTTTTGCTAGTTGCAGGGGGAAGGTAAACGAATTTTCTTAATAAACTTTAATGACTGCGGGCGCCGGCACTGTCAGTTGCATTCGCTATCAGCCTCCCCCTTCTCCCTCTCCCCTCCTCGCTCTCCCTCTCTCTCTGTCTCTGCTGCAACTTTTTGATGGCGCCGATAACCTGCGCGCCTTGAAGTATGCAACGCTTGTCAGCAACTTGTCAGCGCAGCGCAATAAACCAACATCACCACAAGCAGGGGGCGTGGCAGGAGGGGGGAGGGGGTTTAGCTGCACCCAGTGCTATAAAAACGTTGCCCCCTCGGGGCAAATGCGCGCGTAGATTTTTGGGCAATAATTTAGCTTGGACCTCACGTAGCGCGTTGTCACGCGTGCAGCTTGTGGCAGCAGTGGCAGTGGCAGCGGTGGCATGCAACAAGCTCTGGCCAGGCTCATGCATTACTCATGACGCGCAGTCGCCACGCGAATTGTCTTCTAGTTGAGGCGGCGACACTTGCCACTTGCCACTTGCTACATGCCACACGCTACTGCGGCATTTGCCGTTTTAATGGAGTCGGCCGTAAAAACGCCAGCTAGATGAGGAGGGAGGTAGAGGGGGAGGGGGGCATGTGCGATGCCTCGATTAACACATTCTCTGAGTGCCACAATTTGTTGCATAAATATTTATTGACTATAAAGCCGTCGCTTGCAACATTAAAAATTGTCGTTTATTTTCTTTGGGCTTTTCTTTTTTTTTTATAATACATTTATAATATTTATAATAATTATAATAATAATAATAGACGAATGTATCACACACACATATGATATGGCAGGCAGGCACGGGCGCACACACACACATAAACACACACATGCACACACACACGCACACACAGAAGGAGACAGCGATAGAGACAGAGACAGAGACAGCAACATCGACAGCGTTAATTGAGAGTAAAATGCGCGATTTAGCTAGTTTATAGCTAAAGTTTAACTTTTGTTATTTAGCTAGTTTTCTTTTATAGGAAGGTGTGCGCCCGTGTGCCGCTTGAGGGGGCAAGTAGGAGGAGGTTTATAAATTCGCTGGTTAATTGAGGTCGTCACGCTGCAGCAGCAGCAACAGCAGCAGTTGTAGAAGCAGCGCCAGCATTGGCGTCGTTGCTGCCCCGCCAGCATGTCCCAGTGGCAGCTGCTCCGAGTCCAGACACAGCCGGAACTCATCGTAGTCCAGGCGCGTAATGGCGCAGTAGTGATTCAGCATGCAGATGCCCAAGCAGGCGGTGGAGGATTGAAACCGCACTGCATTGGCCCGTTGATATCTGCAGGAGAAGAGAGAGAGAGAGAGAAAGAAGAGGAGAGAGAGAAGGAGTAATTAGTAGTAGAGGTGTAACTCTTTCGAAGATGGGACAGGCATCAGTATTAGTAGTGGATCAGTTGTATAAGCATCAATAGAGCAGAGATTAGTAGTAGATGATCAATAGTAGAGGGATCCATAATAAAGGAATAAGTGTTAGAAGGATCAGCACCAAAAAGATCACAAAGTAGTCGGATCAGTAGTAGATGGATCAGTAGTGAAAGTGTCAGTACCCCTTTAAGATGATGGAAAGATCAATAGTAGATGAATAATCCATAGAGGGATCCATAGGATCCATAGAAGAGGGGTAAGAAGTAGGATATATTCCTCTTCGAGGCTAACAGAGGGAAAGCGATCAGTAGTAAAGACATATTCCCCTTTGGGGGTAAAGTCATATTCCCCTTTGGGGGTTGGAGATATAGAGCTATTAGTAGAAGAGGGATGAGTAGTGGAAGGGTCAATAGTAGAGGAAGCAGTAGTAGAAGTATCAGTAGTAAAAGTATCAGTAGTAGAGTAGCCGTGTAAGAGGAATCAGTAGATGAAGCATATCCCCCTTCAACAGAGTAATAGAGAGTAGGATAAGTAGTAGAGATTTCAGTAGTGAAGGCATTAGTTGTCAAGCCATATTTTCCTTCAACAGGGAGAAAGAGGGAGCCATACCCCCTTCGAATGTGGGAGGGGAAGAGGTAAAAGTAAAAGGGATAACAGAGGCATAGGGTTTACTAGTAGCACAGTCAGTTGTAGAGGCATCAGTAGTAAAGCCACATCCCCCCTTTAAGTATCTCCCCCATCTACATACCTGCTAAACCAGGAGGCATCTGTGCCCGTAAAGCGCTCGGCAAAGTTGTGCAGCGCTATGGCAGAGATGTCGCCCAGCGCGTAGTAGTGCGTCAAATTGTACTCGGGTTGCCAGAGCGGCTCATGGGCGCGATTAGCCAGCGGCAAGTCGAGCCAGTACTGTGTGTAGTCCAACACTTGCCCGCTGCCCGTGTCGAACTTGTACAGACGCAGTGCGGGATTGTTGGAGCCACCGACACCCTCCTTGCGTGGCACAACAGACGGTGCAATCATCAGCCAAGAGATGGGAGTGCCTGCAAGGGGAGAATTAGGTCACCCACTGGGGTTTAGTTAGGGTCTAATCACTTCTCACCCTGCTCATCGTAGATCAACCTGAAGGTATCCGAGTGCAGATGCCCGAAGAACTGTCCCTGTATAACTGAGGCGTACTTGCGCACCGTCTCCAGATAGCGACGATTGTTGCGCTCCGTGAAGATCAGTTGGCCACTGTGCTGGGGCCCCAGCTGGCGCTCATCAACGCCCGGGGGCATGTGACCCACTATATAGACCTGAAGGAAGAAAGAAAGAAGGTGTAGAAGTGGGAGAGAGGTGTCGGGGAGCAAGCTACGCACCGTCTCCTGCTTGTCGCGCGACTTGCTAAGGACCTCCTCCAACCACAGCCACTGCTGCTCGGCCTGCTGTCGATCCTGGTCAGACATGGTGCTGCTGGAGGCCTTCGGTTCCGCATAGTACTCTGCGGACCAGCGTGAGCTCTGCCCTGGCTTGGGCTCCGGCTCGTAATCGTAGCGCATGAAGTTCGTATTGAGGGCGACAATGCGAAGGCGACTCCTGGTCTGCTCGATGGAGTAGTAGCCACCCTGCTCGAACGTGACCAATGCTTCCGTGGGCAGCCAATGGCGCCAGAGCTCGCCCATTTGGCGATACTTGTGCAGGCCACTGCTGCCGTCCTCGTGGCCAAGCACGGGAAAGATGAAGGGCGAGGAGAAACTGCGGCCCAGCAGCTCTGTGATGTTGCGCAAGATCTCGTGCTGCTTCTGCTCGGACAGGGGTTGAGCCGAGTGGGAGAGCGCATCTCCAGTCCAGAGCACAAACTCCACGTTGTCCCCCTGCTTGGCCTTCATTGTCTTTATGGCAGACTCCACCAGGGCCCACGGACTGTCGCAGTTGTAGTGCCCAAATGGACCCGGTGGCTCTGTATCCTGCGCCGCTCCTCCCCCCGAGCCCATCGAGATGGCCGCGGCGGCGGCAGCGGCAGAATGCGACAGCTGCCAGCAACTGCGGTAAATGTCGCCCTGCGTGGAATAGAATGTGTCCAGATGCAAGTCGCTGATGTGCCAGAAGTAGCCTGCGAAGAGAGTCATAAATCGGTTAGTAGATTAGGAGTGTGCCGCGGATTAGAGTGACAGCTGGTCAATTCCTTCTGCCTGGAAAGGCCAAAAGGCTCTGGGCCAGGCCGGCGGGCCTGTAAAAACCCGCGAGAGGGATTTGCCTACTTGAGTATTTGCCTGATTGACTGACCTGCCCGAGCTGACCTGCATGCCCAGGTAGACGAGGGGAGGGCACAAGGTCGCCTGTCGCGGTGTCAAGAAGTCAAGGTGCGAGGCAACAACGCGAGTTGAACGCAAAACAAAAGTCAGTTAGCGTTGACACACGGAACGATCAAGAGATCGAACGATCTAGAGATCAAACGGAGCAAACAACAAGGAGTGCACTGGACCAGGATAGGAAAGGCAGAGGGAACGATAAGGCAGGCTACGCAATCGTCCGGTTAGTCACAAGGCAGGAGAAGGACAATCTCTACAGCAGCCCCAGCTAGGGAATTGAATGACAACCCATCAACAACATGAGTATCCGCTTTAGTCTGGCCCTGCTGCTGCTTGTCGCCTTATCGCAGTTGCTGCAGCAAGTCGAGGGCAACAGGAGGAAGATATGCGGATCGAATCTTAGCGCGGCACTTGACTTGATTTGTGTTGATGGATTTTCACATGCAATAGGCAGTAAGTTTGATAGTCTAACAACCTCTAGCTGCAACCCCCTTACCCTGAATCTTACCCTGTCCTAAGGCAGACGTCGACGTAGCCCCGAACAGCACCTTCAGCGCAAATGGAACCAACTGGCCGTGGAGCAGAAATTGAATAAACTGGCAGACAATGAAGCCAGCATGGGATCTGTTGTCGCTAGTGAGGACAACGTGCGTGAGTTGCGACGTCCACGTCGCAGGATCGCCCACGAGTGTTGCGCAGAAGGATGCACCTACGATGACATTGCCCGCTACTGCGCCTAAGGCGGCGTACATTAAACCAACAACAACATGATGATGATGATGATGACGACGACAACGAAGGGCACGGCGATGATGACAGGCACAAGCACAAGGATGAGGACCCGGCGAACAAGGAACATTGATTAACTTACGACACCAAAAGCATTTTTCTCTCTTCTTCTACTTCTACCAAAAAAGAACACCAAACTTACTTTTTATAATAATAATTCGCAATGTTTTATTGTAATATTTAATGGAAGCAATAAAGTTACTTTGATAACAATAGCAAAACAAAAGGCTTTGCCTTGTCAAAGGGTCGAACTGCCCTGGCATACCAAGGTGGCAGCCATCATTCTGTCCCTCCCCCTTGTCCTCCTTCTGCTCCTTCGTCAATTCGAATGCTTTGGTCCTGCATTCGCGAAACAATAATAAAATGTTGAATTTTTAATTAGATGACGCTGTGAATTTACTACGCCACGCGTGATAAGTTCACCACAACGAATTGTGGTTGCTCTTTAGGTTCTGTTAACATTTACATGCACTGTTAAGAGAGTGATGTGACTTGCACATCACTAGCGCGTTCCGTTCATCACTAGAACAGGATCATTGTATGTCTATCTCGTTCTAGCCTGAGCTTAGAGCATTAACATGCTGCTATCAGTTGCTCTAACATAAGTTTACATGTGGTGTCAGAGCAGCCAGCCTTATGTTAGTTTCTGTACTATTGTGCGTATGTAAATGAAAATAAATGGAAAAAACACAGTTTGTTGTTTACATTGAATGACATATTAAAAATGCGTGCCCATGTCCCCATTTCAGGCTCAGGCACCAATCCCGCCACACATTGTACTATTGTATCCCCTCGGCAAGGGTACGAGTGAATAACAATGGGCGTAAACAACAAGAAGAAGGGGTTGCACAACACATTGTTTTTCAACAATTGCGATCTATGCGTAATTATTTCGCGTAAAAAACCATAAACAAAGGAACAAGAGTAACGATTACATCAGCTGATATGGGCGTAACCCGCGTCATATGTGGCAAGCAGCCCCAGACAAGGCTGGGCCAGGCCAAGGATACGGCGTGCTTCTGCTGCTCCATGCTCTCAATTGACACATCGCCTAATACCACCTGACGGTGTGCAGTGGAGTAACAAAGTCGGGGGAACTTGAGATGCGTGCTCAGTGTTCTGGCCAACACGTATAAAGCCTGGCTGTGTTCCCCGGCATTGCACAGTTGTGGTTTGGTCGAGTCTACAGGAAAACATCAGCCCAGGAATAAAGGAATAATGTCATTTGAGCGAGTCAAGTTGCTTTGTTTGGCCTGCTCTCTGGTCTTCATGTTCTACCACGTTGAGTCGCTGCGGCTCTGCGGTTCCGAATTGCCCGAAACGCTGGAGAAACTTTGCGTCAATGGCTTCAATAGCAAAGTGAAGCGCAACTATGGTTAGAGACTACATGCTTATGCTTTCAACTCACCCCAACCCCCCTCATAACTCTCTTATACTCGCACTCATTTTAGTTCTACCGGACTATAACGATGTTGAGGACAACGGTTCCAATTTGGCAAACTATGGTGCCTACTCAGATGTGGACCTGGAACGGCAGCCCCTGCTGCGTGCCATGATCGGCGAGAGTGCGAATCATTTGCTGAAAACCCGTCGCCGTCGCCTCGGCATCGCTGACGAATGTTGCCTCAAGCAGTGCAGCTACAGGGAACTTTATAACTATTGTATCTAAGTGCCGCACAACGACTTTCAGGAATTAGGCAGACGAGAGCCCCATCGATAACTGCAACTATTGAAAAAGGATCCCACGAAAATATTACTTTATATTTTGATATTACATTTAGAAGCATAATGTATTTATTATGTATATAATGTGATTATGCGCAAACTACAAAGTCAAGAAATTACTGAAATAAAGAGAACCTCTAGACCTCAAGAAAATTTACGTTAACTTATTAATTCACGGGGAACAATGATAAAGAGATAACGAATAAAAACAGCTAAGAAATCTCAATTAAATTTTAGAGGAAATACAAGGATTGTTGGATTTTGAAGAACTGAACGAATGATATATTTGATATTGTAATATTATATTATATTTAAAATAAATAAATAATCTGCCATCCCATAATTCGCGCAATTCAAATTCTGAATTCCAATAAAACTTTCTAATTGTCTAAACGTAAATAAATATGTACTATACTATACTTTGAGGGATCGGCCACGCCTCCGCATGACTGTTACACAAATTTTGGACTTTGAAATTTTGAATTTTGAACAAAGTTATAATAATTATAATAATAATAATTGCGAAACACATATACCCAAGTATGATTGAATGGCAATTCAATCGAAATACAGTTTTCTCAACATCAACAGTTGTTTTTTCCCCAATATGAAATCGAGAAAAATAATATAATACTATAAGTACTAAATTTGTTCGTAGTGTTATGTTTTATGAACTAAAGCAGGCAACAATTCCTCCGAGACCGTTGCTACAACCCTGATACTATTTACGTATCTTTAAAAATATGTATGCACACTATTAAAGATTAATTATTAAAGATTAAATGATTTTAAAGCCCTGTACTAACAAATCTTTATAATGCTGACAACAGAACGACCTCTAAAGAACTTGCACCCTTGCTTTGCTTAGACTGTTTAGAAAGTGTTAAAAAGCCACACCTGGACATACATCGTCTGATCTGAGTATAGCCACAAACACTGACTCACGCCCACACACACTCAATGCTGCCCACACAACCAAGTACTAGCAAAAGTTGGTTTGCCCACGCCAGGCCAAGGCTGCGACGGATCTGACACTTGAACTAACACCAGCTGACAGTCGGAGGGCAAAGGAGAGAGTCGGGTGTGATAGGGTTATGTGGCCCAGCTTGGCATATAAAGTCCTGCTGTGGCAGTGGACAAGGCACACTACAGCATTCGTAGCTCGCACAGTTCACAGCAATTGCAATTCCAATCTCATCCAGAATGTCTCTCGAATTCACCAAAGTGCTGTGCCTGCTCTGCTTTCTGGCCCTTGTTGTGGTCGAGATTGACTCAAGGCTTTGCGGAGAAAATCTGGACAATGTAATGGCGGTTGTATGCGACAACAAATTTAATACAATGATTAATAAGAAACGATCCCACGGTAAGTAGGAACAATCCTGGCAACTGACTGCAAGTTATCATGATCAACTCTTCTGGTATCTTTTAGCAGTGGAGAATAACGACAATGCCGTCAATGAACCAATGGGCCTGGCAGGCTTCGGCCCCTTCGCAGAGCCATCGCTGTTGCAGCGTATGTTGGGCGAGAGTTCCCACAGTGTCATGAAGACTCGACGTATGCGTCACATCGGCATTTACGAGGAATGTTGCTTGAGATCGTGCACTTACCAAGAGATGCTCAATTACTGCCTCTAAGTCTGGACAGGACCCCAAGTAACCAAAGAACCTTCTTCAATTATGGATCGACATCAAATGTTAACTAGCTTTTAATCTCACAGCCCCCGATCATCTGAACTATAACAACTATTATTTAAGTGACATTATAGCTGTTAAATACAAAGAAATTTCAACAACAAAAAGACAATTCTCTTTTGTTATTTATAATTTAGAGCATTAGAGAGGTTTTTGTTTGGGATAACTTGTTTTTTATAGTTTGCATAAGTTTTTCATTCATTGACTCTCAATTTCTACCCTCTCTATTTCACAAAGACGAAAACGTATTCTACAGCAATCCATACTGCTAAATAGTTCTCTTAGCTTGGTCCAAAATGTATGCGATATTAGGTAGGAATATTTATTTATTTTTAGTCTCCAGATTGATCTCGCTTTCAAATTACTAAAATTATAAAAAACATATTTTTTTCAATTTTATTGAAGCATATTTGCAGTATTCTTAAATCTTGTTTAATAATTTAAATTAATAGTTTTTGCTTAAATACGATGAAGCCCATTAAAATATGTATCTTAATTAAATTGGCTATGTTTTCTGACTGGAATTGTGCAAGGTATTATAAGTATTCCATATCTTCTTGCTTTTTCGACTGCTTTATGTCTTCACGACCAACCCAGTCAAAAAACAATCAAAGTTTGTTTGAAATACCATTTTGTCTAAGGTTGTTAATGAAAATATTTAGTTTTAAACTTTAATCGATTAAACAAGTCAGAGTTGCTTATTTAAATCATATTATTAATAGTTCCGAAGAGGAGAAATAATAGAATAACGAGTAAATACTGAGTACTTTGAAGTTCTACGCATACCCTAGGCAAGCGCATTATTCTAACAGGGTATGAAAAGGACCATCAAATTCAAACTGTTTAGGATTCCAAAAGGTTGATAATTGGGCCAAAAATGCCATGGTATATATAATATTTTGTATCTAAATATAGTAGTCTGTTCGGGCTTTTTGTATGCAGTAATCTTTTATTCAAAGCATTAATAATAGAATAAGTACAGTTCGCAAGTAGAAAAAGGCCTAGAAGACAGCTTGAAGGCTAGAGGTAGTGCTGAAGGCGATGAGCTGTTGTGGACTGGGCAGGCCTAGGCAGCGCAGTAGTTCATCAGCTCTGGGATCGAGCACGATCGGTTGCAGCATTCGTCGATGATGCCCTGGCGGGTGCGTCGTCGTGTCGCGGTCAGGGAGTTGAGAACGTTCTCCTCAAAGATGTTGCGCATGCGTCCGCCCTGCCTAGGATAGGCAATCAGCTCGGCCGAGTTGAGGGGCAATGATTCCTTCTCCTCAATGTACTGAATGGGGTCAAGTGGGTCGAGGCTCAAGTGAGCTGCGAGCAGACGAGAAGTTGGGCATAAGCTGGAGCAGGCCGAGGAGAATGTACTTACACGATGAGCGCTTATCCATCATGCCATTGAATCCCCTACCCCTACAGAGTTCGCTCAGGATCATGTTGAGGTTGGTGCTGCAGTACCGCTGCATCTTGCGCTCCTCCAGGCCCATGCTGGCTGAGGCCAGGACACAGCACACGGCAAAGATGACGGCCAGAGAGACGGAAATTGTCTTGCACATGGTACTGGGATTTGCTTGATGCTTGTAGATGCTGAGGAACTGATGCCACTACACTTGCCGCGACATGCTTATATACTTGCCACTTCCATGCCAAGACAACCCTTAACACCCTCCCCCCCCAGCAACTACATTGGTGTCAAATTGCGTTAGGGGTTATTGGGACAAGTTGAGTGCATTTTCGAGTAGCTGCGAGTCCTTGCTAAATTCGTTCAATGTCAGCGTTCACTTTTCGTTGACTTATGCAAATTCGCCTCCATTATTGTGGGCGTATGCTAAGCATGCCAACGGGGCGGGGTGGAGGGCGTGGTGTGGGCACATACCTATGCGGCTTTGTTAGCCAATTAAACAATTTGGGTGTAAAAGGACAACGTAAGGTTCTGGCATGTGCGAGCTAAGCTCCTGCATTTATGAATACCAAATGAGTTGTTTCAGCGCAGCTACCCTGTGAAAGTATGGCAAACGTGGGGAGTATTGACTGAGCAGTTGATTAGGCTCTACTGAGAGCCTGTATAACAGCAACAGTCTATATAACAAGGACTTTCATGATTGCCTATTGCTCATTAAGGTCTCTATACATTATCTTACTTGTAGGGTATCTGTTAGTCGTGCCAGGCTGCTTTCGACACTTGTCTTTACTTACCGATGCGGGCGTAGGCAGCATCTGGCAGCCCCAAGAGCGCAAGAAGCGCGGTTAGCAACCAGCCGCTGCTGAAGTTAGTCATTTAGCTGCCGCTCTTCTCCGCTTTCCCTCCCTTTCCTTCTTTCACTTGTTGTAGTTGTTGTTGTTGTTGTTGTTGTTGTGGGGCTGCTGGGTAGCTGGTAGGTCGTAAGTTCTCTTTGTGCTGCTAGGGGACACTGTAGGATGCGCGGGGGGAGGCAGGGAAGTGGTGCAAGAGTTTCTCGCAGTAACTTTTGCTTTAGCTTCGAACTTTTTGCACAGTTTACTTTTATTCATTAGCTAAATTTCGTGCTGCATAAATAAGTGATTACGATGACGATTACGATTACAATGGCGATGGCGATTACGATAACGATAACGAGTACAAGTACAAGTACGAATATATGAGTACATGCGGCACATCGAGTGTGTGTGGGTGGTTGTGTGGGTGTGGAAGCCTTGGTGCGTGTGCTACATTTGTTCTGCTTTGTTCTTTCCCTCTCTCTATGTCTCTCCCTCTCCCTCTTCCTCTCTCTCTCTCTTACTGCTCTCGACAATAGGCCAGCAGTTCATCGTAGGAACAGGAATTAACACAGCATTCATCGTAGACTCCACCGTAGCGTTGCCGCCGTAGGCGTCGCGTTTTCAGGCTCGAAAGCAGCGGGCTGAGTGCGTAACGCGCCTGCCGCCTACGCTGCCCTGACAGCTCCACACCGGGCACCCGCTTGCTGAACGGCATACTATTGTAGCCGCCCACGCAGACCAGATCCATGGCATTCGTCAGCATGGAACCGCACAGTTTGTGCGTGCCCTCGCGCAGCTGCTGGGCACTGCTGATGCTGCTGCCGCCCATGCCGCCGGTGACCAAACAATCATCGCAAAGGCCTAACAGCAGCAACAATAGCAGCAGTCCGTCCTGACGACGCATACGTCGTCCAAGCGCTGTTCCGTTGTTGTCCACCATTTTGCTGGAATGCAGTGCCAAGGTTTGTGCCTGTTCGCTGCTGGCGACACTGCCTATTTATACCGGGACCGGGACCGGGACCACGACCAGGACGTGCTATGCTTCGACGTCGGTTCAATGCACTTTTTGGGTGCATGCACTTTTGGCATGCATAAAGAGGAGGGGGTGCAGTAGGTGGTTGCTTTGGCAATTTGGGGCTTGTGGCATGCGCCCAAACACAACATGCCCAGGGCAACAACAACTCATCCCCAACAACTGCTCAGTTAACGCTAACAGGCTGCGACTGCCTGTCGATAAGGATTAGCTTTGGCTGCCGGAACGCACAGTGGGCTCATTAGCATATACGCACACACACACACATGTACACACAAAACCCTCACCCAGACACACACTTGACTGTGTGTACATTATGTGTGTTGCAGGTGAAAAGTATGCTTCATTAAGCTGCCGCCACTCGGCGCCGACAGTGTGCAGCAGCGCTCGCTGATCTGTGGCCAATCGATAAATCACTTGAGAGAGAGAGCAAAGTGAAACAGAGAGAGAGAGAGAGAGAGAGAGAGAGAGAGAGAGTGGGAGAGTGAGTGCACTCAAGTTAATCGCTTCGATTAGCTGCCAACAACTGCCACGACAGCCACGAGTCGCCATCAACAGTTGGTCGGCAACGTTGCAGCAAACAACAATCGCAATTCAAGTTCGTGTCGCACGCACGCATCGATTCAAGTTTACATATACATATCGATATACACATACAGATATATATCGAAGCCAGGCTCAATTAACATGGTTATCGACATCAAGATGTGCCGCTTCGATAATGTGCCCTGGGGATTTCGGCTTGTCGGTGGCGCCGACTACGAATATCCCCTGACTGTGGTTAAGGTTAGGCACGATCAATGTACTGCAAATCCCACCTGTGATTTGAATGCCGCGTTCACCTGTGTGCTGTCTGTGACCACAACAAAGTGACGTCTGTCTGTCCGTGTGTCCGTTCTGGTGCCGCATTACCGTTATGCCATTGCATCAACTTTTCCGCATTGTTTGGCAAATTAATTGCAAATATTTCATTGTGCCAGCCCATTATGTAATACGTGTGTGTGCCTGCCAGCGTGTGTGTACGTGTGCGTGTGTGTGTGTGAGGGAGAGAGCAGAGCTTCTGTACGTGCGCTTGTGTGTGTGTGCCGCATTTGTTTGTGTTTAACTAGTTATTTGTGTGGATTATTTGCAAATTTTGTTAATTAAAGTAAACTCGGCATGCCGAAAGGCCTCTCTCTGACTGTTTATCTAATCGCCGACGGACACGAGACCCGCAACCAAAGTGCCCGCACCTCCCCCTCCAACCCTTCCACCTCTACCCCAATGCCTCAGACCACAGCCGCAAATGCATTTTTGTGCTAATGAGCCGCATAATGCGAGTGCAATAAATTTATTCAAATTTTAATTGTGCCTTCGCTCCCTTTGCGAGCGGATAAACTGCTGAATGTGTGTTGAAAGGCAGCAACAAGAGAACAGCAACAACAACAACAACAACAATATTAACAATAACAGCGACAGCGGCAGCAATAAATTAAGTATTGGCGAAAATAGCAACAAAATGCGACTTTTAATTGGCAAACTGCACGCCGCACACATACAAATACACACACAGGCACACAAGCACGTAGACATGTGAATGTCGCCGACAGTGTTGCCACAGTTGCAAGCGTGCCAAGGCGCGAGGGCTGCCACGTGGTTTGCAGATCTTGCAGTAATCAGAGCTTGCGATCAAAACAAATGTTGAAATAAGTTGTAACAGAAGGAGGCCTGGAATACCCCATAAAGTGTCTTTATTCTTGCTAGTATCTCTACAAGAGTTGATTTAATCATGTCTGTCTTTCTGTCTGTTTCAACGTCTAAATTATAACTATTATTAAAGGTTAGAGTCACCCAGAAAGGTTTCTGTTATTTCTCGAAGTTTATTTCAAATATTGAGGGCTAGTAAATTGTTAGTTAAAAGGGCATCCTTATTGCAGGCTCTCCTTTCACTATAGCATTCCTCAGGTTTAGTATATTTTAAGGCAGTGCCTAAAAATGCCCGCATGTTTTTAAGTATTTTTGCTAAGTTCAAGCGAAGTTTGCCAGAAGCCGCAGCAGAAAATGCCTAATTATTTCAAGAGCAGCCATAAAAAATTAAATGGCATGGAGTGGAATGGAAACTCCATTAGAGCAGCTCCTCTTGCTGCTGCTGCTGCTCCTGTCCCTGCTCCTGTTCCTGTTCCTGCTCTTGCCTGGCTTAGTTGGCGTAATTATGAAATGCGAGAACTTCTGCGTGGAGTCAACTGATGCGTGAAGCGCAAGTGGAACTTTGGCATTAAATTGGTTTGGGCACAACTTTTTGTTCCTTCCTGCCCCTTCTCCTCCTTCCGCTTCTTCTCCCCCTGCTCCCTCTGTTGTTGTTCTTACATTTTGGCGACTGCTTGGGGCGCACAATTTATGGAGCAGCCCTCTGCGGCTTTTGTCTTGGAGCTTCTTCTTCTTCTTTGTGTGTGTTTCTTTTTTCTCTCGCTTTTTTGTTGACATTTTGCGCGCATTTTATTTATATGCACTTTGCACGCGACGCCAGACAATTGATTCCACACAGTTTGTGCCGCACGCTGTGTATCTTACTTTGTGTGCCGCTATACACTGTCTCCCTTCCCCCCTCTCTCTCACACTCCCCCTCTCAGGTCAGCGAGGGCAGCATCGCCGAGGAGGCAGGCCTGTGCGTGGAGGACGTCATTGTGCGCATCAATGACACAGCTGCCACGCCCCTGACGCACGACGAGGCACATCGCCTCATCCTGAGCAGTGGCAGCGTCTTCTACTTTGGCGTACATCGGTGAGTTGCACCTCCTCCCCCTCTCTCCACCGCTCCAGAGAGAGTTGCCTGCGCAAATTCCCATACGAGCAAGAAATAACTAAACGATGATTTTGTTTGGGCAGCGAGCACGAGGAGCTGGTGGAGGCACCCAGGAGGTTTCCGCTCAGCTCGAGTTCGTTGACCAAGTCGCCAACGCCGCCGCCGCTGCTGTCGTCTGCTGCTGCTTCGCCGCTGCCCTGGCTAACGGAAGCCACAAAAGCGGTTGCTACGGAACAGGAACGGGAACAGGAACAGGTCGAGGCCGAGCAGGAGCAGGAGAAGGAGGAGGAGGTGGAGCAGAAATGTCGCAGCGCCATGACGGAAATGCATTCGGATGGCCACAGCAATGGGCTGGACATGCAGCAGAGGGAGCAGGAGCAGCAGCAGGAGCAGGAACGGAAGGGGGAGCTGGTGAGGGCCTGCCCTGCCGTGGACACGCTTTATTTGCCCGATTTGCCTGATCGGCCGTGCTCGGCGCTGTCGGAGCAGACGGAAATTAAGCTGGTGGAAGAGGAAATTGCCGCTGTGCTGTCCGGCGAGACGGAGGTGCTCAAGGAGCACAATGTGCTGGGGTACGTAAGCGAGTGCATCTGCCACCGACTGGATGTGACTTTAATCGAGTCCAATCCCCCATGTCATAGTGTTAATTTCTACAGAATCTTCCCCAAGCCGGGCGTCTGCATGACCAGCGATGTGCTGCGCTCCCTCAACGAGGAGGTGACCAAAACCAAGCTGGAGAAGGAGCGCGAGAATCGCAAGTGGTCCACCTTCCTGCAGCGCCCCGATCGCCCTGTGCCCAAGAGCAAGCAGCAGCTGGAGGCGGAACGGAGGGCGGCCAATGCGTACAAGGTGAAGATAGTCAAGTCGCAGCCGCGCGAGAAGTCGCCCATGGTGAGTAGCCTAGCATGAAAGTACCAAGACACTGAACAGGCAACAACTTAAGCCTGCGACAGCCGGAAACGAAGCCAGCAAAGGAAGCCACCCCACCACCACCAGAACCAGCACCAGCACCAGAGCAGGCAGAGCAGGAGGCAGAGGAGCTGGAGGAGGAGGAGCCTTTGCCCACGGACAGCGAAGTGCCGAATTTGGAACAATTGCCAGACAATGGAAATGGAAATGGCGATGGCGATGAGTTGCCCGAGGAGCAGTTGGAGAAAGCGGATGCTACAAAGGATGAGCCTGAGGAACAGCAGCAGCAGGAGGAGGAGGAGGAGCAGCGACAAGCAGAGGATGAGGGGCAGCAGGCAGCGACAGCAGTCGAGCCTAACGAGTGCGAGCCGGAGGCGGCTACTGTTGTTGCAGTGGCCAAAACCGATGAGGAGCTGGCGCTGGAAAAACAATTGGCCGATGTGCAAAAACAGCTCGCGGCGCTATCGTCGCTGCCATCGACAATACAGTCGACACTGGACGCGGTGACCAAGCAGCTGGCGGAGCTGTTGCCCACATTCAAGCTGCAACAGCAGGAGAAGGACAAGGAGCAGGAGCAGGGGGAGCAGGAGCAGGGGGAGCAGGAAGAGGAGCCACCAATCGATGAGCAGCAGCAGCAACAACCTGCTGAAGTGGCAGGTAAGCCAAGGGGCAATGTAGGGGTAGGGGAAGGGGGGGGGCTGGCGGGCAAGAATTATAGCCCGGGTTAGAGTAATTAAATTTTTCTAATGGCGCACTTTGCATGACCCTCTCCCTGCTATCTACACCTGCCCTGCCCTCTACCCTCTTTCCCCCCACTCTCACTCTCTCTCTCTCTCTCTCCCTCTTGCCCACTCTCTCCCCTCTCTTTCTCTCCCTCTTATTCACTACCTCGTGGCAGCATGTGAAAATAATGAGGATAAATGCGACGCCAATGACCTGGAAGTGGCGAAAATTTCGCTCTCGAATGGCAACGGCGACACTAGCGAACTGGACGCAGCCGTGCCACCACAGCCCCCGCTGCCCCACAACGAGGAGGAGCAAAGTTTCAAGAAGCAAAAGGTAAGTGGCAACACCAAAAAACGTGGCAAAGTTGCAGTCGGGCAGGGAACCTTTTTCTATAGCTTGTTCTCCTCATATATGGAGAACATGAACAGGGAACAGGGAACAGGGACAAGGGCACTGAGGAGCCTGAACCTGCACTGAGTGTTGAGCCATGTCCCTTGTCTGCCTGCCAGACTGAATGTCTCTCTGTCTCAGTCCTCCCTTCTCGCTGTCCCTCTCTCTCTTGTTGCCTTCTCCTCTCGCTCTCTGCCTACTCGTCTGTCAGTCCGTCTCCTTGTCTGCGCCTCTCTTTTCTCTGTTTATCGCACTCTGCCTGCTCTTCTATATCTCCTTGTCTCCCTGTCCGTCTTCTCTGCCTGCCCAACTGCCTTGGCTTCTTCTTTCTCCTACTCTCTCTCCCCGTTGATCTCCTGACCAAGCCAAGCTGAGGCACATTGCGACTTGAGTTTTGCACCTGCTGCAAAATGGAAAATTGCCGCCTCGAGGCTCGAGTGGGGAAAATCCTGTTGCTGCTGCAATTACAGAAATAGTTTTCTAACTTTTTGGCAGGCTGGCAGCATAGAGAGGAGGCAGGGGAGCTGCAAGAAGAGGGGGTAGGGGACTAAGGTAGTTGGATTAATGAACAACATTCCTATAATTTCTGTGGGGAATTTTGCGTTTAGTTTTATGTGCAGAGTTAATTGGAAAAGCCAGAAATTAAATGAGTATCGTATGAAGGCAATTAAGGCGATAGTGCTAGAGGGTCTGCAGGGTATCTTGCAGGCGAGCAGGCACTGCTAAAGAGTACAACTTTTTTTGGCACAGCCTCAGCTCAGTCTCAGTAGCAGTTGCCCCGCTTCAACTGTATCTCTCTCTCCCTTGCAATCTCTCTCTCTCTCTCTCTCTACCCCCCTCACTCACTCTCCCTCTCTCTGTTCCTGTTGCGGCTCTTGACACATGCCACGCCCCCTCCACACGCGCCCCTTGTCCGTTTGCTTTAGCCCGTCTGCACAAATCAAATTAACTAAAATGCCATTTGGTTTTTGTCTCCACACTTGCTGTATCTTGTTATCTCCCTCTCTCTGCATCTCACTCTTATGCTGTCTATCTCACACTCTCTCTCCATCTCTCTCTTTCTCTCTCTACTTGCAGCATAATGTGCGCTTCCGCGTCTAGTTTAGCTTAGAGAGTTGGCTTAGAGCCCGTTTAAGTTTTTGATTAATTGCCGGCGCGTTGCTGCTGCTGCTTCTTCTTGTAGTTGTTGTTCACTTTGTTGTTGTTGTTGTTGGTCTATACAAATAAAAGAGTTCACAGTCAAGTGTGACAGAGTGTGTGTGCCGGACGGGGGGCGTGGCAGAAACCAAAAGACAATTAGTAGGCAGCGTGACAGGCGAAACCAGAAGGCAAACCCGAAACCGCTGCAACTTTTCACGCTACCTTTCACTCTATCCCCCTCTCTTTCTGTCTCTCTCTCTCTCTCTCTATCACTCTCTCTTTCTCTATTGGCTTTTTTATCAACGTGGCATCGTGATGACATGCCAGAAACACAATGTCATCGAAGAGCTCGAGGAGCATTTGGTGCGCAAAAAGCATCCGAAACAACGTTCGAAACGCGCCTTTGGTCCCCTGACTCCGTCGTCGGAACGTCCCCTGGTGCTGCCCGGTGGCAGGCGCTGGTATCGTCCCAAGGATGCTTACAATGATGAGTTCATTGCAGAGACGCTCAGCGCCCAGGCGGAGTTGATAACTGGCAGCACACTGGGGTGGGTAGAGTCCGCTTTCCCCTCCCTAAACTCCCTAAACTCCCTTACTCCCAATTGTCGAATTCCTTCCCTAGAGGCAGTGTGCAGCTCCCACTGCTGCCACACCCTCCGCCCTCTGCCTGTGTCAATTGCAATTGACATTGGCAAAGCCATATTGTGTGCCATATTGCCATATTGCCATGGTCACCAGTCCACAGTCCACAGTCACCATCACTGTCCTGGAGTCACATCTCATCCTCTGCTCTATCGTGCTCATGCACTCATCATGTTCATGCTCATTTCTCATTTTCCATGGCACGCGCACAACTGCAACGCTGACTGCCACAACTGCCACAACAACAACAATTGCAACACGCGCTGGCCGCAACCTCCATAATTTTGCGCATTAGCAGTTGCCCCTTCGAGAGTCCGTTGTTGGGCTACGATGCCAGGTATTATTGCCGGAATGAAGCTGTGACATCCTGCCACATCCTGGCACATCCTGGCACAAAGGCTGCACTTTCATTAACATTATCATATTGAACGACCTCGCTCACTCTCACTCTCTGTCTCTCTCTCTGTCTCTCTCTCTCTGTCCCTCTCACTGTTTCTGTCTCTCATTTGCTTCATCTCCAGCTCCATCTCCATCTCAGTTCATTTTCTGTCGCTCGGCCTGAAGTTGATTTGACTTTTTCAGCTCTTTTGGGGTTTCTCCCCATTCCCCTTCCCCGCCCCTCTCTCCCTGCATCCCTTTCACCTACGCATGCTGCCTGATTGCGTTTGTTTTTCTGCTCTTTCTTCTCTTTCTTTGATTATTTCGTAGATTGCATTCTGGAATCGTTTATTCAATGGCGAGCACATAACACGCCAGCGCTTCAGGTAAGTCGAGAGAGCGGAGTCCAGGTAATTGCCAATTGGCTAATAAGGCTAACAGCGCCACCACTTGGGGCACCACCATTTGGGCCACACTTGGCCAACATTGGCAACTGCGATCCGCCCCTGTCTTGTCTGCAATTTTCGGCTTGTGGTTTTCGTTGCTCGTTATTCGTTATTCGTTGTTGCAACTCTTTTTCTTCTTTTTTTCTCTTTCTCTCTCTTCCTCTTGGCCGTTTCACGGTTCAATGCAACGCCACAGGGAGCTGCAAAGTCGCAGTGTGTCCGCCGCAACGCACAGGTTAGTTGCTTCTGTCCCCTGCATGACCCCCACCCCCCCCTACCCCACTTCACCTCACAGCATCTGCAGCCAACGTGACTTATTTAAATGCGCATGCATGTCTCAGCAGCCCCCCCCCCCTCTCTCACTCACTGACCACTCTCTGCCCGCTCTCTCTCTCGATCTCAGGGTGAACTTCATGAAGTACCAGAAGCCTGAACGCAAAATCGACCTCAATCGCAGCGAGGTTTACAAGGTGATACATCATCTGGACAGGGCGCCGGTGCGTGGCATCGAGGTGCGTGCCCCCCTTGTGGCCGCCGAGGAGGACATACGCCAACAGGCCACGCTGCAGTCGTAGAGCGATGGAGCGAGAGAGGGAACATTGTCGATTCATTCAGTTATAAGCAACAAATACACATATAACTAAACCATATTACGTATACGCATGGAGGGAGGGGGATGTGTGCAAAGTCAAAGGTCAACATCATTATGGCAAAGCAATGCGAATCTTGTCGCCTTTGTTGTCACTTAGGCAGCTAATGTGTTATTACATAATTTCAGTGTGTTAGTGAGTGTGTGTGTGTGTGTATGTGCAACACATGGCGTATGTGTAATGTGCCAAGTGTCGCGAGCACTGGCAGCCGCAGGCAGGCAGGCGCTGCTGCTGCCACTGCTGCTGCTCTTGCAATTTTCTTTTGCATAAACACCCGCTGCGAAAGCGTGTATGCTGTCAGCCAGTGTGTGTGTGTGTATGGCAGCAGAGGGTGTGTGTGTGTGTGTGTGTGTGAGCGACAAGCTCTTCGGAATTTGCATATGTTAAGGCAAATGAATTGGCTTGTAAACGAAATGAAACCAAATTGCAAAATGACAGCCAGCAGCACAATAAAGTCGCATTTAGTTATGCGCACACACACACCCGTACACACACACACTCACGTACCCGCACACACACACGTTGGCAGATCAAAATCGTATTGTGAATGGTTGTCACGTTATGCCGGGTCGATGTCGATGTCGATGTCGACGTCGACGTCGAAGGATGCGCTCACTTGTCTCACTTGCCCTCGCTGGCCACAAGCACAATGCGGAACACGGCGGAGGATGATGCGACTACGGATACGAGGGCCATTACGGCGGCCACTGCGCGGGCAACTGCGTATAGGGATACCATATTATTAGCCATTTTTCCCACAACCGACTTAAAAGTTGTCATAAAAAACGCGCCAACTTCGCCGTCCCGATGCTGTATCGCCTGCGGCTTTTTGTTTATCAGTTTCGTAGATTTCCCTAGTTGCGTCGGTTTTGTCTTTCGAGTTACGCCTTTCGCGACCTGCTCAACACGAACCGACGTTGATGGCGTCTCGTCTTGAACTGTCAGTGTCACAATATGTTGGCATGTTGACTTCCCATTATCATCGTGTGCTCGTCCTCGTCCTCGGCGTCGTCTTTGTCGTCGTCTCATGCCCAACAAAGCATCGCCACTCGAGTCCTTTGAGTGGAGTTGAAATGGCGCCTATCGCTGTGTTTTTTTGGCACAGCTTTTTGGGTTCATTCGAAACTCCCCACGCAAAGCTTTTGAGTGCAAGGAGCTTGAGTGGAAGCCGCATGCAATGAGCTTTGACAACTGGCGGTGATAAGCAGCGTGAATAGGCAAGTGTTAGTCTGGTACAGGCATCGAGGGCAGCAGGTTGCTGATGGACTGTAGACTTGTTTGAAAAACTGAAGGAAACTTCGACAAGGGGAAAGAGAAAGCTTAGAATTTAATATCTCAAACTGCTTTCTAGTATTTGCTGAAGAAACCTTAGAAATATTTGAAGAAAACTTGAATCAATAAAGAGATTAATCTGTTTTTATATATTTCTGTAACTAACTACAAATATACCTCTAAAAAACTACCTAAAAAGTGGAGAAATATTTTGAAAACCTTTTAACTAACGAAATAGTGTATATATTATTTCAATTTGCAAAATTCGGATATATTTTCAAAGGAAACTCTGGAAATACTTTCAAAACTATTCAAACAACAATTAAGACACAAATAATTGAGTTGTTTTTCCAATCCCGTCTCAAAAAACTCATGCATATCTTTAAAAACGTCCAACCAACTGAAACTAATGAAATAGTTCAACTATTACCTCAGTTTTCCAAAATGTTTTCCATCATTTTCCAATTAAACTCTGTAATAAGCTTGATGAATCAATTACCCTATGAAGTGCCCAATAAAATCCACTTGAAATGATATAATTTTGTATTTTATTTGAATTTGAATAAAACAAACTAGACAACAACTACTTAAGAGTAAGTATCATATATCGATATCGATACCGAGTACGCGCGTACAAGTACCACATGCAAGTTACATAAAAATAGTTTTGGATCGCCTCGAACGGTTAAATATAATATATGTAGTATTGTATATGTATAATATGTATGTATATTGAAACGAATTACGACTATGCAATAGGGGGTTAGTTTAGGTTTAGGTTTTCCATCAAACGAAACCAAACCAAGGCAAAACTTACAGCGGCTACGTCACAATGGAGCATTCACTTTAGAAGTGTGCGCTAAGCGAAGTGCGCTAACAATTTCAATTTCATTAAGTTATCATATATAGTATAGTATAGTTTAGTTTCAAGGGGGGATTTTGTTTGTTTGTTTGTTGTTTTGTTTGTGTGTTTGACACTAATTATCACTACGCCAGTTGAAGCTAAATAGTTTCCTTTTCTTTAGTTACTGTGAATGCTTCTCCATCTTCGTGTTCATTGCTCTTTCGATGAGACTAAACCAAGTTCATTATTGTAAATACCTACATGTATATGTATGTATGTGTGTGTGTGTGTGTGTATGCAAATTATTGCTAATAATACGAGAGAGAACCAAAATAAATACAAGTTTTTATAGAAGATCGTATCCTATATAGTATTTTGTGTGTGTGTGTGTGTGTGCTTTGCTCATTTTGTCATAAGGCTCGAGGGTTCTACTAAATTTGGGGAGAGTCTTTCGCTACACGTGCCCTGTCTATAAGACAGTTTCATCTTTTGATCTAGTGTATATACTAGTTTATATAGTTTGTCGTTTGATCTTGGAAAAATATTTGCTACTTTGCCCTACCATCATTATCAACATCATCATCATCGTTATAATCATGTCATGCGTTTTTCGCTTTTTAGGTACATCGATTTACTTTTGAGTTTCAGCTCTGGTTACCTCGATCATTCCTCGTTCACTTTACAATCTAATATATATTATAGTAGTTGCTTTGTAGTTATATAGTTGTAGTCGTAGGCTTCTTTCAGGTGTGTAAGTTACTGCAATTTACTTCTTCCTTAATTCCTCCTACTTCTCCTCTGCAGCTTGTTCTCCTCCTCCTCCTCCTTATACTAAATACTAATGCAGGTAGTTCGATCACACGATCACCAGAACTTTCTTTTGTCACTTTTTAGTTGCCTTTAGATGGTTACGCAGGACGTGGCTCTAATACTTGGATTATCTACTACGTATAAGTACGACTAATTAAGTTTACTCTCTGTGGGTGTGGTTGTGGGTGTGTGTGTGTGTGTGTGTTTGGCCAAGAACCGTAACTTGATCGCATACGGTTCTAATTTTTGTTTAAGTCACTAGGCTGGTATGGTGGTCTGCTCATAGAAATCGGGCTCATCCTCATCGGCCTTAACCTCGCTGCCGTCCAACTAGAAGGGGGAAGAAAAGATCAATCAATACACTCTATTAATAGTTCTAGTTCACACTTACTGCCTGCAACTCCTCTGGCTTGTAGATTATTCCCAGTCGCTGACGTATGGGCACCATGAGGATCAGAAAGAAGGGGAATGCCAGTGAGAAGCGGGATGACTTGACGGACCACAGCACAGCCAGGCACAGCACCTGGATTGTTGTGAACAGATGCAGCTTCCAGGGACGCACGCGTTTCACATAGTTTGTTGGAGGATAGTGCTTTACGGGCATGAAGTACAGTCTTATGCTGAGGATCGTGAGAGAGACAGAGAGAGAGAGAGTAAGATCATCAAAGAGAGTCAAAGAGTGTGCTCTGCTTACCGTTCAAAGAGCTGCACGCCACTCATCGAAGCCACGCCCATGTAGAGAAAGACACCGAAGAGCACAGCCATGGGAATGAGTCGCAGCAGCGGCGACATCAGCACCGACAGCCCGATCATCACGCACACCAAGAAACCAGAGACGCGCTGTTCCTTTACATCGATAATGCGCGGCGACTCACCAGGTGCGTGGGTGCTGTGGAAGGCGAAAGAAATGTTTAAAGAGAAGAATCCACAGAGATTAAGGTACCCAGCTGTATTTACCGTGACATGATCGTGACAGAGGAGACATGAGTAACCGATCGCACGGTGGCGGCACAATGCCAGGGCATGCCGAAGAGACCGCAGAAGGTGTTCAGCAGGCAGAGCAGCACAATGTCCCAGTGCAGGCCGGAACCCTTCTTGAGGCCACGCTCGGGCTTATCCACAATCAGTTCCGATATCTGTGACTCCATGAAGATGAGAATGTAGACGAGCAGCGCAGGCACCACACAAGCAAAGGGTACCCACTCCGCAAAGTTGGTACTGAAGCCAATGAACCAGCCACGTTTCAGAGGATCACTGGGAGATAGACCCTCAGGCACTACCAGCTTCTCTGTGTACACCGATGGCACCAGATAGTCGATAAACACGAAGATGGCAATCGAAATGGGTACACCAAAGTCACCCAGTGCACGGCGGGCATTGCGGCCCAGGAAGTGTGAGTTGCGGAACAATTTCAGGTAGTAAGCAACCACAAAGGTCGCCAGGGTGAGGATGGTGCAGAAGAGCGCCGTGTTGGGTTGGTTCTCCGGCAACGTGGAGGTCGAAGAGATCACCGGTGGGGCTAGCGTTGTGGTGAAGTTAACTTGGCTTTCTGTCAAATTGGTGTGTGTGCTGCCGTTAACTGTTATATTCAACGTTGGCGGCGGCAAATTGTAGTCGGAGAGCAGCGGATTCATCTTGTAGATAGACACCAGTTTATCTATGGTCTCCACAATGTAGATTAATGTGATCAGTGCCGAGAAGATCTCCTGTGTAAACCTAGTAAGCAGCCGCACATAGACACTGCCCTCGAAGGCGGACACAGTCAGGGCAATGATGATCAACCAGATGCCCACATAGACGCGCAGCTCCAGAAAATTGAAGTTATACGACTTACAGAAGTTATTGAGAGCCTCGTCGAACAGTAGTAGGGGTCCCGTGGTGCCGATGATCACCAGCGGTTGGCACGAAAGCGAATGGAATACGACGCCCACCAGGGAACAGGCAACCAAAGTCTCCGAGATACCGATCCAGCCAGAAGTCTTGGCCGAGGCCAAGCCACCGAATGTGATGGCCGTCGAAAGGCAGGCAAAGTACATGAAGATCGTTGCGGCCAACGTCTCCGTGTTGAGGCCATCGAAGATGTCGCTCTTGTACATGGGCATGCGACGTCTGAGGTCATTGATAAGGCCACCCCAGATGCGATGGGTCTTGTCCATGGGACTGGGCTTCTTCTTCTTCTCATCGCCTTCTTCATCCTCAGCTATGTAGAAACGTGGCGGAGCTCCCGGCGCACCGTCAAGGGCACCCAGCGCCTGCTTCTCCAGCAGCGCCTTCTCCTCATCCTTGCCGATCTTGATCATTTCACTGTCCCGCTTCACCTGCAGTGCCTTAATCTTGCGCGTGCGAATCCAGTCCTTCTTGGCCTTCAGCTCGTCGAAGGGCAAGAGATCGTGACGATCCCAGTTACCCGGAGGCAGCACAATCGAATCGTCCAAGAACTCATTGATGGCCGACAGCAGATCACGACGATCGTCGGCCTTGTAGGCAATGGCGTGGAAGTGCTCGTTGGCCATCAGCGTGGAGATGGAGCGACCCACCTCATGGTAGTCCAGATCGAAGTTGCGTGGACCTAGCAGCACAAACATGAAGCGCACCGGCACTGGCACCTCCGTCAGCGTGGGCATCAAGACACCCTCCGACAGACGAACAAAGGCAATCGTTGGCTGCTCCAGAAACTCCACGGCACCGACCTGAAGAAGAGCAGAGTAATGTAGTCTCAGCTAGGCTACTCCCTACACTGCCGACTTACCAACACTGTGGTGGCCTCAGCGCCCGCAGGAATCCTCTTCAGAATGGTATCGTTCTGAAGCTTCTTGAGGTCCTCCTGCGATGAGGAGTACATGTCATCCTTCATGTCGATCTTCAGCTCGTTGCTGCGCTTACTGCCGCCAATTTCGTTGGCCGGCATGATCTTGATCTTCTTGTCATCCGTAGTGCCCGAGAGGTTCTAAGAAGACAACCAAGAAAGTTTAATATCGACTCAGTAAAGGTCTTTCTCTATTAGTGTTGCAAAACGTAACGAAAACGAACAGGCGAACGAGGCATGCAGTAAAAAGAACACAGAACGAACAGGCGTGAGAGCAGCTAGGATCATCTGCGGTTTGGGTGCGGTTTTGGAAGGTATCTATGGTAAGACTCAACTGGGTGGGGCTAACTTACGGGGACAACAAACAACACAATTGAGAACTTGCCAATCGTGGAGAGGTTGCACAGGATATTGTGGTTGCATTTAGTTTGGGGTGGTACTACTAGAGGGGTCTACGGAATTCGTGGCTTATTCGAGGCTAAAAAGAAACGGCTCTTTTAAAACTAAAGCAACTACGGAGGTAATCAAACTGGAATCTATAACTATCTCTAATCGGTTTGATTACCCCCGTGGAGAGGTTGAGGGAAAGCGAGCGAGAGGGCTTTAGCCTTATTACACCCAGAAACGAGGTCGTCGAATGTCTTCGTTGATCTATCGAGCCCACATTGAGCATCGCTGCTGGTGGAGCGCTGGTCGTAACACAAATACTGCGACGCGCCTTAGGCAGATTTCGTTGTAGTTGTTGTTGCTGGAGTTGAAAGTGATGATGATGTTGTTGCTGTTGCAGCTGCTGCGTCGCTTCGGCGCCCATCCAAAGCAGCTTTTTGGTGTGGTGCGCAATTTGATTGACGAAAAGGTGGTACAGTGTACAGATATATGTATATATATATATATATATATATTGATAATACATGAACGGAACAGAAGACAACGAACGAAATGAAGAAAACAAGAGAGATACGCAGAAACGAAAAAGAGAGAGAGAGAGAGAGCTAAGCAACCTTACAGCTTACAGCTGGAACAGTAGCACAGTGATTGCTGCCAGCACGAAAAAGAACCGAGATTTGGGAAAGCCTTCATCGATACCAGAGCAACCACTGAACTAGCTGATCTGTAGTTAGCCAGTTAACTTTGTTTCTTACGATAAACGCAATACGATATACGATATACGCAATACGCAATACGATATACGATATATATATACACACTATAAGAGAATTGCCGTTATTACCGATTTGGGTATTAGATGCTGTTACGTGTTACGTGGATCATGAGTAATGTAGCACAGTTATGGGCGCAGTTATGCATATATGTTAAAGAATAGAGACAAGAGCATATAACACGAAGACGATCAACAAATTTCGATAACAATATATGTGGTTACATTAAAGCCAATTTATATACACGCACGCGGATACGTCGTTATGATGTATGCATGATGATCAATCAATGTGAGTTGTGATCTTATGATCTTGATGAGCTCGATGAGGATCAGGCGATAATTGGTCTTACCTGCAGACTGGTATAGCTGTTATACTTCCTCTTGGTGAAGGGCAGCACGCCCTGATGTTCGTTCACGTGACGATGGCGCAAGAGAAGCGATCGCATGACCGACGGCTTGTCGTTGATGTCGATGAGATCCTCGACGACCATCTGCAAGGTGGAAAGGGAAGAGGGATCAGTCACACATACGGGTAAGGACTCTTTGGGTTACTCACCTGCTCCACCACGCGATAGGCAACGGCGGGCAGATCCTTCTCGTTGAGGTCCAGCAACACAACGCCCGTTTCCAGGCAGCGACGCAAATTGAGCAGCGAGTGGAATGAGAGAGAGGCAACATGCGGTTTGCCCCAGCGATCGGAGCCTTCCTCCACATCCTCCTCATATTTGATCCAACGTGCAGTTTCCTTCCACTCACGATCCTCACCCACGCCCGTGAGTTCATCAAGTTGCACAAAGATCTACAAGAGATTGGAGCTAGAGTTTCTCCTCGAGGGTAGATCACAATCAACACTTACCTCATGTGGACTGTGATCAACTTCGGGCTTCTTGTTTGTGAACGGGGAAATCGTTATCTGCGGCAACTCACGCAGCTTGATGGATGAATGATGAATCTTGTGACGTCGCAGGGCGCGAGGATCATCCGAACGATGTGATCTCAACTCATTGAGATCAGCTTCCTAAGGAAGTAAGAGAGAAGGAAGTGGAGAGAGAGAACAAATTGATCGCTTTAGTAATGCAGAGTCAGAGTTGATCAATATAAAGTCAATTGGGATATATGCTTAGAGGAGAAGGTCAGCTATGGGGGTTTCTTTGTCAACCTGTGTAGCCTGTGGCATTTGGCCAATTGTCTACAGGTGCAGGATTGCAGTGTCCGAACGATAGTGGAATGCAGCAAAAGTAAAAAGCAATGGTAACAAAGGTATGCAACATGGTTTAGTCTAGAACCTTGCTCATATGTATGGTTAGTTAGTTCATTTGGGGTTCAGTTAAAGGTTAAGGTGGGTAAGGGGGTAGCTAGAGTTACGGCTGGCCTACCTCCAATGCCGTGTCCTCAGGCTGCACAGAGATCCTACGCGCACCTGCATCACCGTTCTCCTCGAGTGTCTTTTTGGGTTCCACGCTGTCCTGATGTGAGAATTTACGTTGTCTATAATACTGATGGCGGCTGCAAAGGGAACATGATCAAGTTGTTTAGTTAGCATGGATCAGTATCTCTCTCTCTCTCTCTCTCTCACTATATCTCTCCCTCTCTCTGTCTTACCTTTTTCTGCGTTTACGTTCGTGCGATTGATCCGTGGGCTGTTCATCATAGCTCAGACTGGGCGGGGTGATCACAATTTTCTTCTTGGCGTCACCGAATTGCACGTGCTTCTCGTCCGCCGAGTTGTCCGAGTGATCGCCGTGTCCCGCACGCTCCGAGACTAGTGGGAAATCCTCGGGTATATCATCGTAGTTTTGTGCATTGTTCAGTGGTTCAGTTTGGCTCTCGTATTCCGAGTCTTCCTCGATGTTCAGATCATTAAGGCGTGCTGCTAAGGAAAGTTCAAAGGCAGTTCAAGATGAGGATAGAAGGGTATCTCTGCTTGACTTACCACTGCTCTTCTTGCGGGAACCAATCGGCTGCTGGCTGTTGTCCTGGAAGGTGTTCACATCGAACTTCTCTTTGCGCGCACTCGAGCCGGCAAAGACCTTGTCCATTTCCGAGTCCAGCAGCACTTCGTCGGGGTCCTCATTGCCGGACTGCAAGATAAAACAAAGAAAGTAGAAGAAGGAAGGCTTGTTACTCAATTGTCTTCTCGTCGTAGTCACGTTATTTCCCACTCAGGCGCAAACAACAAAATACTCTTCAATTGAAAATCTATAAAAAAAACAACTTTGGTCATGTGACTTGGCAGCATCACGCCGTCCATTGTTATTGTAGTTTGCGCGTGACGTAGTCATCGTTGTTGTTCTTGTTGTTGTTATCTTCTTGTCATGTGTAAATATAATTCTCTAAATATTGACCGTGTTGGGTGTGGGGTAAATGGGTGCGGGTACCGGGTACCAAGATTTCCCCATTCTGCAGACACACTCAGTAAATTCCCCCGCCATGATAAACGATCCATCTTCCACCCTTTCTCCCTCCCCCCCTTTCCGTAGTGATCAGTTTTCTACGCACTCCAAGCACTTCGCACTCGACTCCTCTGTCTTCTGTCACATATATCATCATACACAATCTATACAGTCTATATAGTTAATGGCGTTGCTCTCAATTGTCTTCAATCGAAGCCAATTGCCTTGCGCTGTGACGAAGGCATTGATTGCGCCATTCCACATTCGTATTCGAGTATTGAAGATACGATATACGATATATTTGTTGTTATAAACATATCAATCAGTCTACCAGGCCGATTCGCGCAATCAGTGCGAAGGCTAAAGACATCAATGAGATGCGTAGAGCCCAGCGAAGCTTTCAGTTACCAGTCTAAACGGGTTATAATAATTTTTAGAGGATTTCAAGTTGAGCTGTAGAAGTTTAACAATCTCGAGTTGTAATTTAAAAGTGAACTTGAGGTGGTTGAGGTTACTCACGAGATCTATCAAGAATTTCAGCATATACATATATATACTATAGACATGAACTTAAAACTTTAATAACGGTAGGAAAGCCAAGAGATATAAGTTCCTTAGTTAAGTTAAAGTGAAACTTAGCTTAACATATTGCCCAACTGACTATGAAGATATACTATATATATTAAGCACATATGGTAATTGAATATCTGCCTCTCTTTCATCTCATTTGCTGGCTAATTTATTCATCCCACTTTAAGCCCTTTTTAAACATGCCTCGACACATTCATCAAGAGGCGAAATCCTCGCATTATTCTAATGTGTCGCATTAGGAAGGGGCGGGCTTTCTGAACCCAGCTGTACCTGCTCTACCTGCTGTACCTGCTCTACCTGCTGTACCTGGCCATGTTTGCCCTGTAGCTTTTCATATCCGCAGCAAGGTGAAATCCATCTTATACTAAGCACACACATAAATGAAAATGAGAATGAAATTAACTTTGAGCGACTGTCGCTGCCTCCTCGCTCCTCTTTGCCTGCTCTGGCATTTCCTTTGTACACACAATAATACAATAAGGTGCATGCCACGCCCACACCCACACCCACACTCACTCTCTGTCTCCCCCACGCTGTCTGTAGTTGGCGTGTTTTGTGTGCGGCGTGGCATTTTTTATGCTAAATTTCTCTAATAACTTCTGATATCGCGCGCAGGCCTTGTATCCTGGACAATTGCGCCGCAGCTGATAAGCGCGACCAGATAACAAAGGAGAACACAGCAAATACATCTATCTACGTATAACGACTACTATATAGTACTATGTACGCATGGCTATATCTGAGCAGCGTCTATAAATAGCATTTTAATAACGCTGAGAGCCTGCACGTGGGAATATCCAAGGTGCGTAGCCGGACCCCACCCACTCTTTGTCTGTGTGTGTGTGAGATAAGTTAAAGCGTAACGCGGCATGTTACGTTAATTAATCGATAAGAGCAAAGAGCGAGACAGAGAGAGAGAGAGAGAGAGAAGGTGAAATTATAATGCTTTGTCGATTTTGTCGGCGGAACATCCATTTCTGATAAGCAGATATGAAAGACTTCGGGCAGAGCCATTAGCCAAGGCTAACAGGGCTGCAGGTGCACCACCCTAACCTCACTACCCTGCCCTCGAATTCCCCTCTCCTCCCTTTAGTCCAACCCACCACCCACTAGTCGCGCACTTTGCGCCACTGTACTTTGCAGCGATGTCAACGTTGCTTATCACAATAATCGATGAGGTGCTTACCCTCTTTACCCCTGCCCTTTCCCTCTCTCCTCTTTCCCCTCCCCTATCTGCACTCTTCCCACAGCTGTCGGAGCTGTCAATTTTCGTTTGTTGCTGTTTGCTTTGCGTTTTGCTAAATTAATATGAAAATGCCGACGATCCCAAAGACAGAATAGCAGCAACAACAACAGCAGCAACAACTAATACAGCACTAGTCACTTGTGTAGCAACACGTGACAAATGCAACATTACGCAAAACACTACGCAAGTCAGTCTAGAATATGAGACAAGTCAAAGCGAAAAACAAAAACAGATTGACAGTCGAAAATATTGTCTTGGATTGCGACATAAATAGAATATATAATATATAATTTGCACAGTGGAAAGTGCTTAAAAGAATTAGATAAAGGGACATACATTATATGTGTACTCTGACTGTTGAAAAATAGTTAGAAAGGGGAGTACTAACAGTGAGAAAGTGCATTAAACAGGGAAAAGAAGGCAGCTCCAATTTGGTTGCCTCCCACAACCCCAAATAGGTTACATAATGTATAGACTCGTTTATCAAGTAAAGTATTAGAGATATAACTTTCTACTTTAGCATAAACAAAGTTGTACATAAACTGCACTTATTCTGCAAATTTCACAAAGATTGCACCTTAAACAATCAAGAAATTTAAGAAACAATTTAACATTCTTACAGCTGGTTCGAAGTCAAGTGTAGATTGAATAAATATAAACAAGTTTAGCATATTAACTTTTAAAAGGTACTCTATAATGAAGAAGGGTATCTCTTTGTCGAGCACATTGTCCACTGTAGCTTTTCTTTCATGTCGTCGCATCTTTGCTGTTTATCAATCTTTTGATAAACGACTTTTTGTTTTGCAAAACTTTTTTCCAATTTTAACTCATAATTGACTTTAGTTTTTTGTCCAACTGTCCCTACTCAGGTGTGCAGCGGCGTGTAAGCGAGCTCGCAGTCGTGCTCACAGTCACACACTCAGTCACACACGCACACATACTGTGAAACTCGTGTGCAGCTTGGCAAGTTAGGCATGTATCGTCGAGTGTTTCTGATGCGGTTTGACAACATTTGAGCGAGGGAGGAGGAAGGAGGGAGACAGCGACAGTTGGAGGGAGTGAGTAGAAAGACAGCGACAGTTGAAGGGAGTGAGGGGGAGAGAAAGTCAGTGCACGGCACGTGACTTATAAGTCATAAGCAAGTTATGTGTTCGGTAACTTTTTTCTTGCTCTGTTGTTGTTGCTGGCATGTTGCATGTTGTCAGCGCCAAATTGAATCAAATTGTGGCAAACAACTTGAACAGATTTGAGTGTTGTTGCTGTTGCTGCCACAAGTTGATATATTCGCAGGTGGGGCCAAATAAGTTTGCTCAAGTCAAGTCAAGCTGCGGCAGATTCGTGCCAAAGTTTTTTACCTCAAGTTTTTTTGAGGCACTTTCAGGAGGACAACGACGACGACAACGACAACTGCGTGTCCATGTCAGAGTCGCAACGCTCGTTTCGGTCTTGAGAACTTCAAATTTTACGCCTAAAAAGGTTTTTGTGCTGTCAAGCAGAAGTTTAGACTGCGCTATACCCTGTAAACTAGAGCATAATTACTGCACAATTACTGCAGATTTGCATAGTAATTACAAAAGTAATGACCTAGTAATTGTAGTGTAATTAAAGCATTTGCCCAAGCTGTGCTCCCTTGATTTTCCCCTCTTATTCCATTTCGAGGAGCAATAAACAAGGTCCTTATATGACTTCATTACCCCACACTGCCTGCTAAAGTCACTGATTCCCGAATGAATGAGTTTTTCGCTTCTTTGTATGCTTCGCATTTGAATGAAAGAACGAGGAAACGAGAAAAAATTTCCAGAACATGAACCAATATCGTTAAACTCAACATTTCACTTTTGACTTTGAGCCAGATACATTTTTTATGCTGCCCCAGTGGCAGTAGAGACAGGAAGAAGCAAAGGGAGCGGGGGAGGGAGGTAGGTCGCATAATTTGCGACGATTCCTTGAGCTTTTTCAGGGGGCACTTTGGCAGGGCATTTTGTATATTTGTTTGCACAAATTAACGATGCTCGAGGACCTGCCTTGCCATGAGGCCTGTCCAACGACGCTTCGACTGTCCTTCTGTCCGTCTCTCTGTCTGTCTGTCTATCCGTCATCCATTTGTGTGTGTCTCTCTGTCAGTTATTGTTGCTGTTGTTGTTTGTTTGTGTGTGTCTCTGTTAATTTAATGGGAATTCCGCAGCGGAAATGCTCAGCACAAGCCCGAAAGGACCGGAAGGGACAGAGACAACAGGCGTGGCAAGGCTGGGGGCAAGAAAGCGGGCACTATAGAGAAAAGGATAGGGGGTGGGGGGGAAGAGGGAACGCAGCTGGCACGTGCGCAGGTTAAAACTTGTTCATTGTTCGTTCTCACTGAGGCGTTAAAACATATCCTAATTGTGCTGACGCTGCGCCAGCGAAAGTGTTGCATACTTCAAGGTCAACGTATTGTCTGTATAACTGTGTGTGCCTGGGAGAGGGTAAGGGGAGGGGAGATGGGGTGTGTGTGGGGGGTCTGTGGATGTGAATGTGGGTGAGTGTTTAGAGAGAATGGCATGCAAAGCATGCATGATGCGAGGGCAAATGATACTAAAATTGAGATTGGTTTTCACTTGGCTGAATTATGCTGGGAATGCGAATACCCACACACGCACACACACACACAGAGAGAGGTCTTTTCACTTTCACACAAAATGATGCTGGGGTGATGGGGTGCAGGGGCGGAGGGGGGGAGCTGCTGGCTCGTTTTGTGCCGCAGCTGCCTCTCGTTTTATTACATTAAATTCTCGACCAGAGAGGCCCCAAATAGTATGCAACATGAGTGTATAACTGTGTCTATGTGGAGGTGTGTGTATGTATATGACTATAGGTGGGTGTTCGTGTATGAGTGTGTAGATGTAGGTGTGCGTGAGTGTGTGGTCAGGCTGCTCACTTGTTGTGCTGCCTTTCATATTTGTGTCTATAATTTGCTGTGCCTCTGCCTGCCTCTGCCTCTGTGGGTGTGCCTGTGCATGTGTATGTGCCCATGTTAGTGTTAGTGTATGTGTGTGTGTATCTGTGGGTGTTTCAATTTTTTTCAAGGTTTTATGCTCTTGAAAACTTTGCAGGTGCGAATAGCTGCCCCAATGTGATTGTAAGTATGTGTGACTGTGTGTGTGTGTGTTCGACTGGTTATGCATGTCTGTATGTGTGTGTGTGTGTGTGTGTCGTCTGCTTTATAGATCAAACATACTGAGTCGATTTACCTTGAACGTTTCTTGGGTGTCACAGAAAGAAATGAGCAACAAAAAGTTTACAAAGTTTTTAACAAAGTTGCAGGTAAAATTTTCTTTATTGTTCTTGTTGTTGTTCTTTGTTCTTAGTTTGTTCTTGTTGTTGTTTCACTTGTTTAGCAGTTATTGTTGTTGTTGGTCTTGTGGCGCTTTCGTAACACTTTGCTTGGCTGCCTGCCTGTTGCACTTTGACCCGCAAATTGCTTTGCTGCTTTGAGCTGCAGCAGCTCAACAAGCAGCCAAGACAAGCTAAGAGACGCACACGCACAGACACGCACGAACACGCACAGATACGCACGAACACGCACACACACAGACAGATGCAGTAGAAGAAGAACGAGCGCGCGCGCTCCCTAAGCCAAAAATTGTTGTGGCGTCTGGGAAGGCTTCCCAGCAAATGGCGTTGCCTGCGCTGCGGCGGCTGCTGCTGCTGCCTGTGCTGCCTCTGCTCCCAGTGCTGCCTGTGCTGCCTCTGCCTCAGCTGCCTCTGCTACTGGGCACACACATGTTGGCAGGCGCAGGCGCACGAGGGAGGCGCGCGCGTATAACTGTAGCATAGTTAACAGCTGCTGACTGCGCTGCCTGCGTCGCGGCAGCAGCACGCACAGCTGTTCGACTGCCTGCCGCTATGCTGCTGTTGCTGCTGCTGCTGCCGGCGTCGACTGCGGCGTTTTACAACTGCTGACGTAAATCAACTGCACTTTACGTGCGAAACGAAAGCTTCGCTCAAAGCTGCACTCTACGCTAAGGCCGCAAGCTCACAGCAGCGCAGGAGAGCACAGGGAGAGAGGGAGATGGAGAGAGAGATAGAGAGAGAGAGGAGAGAGGAGCGACAGCATAAGAGCGAAAGCGAGCCTTGCACACGGTCAAGGTCATCGCGTTCTGCCTCTGCCAAGTGCGGCTCGCTGTGTTTGTGTGTGTGTGAGTGTATGAGGGCGCGTGTGACGAACAAAGCTTTTGCCAAAAAAGCTGTTTGTGCTTTTGCATTTAAAAATATGTCTGCCTGATTATGAACTCTTCGTTGCACAAGAAAAAAACATTTAAGGGAAGCAGATAAAATATTGATGAAGATTAAAGGTGTGAAATTTGGGGGGAGGGATTCAAGGTGGAGCAACTTAAGTGTCTGATGATTTGAAAGAGGAAGCTAATATTACATAATGTTGTCAAGTTGTTTTATAAATAGACATGGTATTTGATTTATTATTCTTTTATTTATACTTTAGATCTACCAACGTAGACTTGTTTTCTTTGCTTTTCTATTATACAGTACATTCTGTTTAACCAGAGAGAAGTTTCCTATTATTTTCAAGATTTTATATCTATATATTCTAGGAATTACATTGTTTTCTTCTAGTTTTTTTTAGCATTATATTTAGCATTTGATTGTAGTTGTATAGTTGTCCTAATATATTCTAGTTATATTTCTGGTATGGCTTTTTAAAAATTATCCTTATAGAACAATAGTTATATTTATAGGATATCTATAGTCCGGTTCTATTTTAGTATCTAGAGGTTTTTCAATTATTTTTAATTATTTTGTCCTTCCTAGTTACTTCCTATAGTATCTTGCCAATTATCAATCAATTATCAAGCAACTACGTATATCTAACTGGCTGCAAGGGTGTTTTAGAAGATTTCTTATATTGTTTTCTATATTAAGTATGCACTCCAGTGCATTATCTATTCTATAGTTCTTGCATGAATTATTTACTGTTTATTTTTTTACAAAGAAATACTATTGTATTTCTCAAATGATGCTCTATATTTTCTTCCCACATTTGTTGACCTTCGCCCCACTGTGCAGCAGTCATTAGACAACGCATGTGCGTGCTGTGGTCCCATTGACGACAATTACGCATGATAACAGGTAGGCAAAGTGCGCATTACATACATATCGCGCACACCTGCACACACACACACACACACGCACTCACTCACACTCACAATTAATTGAAATGTTGCGCCTCTCACAAAATCATAGTCTACTTTCGCGGCGTAGGCGGCAACGTCGACGTTCGCCTTGGCAATTGAGTTAATAGTTCGTGTAAATATTGTTTTAGAGGGGCAAGTGAAAGGGGAAGGGGGAGCAACGAGTTGTGGCTTTCACTCAGGTGTCAACGATTTGATTACGACGACGTCGCTGCAGCAGCGGCCAATGCCAATGCCAGCAATTGTTGCCACTTTTATTGCAGCTCAACTGGCTGCAGCCTTGACCACGAATATTGATTTCCTGCTCGACTGACTGTGCCTTGGCGAGTGCGCCTGTCTGTGTGTGTGTGTGTGTCAGTCTGCCTCGCTGTCTGCCCTGGCTGTCTCTCAGTCTGTCTGTCTCTCTGTCTCTCTGACTGTCTGTTCGTCGCCCACTTTGAATGTCTAACTAGCTTCCTGTGTGTGTTGCCCCGTTAACTGTTTTCATTTAGAAGCGCAATTAAAAGTGCGTTTGTTCTACTTGTTCTCGTTGTTGTCGTTGTTCTCATTGTAGTTGTAATTGTTGTAGCTCTATTTCTGTTTTGTTTTGCTCTCGTTTTGTATTCAGTTATCGTTGCCGCCTTTTCATTTGACTTTGGCCTTAACGCTGCGTATACGTAATGTATGCATATGCCACCCTCTCTCTCTCCCTCTCTTCCTCGCTCTGTCCAGCCTGCAACTGTAAACAGACCCAGCCCGCCTGCACCTCCGTCTAGGGTATTTGGCACGCGTAAGCGAAAGATTTCAAACTGAAATCGAATTCAAAACGAAATCAAAACGCAACAAAAAATTCCAAACTGGTTTCTAAATTGTGTCACTGACTGCCCGCCGGGCAACAAACTACAACAACAACAACAACAGCAACAAGTGCGGAAATTGCGCTAGCGCAAAAAATCAATAACAATTACTTGACATTACCTGAGCGTAGAGAAAACAACAACAACAGAAACAACAACAACATCGACAACAAATGCCAAAGTGAATTAATAAAAAAATAGTAAAGAAATCAAAGCATTTTGTGAATTTTGTGGAAAATTACCG
The DNA here is from genome assembly GCA_018904165.1 of Zaprionus camerounensis. Lineage (NCBI taxonomy): Eukaryota > Metazoa > Arthropoda > Insecta > Diptera > Drosophilidae > Zaprionus > Zaprionus camerounensis. The sequence goes on from JAEIFS010000742.1 coordinate 10,309,408, forward strand.
CAAATGAATGCGAATATTGGCTAGCTCGCATAAAGTATGTTATATATACTATATGCATTCTGTCTAACTGTCGATCTGTCTATATAGACCTGCATTAGGAAGCGCATTCTCCAGGCCTCTAAACGATGACAACATTTGACAAATGGATTTCGTATGCATATCTGAATGGGCTAATTGAGAATTTGGGAAGGCGGCTTGATTGACTGATGACAGCGAGTGTTGTTTGCATACCCTGTACTGAGTAGCTAGATCAGTGCGGTATGTTGGACGAGAATCTGGGACACAGTAGACAATAAAGCAAGTTCAGTTGAAGAAGAACTTTACTTTGGCTAAAGTACAGTATGTTGTACTTGATACCCTGTAAATGTGCATGCAATCCAGTGAGGTATACACTGTAGTATACACTGTCACACAAGTTTAGCTGTAACTGCAGCTGTCACTCATTTTAACACTGAGTGTGTTTTTCATACCCTGTAACGTGTGTCAGAATTTGTTAGACTGCCTGCAGTTGATGATAAAGTAAACTCTGCGATAAATAGAGCTTAATTTCTTTTGAGATACTTAAAGATCTGTAAAATACTCTGTAAATATACGTGCAACTAGATGAGGTATGCCTACTCTACAGAAATACAGCAGTTAATAATGAAAATGCAGCTGCAAGTCAAGCTATAAATCAATTAAGGTTGCACAAGAACAGAATAGAGCATAGGAATACTCTGTAGAGCAAACTACACGGGGTATGCTACCCCACTGACTAGGGCACATTACTGAATTAGTTCAGCTTCAACTTTATGATAGAACTTTCACTGAAAATTCTCACAATTTTTCACTTGTTCATTTCTTTTCACTCACTTTCTGTTATCAAAGTACTTTCATAATTGGATTATATAACAAGGTTCTTGCGGTACTCACCTTCTTTTTGGTATTGAAGCCCAGAAAGGAGAGCTTGCGCACATTGTTCTCCCGGCCACTGGCCGAACTGAAGCTCATCCTGGTGTCGTCGGGTTATCCTTGCTAAACGAATCCCCCCCACGCACGGCAGAGGATCCTTCTCTCTCACGGGAGTACGAGGTAGTAGAAGAAGGTACTACGTATGTGCTTCGCTGCTTATTTGATGATCTGTAGGTGCCGGCAGCAGCGCACTTGCATCGAGCTAGGTGGGAAGAGTAGAGCGGGCTGCGAGGAAACTTTGAGGGTGCAAGGTGCGAGGTGCTGCGAGTGCGAGTGCGGGAATCTCGGCATTCGGTGTCTCAAAAGGCAACTAGAAGAGAGAGAGAGAGAGAGAGAGAAACACTTTCATTAATAAGCTATAAACGGCTGACGCACACACACACACAAACACGTCGAGACACAACAAAATTGAGCAATAAAATTGCGCGATGCGACTCAATTAGAGTCAAGTGGCAGCAGCACGCACAATGCGAGAATTGCTTGAGGAGGTCTCAAGCACGCGACTCTGATCAAGAGGCAGACAAAGAGACAGAGAGAGAGAGAATTGTAGAGGGGCAGAGGCAACACAGTGCAGTACGAGTCGATGACGAAGCTCTTGAGGCCTCTTCTTACTGATCGTCGTTCCATTTAGGGTACCCCAACAGATAAATGTATTTCCACTGCTTCTGCTTTTGCCTTCACCAACATCTCTTCTCTTATTTTATTAAATTCCTCAATTAATAAACTGAAAACGAAACTGTCACTGTAAACGAGACTGAAATCGAACCGAGACTACGTGACAAAGCCCAATGCCGGCAGTCGAGCAACTGAACAAGAATCGGGGTACCTAACTGGGTGCCTAACTGAGTGCCTAACTGAGTGGCTAACTCTCACGCAGGACTTGTCTGTCTCGTCTGTCCGGCGGTGCGTGTCGATGACTCCTTTAAAACGTTCGTACATTATTTAGTAGGCACCTTTTTTCTGTCGTTCTGTCGCTCGAAACAAATTGAATTATCCGCCACGAAATTGGCAAAAATTGACGCGACTTGACGCGGATGTGTCGCAGGATGCGTCCACGCAGCAGGAGGCGAGAGTAGATGGCACCGAGCAGGAGGTGGACACACACGAGTGAACTGCGGGACAACGCGAGGCGCGCTCAATGACAAACGAAAGCCGTGTGAACCTGTTGCCGCTACGTTGGCGCTGATTTATGCGATATCCAATGTTCTCCGATTGCCGAACCCGAACCCGAAGCCGACGGGCCCGAGTGCCAATCGTGGCGCTGTTGCTGGTGCTGGTGCTAATGGATGACGCGGTGTAGCTGGCAACGGCAACGGCAACGACGACGGCGGCGACGACGCGACTCGTGCAGACAATCCCGCATGAGTCTCGTGCTTAGGCACCCAAGTCGGAGGAGCTATAGACAGACAGTCCCAGGCGATTTGCTTATGTAAGCGCAAGTTGCTCTAGCTACCGATATAGTAGATAATATTGATGGGTGTCTATAGGTCTCTCTCTGTGTATGTGTGTGTGTGTTTGCCTATTGCTTGTCCCTGGATTTGGACTTGAGCTGTTTGTGCTGACTTTTGCCAAGGCCTTGACAATGTGTGAATACCGCACGTCGGCTTCGATTTGGCCATAGTTATTAACTAATACTCGCGGCACTGCGTGCATTGATAGATTGCGCAAATAGTGGGATACTATGGGGGTACTTTGTCAACACAAACACACACACACAAGTCTTTACTTAATGCGAGGGAAGTTCTTAAGCACATTCACGAGGGTAAGCCCGTTAGAAGCAGGGTACGAACTATATTTAGACCATGATTATCAGAATCTGTCAAAGAATAAAAGGGGGGGCTGGCTATCATCATAACGGCGTGCACAATTGTGTGTTATCGAGCGAATGTAAAATCATAAGATATATATAGAACCCTCTTAGATTAGGCCTGCCAATTTTAGCCTATTAATGCTATCGCAATATAGCCATTGAACGCGTGTTGAGTTCATCTATTTTAATAATACCCCCGTCGAAATCAAATCATGACACTCTATTTATGACGTGCTGACACAACCGACACCACTTCATCAAGCTCCAAATGAAATGTTTATTTCTATAGCTACTCAACTGACCGATCGCATCGCATCGATCGCGTGACTCGTAGCACGATGGGAATGAAATAAACTTACACGTTTTATGGGGGCGCACAAGAGCACTACGGAACGGTTATCAGAGCACAGAAATTAGATACAACCTGAAGAAATACGCAAGATATAGTGATCGTGAGGGCGAGGGGATCGTGGCGGGATGCCAGGAGGGTGGTACTTGCCAAACAAACAACAAACGGTAGCCATAAAGGCGAAGGTGTTATATCTTAAGCGGAAAGCAAATAAATCCCCAACCCGAAAAGACGAAAAACAAAACAGATCCCAACCAAAATTAACGTGGTGATCAATTTTATGGGTACATTAGCAGGTGAACTGAGAACCGAGAATCGAGAACGGAACGAAACGGAACGAACCGATCGATCGATCGATCGTGTCGAGTGCCTGACTTAATTTTGATTTAAATTATTGTTTGTATACAGCTTAAAGGCACTGTTTGTGTTTGTGTCCATCCATCCAGACAGACGTGGTTCTTATCACGGCGAGTAGCGGTACCGCTACCCTGTACATCCATTATTCGATCGCTTATCGATGCGCTTCGATATGCTTACAAATTATTTAAACAATTGACATTAATGTATGGAATTATCAACACTCTCTAGACAATATAATGTGTCGTGTTCAAAGAAATTGATTACGCCCCGTACACGCATAGCGTACGTAGGCTATAAGGTACCTCCACCTCTCTCTAAATGCCATACGTCACTTGTCAAGCCCGTCTGGAGAGACTATTTTTAACAAACTGATTATTGCTACACTAATCAACTTATCAACGCCCGCCGGCCAAGTGGAAAATCTTCAGTAAAGTTGCCAAATCACGTGTTCACCCCCACTTTCTTATCGGCACAGTATGATAAACTACTCCAGATCGAGCCTGTTTTATTATATTCGCCAGAGAACATTTCGTAATTACTCTGAACAGCTGCCACATTGAACCGGTTTATAGTTATCGCATTGCAACAGTTGCTGCAGCAGCTGCAACTGCAACTGCAACTGACATTGAACTTGAAGCACCCACAGAGAAGGAGAGCGATTGTGATCAAGAGAGAACGAGAGAGAGAGAGGGTTGGTGGACCGTATTTCCTGTGCAGCAACTTCTCAGTTGAGTGGCACGTAAATATGTCAAACAAATCGTAAACCTTTAAATTATAATAAACTCTTTAAACTTAATGGAATTAATGTCGGCGCCTTCGATGATACGCACTCAAGTGTGACCATATATTATGCTTTATAATATACGATGCCAATATTATACTCGATAACTTGATAGGTATTCCACTCGAGTACGCCCTAAATCTTGTTATGGGGTAATAATTTTATTAAGATTAGAAATGAATTGAAATTTGTTTGAAAATTGCCAAAAAAAATACCGAAATCGAGCTCGTCAGACAGATGGAAACTTCTAGTGAGTAGTTTACTGAGGGGCGATAAAAGTGATAGATTACCATCATTATGGAGAGTTTCCGATTCGCGCTAGTGCAACCCGTTGAGCAACCCTCGCAGCTGCAGTTCACCATAAAGTTTGGAATTTTAAAAAATGCACTTGTTTGTTGACCTATATAGGTTGAAAGTTGTTCCCCCGTTTGCGAAAGCAGTCGAACTTGGTGGAGGATTTATGATGGGTATTTTGTGGGTATATTTGAGCGGCTAAAGGTTCTTTGAGGCACTTTAAACTCATTGTTATTGCACACAACTCGATGTTGATAAATGAATAATAAAATTGAAAATCGAACAAAATATTTAGAAACGCTTGACTGGCGACCACAACACATGAAATCGAAATGAAAACGAAAACAAAAACGAAAACGTAACTGAAATGTAAAATGAAACTTATAGCACCGTGTATGGGGTATAGGGGGAGTGTGTGGGGTACCGAAACTGGTGCTGAAAACCAATTGCGAATCGACAAACCAACTGCAAATAATCAACAAATAGAACTGTAAAAATAGTAGAGGGTGCAACAATTCAAAACTCTAATTGGCCTTCTGTCGAGCAAGTGACACTGACAGATGATCACCACGGCGATATCTGTTCCTCTCTCCCACTCTGACTTAACGTTGATTTAAAGTTGTGATTTGGCCGAACCGAACCGAACCGAAAAGAAATACTAATTAATTGTCTACTGTTTTTGTTGTTTGTTTCAATTTTTTTTTTAATTATGAATAATGATTTCTGGAATTTATTTTACTCATACGAAGGGCGATGCAATAGGTGTTATAAACATGTGTAGGAGGTATTTTACAATTTAAAGAGAACCCAAGAGGCGATAAGTTTAGCAAGTGCAATGACTAATTTCCTTTTTCTGTACTCGGGAGATTGTGATTACAGAGAATTGCAATGATATGTGAGTAAATGGCGCAATATGTTTACATGCATATCGTATCATAACATATCATATCGAGGTCTGATGGGTATCCCATTATCAAAGACTCGTAAACAAGAACACTGGGACAGTAGCATAAATAATAACAGGGAAAGTTTCGCTGAAATAGTCTCTGTCAACAGATGAGGGGCTGTTAAATGATATCATAATGACATATCAAGTAATGACAGCTGATCGAGCGATGTCTGGCTGGATTTCGTATAATTTCATACAGTTTTACAACCTGTTGAATACTCTTTCTCAAGTTCTACCCCCCCTAGAAGATATCATACTGACATATCAAATAATCACAGCTGGTATTTAAGTAGATCGTGGGATGTCTGGCTGGATTTTGTATAATTTCGTATAATATTACAACTTGTAGAACACTCTCTCTCTAGTTCCAACCCCCCTGACACCACCAGGAAGATCCCAACTCATTTGTTTTTACATACTCGCACATACTTTAAATTGCAGCCGCTGCAAATTCCATGAACCGTGCACAGGAACAATAAATACTGGACTGGAAAACAAAGCATGAGCTCGCCACAACTTGTGTAAACAAAAGTGTAAACCGCGCAACAAAAGCGGCAACAACAACATAAACAACAGCAACAACAACCACAACAACAATCAACTTTAAGCGTCACGATACATTTTGGTTAAATATCAGGAAAGAACAAAAAACTACACACAAGTCAAGATAAACAAATTCCAGTTACCATTGTTGTGTTCTACCGTTTATCGCATGAGTTGGGTGGGGGAGGAGGCACACGCGACGGCGGTAGCAACATAGGAGCTGACAGAGTTGCAAAGGGCGCCAAAGGCAGCCAAATTATTGAGCCATTACTCACACAGCTGTAACCGCAAAGAGAGCGCAGAGTGTGGAGAGAGGGAAAGAGAGGGAGAACTGGAGAGAGCGCTCGCTGTTTAAATACTAGCAAAACTTCAGCACACACACACACGCAGTGCCGCGAGGGACGTGAAAGAAGTAACAACAACACAGAAAGAGAAGAGGAGAAGCAGAAGAAGAGAACTGCAGGCAGCGAATTTCACGTGCAGCAAAACTTAACGGCGCTGATAACAAAGCCCCAAAGCAGCGTCACTGACGCTGACGTCGCTGTCGGCATGCGTGCGCCACAACAGAGAAGTTGCTATTCTTGTTGTTGTTGTTGTTGTCGTGCAGAGTAGTTTGCATAAAGGGCATAAGACACACACAAAGTGAGCGCAAGAGAGCGCAACTGAGAGAGGAGAGAGTTAGGGAGAATGGAAGCTAGGCAAACTATGTTTTGTTTTTGCTTTGCTTTGCTTTGCTTTGCTTTGTCAGTGTAACAAAAGAAATGAAAGAAATGAATGAAGTGAATGGACGAGCCGGGCCGAAACTACTGTATGTAGAGAACCAGTTTCAAAGAGAGGCTGTGAGAGGGTGAGAGAAGAACAGGGGTCGACAAGTCGCTGAGTCAGTCACATGCTGCAAGTTTGATCTTGATTTGTGTGTTTTCCTTTGCCTTTTGTTGTTGTTTGTGGTGGAGATTGATTTCTTTTAATGAATATTAACATATGCTAAAATTAAAACATATGTTGCATATCCTGTACAACAATGAAGCAAAGTGTCGACTCTTTTGAAGTTACTTATGCACAGGGTATTCCATAGGTCGTCCATGTCCTCACTTGTTTACTGTTATTCGATAATTCAAGTACATAAATTGCTTGTCGCTTTGACACATTGTTTCTGTTCTTCACACAGAATTTCTCAATTGTGTTCGGAACAGCCCGAAAACTTGAGAAAATATTCAAATTTAAAAATGGCACAAAAATAGCAGACACAACAACAACAGTAACAACAATAACAACAACATCCAGTCCGGCCAGACGGCAGAAGAAAACGTAAATGAATATAATAATTGACACGTACTTTGGGATCTTTTCTTTTCTTTTCTTGCTTTTTAACCTACGTTGCAGCAGGCGAGATTTATACAGCTCCTTCTGCTTCTTCTTCTGGTTTTTCAACTTCGTTTTTCAAAAATTTTCCACTGTGCGTGCGCTTGTGTGTGTGTGTGTGTGTGTGTGTGTGTTTGCGTGGGGCACAACTTCATTGATTGATTGTGCGGCAGATTTAAAGGGCCAAAGAACTGCGGGTGAAGTAACAAACAAATCGTTTGGTTTAATTTTTCTTTTTTATTTTTTTATTTGAGTACAAATCGCGACGACTGTGAGATTGTCAGATGTAGGAGGTGGGGGAGTCGTTGGCCGTGGCGCTGACTGCGTCACATATACAACACGAACAAAAAATTTGGGGAAAAGAGACGCGTCGATAAAACAAAACAGACAGACGACAAAATCGGCGATCGGAGATGTCGGCACCGGGAACGGGAACTAAGAACACACACACACTCATACACCCTCACACACACTGAGAATGTCAAGAGGCGGCAACAAGACTGGGCCAACGTTAGGTTTCTTGCGTGTTTATATCTTTTCTAATAATTTTTCTTTTTTTTTTGTTTCGTTAATTATTTTTTGTTTTTGTTACTTTTTTAGGACTTTGATAGCAGCGACGCGCGCGCTCCCGCCGTGTTTTTTATTATTTTAGACAAACTTGAACTTGACGTTGTGCGGTTCGTTTCGCGTTACGGTTCCGTCTGCGACTCGATCGCGCTATATGTTTTCGTCTGCACGTTTTGGAACGTAATGATTTACTGTTCCTGCGTTAGCACGTTTTTAAACACTGAGAGCAACGGCAGAGGCAACGACAACAAAACGTTTTGGAAGCAGCGCGAGAGCAAGACAGAACGGGTAAGAGTATGTGTTTGTATAAACTCATGGCTACCCTGTAGCCAGCGAAGGTTGCCAGAGTGTGCCAACTGCGGTTTATTTGTTGTATATTTCTATGAACTAATTTAAATGAATAAAAATAATATATAAATGTCTTTATTTATTAAATATTAATTATTAATAGCTTGTAATAATGTTTACATCGACTTTAAACACGCATATACCCGCTGCAGTACATGGTAAACACAGGGTGAGTAGCCGAACAGCGAGAGCGCACGTGAGCGCAGATGAGAGGCCGTTACTTGTACGAGAGAGCCACCCTCATTGGTGATCGGTGCTCTCCCGCTCTCTCAATGCGACATGCGCGCTAGCTCTATCTCACTCGGGCGCATGCTCAGCAAGCGCAACTTACTTATGCTGCGCAAGAGAGCAAAGAGAGCGAGAGGACACTGCCAAAGGAAAAAGGCTGATACGCAGGTGCAGGCTGGCAGTGACTGTGCAATAAATATGTAATAAAAATCCTACACAATTTACACATCTATTAATAACACGCAAATCACGTTTAATGCTCTAAATATGACAGATAGTGGAAGTGGAAGGGCGGTGGGAAGGGGAGTGTCAATTGGCGCAATGCAAATTAACTGTGATTCTTCCTCACCCCGCGCTCTAATTGATTGATAGGTGCGAACAGGCGCAACAGACCCCTCAGCCAGTCCGTTGTTCATATTTTGCCGCCGTATAAATGTGGCAGCATTTCGAGTGCCAATCGGGCTTGCAAACAATTGTTTAAGAATTAATTGCTCATTGTACGGTATAATATGTATAATAATATTGATTTGGCCGCGGCGACTTACAGGCAGGTGTGTTTAGTTGGGCGTGTCCGACGGCAGATTACGCGTGTCGCGCTGATAAGGCGCCACCGTAATAAAAAAGAGCCCTCAAAAAACAACCAAAATTTTGTCGATTTTCTCTGTAGACGACAGAAATCTGATGACGTCAAAGGCTTCGATTAAACGCCGCCTTACTTGTTGATGCTTTAAATTCGAAACGATGCGATAATCAATGCTAAACTCGCCTGGGACACAATCCAGTTGATAAAGCTGTGAAATATTTTCGCACATTCTCTCGAGTATTTGACATCTATTTTGATCGAACGCTAATTTGTGTGTGATAATTGTGTGCTAGGGAAAATTTTCTGCAAAAGGAAAAGTAATAAAATAAATAAAAGACAGACCCTGAAGGCGTCAACTGATTAAGGCCTGAAAAGTAAAGTACATAAGTGAAATGTAAAGATTCCGTTATTTACACGCTGCGCACAAACAAGACGCTTATGACGGGGCCCAATTAAAATTCTATTAATTGATAAGCGCGCGCGGCAAAACGCGAAAAACGTCAATTAGTCATGATGGCAAAGACAGCGCCCCAGGCCCCAAAGGGGCGTTAATTAGGAGACAGGGCGGCGCACAAGGGTTAATTAGGCAGGCGACCTCAAAAGTATGCTGCGATTTGTGCGCCGCAACTGCAGCAGCCTCAAAGTATGTGTGCAAAAGCAAGAAGAAGATACGGATTGTGAAAGGGGAGTGGGTAACTAAGCAGTGAACTGCTTGCACTGCTTGCATTTCAGTGCAACTTTGAAAAAACGCTAGAATTGACTGCTAAAAAGCTAAGTTGGCTACACTGTAGAGGGGGAAGAGAGGGAGGGAAATGAATTTGATGAATATTCGGCTTGACGCACATGCAATTTATGATAAGCGCCAAGCCAAAAGCCGAGTACGCAGCACACCAAAAGCCAAAAATCAAACAAGCTCACAAAAACTCACTCAAAATGAGGAGGGTGGTGGGGAGGGGGGTGAGTGAAAGCTCTTTGGGTGTGTGGTGAAAAGCTCAGCGTGTCCCAAAAGGCGACTCCTCCTGTTGCTGCTGCTGCTTGGCCTGTTCACTGGCTAGACTCGTGTCCAGTCGGTTGTCCTGTCGTGCCTCCTCCCTCCCCCTCCCCCCTTGCCCCTCGCAAGAATCTACAACTTCATTTTATCATTTGATTTACCTGCGAATCTTGTACAATGCGCACTTCCGTCGCCTAAACAGGAATTCTTTCCATTGCCTTTTTTACGCAGGCACGTAGGGGAGGGGATGCAGAAGGGTGTGGCAGGGTCTAGCGGGGGGCAGGGGAGGTTGCTTTGGCGCGCGGTGCGCCATTTGGTACATCTAACTGTATGTGCAACTATCTTTTTTCAATTTCCCCGCATGGCTGATGCTGCGCGTGGCACAAAGGGAGAGGGGGTGTGCCAACCTGGCACTGTCATGAAGGGGGGAGGGGGTTGGCTGGGATCAGGCAAGTCGGGAATGGGTAGCAGGTTGTTACCCAGCGAGCCCATATAAAACGGAAATGGAAGTTTTGTAAATGTTTTCTTTTGTGTGTTCTTTCTAGTTACACGTGTGCGTGTATGTGTTGTGGTGTGTGTGTGTGTGTTGGTGTGTGTTAGTGTGTGTGTAACAGTCAGCAATAACAGCAAACACTAACACTTACGCAACACGACGCCTTTGAAAGATGAGCGCACGGGCAACATAGAAACGAGACTAGAGACGACGATGGGTTAACGTAGCATAGGGTAGGTGTAGGGTTGGGATGGGGTGGGGGGAGGGTACGTGGGTACGGGGGTACGGCCCCCACATGGCAAAGACCCTGCACTTTAGTTTTCGGGTTGCAAGTGTTGCTTTTTATGGCACTTGACGCGCTGCCAGCGCCATAGCAAACTAAGGCAAGCCAAGCCATTTGGCGGGTAGCCACCCCCTTCTCCCACCCCCCTCCCCCCGCAGTAGCACCCTCTACTCCTGCCACAGGCCTTGATCCTGTCTCCGGGTGTACTCCTACTGCTGTCACGTTACCTCGTTGCTTGTGGGTTTGCAGCGTTTTACAGTCTTCAGGTGGGGCTAGCTTGGAAGGGGTTAGGGAGTGAGTAGAGTATGGGGAGGGTAGCGCAGTTAGGGTACGGGCTGTAGGGGGAGAGTTTTAGTTAGGTTTGCATTTGGTTTAGCACCTCAACTTGGCTTGGCGTGTTGAAATTCATTTGGTTTGCAACTTGAAAGTGCTTTTTAATAGCTCGCAACAGTTATGCATATTGATCAACGTATGTGTGAGTGTCAGGGTGTGTGTGAGGGTGTGTGGAAGGGTGTGATGGCGTATGTGAACGTGTAGTATGTATGTATGTATGCGTGAACTATGCTTTGGGGGACAGCAAATAATAAGAATGCTGACCTAACGAAATTATACTGATAAGTTAAGGCTCTGCTGCCTGTTGTGCTATTGTGCAATCGATATTATATCGATAGAAAGTTTGTTAGCTAGCTTAATTGCCATACCAAAGGCCAGACCAGATTGCATATCGATAACACGCAGCTTTCTCTGTTTAAAACTAAATTTCAATTGCAATACGTTCGATATATATAACTCACTGTACTCTGCATGCGATATGTTCTTCCATACGATAGTTTAACTGCCATCACTATCGATACCTTGATCTTGACGATACCCATCGCTAGCTGTCACTGTGCGTGGGCAACAAAAAGCCCTCTCTACGCTGCCTCGCTCTGCCACTCTCGCTCGACTCACTGCTCAAAGCTCACTCTCTCTCTCTCTCTCTCTCTCTCTCTCTCTCTCTCTCTCTCTCTGGGGCTGTGGGAGCTTTGCAACTTGGCTTTGTCGATCGTCGACGACGATTCTAAGGTGCGTTCATCAGTTGCCGTTGACGCTTTTGGCCAATAATAAACGCAAACGCGCCGTGGCGGCAAGCAAAAGTTTTTACTGAAGGTCGCAGCTGTTAGAAAGAGATAGAAACAACCGGATAAAGTATAAAGTAGAAGCATAAAGATATTAGAGACAGTATCTAGATACGTTCGCCCAAAAAAGAAGTGAGTTGAACGTGCGACAAAAACAATTCCAAAGCGTGTGCAAATGAAAAGACAAACAAACACAAAGTGCGCGTGATAAGATAAGAGCGAACTGTGCGAGCGAGAGAGGTAGAGACAGAGGAAGAGAGGGAGAGAGAGTGAGAAAGTAAGACACAGGTGGGTTGCGCTTCAAGTGATTTGCATGCAAGGCAGATCGATGTGAATTAGATCGATGGAGTCGAATAGACATGTTGCTATAACTGTTCACTGCGCTCCAATGCGCGCTGCGTGCCACACGAATGTGAATGTGTAAGAGAGCGGCTAAGCAACCTCTGTACTCCCCTCTTTCCTATATTTCCCCCTTTGCTGCTTTACATATTCCCCTTTTGCTTGGCTTATACACTCTGTCCCTTTTCTGAATTGAGCACGGGTTATCTCTTTCAGCATATGAATTCTTTCTTCTCTTTTTAGCTTCCTTTCTTTTACTTTCCTTCCTCTTTTCAGGCGGAGCACTTAGGAGTTACTCCTTTTCTTCTTTACTACACTCTTTCAAGTCTTCTAGCTTTCTTTCCCTCTGTCTACTTACTTATCTTCCCTATGAGATTGAATATGAACACCTTAACACCCTTTCTATTAACTTCTCTTTCTACTTACTTCCCTTCCCGTTTTGTCTAAACTTCATGGGGTTAAGGCGATTTTTAGATTAGGCATGAGCGGTTTACTCTCTTCACTTAACTACTCTTTTAACTACTCTTCCCCCTTTCAACTACTCTCCCCCTTTCAACTACTCTCCCCTCTTCCAACTATTCGTTCCTCTTTCAACTATATTCTCCTCTCTCAACTACTTCTTCTCCTCTCCCTTCCAACTAATCTACCTTCTTCCTCTTTGTTATTCAGTCTTTATTCCCCTCCTCAAGCTCCTTAGCCCTCTCTCTCATCTACTTCCTTTCCCTTCTCAAAGAGCAGAGTTAGCTCTGCTTTTCAGCTTTAATTCCACTCTCTACTCCTTCACCTTTCCTACATTCCCCTACTCCCTCGCCTTCCCCATTCCCTCGTCATCTCTCTACTCCCTCCCCTTCCCTTACCTTTCCTCCCCTTTCCACTTAAATTTGCATGCAGCGTCGGCTTACACCAAACCTGGCCAAGTCGGCGCCTTCTAATTGCCCGCAATGTGCTTAGACACAGACACAGACACATTACGCATACGCCGCGTGCGCTTGAGTCAGACTCAAAGTTGTTTTCTCGTCTGTCTTCTCTGGGCTAATTCCGCATTGTTATGACAACATGCCATGCTGCTGTATTATATGCAATTCATTTGCCACAGCACATCAATTATATTAGTGTATCCCCCTCTCTTTACTCCCCCTCCCCCTCTCCTACACCCCCTCTTCCGATTGAACTGTTGTCGCTGTGCAAAATATAATTATGATTTATGCGATTTGTAAATCAATTGTTAATAGTCGAGTAAATTTGTTGCTGTGTTGGTTTTTTGGCCAAAACAGACAAATAAATTGTGCAGGCGACGGGTGAGTAGGGTGGCAGGGGAAGGGGGCAGAGGGGGTGTGTGGTAGTGGCAGCGGAAGCGGGTTATTATAACATATTATAAAATATTGTGCGAGAGAACAGACTGCAAAATGTGCTTAAAATTGGCAGCTTAAGTGGGGTAGTGGCGCGGGCAGGGCAAGGGGTAGTTAGAGAGAGAGAGAGAAGCGAGTGAGTGAGTGGCACAGACTGTGAGCGAGTGAGAGGGCACTGTTGTTGACAGACACTGTCAATTGCGTAATTATTATGTGCAAACACACGAGCTGACAGACACGCTGTCTCTGCCTCTCTTGCTCCATCTCTCACTCTCTCACAGTCACTCCCACTCTACCTCATCCTCTGCCTCCCCCTCTCTCTCCCCTCTTCCCACTCTCTCTCACAACTCCCTCTCCTGTTTATACAAAGAATTTACAAAGTACGCAAATTGGCAAACAAACGCCCAACTTGCCCAGCCAAAGAGCAGCTGCAACAACAACACTAACAACAACAATACTGACAACAACAACAAATTTGCAATTATGCGGCTTGATTACGAAGCTTGTCAATTGCGTGTAGCTTGCACGCTCCGCTGGCGCCTCTCGCAAACACACAACATAAAAGCCTTCAAGCTTCTTCGACGTTGGCCTCAGCTGCCTCAGCCTCAGCTCGAGCTGAAGTTGAGCTTAGTCAAAGTCCGAGTCCATAATTAAGTGCACGTAATTGTAATACCAAAAAGGTCTGTCCACTCACTTGCAACACACACACACACACACACACACACACACACACACACACACAGACAGAGATGAAGCACATGCAAATGAGAAAGTTGCAATTAAATTGAATCATCTTTTGGTACTTCTGTCACTGTGGCCGAGTAGACTGAGACTGAGACTGAGAGAAGAGCATTCAGGCTGATTACCATTATTAGCTTGAATATTACTGCCATTATTATTATGACTATTCAGTTGACTTGATAATTGCAGCTGGCAGCAGCAGCTGTGGCAGCAACTGAGGCAGCTCAGCTCAGTTCTGCCAAATTATTCTGCCTTCTTCTTTCTTTTTGCGGAAATTGCCTTGAGAATACTTAAAATATTTGTAATTTGGTTGCTTTATAAACAAGGCTGAGTGGCTGGTAGAGTAGAGAGAGAGAGAGAGGGGGGAGGGGCAGTGAGCAGTGGGCGTGGCTAACTACATTATGTCATTTGCAAAGTGACTCAAAGAAGGTTAAAAAAAGCGAAAACTGCTATAAAAATCATTGTCTAGTAAAGCGTTGCTTAACCGGACTTAAAGCAGCTGAGCGTGTGTAATATAGCTGCCGATTAAAGCGCAAAATGCACTCGAACTGTTTAACACACTCGCCACACACACACACACACACACACACACACATGAGGCAGACATGTGGGCGCATTAGCATGATGCATTGCTTCAATCAATTGCATTCAATTCGCTTGGCCAACGTCGTTCATATTGCTATCTCCCTCACAGTACTCCCCCCTCTCTCTCCCCTTCTCTCTTGCACTCTCTCTCGCACTCTCTCTTGCTGCCTGCCTGGCTGCTGCATTCATTTATCTCAGCTGACTGCAATTTTGCATGCAATTTTGGCCACTTGTCTGCCTGCACCTTGCTTGCTTCGCACATTGCGCATACGCCGCATCGGCCGCTGCCTGTGCCTGCAACTTCTTCTTGCCGCTATTAATGCTGCTCATTTTCGCATTTGCTGCAGCCAACTAAAAAAAGAAGAAGAAGAGAGTAGCGGAAATTTATGATGACAAAAAAGTGTCGAGCGAAAAGTTTTCAGCGATGTCGCCAGCTGCAATGAGATTTGCCAGACAGCACAGGGAGAAAAATACAGAGAGAGAGAGAGAGAAAATGAAATACAAACAAAATGCCAGTGAAAATATACATTTTTTATGCGCTGACACATACGCAATAGAGAGGCGAAGAGTGGGCAGGCAGGGAGGGGAATCTGATGAGCGCAGCCTTCAATATTTTCGACCCGCTTTGAGCTTACTTTTTCCATTTCCCAGTGTCATTTTTGAAAAATTGATTTATGGCCAATAGTGTGGCCAGCAAGGGGGCGTAGAAGAGTGGGGGGAGGTTACCAGTTAGGGGGTCAGATAGAGTTCGGGCCAGCACCGGCAACAGAACAGTCCCAAAGCTTCTGCAAAAACCTATCAAGTGTCCGACTTTGTTGTTGTTTATGTGGCTCCCGTGGCGTTGAGGCCTTTTTGTACTCTATTCCGTCCACACCCCCACTATCCACTCTCTTTATTTCTCCCTCTCTCTCCCACTCTCCCTCTCTCTGTTCACGCGCCATTCATAGTCAAAGTTATTGAATAACGGAAATAAAGCAGTTTTTAAAGCGAGAACTCTTCGCACAAAGCGCAATACGCTGCGCATTCTTTAAGCAATAAATTTCACACAGTTGTGCAGGGGAGGAGGAAGTGAGAGGGGGGTCGAAAGTGAGGGGATATCTGTGTGGGTGTTACGCACTCTGTGTGCGGCTGCAGAGCACAAAATGAGCCGTCAATTAAAACGTATCAGACACACACAACAAAAACAAAAGCCACAACATGCAGCAAGTGTATGCAACCTGTAGATACCCTGTAACAGGTGGGAAGTGTAAATGTATATTATGATATAATATTTGTATACTATAGGCAACATTTTGTGCGCATTTTCTAAGTTCTTCAAGCCATTTTCATGCGCTCTTTTTAGTCCATTTTAAAAATTTAAAATTCTTTGATTTTAATTTGATTAAAAATCTAAAAACTCTCCCTCATTCTTGCCCTTTTTACAGCCAGCTTTCTATCGTATATATCATACATATCTTCAGCTTTATTTATAGCTTTATTATACTTATTTTCAGCTTTTTCAGCTGCACTCTTCAGCTCCTTCTAGCTACATATACTTTGCTTAAGGAATTAAAGAATTCCAAGCAAATTCAACTAGGAAATCTTCAATAGAAACCTTCCTTGTTCTTCTCTCCCCCTGCCTCCCACCCCCTCTAATTGAATACCATATTCTATTAGCTACATATCTACACTATATCTGTTATGCTAGACAATTGTCTCTGTACCGCCCTCCCCGCATTTAATTAACTGACTTTGCTCTGTCGTTCTCTTCTCGTTCGCACCTTGCCTGGGGCCACAACACGCGCTGCTGCCATAAATACCCCGTTTATAGCCAATGTATATGGGGTATAATGGCAACGGCAAAGACCACAACATGCGCGCCAGTCAAAACAACAACAACAACAACAGCAGCAACAAAAAGGAACTACAACAACAACAAGAAACGTTTACAAAAGCAATTGCTCATTTTTGCACATTTTGCTGGGAAATGTTTTCCTCCTCCTTCTCCCGCCTGCGCTGTCTCATGAATAAAGCACAATTCGTTCGACTGACTTGGCTCCCCTCTCTGCCCCTCCCCCTTGGAGGCAGACAGTCGGACAGACCGTTATGGCTGCCTCTCAGTGTAGTGCAATAATTAAGCGTTGACTTGTTCAATTACCAAAATGCAATTGCTTTTAACCACGCAACGTGGCCGACGGCAGCAGCGAGGGTTGTTCGTGTTGTTGTTGTTATTATTGTAGTTGTTCTTTTTGCAATTGCTGCTGTTGTTGTTGTCCGTATTGTTGTTGTTGCTGCCGTGTCTGTTGGGCACCTTTAAGCGCATTTCAGCTGCAATAAGTATTTGCCCGCGGCTGTTTGCGGCTGCTTTGGCACTGTCCCTCTCTCCCTCCCTCTCTCTCTCTCCCTACTCCCTCCTGGACTACTCTCTCTCTGCTTTCTTTGTCTACCCCTTGCCCCCCTCTCTCTGCTCTTCTTCAATTTGCATAGCACGTTGGCTGGCAGCGTGTCAGAACTTTTGTTTTGACGCTTTCGCATTTAAACTGTCAGCGCATGTTTTGCAGGCCGCGTCTTTTAATCGCCAGGTGAGGGTAGCAGGGTAGCAGGGAGGGGAGTGGCATGGCAGGGGGAAAGGGGAAGGTGTGGTGTGGCACAAGGCAGGCAAAGTTTGTCTTAAGTTGAGTTTATTTTATGACTTGGCGGGGATAATGTCTTACTGTCGCTGTGCATTTCGCTGCCTGTCTTCCTTCCTTCCTATTTACCTCTCTTTCTCCCCATGTGTGTCTCTATTTTCTGTTTATTTCTTGTCTCTTCTACTTGACTTTATCAAACTGCAGCTTGCACTACTTCCACTCCCTCTTACTGTATCTCATTTTCTCTCACTCTTGTTCGTCTTTGCTTACTAACTCTTTGATGCTACATCCGCCTGTTCATCTCTGTTCGTTGCCTTACTCTCTCTCTTCTATCTTTCCTATGTCTCTTTCTTTATCTCCTCTCTTCTTTTACACTCTTTATACTTTTTTCTGCGCCCCAAAACTCGAATCTGTTCCCTCTTTCTTTCTTCTTCTCCCGTGTAGTTCCTCTTTCTTCACACTTCTTAACTCTAAATTCTCCAACACCGTCTTTTATCTTCTCTATCACTCTCTTACTCTCACAGCCACTTGCTTCTACATCCTTTGCCTCCCCTTTCTTGTTTCTCCCATTCTTTTTTCCCTCTTTCTTCTCTCTGTCTTTCTCTCTCTCTTTCTTTCTTAAACTCTATTCAACCTCTCTCCCTCTCTTTCTTCTTTTCTAAATCATCCTTCCTTCTATTTATCTATCTGTATCTCACGCTCTTTGTCTTTCCTTTCTTCATTCCGCGTTCTTTCTTTTTTACTCTTTTCTCCTCGACCTCTCTCTTCTACTCTCCCATTCTCCCTTCCTGTTTTTTCTCCCTCTCACTTCTTTCTCTGTATTTCTACATGCATCTCTCTCCACAGTATTTTTCTTTTTACAACTCCCCCTCTCCTTATCTGTCTTATCCTTTTCTCCTTCTTAATTTATATCTCTCTCTTTGTCCCTTTCTCTCTATCTCACTGTCTTTATACGCCTACTCTTCTCCTCTCTCTCTCTCTCTCTCTCTTTTTCTTCCTCCCTCTCTCTTCTCCCCCTTGCCCCCTCACGTCTCACTAACTCAGGCCGCAATTGAAATGCAGCAATCGAGCTGAGCAGCCTCAATCGAGTCAGTCCACGGCATCGTCTCTCTCTCCCCTCCCCCTCTCTCTCCCTCTTTCCTCTCTCTCTCATTGCCGCTCTCAACTGGGCAAGTTGCCACGCTGGCGGTGGCGCAGCTGTTGCATGCCACATGGACACGGCAGCAATAGTCGTAATGCTAATAGGTATCGTTATGCCTGTGCTTATGCATGAGTCTCGCACACACACACACACACACACACACACACAGAGGCAAAGTCAACTGCTGCTGCTGGTGCACGTAACGTTTATCTGCCACGACGATTAAGCCGGAGTCGAGTTGCACGGACAACGAGGCGGATGACGACGCCGTGTGGCACACGCCGTGCGCTTTATGCGCATAATTACAGCGTGTTCGATTTGCATATGCGACCAATCGCAGTCGCCATCGCCATCGCAGCTCACGTTGCAACTTAAAGCATGCTTAAAGCTTACAACCTGCTGTCTGCCCCGTGCCCCGTGCTGCTTGCAATTTGCCACTGGCAGCTGAATTCGCCTCATTATGTTGAATGCGACGCAGCGCATAAAAAACTTGGCACTTAGCACAAAGGGAATACGTGACAAGGCAGGGTACAGAGGGGGAAAGGGAGGGAGAGGGAGAAGGGGAAGGAGTGTTTTAATAAGGGCGCGGGGGGGCGTGGCAATTTATGCAGCACAAAGCCGCGCGGCAAATGTGACTAAGCCAAACGACATAAGCAGGCATAAACAGCGCAACAACTGCCCTAGCCTCGGGCTACTCCCACACTCACAACACCCTTCCCTGCCCTTCCCCTGCCCCCTCTCTACACCCCTAGCTAGTCAACTACCCCTACCCCTGGCGCACAGCCCCGCCCACTCCCTGTGGGCGTAAATTTTGTTATGCAGCAAATACGCCATAAAGCTCGCAGCCAGCAATGCCCCAAAGGCTTCAGCTTACAGAGATCTTCCTCTCTCTCTCTCTCTCTCTCTCTCTCCCTCTCACTCACTCTCTCTTACTCCCACACTTCCTCCTCCTGCCCCTGCCTCACTGCAGCTTCACTTCTGTTCGTGTTGCATGCGGCACTCTAATAAAATTTAATAAAAAACGTGTTGCCTCGCATAATGCATCGACAAAGCGCGCAGGCAAAAAGGGTTAAGCGTGTGAGGGGGAAAAGGGAAAGGGATATAGAGTCAAAGAGAAGAGAGCGCGAGAGAGAGAGAGAGAGAGAAAGAGTGCGCATTATAGTGCAGCGGTTACTTCTATGCAGTTTGAGCTTGGCAAATTGATTAAACTTGCGTCGAGTTGCAGTTGCAACTCAATTTTGAGATTCTTTACGCTAAAGCGAGCCATAAAATCTACTAGAACTCTCTCCCTCTCCTTCTCTCTCTTTCTCTCTCTCTCTCTCACACACTCTTTTATGTGCCATACATATGTGTATGGGAAGAGAGACTAAACAACTTTATGCGACATTAAATTGAAATAGTTGTTTAAGTCGCTGCACAAGTTAAGTTTGATTTGTTTGTCACAAGTTTCAAATTTCTTTCTTTACTTAAGAAAACTTTTATAAGACTTTTCGCTTTTGTTATTGTTTATTTAATTTGTCACTTTTATTATTGTTTATTAAACTTGTATTATTCATTAACATATTTTGTGTTTCTTGAGAGTTTGCTTAACATTTTCATTTAGTTGTCTTAACTAGCAAAGATTTCGCGCAGTGCAGCATTAAAAGTTGACTTAGAACTCTATTTAGAATTGTTGCTCATAAAATATAAGAAATTTTAAGATATTTCTTATGCTTAAAAGAGGTTAAACACGTATATAACATTTTTTTCTAGCAGTGTACATAAAAAAAACAGTCAAAAAATCACAAAAAGTCTTACATTTCCTTATAAATTATTAATTGATTAAATGATTTTATTCTAAATAAACTTAGTACAAACATAGCTTGCTTTTCTCGCAGTGTAGAGTCTTATAAAGAAGAATATAGGTAAATTCTCTATAATTTATGGCAAAACAAAAGAAATTACAGAGTTTTCGCTTGGTAATCTTAAATATACAAATATTTATAAAGGTTTTTTTGCAGTGTAACAAGCACTGAACCTCAAAGAGTAAAATTCTGTCTCTATTATATAAAAACTCTAAAACTTCTTGAGTTCTCACACATATTTTACTCATATTTTGTCACAGTGTAGCCATAAAAAGTGGCTTAAAAGTTGCCAGACTTTATATAGAATTATCCCCTAGTTAATTGATAGCCATGTATCATAATCAAATACCCAAGTACCCCCTTTGTTTCTCTCAGTGTAGTCTGAAGTTCTACTTAGTCTACTCACATATCAATTTCATTAGATTGCCATCAACATGCCAAAGCCTTCAACTTAACGCCTTAACTTCTTTACAATATACCCCCCCCCCTCACTCGCCCTCTGCTAACCCACAACTACCCCCACTATTTGGCTCAGTGCAGCACGCGGCTAACCGCATCAGCAGGGTAATGCGATGCGATACGACGCAACGCGACATTCCCAGCGTATCGATGAGCCTGTCGAGATGTCGAGCTGTCGCTGTCGCCATCGGTGTCGCTGTCAGCAACGCTGCTGGCGTTGGCGTCGACGTCGACGTCGCGAGCTGCTGCTGAGCTGCTGCTAATATGATAACTCGCTCACTCACGCGTTTCCGACTAATTTCGACAGGCGCCTTCGTGCGGAGCAGAAGAGAGAGAGAGAGACAGAGAAGGAAGACATATCACTGCGTGAGAGAGAGAGAGAGAGAGAGAGGGAGAGAGCGGAAGCACATTAGACATTAACTGTCAGCGAGGAGGCGCTACGTGCGGCTGCAGCACGCGCCAACAGCGAATGCAGCCGAACCGATGGGCAAGTGCGTCTCCCGCCAGACGACGACGACGAGGACGTGCCGCAGCAGCCTCAGTGGCAACAGCGGGAGCAGGCTTGCTGCCTGCCGCGCGGCACATCATCAATCTGTGCTGACAATTGCCTCGTCGCAGCCGGATTTGGCCCAGGCCCACAAAATATGGCAACAGTTGACAGCGAGTAATGAATATATAGAAGCAGCCACGGCATCAGAAACAGCGCCAGCAGCAGCACAGGAGGTGGCAACACTGGCTGAGCCGCCATTTTATTACCACATAAGCCACAACAAGGCGCTGGGGGAGGACCAGCAGGCAGAGCAGCAGGCAGAGACTGAGGCAGAGGCTGAGGCTGAGCAGCTGCAGGCACTGCAGCCACCACAGCACGCAGAGTGGGAGGCAGTGACTCCTCCTGCATCCCCTCCTGCTGCGGCGTTGCTGCACATCGATGCTGTCTATAATCATTTGGAGCCGAATGCGAGGCATGTTATTGCCGCTGCGCTGACAGCTTGCAACAGCAACAACAACAACAACTGCGACGCCAACTATGCCACTTGCCAGGAGTTGCTGCTGCTCATGCAGGCACTCGAGGAGTATCAAGTAGAAAACATAACCTCCACCTACACGGCGAATGGGGACTGCCAGCTGAGGGCAAACGATAGCGACAGCTCAGTGGCAGCACAGCAAGAGGAAGAGGAACAGGAAGTGGAAGAGGAAGAGCAGCAGCATAAGCAGCAGCCACAAGAGGTGAGTGAGAAGAGCGTCAACATAATTCGCCATAAGAACTCGATTTAAGCTCTGCCAGACACCTTCTAGTTGTGACTTGATCTGCGGATTGAGCTGAGTTCGATGATATTAATGGTATTGGTTGAATATGTAAGGGATATATTGGAGTATACTTGTGATATAGTTTGGATATATACGGTTTGGATATGTATATACAGAGATATTGAAGATATAGATGGGATATTTATGGGATATTATTGGTACCTCCTTACACTAGAATGAGATAGACGAAGGCTGAACTATAGTGCAGCATTCATCTATCTCATTTTAGAGTTAAATAACTTCTGTATTTATAGTTTGATCGAATTGAAAAAGGTAGATATTATAGTAAGCTAAGTGTAGGTCAAAGTCAGAAAGTTTTTATATTGTATACATACCTTAAAAACGAGTGGAATAACTTTTTTAGTGATTTGCGGGGCCAGTGGATGTGGCATCCAACATTTGACATAAGCTGTATCTGTGCATGGTATACAAACACCTGCATGCCAAATTTGATGTCTCTAGCTCTTACAATAGCTGAGATCTACGTGTTCATACAGACATCCGCACAGGCAAACAGACTGATAGTTAGACGGATAGACAGAAGAACGGCTAGTCATGCCGAGCAAGAATATACGATATAGACGTTGCTTGATCTACTTTATCTATTACGATATATTTGCACAAAATTAGAAAACCATTTTTGACAATTTTTATTAAATGTTTTAAAAAAGGTAGTCTAAATAAGGTTGAAAAACTGCTGCTTATTATATTAATATTATAATCAATGTACAGCTAATTTAGGTTTACAGTGAAGCCCTTCAAATTTTCAATCCGACATTAAACAAATAAAAGCCCCACACCAAGCACAACTCTTTATATAAATCTCATGGTTTCTAAAAAAAATGTTATGCATATTTAAAGTTTATAGAGTACTTACCTTATTTATTATCTTATCAATCACTTGCAAACACTTCTCCCACCCCTTATAGAGTATACCCTATAAAAGACATTATCCAAAACAAACTCAACTTCTGCTCGACTAACTCAAAAAACTCCCTTGCACTTAACCTACGCGCCTTTAATCATCTACCGTCTATCGTTTATCGATACTAACACTCAACTGCTGTGCAACACTAGCATACGCCGCCAACAGATGGCGCCAGTGTGCAAAAACCACCCCCTTGTGAGAACAGACACTTGTTTTCTACACTCTGCGCATGAGCGGAACACGCTCTGCCGCGCTGCCTCTGCCTCTGCCGCTGTGCTGCGCTGCGCTTGAGTGCGCTCAAGGCATACACCACGCAATTCTGGGAGAAAAGTCGACGGCGGAAAATCGCCAGCTAGAATTTTCCGTGTGCTGCACAAGTGAAAGAAGAAAAAATCAACTTGAAGTCAAAAAAAACTAAAGAAAAGCTGCAAAAAAATAGAAAATTGTGTGGAAATTTACAAGTGAAAATCGAGTAGAGAAAGGCGAGTGAAAAACGTGTGAAAAACAAGTTGCATATATTGCGGCGCGACGGGGAAAATTGCGTCAGTGGCAAACGGAAACGGAACTTTTCAAGGACCTTCAAGAGCAGCTCCAACATTGCGAGAGACTGTCTCTCTGTGTGTGTGTATACTGTGCGTGTGTGTGTGTGTGCGTGTGTGTGCACCTGCCTCAAGTGCAATTATAAATGGCGTAATTGCTGCGCAGCCTGTGGCATGAAAACGATTGTTGCAAGTGTTGCAAGTGCCAGCAAAGCTAGCAACGCCAGCGCCAACTGGACCAATTGGACTCGCCGCCACAGCGAGCGGCGTCTGCGACGACGTGCAACATGGATGAGTGCGACAACAACCTGGTCGTCGTCACATTAGAGAGCAACTCGCACAGCAGCAACAGCAGCAACATCGATGCACAGCAGCAACTAGAGAAGCAGCAACAGCAACAACTTTATAAAGAAGTAGAAGAGGAGCAGGCAGAGAAGGCAGCAGAGGAAACAGAGGAGAAGGCAGCAGAGCAACAGAAGAAGCAGCAACAGGAGCAGGAGCAGCAACAGCAGCAGCAGCAACAGCGGAAGCAGCAGCAGTGGGAGCGGAAGCAGCTGGAGCAACAGCAACAGCAACAGCAGCAGTTGCAGTTGCAGGCAGCGCGCGAGCAGCAGGCAGGGGAAGGAGGAGAGTTCACAAACCAATCAGAATCTGAGCGAGAGGAAGACGCGGCAGTCGACGCGGAAGTGGAAGCGGTTATCATGGTACATTTCCGCTGTGCTGCAGTTGCCAAAGTATCTGTGAGATACGCACGCATGTATCTGTGAGATACATTGTGCATGAGTCATGTAGTTTGAAACCCCCTACAGCCACCTACTGTAGTTTAGTTACACCACCCCCCCCCCCTGCATAGTAGATAGACACCTCCCACCACCCACTATTGTATAGACCCTCTCTCTCTGCATACCACCCTCATCCCCTCCCTCCCTCACAGGCATCTACATCTGTGTTTTGCGTCTCTTTGTGTGCTGTGACCTGCTTGGCATATTTGCCTGCTCTCAGCTGCGCTTATCTGCACTTTCTCCTAATCTCCAGCTCTGCTCTAATCTCTCAACTCTTCTTCTCTCTTCCCCCCCCCATCTCTCTCTCTCTCAGGGCCAATCGGAGAGCAAGAAACACAGTGGCAACGGCAAAGCCAGTCGCCGTCACAATGGCAACCATATGCAGGCCAATCCTGGCCAGGACTCCATGCAGACTGCACAGTCTGGGGAGACACTGCAGACCAAGGGAACTGCCATGTCCTTTGGCTTTCGCAAGAAGCTCAACGGCACGCCAAAGAAGTTGAAGAAACTGCTGCAGGAGGCCACCAAGGACGACAATGGCAATGCCACAGTGGGTGAGTAGAGGGGGGGGCAGCACAAAGGAGGCAAAGCAAGGCAAGCCAGGCTACCTTTGCTGCTGCACTGTTCCGCTAATTGGTTAACAAGCAAGCTAACTAGACAAGCCAATTTCACCTACCCCCCTTCCTCTCCTTTCCCCCTTCAGTTACAGCCACGCCCACAGCCGCCCCCGTGCAGTTTGAGAAAGTGGGCGCCGCCGCACAGAAGACAAACCCGAGTGGACGCCAAGGTGCGGCAGGCAAACGCTTTGGCTATCGCGGCGCCCAAGTGCCACGCCCCGCCTCGGCAGGGCTGGCAGGTGAAGACAACAATGGGAATGGGAATGGGATTGGGAATGGAACTGCCAGTACCGGCAACACTAACAACAACAACAACAACAATGGCAACAATGGCAACACCAACGTGTTGGTGAGCAATCGTAAGTAGAAGAAGAAGAAAGAGACACTTTCTTCTCTCTCTCTCTCAATCTTCTCCTGCTTAATTTACGCTCATTCTTCTCTCTCGCTCTCTCTCTCTCTCTCTCCCTCTTTTGACTCTTTCCCTCTTCTCCCGCTCTCCTCTCCAACTCTCTTATTCTCTTCTTTCTATCCCAACTCTCTTTATCCCTCTTGCTTCCCCATCACTCTTTCCTCTCTCTCTTAACACTTTTTATTCTCCCTCTCTCTCTCTCTTCCTGTTTCTTCCCCGTTTCTCTTCTTCCTCTCTTCTGCCTCTCTACTCACTATCTCCTTTCCGTCTCTCCTCCTCTTCTGTCTTCTCAATCTTTCTTTTCCCTCACTCCCTCTCTTCTCACTCTCTCTATGACTTTCTTTCTACTCTCTTCTACCTCCTTTTCTTCTCACTCTCTCTCTCTTCTACCTCCCATATTCTGCCTACTCTGTCTTCCTCCTCTCTCTCTTCCCTATCTCTCTCTCTCTCTCATTGCCATCTCTCCCTCACTCCCTCTTTCCCTACTATCTCTGTTGCCTCCTTCTCCTACGTATCCATATCTTCTCCCTCTATCTCCCCCACTCCCACTCTATCCCTCTTTCTCCCCCACTCCCTCTCTCTATCTCTTCTCTCCGTTCCTCTCTTCCCCCTTCCCCCCCTCCCGTGGCCACAGTCAAGCGTCGCTCGAAGAGCGCACACGCTGGCCGCGCCAGCGATGGAGGCGAACCGAAAATAGCTCAGCCCAAGACGCTCACGTTCAATCTGAACCAGAACACAACCCTCGAGTATCAGCGGCGTCAGTTCTTTGGCGAGATCACAGATGAGTCGATGGCAATGACGGGCACAGCAGCAGCAGCAGCAGCAGGCGGCAACGGCAACGGACGGCAGATGGCGCCACCGCCACCACGCTACAACTACAACAATTTGGCCAATATGCACGCGAATGTGATGTGAGTAGAAGAAGAAGATGAAGAAGAAGAAGGTGTAAGATAAAAACAAGTTAATAACATTTCTCTTTAAATCTCTTTTTGTCTCTTTCTATTTCTCTCTTCATTTGGTTTTACTTGTCTCTTTCTATAATCTTTCCTCATTCATTTCCCTCAATGTACTTCATCTCTTTTTTACACTCTTCTCATATCATTCTTTGTGGATCTTTCTTCACTTCTGACTAAATCTTTCCTCATCTCATTTCTCCCTTTCTTAACTATTTCTTTCTATTGGTACTCTCTTTCTTCCCTCTTTTTCTTCCTTCTTTTTCCTCCTCTCTCTCTGCTCACTTTTCTTTCTCATTACTCTTTCATGTTCTCCCTCGGCTCTTTACTCTCCTTGGGTCTTATCATCTCTCTTAACGTTCTTTCTGCCTTTTCCATATCTTCTCTTTCTTCTCTATCTTTCTTTTCTCTGTCACTTCTCTCTATTCACTCTCTTCTTCTACCTCATCCCTCTCTTTACTCTTTTCCTTTGTAACTTTCCCCCTTTCTCTAACCTTCTATCTTTCTTTTGCTATATTCTATTACCTTACTTACTCCCCCTCTCCTTTCTCTCTCTCTCTTCATACTTTTACATTTTCCCATCTTCTTCTCCCCCTCTTTCCCCTCCTCCCTCTCTCTTTCTCTCTACCTTTCTCCCTGCAGCGTTCGCCCCACACCACGAGCTGCCCCCGCCAGCTTCGCCAAGTTCACACTGCAAACGGTCAGTCTGCCACGCCCCGAGTACCCCGTGGCCATCAGCCTCACTGCAACCACGCCCACAACGCCCAGCAGCAGCAGCGTGCTGTCCCCCGCACCGGCAACACACTCCACAGGCGCACGCGCCAAGGAGATTGCAGTGAAGCATCCGCTGACCTCGATCCATGCACAGCCCGCCTGCTCCACTGGCCACAGCCACAGGCAGCTGGACCAGAAGAGCGTCAAGCAGCTGACCAACAACTCGACAAGGCGTGGCTTCTCCGGCAGTCGCGAGATCAGCGCCGACTCCGGCATAGCCAGCATGGATGCAGCTGTGGACTCCGCTGGCAGTAGCTCCAGTGGAGGTGGAGGAGGAGGTGGAGGAGGCAGTTCCAAGTCACGCAGTCGCAGCAGGCCAAGGAATCTGCAGATGGTGATGAGTGGCAGACACACGTTCGAGGTGCGGGACATGGATGATCCTCCCTCCAGCGAGTCCAACTCGTTTGTGGAGACGCTGGCGCTGCCCAAGCTGCCCACAGACAACAGTCAGACGACGCCGTTGCCACTGGTTGGCCTGGTGCGCTCCAACACGGTGCTCAGCCGGGAGAGCTACGAGCGACGACAGGCTGGACAGGAACAGGCGACAGCAGCAGCAGCTGCAGCCACTCCAGAGCTGCCAGCCAAGCCCAAGCCTAGTGGCTCCGATGACAGCGAGAGCGTGGATGAGGAGAAGCTCTACCTGGACTCCTCCACATCCGAGAAGAGTGCCAAACAGAGCCTGCAGTCGTCCTCCATGTCCTGGCGCTGTCAGGCAGGAGAGTCGCTGGCGGCACGTGACTGCAGCAGCTTGACCAACAGCAGCAGCGAGACACAGCAGCAGCAGCAGAGGAAGCAGCAGCAGGAGGATGAACAGGAGGAGGACATGTCCCTGGATGACATGAGCCTGATCAACACGGAGCTGGATGTGCCCTTCAGCAGCATATGTAAGTGGCAGGCAAACAATCAAACAGTTCCTTTCTAATCCCCTTCTTCTCCCCCTCCCCTTCCTCAGCTTCTCTCACAGAACCGGAACACTTGCTCAAGCTGCGCGTGGCGGACAATCGCGAGGAGGAGAAGGAGGAGTCCCTGCTGCGTCCACGCTCCTTCAACAATGCGCTGAATGAATCCAAGTTCGCTGAGCTGGCGCTGGCCAACAGCGGCTGCCTGCTGCTGGAGGATGAGCCCTCGCCCACCGACAGCCTGGTGAGCAGCACCGAGGAGTCCGTGGAGCAGGCAGAGGGCAAGCTGCAGAAACACAAGCTCAATGAGGAACTGCAGCAGCAGCAGCTGGAGCAGGAAATCCTCGATATCGACGACATTTCGCCCGTGCTGGAGGAACTCGAGTTGGATCCCATCATCGAGGGCAGTCGCAGTCGCAGCCCCCTCTCGCCTGGCACGCCCACACACGCCTCCCACTCCCTGTCCCTCGGCTCGGATTGCGGCAATCTAATTGACGACGAGATTGCCGACCAGCCTGGCCTGCTGTGCAACAGCGAGGCACAGGAACTTGCCACAGATACGCCCACCTTGATGGAGACACACACGGGCACTGGCACGGCAGGGGGAGGAGTAGGAGGAGGAGCTGCAGCTGGCTCGGGTTCACTGCGTTCGCTGAAGAGTCAGTCGAAGGCACGCACTGCACTCCAGCAGGCCATAGAGCTCAGCCTGCGCACGCCGGCTGCAGTGCGTCGTGCCGTGCTGGAGAGCGCAGAGTCCCTCGATACTCTCTCGCCCTGCGAGTCCATTTGCTCCGATGATCTCATGATGGATTTCGATCTCAATAGCAGCATCGATTCCATTTCACAGCGCAGTCGCAGTGGCTCCGATCTGCACAAGCTGGGCACCACCAATGAGCTGCAGATGGATGTGGAGCAGGCCGAGACGGAGGCCGAGCTGCTCTCCCAGCTGGAGTGCAAGGGATCCGATGTGATGAAGGAGCTGAACAGTTTGCTGCGAGTGCGCATGCAGCGCAGTGTGCCCAGTCCCAGGGAGCGCATCAGGTGAGTCAACCAGGGGGTGCCTCTTCCCCCTTTCTCTCCCCCCTCTCTTTCTACATCTCTCTGTGTGCACTGACCCCACCCAATTCGATTGGGCAACTAATTGAATCCACGTCGGGCAACTTGCCAAGTGCTGCGGCCTGCTTTGACTTTTCCCTTTCCTTTTTGTGCCTGGCCTGGCCTGGTCTGGCCTGGTCTGGTCTGGCACTTGGCCAACATTCGCTGCCACTCCTAGTACCCCAGAGATGCAGCTGCCTGCCTCGCTGTGCCTCCTCCAACTGTATTATCCACTCCCAAAACACTTGAAAGTCAAGCAATCTCAGGCTAATCAATCAGCAACCTCTCTCTCTCTCTCTCTCTCTCCCTCTCTCAGTTTTGCTTCTGCCACTGCCTCTCTATGCCTGTCTCTCTACTCCTCTCTCTTCTCTAATATATATTCCTCAATTTTCAATCTCTCTCCCCCTCTCTACCTCCTCTTCCCTTACTCCTTCGCCGGCCGGCAACTTGACTTCAATTTAAGACTAAAAACACTTGAGAGTCTTTTTTTATTGATTATTTTTACAGTTAGTTTGTATAGTATATTGCAGTATTTTTAGCTATTCGATATTGGTATGGATTTAAGTATATGCCCTCAGGATTTCATCCAAATTGGAATAGCTGGCGTGTAGATACCACGCAAATATGCATAGGTATCTTTGGCATATGTATCTTTGGCTTTAACTACGAATTGATGATATTATCTGGAGCTTGATTCAATTTAGATTGGCAACTTTTGCATAGTTAGTCATACTATATAAACTATGCTTTAATATTTCCTGCATTTTTGTGCATTCCTCATGGTTTGTCTTGACTTAACTTTGGCATTTTGGAGCAGCTTTTTCGCCTTTGCCCTGCCACATTCACTTGCTGCAAGCCAAATTGAAATTAGCTACAAATTAGACAGACACAGAGACGAAGAGGCAGATAAAGAGACCAGATATGCAGGCGGACAGACAGGTGGACACAGAGAGAGAGATAGACAAGGTAGGGAGAGAGAAGTAGAGAGAGAGAGAGAGACAGACAGGGAGAGAAGGAAGGTAGTCAGGCTGAAAGGTTTAGTGGAAGACAGAGAGACAGACAGAGATGGAGGTGGACAGACAGACAGACAGACAGGGAGGCAGTGAGGCAGTGAGAGACAGTTAAGAAGGCAGTCCGGCTGAAAGGTTGAGCGGGAGAAAGAGAGACAGACAGGCATGGAGGTGGATAGACAGACAAGTAGACAGAGAGAAAAAGACAGTAGGAAACAAGGCGAGATATCAAGAAAGACAGACCTACAAGAGATGGACAGACAGACTGACAGGCATGCAGACAGACAGAGAGGCAGACAGGCAGGCCGCTTTTAAAGAGATTGATAGAGAGGCAGTTGAACAGTAAGAGAGACACATAGAGAAACCAGGAGATTCAAATACTCAAGTAAAGAGACAGACAGAGAGAGAGATAAAGAGATAGACTACTAGCAGACAGACCAACAGACAGACAGTGAGACAGACAGTCAGGTAGCTTCAGCCTCGGACAGGGACAGGTTGCAGTTGCAATTGCAGTTGAAGTTGCTGTTACCATTTCTGTTCGAAAAGGTCGTTCCAAATGCGCCTTGACGTGGCCAATTGAGGGAGGAGAGGCAAAGGCAGGACAGGCTGGCAATGCAGTTGCCAGTGGGATAGCCAAGCCAAGCCACAAACTTGCAACGGCACTTGGCATTTGGCTGGGCTGCCTCACGACAACAACGTTGTCTGTGCGCGGTCTCGGCCTGGCCACGAATCGTGGTCGTTGGCTAAGATAACATTTTGACTTTGCCGCATTCTTTTGTCATGGCAACGGCAATAACAGCAACAACAACAACAACAACCGGCAACGGCACGACAATGGCAACAACAACAAAAAGCCGTTTCTTGTGGCGGTTTGTCGCGATTTTTATTGCATTTGCCGCAAGGAAAAATCAATTGTCTGGCTTGTATGAACCTGTTCCGAGCAGCAGGAAAAGCCAACAACAGCAACAGTGCACAGCAACAACAGCAACAATTGCCAACAGCAACAGCAACAATTGCCAACAGCAACAGCAACCTGGGGAGAGCGACCTCTCCTTGCTGACTGGACACGCAGGCGCCTGGCGGCGATTGCCTTTTTGGTGGCACCTCTATGAATGTCACCAGCAACTGTTAAAGGCAATGGGGCACAAACGGGCACAGTAGAGGTTGCTCAAACTGGTTAAGTTGTCCGAGCTGCTTGAGCTGCTCCCACATTGCCAGTAGTTGAGTAAATCTATTAATCGCGTGGAAAATCGAAGCTTTTTCTTAATATGCAAAACACTTGCTGGCAGCAAGTTAACCTTGGGCAAAGTGAGTTGAGTCACAGCTCAATATGCTGAGTGGGTTGTCATGATAGAGTTGCTGTTGCTGCTGCTGTAGTTGTTGCTGTTGCTGTAGCAGTTGCTGCTGCAGTTGTTGCTGTTGCCGCTGCCAATCGACAGGGGCAACTGCAGCTGGGCCTGGCGCATTGTGATCGCAGCGCGTGTGTTATCGCGCTAATGGCAAAAAGCTTTCTTTTCTAACGGCAATGCCACACACAAAGCTCTACATTGGCAGCAACAACAACAACAACCACTTAAGAAAGGTAAAGATTAGCAATACTGACTGTCAAATACCCTGCGGTACACAAACTGAATACTGTGAGGAATTAATTAGGAGACTTTAAATACCCCTGCTTTGTATTTGCATACCCTGTAGGAGTCTGAGTCGGCAAAAGGCATTATGAACTCATAAAAATAACGAATAAGTTCCTTATTTTCCATAATTCAGCACAGAAGTAGTTTTTTATCGCTTTTGATACTAATTACAAGTAAATCAATCGTTAAAAAGCTAAATTTGCTAACAAATTTATAATGTTTCAATGGGAGTACTGCTTAAATTTACATTATTCATATGTCCATTTAATCTGAGGTTCAATCAATGAAAAACATGTCAAAACAAACAAGATTCGCATGAATTTTAACAAAGTTATGAGCATTCAATGTTTCACAAGTCTAATATACCCATTATGCACGCAGTTGTTAATGGGTGCGCAACAAACAACGTTAACAACAACAGCAATTGCCATACAAAAAATTCTTGACGTTTTTTTGTTGTTGCCGCTGTTGTTGTGATGGGAACGGTTTGGGAAATGAAACATTGGTTGCGCTTGAAATGCGCACAGTGGGACGAGAGTGAGGGAAATTGATATAGGAAATTAATGGGAATACATTCATTACTGTATGCTGATGTTTGGGAAAGTAGAAAGAATTTATAAGACATACATATTTGCTACAATATATAATATATTTATAAATAAATATAATATAAAAAGGGAAAAGATATAAGGAAAATAGTTCAACAAATCTCAAAAATAGCTTTATAATTACATTAAACATTTTTGCGGCCTTCATAGTAAGAAAATTATACAGGTTAATATAAAATCAATACTTTTATTGGTTGATTGAAGCAGAAAACTTGATGCAATTTATGAACCAAGTATTTTTTCGAAACACTGAAAATTTCCGTTCAAAATTGTATTGTATTATTATATTTACATTCGAATTTTCTTAAAGAACATCGTACTTGTTAAATAACCAAACAAATGAAAATTCAGTGTTTGAGGCATAAAAATAAAATCTTTATGTGATTTTAAGTGCTTTTCAAACAGACCACCAACCAGTCCCAGTACACAACCCACTTTAAAGGCTAAGGTGCACTTTAGAGGGTTGTAAAGTCAGCTGCCTCCATCAAATTTGTTACCACTTTAACACTGCACTCGCCCCACTGTGCCGTTCCGTTGCCACGCTGTCTTTGCAGCCTTGAGGCGCGCGGCCAACTCCGACTTCGGCTTCAGTATTAAACAAGATCTCAGCGTGTTCGGTTCGTTTCGCCTCGCCTCGTATTGCATTGGATCGGTTTCGCAGCGCGTTGCGTGGGTAACTCGACAAAGTAAACAACAACAAGCTGCAGATCGAAGCACAAGGCACCAACAAGTACAGGGTATACAAGTTTCATATGCCTTATATCTCTCTATAATTGTGTTGGGCAAGTGCTCGACTAAGCCGCGTGGGAGTTGCCTAACCCGGCGTCGACTTAATTGCTCGGTTTGTTAATAAAAACCCATAAGCCAAAGCCACAAACAAACAAACGAGGCACAAAAACCGCAGGCAGTGACCGAAGAGAACGCCCCATCGATACGCGCTGCTGCCTCTTCCAAAACAGCAACAACAACAATGCCAACAAGAACAACAACAACAACAAAGTGACGCGCCGTGGGCCAAAAGTGTCAAAGTTTTTTTGTGTGAATTTTGTGTGCAGAAACCAAAAAAGAGCAAAGAAGAAGAAGAAGAAGCTGCCGCATAAACAAAATAAATTCAACACAAAACGAGCAACTGGTTTGACTGTGAATTGTGAGTAGCAAAAGGTCAGAGGGAGGGAGGGGTAGAGTAACAAACGCCAAGAAAAAGAACTGATAATGATGCAGACGGACAGACGGACAGAAAAACAATAGCAAGAAATCTAAAACGAAACCACAGAGGGGGGCAGGGGCAAGGCAAGAGGAAGATGAGGAGGAGGAAGCAGCGCTGGCAGTGGGTAACGAGCAGCAGTTGAGGGGAGGTACCAGAAGATAGCAGCTAAGGAGGCTAGCGGGTCAAAGGGAGAGGGGGGCTACCGGTATCCATTGCCGTCTCCGCTGACGATTTCCGCCAGCGACCACAAACCCTTTTGTGGCGCAACTTGCGTCATGCGATACAGCAGCGCCATAGACAATGCAGGCAGCAACAGAGTGGTGGAGGGGGGAGGAGGTAGAGGGGGAGGTGCAGCTGGAAAAGTGTGTCACATGCAAATGCAGGCACGCTTGACAAAGCTAAGCTCAGGAATTTGATGCCAGTTTGAATTGCAAGTGCGACGATGCCTCAAACCCGCGCCGGCCCCTGCCCCCTGCCTCACTGCCTGCCCCCGCCAAGCAGAGCTGCCTTCTCCTTATCAAGCTCTACTACTGCTTACCCCTCTCTTTACCTTTCTTCTCCTTATCAAGCTCTACTACCCCTTGCTCCCCCCCTCTGCACAGCATTCCATTTGCAGCTTCAAGTTCAGCTGCCGTTGCCTTTTGTGGCAACTTGGCCTCGCCACTTGCAGATTCTCTTGTCTCTCTGGTCCAGCAGCAGTAGATGCCATTGACTGCAAGTTGCAGTTGCAGTTGCAACAACAACAACCTCAACGACAACAACAAATACAGCTGTGGCAACAATCTGCCTGCCTAACAACCTGTCTGTCTGTCTGTCTGTCTGTCTGTCTGTCCGCCAGTCCATGCCGCCTCTTCCTCTGTCTACTTGGCAGCCATCGTTGATCATCGTCAGCGGCAGCAGCACCAGAGGCAGGGGCACCAGCAGAGGATGGGGCAGGCGGAGGCAGCAGCTTCCACGGCGCAGACAAAACTTGCCACAAGATACGCGCGCACGTCAGCTTCAAGATACAAGATACACACAACGCACTCTCGCATTCTTGCCAGATTTGCTTGGCCTCTCTTCATCTACCTCTCCCTCTCTCTCTACCTCTCTCTCTCTCTTTCTGTATGACGACGACCTGTTGCCC
Organism: Zaprionus camerounensis; assembly: GCA_018904165.1. NCBI lineage: Eukaryota > Metazoa > Arthropoda > Insecta > Diptera > Drosophilidae > Zaprionus > Zaprionus camerounensis. The sequence continues at coordinate 10,344,374 of JAEIFS010000742.1, forward strand.
ATGCTGCGTCTTACCTTTCTGCTGGCCTCCCTTTCCTCTTCTCTGCCCACTCCATAACTGCCTGTCTGCCTCCGTCTTCCCACTTGCCCCACTCCCTCTTGCCATCTGTCTCTAATGACGCGCCCTCCAGAGCTCCCACTTCCGCGCTCATGACTTATGACGACTCACCATACAAATTAATAAGTGCCGTTAGGCGTTAGTTCACCTCACCCCCCTACCCCCCTCTATTCACCTCACTCCCCTGGCTGATTGCATTGTTGATTGTCTCTCTGTCAGCGTTGGCAGTTGGCGTTTAACAGTTGCAACTGCCACACAACGCGGCGACACATGCCGTTGGCAATGTCAGTTAAGCTGACTACTCTTCCCTGCTCCCCTCTCCACCTACCTCGCACCTCTTTACCCCTGCTGCCATTTACAGCAAGCTCTACTCCAACTCTGGCCACACTTAAACTTCATTAGCTGCAACTGTTGCAATGACACAACGCATTTTCTTGTCACACTGTGCACACAGTTGCAGCAGTTACCTATGTATATGTATACTACTATATATATACTGTATATACTTCTATATATATAATATATATACAACTATATATATAATGTATATACAGTCTATATCTGTGCAATTTCCGCTGTCAAGTGCCTCGCATTGTTTTGCCTTCGGTCCGCTCAGTTTTGCATACCCAAGCATACAATACCATATATAGTATATATACCATACACATACATATATACATACATACATACTTGTATACATATATAGTGTGTGTGATCTGCAGAGCGTGCGAATTATGAATGGTCTTTTCAGCTTCTCTCTATTTGCCTAGGCAACATTTGCATACGATTGCTGTGTAAACTCCACACGGCGTTGGCTCATTTTGCATTATGTTGAAGACGTGCTCGAGGTGGAGAGAGATACCTTTATACCTTCAGGTCGTATCATTAGCGCGAAAGGGTGTAAATATTTTCGCAACTTTGCCATGGGAAATGACAATCAAAGCAGTTGCAAGTGGGCAACAGCTGAAATAAGACCGGGTGTGCAGTACTTGGGGAGTACAATGGGTACAAAGGTTGCTTATACTTTGGTAGAATCGGGTTTTTATGCATAGATAACTGGGAATTTCATTTAGGTCAAGCTAAAGATTAAAGACTGACTTGCTTCATATGTAAACCTCCATCTACTTGATATGGTTTTAAACTTATGTCATAATATATTCCATTAAAAGACCTTATTTATTTATTCGCACTTCATTTTGTAGATGATTCTTTAAAGTCTTCGTCTTAGCATTCATATCGTACTTTTTAAGTGAATATAAGTTAGGTGGTTTATACATTTAGGTGGTTATTTGGGAAGAATTAGAAGAGCATTTTTGATTCCTGGCATATTTGTACCACAGTTTAAGAGATTATACTCATTGTATACCTCAATTATAAGCCACAATAGATATATTTAATTTTAATACCCCTAACTTCCTCTTTGATGGTCGATGATCTTCATTCATGTCATGATTATTACTCAACTCTTAAAGATCTTTAAGCACGAATGCAATTTTAGCCTTATTAATGATACACTATGTATGTATATTCGAGTATATTTTTATATATAAAAGATCGCATGCCAAGCAAATATTCTCTTATTCTAACACATAATAATACTACAAAGTTCCGTAAATACTCTTCTCTCTGGCGATGATCTTCTTAGAATTCACATCTTTCGCTCTCTCTCTCTCTTCCTGTCTTTCTCACTCTGAAGTTCCCGGCAGATCAACAACCCGCATATAAGTTTTATTGTAGGGCACATCTGAGCGATACTTAACGGTTTAAAACGCGCGTGAATCCATTAGGCGATAATGCTTTAGCGCGTCTTAAGTGAAGTTGAAGTTTGAAAGCTTTTGTGTTGTTTATTTTTGCGAACTTGTTCCAGTTCCCGGGGAAACTCGCAAATCACTCTTGCTTTCGGCGATAGTTCGTGGCATATACACGGAGTATTTTCATTATTATTTGGGTTTCTGAAGCAAAAACTAATTAGCCCGTGAAAGTCGCAATGAAATGCAAACAATTTGGCAAAGGGGAAAGAAAGAAGGAGAGACAGGTGGGGAGAGAGGAGAGAGGCTTTTCCTTAGCGTGTCGATTGGCCATGAGAGCGTCGAGTCGCGTAGAGGTTGAAGACGCTGTACAGGGTAGGGGGGGGCGGTTGATGCAGCCTGAAGACGTAACTGAAATCGAAATCGAAACCGTAACTAGAGGCCTGTTTTGACCTTTTGCATTGAAATGGAATTTACGTAGTTGTTGTTGATACTCTTGTTGTTGTTGTTGCTGTTGCTACTGTTGCTGCTGTTGTTGGTGCTGCTGTTGTTATTGAATATTTAACAAGCATTTGTTGAGCATTTTCAACAGTTTGTATAAATTATGCCGTGAAGTTTTTTACAATGCGCATGTAATCTGCCCAGCCTCCTCTCCACCCCTCTCTCTCTACCCCTCTCACTACCTTCCTCTTACAACCCATGACTGCTGCTGCTGCTGCTGCAACACGCAACAGTTGACTTTCACCAGCAGCAGCAGTTGAAAATATTTCCAGCGCGGATTGTGGATTTATTTCCACCACGTAACCGACATTAGCCAGCGCTGCGTGGAGCAGCTTCCCCCCAGCAGGTTGCCGGCGCAATTAATTGCCCATTGACAGGGGTTGGGGGAGTAAAGAGGGGGGGGCGAGGGACGGAAGGGACACCCTGTTAATCAATGGCTGCCATTTTACTTTCATTGCGGGGCAAGTTGATTAAAGCGCGTTGTTTGACTTAGTAATTCAAAAAGGTAGCAAGAGAGAGAGTGAGAGAGAGAGAGAGAGGGGGTAAGCAGAGGCAGCATTCTCTCCACTTGCAACTCTACAGCAGCTGCGTCGCTCAGCTGTTGCCGCAGTGCGCATGTGCCGATTGTGTCATCGCCAATCGGCAGTGGAAAACCCATCGCAGTGTCCACAGCAATGCGAGCAGCAGCACAAGAAGATGGCACCAAAATGGCCACAAGTGCAGAGGCAATACCCACTGCATCCCGGCCAGCTGCTCTGACTGCCTCGCCCGGCTGCGTGCGTCGTGTGCGCACCGACCTGAAGACATCGGAGAATCGCTTTCTGTTCGGGCAGCACCATCAGCTGCGCCAGCAACAGTGCCTCACGTTGTTGGCCAGCAGTGCGCCACCTGCCACAGCCACCTATCTCAGGTGGCAGCAAGGGGGGACCAAGCCAAGTCATATTACTAATCTCTTGCCTCCTTCTCTTTCTCTGCTTGCAGCGCCAAACTGCCCGCACGCGCCACACGCCTGTTGAACCGCTCCAGGCTGCAGGATCAGCACCAGCACCAGCATCAGCTGCAAGCCGGCAACGACTCGGACAACAGTTTGCGCTCCACACACAGTGGCGCCTCGGCTGGTCGCAAGCGCAGCAGCACAGCCGCCTCGAACGCCTCCTCCACGTCGAGTCTGCAGCGACGCCAGCAGCAGCAACTATCTGCCACAGCATCGGGCTCCCGACGCGCCACTGGACACGGAGCTGGCAACGCGGAGCTGCACAGCTCGTCGGACGATCTGATGTTGTATGACAAATCCTTCAGGAATGCCATGATCCAGGATGTGCTGCAGTTCAAGAAGCAGTTGCTGCGACTGCGGCGCATACTGCAGGAGGTACGTGGCAGAGTTGCCCCTCCCTTTCTCCCTTCCCACATCACTCTCGCCCCTCTGCACACCTTGAGCAAGTTGCCTTTTCAGTTTCATTCATTTATTATTCTCTTATGCACGTCATGCCACACCTGCCTCATGCCACATGCCACACACACTCACCACACACACGAATGCACCAAGCAGGAGGCTGATTTTGATTTGAAGCGGGTAGGTTAACCCTCCAACCCCCGCATCCACAACTCATTCATGATTCATCACGTTGCAGACGTTTACTCATTCTTTCCTTCTCTTTCTCCTTCTCTCTCTCTCTCTCTCTCCCTCCCCTTCGCAGACGGAAACGCTGAATCCCTTCGAGAACGACAACGTGCAACTGTTTGCAGCCTGCGGCCTGGACAGCAAACAGCTCAATGACATCGATCTGGCCAGCCTGACCTCATCGACCACAGAGGATCCACTGCAGGAGTTGTCCGATCTACGTAGACAGGTGGTTTACCTTCAGGTATTTGCACGTTCGTTCCGCATCTCTTGTCTCGCATCTCGTCAAGCTCAGCTCTGAGAGTTCTCACCTTTTTCTTATACGCTATGCCAAAGTACCCCCCACAGTGGAACAGATCTAACAGTTATCATCTCTATATACCTAGCTGTTCTTGTTGTTGTCTCTCTCTCTCTCTCTCTCTTGCACACTCTCGCTCTCTCTCTAGCATGCAGAATACACACACACTATACTATATGCTTGCTATATCTTTTAGCTGTCTTGCGTATATAGCCATAGCTTGTCTTGATCTCAAACAACATCGCACACACGCTATACTTCTCTATCTATCTCTCTCTTTTTCTCTCTTTCGTATACAATACTCTTGCTGTTCTTTTTTGTCAAGTCGTGCTCTGAATTCCGTTTGGAATTGAAATGATAATAGACAGTTCCAAAGGCGTTCATTAAATCCAAATGTTACACGTGAAATTGGCACAGTGGGGAAAGAAATCAGAAGAGCTGAAAAGCTAGATAATTTCATGCTATAAACCTCAATTCGGTATACAGATCATAGATAATATAATCATAAAGAAATTATGCTTGAAATATTTAAAAAACTTATGTTTTGACAGCATTAAAACAAAATTCTGAAGAAGTTAGGAAATAATTCATGTTTTCCTCTTTTTCAAGCACGTTTTCCAATTGTCAATCAATCATTCGAAATGCATCCCTGGTTTTTACAAAGGATTTCCAACTGAAACAGCTGGAACTGAAACACAAAATTCTAAATTTGTTATATTTTCCAGTTGAGTAACAATTTCTGTAGCGGAAAATACTTTAGGGCTTTTAAAAAGTTTTTTTTCCTCTCAAGAAAATTTCCCATTTATGTTTATTACATGAAAATCGCATTCCTTTTTCACTGCAATTCTCTTGTTGATTGCAAAGTTCATTACGATCCCAGCAAAAAGTCTCACAAAGCGAAATCGTTTTGCCAACAATTGAATAACTCTGAATGAATTATGCCATTTCCCAAACGGGTTTCGCGGAATCCAGAGCATGTTTCTTTTTGTCTATCTTGATGGATAGCTTAAGCATAAAACAACAACAAAAACACAGAAAAACAAACACAGAAACAGAAGAAAACCAAAAACATTTAAGCGTACAAAGTATTTGTGCAAGTTTTGTTATTGCCTTCAGTTTTGAACACTCTCTGGCTTAGTTTGTTATAGTACGATATACATATATATGTACATATATGTATATATATAGATAGTTATATATACCGTTTAGCGGTCTGTTGTATGCAATGTGCAGACAGTAATAACGAGATTGTGTCTCGCTCCAGGGTCAAGTGGACGATCGTGATCGCACCATTCGCCTGCAGCGCGATCTCATCGAGCAGCTTGAGGCGGAACGGCGACAGGCAGGAGGAGGCAGCGGTGCCGATGTGGCCAACAAGGAGCTCATCAGCATGGCCACACAGACGGAGCGGGTAAGCAAACAGACATTGTAGATATATCTCTCTATACATACGATCTATGTCTCTCTCTCTCTCTCTCTCTTTGTGTGTGCACAACATTGACTAACCAAAATCCATCGACTGTTTCGATTCCACTTTCACAGACGCGTCCACTTGCCATCGGTGCGGAGGGTTTGTCCAGGTAGGCCGAGCTTTGCGATATACTCCACAACTCGATAGTTATCGTATACAGTTATCGTTTATCGTATATACTACAAATTGCATACAAAATACCGCTGCTGCTGCTGTTGTTGCTGTCAGTCGACTTCATGCGCCGCTGGCTGCGCCGTTGGCGGCGGCGTCGCCTCGCTAGCTGCAGCATGCAAATCGCTCCTGGCCACTTGACGCTAATGGCCGCAAATTGTAATAGCAACAGCCTAATTGGGCCAACGCTCAACAGGTAGCGGCAGCAACAACAGCGGCAACAGTTGCCGTTGCAATTTGCAATTGCAGCAGGCGTGTTGCATGGCAGCAGCTTGTGCGCATTGCCTAACTGTTTGTATCGTATCTCTCTAACAATTGATTAACCACTTTGCCAACTCACCCACACACTCACCCACACACATACACTTACTTACATGCTGCCTGCCACAGACTGCAGTTCGGGGAGCAACAGGTACTTTTTTGTGATTTCCTTTTGGCCATTGTCGTGCTGTGCGCGATCAATCTACTTTGTATACTACACCTAAGCTATAATTGTTTGGATAACTGCAACTTTTGCACCTGATTTGGCTAATAAGCAACCCCTTACTATTAACATTAGTTGTACATAATCATACAGCAGAGAATACTACAAAATAATACTAGCAATAAGGCATACTACCAAATTAATTACTACTAATACTAAGCATAGCCTGTAAGCATTATTTGACTTTGTTGCCCGACACTTAACACTGTTTGTGAACTACTTTAATTGCATGCGGCAATTAAACAGAGTCCCCAGGTAAAGCTCAACCAAAACTAACCAAATAAATTAAAAAAGGCTCACGTTTCTCAAGTGCAGGGCTGCCTAACTGTTACGGATAATTGCAGGTTTAACTAACTCCTTTTTATGCTAACTCTCTGTTAGTGTAATGTTAACTTAGAGTCGCCAAACTATTGCAAAGCCTCAACACTGGCAACTAACTGTTGACTAACATTAACTGCACTTCAACTCAGTGACAAGTCCTGTCAACTCTTTATGCAAATGTTGTTCTGGAGTTGCCGGACTGTCAACGCATCCTAACCTGCACCTGAGAAGTGTTGCCCCATAGTAGTCCCAATAAACAAACTCCTACTCGCTGCATGTGCACAGCATACACCGCATCCCCCTCTCCCTCTCTTCAAACTAATCTCTGGATCCATATCTCTGCCCACAGAAGTAAGCCCGAGTACACGAGCTACACGACGCACTTTCCAACGCTGCATTTGCACTGCAACGACTCCACGCTGGCTGCCACAACCATAATACGCCACCAGCAACAGGAGCCCTGCAATGGTCACAGCAGCAACAACAACAGCAACAATAACAATAACAACAACAATTCTTGCCGTGCCCTGAACCAGACGCGTCGCCACACAATCATCTCGACGACGCTGACGAACTACAATCAACAATTGGCAGCTGCCGCGTATCCACGTCGCGCCTCCATTGCCTGGGACGGTGCAGAACTAAGCACGGCGGCCACGCCTACAGCTGTTGCTGCCACTCCCACCACCGCCCACAAACCGGTGCGCATAACGCTTATAGGCGAACCGCTGCCGTTACCCAACACTGACAAAAACAGGAAAACATCGCCAGCACAACAACACAAACATAAACAGTCGCAGCAGGCGCCACAACAAAATGGCGTCAAGCCGCCGCGCTTCCTTAATGGCAGCTGCAATGGCAGCAGCGCTCAGGGCACGCATCCTTATCAGCCGTTATACAACAGCAACAAGATGACAAACCCAACCGTAACTATAGTCTGACATTAGATACCCTACACACACACACAGAGAGAGGCATATGCCCTACACCAGTTTCTTCAGCTACGCTGCGCACAAGTGTTGGCAGGCAGGCCTAGTGAATAAGGGAGACATAAGATATATATATATATATAATCTATATAGAGCATGATATATGCTATCTATATGTAGCATATACAGATATATAGAATATATACTCTCAAGCTGTTTGCAGTCTTACCAAAACCAGTGAAAATATTAACTAGAGATCTATATAATATTTCGTATTTCGGCTACAATATGTGTATGCAATATCTGGTGTAATACATTTATATAAAACTCATTCAATTGACGGATTAATCCGCTTACTTATCGTATGTCACACTCTGAACTAATCGATTTATATTATTGTTAATTATGTTATTTAATTTGTAGCCTAAGTTTTAGTGTTTGCTGTAATTATTTGTTTTACCCACTGTACTTGTATTATAGAATACGACATCCATAATTATATATTACATTTAAATAACGTAGTTCATACTACCCACACAATGCTACAAAATATGATAAAAATAGTCTTATATTCGTTTTTTCTCCGAGAGCACAATAAATCGCGTACTTATTCAGATACAATATAACTAAATACTATATATAAATGTATACTCTATCTGTAATGAATATTATAAACATTGCTAAGCTTATTAAAGAGTTATAGCCAGATGCTATTTATCTATATAGAGAGAACAGGTGGTGCCTTTACTTGCCAAAGGGAAGAACGGGTTGCTGTAGAGGAACGAGACCGGACGCTGACTCAACTCAAGTCGAATTCCTTCAGTCTTCGCTGAGCTTTCGAGTGAGAATGTCGCGTTTGAGTTGGCTAATTCTATGGGTTCTCTCTGGGGCTTCCCCCTTCAGGTGTTATCCGCGCAGCGCTGTGAGAAGTTCCCTGCTCCGGCCCAAGTGCGGCAACTCAATGTCAGTGGCTGCGCGCTAGAACAGCTGCAGAGCAATCACTTTGCCGCTGATTCCACGCTGCAGTTACTCGACGCCAGCCACAATGAACTGAGGCAGCTGACAAAGGATCTCTTCGACAAGCTGCCTCAATTGGAATATGCTAATCTCTCGCACAACTCGTTGAATCACCTCGAGGCGCATCAACTGTTGCAGCTGCAGCAACTGCAGCTCGATCACAATGAACTGACTAATCTCAGCATCGGCCTCTGTCCGCGTCTGCTCGAGCTCAGTCTCAGCGACAATCAACTGAGCCAGGTGAGTCATGCACAAGGGAATCGAACTGGATTCTTATTGGAGTCTCACATTGATTGACAGAGCAGGCACTAATCAAATTGCAAGCAGCCAAGCCAAGTGCATTCACTCAATCCCAGCCGGGTAGTTACAAACGTCTGAACAGTTGGGCTATACCCTGTAGATAGTACGATACTTCCTCTTGCAACCAGTTTGGTACTCTGCTGACTACTTCCACATTTTTCAGGGTATCAAAACAAGCTTTCCCACAACTACTGCGGAATTTGCATAACTTAATGAGAGCTGATTAAGTCAGACGCCGGCTCCATTCGTTCCAGTCTCCCTCTCTCTCTCTCTCTCTTTCCTCTTTCCCCCTTTCGTACCTTATCAGCACATTTTACAATTCCAGTTGGACGTGGAAATGTTTCGCGGATTGCCCGCACTGCAGCAGTTGCAGCTCAGCGGAAATGGTGTACACCGCATAGAGAACTCTACGTTTCAATCGCTTGTGCAGCTGCGCACACTGAACTTGTCCAACAATGCGCTCGATGCACTGCATCCAGATGTATTTGGCTCGACTAAGCAACAATTTGCACTGCTCCAGTTGGATCTGTCGGAGAATAACCTAAAACAATTAATAGACAACCAGTTTCAGTCGTTGAGGCGACTTCAAGTGCTGGACATGTCGCACAACAGCATCTCCAGCTTGAGTGGAAGCCACTTTGCGGGTTTGGAATCGCTACGCAAACTCTATTTGCATTCCAATGATATTATTCAGATACAGCCGAACTCCTTTGCCGCCCTGGAGGATCTGGACACACTAGACTTGTCACAGAACAACATTGTATCTCTGGACGAACATCCGTTCGGCAAGCAGACCCTACAGCGCATGGATAAACTAAGGTTGAGCTTCAACAGCCTGCAGCAACTACACCCACAGGCCTTTGCCTCTCTCCCTAATCTGCGCTATCTCTCGCTGGACAACAACGAACTACTCAGTCTGGATGCAGTCATGTTTACACCCATGCGGCAACTGCAGAAGATGCATCTTGGACACAATCAACTGTCGGAGATCAATCGTGATGTACTGACAAGCCTGCCCGGCATTGTGGAGCTGCTAATCGACAACAACAAACTGACCTTCCTCCCCGAACTGAATGGAACTCTGGCCAATCTCAAGCGTGTGGCCATCGAGGGTAATCCCTGGCAATGCGCATGCTTTGAACAACTGGAGCGTTGGCTGCTGGCCAGGCATATCAGCTACTTTCGCGAAGGCACTGGTTTCTACAGCGGCGAGAAGCCACTCTGTGTGGTCACCGAGTTGGCCCATTGTGTGCAGCGTCCGCAAGAGGATCACAATCAAGACATCATGGATGAGTTCGAGCAGCAGCTAAGCGCGGGAAGCAAAGCTAAAGGGATTAGTTAATTAAGTGATAAGGCTGCTCCGACAAAAATGAAACATTATCTTCACGTAACATTGATCTAATTTCATCCAAGACAATTTCTGTAGTATTTAGACACACATATTACACATATATTGTGTTGAATTTCTGTTTACGATGTTTTTGTTTTCCTGCGTCTCGCATTTTTTGTTTCATTTACAAATTAAGAACTAAAAACTCGAGTCGTTTAGGCAGCGTCGGTCTTGATGCGCAGAGCCAAAGCGCTCAGATCACCAATGCACTTGTTCAGAGTCTCCTTCTCCTGCTGAGGCGAGATGCTGGACAGCACGTTGGCCACAATCCAGTTGACCATGTGCTTCTGGCTGATACGACGCTCGATGTGACGGCACTCGACCTGGTAGTCCAGGCGGCGCTTCACCTCAGAGTAGACGTTCATGGCGCGCTCACGGAAAGCAGCCTCCAATTGCAGAGCAATGTTCTCCTTCTTGGCCTCCATCAGCATTAGGGCACCATCGGCGCGCCACTGCTCTTTCTTCTCAGCCTCGATGGCATCGGCGAGAACTTTCAGCTCAGACTCACGGCCCTCCTTCCACTCGCCTTCAATTTTCTGCAGTAGCAATATTTGGGATAAATTTACTTGATAATGCATTTTATTGCCATGATACTTACGTCGATCTCGCCATCAGCCCATTTGGCAATGACTGGGCCAAGTTTCTTGACCGCAATAACGGCCATGATACCAAGCGACAGACCGCTGTAGTATTCGTGCTCCATGACGTAGATTTCCTTGGAGCACAGGTAGGTGATCAGACCCACGCCGAATGTATAGGGGCCAGTGACACCAGTCTTCTTATAGAAGAACTGGAACCATTCCTCTGGAATAAATCCCAAGCGCACCTTGCCGGGATGTTCTGGACGCTGACGGCGCTCACACTCACCACCTGCTGGCGGTGCAGCGGCGGCTGCAGCCGTGCGGGTGGCTACCAAGCTCAATGGGCGTTGGGCTGTAGAAAATTAAAATACAATTAGAATTATTCCACAGCAGTAGTTATTCACGCAGAGATCATTGCAAATTAAAAGTTTGACAGTTCTGTTTGCGAATGTTCCCCGTGATTACATAAACCACGATGGCTGATTTTGCGGTGCCGTAACAATTTTCACGGTCGCCGTACGGAGGCGAATTCACACATGGAACACACGAAAAGTGGCCAAGAGAATACATTAATATGTTTTTAAACAATTTTTACTTTTACCTGAAAGCAGTGCGGCTCTTGAGAACATTTTTGTAATGATGTTTCGACGAATTTATGCCACTAAATTGACGTTGAGGTCCTCACCTACTAAGTAGTTCACAATTGAGGAACAAATCTATCGGCATACCGATATTTTGGCAGCTCTAGTTCACAATTGTCATGAATGGGTCTGCCAGATTGTTAAAAAGAGTGTTTCACAAATAACATAGGTGCTGCAGAATTGCTCCTCATTTACCAGCACTTGCTCCTCATGTGACTACACTGTTAAACATGTTTTTTTGCTGTTCAGCTGTTTAAGCAAGCACTGTTTGAGTTGTCGGTTAACTGATCTGAATGGAATAAAGCTCGGCTTCATCTAGTTTCAAATAATGTAATAATACACATTCTCTTGATCTTCATGTTTGTAACTTTACAAGTTTTTATTTAAAAAATATTACAATTCGCTAAGTAAATTGTGTCTAAAATAATATGAATCAGCTGCGATACATTTTGCATTAAAATACTTTTACAAAATACTATTTATAGAGACAGCGAACATATTTGAAATGATATTTGTAGTAGGATTTGTTTGTGTGTTGTTGTCGTTTAAGCTTATGTGTAAAATATTCGTTTCTTATCGTTTTCTCTCAGTTATCAAAGCTATTTCGTGCAGTTCTCATAAATTAAATGGTAAAGGTAAAGCATGAGCATCTTTGTTTCTTGTTTTCGCTAAACTAACTAAAATGACTGTCTTGTGCGTAGAAGGTAAATAAAAAACAAGCTTACATAGAACATTAATTACATTACAAAAAGGTAGCAGAATTAAAAAAGAATGTACGAAAAATTTATAAAAATCACTTGCGCTATATAGTTTCATGTACAGCATTTGAAAGTAAAACATGATACGACTATTTACATTAGTGAACATATTTAAAGACGTAATAATACATGTATATAAGACTATTTTACAGTTTTCAACATTGTTCTTGTGTGTTTTGTGTGTTGTTTCTTTGTTTCTGGGTTTTTTTTCTATACAAAACGTTATAATTTTTAGCTCTCGCCTAACAGTAAATTTAATTGAGTGTCTCATTCGCATCGATGATGTGCGCATCGGTTCGATGTTTACAGATGGTACAGATGGAATATGATGATATTTGAACACTTTTATCATACAAATCTTCTCTCGCAACATGAGACGGAAGGGATGCTGTTGCGGGTGCTGATGGTGGTGGTGGTGATGCAGTCCGTTGGCTCATTCGATAACATTGAAGCGTGTTAGAAGCTTGTGGTACAACCAACGCACCACATGCTGTACACGGGATGCCACCCAAACACAAAGGCTACCAGTGTGACGTAGTTTGGAAGCGTAGTGCTTAAAGTGATCTGTGTGGCAGAAGTTAAGGCAACCAAAACAATAAGGAAATTATAAAAATGAACAGGCACGCGGCCAGCAAATTGAGGCATTTTAGAAAAGGATATAATAATGTCCAGGGTGGATGACCGCCATTTATGTAGGTCACGTACGTGAAGCCGTCCTTGCCCTTGCCACGTATATTATAGTAGTAGGGAAGAAACGAATGTAACGTAAATCTGCAACGAGAAACACGAAGAACAAACGAAGAACAAACGAAACGAAAGTTAATTAGCTAAATACACGCAAGCAATCGCCTTAATGTGGCTTAGGGCGGTGCTTGGGGGTGTATCATATCATACGTCATAGAAATATGTGTGTGGTTTGGTGTGTGGTTACCTTCGCTTCTCATAGAAAAATATGGCAGGTTGATTCGTGGTCAGCGTATGCAGGAAGATTGCCTTCACCGCGTGTCTTTCGATCGTCGTTAAGTGATTCATCAGCGCATCCAGCAACAGCGATCCAATCCCATTCCGACGATGTGAACGGTGTACACCCAGTGACAGTATGTAGCCCACTTCCGCGGTGCGACCCATCGAGTCGGGCAATATGCCTTTGTCCTGCATGGGAAAACCGCTCAGCCTGGTGTAAAACTCATCATCACTATCTCTGATATTGGCTATTACCTCCTTATTGACATTTCGATACGGTTTGATTTCAGCAACAATTAAACCAATTATGGCCAGATTATATACAGCTGCCAGCGCAAAGAAGCGCGTGCTTGAGGTAATATCCTCGTACCATGACAGTGGATAGTCGATTGGAAACCATTCTTGGCACAGCGTTCGCACCTGCAATTGAGTAAAGGTTTATATTGTAGATAATTACTTTAGTCAGCCTTGTGATTGCATACTCACCTCCGTCAGATCGTCGGGCACAAGAAACCTTAACTGCACATCGTTAATCGAGCAGAGCGGCACATGCTCGCAGTCGCAGTCGACCCGAGTGAGGGGATCGTTGTTGGGCGGCGCACTGTGTTTATTGTAGCTAATGCAGAAGTGCCCAAAAGACCCCACATAATCACACAGAATAATATGTAATGGTTAATTATAAATTTCAACGAATCGACAGTTCTACGAAGCTACTTATGTATGTTGTATGACTGTAGTAGTAGTAGGCGACGGTGCCGATTTCACTTGCATAATATTACGAGGGCGACGCGACGTTAATAGATAAACAAAGGTCTCCATTAACACGACCCGGCAACAGCGACAACAACAACATTACTATTAGTAATCGGCGGCGTCGCCCATGGATTCTCTTTAAAGCGCCCCTAACTAATCCCACACACACACTCACACGCACACACAGTGCACAGTGGACAGTCGCCAGTGACCACTGTGCCCCGTGCTAAGTGCCCAGACCCGAGCTTGTACTCACAGCGTAAATTGTGCCATGCTACCGTAGCTGCTGCTCTGCTGCTGTTGCTGCTGTTTCCAATTAGATCAATTATTTCCATGGGTTGTGGTTGTGCACCACAGGTTAAGCGCGGAATTTGGTCAACCGTTTGTTGTGATATAGGAAAATCTGAAAATTTCAATGCTTTGCTGCTGCCGCTCCTCTGCTGCCTGCGTGTGCTGCTGCTGTTAGTATATGTTTTGTGTGTGCTACTGCTGCGCCTAATTGATTTTAATTAAAATTCACATTCGCAGCATAAACCCAATTGTGTTGGCAGTTAGCGCTGCAGTTTGCGTGGAACATAAATCAAACGAGATGAAAACTGCTGCCCCGGCCGAAATACTCCATTTAGGGTCAAACTGATGAGCTGAGATGAAACACACCCGCATTTCTTGGTACAAATAGAGACAACAAATTTATTTTTATATTACTTTCATTGTTTATAACAACGACAAACGTGAAAACTTCACTGTGAAGAGCACGATTGCAAGTGTTGGAACAGCTGTTTGCCATTCACACAAAATTGCTTGGTGTTGCCCATAGATTTGCAGTACAAGGTTGCCTGATTGATATGAAAACCGCGCTATGTTTAAATTTGAAATGTTTATTGTTGTTCTTTTTGTTTACGTTAGTCAGTGATTTTAGAAACGCCTGGTTTGGCTAACAGCCTGGGAAGTACTTGCAACCGGTGCTGCTGTCGGCTTTGTTGGATCGTCAAGCACTCGCACCACCATGGAACTCTTGGGTCCAGTGCACCAGGTGATGCCGTGCTCATCGATGACAAATGTTTCCAGCGTAACCTGAAACTGGCCGCCACTTGAAATGGGCAACAGAAAGCTGCCGGAGAGGAAGTCACGTTGTGGCTTAACGATTTGGTTGAGTGTAACTGTATCGTTATTCGGCATTTTCCCCAACTCGTTGGCGGGACGTGGCGTCATCAGCTGTGAAGTGAGACTCAGCTGCACGGAGTCAACACGTCGGAAGTGTTTCTGTTGCTTATTGAAGTGCTGCAGCACTCCCTCCACCTTGATGACAAGATTGCTGCCCGATTGCACAATCACAGGCTCCGTGGCGCTGCGAGGCTGTGGACTCACGGACAACTTGATCTGTGTGGACTGCAATATCTGGAAGAAGTAGCGCGGCAGGCAGAGCGGCGTCTTTGTTATAATCTCAATCAGAGCGATAATAACATCCAGATGCCTGTTGCTAATGGTCTTGGCGTTTGCCGCTTCCTGTGGCAGATTCTTCTGCATCAACTCCATGCGCTGGCAACTCGCAGCAAAGTATCGTGTCTCTGGATGATTGCCGGTGGTCAGGAAGACTGGTGGCTCCGGTGGCGTAGCATAGCAAATCGATTCGATAATGTGTGCAAAGAGAGCACACTGGAACTCGGCAACCTCGAGGAACTCCAGCGTGACATTGTCCGCATCAAAGGAAGACTTGTACAGACGCGCGTAGGTCTCCTCGCAGGCCTTAAGGGCCTTGACCAGCTTGCGCAACTGATTCGTTACATGGCCAAACTTTTGCAAATAGTCGCGTGAATTCTGTGCCAGACTGCCGGCAATGGCAGGAGGAGGCACAATCACCTGGGCGTTCTTCACAGTCACGGCCAAGTGCAGTGTCTGCACGAACTGTGCGCGTATCTTGAGATACTCCAGCTGAAAGCTGCACGGATGCTGCGGCGACGAACAGGCCCGCATGCTGGCCAGTGCCTGCTGGTAGAGATTGCTGGCAGCCTCCAGTCGCTTCATCAGTGGCATCAGTGGCTCCGGTGCCTCTGTGGGTGCATAGTTATCCCGCATGTAGGTGTATTCCAGGCCGTAGTTTAGAATGCACTCGGCCTGGGAGATTTGCGCAAGGGCCACAAGGAAGTAGTGCATGTGGTCGCTGATCACGATCTGCGAGACCTGCGTGTAGATGTGCGCTGCCACATAGTGATGTCCATAGCGACTCGCTGTGCGTGCAATGCGATAGAGAGTCCAGCAATTGAGGTTCGCTATGCATTTCTCGAAGCACTGCACCACTTGTTGGGGCAGATAGCAGCCCATTGTCGTCTGGCAGACAAGGGCACTAAGAATCTCCACTGTGCGTAGCTGCTGCTCCGGCTGCTCCTTACTCTGTGCCACCTTCTTCAGCTTGTACAGTATAAGCGGCAGTTGAGCCATCATGGGATTGACCTGGAGATAGAGAATAGTTAGTTTGCTGTAGCTTTCTCTATGAGTTCATTTACCTTTGATGGAGCAGACTCATCGGTCTCCATAGCTTCGTCCTCCTCTCCCAGGCCTTCGCTGGTGGAGAATGCATATTTGCGCAGCTGAAAGTGCTCACACAGTCCCACCAATGCTTCACAGATGAGTTGTGCATTGGCCTGCGGATAGACAACATTGTCACCCAGCGTATTGGTGACCATCTCAATGAAATTGGCTCCGAATTCTGCATTAGCTTGAGTTATGCGTATTCCATAGGCCAACACGCGTCGCAAGTCGCGTGTGCATTCAGCTCGGCGTGCAGTGGAGAGCAGCACGCCCTCCATGTGCAAGTTAACCAAATCAAGTATGTCATCCACCTGTGTAACCTTCTTCTTCAGCCCAAAGGCCACCAGAGCAGCCAGCACAGCCATTGCTTGTGTAACTGTCGTATAGTCGTCCATTTTGCTGAGACACTCGACACAGAGCCGAAGCAAGGCTTCGCGATGCTCGAGCAGCAGCTGCTGACACGTAAGCGGACATTCGCTGAGCTTTAGCAGAATCGAGAGAAACAGAAACTGTTCGGATCCGCTCTTGCATAGACTGAACTTGCCGATGAGGGCGCCGATAGCAGACTTCGGCCACGCATTGACGCTCTGCTTGCCGGCCAGTTCGTTGAAGGAGCGCAGCACCTGTATGCGTACAGGCATGCGGAAGTCCTCCATGAAGTCGAGCAGCACATTTAGCTGGCCAGGCACACCGACCAGCGTGCGGGAAGACAATTGAGTGAGTGTGTTGATGATGGCCACCACAAAGCTCTCTGCAGGATACTTGGGCAACAGCTCGAGGCATAGTTTGCTGACCAGAGCTGCTGTATTGGCATCGTGATGCATGTGCCGCAGCACGGGGATCAGCAACAGCTTCATGGGCACTGGCACCTGCAGTGATTCAATCATGTCGGAGATTTTAGCACACATGCTGATGGCAAAGGAGCTGGACTGCGCCGCAAAGCAGCTGCTAGCATAGATGGCAGCCTCAACCTCGACGGTATCGTGGCTGTCCAGTGCCCGACGAATCGCATGATGCACCTGTGGCTTCTCTGGTATCACACGTGAAACGGCCCCCAGTGTGCGAAGCAGCAGTGCACGCGCCACTGGATCATTTGAATGCATGACCATAAAGATGCGTCGCACAAAGTTGTCAATATTCAGAATCTTGTCCAGATGATTCTCGCTCTGTTGGCACACGCGAAGCACCCAGAAGCGCAACAGGTTGGAGCCACTCACAAAAAACTCGGCCAGTTTGATAAACGACGAGTTAATCAATATGGGAAAGGGATACTTCTCGAATAGCCGTGGAAAGCGCACAATGGCTTCACACTGGATTCCCTGCTTTGCACTGCGGAGCCCCTTGTCCAGTTCCATGAGCACTGCATTGGAATCGTGCTCATTGTCGTTGAGGAACGACTCGTTGAACATGCTAACACGTGTGCCCGTTAAATGTGCCATTTTTCGCGAATATTTATCGTTACATTGACTGCACAATATATAAATAAACTACAAAATCAGCAGTAAACAACAATATGAAAACTAATGCACACAGCCGGCTGTCATTCACATGTAAACGTAATAAGATTGTACGAAGCTGTACACAGCAAAACATAACATATGTACATATATCTTTAGTACTTTGTAATATGAATATTAATTAATATAAATATTATAACTACCGTTTTCTTTATGAAATTTAAATGAATGCTAAATGTATTCTAACGTTGTAATTAACATTGGCTGAATAAGGAGGGACAACAGTTGCAGTTATTCCTACCTGCAAAATTAACAGAGGCGCCAATGTCAACAGAACAGTTCGTCATTCAATCGAATTCTGCAGCCGTTGTTGCTGTTAACGTCGCTTGTGAAATTGTGTTATAGTTTCAATGTTTTAATTTGTTTAAATAATTATGTTGGTGTTCACAAAAGTAGAAAATGGTTTGTTTAATGACTATGCAAATAAACAATGCACATTGTTAATCCTTTTATTATTGCCATGTAGATAAGGAGAAGTTTGTTTTGGTGCCGAACAAAACACTTTATACTGTCGGGCGTCTCTCGACGGATTTGATACTGGGCGATGACCTGAGTATAAGTCGCACTCATGTGCGCATTTGCTTGCCCAAGCCAGGCACAGGCCAAGCCCTCACAGTGGAGGACCTTGGCTCCAAGTACGGTACATTTATTAACAATGACATCGCACACAACAAGAAGATGAAGCCTAAAACGCCAACTGCTTTGCGGGTCGGAGATAAGATTCGTTTTGGTGCCCTCAAGAACGTCTGGCAGTTGACTGAACTAAAGCTGGCGACAACTCCCTCGTCCCTGCTACGCCCCGAAGTAGAGGAACTGAGTAAACTGCTTAGTCCGTTGGGCGGCAACGTGTTGCCCACCTGGACGAATGATTGTACCCATTTGACCATGGACATGGTTTCAGTCACCGTAAAGTTACTGCATGCTCTGCTTGAGAACAAGCCCGTTGTCGGCTTGGACTATTGGCGAGAGTTTTCCAAAGTGGCACATCGTATTCATGTCTCCGACGATTGGCCCAAGCCTGAGGACTTCCCACCTGATCAAACGGCAGACATGCCCAGCATTAAGTGGCATTCAGAGCGCAGCAAACTGTTTGCCGGCAAGACTTTCGTCTTTTGCAACAGCAAGCACAACGCAATGTACGGGCCCGTGGTGGAGAAGGCAGGCGGCGCTTGCAAGGATCTTAATTCGGGTGTGCGCAGATTGTTTTTAACGAAGAGCAACGTAGTAGTCATTCAATATATCTCAACCACTCAATCTCAAGGCACTGAAACTATTCACAGTGTGCAGGGTACGAAACATTCAAAATAGCTAGTTCAACAATTAGTTTTATGTATATATCTGTGTCCCATTATAGATTTGCTGGAAAAGTCTGAACTACGTTTGGTGCCAGACTACGAAATCGGACTGGCAATTCTGCATTGCTCCACAGCAAAGTTTTGTAATCCATCGTATAAGATGGTGGAGAATTCATTACCTACCACGGAGTCCATGAACTCGTCGATTATCGTGCCAAACACTGAGCGCACACTAACGGAAAAGAACGCAGCCAAATCATCTGAATTTTTTGTTCCCGATTCGTCAAAGTCGGAGGCATTTCCTCTCAATTTGGAAAGCGAGCAGCCAATCGAGGAGGCAAAAACGGCAGCTGCTCCCGCACCCGTGGCAAATAAATCAAAGCCGGTTTTAATTACACGTGAACGGAAAAGAAATAATGCTATATATTTGGATTCTTCAGATGAGGAGATCATAGTAACAGAGTCGCCCAAGAAAACCAAGACCTTAATCGAAACTAAAGAGAAACCAAAGCGTAAGCGCGCCATTATTGTAGACTCTTCTGATGAGGAAGCTGAAGAACATTCACAGAAGAAAACCAAACCGTCGCCTGAGGTCGAAGAACTACCTGTTGAAGAGGACAGAAAGAAGCCTGTTGAAACAGCCATTGATGAAGAATTGGTAAACATCTCCCAATTGGTGAAGAATAAAACTAACCAGGAGAAGCTGGCAACAGCTACTTCGTCTAGACGTTCGACTCGTGCCAACCAATTGCAGCCGCAAACGGTGGAGAAACCAGCGCCAGCATCGCCATTACGACGTTCATTACAAGGTAAACAAAGCCAAGAGCGGCCACAATCCCTTTCGCTGAATGATGAAGATAGTGAGGAGGAAGGACTCTTCCAATTCAAGTCTAAGCCGCCAGTAACTGTAACGCGTGCGCCTTTTAAACCAGCTGAAGATAACAAACAATCCTCTAATAAAACTTCGACTACTACAAAGCCAGGCAGAATCAGTGTCCGTAACTTCCTAGAGAAATCACAAAATCAAAGTGTGGCAAGTCAAGGGGCTGCAACCGCGACTGCTGCCTCACAGCCGCGTAAACGACTCCGCTTAGAGCAACTGAACGAGAGCGATAGCGACGACAACGAGAATCTCTTCAAGTTTGGCGGCAGCAAGAAGCCCAGACAAAGCATTGGGTTGCCTGAATCTGACAATGATTCGGATGATGCGGGAATGTTTAACTTTAAATCAAACGCTGCGCAGAAACAGAATCGAGATGAATCTGAGAATGATCAAGATTTAGTTACCACAGAACCATTTATTGCCAATACTAATAATAAATCCAGGTATATTGTGCCCAAGCCAAAGGAACTGCCTCGCAAGGTCAACGTCAGTGGCTGGTTATCCTGTAGCAGGCTACATGGAGAAGTAAAACCAGAGCCAGCTGAGGTGAAAGCCGATGCTGAGGAGCAGGAGATTAAGGTGGAAGCAGAACAAGACGATGAAAAGCGTGAAACCATGAAATGGGTGTCTACAATCAAGGATTGCATCCAGGTGCGCATGTGCAACTTGAACATCAGCATGCGCTCGCAGGACGATGTGGATGCAAAAGTTGAGAATAAATACAGCGGCCGTAAGAACTTCAAGAAGTTTGTCAAGGTACGAATAGTAATAGATTTCCTAATCTTAATCCCTCAATTAATCACTCTTTAATCCTCCACAGAAGAGCAATCTGCATCCGCAGCAGCGCGTACTGGAGCTGAAACGGATGCAGCTGGCCGAGGGTCTGGTTACGCGCCTGTGAGTTCAAAACAGTTTGATAATGGGTGTCTCATGTTGTACTGTTATATTTTACTACCAATAAATTTACGAAATATGTTCAAAGCCTTTGGCTGCTCCTTAGCCTGCACCTTGCGCTCGAAGAGCGTCTTGGCCGCGAGCCATTCGTGGTTCTGTATCGCTTTGGTCACGCAGCTGTCGGGTGTGTTCTTCCGCGCCTTTGTCTCTCGCACAATGAAATGTTTTACGTCCTCCACGGTGACTAATCCGCTCAACTGGAAGTCAGTCTGTTGAGGGGCTGCCGTCGTCTGACGTTCAATCTTTTGACCCACGTCCGCTTTCGCCTTCTTTTTGGCCTTTTCCAATTTTGTGACTATTGTCGGCGATTGTAGGTTGAGCATTACACCCGCTGGATTCGTTTCTTCAATTTCCTGTTGAACTACTTTGATCTGTTCCAGTTGTGCTGGCAGCTTACTGTGCTCGGGGAGAAAATGATGCTTCTCTACCTGTGGAAAACATGAGCGCTGCGAGAAGAGCTTGTTGTAGAGGCTGGCACAATTGTTGCTTTGCAGCGTACTGAGTCTGTTGATCTTGGCAATGGCTGCAATGAGCAGTGTCAGAGTATCCATGAAGAAGTTGTTCCGCAGCATTTGGCCAAAGTATTTGGCAGCCGCTATGCAGCAGTCACGAATCCTTTGCTGCAAACGATGGAAGCTTAGCAGGCGTACCAAGATATATTCAAAGCTGTTGCGTGTGGGCATCTCGCCTGAGATCTCATTATCGCATACATCGGGTAAGGCGCTTCGGAAGTGCTCCAATTCTCGGGGCAGATCGAGACGTAGTAGTCGGCACAGCGCAGCGTTGAGCTTGCAGACAGCACGAAATCCTGGCATAAGACGAAACGAATTCTTACGGCGTGCCATAAGGCGTCCTATCAACGCCGCTGTCTGATTGAATTCCACTGCATCTGGGCCGGACAACTGTTGCAGGTATCGGTTGATCCAGACAAACACGTTCTTGGCTGCAAAGCGATATCCAAAGGTTTATTACCATGGAACATTTTCATTAGTTGTTTGTACTCACCAAATCCCGTTTCTTCCACCTGCACAGTGATCAACGGTGGCTTTTTTAATTCAAATTCGTTCCAAAAACATAAACTCGCCATGCTCTCTTACAAAATGTAAACATTGAATAATAAGCGATAATCGTAATCTATCGATTGCTACTTTGCCATAGCGTTGCCAGAGAGTAGTCCGGGCGCGCGTAAATTTGAAGTTTTCAACAGGTGATTTAGATAGTTCATATCTTTAAGTACATTTTATCTTGGTTTATATTTATTGACGTGTTGAGTCTGGTCATTTTATGCCAATTACCTCTAATAACCTCTGTTAACATTTTATAATTTCTTGTGTTTGATATAACACTACGCGCAAGATCGAAAGTTTATTTTGCCCGACGCAATAAAATTTCAATTTACTTTCCATGACAAGCTCCCCATCGCATACATATATGTATGTTTAAGCATTTTATACTGCTAATTAGGGCTTATCTATTTATTAAAGGCCAATTAATTTCTGCGGAGAAATGTCTAGATAAGAGAACTCTTCGCTCGATTGATTGGCAATGAATAAAAATCGATTTCTCAATTCAATTCCGTTTATTTATAAAATTATTGATATGCATATTTTAATCTTTGCCATAGATAGAAACGTCCCACTTCCAGAAGTGGGTGTTGTAACCTAGTATATAGATTTCAATGTTGCGTTTGCCAATACCTCCTTCTGATACCCAGGCATCGCCCAGGGCTGATGACTGTTCGACGGATATGGAGACATATGTAACAATCTTTCCTAAACCTGCCTGGGATGCCTTGGGATACATGACGACCAACTTAGCGTTCATAGCTTGGTCAAAAAACATTAGATCAGAAACAATCCCGTACACCTTAGCATCGCCTAGAAGACAATTTTAACAGGTTATCCTTAATAAGTGGTTTCTACTTGTTTTATAACTTACTTGTCTGTCTACTTCCCAAGGTCCAACTAAGACGATACAGATCGTATTCCACACGAGCATTTTCATTGGTCAGAGGAGTGACGGAACGATCTAGCTTGACAGAATTCGGATTTTCAGACAAAAACTTTGCCATTTCCACATCGTTTAGAATGTGCACAACCGGAGCTGCTGCCTCCTGCTCCTCAGGCACTACGGCTCCAAGGATGAGAGCCAGACAGCTCAGCAGTACTAACGCTTTTAGCCACATGATTTTAGTGATTTGATCTCAAAGCGACAGCTGGCCTTCTTTTTATATGCCATTTTTATCTTATCTGCGGTTCAATTTCGAAAGCTCATTTGGCGCCAATCAAAATGTAAAAGAATATTGAAGACTTTATCGGTAATCGCAACGATTGAAAGTTATCGATAGTTTTAGTGGCATCTTTTCCATAGAGCTGCACAGTCAAATTGAAAGATGCAGATCGTTCTTTTACATTCTCCGCAAATATGTAATTTTTAGATTTCATTATTTAAACAAATACTCATTCAAAATTAAATTTTCTGCTTGCAACAATTTCATGTTGCAAATGCACTGCTTGCCAATCTACGGCAATCTTTCTCAACATTTGCTTATCTGAGATTCAATTTAAAAAGCTCTTCGCTATGGGTAGCACTGTCGTGTCAGTCTGGCAACACTGCCATGGCCATATGACTTTGACTCCACCTGTCAGCTCTCAATTTATTAATTGTTGAGAAGTGTTGCGTGTACTACATCGCTACACGCTGCTAATTGCAGCTATAGTTATATTTATATAAATATATAAACATTACCACTGGGGCAGTGGGCGCGGTTAGGCGGGCGTGCGTGTGTGAGAACTGATTAGATAGTACAAAAAAGTTTGCACGAAACACAAAACCTCTTAGTCATGAACACAATCCAAAAATCGGCAAGGCTGACGCTGCGCAATGCCTGGCTACGAAATTGTTTGACCACCTCAACCACAAGCAGAGTATCTCCAAATTTCTCGCGCACTTTCTCGCACGGCCTGGCGCTGCGGTCGGCAGATGTGTGAGTATCTAATGAATGAACAAACTGATCGATTGTTGTTGCTATCTATCGTTGCTGTTGTTGTTGCTTGCAGTGTGAATCTAACCTTTGTGAGAGCGAGTGGAGAGAAAATCAAGACCACCGGCAAGGTGGGCGACTCCCTGCTGGACGTTGTGGTGAACAACAGCATAGACCTTGATGGTTTTGGCGCCTGCGAGGGCACACTAACCTGCTCCACTTGCCATCTGATCTTCAAGACCGGCGATTACGAGAAGCTGCCCGATAAGCCCGGAGACGAGGAGCTCGATATGCTGGATTTGGCCTATGATCTGACTGACACATCGCGTCTTGGTTGCCAAATTAATCTGACCAAGGACATGGACGGCCTGGAGGTGCATGTGCCCGCCACAATAAACGATGCGCGCGCTGCGTAGGACCCACTGCCAAGTGCTGCTCCAGCTTCCCCCCCAGTTGTTGAAATTTGTTACACACCTTCCCCGAGTGCTATTTTATTTAGTTAACATATGTGCATAGTCGATTATTCATCCTATAAACTCAGGCGGCTATTAGAGATTCGTGCATAAATGAATAGAAGATACAGATAGATGTTATTTTTGCAACGCCAGTGTACAAATAACAGTTTACATACAAATTTTAAGCTCAAAGGAAACGAAAGATAAATGTAAATATGTGTTCGTAAATAAATAAATAACAAACGGTTTTATTTTCATAAGACGCGCACATTAAGAGTCGTTTCTCGGAGTACGTTGATGGTTGTAATGCGATAAGGAAACTAGAAACTTTTTCCGCAATCTCTGTAATCATTGAAAATGACCTTAGTGCGAGCCATGCTAATGTTCGTGTGTATGTTCATTAATCATGTTGGGAATCCTCGGTATTTCAAGTTATTTTATAGAGTTAAATTAACTTTTGGGGGAATTATCTGTGGGGGATCGTCGGTATTTTCGTAGTTTTATAGAGTCAACTCAATTATACATAAGTTAAGGGGTTACCGATGAAAGAAACACACTTGAGTACTTTGATATTACCGCAATAAGGTATTTATAAATAGAAAACATGTTTTTTATATTACTAATCTCCCTATACTTATGTATGTTTCCACTTACCTAGACGATTCCTGTTTAGATAAATGTTTTATACTTGATATATCTTACTTATACAGTCTATTGGAGATTACTTACCTTCTTTACCCACCGAAAACAAACTTCCTTTGGTTAGATAGATGTATTCTATATCGTAAACGACTTAAGGAATTGCAAAGTTTTACCACCAAAAAGAAACTCGGGGGTTTTTTAATAAAAGTAAACTTTTTATTATTTCGCAGCTATCAGATAAAGTAATAAATAAATAATTTAATATATACATCTGCTATATTAACTTATTTTAAACGATTTTCTCAGCTTTTCCAGTTTTTTTTATGATTTCTATGCCGCTTTATGCCTTTACGATATACGATACGATAACATTTATACGCGTAATTTCGATAGCTTTAATTAATTATTTATATGTTATAACTGAAACTTAACAAAAATCTGCTGACAATGAGAGAATGATGACGTCACAATGTCGTTTCGTTTATTTCGTATTACCTACAGAAGTATGCAAAAAGGGCCCACGACCCACGAAAAGGGGAAAAGCAAATCATAATGTGGAAAAGGGGGTATGCAATAAATAACCAAACAATAAATAGTTGACAATAAAGTAGAATAAATAGTGAGAAAGATAGATGGGGGTAGAATGGAGGAGGTGCACATAAAACTGATTTGGTTTTCTGTTCACGCCGTGCTGATGATGTGATTGGTGATGATGGGGATGGGGATGGGGATCCCTCCCTCCCTCCCTCGCTCGCTCGCTCAGTTGACATAGGCCATGCCCGCGCCCTTGCGATCGAAGTGGCGCACACGGACAAAGAGGAAGGCGGCGACTAGAGAGGCCACAGCCAGGACGAGCAGCAGCATCACCAGGCCACCCACAAAGCTCGGCACAGACATGCAAATGGTCTCAGCATCAGCGGAGCGCGCCGACTGGATGACAACGGTCTCGTTGCTGGCATTGCTGTTCAGCGCAAAGTTGACATCGCCCGGCGCCACCACCTGAATGATGCGACTCGTGTTCACGTCGGTCATCTCCTGTGCGTTGCGCTTGTAGATGCGTGGCTTGACCACAATCTCCATGGTGTCACGACGCCGACGCACGCCGCGCAAGTCATCGAGTCCCTCCACCGAGCGAGGTCGTCCGCCCAACGAGACCAGGTTGCCACCAGCGCTGAGGTCATCCTTGCGCTTCACTGTGCTGTACTGACCAGGCTGGCCAGGCAGTGGTGGCGGAGGCAGACCCAATTCGTTGCTGTTGCCCTGGCTCGACTGCTGCTGCTGCTGCGACTGTGGCGCCTGCGAGCTAGCTGGTCCGCTGCCTGGCTGAGATTCGGCTGTGGTCACTGCGGAGGTTTGTGCCTGTGGAGAGGGCACCACATCGGGCTGGTTCTCAGAGTAGGCACCGCTGGCATCGGCAGGATGACGAGGATCGGGGTAAGCTGCTGGGGGAAGACCACCCAAAGCGAAGTCGTTGCGCTCATAGGCCTCTGGTGGACCATACTCCTCGGACAGAGCATTGCCGCCAATCTGGGGCAGACCATATTCACCGCCAGGCAGGCCTGGACCGCACTTGGGTTCGGGGCAGTTGTAGCGGCACACCTGGATCACACACTGGAAGTGCACGTTCATCGAGTCGGGGAACTTGAAGGCCTGGAAGTACGCGAAGCTAACCACCGATGCAGAAGGTCCGAAGTTCTTGATCTTCTGGAATTTGCTCATAATCTTGGGACGCACAACGCAACCATTTTGATCGACCAGCTGAATGGGAGCCCGCTTGCCGTCGTGGGCGACGCAGTTGCGCACCAACATATCGAACTTGTTCTCATCATCCTTGATGGCCAGCACCATCGTCATTGTCTGCCCGATCTTCACAATGCCCGACACCTCAGAGGCCCATGGACCCTTGCCCACCTGTATCTGCATCCAGCACTGCAGGTTGTCGCCCAGGAAGTTGGCTGTGACCGCATGCAACATGTCCACCTGGAAGGGTCTGAACGTGACTGCCTTCTCGTAGAAGTCGTACCAGGTGCACCGCAGCTTGCGAGCCTGATCCCACACCTCCTGCACATAGGGATCGTACTGAATGATGATGGTGTTCTCCACATAGCTGCCCGAGGGCGTTGGCGCTCCATAGCCCGCCGCATTGTGATTGGCCGAGCTGCTCATGCCGCAGCTATTCAGGAAGATCTCGAACGTGGCGCTCAAGTGGCCCGTGCCTGGTTGCATGTGCACACAGTGCGATTCACTGTAGAATCCCTTCGAGAAGATCATGCCATAGAAGGGTCGATCGAACTCAATGTTCACCCGCATGTGCGTCTTCTCGCACTGCACCTGCAGATGCTTGATCTGTGGACTGTCGTTGGTGCTGGCCAGTGGCCAAGCCTCCTCGCTCAGATCGTTGGGACCCCCAGGGCCGCCGGGAGTGCTCAATGGGCCCTGTGGTGCACCGTAGATGGGCGATGCTGCCGGTGGTCCATAGCCAGCTCTGTGTTCCAGCGGCAACGCGGCCGATTCAATGTGTGAGGCATCGCCATGCACGGCCAGATGCTGCAACGAGAAGATGCCAAGGAAAAGTTGGATAAGTTAAAGATCTTATGGTACTATATTTATATTTATTTGGTCATGTTTTTAAGGAGAGAAGCCATGGAAGTTGACTAAGTTGCCCCTTAATATATTTGGAGATCATTTCGTATTGTATTCCCCAACTCTTTCCACGGAAGTTGAGTAAATTATGAAAGAGACCATATGGTTTATCGTATTTTATCGACTCTTTTCGAGCAAGTTGAGTAAGTTTTCATATTATTTTTACTATATTTATTCCCGCCTATTGCTCAAACTACTATCACATTATATATTGCGGAAAGTCTGTGTGCTTGGCTGCCCATTTCATCGTCGTTGTCGTTGGGGGATTATGCAACTTGGAATTCGGTTAAATTGTCTTTGGGGGTTTTCGAAAGATGCCGCGTGCCTCTTGCCTCGTGCTGCGTGTTGTTGCCAGAGCGTTGAAAATTGCTCGACAGAGATTATTTATTTTGAAATTAAATGGTTGCCCGAGCGCGGAGCAACACGACACGTTTACCCAAGTCGAAGCAGCAGGGCCTATTGCATAAGACAGCAAGAGATCCCCCCTTGGTTACACCTTCCCCCCTTCCCTCTTCTACCTTCTCCAGTTGCGGCGCTTTCTTTTCGACGCGTCTCTTTTCATTCCCGTTTCACATTTGGTTCATAATTTTATAGCTTTTTTGGACTCAGCTGCAGCACGGGAAACGGATGTAACGTGGTACATCGCCCCCTCTCGCTCTGGCAAGGTAAAAAGACGAGAAAAAACCCAACGAAAATCGAAAGTTAATACCACGACGGCGATGACGCTGTGGATTGTGTTTCTTTCTGTGCGAGGGGGGGGGGAACCTTTTGTCGTCGGCCCGAACTTGTCGTGGCTGCGAAAGTGAAATGACCAAAATGTAAGAAAAATAAACCAAAGTGACAAATGAAAAATGTGTTACATCTTTTAACACAGACACACACACGCACATTTATCAACTGATATCGATATATTCTCATTGGAAATATCATCAGCGGCAGCAGCAGCTTTCCAAGCAGAAAAGAAAACAGACGATAAATGAATAATATAGCAGTCTTGAGTGTATTAATGCGCTATAAACAAGAAAGTCGAAACTGGTACAAATCAGAGCATAACTGCAATTTCGCTGCCCCAATGCAGCAGCAGCAGCAGCACTTGCAGCAGACACGCAGCTGCACGAGATACGAGATAGAAATACTCGTATTTCTTCTGTATTTCTTGCTCTATGATTGATGCGGCTTAAATGGCTGCATAAAAGCAGCAGCTTATATTGATTTACATGCAGTGGGAGAGAGACGGAGGGATGGAAAGAGAGACTGACGTTAGCTCAAACGAAAGCGCGTCCAAATACTAGATAAAATACCAAAAGTTATGGTCATTTGTAATTGTGATTGACGACCTTTCGTTTTGCTAACATGCTTCGTTCACTTTTAACCCGTTAACAGCGAGGCGCTCTGTTAAGTGCCTGGTTGTCACTGTTAACAGTCAACACTGACACTCTCCCTCTCTCTGCACTGCTCTCTATCTCTCTTAGGCTGCTGCTTCTAATTACATTTATTAGCAAAGTGCCGTTTAACGCTGCTGCTGAGCTGCAACTGATCTGCTTGCTGCATTGCTTTTTGTTGTTTTCTGTCTTTGCTTAGTTTTGCCTGCGCATCCGCCTGTGCGTTGTAAGTGCGTTTGTTTGTGCTTATATCGATCTCAGTTATACCGCTAGAAGTTAAGCTCGTCTTGAAAGCAACGCTGCCTCTGCTGCTTTCGGCATTCGATCAATCCATCAATACCAATAGTAGCGCACAATGGGCACTACCGCACTAATTTGCATTCGAATTGATATTGATAAACGGTAACGCGGCTCGTCGAAAGTGAACCGATAGATCCGATCCGTTGCTTTTGCATAAGAAATGAACCCAACTTCAGCTATTTCTGTCAGTCCGCTGCCCCAAAGTGGGCCACAAACTGCGCGGCTCTGCCTCCCTCCCTGCCTCTCTCTTTCTAACTGTACAGCATGGGGCTGCCTAATTGAATTGAAATCATATCGAACATGAAGATCTGCATGTCTCTTCTTCAAGAGGGGACTGTCTGTAAACATAGATCGAGTGGATTTTAACACTTTCTTACCTGTGTGTTGAAGGCCAGGCACAAGACCAGGGCCAAGAGGCAACTGTGTCGCGTGGAGTGTCCCATTTTAGTGCAGCTATATAAATCTAACTCTCTGTCTGCGTTTGATGCTACTCCCAATTGGCGCCTCAGACACCAAAAATAGTTTTGGGTTTTCGCTGCTGTTGCTGTTGTTGTAGTCGCTGCTTTCTTCTCGGGTTTGTTGATCTTTTGGCGTGTCGTCGTCTCTCTGTAAGCAGCAGAAAAGAAAGGGGAACAAAGGTAAACAACAATGCAATGTCAGTGTCTTTTACAGTTTTGCATAGTGGAATATAGGACGCTGTTCATAGACACGTCGCTTGCTAACAGTGGTGAATAAAGTTAACAGCGCTGACATAATCCACATCAAAGGGCGATGGGCTGTTAAGGGCAGTGGAATTCCAATTGGAATGTCATGTTATTTAGCATAAGTTACTATGTTGACCTCTCTATGTTATTTAGCATAAGTCACAATGTTGAGTCCGTTACACTTTCAAAAATTGAGTAATTTTCTAAAACTGTCCAGGTTTATTATTTGATGAAATTTGCAATTAAGCTTTTTATTTGACGTTTTCGAGTCGTTTCGCAATTCAATTAGTGTAAAACTTTATTGCTCAGGTGCTTTAGTTTATTGCCCAAGCAAAACGAATCACTTTTTAAACGGTTTAGTGCGCATAACTTCAGCTCCACTTAACGACACCACACACACACACACACGCACATATCTAAAGAGACACCAAAACTGCATTTTATGTAAAGTAAATGAAAACTCGCGCGCGCAGCTAACAGGAACCACTTTCTATTTTCACTATAACAGTACAACGAGGAGCCGCTGCAACCACAACAACAGCAACAACAGCAACAACAACAACAACAATAGCAACAACAGGCTGTACGCCAACGCAGTTGCAAGTTTTCTTCACAGTGGCTGGCCGCACTTTATGGGCCCCATTAATTTGTATTTGTATTTGTATTTGGATTCCAAGTTGTGATTGTGTTTGCATTGGTGTGTGTGTGTGTAACATATTCCTTACTTTACAGCTTGGCCAAGCATAGCATTAACATTGCGTTAACATGCGCTAAACATTTGACGTGCCGCGGAGACGAGAGTACGAGAGAGTGTTGCCGTGCTGCGCTTGCGCCTGCGTCAACGACTGCTTGCCGACTGAGACTGAGACGGCGCGGCACTGACAGAGACTGCGACTGCCAACTGAGCAGCAACAGCAGCAGCAGCTTTCACACAGCTCCAACTGAAGCTGGCTCTGCTGCTGCTGCGCCGGCTGCCGCTTTTGGTGGTGTGGGGCCAAAACAAAATAAGAAAAAAAAAGTAAACGGCGTCTGCGTCGCATTTCACTTGACTGACTGCTGAGTTGGTGTTGTTGCTGCTGCTGCTGCTGGTGTTGTCGATGCTGAACTTGTTGTTGTTGTGGTGTTTTTGGCTGCCTTGGTGAATGTTGTACTCAGCAAGTAGTTTTACTTTTACGGATGGCCCAGCATATTGCACCGAGCAGAGCAGAGCATACGCCAATCCCCTTCCCCCATGTAAATGGGGTTTTAACAAGCCTTGGCAATAAATCGCAGCGCCAGCTGGAAACCGGCTCTGGCCAGCAGGCGCAGGCAGCAGCGCAGCCAGCGACGTTGAGCAAGTGTACCATTAACCCACTGAAACAGTAACGGACGCTGCTGCGCTGCGACTGCGAAGTCGACGTAGGCTGGCTCTGACCCTAACCACAACCACACTCGCTTGTTCGTTACGCAATGTTCCCAAAAGAACTTCAATGAATGGGGCTGAGCTTCCGTGTATATGTCTGTGTGTTTGTGTGGGTTGGCCATTTAACGGTGCTTTGCTGCTGCTGCTGCTTCACTTTCTTCCTCCTATTCAAGTATTTTCACCCGTGCAAAATTGTCTCCCATTTGCATACGAAAAACTTGGCAATTAGCAAAAGCAGCGAAATCTTCAATTTTTCTCTTTTTGTCTGGCTAATTGCTGGTGCTGCCCAAATAGCTACCGAAAGATTCCTAATCAGCACTCTAATCGTCGCATTAATGTGGCCTACACTCAATTCGGGCCACTGTGAATTTCAAATGCAACAACAACAACAGCAAGGCAGTGTTGCCATACGCAGTGTCCTGGCTGTATGGCAATAAATACTAGAATTAATTAAGAAAGTCAAACTTATCGAAACTTGTTTTGTCTAACGTATTTCTCGATACTTTTCCGATAGGTACTAATGCAGTTTCCAATTCGACTGGGATGTTAACATTGTCAGTCACAGTGCATAACATTATCCTGCTTACAGTGCAGTGTGAGATTAGCAGAGGGCCTGCGTTGCCAACTCTGGCAGATGTAGATGCAGATGCTGTTAAAATTCAACTTGTTGACGTGTTTCTTTATCTGTTATTGTTGTTTGTAATAATGTGTAACTGCGCTGATGACGGTCTTGTTATTGTTGTCGTTGTTGTTGCTGCTAAGGCAAGTGAAAGTTGCTGCTTGCCATGCGCACTCCCAGCGAGCTTTCGTCTGGCATCTCTTTTGGCATATAAGGGCATTTGCTGCTACTGCTGCTGTTGTTATTGTTGTTGTTGTTTCTGCAGCTGTTGCTGGCTTTTGTTTTCTTTTTTAATTAACACACTCACAAATTACGCTTTACTGGCATTTCTACATATAGTTATCGTTATCGCAGCGCATCAGAAACAACAAAAAGACTCAAGGTGCGAACATGCTCAACTTTTGTTTTCTGTGTCTTCCTTCCTGGCTAATTAGTGAGCTGGCTTAGCCAAGGATGGGAGAAGGGGAGGGGGGAGGAGAGAGAGGGGAGACTGCTGCTGCCACGGTGGCAACACTGTCATTTGCAGTGCTTTTGTTTTACGTTTTATTCTCAACTCCAAAGCAAACATTAAATAATGTGAAAAGTGCCTGCAAGTGAAAATGCAATGAAAAGTTGACGCTGCTGCTCAAGTTGCTATTGTTGTTGTTGTTGCTGCCACAGTTGTTTGTTTGTTGTTGTTGCCTCGTTTGTGGGTTGTTTGTTTGCTTCGCGCACGTCGCACGTCGTCGTTGTCTTCGTTGTCCGTTTGCCGCCTGCCGTTGCCACTTGCTGTCTATCGATTGCAATGACAATCGACGCGCTGTCTCCTCATCCTCGTCGTCGGAAACTAGGTGAACCACTGCGAGAGACTGCACTCTGTGGAGCACACACACACACACACACATACTAGAGTGGCGCGTGGTTTGTTCTAATTCTCGATAATTTACGTGAATGACCGACAATTTGGGGCTCGATGAGCCGGATATCGAACTGCCGATGACATTTGCCATTCGCATTGCACGCGTTCGATAGAATGAATATACATATGTATTTATCTAAATTAAGCGCACTTTGCAAAGGATTCGACTGTCAATTAGCAACGTGCAAAAATTGTAATTTCTTTTTTGGCAGCAGCTGCTTGGCCAGTTCCATTAAATTAATTGAACGCTTTCACAAATCCCGCGCAAACAAACACGCGCTGGAGTAGCAGTGGGGGGTGTGGAGGGGAGTTGGGGGAGAGGCGGACAGCGATCATTCCGGCAGACGCACATTTCTGCTTAATTGAGCAAGCTGACAGATTTTTGCGTATTTGCGCTGCCAAGCCCAAACCTGAACCCAAACCCAAACGGTGCCCAAGTGCGAAGCTCAAACCGTAGCCAGGGCAAACAATGGGCACGCACGGGTTTTGTTTGACATGGAAAACAGAACGTAAGGCAGTGCTTGTTGTTGTTGTTGTTATTATTTTTTTATTTGGGGTCTTTGTCAGCTTGTTGCCGTGGAATGTTTTTTGTTTACCAATTCGTAAAAGTTTCACTGCCTGCAGATGCTGTGATGTGCTATCTCCACCTCCCTCTGCCTCTCTCTTTCTCTCTCTCCCTCCTTCTCTCTCTCTCTCTCTTGAAAATGTAACGGTGCTACAACTGGCTGTCTCCATCTCTCTCCCACTCAATGCGTTGTCATTGTGATCGATATTATTTGCCATTGTGGCTTAGAAATTGAAGCAGGTTCCCCCTCCCCCTCTTTAATTAACCGCAAACACATGTCTCTATCTCTCTCTCTCTGTCTCGTTCATCATAACGTTATATGTATAACGTATGCGCCGCGTCGGATGCTGTGAAAGTGAAATTGTTAACGCCAAAGCAAAAGCAAAGCGCGCAAAAAATGTTAACCAAGGTATTCCCCTTGTTTTTGTTGTTGCTGGCAGTGAAGGGGCAATTTACGTTTCATTTCGCTTTGTGGTATGTGCCCCAGCTTCAGCTTCGACTTCAGCTTCGGCATCAGCGCCAGCTCAGCCTCAGTTTACTTCTTTCTTTATATTTATTAAGTAACGTTTTTTCAGCTGCGATGACAACGTGTTTTTTCTCCTCGTAACGATTTCGTTTTTTGGACTAATCCCCGCTTAGCGGCGGGGGGAGGTTTAAGTGTACAAATAAAAATTAATATAAAATTTGATTACACGTATTTATTAGCCAATTTATAGTTACATTTTTAGCCGCAAACTAGCTGGAAAGTCGCGTGAAATCGCCGGTAGCAAAAGACTTAGGCAACGCCACGCACAAAAGACTTAGGCAACGAACGCGTGCAACTTGCAGCTGCCTGCCCGCAGCCTTGCCTCGCCGTGCATTATGCAAAATGGAGCAGACAATTTGGTTTTCTATGCTCCACTTTGGGCACAGTTTGGCGACAATTAAAAAGCGATAAGGCGCCCGCAGCCACAGCCGGAGTCAAAGCCGAAGCCGGAGCCTCAAATGAAAGTAAATTGCGGCATGCCACATGGCGCCGGCATTCCATTTACTCGCGATTTTCGCAAAAAGTCTCGCGCCTGTGCGTAGCACATGAAAGTAACGACATAACGAGATGATAACGCCGCGTAGGGAAAGTGAAAAGCGACGACAATCTGCATAAGCGATATGGCTATATACGATGTGTGTAGTATATATACAATATATACTAGTAGTAGTACTGACTGCCTTCGATGTGCTGTGTATGTTAAATGGAGCGTCACATGGCATGGCAGGGCAATTATGTTGGATTGTGTGGGCTGTGCTAGAGGGTCTTGAATATGGTAATCTATCACTGCATATAAGGTATTCCAAATTGTCTTCAATATGGGAATCTATCAATGCATATAAGCAATACTTAAATATAGCGATAAATGTGTGTAATCATTATTATATTTTCACTTTCAAAGTCTCCTATTTTGTTATTCCAAATAAAATGAGCAATTCTTGGAATTCAGGAATGTAATCTATACATAAAATGTAATCTATAAGTTCACCTTTGCACCTTTTACTTATCCGCCATCTTTTGCAGTTTCAACCTTCTGTATTGAGTTAAAACTTTCTGAAGCTTTAGTTCCTTATATGACTAAAGTATTTAATCTACAATTATTTTGTTCTTGAGTCTTATATATATTATGTATTATATTGTTTATTCCTTTTCAGATTCCTCTATTCATATATTTAGCTTTAGATTTTCGCTGGGTCTTAAGAAGATTTCTTGATACTATGTTGTCTTGTTGTCTACACTATACAGTAATCGGATGTCTTACTATGTTAGTGCTACTATTATATTTTCTTATATTATATAATATATATATATATATAATACATTATATTACTGTTATATTCTTTTGTTCTATATACGTATTAAATATTCTTAGTCTTATATTGTCTTGTTCTATATTGTTTTTATCTCTTTTCAACTTCAAAGTTTCATGCCTCAAGCTTGCTTAGTTTCTTACAATCACTTCAAGTTATAATAATCTTAAACTATACCATATAAAGTACATACATATACTTATGTGCATACACTATATACTCCATATACATATGCACGTATATTACATACTCCATAACCAAGTACTCATGATGATCAAAACATATTTAAATTTCCCACCATGTTGACCCATTAGATTTCTCCGCGGCTCCTGTCAACTTTGACAATAGGAGAGGAGGGAGAGGGGAGTGCAGCGGAAACTCGTTTCGAAGATGCCGCTAAACATGCCAAATGGCCGACAGAATGTGCCGTTAGTCAGGATCGAGCGATAAGCGACAAGTTAAACAACCGCTAAACAGCCAAGCCAAGGCAGCAACAACAACAACAACAAAAGTCAATGTAACGAGACAATTAGCATAATTTACAACTGGACTCCCCCATTCCCCTATTGTGTGTGTATGTCCCAGTGACAGTGTCACTCCCCCCCCTCCATTTACTTTCCATTTCGTTTAACGGTAAAATGCGGCAAAGAAACTCAGCGAAATTCGCGAATTCGCAGGCAATGTCCATGACATGGACATGGACACGGGACACGGGACAGCAGAGACAGCCTATGCAATGGAGCTGGTCACTGGGAACTTGGACATGAGCAGGCAGCGAGGCGGAACCGGTTTGACTCCTCTCTCCCCCCTTACTTCCCTTCTCTCTTCTCTTGGTTGAAAGTAAAAACTGAAAAGGGCTTGCACTTTCTGCCCAAGTGCAATGGATACGCGAAAGAAGCAGAAGAAAGCAGAAAGGGAGAAGAGAAAAGAGAGTGAGAGAAAGAGGTGGAGAGAGGAGGGACAGTGTGAGGCAAGCGACGACAGTGCAGCTGCCACACACATCCTCAACGTGGCCCCGACGTGCCGCAACGCATCGTTAAGTTGTGTGGCAGCTTCGACAACTTTGTCTCGACTGCAACGCCGCTCGCTCCTCTTCTCCTCCTCCTCTTGATCCCTCTCCTTCTTCTGCTCCCTCGCCTACTCTTCCTCCTTCCCTGTCTCATCTTACTCTGCCCCTGCCCCCTGCTCCACGCTGAGGCCGGTTGCATTTTGCTCTGAAATAATTAGTGACCCAATTTCTTGCCGCGTCGTCGACGTCAACGCTGGCGCGGCAGCGGCGTGTTTCGCTTGGCTTGGCTGCCGCAAAAATGCATGCAATTTGCTTGGCTTGACTTGGGTTGCAACAACGAGACAACAGCGAGGCAGCAGCAGCAAGTCAACTTGCCCCGCGCGGCGTTGGCGTATTTTGTGGCATGCAAAGAAAGTGGTTTTCATTTCTTTACAATTGCTGTCAGCGCGACTTGCCACAGTTGCAACCAGCAGGGGGGCAGAGACATTCATACATTCGTACAACACTCATGAGTACTACTCACAGTCAGACTCACATTCAGAGCGTCCACACTCGACTCTCGCTGAGTCCTAATGCGGCCCATTGATTTGCATGATTTTTCAGATTTTTCTTCACAATATTGATTGTGCTGTGGAGTGGGAAGTAGGAGAAGTGTGGTGAGGAAAGGAGGTGTGGCGCTGCGGGCTGCCAATGAGTTTTTGTGGTGTCAAACAAAGCCTAATCAATGCAGGCAGAAGGAAAAGGAAAACTCTCTCGCAAAACACTTTTCAATTCAATTCAATTTCATTTCAATTTCAATAATTATTGCAGTTCAATTTTAAATGGGAGGG
The DNA here is from genome assembly GCA_018904165.1 of Zaprionus camerounensis. Lineage (NCBI taxonomy): Eukaryota > Metazoa > Arthropoda > Insecta > Diptera > Drosophilidae > Zaprionus > Zaprionus camerounensis. Next base: position 10,381,824 of record JAEIFS010000742.1, read on the forward strand.
AGAGAGAGAGGGAGAAAGGGAAATAGACAGGGGAAGAGAGAAGGAAAGAGAGTGTAAAGTAGAAATGGCAGAAGACAGAAAAGGAAGGCAAGTAAAGTTAGAAAGAAGGTGGAGTTGCAAGTGTAAACAGTAGCAAAAGAACTAGATAGAGACGATCAGTTCTTGCTGCAACTAAAGCTGATTAACTGATTAGCTATAATTGTAGCTAGAATTCTTCTCTTCCCTTTTCTTTCCCTCTCTCTCACCACTCCTCTTCCTACTCCCTCTCCTCCTCTCTCTTTCATATCATCAGTTAATCAGCTCTAGTTATAGTTAATACAACTCACCCTCTTCTACTCTCTGTCTGTCTACTTTTATACCTTCTAGCAGTCTACTTCCCTCCTCCCTCTCTCTCTTTCTCTTTTTATATCTCTCTTTCATTTTTTTCTCGCTCTCTCTGCGTCTCTCTCTCTCATCTCAGTCTGTTTCTTGCTCTTTCTCCATCAAAATAGCTGCGTAATTGCATCCAAGGCATTCGCAGGCATTCTAAAGATTTGCTCGAGCTCTTATGAACTGATGCACCAGCAGCAGCAACTGTTGCTGGCAACTGGCAACTGTTGCCAGCACCTCATGCCAATGAAAGTTTATTGGGAAAAACTGCGTGAAAATTGCACAAGGCGGTCAAGAAAACAATTGCCGTTAATTTGAAATTGTCGCCAAGGCGCAGACAAGCAGCAGGGGGAGGCAGCTGCAAGGGGTGCTTGCTGGGAGTACTGCAGGGGGTGGCGACCAGGGGGTAAACCTGTAATTATATCGCTGCAAGTGGCGCAGCTTCTTTCACCTGCTAAGTGCGAGTGAGCTGCAATGTCTGTCTCTATCTCAGTCTCTATCTTAGCCTCTGTCTGTGTGATCCTATATGCCTTGGTGTGTTTGTCTGTGTGTGCGTGTGTATGCATGTGTTGTGCCTCAATGTAGTGTGGCTGCGTGTGTGCATGCGTGTGTACATTATGCCTGTGTGTCTGTGCGCCTGTGTCTGTCTCTCTGTCTGTCTGTGGAATCAATTAAAAGTATTGGCTGCCTTCTATGTTTGGGCAGATGACAAGTGCCAGCAACAACAACAGCAACAAGAGCAAACACAACAACAACAAATACAGCAACAACAAGAGCAACAGCAGCAGCAGCAACTCACTCTGCACTCGGTCCACGCTGCGTATGCGCAACCCACTTGGCACAGGCAGCTGCATCTAATGCCGCGTCTCTCTGCGTGCGTGCATGTGCAAGTGTGTGCGTGCGTGTGTGTGTGTGTTGGTGTGTGCTGTCTGCAGTGTGCAGCGAAATTGTTTTCATGTGCGCCACAAAGTGGAGCAGTTTTTGAACAAAGCAATTCGCAGATTAATCAAAGACGAGTTGCAGCTGAAGCTGCTCAGGCGCTGGCTCTGGCGCTGCCTCTGCCACTGGCGCTGGCGCTGCTAGCGTGGTTTATGCGCTGCAGCGTCGACGTCAACGTTGTCGGCAACTGAGAAGCGGCACAAGTCAATTTGAGACTTTCATTCGCGCGAAACGCGATGAAAATTTCACCAACTTCGCGACGACGACGCGTTGAGGAGGAGAACTCTTTGCGCCGGGCAACTGCAGCCAGTTTTGAGTCGTTGCAGCTTCAGTTCCACTTCCAGTGGCAGCTCCAGTTCCAGCCACAACTGCAGTTGCAACTGCACAAGCACCAGCAGCGGGTGGCAGCGACGGCGACGGCGACGGCGGCGCCTGCCAAAACGCTTTGGCTTTGGCGATTTATGCAAATGAAGCCAATGAAAAAGATGCCGCTGCTTCACGCCTCAGCGATGAATCCGCTAAGTCTCTTTCTCTGTGTGTGTGTGTGTGCATGTGTGTTTGTGTGTATGTGTGATGTGTGTACTCTGTGTGTGTTTGCTTCTCTTTTGTTATTAATAATTTCCGCGTAGTGCACGCGGCACAAGGCGAAGCGTCGACGAAAGTTGAGCGTCGTCTTCGTCTGCTTTCTTTCGCTCTTCAATAATAGGCAAATACACACATACACACACATGCCACACACAAACACATGCACACAAACTCGCATGCCACATAAGCCGAAATCACTTTGCTTTTCTTTCCCAAATGTTGCAACGCTTTTGTGCGCAATTGGAGCTCGAGTTGAAGTTGGTTTGGAGTTGCTGGTTTTACAGCCAGCCTGGTTGACTGCACCGAGAATGATCGACAGTGGGGAGGGGGAAGAGCGAAGGGGTGAGGAGTGACGATCAGCTTAAGCAGCTTAATTATGCAGCAGCAGCTTGAATTGGTTTACTTTTGCCAGCGGGCAGCAGATTAGAGATCTTATGTGAAGTATGATATTCCTGTTATGCGTCTCTCGGCTTGAAGTAATCTTACAATATGTGTCAAAATATATGGCATACATATATATTTTATATATTTGAATATTTAATTTGGATGTCTAAGAAGTTTTGTAACTGTTTTCTATACCAATTACTTTACCTACTAAAATAAATAGTAGTTTCTATTCCTTTTATAACATTATGCTATGCATTAATCTATAAAGAAACTAATTACTTGTGTTCACTCTGAATATATCAGTACTATATTATTTTAAGCTCAATGTATACTTCCTATAATATTTCTCATGTATTTTTAGTTGTTTAATAATAAAGTAATCCATGTTTTCTATCCTTATTTCATGCTCAATTTGTTTGGATATTATTATTTATCCCACATGTTTTAAATATATCCTGTTTCATAGTATGATTTGTTGCCATTTCGTTACAATATTATAAATCTATCCAATATTTTCCCAATTAACATATTTCTAGTTCTATTGTTTATTTCGTAAATCTATTCTTTATAAAATCTAGGAAATGTTGCAGTGTTCATTCCATAGTTATCTTATTATTTCAATATATCATCTTTGGCTAATAAAATGATTGTCACAATTCCTTTTCTGCTAAATATTTCTTTAGGTTTTCTTCATCGCCTCTCTTCTTCTTTGGAGTTATATATTTATATATTGTTATACACTTCACACAATTTATAAAAGTTGTTCGACACATTCAGAATATGTATTTCAATGCACTTTCTTCCCGGACTCATCATCATCTTCTTCATCACTCCATCTTACCTGCACTCAGTGATAATCACAAGTGTATTTTTAATCCCTTTAGCGAACTGCGGTCGGTTTGCAGCCGTAGGCGTGGGGGGGGCGTGACGAGAATGGCACAGCGGCTGAACTGAAACTGTTCGAGTTGTTTGAGTTTGCACTAAGTGAATCTGGGAGCAGAGCGAGTTGTGCTCGAGGTTTGTTCACGCACGATTAATCGATAACAAGGTCGATTGCACACGATCAGTTTGAAGGGCGCGCGACGAGGACGAGTCGAACTACGAATCGGATCGGATCGGTTATTGGATGCACTGCAGCAGCCTGGTCGACTCTCGACTGACTACACTCGACTCTGGCTGAGAGGCTGAGACAACTCGTCGCACACAACGTTGAAATGAAAATGCGGCCCGGCCATATCGCTAACCAAGATTTTATATCGCGTGAAAGTTTTGACCCCTTTCCGACGTCGACTCTCTCGCAGTGCGCTCGAGCGCAGAGAGCGACAGTCAAGAGAGAGAGAGAGAGAGAGAGAGCAAGTGAGAGCAACGTGTAGAAGAACACGCTATTTTCGGGCGAAACCCGAAGACGAAGCCGAAAACGAAGCCGACCCAGACGAAGGCAACTTTTCATTTCAGGCCGCTTTCTGCGCGCAGCTTTTTGGCAAGCAGCGACGTCGACAGCGACTGTGGCAGCGACTGCGACGCCATGTCAAGGTAACTGATGACGTCGGCAGCGATTGCCTAATTCGATTGTTATTCACAAAGGGATGCGGCTGATTCAGCTTAGGCGAAGAAGCTAACGGCACTTGGGGCACGTTCACGTTGCGAGTGCGACACGTCGCGACATGTTGCTCATTATTCTGCTCGATGCATTGGAAAATTGAATTATGGCAGTGCGCACCTTATGTAATCGCTAATGATATAATTGAGGGACTTCTACTCCCCCTTTAACCCTTCCCCTACCCCTTCCCCTTGTGAGGTGACCCATTCAAACTTTGCTGTGACCTTTGTCACCTGCCTAGCGGAAATAAATTAATTTGGTATTTAATTCGGTATTATTTAGTGCATTGTTTATTTGACATCGCTTTGTCTAGCAGCAAGTTCGTTGCCTAAGTCTTTGTCAATGAACAAGTTTGTTGCCTAAGTCATTGTCTAGAAGTAAGTTCGTTGCCTAAGTCTTTTCATTATTAGCATTATAAAGTGAGAAAACTTTTCAATAGAAAACATTTAATTTGATTTAAATGAAAGTTTAAGAGGTTTGTTAAGACCTATGCATACAAGGATTGAGATTTGATGACTATAACACGATGCTTCATACATATTATGAAATAGTTAAATTAATCATGATATGGATATAAATAGATAAATAATAAATATTGATTATATTATGACACATTGTACAAATATGGAAATTTTAAAATAATGCAATACTATATATTATCGTAGATCGTATCGTACAGTAGACTTTCCCAATTCAGCTCCTAATGCAACATATTTTACAACTGATTCATAAGTAACGCAAGTCTATCTTTCATTTCGTACAAGTAAGAGATGCGTCACATGCTGCATATAGCAGAGTTTCCCAAGACTCCTTTCAACTAATTATAGAAATTATAATAAACATTCCCAAGTTCGAAATTGCGTGCGTTTTTGAGTTTGGAAACCTACATTTATCTCAGCTCCCGCAAAACACTTTCAGTTATTTCGCGTCAAATTAATTGGGCAAACAACTTTGCGCTAAATTTCGCATTTGCAAACAAATAATTCAACCATCGATTTGCCCGATTGAGCCGAAATCGGCCAAGTACTTCCCCATTACCCCCGCCATGAAGCATTTCGACAATCAGCGCAATTTTCGATGATGAAATGGCACAAAAATTTGTCGTAAAGAAAACAAGAAAGAAGTTGAAAAGAGACGAACGAAGTGAAATGAAAATGCGCCGCAATTTGCAAGCCAAATTCGAAATGCGAAAATGGCCAAAAACAACAGAAAAACAGCTAAATAAAGTAACCAAATATATACAAGAAGAAAAAGATAAAGAAGAAGAAGGGGTTAAGCTGCGTGAACTTTCATTTGCGCGTGCGTCCCGGATCGGCGCCTTGGCTACCCCAGAGCGATGACAGCATTGACAGAGCCCAAAGCAATGTCCAAAGCAGAGTCCAAACCGGGCACACGATGGGACACACCCGCAAGAAATCGAAAGTTCCGTCATGGTTTCCATTTCATTAAAGGTATTGGGCATTGTTTATCACTCTTTGCTGTTATTGTTGTCGCATGGCGGATCCGGTGTGATTCACGCACTCATGAGCCCAGCTCCGATGACGTTGGTCCCCTGACGCCTACCTACGTTTCGGCGTTTGTTGAGCTAGTCTCGAATTAACTCGGAATTGGAATCGGAGCCAGAGTCGTAATTGGGTCAGGGACGTGCTCGGCATGCTAATCGAGTTATGTGCTTACACCCGTGTGACGCACAATCATTTCGATTGCGAGATGTTGCAGGCATGTCTGGTAGCTACGGGCAGGTGGCCAGAGGGTTCTTGAAGGTTGAGACCATTATGGGGTGTTAGGTTGTGCCATAATAAGGGTGTTTGTTGATAAAAGAGTAAGAGTAAAAGTTGGATATACAGAATTGAGTCAATATTTAGTATAATGTGGGGATCACTACGGTGTTTAAAAGATAGGAACTCTTAAGATGATCTCCAACACAAAATTTAAAGCTGAAGAACTTAAAAATGAGAAGTACAGTTGTGTCTGATCCTGCAAAAATTAGCTAAGGACGTACATTTAGGTAGAAAATGGAATTATAAATAGTAATAAGTTATGTTAAGCCTTAGATCATTTTTTCAGGAACTTCAGAACTGAAAATCGTCCAAATATAAAGAAGAATAATGTGTAAAGTCATCAAATAAAGAATAAAATAGGTAAAAATTGAGTTATATTGTGGAATAGGTTGGGCTACGTAGATCTATCCTTAATCGGCACCAAATCAAACTAACCTTAACGAATTTTAGTACAACCAACTCCCATTAAGATATATCACAGCACCAACTGCCAGCACTCCTCAGTCCCCGCCAATAAATAACCCATAAAATACCATATCATATTCACAATACAGCTAATTTTTCACACTTCATTTTTTCAGCAGTAGCATTTCGAATGGAAATGAAGATGGAAATGGAAATAGTGAAACGCAAAGAAAAACTGATATCTCAGACTGATACTATCGCCCAGACCCAGACTCAGACGCGCTACAGTTACAAAGGGGGATCGACTTGGGGCTCGCGGCTTTTTGTTACAATTCATGTGGACAACAGAAACCAGTTATATGACTGCGTTTTGCACAATTTGCTGGGTCTCTCCTCATGCAGTACCTCTTGCTGGTATAACGGGGCTTGAGCTTGAGCTTTAGCTCAGTCATTGTCTATAAACAAAAATAATGTGACTTATTGTGACCGAGAGAGAGAGAGAGAGAGAAACAGTAAGAAAGAAAGACCGCCCCGACCGACCGATGTCAATCATTATGCAAGTTCGTTCGGTCAACGCGCCGGGCGAACTTCACTTTCCTTTTCTTTTGTCAGCCTTGCGTCTCTGATCGTCTTTTATCTTCGCTTCTTCTGTTTTTCGTGCCGTTTTTCCGTTACTGTCGTCGGCCCTTGATTGCATGTGGCTTCGATGTGAATATGGTGGGGCAGCCCCTGCATATAGACAATGAACTCTGATCAGAGCTGCGGATTCGGCGTCAATAGCTGTGATTACTTTTGCTGCCATAATTATGGCAGGGCGCCAAAGCAGATGCAACGGTTTTTATAGCAGGCAGCGAATTGAGAGATCTGCAAGTTTTACGAAAAAACTAACTGTACTTACTTAAGAGTTATTAATGTATTGTAATATATTCTAGTAAAAGTAATAGTTGGATATGTATAAAAAGAAACAGAAGTAGGCGTGGTAAATCATAAAAAAGTCATACATTAACTTGGCTAGCATAGTCATAATTTCTTGCTTAATATCTGTAATTGTCACATATCAATCTCTTTCAGCTGTCATAATTTTGACAAAAACCGATTAATTTTCTCTGGGAATGACTTTTTTTATGGGATTGACTCTAGTTTTATTGTAGTTTATTGTAGTCTTATAAATTTCAAAATTGTCGACCTTTTGAAACTTGAAATTTGACTTTTAACTCTCATGAGTTTCTTTAAATACATCAGATTATCGTGTAGTATAACATTTTCAACAAGATTCTATTGCCTTGATTGATTTATTATCAAAATTTGTCAACTTCAAATGAGTTAAATTTTTTCGTTTTTAATCAAGCTTTACATTAATATCTTTTTATATTTTTTAATTTTTCTTTTCAGACTCATGTTTCCCACTTCTCATTCTCAAATTTCTCGCAGTGCACTGTGTTATTGTAATTGATTTCTCAGTGTGCAAACTTCTTTTTTTTCTTGTATTTTTTGACTGCTTCGCCCTTTTAGCCGTTTTTGTCTGCATAAAAAATGCGGCTTAATTATTGTTTTATGCATATGAAGGAGGGGTGTGTGTTGACCGAGTGTATGAGAGTGTGTTGCCTCTATGTGTGTTGTTGTTGTTGCTTTGAGCCTGACTCATGCGCCATATATCACTTTCACTCGCCAAATCGCCCAGGCAAAATCTCAATTGAGGCGCCAAAACGGGCACCAAAACCAGACATGAATAGGCCGAAGTGGGCGTGGCCATAGACAAGGAGCAGCAGCAACAGCTGCTCGAGTCTTTAGCCTTTTACGGAACTGCAATATCAGCAGAGCTGCACTGAGATACTCCCAACTCTGAGTCGGCATTGAAGATCACATTGAGATACTCCCAACTCCAGTCTACCCCACAGCAACCCCAGCTGGCGACCTTTCTGGAAAGCGCTTAGCCGCGCCTATTGCATAAGATCTGTTAGCCATAAGTTGGTAAGATGTAACTAGTGGATTTCTAAGGCCCGCTCGAGAAATGCTTTTGCTTTGTTTGCACTGAATTTCGAATGCGTATTGATTCAACTTATTTCGAAATGGCTGAGCCGATTGTGTGTGTATCTTTTTAGCTTAGACTAAAGATTTTCACTTTCGTTCGTAAAGATATTTACAGATATCTCATACACACTCGCACACACACACACACGCAGACAGACACACACAGAGCAGTCTGAGGCGTATGCAAATTAGCCGCAAACGACGACAACGAGGCGCAGAAATACCGCAAGTGGCCAAAAAGCTCAATCTGTGCTACAGATTCGAGAAGAGCTAAGCGAGGGTACCCAACTTTGAATCTGTATATGTTTATGTGTGTGAGTGTCTGTGTGTGTGTGGTAGGGGCAACTAACAAGCAACTACTACCTGCATACGCAGACCGACAAAACAGTTAACAGTTTTTTCCGCTTCTTTTTTTTGGCAAATGAAAGAGAAATTCGTGAGGAAGAGGAAGACGAAAACTTTATATGCTAATTGGTAACTAAGAAGAAGAAGAAAAATATGAACTGATCTGCGGAGTGTAACCCCCAACATCTAAAGGCAGGTGAGTGAGAGGAATTAATGCCTAAACGCAGCTGCAGCTAATTAAAGTGCGGGATCTTAAACGAATTGCAGGCGAAGAAACTAAGCTATGCTAATGTTATTTAGTATATATAAACACATATGTATACATAATGATTTAATGATATCATGCAATGACTGATGGTGACTGTTGTTGCTGATATCGATCAATCTAACGAGGTTATATTCATTAAATTTTGTATACATATACTACATGTTATTATCTTAGAAATATCAATCTATTTGTTTAACTATGTCAGTATAGTTTGATATACAATATAATATATTACACATAAGATAAATCTTACCATCTTAGAGTAACTACAGTTCGTCAACTAATTCTCATCTTCTGTGCTTTATTTATAGAAATTCATTATGAATTTGACTAGCAGAAGCAGCTGTAAAATAATCTGCCGAAATGTCCAAAACATTCGCCACTTTCTACGGCGCCTTCTTCAAAAGGTCTCGCGAGAGTAGGATGCGCAAATGTTGCGCAACTCAGCAGAGTGTCTGAAAGACTTCACGCAGCGATGCATTAATCAAGGCAAGCTGATGATTATGTGTGTCCAACAGCCCTCCCCGCTCCCCTCACCGAGAATCGCGGTGAAAAGAGCTTGAGCTATTTGACACCTATTAAAATGTTTTGGTTTTGGTTTTTGGCTTCGGTCCCGACTTTGTTTTTTATTAGCTTTTGCTTTCGTTGCCCCAAAATATTATTAATTAAATATTAAATTGAAAAATCTAGCAGGGGAAGTCAGCTTTAATTGTGTTTTAATGTTGTTTATGCCTAAAACGGATAAATATTGCTCAGTTTGGTTTGGTGTGGGGGGTTGTGAAGGCTGGTGGGGGGGTGCCTTGTTGGGAGCTGTCATTAGGGTACCGCACCGGGTTACTTAATGACCCTAAGCCAAAATGTTTTTAGCTTGAAACTGTGAAAGAGAAATGAGAAAGAGATGCGGAGAAAGCATCGTTGGCGTCTCCAAACCAAATCGAAGCGAGCCAAGGCGAACCAAAGCGAAGCAAACCAACTGCAACAATTCGCTAACTCAGCAACAAAATCAACAACAACAGCGACAAGCAGAACAGGTGAAATATTTACAAACATGTGCGTGCATGCATGTGTGTGCCAGTGTGTGTGTGTGTGTGTGTGTGTGTGTGTGTGTGCGAGTCTGGGTATGCAAATGCGTTTTGGGTGATTATTTTCGATTGTCTTGTAGTTGTTAACGGTCAAAATTGAAGACAGGCAGACAGACAGAGACAGACAGCCTGTCTAGAGTTGTCTATTAATTCGAAATTGTTCACGCTATGCGGCCTTAATGAGCTTACATTCGAAAACCCTAATGAAAATGCGCACATTTGTGTGTCAATTGCAGTGCTTGCTGTAAGTAAAAGTTTTAGTAAATGCAAAATTGTTTTATAAACACTTCAAATGGCAGCAGCTTAACGAAGCTGGTGCCGTGCTAAGTCAAGACACAAACCTGCCTTGCTTAGCAATGTCAACTTAACGTAGCTAAGTCAGCGCTGCCAACTTAACCGGTGCTGCCAATTGTTCCTATAATATCAGCTGTGTTGTGTTTCGCGCCAAATTCAGCTAGCGAGCGGTTTGTGTGTGTGCATGTTCAACTGCATCGTTGATTTTTTATTTATTCTTATTCAAGCAAATTGGTGACCCAATAAAAAATGAGCGAGACTGTTGCAGAAAATGCAACAGTAGCAGAAACAGAGAATGACTCAATGGAAAAACTGCAAATCGACGAGGAAGACGAGAAAAATGCATCGGCAGAAGATTTCTTGGGTGGCAAATCGTTATTGATGTCGGACAGCGAAGACGATGAGACGCCAACAGGCGCAGGTAAACAAATATCGCCCAAAAAGAAAGTGAAAGGCACAAAGGAGGCCGAGATGCAGATGGAGGTACCAGAGCAGGCTGAGGCAATGGAGGACGAGACTGAAATGACGAGAAGCCTCCATAAGCCCAAGAAGAAGATATCAGCAATCATTGACTCTGAGAGTGCGGAGGAACATGACGCGGGTGGAACAACTGCTATGCAAGAGGAGGCTAATGAAAGCAGCCAAGAGAAGGAACAGGAGATGGATAAACTGTCAAAGACCACGTCCAAAAAGAAAATATCTACAATTATTGACTCTGAGAGTGAGGAAGACCAGCCTAGCAATAAAAGCTCCAAAGCAAAGCCCAAGAAAAAGATATCCGCCATCATTGACAGCGACAGCGAAGAGGAGCAACAGGTGCAGCAAGGAAAGAAGCACAGCAAGCAAAAGAAAGAGAGCAAGAAGCAGTCTAAAGAGAACCAACAAAGAATGGACAGCGACGAGGAGAACAGTGCACAGTCAAGCGATGAAGATTCAAGCAGTGGAGCACAAAAGAAACTAAAAGGTATTGTCGATTCAGAATCCGAGTCAGACAGCAGCAATGCTGATGAGCCAATGGATGAGCCAGAGCAGAGTAATGCTCCAACAGACAAGTCTAAGAAGTCGAAACCAATGCGGGTAAGTGTGTCCAAATAAAGCATATTACCATAAAGTAATCACCCTTTCCCTGCAGGCCTCAGCTAAGAAGGCACTGGACGATATGCAGGCCATACAAAGCGAGCAGCAGCGACTGCATCGGGAGGCTCACATCAGTGTGCCCTACCATCAGCCCAAGCCGCGCACGCTGAAGGAGTTCCTTAGCCGAAGAACCATCAACAAACCGATGGAGCTGGCCTTGGCAGGTGGAAGCCCAATGCCCAGCAAGAAAGAGCCCAGAAGATCGCTGGCTCTGCGCATGAACAGTGAGGAGCTGCAGGCATATGCGTAAGTACTACTAGGACCACTTGGGCAGCTAAGTTGGTGGAACTTAAACCACTCTCCATTTCTGCAGCAAACTGATGGATGAGCGCGCTAAGGAGGCGACAGAGTTTTTCAAATCTGAATCAGAGCATGAAGACGACAATGAGGAAAAGGAGGGGGAGGCGCAGGTGGATGAGCCAGGTGTGCTAGATGCCGTAGCAGAGGCCGCAGAACAGCCGGCAAAGGCAGCCAGTGAACTTGACGTTGATGGCACTTCAACTGTTCCAGAGATGATGGCAGAAGATGCAGCTGGCACTGAGAGTGAATCCATAGTTGAACCCTCCCTGGTGGCAGCGTCACCCACAAAGACAGTGCTCGTCACTGAAGTTGTGGAACTGCCCAAACTGGATTTGAGCACATTGTCGATAACGCCTCCTTCCAAGCCAGCTACTCCACGTATAAGTGAAGCAATTCGGCGATTGAGAGACGAGAAGAGCAGCGATGTGAGTCCCTCGTTGAAGGGAGATGCCAACATGGTCATTGACCTGGAGACGGGCGACATGTTTGCTAAGAAACCAACCGGAGTCGATGACTTGCTGCAGCGTCTGATGAAGACCCGCGAGGCCAAAAAATACAAGACGACGGAGACAGTCAAGTGAGTAGAAGAAAGAGGAGAGTTAACCAGAAGATTAATCTAATGGATATTATTTATTTCTTTGTAGTATTCTGTCCACTTCACATGGCAAGTTGGAGATGTCCAAGGTGAACATACATCTGCACGAGGAGGAACCTGTCAACAAGGAGCAGAAGCCAGGCGCAGCTTACATTAAAATGCAGGAGCACCTCAAGTCGTTGATAACCAAGAAGCGCATGGAGGAGATGCGCAAAAAGAAGGCCGAGGAGGAGGAGGCTGAAAATGAAGAGATGGATGTGGATGAGGAATACGAACCGGATGAGAAGCCATGCAAGAGTCAAGTGGTTGTCAATGAGGACGAGGAGATTGTCGATGAGGAAGTAGACGAAGATGCAGATGCAGAAGAAGAAGAAGCGAAAAATGGAGACGAGACAGTTGCTGCATGTGCAGAAGAAGCAGAGCAGGAAGGTGATGAAGAGGAAGATAAAGAGGAACTAGATGTGGAAGCCTCAAGCAGCAGCGAGGAAGAAAGCGAGCCAGAGGAAGAGGCTACGCAGACGCAGGGCAAACGTAAAAATCGTATTATACGCGCATTCCAAGATGACAACTCCGACGACGATGACATGGACTTGCTGCAGACACCCAAACAGAGCACAGTAGCTCCGCTTACAGCCAGCCAACTCCAGTTATCCGCCCAGAAGCTGTTCGATGCCGAAGTTGAACGGACGGCCAGCGACGAAGAGAACGAACTGCTCGGTCTGTGCTCGGGCAGGTTCACGCAAGCTCAATCATCAATAGCAGCTTCGACTGGAGCACTGATCAGTCAGATTCCCATAACACAAGCACCAGAAAGCAGTCAGGCGCCAGAAGAGCTGGAGGCGCTTTGTTCAGGCACCTTTGAAACTCAGCCAGCCCCTCTGCCTGAGCCAGCAACCAACAAAATCGTGTCATCCGACGATGAGGCACCAAAACAATCGGAGGAGGAAGAGAAACCACGACAGAAGAAGCTCACCAAGAAAAGGCAAAAGAAGAAGGCTAAGTTGGGATTCTCTGACGACGAAGAAGAAGAATCCTCTGAGGAGGAAGGGGAACAACAAGAGAAAAGCGATACAGAAGAAGCGGCCGAGGAAGTGCCCGAAACGTTTGTTGACTACGATTCCGAGGAGAATGAAGTTGTGGTCCAAATGACCAAGAAGGATCGGAAGTTGCGTGCTGCAAACTTCGTGGAAAAGGAAGCCGAACTATCAGAATCCGAATGGGGCTCAGCTGATGAGGATGAAAAGAACATGGACAAATATGATATAGAGCTGGGCGACGAAGAGGAATTCGATCGGGAGAAACTGCAACACGAGCTGGGGCAGATTCATGCGTAAGTAGAGATAACAAGTTGACAGAGAGTATTCCTCTCACTTTTTATATCCCTTTAGGCGCAAAATGCTGGACAAAGACATCAGAGAAGTGCGCCAGATCCAGGAGATGCTCTTTGAAGACGAAGAGGGTGCGGTGCGGCAGCGACAGTTTCGTTGGAAGAATGCTGAGAACGCAGGCTTCAGCTTGGACGATACTCGCAACGCGAATGCCGATGCTGACGCAAACGAGGGCAGTGGCGACGAGGAGAACGAGCATTTGTGGCGCAAGATTCGTTACGAGCGAGAGCAGTTGCTACTGGAGAAGGGTTTAAAGGGGGTAAGCATGAAGTCTTTCTTCTCTAAACTGCAGCAGAGTTCTGACATGACTTTGATTCCAGGATGCAACTGCCAACAGCCCTGCACCTCTGTCACCAGCTGTGAACAACTCCAATGTAGCTAGCGGCGCGGTGCGCAAGCTTACCATAATCACGGCCAAAAAGACAACGGTGGAACTAAAGAAGAGCTCTCCGTTCCTGATCTCGAAGAGCGTGAATGCAGCGCAGAAACAGCAGGCTGTGCGTGGTTCCTTTCTGGTGCGTGACAAGGATACCCTCAACAAATTGGCTGGTCTGACCAAGAGCGGGGCAGGCGATGTAGACGGCACAGCAGGAACTGTGAACGTTAAATCAGTCAAGGGCAAGAACTTTGTATTCGCCACGCTAACCGAGGAGGAGCATGAGGTAGGACTGATTGCCTATTGAAGAGTTTATCCCTCATTTCATTATAATCCCTTTTCCTTTACAGAGCCAGAAGCGCAAGGCGGCGGATTTGCTTAACAGCAGCAGCGAGACGGGCATGAATTTCATGAAGAAGCCACGCGTAGAGCCGCGTCGGGAAAAGTGCCTTATCGATCAGTTACTTTAGTGTGGGCAATAGATTTCTACTTAGCAATAATTAAATAATTTTAATTAAATATTAAGTATTTTTTACACATTCAAAAAGTCTGCCATATTGCGTTTTAATCATTTCACCCATTGCCAACACTGAGCAGAGAGTGCAGCAACCCCTGTGCGCGTCTTACAACACTGTGTCGCTCTCTCGGGTATAAATAACAAAACGAACTCAACGAAAACAACAAAAACAACAAAAAACGCGCAGAGAAGCGCAAAAGTTGTTAAAGCAAAGTCAAATCTTGTCATTATTACTCATTGCAAGGCATAAACGCGAACACAATTACTGTCCGAAGGGGCTTGGGAGTGCAAACAATCAAGCAACAAACTGGCAGCGACGTCCAGACGAGCGCAGCAACTGTTTGCCTCCAGAGCTGCTGCGAGTTAATCTAATCTGGCTGTGGTGCTGAGTCTAGCGTGGCGAATTGTCGTTTGAATTTACGTTGTGCCGGTCAATCAATCAGTCAACAGCTGCACGAAGACGCCGCTGGACGTGTCTCCCCCGCAGAAAACAGAAAAACAGCAACAAAATGGTGGCACAATCGAAACTTGGCCAGGTTTTCAGCTATCAGAACTGGGTGCATGCCGTCTCTGGCGCAGCCGTAAGTGAATGTCTTCCCGAGGGCAAAAGTTCAAATTCCAATTGTGGCAAATGACTAATAAATTATTCAATTCCACACACAGGGCGGCTGCATTGCCATGAGCACCTTCTACCCCCTGGACACAGTGCGCTCGCGTCTGCAATGTGAGTTCCTTAGCTTGGCTAATCTTCAAATAACTTCGCGATAAGATTCCCAATTCTAGACCAGTTCAAATTCCATTCACTTAGCGTTTAATTTGATACAATTTGATAAGGTGCGCTAATCCGATTTTTTGACTTTCCCATTCTCTCTATTTGCAGTGGAGGAGAGCGGCGAGGTGCGCAGCACCAAGCAGGTGATCAAAGAGATCGTGCTCGGCGAGGGTTTCCAGGCGCTCTACCGAGGACTCGGCCCAGTGTTGCAGAGTCTGTGCATCTCGAATTTCGTCTACTTCTACACATTCCACGCCCTCAAGCTGGTCGCCTCAAACGGTCAGCGCGGACAGCAGAGCGCATTCAAGGATCTGCTGCTGGGCAGCATTGCCGGCATCATCAATGTATTCACAACAACGCCGTTCTGGGTGGTCAACACGCGGCTGCGAATGCGCAATGTGGCCGGCACTTCGGAGGAGGTCAATAAGCACTACAAGAGTCTGCTGCAGGGACTCAAGTATGTGGCCAAAACGGAAGGCCTTGCTGGTCTCTGGGCAGGCACGATTCCCTCGCTGATGTTGGTCTCGAATCCGGCTCTGCAGTTTATGATGTACGAGCTGCTCAAGCGGAATATCACAACATTTACGGGCAGCGATATGGGCAGCCTGGGATTCTTTGTGATTGGTGCCATTGCCAAGGCATTCGCCACTGTGCTCACCTACCCCCTGCAGCTGGTGCAGACCAAGCAGCGTCATCGCACAAATGAGGCGACGAATGGACCATCGACCTCGCAGCAGGCGGCAGGCAGGCACAAGACACCAAGCATGCTGGAGCTGATGGTCAGCATATTGCAGCACCAGGGAATCGCTGGTCTGTTCCGCGGCCTTGAAGCCAAAATCCTGCAAACAGTGCTAACGGCGGCGCTGATGTTTATGGCCTACGAGAAGATCGCCGGCATGGTGAAGCTGCTGCTGAAGCGAAACGCTTGAGAGGCTCTTTCTAGTCTAGAAAAACTATATTAGTTTAGATGTAGAATGGATCATGACACAGCTAAGGAGATGGACGCGGATATGGAAGCAACGAACACACAGACACACACACTCCAAAGTTAGCTTTTAAGCGGAATAAGAACTACGTCACAATTAAACAAAATTTAAAGTATTCATTTTATTAGTTCTCAGCGGCGAGTGCAACTGCCTCAGTCACCTTTGTCGTAATCTCGTCGGGTTGTGGCTTCTGCTGCTCCTCCTTCTCAGACTGCTCGCTGCCTTCTGACGCATTCTTCTCTGTCTTTTGTCCACTGGGATTTGCTAGCTCCGCCAGATTGTACTTCTTACAGTCCAGGTAGTTCTCGATGACGCTCAGCAGGCACCAGCCACGCAGCACCTCAACAATGATGGACTTCTTGGCATGATGCAGATCAACTTTGTTGCCAATGTTCTTGGAGTTCACCAGCTCGGCAAGCTCTTTGATAATGTGATCACGTTTGATTTGCTGGTTGTAGCGATGATTAAAGATAATCCCGTATGTTGTGGCCTCCTTGAGGAAGTGTTTGTCGAATAACGCGCCAGCTGCATTGATTATGTCCGGCATGTTGGCCTTGCACACTGCCTCGATGGGCACCAGGCGAAGCACAAAGCGTGACATCGCTTTGCCCGTTGCTGTTATATCATCTACAATGTGCTTGCCCAGCTTTAGAGGATCCTCCAGTTGAGTGCGTATAAACAAACAGTTTGTGGTGCCTGTGTCCACGTTTTGGAATCGAAATTGGCGTTTACTTTTTGCCTCACGGCATTTAGCAACAGCTGCATCCAGATCATCGTCATCAGAATCGGTTTCAGCTGCTTTGCTGGCTTCTGTCTCCGTTTTACTGGCAGCCTGGTCTTCCTCCGGCTGTGTCTCCGGTCCGAACAGCTCGTCTGCGTAATGATTGAGCAGGTTGTAACATTCACGCACGCATGCCTTCTCGTTCATGTTGCAGGTGACCAGGAAGCCGCGTTGGCCCACCTGAAGCACCTGCTTCTTGTGCTGCTGGAAGTATTTCTTCTTGTTGTGCTTGAATTTGTTATTATTAACCATTTTCGATTTCTTGCTGACAGGTTCCATTAGAAACTTGGAATTATTTTGGTTGCCGGTCGGAGTGTGACCAAAAATAAAATAAAAGCGATAAAAAATACCAAACCCCAAAACGTGCTCAGCTCTTTGGTGTTGCTCAACACTGTCAGCTGATTTTAAACTTATGTGAGATGTAAACAAAACTCAAGCTCTTTGCGTCGGTTATGGCTGAGCTGGAGGAATCTATTTTAGAGCTTGCGCAGTTGCTGCCACGCTTTGTGGACATTGAGAAGCTCTTGGAGCACGAGCTGGAAGCACGTTATATACTTAAGAGAGCTGCAGACCATCTACAGAGTTTGCTGATCAGTCGTAATAGAGATGCAGAACAGGAGGAGGAGGTGGCTTATCTGTTGATCGCCTTGGTGGACAAACAATGGGAACGCATACATAGTGGTCACTTCAGCAACGTGCCACTCACCATACGCAAAATATATGCTCTGGGCTGTTACTATAAGGTGAT
Organism: Zaprionus camerounensis; assembly: GCA_018904165.1. Classification (NCBI taxonomy): domain Eukaryota; kingdom Metazoa; phylum Arthropoda; class Insecta; order Diptera; family Drosophilidae; genus Zaprionus; species Zaprionus camerounensis. Next base: position 10,399,510 of record JAEIFS010000742.1, read on the forward strand.
AACATAAGAGAGTAATTAGCTGTAATTATTAAAAGTCCTAATTCCTTCTCTCAGTAGATCTTCTTTCTGCTCTTGGAGAGCAACACACTGGAGCAACGAGCACAATGCAGTATTATTCTGGATGAAGCACAGCTACTGGGCTGCACTGAGGATCTCTACGACAAGTGTGTTGAACTGAAAGCGGCGTTCATGAAGTTTCTGGACGAAGACGAATGCAAAACGCATCCAAAACGACTGCCCGTTTTGACAGCTGTGGACCGACGCAGCGCACACTGTGATATACCCCAACTGGATGCACCTAGTCTAACAGAATTCCGCACAAGATGCTATCAACAGCTACAGCCTGCACTGCTGTTCAACACGATTAACCATTGGCCTGCGCTGAGCAAATGGAGAGATTTGAATTATCTGCTTGAAGTGGCCGGCAATCGCACTGTGCCAATTGAGATTGGCTCGAACTATGCGAGCGATGAGTGGTCCCAGCAACTGGTTAAACTGCGTGACTTCCTGTACAGGCAATTTGGCGATGATGAACAGAATGAACAGCAAGTGGAATACCTGGCGCAGCATGAGCTCTTTGCACAGATACCCGCTCTCAAGGCGGACATTTGTATACCCGACTATTGTAGTGTAGGCACATGCCCTGGCGATGTAGACATCAAGGCTTGGCTTGGGCCACGCGACACCATTTCACCCATGCACACAGATCCGAAGCACAATCTGCTTTGTCAGGTATTTGGCAGCAAGCGCATCATACTCGCCTCGCCGGCAGATACAGAATATCTTTATGCACACGAAAACGAGTTCCTGGGCAACACGTCACGCATTGATGCAGCCAAACCGGATCATGAATGTTTCCCCTTGCTGGCCAAAGTGCACTTCCAAGAGCTGCTACTGCAGCCAGGGGATTGCCTTTATTTACCCCCCAAATGGTGGCATTATGTGCGCTCTGAGACGCCAAGTTTCTCTGTTAGTTTCTGGTGGGAATGACGTCATCCCATCAGATATGATGTGTACTAAGGTGATTCATTGATTTCGCATTGTATTTCGTGTATTAATAAGTTATAGAGTTATTTATTGTGTAGCCCACTAAATGTTCGCTGACTGCGGCAAACAAAAGATTAACAATTAAAGATTTCTAATACATATTGAACTTGATACGTGAGAGAAAGAACAAACTTTTGTTAAACATTATCGATATAACGACGACGTGCTTGTCTTCTTATGTGTATTCTCTATTTATACCGCATACATGAGAATTAAGTTTTCATTGATAGTGAGTAATCTATAATAATCTTGAAATATTTGCATTTCTTCTTCTTGTTGTTGTCTCCTTTGCCCCCATCGCCAAGTTTTTAAGTCTTATCAATTTATTTTCGCTCGCTTTAGTAGCTGCCCGCGCTTCTTAGTCATCCTTGTTGCTGCTGCCACCAGCACCGCCGATGGTGATCTGTTTTTGCAACTTGCTGTACTCCTCGGTCAGGCGATCGTATTCCCGGTTCAGGCTCTCGGCCTGCGACTTGACGGCCTCCTTGTCCTTCTTCTCACGGTTCAAGTCGGCTGTCAGCTCGTGGACGCGTTCGCGCAGCTTGTTGAGCTGTAAAGCGACGAGAGTTAGGTCGATTGTGTGTGTGTTTGGTGTGATATATTGGGGAATGTCGTGGAATGCTTAAGATACTCTGGCAGTGAGTCCTTGCACACGCTTCCTCAGGCTTGTCAACTGTTTAAAGAGTTTACGAGAGTTTGTTTACTTGATTTGTTTCGTGAAGGATTTGGCCCAGCACTTGCCATGTGGGTGGTGGTGGTATCATAACAACATAGTATCATACGCATTGCCATCTTTGTACAGCAGCGGGTAAAGTAGCAAACGATCTACGTAAGTGTTAGAAGGGTCGTTTGTTTGCAAAGCTCTTTAAACATGCCTGGCCTGGAAAGTGTGCAAAAACTCCAAATGCCAAAGGGGAAATAAATGACGAATGCGGGCAGCAGACTTACCTCGTTCAGTGTGGTATCCTCGGTAGCTTCCTTTGCCTTGTCGGTCTTGTCGGCCATGAGAGAGCGTGCAGCAGCAGTTGCGCTTTGAGCCTGCTTCATGGATGCCTCACTCTGGGCCAACAGATTGGCCTGTGCCGAAATCAGTGTGACCAGACGACGAATAACCAGGACAAGGAAGATGGCGAAGCCAGAAATGTAGAAGTTACGCTGGGCACGGAACAGGCGCATGCTGTGCTGCATCTCCACGTTGAGGTGAACTTCACCAGTTGCCTCATGGTTGGAATACTTGCGCATCTCACGTATGGCCTCCAGCAGGAACAGCACCAGCACACCCATAATCAGGAAGAAATATAGATGCGCCTGCTGAGCCAACATGGCTAAAAATTTCGATTTGAAGAAGCGATTCCATCTGTACGGACTGGCCACGGGGAGCACCAGTAGCAAAACCACTACGATCTCCGTGTAAAGAAAAGCGGCGATCAAAGTCCAAACTAGACTCATTTTAAAGCTGTTTTTGCTAGACAAAATTCACGAATTTTTTGGACTTTTCTTTGCACTCTTTTTCGCTTTTAAGTTTGTGCGCTGCAAAAAGAATTTTGGTTTTTTTTGGAATTAATATAAGATCCAATATACACTTCGCAGTTCGGGTGTGCGGCTATTTATAAACTCGAGTACCGTGTATTGGCTTACTTTAAATAGCGAGAGCCTGTAAAATACAGCTGCAAATGATGAAATATGCGTATATTTTATGCGGTCATTTGCGGCCACGTCAACTTTGCCGACAAGTTTTTCAAGACACTTCGGAACGAGTTGGCAGCCCACTACGTCAGAAATAGCTTGTAAACAAATGCAAACAGCTGACACAACCCTGGTTGCCAAGGAAAACGAAATGTGCTTTTGCGCCATCGATCAAATTCAGTTTTAGTTATTAATTCGATTTCAAACAGTTTCATCTCAAGTTGTTTAAAGTTAACTGAACAAAATGTCCTATACGAATTGGTTAGATTACTTGCAGTCCGCTGAAAAGAACTCCATGATAAGCGGCAGAGTGCGCAAGGTGCTCTACAAGTTTCCCGATGGACGCCAAATGGCCGAGGAGTACAACATGGACACGGGTGTTGTACAGCGTCGTGCCTGGCGCAAGTGCAAGCAGCTAATGGGTGAGCCCGAGTGGGAAATAGAACTGGGCGAGGAGGCGCGTCAGATAACTTGGAACGGCGCAAACAAAGCAAACGGAGCAGGTGGCGATGCTGGCTCGGACAGCATGGCTGGCGCAGAGTTCACTTTGCGCGAGAGCAACACAGCACCGTTGCTAGCCAAACGGGTGACCAAGAAGAACATTGAGTGGCGCATTCGCAATATGCCGTATCCACTTGACGTCTACAACGTGCGTGCTGATCCGGAGCAGCATGCGATTGTTGTACGAACCACCAACAAGAAGTACTATAAGGTTATTCCTGTACCTGATCTAGATCGCTGCGGTATGCCGCCGATTCAGTCAAATATTAGCATCCACCATCAGTTCAACACCCTCATCATAACCTACCAGAAGCCGGACATTCTGTGTGAGATGGAGGCACAGGTGCTACTGCTGCTGAAGAACGTAGAGACGGAGACCGACATGGACGATCTACTGAAAGGTTTATTGGCTAAATAAAACACATACTATAAGATGTATACAAACTAAAAGAGTCATATTATATTTATGGAGATCAGACACACAAATTAGGCTACTTTTGAAAACTCTCTGCCATGCCAATATAGCTGGCCAGCGAAGGTGCGGAAGAGCTGGTGAACATCGTGTAGTCGAACGAGGGCAGTTCTAACGGGGTCAACGAGGGCATGTCATGCTCGGAGCTCCGCTCAAGCGTGGAGCGACCTTCGTAGTCTCCGCTCTCCGCTTGCGGGTCGCTTTTGCTCATTGTCTCAACTTTGAGTTCAACTAGCGCCGGTGTCGCTGGTTTTCGTACTACGTTCAATGTGCACTTGGCATCGAAGTCTTGTACAGTTTTATCAATGGCCTTGGCAACGGATTGCGCCGAGCCGACGCCGTGTTCCGGTCGCAAAGGCAACATGGGACTTGTTTCCTTGAGTTGTACGTAATCCTTCATCTGCGTCAAGCCATGCTGAGTTTTGCGCATCTCAATTTGCCGTAGCTTGCGCTGAAAATCAAGCGTCAGTACGTCGAGCACCTCCTTCGATTTCTCTAGCTGCACATTCTTGTATGCATCCTGTAAATAGAGCAGTGAGGTTTCCAGTGCTTTTATTGCCTCTTCATAGCGATGATGACGTAGAAAACGATCCGAGCGACGTTCATGGAAATGAGCCTGAGGATTATAGGAGTTTGAATTCCATGTACGATGCAGAATTAATATTTTATTTACCAAATTTAGCGGTGCACAATCCATGGCTTCTCTTTTTCTACTGTTTATGTTTACCTGCGCAGTACGTCAATTACTTGGCAACCCTGTCGTTGCACAGCTAATTTATCGATTAATTTCACATTTATCGAAGCGGTTTATTTGAAAAGATTGTGAAATTCAAACGGTATGTACATTGAACATTTATATTTAACATTTATAGCAGGCTTTCAAACGGTTCACATATATCCTTTTTATAACGGCTGGGCAGTTGCTTCTTTACCCTCAGTTAGAGCTCGAGAAGCGTGTATAAAGACAGGTACGTTTATGCCCTAAAAAGATGTAACATATGAAGGTAACGGATGTATATTGAAATGTTGGGTATATGAAATCATATGCTACTCACCTGCATTTTTGCTGATCGTACAAATGCTTTATTGGAAGTAGCTGTAAATATTTTACGTTCCATGCCAAAGCTGAATATCTTCAGACTTCGCTCATTGACTTTAGCTGTGAATCGAATGTTCGAGAATTCTGGGGGTATCGTTTCGACATCGGGATAAACAGTAACTCTCTTTAGAAATTCAGCAGCTAGTTCCCGCTCCTTGGGACCACCCAGAACCGTAAGAATATTTTGAAATGCATCGTAAGCCAGTTGGCAGCAGACAAGGCTCTTGCCCTGGAAAAGGTTTTCAAGCATTGGTTTCACTGGACTCTCGCGCTCTTTCTCGGCCTGTTCTGTTAAAAGAGGCTCCTTGAATATCCAATTACAGCCACCATTCGTAAGCGCGCTATTATACGCTAGCATTGTAGTCACATCCAGATTTAATTCATTCGATATTGTTGCATATTGGTTCACATCAAGGTCAGGCTCTTCCAGAGATGCCGTTTGGACTCCCATTTCATTCAGCTCTTCATGCAATGAACTATCAATTTTGTTGGAAAAATAAAAGACAATCTGCAAAACACACAATTAAAGAACGAAATATATCGAATGTAGGTTTTATATCTTACCTTGGGGCGCTGAAACATGCAATAATGCAACTCACTGGCCTCCAAATAATCAGCTGCCTGGTCAATAACGCTGCGGGCACCAAAGCTGACACATCCTTTAGCTGCATCTTCGATAGATCTAGAGTTGCGTGCGATAACCTTGATCCATTTTAGACCGTTATTTGCCACAATATCGACACGCAGAGGATTGTCACGGGACTCAAGTGGAAACACTGCATTTATATCCACAACGCCCTGTTGCAATCGCAGCGTTTTTATAAGAAATTCATAATTGACAAAGTTGCTGCTGGTTATGTGATTCTCCTTTAGTGTTTTTGAACGAGTAACCTGTTTGTGAATACATCAATTATTTATAGCCACCTGACACCTAAAGAGCTTAATGCGCCAGTCAGACCTTTTCCAAGAATTTCAACTCCTGTTGGATTTTCCTTTGCACCTTGGAAACACCAGGAATACCCTCGAATTGTATCAATGCTTTTTTCAATTCGTCTCCCAATCGGATTTTATCGTTAGCATCCTCATACAATCCTTTCTCCGCCTCCGCCATGACCACCTGCTGCTGCTGATCAGTTATTAAAATTGTTTTCTATTCTCTCCAAATATTGTTGACAACGGGCAGCTGATAGATATTCCAGGGCTACCAGGTGAAATATATCGATATTGTTATCGAACCGGTAGCAACTCTGCAGAGTGAGTGCTGTCAAATGCCGCCAGCCTCTTATTCCATCCATTTTTTCTCCACCAGTCAAGCCAAGCGGCCGCTCTTAAAATGGCGCCGCTTCTTTAATGGACAAGAAAAATTTTAATCTAAACGCAGCATAGATAAAATGTGTTCATCCATTTAATTGGATATAAAAAGGTAATTATCTGGGCACCATTCTAATTGAATTCAATTATATTAAGGTCTATGCACGAAGTATCTCCAGAAAAGCAGAAATGTCTGTGCTTTGGTCGCATTTTGAAGCGTGCAAAATTAAAAATACAAATGCTGCTTACTTAGCATCGTTAGGCGACACGACGATTGTTACTGTGGCCTTGGAATTCTGAAGTAGTACATAATTTATAAACCAAATAAAAGATTTTTTTGGTGCTAGAGTTGAACGTGTCTAACCTCAAATTTTGTTTTTCATTATTAGTGCAATTGAAAGATGTACTTGTATAACTTGACGCTGCAGAAGGGCACCGGCGTCACCCATGCGGTGCACGGTAACTTTTCGGGTGGCAAGCAGCAGGAGGTGCTCTTGTCACGTGGCAAGTCGCTAGAGCTGCTACGCCCCGATCCCAATACCGGCAAAGTTCACACGTTGATGTCTACGGAAATATTCGGCTGCATACGTGCGCTGATGGCTTTTCGTCTAACAGGAGGAACGAAAGGTGAGTTTATAGTATATATTCAAGTTATATTTTCTATTTTATACGCACAAAACCCAATTGAGGCAACTCTCTGTGTGGTTGACCCCAGTTTGACCTAATTAAACGTGTCTAAGTGCAAGAACAAGCTGACTTGGCGTCGCATTTGCCATGACCCATAACCACATGGTATGGCGAACTGAAACTTCGAGTTACAAAACGATTTTAACCTCAAAAAATGTGATCTTAACCTCAAATTTGACCCCCTTCCCTCTATATGTACCTGCCCATCTATAATAAGACTTGTTCTTTCTCTTTCTAATCTTAGATTATATTGTGGTGGGCTCAGACTCTGGTCGCATTGTCATATTGGAGTATATTCCCAGCAAGAATTCTTTGGAAAAAGTGCACCAAGAGACCTTTGGAAAGTCTGGCTGCCGTCGCATTGTGCCGGGTCAGTACTTTGCCATCGATCCCAAGGGTCGCGCCGTGATGATTGGTGCCGTTGAGAAGCAGAAGTTGGCCTACATCATGAACCGCGATACACAGGCACGTCTGACCATCTCCTCTCCACTGGAAGCACACAAGTCGAACACCTTGACCTACCACATGGTGGGAGTGGACGTTGGTTTCGATAATCCCATGTTTGCTTGTTTGGAAATTGACTACGAGGAGGCTGACTTAGATCCATCAGGTAAGGGTCTATCATCATCCACATTTATTCCATTTCCTTGGCGCTTTAATTCTCAGGGCCCATGGCTATTAACCACGGGAAACTGTATGTACTTAGCGCTAGAGAAATGTGTCCACTGAACCATTGGTGCCGCTGTAATTGCCTAGTTGCACTTCACTGATTTGTGGTCCACATTCCCATTAAATGAATACATATTTTGAATGCTTGGTAGACTGTACTTTTTATTAAACGTGTAATCTTTAATTTACAGGTGAAGCAGCTCAGCGCACTCAACAAACGCTGACGTTCTACGAGTTGGATCTGGGTCTGAATCACGTTGTGCGAAAATACTCTGAACCTTTGGAGGAGCATGCAAACTTTTTGGTTTCCGTGCCCGGTGGCAATGATGGACCTTCGGGTGTGCTCATTTGCTCGGAGAACTATTTGACCTATAAGAATCTAGGAGATCAGCATGACATACGTTGTCCCATACCACGTCGTCGCAATGATCTCGATGATCCGGAGCGGGGCATGATCTTTATCTGCTCTGCAACGCATCGTACCAAGAGCATGTACTTCTTTCTGCTACAAACAGAGCAAGGTGACATTTTCAAGATCACCTTGGAGACGGATGACGATGTGGTGTCCGAGATTAAGCTCAAGTACTTTGACACTGTGCCGCCTGCCACAGCAATGTGTGTGCTGAAAACGGGATTTCTATTCATAGCTAGCGAATTCGGCAACCAGTAAGTTGAGAAATTGATTTTATTAGATTGGAAACAGTACTAACCTATCCCTTTTTCCCACAGTTATCTATATCAAATTGCGCACTTGGGCGATGATGATGATGAGCCCGAGTTCAGCTCAGCCATGCCCCTGGAGGAGGGAGAGACTTTCTTTTTCGCTCCACGTGCTCTAAAGAATCTCGTGTTGGTCGATGAGTTGCCCTCGTTTGCACCCATCATCACCTCTCAGGTGGCTGACTTGGCCAATGAGGATACACCACAGTTGTATGTACTCTGTGGGCGTGGTCCGCGGTCCACACTGCGCGTATTGCGTCACGGCCTGGAGGTATCTGAGATGGCGGTCTCTGAGCTGCCTGGTAATCCCAATGCCGTATGGACTGTAAAGAAACGCGTTGATGGTGAGTCCCCAAAAGAGAGATGCTTTCTTTTCTTTGTTTGCTATGTTATACTAAGTTTAGTTGATAAGTTTGCTAGCAATGAAATGTTTCTAATAACTCAACTGGTGCATTGATGATACAAAGAATCCTAAGTGATATTGCTATATAGAGGAGGTTATACTAGGATCGTTGTTAAACTGATGATAATAGTTAACGAACCGAAAGCGAGCAATATTGATCATATAAAGCGACTATCCTAGTCTATAAAAACCCTACTATATAAAACACACGATCCAATCCAGCCACAAGTTATCAACCACCAGTTCTCTCTTATTTCAGGCGCTTAACACAGACGTCGAACAACAACAACTGTTTTGTTGTACAGATATAAATCACTCGCTCCGAGAGAGTTATTATCCAATACACTCTCGTTGATAATCATTATAATTTATATTTGTCTATTGTGAAGCGATAGGTAAGGCAACATTACTGCAGCTCTTAAGTTAACAGATACTACAACTACTACTACTACTACAACAAAAAAGCGATATACTACTTGAAAAAAGAACAATTACAATTAAGAACTGACATTGAACATGATGCGATTATTTATCTACCGTGTTTCAGCTGAATTCTCACTTGATTACAAAATGGATAAACTGATTATTCAATGTCTACCAAATTTCTTTTAAATATTTTATAACATAAGAACCTTTTACTAATTAAGTATCGTTTTATGTTTGTTTTTCCTATTTTTAGACGAGTTTGATGCCTACATCATTGTGTCCTTCGTGAATGCCACGCTGGTATTAAGTATTGGTGAAACCGTTGAGGAAGTAACAGACAGTGGTTTTCTGGGCACCACGCCCACACTGTGCTGTGCTGCACTGGGCGACGATGCTCTAGTGCAGGTTTATCCTGATGGCATTCGTCATATACGCTCCGATAAGCGTGTCAACGAATGGAAGGCTCCGGGCAAGAAATCCATTACCAAATGCGCTGTCAATCAACGTCAGGTGGTCATAACGCTCTCTGGACGCGAGCTGGTCTACTTTGAAATGGACCCGGTAAGAAAACAGTTTCATTTATATTCTTTGTTTCCTTGCTCTGATGATAAAAACACGAAAAAGAACAATCATGTTGAGACACTCTGTGTCCTGCAGTGCTGAGCTTTTTCCTGTTCGAGTCTTCTTTCATTCTATTTCATTCTGTTACTAACTGGCTTCACTCTCTCTTTGTAGACTGGCGAGCTGAACGAATACACAGAGCGTTCGGAAATGCCTGCCGAGATCATGTGCATGGCTCTGGGCACAGTACCCGATGGGGAGCAGCGTTCGTGGTTCTTGGCCGTCGGCTTGGCTGATAATACAGTTCGCATACTCTCTTTGGATCCGAACAATTGTCTCTCGCCTTGCTCTATGCAGGCACTGCCTTCGCCAGCTGAGTCATTGTGTTTGGTTGAAATGGGTCACACGGAGAGCACCACAAATGCTGGTGGTGATGATGAGGCGCCCGCTCAACGCAGCGGAGGCAGCAATAAGGGTACCATCTATCTGAATATTGGCTTGAGCAACGGTGTCTTGCTGCGCACAGTGCTGGATCCAGTCTCTGGAGATTTGGCTGATACACGCACCCGTTACTTGGGCTCGCGGCCGGTGAAACTCTTTAGAATAAAAATGCAAGGCGCCGAGGCCGTGTTGGCCATGTCTAGTCGCACTTGGCTCTCGTATTACCATCAGAATCGATTCCATTTGACGCCATTGTCCTATGAGACGTTGGAATATGCTTCGGGTTTCTCGAGCGAACAATGCAGTGAAGGTATTGTGGCTATTTCCACCAATACTTTGCGTATTTTGGCACTGGAGAAACTTGGTGCTGTCTTTAATCAAGTGGCCTTTCCACTGCAGCATACGCCACGCGCCTTTGTCATACATCCGGATACGGGACGCATGTTGATTGCGGAAACGGATCACAATGCGTACACTGAGGATACAAAGAATGCGCGCAAGGAGCAAATGGCTGAGGAGATGCGCAGTGCTGCGGGGGATGAGGAACGTGAGTTGGCCAGAGAGATGGCAAATGCCTTCATCAACGAGGTGTTGCCCGAGGATATCTTCTCAGCACCCAAAGCAGGACTGGGACTGTGGGCTTCACAGATTCGCTGCTTAGATGCTATGCACGGGCAGACGATGTTCACAGTACCGTTGACACAGAACGAGGCCATCATGTCCATGGCACTGCTCAAGTTCTCCATTGCAGCAGATGGGCGTTACTATTTGGCTGTGGGAATCGCTAAGGATTTGCAACTAAACCCACGCATCTCGCAGGGCGGTTGCATTGATATCTACAAAATAGATCCGACATGCTCCAGTTTGGAATTCCAGCATCGCACAGAGATTGATGAGATCCCTGGTGCTTTGTGTGGATTCCAGGGACGCCTCTTGGCCGGCTGTGGACGTATGCTGCGTATCTACGATCTGGGCAAGAAGAAGATGCTGCGCAAGTGCGAGAACAAACACATTCCCTACCAGATTGTCAACATTCAAGCCATGGGTCATCGTGTCTATGTCTCGGATGTGCAGGAATCTGTATTCTTCATACGCTATCGACGTGCCGAGAATCAGTTGATCATCTTTGCTGACGATACGCATCCACGTTGGGTGACGGCCACAACGTTGCTGGATTACGATACCATTGCCATTGCAGATAAGTTTGGCAATCTGAATATACAGAGACTGCCGCATTCGGTGACCGATGATGTCGATGAGGATCCTACGGGCACCAAATCGCTGTGGGATCGTGGCCTGTTGTCGGGCGCCTCACAGAAGTCGGAGAACATTTGCTCGTTCCATGTGGGCGAGATTATCATGTCACTGCAGAAGGCTACGTTAATTCCGGGCGGCTCTGAGGCTCTCATCTATGCCACACTGAGTGGCACTGTAGGCGCCTTTGTGCCATTCACCAGCCGCGAGGACTATGACTTTTTCCAGCATCTGGAGATGCATATGCGCAATGAGAATCCTCCGCTCTGTGGTCGCGATCATCTCAGCTATCGCAGCTCCTACTATCCCGTGAAGAACGTTCTCGATGGCGATCTGTGCGAACAGTATTTATCCATTGATGCAGTCAAGCAGAAGAGCATCGCAGGCGACATGTATCGCACGCCCAATCAGATCTGCAAGAAGCTCGAGGATATTCGCACACGTTATGCGTTCTAAGCCACGGTAAGAAGGGGTGAAGAAGAATTGGGCGAGGCTGAATTGGGATTGTTTTCTGATGATATATCGATTACCTTGGGACACCTATGAAATGTACCTTGATTAGTGTAAATGTTTTAACTGACAAACTAAAAAACAACTTTACTCCTTGTTAATGTAAACAATTTGCTAATTTATTTTTCATTTTATTTACAGTTTCTTTGGTGAACCATAGCGATCAAACGTTGTAATTAGTAATAAGGTAAGTTTGTCAAAAGTTTACTATATTCTTTCAATCAATAAACTCTCTGATGAAGTACGTTTTTACCTTGGGACACCTATGAAATACTTTGATTAGTGTAAATTGATATGTTGCTGAAAGAAATCATAATACTTTCTAGTTTATAGAGTAATTTGCAGCCTTGACTAACTTGATGTTCTTTTCCCACTTTCAGTTTTACCTGCGCTACCCGTATAAAGCGGATCTCTCTAACTTAACTAGATAAAGGAAGAAGGTAAGCAGCAGTACTAAGATTAACTAACAGTTACTATATATCTACAATGATGTTATTTACATATGTTAGACTAATGAAAGCGTTTGATTGTACCCTTTGTAACTGAGTTTGCTTGAGATGATCTTAACTTGTCGTCATATTGAAACAATATTAATGCAGTTTTACTTTCATTTACAGTCATTGCACTTCTGCCAGCTGCTTTGGGGTAGCGAGTCTTAAATAATCTACGTACTAGGTAAATATAAATACAGATAAATCCGATATACGTAGACTGATGCTAATTAAAATCTTTCTTTCTCTTGCAGTTTTAATATGTAACTGTACTTGTGTACATCAGCATAAATACAACACATAACACAAACACAACCACTAAACGACTGCCTATATTTATATTAGATTTAATGCCACCTCACACACACCTCTCCCTGTGTGTGTGTGTGCGTGTGGTGTAGTTTAAGAATTTTATAAATAAATTAAAAAGGAAACAGAATGTGAAATATGCAAATTGTGTTCTTGTTAAAGAGAAGAGTGTAGAATGTATGAGGCAAATAGTTGTGGCATGTTCTTGGCCTTGTTTGCCACTCGCATCAGCCCCTCTACCGTTATGACTAACCAGAATTGGAATATTTGCTAAACGGGCCTGGCGGGAGCTGCATCAAATTGTTGTAATTTGTTATAGACGGAGTTATAAGCACGGTAGTTATGCAAATTGCGACTGGTGGCATGGCCTCTGCCTCGGCTACGCGTTCCAGTGATGGTGGTCTGCTCTGCTTCAAACAGGCTGCAAACAAGCATCCGCAAAGTGTTCCACTTCACATGGAGCAGAGATGGAGAGGAGGAGGAGCGGGAACTGGGGCTGGCGCTGTGCCATCTGGTTAAACGATTTATTAACTTCATTTCTAGATCATTAGATCGCATAACACGGACATTCATCACTTGCGAATCGAGTTGGCGCGCTGTGCAACACGCAAGCACAGCTGGAGAGGAGGATGAGGAGGAGCGGCAGCAGAGGGAATGGAATCTCTAGGCTGCATCGCTACGCATGCAATATGCGCCGGTTGCAGCTGCAGCAACTGAGGCAACTTGGTCCGACCAGCGATGGCGACTACGATAAGGGCAATCAACGCTTGGCGCAAACACTTGGCACCATGGCCGATCGCTGGGCCAGTGCCACGCCCACTTTAGTGTGCCTGGAAGCTGCTGCTGTACCTCGCGTGGAATGCGTTCAATGAAGATGCCCAGCTGCAGATAAGGAGCAAAACGAGCTATGTCTGCCTTTAGATGATGTCTCCTTGGCCTTTGTTCTCTTGCTGGAGCTTTGCTTTAAGTTGGGGCGTTGTCGCCCTTATCAGCTGACCACGATCATTGATCTCCAGCAAAGCGAGGCAACCCAAGTGAGAGAGAGAGACTCAGCAGATCCCTATCTTTCACTGGGCTCGCGTGATAAAGTTTCGCATGAAACGCGACTGTGACTGGGAAACGGACTCGCCTCAACTGGGTGTTAACGCAGCTACTTTTCAGCTGTCCCCTGATCGAGTCTCCATCCCGAGACCTGATCACAGTCTGAGCCTCAGCACTTGCGTGCAAGAATTTTCTGCGAATTCGCGCAGAGATTTTAATCAGTTAGCCGAGACAGACTCCAACTCCAGCTCTCTGTCTCTGTCGCTGCCCCTCCGTCTGCCCCTGGGGACCGTCGACACTTTCGCTGTATGCGCTGCACACATTTTCACCGTGATGCATTTTCCTTTAGCATTTTCCAGTCACGTCGTTTCACAGTTAGCGACTTTATTAAAACTAACGGCACGCCAAATAATTAAAACGCAGCAGCAGCAGCAAAAAAAGCGAACGAGGAATCGCAAATTGCGGTCCGTGTAATAAATAGAATCATCAGCGCGCCAGACAGTTAAAGTCAGGGTCGTGGACGGAGTCGGGGCTGGGGCTGTGGCTGTGGCTGGACTGTCTCGCCATCAGCAAAACGATCAGCAGCAGCAACATTACGAACAAGATCATCATCATCTTGGTCATCAACAGCAATGCCAGCAGTCGAGGCATTATTTTAATTCACTTAGCATCTATCCCGACATTGGTTTTAGGCCTCTCCTAGTCGCGGGCACAGCTGGGCTGACAAACCAATTATAAAGATGTGCACGTGTTGCGAGCACTCAATCAAGAGAGCAAGGGAGAGAGAAGGAGATAGATAGACCGCTTATAGCGACAGACTATATAGTATATGCAGTACACCTATATAAACCCATTAAGACAGCGCTTTGCCTTGACTCCCAGAGTGCTATAAAGAGCCTCATCATATATTATATTATTAGCGCAGTGTACGCTCTATTATTTATTTGTGGAACCAGTTAAACGCGCACTTAATCCTCCAGATGGCTATATAAAATCCGATTAGTTAATGAAATCTATATAAAAATGTAAATAACATGCGAATTGATCTTAACTACGGTCTTTAATACGCTTTAAAATTGACATAAAACTAGCAAGAGAAGGCAGGGGATAATTGCTGACTATTGGATGCCCTGTGGTAGGGTAGGGTATATAATAAAACAATATGATCAACTTGATAATATCCTATATATATATACATATATAAAAACTCCTTTCAAAGTAACTTTGACTTGCCTAATCGTACAAGAAGAACAATCTGCAGTCTCACAATATCATAAATTCACGATTAAAATGCGAAAACCAAACAAAAATCGCATGATTTGCAACAGAGTTATGAGTTCTCCTAGCCTACAGACTTTAGACCTCCATCTCTATTACTGCGCCCAACCACAAAAACAAATTTCAAGTGTAATTATAGCAAGGGAACCCAAAGAAAAGAGCCCTAGGTGAGCTGCAATTATGAGCTGCCATTTCTTATGCGAGAGGTTGAGATCTCGCTCGCCATGAAGATATCAATTCGTTTCGCCCGATTCACACCCCAAGTGGGACTTGGGCAACCTCGTTCTCGAGATCAACAAGAAATTGCTGACAGAGTGACACACAGCAGGGGAAGATAGAGAGAGGGGAGAGGAAGAAGGGAAGGGGAGGTAGGTGAAGACTCTCTTGAGCTGCAGATGGCTGTCAGCAATCTTTCGTGGCCAGTTTAAAGTACTTAACTGCCCTGATAGAGCGAGAAAGAGTGTGTGCGAGTGTGTGTACGATGTATGTGTGTGTGTGTGTGTTTGCATGCTGCCATGGGCTGACCCCATTCAATGTCATTAACTTGGCCCAAGGTCTGTTTGTTTTGGCCCCGGCAATTTGAGCAATAATTGGCTTGGAAAATTATGAAATGTGACGAGGCAGAGAGAAAGAGAGAGAGAGAGAGAGGGGAGAGGAGGAGAGTTCTGGTCAGCCCACAGAACTGCTCGGGCTGTCAGCAAGTGCTCCAACTCAATCGGAGCATCTGAATCTGCATCTGCTTGTGCAACTTGACAAACCCAAAGGGGCAAACTGAGTCGTCATCGTCGTCGTCGTTGACTGGCGTCGCTTAGTCAACAATCTGTTGCATCTAATTGTCTTTGCGGCAAATTACTCAATTCCGTGATGCGAGCGAGCAGATAACAGCTGCACAGATCTGGCCGGAGATTGAGATTAAGTAGAAGATCAGGCTGAGTTCAGCCTGCCTCCCTGTGGCACGTCCCTCCCTTTCTGCGTCTCCCTCTCCCTCTCAACAGGTTTGACATAATTCTCGCTTTAGTTTGTTTTTAAAGGCAGCAAATTCGCACGCAGCTGACGAGATTGCCAACAGACAGAAGAAGGAGGAAGGTGGAGGGAGGGAGGCGTGGCACACTTCCGCAAGCAATTTGCTGCTGGTTCTTGGGCGGCGCGACGGGCATAATGGAACATTTTAATGCTGGAGTCGATGATTAAAATCAAAGTCATAAAAACAAAGAGCAAGGAGAAAAGAAGGAGGAGGAAGGAGAGAGAGAGAGGGGAGGGGGGAGGCGTGGCAGTGCGTTGCTGCAGATGTCGAGAAGGCAGATCGCAATTGCAGTTGCAAGAGTTGCCACAGATAAATACGTTGATCACTCCCCGCACAGATCATCAACACGAACATGCCACAAGCAAGAACACGAGCAACACAAGCAGCAACTCGAGACTGGAGACACGTCAGCAACGGGCCATAAAAACGGGAGCAGCATGCAACATAATTGAAAGCAATTTGCGGCAAAGAAGCGACTCTTGAGTCCAGCCCCCCCTTCCACCCTGCACCCATCTTCCTTCTGCTGCAGCCCGATTCCCCCAGCTGAGCGTCGGCATAAACATTACCATTGATTGCCATTGCCTGCCCCAGAACGTGAACACGTGTTGTTTGTCATTGCAGTCGGCGCTTCCCACTCTCCCTCTCCCCTCCCCTACCCTCTGCAGCAGGTAAAGGGGTATTTTGTAGGCCTCTGCGAACGGAAGTCGCTTAGTTCCGCCGTCGCCGCAGTTGATCAGCTGCAGCAGCAGCAGCAGCACCTGAAACACATCATGAACATCGCATGAGGTAACTGCCTCCTCCTCCTCCTCTCTTTCTAGTTTCTTCTTTACCACCTCCCTCTCCCCCTTATTCCACTGCTTGCTGTTACGCAATTGTGCAATGTCTTTTGATTTGGATCTCTCGCTAGCTCTGGCCAGCAATTTTTGGTTGCTCCGCGTGCCACTCAGCGCGCGGTAATTGCAAACAGCTGAGCCACATCTGTTGCAAGTCTATTTCGGCTTGTCGATACACAAAATTGGATAAGATTGCCAGCGAGGGCCAGAACGGAAGCAGCAGAGGCAGCAGCAGCAGCCGCGTGGGGCAAGAAGTCAATGATCATTAGCAAACGCTGAAAGTGGGTGACAGAGCAGCAGCTAAAGGGTCAATTGGGTAAGGGGCAAGAAAAGATCAACTGGGATGGGATGAGAAAGAGGGAGAGGGAAAGAGACAGTTTAAAGAAATCATATATATATAATATAAATACATCATATATCATCATATACATATATGTAATATTTTAGTCACAACTTAATCGTATCTCTCTAAAGTCCACATTAAGCTAGTAATTAACAATAATGCAGATGATCTCTTCAGAATTCTGAAAGAAAGAAAGCTGAAACTAGATAAGGTCTTATCTTAAGTGGTCATATTTACCATATGTTACAGTGGGTCAAGTACTATAATTAGCTAAAGACTCTCTATATGTGCAAAAAATATATCTGCCCGATTTTACCTTTCACAAGAAACTTAATACTTAGCATATTTTCAAATAAGACAACTGTATGCGAAAGACTATACCAAATATTCATTGTTACTTCAAGAATATACAGTAAGTTTGCTGTTCTTTATATCATTGTTTATGTAAGAAAGTTACTAAGTATGACAAAAACTATATCAGATCATATGAATAACTGTTGAACCTACTTATACTTATTCTTAAGTGTTTCCAATAGAGCCCACCTAAAGTCAGTTGTGTTCCTCTGCTTGGATCTTGTTCATATAGCGCACATAAGTTCGCTACTCTTCCCTTCCTTCTACAGCTAATCATATGCCGACATTCCTAGGAAATGCAGCGTATACTCGTACATTAGTATTAGTATATATGTAGTATACATAAACATATATCAAGCATTCGCAGTCGCATAACTGATTCATTCATTGAATGCGCCGCCTGCTGTCGCGAAGGTTGACTCCCCGAGGGGTCATTCCGCTCAAGCGCAGCTTGCTCGCAGCACTGCGAGGGAGAGGGGAGGGAGGAACATATGGGGGCTACACACTGTACACAACACACACATGCACACACACACAGCTGTAAATCATGCAGTATGCGATATAAAAGCGACTTCCTACAGCTGCTTGACTCTGCAGGCCAAGTGCGTTGAGTTGTTGTTGTTGTTGTTGTGCAAAACAATGAATGAATTGCGTTGTTGTTGTTCTTCTTGTTGTTGTTGGAGTTTATCAAACTGAAATTGCACAGTTGGCTGCCTGCCTGAGCTGTGAGAATCGCAGAGAAAGGGTGTCGAATAGAAGGAACTAGTTCAGGTCAGACTGAACGAAAGAGAAGTAGAGAAAAGGGAAA
This sequence comes from Zaprionus camerounensis, assembly GCA_018904165.1. NCBI lineage: Eukaryota > Metazoa > Arthropoda > Insecta > Diptera > Drosophilidae > Zaprionus > Zaprionus camerounensis. The sequence goes on from JAEIFS010000742.1 coordinate 10,417,778, forward strand.
CTAGTTCAGTTCAGTTCAATTCACACTTAACGAAAATAAACAAAACCGAACGAGCATGCACTTTGCTTAGCTTCGTTCAGTACATGTTGCTCCCTTTGCATTTGCAATTCGTTAAGTTCGCCTGCTCGGTTCAGTTGGCAACGCGGTTGGCGCTGACTGTGGCAACCCTGGCGTGCTTGTTTCACTGTCAGCGACACAAGGCAAACTGGCAACCAGCAGTGCGCCGTGTGGGCTGACGCAGGCGGGCAGAGGGAGGAGGGGAGAGTTGGAGCATCGTTGTTGGGCAGCTGTTGCTGTTGTTGTTTATATCAAATCGCTCATACGCCTCGTTGTGCGACCAAGCGTTGCAAATAGTGTGCGAGAGTGAATTGACTGTGCCTGTGTGCCTGCGTGTGTGTGTGTGCTTGGGCATGTCATTGTGTGTGTCCTGTGTGTAATCAGTCACTCAGTCACCTACACAACGACAAACTCAAGTGCAGCCACTCATCAATAAAGTGAAATGTTCGTTAAATTTGGCGTCTGCTTTTGGGGCGTGCAGCCTTGCAAGTTCTCACTGTTGTTGCTGTTATACATACACAAAGAGTGTGTGTGTGTGTGTGTGCCTGTCTGCGCATGTGTGTGTGTGTGTGTACTGTGTGCGCAGCAGCTGAGGCAGCAACCGGACGCACGTGTTCATTTTCATTTGGCGCAGAGAGAACTCAACGATAAACAGCAGAAGCAACAACAACAACATCATCAGCAACAGTAGCAGCAGCAACAACAACTGTGGAACAGAATCTGTGTAGACACGCAGGCGGGGCAGAGGCAGTGGCAGTGAGGGGAAAAGAAGACGCGACGATCAACTGCGGAAATTATTCATTGAGGAGCTCTCCCGCTGCCACTTGGAGTCGCTTGGCTGAGGAGCAGCAACAACAACAACACCAACAACAAAGAGAAATGAATTTGAAATTCATACAAATTGCAAGCGGCAAGCGGAACCAGCAGCAGCAGCACAATAGACCAAACAAAGAGAGAAAGATAGAAAGATAGAAAGATAGAAAGATAGTGAGAGAGAGAGAGAGAGATGGAACACTAGTGGCAGCCACATGATGCGGGGCAGCAGCAGCAGCACGTCCGTTGGAGCCACCCAAGCAGCAACCGAGCAACATGTCCGGCAGCAGCAACAACAACACAAGCAGCAGCAGCAACAACAATCACAGCGCGTTGTCCGTCAAAAAGTCAACGAAGCGCAACAATTGTGGAAATAAAAAAGGGGGGCACCACATGCGTTTTTCTTTTGTACATTTTGGTTTTTCATAACAAATGCCAAAATAATTGTCTCACATTGCATAACAGCAACAAGAGCAACAACAACAAGAGCAACAACAACAAGAGCAACAACAACAACAAAAGCGCCGTCGCTGAGCAAAACGAAAGCTGAGCTTTCACCTTGACGGCGGCCACGATCCATCAGCAGCTGCGGATCAAACAACAATAAAACAAAAGACAAAAGCAGCAACAAACAATAAACACACTAAAAAGACCAACCCCTCCCCCCCCCTCACACTTCTCCACACCCAAATAAAACCCAAAATCGACATGAGCTCAGCTTGGCTTGGTTCAGTTTGCAGTTCAGTTGAACTGAAACACAGGTGTGCACAATCAATCAACATGGGATCCCATTAAGGCGGCTGTAAAAATGACCACGATAATCACAGACACACGCACACACACACTAACACACACACACAGAGACAGTTACAGACTCTCGAAGACGGAACTGTAGATGGAGATGATTTTTGGGGGTCTTTTGTGGTCTGTGAGTCGAGTTCACGCAACAAGCACGTTGATAGACTGGCAACAGAGACCACCTTATAGCACAAGTGGGTAAGGCAAGGCAGCAGGGGGAAGGGAGAAGTGGGAGGCCTGTAGCTTGCCCAGAGGCCAGCGCCATTGTCTAGCTTCAAGTTGATTGCTGTAACATTCCACACTTAATTAGCGGGCGGCCTACAGAAACTGAACAAAAATATAAAACTCAAATTTCAAACTGATATTATTAATGAGTTTCCACTTCGATTAGACGGCAGCGGTGTATTGTACGTGTTTCTGGGGGAATATCACTGATGTAGCTAGCGGAAATCTGAGTTTGAAGATAAGATTTGCATTTAATTCGATTAAGTCAAATATATCTTTGCATAGCTGAAAGATAGGTACAGGAAATGTAGCTATAAGTATTTGTATTTGCCTTCATGCTGAAAACCACTTGTTCTATTCTGTATTGCATTAATTATGTTACATTACTTATGATTTGTGTTATTACCATAGATCAGAATACTGTCCTCCATTATAGCTAGTCATTGGTTATTATTTTATCTTCATTGTATTTTCACGTCTTGACAATTGAGACATAACTAAAACTCATTTATATACTAATTACAATATTTGCTTTTTATATTTATGTAAATTGCATATTTATATTTATGTAAATTACAAATTTGTGTACTCTCTTGATAATCAGCTGTATTTGTCCTTAACTCCCGGTATTTTTGTTTCAATTTCCTTATTTATATTGATATTTTATATATGTATCTTCTTTTTGAGTCGTTGCATATCATAGATTAGCTCATTGTCAGCTCCAATTACAGTTCTTCTTATGAGTCCAAAGTTTCCTCTTGACTGGATTGTCCCTTTAATACCGAGAAGGTGTTTTCACGCTTTTCTAGTCTTCCAATACGTATCAGTGCTGCACATACTGTGGATATATGAATAAGATATTTATACTATATACAAGATATTATTATTACATACATTAACATATACTTCATAGGTGTTTCCTATGCTTATTCGTAGGTTATTCCCATTCAAATCTATTTCGCAGTTCGTTTGGCACTCACTTCTCACTCACTTGCCCAGCCCACATTCACAGCCTTCCCCCTCTCCCGGGTTTATTGCCACGTCGAACAATTTTAATTGGATATTTGTCGTAGGCTCCACGCGGAGTTGGCCGCAAAAGCCGCAACTGAGCCCGGACAGTGTGGCGGGTGTGGCAGCAGCGGCGACAAGTGCGCAGAGAACACCAAAGCGGAATTAGCATATGAATAAGTTTTGGGTGTGTGAGTGGGGCAATGAGTGTGCAAAGGAGTGTGTGCAGTGTGTGTGCAGTGAGAGTGCGTGGTGCGTGCGGTTTGTGCGTCTCCTCGTCGTCGTCGTCGTCGTCGGCGGCACTCATCAAAGCCCACAGCAGGCCAGACCACACCAGACCAAGAGCCGCAACATGTGCAACGCGCGGCCGAGCTGAAATTGGAGGTCACGTAGTTGTCCGCGGAGCGAAGCAGAGCTGAGCGCAGCCGTTGCTTCAACGCCTTCAATGGGCAATGTGGCGGCATATAAATTACACAATGCCAGACCAGAAAGCGAAACCCAAAGCCAACGCGGGGAATGGCCAACAAATCGAAGAGAATTGCAAGCCAGAGCAGGGGGTGGGGCAAGGGGGGAGAGGTAAGCAAGTGAAACCCGCAAAATGCAATGAAATCGCTTTTAACTTTTGCAATTTTTCAACAACTCGAAGAAAAACTGAAACCGAAACCAAAACCGAAAACTGAAAAGCTCGCAAAGGCGTCGGCAGATCAAGGCATGGCAGCGGCAAGGCAGGCAGGGGAACAGCGTGAAGGGGGAAGGGGGGGGGGGTTAAGGCAATAAGTTGGTTTTGGATGTTTACAACAAGGTCAAAGGCGGAGAGGAGCTGCAGGCGAAGGCAACTGGGGGATCATCTGCCATGGCGCTGCCTTCAAAAGGTCTTGCCGCGAGCTGAGCAAACAAAGCTGAGCGAAACCCGAGATCGACTTGGCCCCGTTGAAGCCCTGCTGCCCCTCTCCCTCTCCTCCCCTCTTCTCCTTCTCTTGGTAATGTTCATAATGCGCCGCTTCACGCAATTTTAGTGGCATCGAAAAGGTTCGAAAGGTTTCGAATGCCGTTTTGGCTTATTTGCTTTACCCTTTGGCCGTATTCGTTCTGCTCCGCATCATTCACATTATTCATTCACTCAGTCATTCATTTAGTTGCTTCGTCCCGCTCGGGGTTCGCGGCCTTTGATTGCTTTTTTGGCGCTGTGGCAATAAGCGATTTGACATGCTTCGATTTGCATGCATCGAGAGCAGCAGTTGGAGCTGGAGTTGAAGCTGGAGCTGGACCTGGGAAACTGACCAAGTGCCCTGGGGTTATCTACAGTTTGAGAGCAATTGCTGCGTTTCCAGTTGGATTTTTTTTGGGGAATTAGCTGCGCCATGATGGCCCCGAGCTGGGTGGCAAGTCAAAAGTCAGAGGGATTTGCAGGCAGTTCAAGTAGGAATCGGATTGGAAGTTTAGTCTTGGATTGACGGTGTATAGAAGAGCTCATAGATGTCTCTATTCTCGAGAGAATAGGCAACGGAATAGAGCTGGAGGAATATTAAAAACCTCAGCAAACATCGATGTCTCTGCAGCTCTAGTTAGGCACCTTGTGTAGGCCAGGTTAGAGCGCAAGTGCAGTTTAGAAGCTCTCTTCAAACCTCTTCCCCAGTAAGAGAAATAGAGCTTTGATCTAGTAAGCTACTACCCAAAGTCATGGGGTTTCAAAGTAGACAAATAGTTGAAAATGCTGTCTAGTATGTCAATCTGATTGCTTCATCTTCAATGGCAACTCAATCGTGTATAGATCACGCTCATTCTCAGTTCTTTTCACGCTGTTGCCACATAAAGCAGCTCTCTCCCTCTCTCTCTGGCCCTCTCTCCGTCTCTCTCTCCATAAATTAGCCACATTGGCAAATGAAATTGATCAAAGGCGGCGATGATCTCTGTTTGTATATGGTATTGGGGCAGTATATGGTCGATATATTGTACAGCCGCAGTTCGCAGTGTATCAAAAAGTATAAGTTTTATTGACTGCGGATGCAGTTCATAAACAATACGTCGCCGTAGATCGTGGATATTGCCCGATCCGCCTCCTCGACCCCTCTGCCTGTCGAGCAATTGTGGGCGCAATGTGGAGCGCATCTGTTACATGTTAAGGCGCGCCAAGGCGAAATATCCCAGCAGCAAGAGAAATACAGATACAGATGCAGATGCAGATATACTGGGTATCTGTGTGTGTGCTTCGGATTGTGCGATCACTGCGAGAGGGGGAGGGGATGAGGGAGAGTATCTGTATTTGTATTTATGAAATCAAACATAAGGTACGCAGCGGCGATCGTCGTCTGCTGCACATTTGGCACACATGACAGCCGCATGCTCCAAAGGCAGCGGCGGAATTTTTCGGAAAATAACTAAAAACCAGCTGAACCAAGGAGGGGGGGGTAACGGGAATGGGGTAGGGGACGCAACAAACCACACACATGCAGTGGCAGCCCCCAGCCTGACACCCTCTTTGAAAGCGCAAGAAAAAAAAGGGAAACATTTTTACGTATTTCCAGTTAAATCGGAAGTGGAAATCACGCTGCAGCTGCAGGGGGAGAGAGCGGGACACGGAGAGAGGAAGGTAGAGAGAGAAAGAGCGTGCCACGATTATCACGCTATTTCTGTCAACCCGAAGGGGGGAAGGAAGGGGCACCATCGACTGTTTCCCACATGTCAGGCCCGGCGAACAGCCTCTGCCCCCGTTTCTCTTCTCTCCAGCCTCAGCTGTTGTCGCTTCGTAGTGCGTGCTTCGTTGTACTGGGGGCCAGGCGAGCTGCTAATGATGCCAACGGGTTAAATGCGGCGCGATCTATTTCGAGTTCTCCTCGCTACGCTTCTGCTCCAAGTGTTGTCCAATAATTTAGATTTGTTTATGGCCTTTTGATATTACCCACGTGTCATATTTTATGGGCCCGAATATATTTTGATAGCTCCGAGAGAGAGAGGGAGGGAGGGAGGGAGAGAGAGAACCCGACTGCGGCTTGGCCAACTTGACACAAAACTGACATTTAACAAACTTGTCAGCCAAGTTAAGGCGACACCAGCAACAACAACAACAGCAGCATAAGGTGCATATCAAACACGCCCAGACGGCGGCAACAAGTGCGTCAATGCGATGCGACAATGGCCAAAACAGCCAACAAGCTGCCACTTGCCGCAAGTTGCCAGTTGTGGCAGTTGCCAGTTGTGGCAACCCGATCTGTCCATATGCGCAGGCGAGCACAATGCGGCGCTGTCTCTATAAGGTCATGCGACCGATATTTGACATTTTTTGGCGATCAGCTCACGCTGCACGTTGCACGCTGCACGGGGCGGCAGCTGCTGCTTGCTGCAGTGGAGGCACAACTCATAATTCCTGCGCCTTGTACCTTTCACAGAGTTATGCCTTAAGATCTTGTGCCGATATGGCCAGGGAGCATTGCCCCAGGCAGCGTGGGGTATGCCAGCACAGGCAGGCAGCTCATCGAGCAACGGCTTCCAGGGTATTTCAACCGCGAGTCTAGCAAGTTGTTGTTGCTGCTGCTGGTGTTGTTGCCGGGGCTGAAGCTGAGGCTGGCGTGGGGTGTTGCAATTGTCATTGCAGGTGTTTGTCGTTTGCATTGGCCAACCAAGATTTGTCACCTGCACACACGACGCGACGCGGCGCGGCGCGGCGCTCACCTGGTTGCCAGCCCCGTGAGTGTCTGTCTGTCTGGCTGGCTGGTGCTGCCTGCTTGGCTGTTATCTTCATTTTGGCATCGAGTAAATCATAATTTTGCACCTTCTTTCACGACTATGTCGACTGTGGGTCATGTCAGTGAAACAACGTGCCAAATTTATCACGGCATCGCCAGGCATCGATTGGCTTGGCGACTTAGCGAGACTTGGCCTGGCCCACTGGCACACCCACTTGCACACCCCGGGAACAAATTGAGATTCAATTATGCGGGTCTACCCCCGGAATGGCTGGCCAATTTCCTGCTGCCGCTGCTAATGATCAACTACCGTAGCCAGTCGGTTGTCGCCTCATGTTGTCGCTGTTGTTTGCTTGTTTGGCGGTAATTGCGCGACGATTTGTTTATGGGCCGCCAATCAAATGGACAACAAGCACAACACATACAACACATAAAAAAGAGTAACCAAAATGGTGCGCTAGACCAAATGCGCATTCAAATCAGGCCCAAAGCCCAGACGCAGACGCAGACTGGGGCCCAGACCCAGAGGAGACGAGAACAACAACAACAACTGGCTAACAAGCCAGCGATCAGTGTTCGAGCAGCGTCCCCACATTGGGATTGGGGCTACAAGGCACGCACCACGGCATCCGGAGCTGCCCGTCGCATGACAATTAGAAGGCTTAGACGCACACACACACACACAGACGCGCACACACCCACTGCTGTCTAACTGCAGTCAGACTACAGGCGAAACTTTCTTTACTGCGACTAGACGCTGTTTCTATTTATAAACTCATGCTTCTGCTGTTTGCATTATCAATGAAGTTGCCTTGCTGCTTTTTCTGATTTACGTTCTTGGCAAATCATTTTCACTTCACTCACTCCATCTTGTTAATTAGCTATGTATGTGAAACTGCCGCATAATACTGCAAGTGGCCCCAATCGATGTGCGGCACAGGCAATCGATATTTATGTAGAAATAGTATTTAGTATATTGAGCTCAGTTTTGACACCTACAACACTGCGCTGTTAATTCAGGCAGCCACCTTCCATTTTGCCTCTCCCACTCATTCCATGCTGTTAATTATTTATGTGCAAGTGGCCCCAAGCGATGAACTTCATATGTAATCGATAGTTATACAGAACTAGTATTTAGCGCAACCTTAACAACACTGCGCTGTTAACTCAGGCATCCATCTTCCATTTTCTTTATCTTCCTCTCTCGTTCTTAGCAGTAATCACCTGTCGAGAACACTTGGCTTATGTTTTGCATCAGAATTTCCACAATTTGCACACTATTTACCCAAGTTGATCACTTTTGGCAATTAGGCAGGCAGCCGCGCTGGCCTGACAGCCCTTCACGAGTAGTGAAAATATTTGCTCAGTCAAGAGGCAACACTGTGTGGCAAGTGGCAAGAGGCAAGAGTCAGTAGCAAGCGAAACACACTTAAAATGTCAGAATTTTTGACAGCTGCCGCCCACTCGGTCGCTCTCGTGCAGTGTCGGCAAGCAAGTTGGCAGGCCACGCCCACACACGCATTAACAAGAGCGCCAAATTAAGCCATAAATTTAGTCCGAACGGACCACCAGCTACGCGAGAGAGCGACAGAAGAGGAAAGAACGGGGTAAACAGCAGGAGCCGGCGCAAAGTTGTGGCACGTCTGCAGCTGCAAAGCGCCCCTTGTGGAAGATGCAACGCTGCTGCAGCTCAGCTCGTTTAATAAAAAAATTCAAATTTAATTAGTCTTCAAGTGAAGAAGTAATATTTGTACAATCTGCTTGGATTCGCAGCTGCAAGGAAGAGTGCAAGGAAGTGGGATGTGGATGTGGCTGGAGATGCATGCAGATGCAGCAGCCAGTTGTGAGTTGTTGTTGCAAGTTGCTATTGCTGTTGCTGTTGCCGTTGTTGATGATATGAAAATATGAGCGGCAAGTGGGACGTTGTCAGTGTTGTCTGTCCCGTCGTCCGTGGCACATCTGCATTCCAGACGAGTCAACTCGCAGTCGCAGACCATGTGGGATTCAGGCACGACACGAGAGAGAGAGATAGACGGTGCTGAGCTGCCAACTCAATTGCAACTCGGCTGCATCCACATGATGCACACTTGATTGGTTGCGACTGCTGTAGTTGCAGTTGCTGCGCTGCGACGCCTCCGTTTTGTTAGACCCGGTCGCGACCCCCAGTGTCGTGGTGCCATCGCGTGTGACATTGCAGCAACTGTGCAACGGCGCTGTGGCAACTGCACCACATTCATTAGCAGCCGTTAAATGTTCACTTAATCATTTCGTCTGTCTGCCACATGCTTCCCTCTCCCTCTCTCTCTCTTACACTCTCCCTCTCTTGCTGTGACACATGCACTCAGCGCAGGCTTAGAACTCTCGCAAAGACAACAGTGGCTGCCTCTGTCTGGTGCCTGTGCTGCCTGCTTGCAACATTTGTTGCAATCTTAAGTGAATTTCAGCTACAATCTGCAGGTTTCAGATGCTTTGCCTCGAGACTTGCCCCTGCCTGTGGCTGCCACAACTTGTGATGACTTCAATTAATCAGCTTTATATTCGCGTTGCATGCCCCGAGTGCTGAGATTGCAGACAAGGTATTTACCTGTTGAAATTCTTGCAAGTTGCAACATGTTTGCAACCGTGCGCCGTAAAAGAACAAATCGACAAATCCAACTGTGGCTATAAAGATTATTTTATAGTTTCTCTTTCGCATTCAAGCAGATTTCTCCTTCGCCATTTTTAAGTGATTTCTGTTTAATGTGTTTTACAGCACTGGAATGGAATGAGAAGAAAAGCTGCTCTCTCCTACTTTTTATCGCTCTCTCTCTCTCTTGCTCCCCCTCGTTAATTAGTGAAATTTTATTGCCGATTTGAAAGGCCTAAACTAATTTGGCAAATTGAATGGACCAACCCACCAATCCCACCTCCCCCTCCCCGCAGGAGAGCGACGCACACGCCCCTTTTCTTTTAGAAACTGAATTGAAAGACAGTGCAAACAAATGCGTCAATTTAATTTTCATATGCCAGCCGAGGCGAGACACGCCAGGCACGGATGCCGTCAGGCGTCGGGCGTGCGTCAATTAGGAGCTTGCACTTGGTGGTTGCTCGGCAGCGCCACGTGGCCAGTGCATTGTGCACTGCGTCAATAGAGGTCGCCCTGGGAATGCGCAGCGGACGTGGATCCAGCTCTCATTAGCGTGCACAGGTAAAGGCCCAAGCACGGCCAGCTGCAGAGCCACGTGTCGGGCGAGAGAGACTGGAATGGAGGAAAGCGGGAACTGCTGGAAAATGTTTTCGTGTTGTGTCACCAAACAAATGTTGCGACGCTGACCCAATTGCCACGCTGGGGTCATGATAATTTCAGGAGCTTTTGGCTCCGTTGTAGTTCGTGCGCCCCTGCGATCGTGCACGGCACTTGCCCCGCCTCGTCCCGCTTCGCTCACTCTCTGTATGCAACCTCGCGACTTCGATCCCGACTCCAGCTGCTGCTGCTGCACGTGGTGGCGCCACCAGTCGCTCCTGACATATGCCGCGAGTCAATGCTCCAAGGGGGCATTGTGTATGCAAAGCGGCTGCCAAAACTGGCGACTTGCAACAATTTGTGTCGCTTTGGTTGGGGATTTTTCTCATGATTTGACTGCGATTTGCATGGAAATCAAAGTGGAGGCTGCTGCAACAACGGCCCATGGAAATGTGTCAGCAACTACGGGATTTATGGCCCCGGCGGCTTCAGTTTAGCCCAGGCTGCAGCAGAATGTGGGCGTCGCATTTGGTTTGGCGTACAAGAAATGCGGCTTCCCGAAAAAGAAAATCGATACGCGGTCGAGTTGCGAAAATAAAGTCTACAAAGCGACGATGTCTGCGTTGCCAACCTCCTCGGCAGCTCCCCTGCCCACTCCACCACACCCGCACCGCATAAATACAACTCTGCAAATGTATTCAAAATGGCCGTCTTCAGCCGTTGGGTGGCATGCGCGGTGAGAGAGAGAGCGAGAGACAAGTCAGAGAGAGCCAAAGAGCGAGATAGAGAGAGAGGGAGAGTCTCCAAACTGCGTTGCCTGGCAACCGTAACCTGCGTACTTGGCTGGGGGTTGCTTGGCGCTGGGAGGGTTGTCGAACTTTTGGAAGTGCCAAGCCTGGGAATCGATTGCAGTGGACACCAGATGCAAAGCATTTCGTTGGCCCAATGGATTTGGTACGGTCTGATTGGGTCCCACTACGCACACCATATCTATAAATGATGCTACTATAGTATATATTCCTTTAACCACCTAACAATGCCGTCGTCTAATGCCACTTGACAGCTGCGCTTTGTATTTGCGACAGCTGAACAGGACACGCGTTGCAACAATCAGTGCACGTGGCTGCTGAGCGCCACGAGGCGACGTTCTGCTCATTAAGGAAAGGCTGACAAGCGTTTTGCCTCGCGATATGATCAGTAGAATCGCTTAAATCCTGAGAATGTTGCAACCCTCCCCTAGTACGGAGAGAGAATCACAACGATTTAGTCCACTAAGCTCTTGTTGCACAGTGGGAAAGTCACGCCAGTGGCATGTCACAGCGGCCACTCCCCCTTCCAGCAGTTTCCAGCTCATTGCATCTCATCACGGTTTATGCTTTCCACTATTTTCGAACAAAAGTCCTGACGAATTCCTAACAAATATGAAATTGTTTATTTTGCTGTTGATTGTTTAGTAATTCTTAGCAAGAGTTGGCAATATAAGCTGCTTATCGATCAGTGTTGCGAAATATCACAGCTGCTTATTGCAGTATTAATCAGAAGTTTGGTACTTTCAAGCTTAGTACAGGCTGGCCATATTGCTAATTGCGCCTAGTTTTTTTTCCAATTGATAAAAATGTATGAAATATTTTAAAGTGAAAAATCAGTGTATACCTCATTCGTGGTGCTATTTGCATGCCCATTTCACTTTGGTCTTGCATGCTTGTATCCTCGGACCACGTAATCATGTTACGACACAAAACTGACAACACATTTTCAACCAAAGCGATTAATATCGCACACGACACACGGCTTTGGCTCGGCTTGCCTCGACTTGGAGCTGGGCAGGAGCTCCCACTAGAAGTATCGTTTGCACATGACTTTTGACTTGGTTTCGCTACGATGCTGTCCATTGTTGGGTGAGTCTATGTCTGTCTCTGTCTCCATCTTTGGGTTTATGTGTGTGTGTTGCAGGCGGCCCAAAAGATTCGTTTAAAATGACTTAATGGCGAACAGCTCATAAATTCACGAATTTGCATAAACCGACTGACTATTTGGGTAACATTGCAACAGTTGAGGGAAGCGCCTCCGGGGCACATCACAGTGAGTCAGCAGCAGCAGCGGTGGCAGCAACAGCAGCTGAAACACGAGTGGCCATAATGTTGCATTTGAAGCTGGAGCTCGGTCTGGTGCCGGAGCTGAAGCTGGAGCTGCAGCTCTTGTGACTGGCAGCCTAATAAACACAATTAACTTCATCATTTTGAACTCAAATTATTTCATTTGAATGCGATAAAATCGCAAATCACGAAGCGGCAGCGGCCCGAAAGCTGCGGACAAGCCAAAGCGAAAGCCGGCAGACAATAGACTCGACAAGGCACTGAGCCGGGGCTGGGATCGCGACCAGGAGAGACTGTGGTGAAAATTAAGTCAAACTCGAACTGTGGCTGCGAAAAACGTTTTACCAATCGCTGCAATCGGAGCCGATCGGGAGTTGGACGGCAGTTGCAGTTGTTGTTGTTGTTGTTGCACCCGCAACAACAATTGCTGGCACGATGCAGCTGCATCGCAGGAATGGGGTATAGGGCTCTGGCTGTGGCTAGGAGGTTAGGGACGTGCCATGTCTGGGGTCTGGCCCAGAGAGAGCGAGTGAGAGAGAGATAGAGAGAGAGAGAGAATAATGTTGCATGTCGCGCCAATTGTGTACACGATTTGACTTGGCAGCCGCCTGACAGTGCTGCCCACTCTGCAGTTGCTGCTGCCTGCCTGCAACTGTTGTTGTAGTTGTTGCTGTTGCAGTTGCTGTTGTTGCTGTGTCAGCTAATCAGCCGGCAAGTATCTCATCTTCGAGGACTACTTGCAACTGCCAAAACAACAGCGCAACACCGGCGCAACATGCACACGAAAACTACCAAGTCATGTTGCTCGCTGACTGCTGCAGCAGTTGTTGCCGTTGCTGCTGCTGATGTTGTTGTTGCCTTGCAAATAAATCTTTTGACCATTTGCTGCTGCTGCTGTTGGCCAGAAACAAAAAAACTTGGACACACAACACAATCAGGCAAGGCAGGCCGGCAGTTGTTGTTGGTGTTGGTGGTGTTTCCTGGAAAGCGTTTCCTGCATTTAGTTATGTCGACTGGCTTTATAGCCATGTTGGCGCTCCATCCGCCTTAGATCGTGGCCAACCGGGCTGACTTTATGAGGGTCAATCAGGCTAACCGGCTAGTTCCCTCCACTCGTCGAGGAATGCGCTAGATATCATCATTAGATAAGACAGAACAGATCAGACAAAGTAGAAAACTTTTCAACTTTAGGAACCTCAGCATCCTTGTCTGTACTTTTGATTATTGTGTTTAGTTTGTCTTATTTGGAAATATTTATTCAGTTGAGATTTTAACGTAGTCGACGACAGAACAAAATTTTTATGATTTTATAAAAAGTGAAAAAAAATAATTTGTATTTTTAAAATACGGTTTTTATACTGTTTGTACCGTGTCAAACCGAGCACATCCTTCTGCAAGGATGGATTTTTTGCAACTTCTTTTAAATCTTTGTGTCATTGGCTCCTCTGGCTATGGATTGAGCCAATTAGAACCGGCGGCGCATCCATATGGCTATGTGGCAGCCGCCTTCTGTTTGGTTCAAGGTATCATGGACTTTCTGCGATTGATCCAGGATGACGATGAGTGTAGCCGCAGTTTCACCATAGCCAACTGCATTGTGAGCTTCATCCCTCTGCCGTTGGCCAATATAGAATTCTACGCAGGGAGTGGGCAGGCAAACTTGGCATTGCTACATACTTTATCACTGATTTTAGTGTTCTACAAAACAGTGGAAAGAATGTGCGATGACGAAGTTTGTGCAAGTGATTTAACGGTAGACCTATCGTTGCTTCTGAATGTTGCCTCTGCTGTACAATTGTACGTGCAAGAAGGGAACCCATTTCATCTAGGAATCGGACTGGCAGCTTTATTCACTCGCTATGGCCATATGCTGCTCGAACCAATATGTCCATCAATCGATTTTGCATCATATATGGACAAAATTGGAAGGGCGGCCATGATAGGAGCCATGGTATATGGCCTAACAGAAGGGTAATAAGAAACAATCAAGATTTTAAGACTGATTTTATTTATATATTCTGCTTACGCTTTCAGTTCTTGTAGTTGCTTCCAACATGTGATAGAGCCAGCTCGTATAAGTTGCCAGCTCTGTCCATGAGAAGACAGGCTACCTTCGGAATGCCGAAGGTTTTATACCCTTGCAGGTTCTTCTCTCCTCCGATTTTTCCAATACTAGATATATATAATGGTGCAGAATTTAATGATATTGCCTATGATCAATATTATGCCTCACTTTGGCACTAAGTCCAGTTATTTCTAATATCAGAACTAGTCTTTATACTTATAAAAACCTCTATTTCCGCCGATTGTTCCTATGGCAGCTGTATGAAATAGTGTCCAATTTTGATGAAGTTTAATATGTATATTAGAACAGACGGACACATGAACAGGCGGACAGTACTAGTACGACTTTTCTGTGTTCACCCAGATTCAGAATATATATACTTTATTATAGGGTCGGAGGTGCGTTGCAAACTTCTGGCCAAAATTAATATAGGCTCTGCAAGGGTATAAAAACAAATGTATTTGTTGATTGCCCAGTTTTGTTCTTTGGTACACACTTTCAGTATGCATCCATATCTATCTTATGTTTCTTTTTCTTTTTAATCTAGGGCTGCGCCTTCATCATCGAAAGGTAAAAAAAATAAAAAAGCAAGCAAAAGTTCAAAGAAGTAAATGAACTTCAACGAAATAAGAGCAAGCAGACGATAAGTTCCTTTTTCGTGTATCTGGTAACTTCTTTCAAGCAAAGTTCCACCTTAAGAAGAATTGAAAAGCTCTGGAATCCCTCTATACTCATGTGCGACATATTAAAACTATATATTTGGTTATCGAAACTAATAAAGCACCCTGAATTTATATTGATAATATTGGGGATAGCCAAAGGGATAACTAATTTTTATGATGTGGATTACTGTCTAACCAATCAACCAGCTATAATAAGCATGTGTGCCAAGTTTCATCAAAATAGGTTTAAAACTGATGGAATAGTTTGCATCGCAACAGACGGACACAAGGATAGCCGGACATTGCTTGTTCGTCTCGTCTGTTCATCCTGGTTCTGAATATATTTACTTTATTGGGTTGGGGATGTCTTAAAAATGTCAGAACTAATATACTCTCTACTAAGGTATAAAAAAATAGATTTGTAGGGCAAAACAAAACGAGAAAGTAAGGCTACTTAATGTTTTAACTTTAGAAGGTTTTTTCTCCGTTCTAACACTAGGTATATAAAATGGTGCAGAATTTAATGATATTGTGTATAATTAGTAATGTGTCTCACTTTGATTGGTACTGATAAGTTATTTCGAAAATCAAAACTGATCTTTATACACATCCATTTCGGCCGATTGTTCCTATGGCAGCTATATGTTATAGTAATCCAGACCAGTTCTGATTTTCAAAATACCTTATCAGTGCCAATCAAAGTAATACCATTAAATTTAGCACTATTATATATATATACGTATATATGAAGAACCTTCGGCATACCCAAGGTAGCCTTACTGCCTCGTTTTAATTTCATATTTGAAAATATTTATTCAGTTTAGGTTTTAACGTAGTCGACGACAGAACAAAATTTGTATATTTTTATAAAAAGTGAGAAAAATTTTAATTTTTAGAATACTGTTTTTATAGTGTTTATATCGTGTCCAACCAAAGACATTCTCCCGAGAAAATGGACTATGTGCAACTTGCTTTAAGTGCTTGTGTCGTTGCCGCCTCTGCCTTTGGAGTGACCCAACTGGACCCGATGGCGCATCCGTATGGCTTTGCGTCAGCCGCCTTCTGTTTGGTTCAAGGTATCATGGACTTAATGCGAATGTTACAGGGAGATGGAGATTGTGGCATCAGCATAGGCAACTCCATTGTGAGCTTCATCCCACTGCCGCTGGCCAATATGGAATTCTACACTGCGAGTGGTCAGACAAACTTGGCATTGCTACATTCCTTATCGCTGATTCTGGTATTCTACAAATCGGTGGAAAGAATGAACGAAGACGACGTTTGTCCAATTGATATAACGGTAGACCTATCGTTGGTCTTGAATGCTGCTTCTGCTATATACTTGTTCGTGCAAGGGGGCGACTGTATTCATCTAGCAATAGGATTGGGAGCTCTTTTCACTCGCTATGGCTGGATGCTGCTCGATCTAATATATCCATCAATCGATTATGCATCATATATGGACAAAATTGGAAGGGCGGCCATGGTAGGAGCCATGACATATGGCCTAGAAGGGTAATATGAGGCAATCATGATGTTTAGACTGATTTTATATATATTTCCTACTGCTTTTCAGTTGTTCCTGTGTTTGCTAGAGTCCCATATATGTACATATACATCCTTTTTATACTTTTTGTACTTATTTGAAATCTAGGTCTGAATGTAGTCCATTCGATAACTACTATAAACAAAACAAATAAAACAAATGAATTAAGTAACAAGAAAATTGGGGGTAATCAAGACAGATGAAACAGTACCTTCGCTTAGACAAAGGTGGAATCTTAAGTAGAGGAGAATCGGAGGAATCTCTGCGTAGTGATGTGCAATAATAAAGTGGGAATCACAATGTAGCAGAATTCAGATAGGGAATATTGGGAATAACCAAAAGGTAACCCTAGAAATCCTTGCAAAGAAACTATTTAGACACTTAATTCCCTGTGAATTTGAACAGGTACCCGTTACCTCTGGACTAAAGCTTCTCTCTGAGGTGGCAGACAACGAGGCAGAGGGTAATGGAAGCAGGTAACTGGAGAGGGTTACTGTTAGGGGGGTCTCAAAGGGGCAGGCGGCCAGCTAACTGGCCAGGCGCGTGTTAGGAAAGAGTTCAAGTCGCAGCTGGAGACTGCACTGCTTTTGGCGCATAACTGGACAGCAACAGCGAAGGCGACTGAGCTTGCAACTGCAACTCGGTGCAGCAACTGGGACTGGTCATGCTGTCCATCTGTCCATCGGTCTGCCTGCTGGCCGTGTTGGATAACAGGCAGCTGAGCCAAGCCGAGCCGAGCTCAGCTCTTGGTCTGGCCATAAAAATGGGAAAATGTTGCGTTAATGCGACGTTTGTTCGAACACAGTTTTCAAACAGATCGACGCAGGCAATTGTTTGGACAAGCTCAGGACGGATAGAGGGACAGAAAAACAGAGAGACAGACAGAGGCAGGCAGAGACAGACATACAAAGAGACAGACAGACAGAGAGGCAGGCATAGAGACAGACAGAAAGTCAGACACACAGAGCTAACTGCTGCAGCTGGAGACATAGGAGCAGGAAGGAGTAGAGGGGTAAGAGGGGATTCATTGAAGGGGCCACTGTTCGACACGATTTGGCTTCGTGTAGACATTTTTCAGGGCGTTTGACTCATGAACTCTGCGCAGATTGTTTGCGCAGATTTTGTGCACGTGTTTTCTGTCGATTTTTCTCAGGTTTTTCTCCCGCTCTCCCAAGGAATTTCTACACAAGAGAAACCGCTCCCGTTACTGCTGTCTGCGCAGCAATGGCTGCCCTGGCGCAGGCACCGTGGCACCTCCCATTGCCAGAGGGGGCAGACAGGGAGGGGAAGGTTGCTCTACAGGATGTGCGGGCGCGGCAAAATCGATTTTCCCAATGCGATAGGATTTCAACTGCGGCTACAATTGGAACGGCCTTCCGGCTGGCGGCGTGTACGAATCCTTTCAAGCCGCACGTGCAACAAGAACTAACGGCACAACAGCCAAGGGTGGAAAGGAAAGGAAAACAACACGTGTCGCGCGGCATCAATTGCGGCAACTGCAGCACGCATCCATCACCGAGCACGTCGCAAGTGTCGGAAGTGCTGACGACGCTAGCGTCGCTGCTTCCGTCGCTGCTGCAGAGACCAGACGAGAGGGGGATGGTGGGGGGTGGATGATGTCAGCAAAGCCAAGCGAAAAGGACAATCGATTGTTGTGACATGGCATTGTGTGAAGGCCTCCTGCCGCGCACCTCCCTCTCCTCTGCCCCTTCCCCCTTCTCTGCCACGCTCCCAGCTCTGCCTCATCTCTTGCACAACCTCGCTGAGCTGCGTTGCCAAGCTGCCCGCCTCAATTAACGCTGCCCGTGCGCCCAAGCTTAAGGCTCCCACGGCCATTCACGCTGTGTGCACGTGCAGCGTGCAGCGCAGGACATTTATTGGATTCCATGCCTTGTTTTTATTTGTTTCTATATTTGCTCAAAATTCCAATTAAACGCCAATGCCATTGCCAATGTCTGGCCCTGGGATTGCTTGTCGCCTGCCATACAGGGTGTTCCAGTGTGGAACGTGAATGCGAAGAGAGACAGAAGTGGAGTCCGGTTTGAAAGATTATTTTGAGATTTTCCTTGCAGAAGAAAGTGTAAAATACAAGGTATTTATACTTTGAAACAGGGTGTTCTTACTAGAGCTCGAAAAACATTGATGTTTGCTGAGGTTTATCATATGAAACATTGATGTTCCTTGATGTAACATAAACTTTTTACAGCTCTGGTTCTTACTGGATTAGTTGGGAGTTTTTTTGGAAGATTTCTCTTGATTTGCCTTGCAGTATATTTATAATATTTCTTACTTTTTGCTTACTAGATTGAATATCTATAGTTTGTGCTGCTCAAGAAAGGATATAGCTTTGCATACTATGTCTAATACAGTATATTTATATTGAGAATTTTCTAATTGAAGAGATTATACTAATCAGTAGATGATCTAACAGTTCTCTTTAACAATTCCCCAGGCAACTGAAGACACTCCACGTGTCTCTCTGGTCTGCCAGGCTTCTCCTGCTGCAGCACCCTGTATGCAATTAAACATCTCCTGCTACAGCACCCTGTATGCAATTAAAGTTCTCCCATTTCCAAGTTAAATGCCAATAGCGCAAATGGCAATTGAATGAGGCGATGGCGACGGCGACGGCAATGCAGAGTCTCCACCTCGCACTTGGCAGGCGGCACAAGGGGCAGCTCGAGGCAAGGCGAGGCGAAGCGAGGCAAGGCACACGCTGCGGATTAGACGTGTAATCAGCATAAAATGTTGCCGGAGCCGGGACGACGACGACGTCGCAAAAGTGGCAAACATGAAATCCAATATGCGATATGCGGACGGGGCGACCAAGTGAGGCGACTGGGCGAAGCGGCCGCCGGCCATGTCGATGATGATGACGACGACGACGCCGCCGCCGCTCGTACGCATGTCCCTGTGCAAACAGAGACGAGGAGGAGGAGAAAGAGGGGAGACTGTGAGTGCGAGTGCGAGTAACGAGTGCAGCGTGGAACACGTGCAAAGCCGCGGGGGACTTGCACGACTTTTGTGAGAGATGTGGATGCTGGAACAGAAAGAGACTGAGCTGCGCTGGACTGGACTGTGCTCGACTGGATTGGACTGTGCGCTGAGGCGGAGGCTGAGGCTGAACTGGGAACTGAGCTGGGCTGGGCCACGCACCCAGAAATGTATCGGTAAATCGGGGCTGCAATGCGCGTTGCCTGTCGCGTTTAATAACTGTTTTTAATGAGTGTCCCTTGCGGGCATGCGTCGCCTTGTGCCGTGCCGTGCCGTGTGCGGCATTCTGTGGCACGTCGTTTGCTGGAGCTGGAGAGCTGCGTCATTTGCATGCCCGACTGCCAAGCCCCAAAAAAAGGCAGTTCCCACTTGGCTGCAGTTCCTGCTGTTCTTGGGTTCCCAAAAAATACTTTACTCGCACTCTAATTGCAACGTGCCCCGCGTGCCTCGTTGCCTCTGCTCCGCCTGACTGCCTGCCTGACTGCCTGCCTGACTCACGCGCTCTCTTCAGGTGCGGACCAGTCGCTGCTTTGCCGCGTGCAACATGCAACATGTTGGCTGCAATTTATTAGTGCTGCCATTATCGTTTTTCTTCAGATTTAGCTGCAGCGCCGACGACGATGCCGACTTGGGCCGAGCTCCAACTGCGTCGTCGTCGTCGTCATCGTCGTCGTCCTGATCCTGCTTCCCTTGTTGTTTCCCTGCTCCTGCTGAATTCCTCGCCAGCTCAAATATTTATTACTATAATTTTCCATATGTTTTCCCCCAGTCGCGTTTTTTCATTCATTTTTTGGCAAATTGCGACTGAAAATTGCCGTCGTAATTTGCCCGCTTACTAAATATGAAGATCAGCCAGCAGCAGCACGACTTGTGGCACAGTCTCTCCAGTTGTCTCCCTCTCTCGCTCCCTCTCTCTCTCTGTCTCTGTCTGCCTCTGTTAGCCAAAAATTTATGAACTTGTGCGAAATCGTGAAGTCGTTCGCGTCGTTTAGAGTTTTATTGCGACTTGTAAATTGTTGTTTGCTGCGCGTGTATCTATGAGATACATTTGCTGTGCCCCATCCTGTTGCACATTTGACTGCAATTAGCAGACGTCTGTCTGCCTCTGTCTGCGTGTGTGTGTGTGTGTGAGCGTGTCTTAAAGCGACTTTTTATTGGGCTGCGCGTGGCACTGAAATTGAAATTGTTGCACTAATCAGCCGACAATTTACGAGGTATTTCGTATTTTGTTAACGAAGAAATCCCCAAAGCCAAAGTACATAAAACAAGAGAGAGAGAGGCAGAGGAAGGAGGCGATCCGATACTTTGGGTTTCTGTGCGTATTAGTCGAACTATGCAAAGCATGTGGCCTGTGGCATGTGTGGCCTGTGGGGCAAGTGACACAGTCCAAGAACTTTGATTAGTTGTAATCTTAAACGAGTGCGAGTCGTAAAAACATTGAGCAGGCACACACGTTACTTAATTACCTAAGAGTCGCCTACAGCTATCTCTCTTTCAGTCACTCTCTCTCTGTCTCTCTCTAGTGTCAGCATAGATATCCTCTTTAGTCTTTATAGTCTGCATGTCTTCGGGTCTGTCATCAAAGTTGTCTATAAAAACAAATTGAAATTTCATTTCTTGTTGTCTCAAGTTCAATTTTATGGTGGGGCAGAGGTTGATGATTGAGTGAGGAGAGTGGAGAGAAAGAGTTTAATCATAACTAAGGATCATAAGAAAAACTCCTAAAATATCAAAATATTTGCTGTACTTTCTACTTTTCAATAGTTTTTGAAGTACTTTGCAACACTAACTGATTGAAGAGTCTACATTTAAAGTCTTATGATATTTCAGTGCCAGCAAGAAATGTAGCAAGTTGACTGTGGTTGATATTTAATGTAATATTATCAATGTAAGTATTGAATGTATTGTACATATATCATAAGTTATATCATAGATTGCAGAATCGTGCCTTGAGGCAACTAACAAATTGTCGCAGTTCTTCCTTACACAGAGATTTAAATCTGTCCACCGTGAGGTTTGGTTTTTCATTTCCCTGTATTCCTATGGATAAAACAATCCAATACTTTATGAAGATATTAATAATAAAAATCCTTTCCTACTTTCTTTTGCACTACTTTCTGTTTATTGGAAGATATTAAACTATTCGTACACCTCATAAATTATAAAGAACATATCTATCATTTTTACAGTCAATTAAAGTGCCTGCAAATGGTGTAACTCGATACAAATTGTCGTCAGTTCTAACGGCAAACGAAGCATTATGCGGCAGCTATTTGGCTAGTTTGTAAGTTAGTTAGCTGGGGATCTGCTGCAGCTACCAATCAAGCGCCAGCTTCAGCTGCTGCTGCTGCTGCTGCTGGAGAAGTAAATGTCAAAGCAAATCTGCATTCAGAAATTCATAAAAATTCAAATGGCAGCCATAAATCTACGGCGACAGTTGCAACTGGGGACGGCACTGGGGGCAGGGGAGTGCGGTAGATGCAACGACTGCTGAGAGGGATGGGCGGCAGCTGAGAGAAGGCAACTGAGAGGCAGACGCCAGTCACGCTGCTGGGACTGGGGTTGGGGCAGCGTCTTTGCCGTCATCGTCGTCTTCTTTGACAAATAATTTAGCATAAAATCAACGACAACTGCCAATTTTTTAGTAATTAGCCAGACGGCAGACCGTGCCTCCCGGTTGCACGCGCTGCACGCTGCACGCTGCACTTGAGCGCAATTAATAAAACATAACCCCGGAGCGGAGTTCTGCCCTGCCCTGCCTTGCCCCGATCCCTTCCAGCTGCCTGCGCTCGTCCAGAAATGCGTCTCAAGGCATTTGCAGAAAATTAATTGTGCTCCACGCAGATTAACACATGCGTGGCAAGTCGAGGATAGCAGAGGGGACTGTGGGGGGAGGGAGGTAGAGGGTAGCAGAGGATTGGTAGAGGGAATTGGAATCGGTACTGGGGACTGGGAAATCGTGGCATGCATTGGGAATGCGGCGCGCTTAACAAATTTGAAGATTTCTTGCTGCATTTTTACGACTGTCGCCACAGTCTCTGCCTCCGCTGCCACCACTGCTGATGTTGCATGTAGCACGCGCGTCGCATAATTAATTAAAAATGCATTTAAACGAAGCTTCACGACAGTCAATCGCTCGTGTACATTTGGCTACACACCCGCCCGCCTCTGTCAGCTGCCTTGCCCCGCCCCACCCCTGGCTGCCACAAAGCTGCCGCATGATGTTTTCCTAAGAAGCCTTTCGTCGCCCCGCACGGCATGAGTGCAATAAATATACCCACACTATATGCGATCTGTACCTATGTCTGGGCTAGAAGAGAATGGAGAATTATTGTTGCCTGTTAGAATTTTCGTGTGTGTTAGTTGCATGCAACATGGCCGCAACAGGCAGCCAACATGTGTTGTTGCTGTGTCGCTTGTCTTGTCGCTGGCGTCTCGAGGCATTCGTCAAAGATTTCGTGTTGACAACTCGAAAATGACACGGAAGCGGGGGAGCAGAAGGGGCAAAGGGGAAGGGGTGTATAGTGACTGCAGACAGACTGTGCATCAGGCAGCTTGACGGATGTTTCCTAACCTCAATCTCAATCTGTGGCCTCTTTGCGTGGTTTCCCAACTGCAACTGCAGACCTTTTACCGCTCACTTGCTGCGGTTGATTAGCATAGAAGAAGAAGAGGTTGACGATTTATGTGTAAAGTTAATACTATAGGGAATCGAAAGGTTCACCTTATATATTACTCAATACAACCCACGACACTGTATAAACATATATTGATCACCTTATAAGTTTACATAATGCATTACTCAATGCAATCTACAACATTCTTATATCTTTATTGATATATTCTTGTATAATCCATAATCCATCTAACATCGTACCTTATATGTTTAATATAATATTTCTAGCTACATATATATTTCTCAAAAAGTAGAAAAAGAAGAAGACACGGCATATTTATGAAGTAAAGTACTTAGTTAACCGTAAAAACTTCAACCTGTATCGCTTTGTAATCAGAATCCATTATTTCCCCTCATATTTAACTCTTCATTTGTAGTTTATTTCCATCCCCTATCAATCTTTACTATCTGCAGTTTCATCTCCATCGATCTATACAAATTAATTGATTAGTTCATATCTTTCTCAATATTTCCTAGATCTTTTGCTAGTTTAGTCTCCCCTCGTGATATCTTACTCAATAGTTTCGCTCTTTTCTAGGTTAGTTTCTTCGCAATCGTATATAGTATTGTATTTACTGTTAGTTTTATCTACTCATCTGCGAGTGTGGAAATTCCTGGGACAGCTGCATAAACACCGCATACAATATGATGCGATGCGATTGTCTAACATCCTCATCAATTTCGTTTTATGATCGCTTTTCATTTCATTCGAATTATTTACAAACGTACGAAATTCTCACTAGATTAAAATATATGTACAAATAAATTTGGTCGATCGCAAAGCCAAATATTTATGTGCACATTTATGAAAATTGTGTAGTTCTTTTTTTTAGAATTTTTTTTTTTTTTTTTGGTTTTCTGTTTTCGGAAAATTAAATAGCTCAACGAAAGCCACTTAACAGTTGATTTCATTTGAATTTAATGCAACATTAGCGCTTCTTTATGCCACTCTAAGGTGATACGATCTATGGGAGGACCAGAGCTAGGTGGCCTGGTGGGGTGGGGTGGGGCTGCTGTATGTACGTGCCACGTCGGACCACCGACGGTTTTTCAATGGGATCCCAAGGCAGATACTGAGTACGTTTCGAGTGTAGCAGGCGCCGGTGATGGGAAACAGCTGACCGAAAATGTACCAAAAATATTTTATTTATGCGCCCGATAAATAAGGCACCGAAAAAGAGTGGATGCTCATTCCTCCACAGCACCCTCTCGGCTGGCTCGACTCTACTCTGCAGGTTTGATTGGCAGCACACATGACAGTAGCCAGTTGGACGAAGTGCAGATGCCGCTCACCTGTGCACAAATGGTGTCGATTAGTCAGAAGCGAAAGAGCAACACGCGTGCCCTGAAGTACCACCCACACTGCTGGGACTGCGGTAAGTGCTCTGATTCTTGGTAGATTGTCGTGAGATTTCGGACAGACGAAGTTGATAGATACAGAATGAGTCAGTTCAAGTTTCAGCAGAGAACTGGCAAGGGAAACATGGAAAATATAGCTTTACTGTACTGATAGACGATAGGACACAACTTCAGCAGGGTACTGGAAAGGGAATACTCGGGAATAATATAGTTCTCGGAGGATTGTCATGAAATTTTGGACATGTAGAGTTAATATATAAACAAAGACTCGGACAAAACTTCAGCAGTTACCTTAAAAGGAAATACTCGGCAATATAGTTTTAAATTGATAAAACTTGCAATTATCGGATAGTTGTCATCAAGTTTCAATATAGGAAGTTGAATAGAGATGGCCTTGGCTTAAATTTCACCAGGAAGTCTGTCTGGAAAGCTACTAAATATATATTTCAACTAGAGAATCTACTTAGAAGTATTCCCCTGCAACCTTTTAGAAGCATTTAGCCCACTTCTGGTGTAATAAGTGTAGCACAATTTGTAAGGCATGAAGATCTCAATGTGTTGCATAATGATTTATGTGTTTACAGCGCAGGCAACGTGCTGCATTAGCCACACACACTTAATGCCACAGCAATGTGGCATAGCTTGGGCAACACACAGTAGCCAGCACACACTCACACACACACACACACACATAGTCGATCTCTGCACAGCGGGCAGCCAGGTGCTAAGTGCTGCTGCTGTTGCTGGCGTCGCCGCGTGGCATATTTACAATTTGCGGCAACCTGCGCTGTCCACAATAAATTGATATGATTCGCGCCTGTAATGAATATTGCGAGCTACTTACCCCTGCCTTCCTGCCAAATGAGGCCCATTTGTGGCACACTAAATCTTCGACATGGTCAAGTGAACATAGATCAACAGGTAGAGCTAGCAGGAGAGGAAGGATGCGAGGGCAGAAGAGGAGGAGATGGGAGGCCCTCAACTACAGCTGTCTTTGTTGGGCGTCTGCCTACCCTGCCTTCTTTTTCATTTCCTTCACTAGCTTTTCCTCCTCCTCCACACCCTTGCCTCCTTTCCCCCTCAGCTCTACATTTATTTAAAAAACCATGTGGAAATATTTGATTTTATATAGTTCGCTCAACCGCAGATCAGTTCGCTTCGCTTTCGCTGCGATCTCTGCACAACATCAGCCACACTTAACACTTGTCTGCTGTCTGCCCCTCGTTCCCTCCCTCTGTGTGTCCATCTCTCTGTCCGTCTGCCCATCTGTCTGTCCGACTGTCTGTCTGTCTGCCTGCCTGTTCGTGCTGCTGTTATCACCCCATTCGCTGTGAGAAATGTTTGTTTTCGCTTCAGTTTGGGCCATTTGCTTACGCACTTTTCACACAAACACTTGCACAATTTTCCTCACAACGTTTTTCATCGACGGAAAATATTTACAGATGCGCGAGGATTGGAACACCTGCAAATTGCACAACATAAAGTGGGATTCGTCACAGACGCAGACAGACAGAGAGAGAGAGAGAGAGAGAGAGGGAGACAGAGAGAAAGCAACCCACCGCATGTCTAAATGGAAAGCAGAGCAATAAGTCAGACCGGGCGGACCACTCCACCCCCCCGCTTCCCTCTGGCTGAACAGCTGACAGGAAGCCGCAAAAGCAAGCCAACCCCTCGGGCACGAACAACATCCCCAACTGCCCCCTCCCCCGTTGGCTGGTAAGAGCCAGCTCATGAATACATTTGAACTCGTTAACTCCCGACCCACAGAACACACCCCCAACATCAGCTGGGGGTGGTTTTCCCGCTTCGTCTCGTGCTACCTCTCCCCTTCCCCTTCCCCGCCCCGCTCTTGCCTCTTCTCCTGCCTCGTCTCCTGCTCGGGCTCTGGCTCGGCTTGTGCACGTGTTCAACTTTGGAGTTCATCAAAAGGAATTCGCTTTGTTTGCCCACCGCTTGGGGAGCGTCTGACATTTATTAGAATTCTTGCTGTCCCCCAGACAGAGCGGGGTAGCGAAGGGAAGGGAACGGGAGGGAGGGGGTCGGGGTTGGAGCGTGCTAGAAGCTTGTAATAAATTTTGGCTTGAAAGCTTTTTGTGGCACAGACAGGAAATGCCGCACATAAAGTCTGCGACTCGCTTCGTTTCGGTTTGTTGATTCTCTTTCGCTCAGCGCGGTTCAGCTCGGTTCGCCTTAGTTCAACTTGGTTCAGTTTCATTAAAGTCGGCTTGTCGGCTGTGTGTGGGTGTGTGTGTGTGTGGGTGGGGGTGGGTGGGGGTGCAGGGAGTTGCTTCTGCGGCCGATTTGCAAGCCTTAAAGCCATTTGTAGAGCTGAACTGAAATCAGAGCTGACAACACGCCACGCACATTGACTTTGCCAGCTGCACGAAGTAGTGGATGAGGCAGGGAAAGAGAAAGATGATGAGTTGCAAGAATAGAGAGACGACTGTATGGGTATTTAGTGGGTTGAGTGTATATAGAAGGTACCTGCTACTATATAAAGGTATAAGGAAAAGGGAGTCAGGAAGTGACAATGGAAAACTGGGCATAGAGAAAACTTTTTAGAGCTGAAAGTTATGAGTAAACCAGTAAGAAAAGCAACAGTCGCGCGGCACGCGACAGTGGGATACCCTTCGACCTATGTTCCTATATATGTAGACATATACATATGCACATACTTTGAAATTATTCTCGACAGATGGCGCTCGCGCTTCGCGCTCGCCCGCCTCCCTTGTTAGCTGACACAAGCACTTGGTTTTATGCACATACTTTCTTAAATAACTTTTGTGTTTATTGACCGATCGGATTACAATTTCGAGAATACGTAGATATTTTAATGAGCTTTGTGTATGTTAAAGTCAGAAAGTTGTATCTTTCATACAGCGCTTATAAATTGAGTTCAAAAATTAAATTATTAATTTGCGGGGGCGGTGGGCGTGGCACCCAACATTTGAAATAAACTTCATCTGCGCCGGCTACACAGAAATGTTCATGCCAAATTTGGTAACTCTAGCTCTTATAATAGCTGAGATCTGTGTGTTCATCTGGTCATCCATACATCCGGACATCCGGACATCCGGACATCCGGACAGACAGACAGACATGGCTCAATCGACTCGGCTAGTGATCCTGAGCAAGAATATATATACTTTATGGGGTCTGCCACGCCTCCTTCTGCCTGTTACATACATTTGCACAAAGTTAGTATACCCTTTTTTGACCATTTTCAATGGTCGAAGGGTATAAAAAGAATATAATCTGAAAGTTTAAAAGTTAAAGATTCAATAATGCAAGAAAGACTTGATTTAGCTGAAGACAATAAACACAGAATATAGAAACAATGGAAAAACAGAGCAAAATACAAAGTATTGGTTTCATATTTAAGATTACAATAGTTAAATAAGAAAGATATACGAAATGACAATAGAACCATGAAATGAAGCCAAGTTATTATCATGATTGAAACAGAAATACATTAATAAAAGATTCCATAATATCATATGATAAATTTAAGTAGGCATAGAACTTTCCGTCACCTTTCTAAATCTGTAGCAGAAGTCTCATATATATTCACCTATCATAAAGAAAGTATGAATGTCTTTATAGCATATATGCCTAAGGGACAAAGATACATATTCGCAAATATATCATGCTGGCAGTCATATTATATTAAGAATATCGGTTACTAATCTTAGAATCTGATTTCACATATTGCAGGGAAGTACAACCCTTTATCCTCGAAGAACTCAGCTACTCAGTCAGATTAAGATAGCTACAAATGTTCGACAAGTCTGGCTTCTACTTAGCTCACACTAATCAAAGGCTTATATCATCTTCTTACCCACAGCACACACCCTGCAGCTGTGTTTGGTTTACTTGTGGGTTAGTTTCGTCTACATATAATACTCGAACGCGATGTGAATTCCCAAATGAGGGACGTGGCCCGCCGCATTCTAATTAGTCAGCAAATCAAACAGACCAAATAGAACTGGGCTCGGCTATATTTGCCAAACAATTTGGCTTTAGTACAGGGTACAAATTAAAATTATACATTGTGCCAGCAGCGGGCAAACAACACTCGAAGCGGGTCGGGGCTGAGTCCAAGGCAAAAGTTGACATTTGTTCAAGTACAAAGGCAAATAAGCAGCAAGTGGAAAGGGGCAGGGGCTGAGGGGGAGATGGAGCGTCCTACTGGGCACATCCAGTTGGCCGAGCACTTGTTATTCCATTTTAATTAAGTTAATTGCGCTGATTTCGTGTCATTGGGCGATTTGCGAGCGGAGAGAGACAGAGGGGGAGGGGCGAGGCGTGTGTAGTGCGAGGTTAGGCGTGCCGAGGGTTGCCACGGGGGCAATCGTAATCGATTTCGATGGCACCTCTAATGACCACTCAGTTACGCACTCAGACACGCACTCAGACACGCACTCAGGCGAGCATTTGCACTATTGTTGTGGATACCCTGTAAAGGGTTTAACTGCGGGGTATGCTCGACGTGCTAACAAGTTGAGGAAAGTGACATGGAAAGATGAAAAGCAATGAAAATACTATTAATTAGCATGTCCTACAAACAGTAAACGTCTTTACAGGGTATCTTACAGTTTGATTACTTATATTTTATATCATATTTATAGTTCTTCATTAGTTAATTACTACTCTAGTTATATAGAGTCCTATCTATTACCCCTTATACACTTGTAAACTTCTTACAGGGTATTTTATAGTCATGCAACTAGTAAAGACGTCTAAAATGCCTTTTTCCTGGATTGCAATCAAACTTAAACCAACTTGCACTCTTTGAACTGCTTATAGGGTATCTCACAGTCGACTCCCCCTGCCCCTCCCACCTCATTGAGCTGTTGTTGTTGCTGCTGGCTTTTTTTCAACCCTCTAGGAATGCAGAAATGTAGAAATGTGCACAGACTTGCGTGCGAATTATTGGCAAATGTTCTGAAAAACAATGAAAAAATAGGAGAGAAACAAACAAAGACAGAGTGAGAGAGAGAGAGAGAGGGAGAGGGAAAAAGAGAAGCGAAAATACTTTTTCGGACATTTGTTTTGTAATTTCCGCGTTGTGTTTGCCATGGCGAAGGCGATTCGCAATGCATTTGTCTTGGCAAATATTTACGAATTCAAATGAGAAATCTGTTCGCATTGTCCAAGTCGGAATGGATTCGACAGTTGTTCCCATCCAGCAACAGCTGCGCTCAAGTGTTTTCTGTTCTTCTAATTACGGGTTTCTCTTTTCAAGCAGTTCTTCAACACATTTGTTGAAAAATCCAAACAAATTATGTGTGGGTTTTTTGGCAGAACTTAAAAATTGGAATTTTATGGGAAATTTATAAGTGTTTTCTAAAATCCCCCCAACATTAATATTTAATAAGATTATTATGAGGTTTTTGGTGACGTTTGTTACGTATCTGGTTCCAGGCAGCTGTACAGGTGACTTATTAATTATATTCCATTTGTTTCATCTTTCAGAGCTGTTGATCACTTTTTGGCTTATCAAAGGCCAAAAATACCTAGAAGAACTAAAACATGTTTATTGGCACAAAACACGAAAGCAAAAAACTTTCCCAGCATATTTGTTTAAAAAAAGAATATGAAAAACCCATTGAAAACTCCTCTTAAGTATTTGAAATATTGGAATACCTTTTTGAATACCTTTTCGGAACAGTTGGTCAGCTGCAACAGGGGAGTACTCTGACAGCAAATTGCACTTCCTGCAATGATTTTATAATTGACTCTCCAAACGGGGGCGGTGCGGGGAAATCACATTTTATGACTTAATCAACGCAGCCGTCGCTAATGGCACATGTGGGCCTTGAGCTTTGGTTTTTTGCTCTTTGGTTGCGTCGATGAGGGATTCTACTCCGCCCCTGCAACTGCCACGCCTTGTGGCACAAACATTGACCAACAAAAGCGCAAAATGTGACAATCGAATTGCAACCCCCAAAGTGCAGTTTACTTTTTGGGGTTGGCCCTGCCAAAGAGCAAAAGAGAGAGGGAGAGAGATATAGAGTGGGGAAGGGGCAGGGCGAGGGGTCCCCCCTTTGGTGTCGAGAGTCAGGCATAAATGCGTTACGCGCTATCAATCTTGATTAGACGTGATTTCTGCCTCTCTTCAGACACTCACTCGAAACATAAAAATTAACAAGCTGCCTCAAGTTGCACGAGCCGAACAAAAGATGCGCACGTGCCGCACCATCCAGCAATGAGCTTGAAGAGCAAGAGAGAGAGTGAGAGGGAGAGCTGAAGGAGAATTTGTGCCACCATAATGACGTCTAGGATTACAAGCAGCAAATTATGTGGAGCTGTTTTGCTTTTCACAAAATGCAAACAACTTTTGAAATGAAAACATAAAACTGTCCAACTGCGGCGATTTTCTCATTATTTTGCACCGTTTTGTGGCAATTGCAATAAACAATAAATCCCTAACGTGCCACACCGCTCCTCCACATCGGTTCATGGCTGTGAATTGTGCAAAATTTATAGCAATTTTCACGTGAATTGAAGGAGCGAACGAGGCGCAGGCGCCTTACAACAGCGACGGCAGCAACAGCAGCAGCAACTGCAACAGCAACAGCAACAGCAGCAGCAGCAGCAACTACAACAGCAACAGCAGCAGCAGCAACAACTGCCCGAGTGGACTCCCAACTCTGGCAACTCTTGCTGACCACAGCTGCGAACGGGGGCCACAAAGTCTGCGCTGTCGTCGGGGCGTATGAGTGACGCGACTGCGCCGAGGCAGAGGCAGCAACAGCGACGACGATCGCTTGTTGGCTGTTTGGGCAGCGAACATAATCGTAAACAAATAAAATTATTGCTGCCGATCATGCACACAAATTTATGCCCCACAACACACACATAGCCGCCACAAACGTCGCCTATTTTGCACTAATTTTCCATGCAATTCATGGCAAGGAGCACAAGAAGGGAAGCGAGCAAGACAGGCCGGCAGGGGCATCGATCGGCACAAGGTGTTGCCGCAAGCTGTGTGTGAAATATGCAACAACAGCGTGAAAAACATGAAAGCCAACTTGGCTCTCGCTTCACGTTCCTCGCACTGCTTGCTGCCACACAGCGGGAAATGCGACTGGGTTTTCGCGTGCAGAGCCAGAGCCAAAGCCGAAACTGGGATGTGGCTGGAGTTCGAGCTGGAGTTGGAGCTGGAGCTGGGCCGCAGCAGCTGCTGAGGCGGACGCCTAATACCGGTAGTCGACGGGCAGGCGAACGGGGCGAAGTAAAAGCCTTGTCTATTGGCTTGCCCCGTGCACAGTGGGCAGAGGGCTATGGAAAACTTGAGAGAGAAATATATATGAAATATGAAATATGTTATGCAAATTTAACAGAACTTTATTTTCTTATTTTGTTCATATGTTTCGTGTTAAATGATAATGAAGTCCGCTAAAATATGTAGAAAATTCAGCTATTGACGTACAGTTGTTTCAAGTACATACATTTGTTTCAAGTTCAGATTCAATGTAGTAAAACCTTTTTCTGTAAGTTCAATCTGAGAGAATCTTAAAAACTGTTATCGATTATCCTGAAAAGTTTCTTCATCTGCTTCCTAAAACTGCTAAACACGACTTTCATCTCAGTAAATTCAATAAAATGTACTTATCAGTAAATTTTTCTTACAACAGTTCTAAACTTAGATATAGTATTCTACCATATTCAATTTCATTCACTTCATTCTCAAAAGAACATCGCCACGCTGCACCACTGTGCCACAAGGTGTCTGCTGTCATTGTGGGGCAGACTTGGACTCCGAGACTTGGACTTGGCCTGGCCGCATCGCATCGCATCGCATCGCATCGAGCTGAGCTCTCCGCGTGTTGTTTGGCAGTTAGACAAGCCGCGGCGGCAATTTTCGCTTTGTTGATGATCATTAAACGTGTGTGGTGTGTGTTGTGTGGTGTGTGGTGTGGCACACGGCTCGAGCGAGCAGCGGCTGCTTTGTCTGAAGACACGTCGCTAATGAAGACTTAAGCATGACGTGTTGATAAAGATCTCTCTGGGGCTCAACCGCGCATTGACCATTGGTCACATTGTGGCGATGCGCATCATCGTCATCATCATCTGGCTCAGATCGCTGGCAGTTTCTCTGCCAATTTTTGTTGGCTTTCCCGCACTGAAATGAGGCGCTAAACGCGCATTGGAACAGTTGTCTGTCAGCTGGCGGTACAAATTTCCCAGCGGGACGGGCAGAGTGCTCCAGATAAACCAAGGGGTTGGCAAGGCTAGAGCAACCCTCTGTCGTATCGATGACCATCCTCATTCCACGAATTTGTCTCCTTTTCTGCCTCATCGACAGTTGCAGCCATTTGTTTGACTTGTTATTGTTGTTGTTAGCTTTTAGCATAATTAAACGACACATGCCACAAAATGCACTTCTATGGCTTAAGCTGGCTGCCCTCCCCTGCCACTCCTCCTCCTGCCCCCTCTCCCGACTCTTGTATACGATGCGACGACACGGCATCCATATGTTCTATTAGTGCGTCTGCCTCGAATTTGTACAGTAATGAAACATAAGGTTTCATTTTGTTACTTAGCTGGTCACCCTAATGGCGCTCTCTCTCTCTCTCTCCCTCTTTTACATACTCTCACCCTCTTTGTACTTTCCTCTTCAATGCAAATGAGTCTTGCCTGCTGTTGGATTAGTTTCTCTCGCCTTCGTTTGCTTCTCTGCGGCTTTACACCAAATTTTCATAAGGCTTTACATGCGCTTGATTGATGAGTCGCAATGTTTTCAGTGTAAATTTGAATTTCCTGACTATCTAATTAAAAACTACACGCAGCATATCGCACAGGTGTGCTGGGGTTAGAGCGCCGCAACCCTCTCGCAATTTGATTGATTTCTGTGCAAAGACTCATTGACACGCTGACTTAATAAACGCCTCGAGGAAGTGTTTATCTATAATGACTTACAGACAGGCGCAGTTGGCATATTTGCATAGTGAGCAAGTGACATACCATATATGCTCGGCCACCCGATTAATCCGTACAATCCAGCGCATGATAGATCTCTTTGTCAGAGGAAATGTAATGAAAATGCGAGGAAATAAATGTATCTTATGCAGGTTAACTGTTCTGTGCTTTTATTGGAATTTAGCTAGCTGCCTGTGTTATTATATTTAAGAATTCTATATACCTACTAGCTCCTTAGTACACTTTATATAATATATAATACATGTAAGGATATATCATCTTGTACTATGGAATATCATTTGCAGGTAGTCAATCTATGAATGTTTTGTCTTAAGCGCATCTTAGCTCAGCAAAGTGAACTATTTTATAGATATACGATACCACTCTATATTCTCTATACACTGTTCTAAACTATAAGACTCTATAGCTATATATATCTTCGTGTGCTGTGGCAAATCTTGTAAATTAGTAATCATTAACACTGAAATGTTTATCTTTCAGAGACAACCGTAGAGACAACACAACACAGTTCTATACCCAGCAATCCACAGTATACTCTTTATACTATATATATACACAGCTATATCTTCTCATACCGTGTCAAATAATATTGTAAATTTTGAAAACGTAAAACAATTAAAATATTTGCAGACGTGGCTGTTGACTTTTAATGATCTCTTATTGTCTGCTACACACACACACACAAGACAGACACACACACACTCACGTGCAGAGATCGTGTGTAATATATACTTATAGCCATGCTGTGATGTGATGATGTCGGCGATGATGATGACGATTTGCGACTAAATAATTGAATGCAGCTGGTTGACGCTTGTCGCATTCAATTTGGCGCTGGCTGCGCTGCGCCGGCGTCTGCAACAGCAACAGCAACAGTGGCTGCAACTGCGTCTGCGAGACACTGAGCCAACGACCGCGACAACTGACAGACAGACAGAGGGACAGACGGGGCAGACAGAGAGACAGACAGACAGACGGGGCAGACAGGCGGACAGGCAAGACGCGACAATAATAAATGAAGCGATTGCAAGTGTAACAGAATAATGACAGCAACAATTGCAGCGTTTCAGCGTTTGGCATTTGCCAGCAACAACAACAGCAACAGCATTGGCAGTCGTGGCAACAACAACAACAACAGCAGCAGCAGCATAGGCAGCCGTGGCAACAACAGGCAGACAAAGGTCTATTAATAATTTTCGGTGCAACGACGACGATCGACGAGATTGTCGCACTGCGGCTGCTGCTGCAGACGGGGCAACTAACGATCGACAACTGCAACGACGACAACAGCAACTGTTGCTGCTGCTGCGGCTGCTGCTGCTGCTGCTGCTGTGGCAGACAGGCCGGCAATGCGTCGCGTTGGCTTTTTCCAAAAATAAAAGCCAAACTAATGAGCCGGCAACATGCAATGCGGCAACAGCAGCGCGACGCACGTGCAACAAGCGGCGGCAGCAGCAACAACAATAATTGATGGACGCTTGCAATTGTTGTCGTTGTTGTCGTTGTTGTTGCCGATTGACGGCAAATGGCGACAAAAATCGACGCTGATTGACAACTCAATTGCAAGCGTGTGTGTGTGTGTCTGAGTGTGTGTGTGTGTCTCCGTTTTTTGTGCCGAAAAGCAAACTTAATTGATTTTCATTTTCTGCTGTTGAAGAGATTTTCCCTCCATCTCTGCCACAGGCTGTTGCTGCTGCTGCCTGCCCCCGATGATTTATTGCAACAAATGTTGCAGGCGCACGCACTCAGGCTGGCAGGCGCGAGTGGCAACTTCCTCTCAAGTCCAAAATAGACAATGTTAATTTCCAATTGGAATTCGACGACGTCCTTAGCCAAGGCTCATTTGTCATTTTCGAGGGAAAACTTTTTTGGGGAAAACTCTTCAAATTGCACTCGCGCAGCGTGTTGCAAGTCTATTTCGAGGCGAAGCAAGGCAAGGCAAGGCAAGGCGAGTTGAGTTTGCTATCGTTGACAGTTTATTATGTCCAACTGTTTGTTGTTGTTGTTGTCGTGGGGGATTTGCCCTGATGAGCCGAACAAATCGGTGGGACTGACTTGTGTGACCTCCAAACTGCAGCTGAAGATCAATTTGGATGTGAGAAGGGAAGGAAGGGAAAGAAGGAGGGAAAGCAAAGGCAGCAGAAAAGGCAGAGAAGGTGGAAGAGAGTGAGGAAGAGAGTTCAGGGGAGTGTAATGTTTGTGTAGCGAATGTTAAGTAAACTATAGATTAAATTGAAAATATTTTGGCAATAAAACATCATAATAAACTAAGGAGAGGTAAATTAATTAATGATGGTTTGAAATCAAAGAAAATAATAAATATGAGATCAGTAACTTCTTAACTTATTATGGTTAATGATGAGATGATCATGTATAAATGAATGATAACGTTTTAAATAAGGGAAAACAATGACCACTAGTGTATTATTTAGGAATTATTGAGCTAAGGAATATGTCAACTTTCTGCAATGGAAACTATTGACGGAAACCTTTGAAATCTTCGGAACATCTTCGCTCCAATCTTGATATTAAAACCTGCACAAAATAACATGTCCGATTTAAAACTTCTTATGGAAACTATAATTTCTTGTATTGCGTTCCTAAAGAATAAGCCGAAACAATATTTATTGCAATGGATAGGGCAAAACCTGGTAAAACCCAATCAGAACATTGTTGCCTTTTCTTTGTTATACTTTGCATACTTAGTATGTAGAAGATCATGCAATTATATCACAGATTATACCAAGTTCAATCCATCTCATAATCAACTCTAAATTACAGCCTCCACTCCAAAAAGCAACTCTAATCTGGCATATCATTCTGGCTCTGCTATCTCAAGTAGTCTAAATTTCGTCTAGCCGCAGTTGGCTTATTAACTGTGTGTGCTCCCCTTCTTTATGGCAGGTCTATTTCGAGCGCTCTTCTTCTGCAGTTGGCAACAGTTGCTTGCTGCATTGTTAGACTGGGCAACAATTGTAAAGTGCAACACGAGAGCAACAGGCAACGGGCAACTGGCAAACAACAATGGGCAGCAGCAGCAACAGTTGCAGAGTTGCCAATAAATAAACATAATTTCTGACAAAACGCTTTGTTAACAGGAGCGAGAGAGAGAGAGAGAGCGCATCTGCTAGGCGCAGGGCGAAAGGGACAACCTGGCCCCATTTCCCTCTCTCCCTCTCACTCTGGCTGTGGCAACTTACTTAGCCATTCGTGGCTCAAATGAATTACAAGTGCAACAACAATGCAGTTTGCATGCTGCAGCTGTGCTGTTGCTGCTGTCGCTGTTGCTGTTGCTGGCGTCGCTGGGCAATGTTGCAGCCGGGCAGTCTGTTAGCCCAGCAACGTGGCCCACAGCAGGCAGCAGGCAGCAGGTGTTGTGTGCGCCCGACTGCCTGCCTGCATAATGAATTCATAGTCAGTCTCCCCTATCATGCTCCCCTTCCACTCCTCCCTTCCTCTCTCTACCCTGCACACCACATCCCACAGCCCATCCCTGGCGGGGTCTCTATTATGCACCCCAGCGCAATGCTCCAGCCAAGCGCACAATTCATTCACTTGTTCGGGTATTCGCATTGCATTCGCATATTCAATCAGCGCCTCTCGCTCTTGCACTGCACTTGAAAAACAGGTGCAATTTCTTGCCATTTTCTAATTATTCCCCCTTCCCCCCCCCTTGTTGCAGTCACAGTCTCGGCGGCTTTTATCGCATTTCGCTGGCAAGTGAAGCGCGCCATTTGCTATCTCAGCTTGGGATCGTAAATTTCATTTCAGAGTTTTATTGCACAATTCGCCTTGTTTATAAACAAATGAGCAAAGACTGATGGGGAGAGGAAGAGTGCGGTGCAGAGGGGGGAGGCAGCGGTGTGTCTGTGCCTAATGCCAATGCAAACAAATTCAATTAGCGAAATGTTATAAAAATTCTCGTCTACTTCTTCGCTCTGCACCTGCAGCCAAATGCAGCAACAGCATCAGCAGACGCCGCAGCAACAACAACAACATAAATGCAAAAAAAACAATAATAATAATAATAACAGCTGCGCCGCCGTAAACAAAAATCAGTTAATAACATTATTCAAATGGCAAATGCATCTCTTCTTTTCCCCTTTCACCTCATTTCTCTCTTTGCCACTTTCCTTCTTGTCTTTCTCTCCTTCTCATTCTGGGCGCCATTTGCTACTGATCTTATTTTCACAAGGTTTATGGCAGCCGAGTGTCGATTCGATTGGCTTATGAATTTATATAGTTTTATAGCATGCCTTGAAGTGGTCGACTGCAGATGCTACATGGCGTTGCTGCAGTTGCAGTGTGGTTTCTTATTGTATATAGGTTGCCTTTGTTTCTTGAGACTTATAGCCTTTATTTTAGCTATAGTAAACTGGAAAACTTTTATAACTTTTATTACATATATCAATATTGTTAATTTTTGTAAGGTTTTTCTATCTAATTTATCATGGCATCCAACATTAATCGATAATGAACAAAAAATACAAGTTTTTCCACAGTTTTTCTAATGTTTTTCTAATAGATCTTAGCTTTGACTTTGCTTAGTCATAACAAAGCTAATAAAGAAAAGATTATATTGTAGAATATAATTTTCTTTGTGAATTTTCATACTAATTGATTTTGTTTTAAGAAATACACTCTTAATTTTAATAGTTTAACATTTCCTATTCACAATCAGGGTATGGACATGAGGCAGCAGAGGTGGCAGTTGCCTGTTCAGGGGTTTTCTTGAGGAGAAATCTTAGGGCCATGACCTACTGTCTGACCAGAGAAAGAGAGAGAGAGAGAGAAAGAGACAGACAAAGCCGAGGGGCAGGGAGGCGTGTCTAGCCCCGCGTTGGCTGAGTGAAAGTGTGTGGCAACCATTGTCGTGTCTGCGCTCATTGCGGCATTTGTGGGGCGTTAGCCCAGCAATTAGTTAGTGTCATTTAGACAAATTACAGCGCAGCAGCAGCAGCAGCAGAAAAAACAAAAGCTGCAACAGCAGCAGCAA
The DNA here is from genome assembly GCA_018904165.1 of Zaprionus camerounensis. NCBI lineage: Eukaryota > Metazoa > Arthropoda > Insecta > Diptera > Drosophilidae > Zaprionus > Zaprionus camerounensis. The sequence goes on from JAEIFS010000742.1 coordinate 10,455,925, forward strand.
CAGCAGCAGCAACTATGCAAAAAGCGCAACGAAACGCCCCGCAATTAGGCAAAAGGAAAGGCCATTAGAGCTGCAGCAGATGCAGATGCGAAGCTGCCAATAGGCCGCAAGTTGTGGCAACTGGCGCTGTCTGTTATCGCAGCCAATCTGCATGCAACTTGCAACTTGCAACTTGCAGCTCTGCCTGCCTCCTCCTCCTGCTGCTGTAACTGTAACAAAACTGGCCGCGTGGCGAACGTGGCTCACGGCGTCTGCGCAACACTTCGTCGCACTTGCAACGTGTGTGTGTGTGTGTGTGGCAGTTGCAACTGGTATTTCCCAGCGGCTGACTAACGCTCACTCGCTGGCAGCAACAGGTGGCTCGGCCTGCTCGGCGGCCTGTCGAAAACGTGCACCGGCTTAAACTGGAGCAGTTTTCCAATTGGCAGCAACAGCAGCAGCAGCAGCAGCTCAGCTGCAACAAGTTTTCCAGGTGAAATGCGCCAGCGAGCGGCAGCAACTGTTGGCCAACTCGCTGGGCTGCCACTCGACTGCCAATCTCGGCCAGCTTGGTCAGCTCCAGCAGCGCCAACACAGCACCACAGCAACTGTTGCTGCTGCTGCCGTTGAGCGATGATGTATTTATGCTAAATTGCAAGTTAATTAATGTCGTCGTTTAATTCGTACGTTAAAGTGGCAAAATCCACCAAGTTGTTGTTGCTCTTACTCTTACTGTTGTTGTTGTTCGTATTGCTGTTGACTGGCAGCGCAGCTGCTACTGGAAAAGCTGCAGCTGGAAAATTGCTGGGCAAATTGTGCGGCACAGCAGCTGCCATTGCAGACGTCAAGAAAATCGCATGAAACTATTTCAAAAATTTTTGCTAAGTAGTTTTCAGAAATTTCAGTAAATTTGAAAAGTTTGCTAAAGTTTAAAATTCGAAATTTTCTTAAATATAAATTATTCTTTATAATTTTCACTGAATAATTGTAGAAAGTAATCATAAAGTTACTCAATGAACATGTGGAGGCTGAACTATTCGCTAAATTTTCATATTTTTCGCAATTCGACTCAGAAAAGAGTTTTCAAATCAGTTTTAAAACTAATTTTGAGCTGCTTTATGGATTTAAAATCATTTTTCTACCATCTATATTCTATATATGTTTGATTTGCAGCAATATCTGATTCAATTTAGTAATATTTATATATTTTTGTCTGTATGAACGTGTTAATCTCAGTAACTATAGAAACTTAAGGCACTAAATTTGGCATGCAGGTTTTAGTATACCTAACTTCGATAAAGCATATATCAAATCTTAGATATCTTGCCGCACGCACCCACAAAATATAAATTTGTCATTATGCAGCCCAATTAAGCTTTGAAATATCTGAATTTCTGTGGTCGCCAACATTTTTAAATTATAAATTAGTATTTAATTATTTATTATTTATGTGTCCCATAGAATAATTTATAATTAAGCAATTAGCAGTTCATTAGTAAATATAAACAAATAAAAAGACAAAGAATTTGCTTAAATATTGTACATAAATTTTGATTACTCAACCCGAGTGACCTTTTCACGAATTTACTTTGCTATAAATCAAATTTGAATATGAAACTTATTACAGCTCTGGCAACTAGCAAATATTTCCCAAACACATAGTCCCCCTTGCTATAAAATGTATATACGATAGACTAATCAATTAGCACTGAGAGGCTCTTTAAAGTCAACTCGTATGCAACGTATTATCCCATATAGTCTAAGTTAGTTTCCCCCCCGCCCGCATCGTGATTCGATTATCTTTTTAATGTCGCATATTCCGTTTTTATGGCTCTATCTACCTTGAGTCGTTGAGACGTTGCTGTCGTTTTATGCGCGCCATAAATTATCGCCTGAAATATTTTTGAAATTGTTTTCTAAATTAAATAGAAACACATAATTTTACTTTGTTTTCTCGGTTGCGGCGCGCATATTTGAAATTTTGGTTAATTTGGCGCACAGCTGCTGTCGATGTGTCTTGCGGCGTTGCGTTGTCGCGTCGTGCTACAGCAAGAGGCAAGCACTCGCTGCCAATTGCCACAAAACAGTTGCCACATGCCACAATTGAGGCAAGTATTTAAAAACTTGAAGTGTCAATTGTTGTGACAACTCAAAAAGCGTGAAAATATTGCCAACTGCGACTGCGACGACTGAGACGGTCACAGGTGCGTATGAGTAACATTGAATATATACATTGAATATATAGATATATATATGCGATACTATGCGATATATAGTGTAGTATATAGACAGATGCCTGCAGCCGACGGCGGTGGCGGCGCGTTTGCCATAAATCTGTTGGCCATTTAGCGTTCATCAGCTTGGCTCATCGTGGGAGTGGAGGAGGGAGGGGGAATGGGATGGAGGGAGAGGAGGAGGAGGGGAGGGAACTGTGGGCAGGCAAATGAATTGCCAGCGGCCATTTTGAGCGAGCGTCCGCTGTAAATTTGTCAACTTTCGGCGTCTCCGTCAGATCGACGATCGCGCACCTGCACCTGCTGTGCTCATTTCACGGAGGCTGCCATTAGCCGGGGCTGCTGCTCAGGCTGAGGCTGCTGCTGCTGCTGCTGCTGCTGCTGCTGCCGCTAATGGGCGCCCAACTAACCACGCCCAGCAGCCCCGTCGCCGGCAGCAGCAGCAACAGTCAGAGCGGCAGCAACATGTGGCGCACAGCTGCAACACATCATTGACAGGCCGCTGCTGTTGTTGCTGTTGCTGCTGTGGCGGCCAGAGTTGCCACCCACAGCTGCGGGCGCTGTGAATGGTGTCATCGCCCCTCCCCCTTTCCCTTGCACTTCCCCGCCTGCTGCCGTGTCTCCCTTTTAGTGAGCGGCCTGTCATTTTGTCGCGGTTTGCACCTGTTGCAATGCTTTTCACCTTATTGATTGCGCACTGACTGCTGAGTGCCAGTGCAAATGTATCTGTATCTGTATCTGTTGCTGTATCTTGAACTGTATCTGAAGCTGTGCCTATATCTTTTCTGAGTCTATCTCTATATCTGTATGTTAATTTGTAGCTAGTTCCTTTCGATTTGTATCTGATGCTCAAACTATATCTGAGGCTGTTTTCTATCTGTAGTTGCATCTATACCTGTTGTAGAACCAGTATCTGTGTCGATATATCCATGCATCTGTATCTGTATTATATTCTTCTTCTCCACCTGCTTCTATATCTCTATTATATCCCCAACTGCATCTGCATCTACTATATAAGTTTGCATCTGTAACTGATCCTCGATCTAGATCTGCAACATAAACTGTATCTACACATGTATCTACAATTGATTCCGTATCTGCATTTGCATCTTTATCTTTCGCTATATCTATATCTGCAACTGTAACTCTATCTTTATCTGCAGCTGCATCTGTATCTATAATTGCACCTATATCTGTATCTGTATCTGCATCATTTTCTGCTGCTGCTGCCGCTGCTGTTGCAATTGCATTTGCATGTCTCTGCCGCGCCTAGTACCCCCATACCCCTCCCTCTCCCACTCCTCCTGTAGCTGCCTCATTGAGCCGCTGATTTGTTGCGTTTCTAAATTGTTTTTCATGTTCGCAGCAGCAGCGACAGCGACAGCAACAGCAACAGCGACGTCAGCTGCATAATGTGTGCACTTTATGCGTCGCGTTGCCAACTTGCCACTTGCAACTTGAGTGCGTGGCCAACTTCAAGTCCAAGCAGCAACCACACAAATCGTAAACCATAAGCCAAGACGATGACGTGGGCGGGCCATAGAAATCTCAGACCCAAGGGATTTATGGCGTCAATAGGGGCCAACACACACACACACACGCACACACGCACAACAATACAGCACAACACTTGATTTGCCTGCGTCATTGAGCTGCCAGCAGCAGAGGCAGAGGCAGCAGCGCTGGCAGTTGGCAAATCCAGTGATAAGAAACGAGTACTCGCAGCACACTCACTATACACTCATCTGCGTATTCGTACTCGCACTCGCACTCGTACTATAAATACCACAATTCAAGTGCAAACAAATGAAACGAGAACTTCTGCTGCCTTTATCAGAGCACGAAGCAACAGCGGAACCAGCAACAGCAACACCAACAACAGCAACAACTGGCAGCAACAACAACAGCAACAGCCCGCAGCTAATGTACCCCAGGCAGCGGCGGAAGCGTCACTGATAGCGCGTCTGGCCAAATTGCCGAGTGCAAGCAGAGGCGTTGGCCGACTTCTTCTACTCCACAAACTGGGCGTGGCAGCAGCTGCTTGCCCGCACTAAAGTCAGTCCGTCAGCTCCAGTTGTTGCCCAGTTATTGCCCACCTGTTCTAGCAGCAGCAGCAGCAGCAGCAGCAGAGGCAGAGGCAGCAGAGGCAGAGGCAGCATGACGAGCGTTAGGCATTCATTTGCTCAGGTGTTATGCACTTGATTCGATTGCGCGACGCTATCAACCAACGGCCGTTGGCCCGCTGACATATCTGCTATATAGCTATATATACATATATATAGCTGTAGTATACTACACCAGGTATACCCACATGGTGGCAGGGAAAGGGGGAGGGGTACACGGTGCACTCGCCAGGTAATTACTCAATTCCAGAACGTGTGTGTGAGTGTGTTTGTTGTAGATAATTCTATTTGTTGTACCCATTACCAAGGCCCACACAGCACACAGGTGTAGAGTGGGGATAGAAGGGGGAGTGGGAGGAGGCAGAGCGAGAGGGAGAGGGAGGGAAGCTAGCTGGGTACAAAATGGCGTCACATTTGGACTGTGTATTGATTTAGTTTTCATATTTTGCAGCATCTATAGAATGTAAATTCAGAGATATATGAAATATAAGATAAATATTATAGGAAACATAGAAAATAAACAATATATTCTGTATTATATATTGAGAATTTATAAATATTGAGATTTTTAAATATCAAGATTATAAAATATCAAAGTTGCAAATATATTTGTATACAGATAAAATGAACACCGTAGAAAGATATTATAAATAAATATAGATATAGTAAATATACAGAAATATTAAGTAATATACAAATATAAATACAGTATCTCTATGAGGAAATGGTTGATATCTTATAAGTTATCGTACTATAGTACTATAGTTATACTATTAAAATACTTTGCCCTTATCTACTCCTGCCTTGAAAACGGATGTAGAAAATTATTCGGGACTGACCTAGATTAGTTTGGAGCACTCAAATCGGAAGTGAAAGCGATAAAGTCCCTAATGTGTTTAATTTGGAATTCTTAAAGAAATTATCTTGCTATATTTGTGTTCCTGGCAGATAAGTAAGTCGGAAATGGAAGTTTAAAAATACACAAAAGTATTTATGGTATTTTAAAGTGATTACAGAATTTAAAGAACTGTTATCTATACTTGACACTTAATATTGTAGTCATTATTTTGCACAGTGTACGCATATAGAATGAAATATTATTCTTAGTATTCGAATAGCATTCTTAATATTTAATTTGATGGCATTAAAATTTAATTAAATCATAATGAGAAACTTAAATGTTTAGCAACTTTTGCTAATAAATAATCCCTATTTCGCACAGTGTATATACAGTGCTTACTATCGTAGTACCCCTTTATGTATAATGAACTTCTTTGTTTCTCTATCAAATTTCACCAGCCAACGACACCCCTTTGCATTGCAGTGCATCAGCCACCCCTTCTACAAATCTGAATCTACAGTTTCCGCTGTCAAAATGCCATTAAAATGAGATAAAAATCGGGCAGCTGCAGGCATATATGTCAGCATCGGAAAACGTTTATCGATCACACACGAACAGGTGCGCTGGGCGGCACGTCGAACGGGGCGTGGCACATCTAATTGTGCTAGCTGCGGATTTATGAACTGTCGAGCGATGCCGAGCTGGCAATTTGTGTGCCAATCCAAGGCGACAAATGGGCAAACAAACATAATAATAACGAAGAAAACACTTCACAAAAGGGATCAGCGAATGAACAGAAGGAAGGGGTAAGGCAGGGCAAGAGAGAGAGAGAGAGCGTGAGATGGAGAGGGGGGTGCGCACACACCCCTTGGCCAACTGGTGTTGCAACCCTCAATGTGTGTCGCGCGGGTCAGAGTCAAGAGGTTTCTGACACGAGTTATAAAGCAGATGACAAGAGTAGTAGCTAAGGGAGGAGGGGAAGGGTGGACAATGGAGGGGAGGGGAGAGAAGGGGAAGACTGGGCGAGCGTTGAGCCGACAAATGTTGTTGTGAGGCTTTTGTTTTCCAATTGGGTTTGTGCTGTTTGCATTGCCTTAATTTGTGCCTGGCATAGGCCATTTGTTCCATTTTATGTCATCATCAGTGCGCTGCCTACCCCCTCCCCCCCTTACCCTCTTCCCTTGCCCACTTCTTGTAGCTCTTAAAAATACTGTCAGCTGGCTGAGAGGGTCGACTCACACACACACACACATGTGGACAATTGGAATGGCTTGCAAACTGTATGTAAAATTGTCGTTGTTGTTGCTTCGGCCATGGCCAACACAGCGGCCGCAACGGCAGCACAGCGAGCAGCGCCCAACAGGTGTGTGCCAAGACGAAGACAAAAGCAACAACAACAACAAAGAGAACAACAACAACAGCATCTTGGCAACTGTGTTGGGCCGAAACAATGAAACAGCGAGAGACGCAACGGCGAAATTCATTTGGGGCCATTCGGCATTGTCATAACGCGCATACGTCATGTGTGCCCACAGTTGCTGTGTGTGTGTTTGTATGTATGTGTGTGTGTGTTCGACTGTGTGTGTTTGTGTGCGATCACTTAATGGCCAAGACGTGTTTAACACATTAACGTTAGCGCGGCTTAAAACTGTGTTTTATATTTATAACCAATTTTTATATATTTCGCTGTGATTCCGATGCCAGCTGCCTCAAATGAATATGTAACTGCAACAACAACAGCAGCAACAACAACTACAACAGCAGCAGCAGCCACAAGTCTGCAACAAAATCACGCTATAACAATAACAATAACGGGCAACTGTTAACAACTTGTTGTACAACGAGTCGCATTGACTTTTCGTTGTCAATCGGCGTCAAAAACTCAATAGACCCCAAAATGACATGAGGAGTCGAGGGGAGTTGGGGGAAATACCGATGGGGCATTTTGTATAAAACGCATATAAATCACAGTCTCTGCACTGTTTATAAATATAATATTAGTCAGCGGGGGCAGCAACAATAATGGGAAATAAACTGTGAGAAGAGGGAAGGAAATATTTATGGGAAGAGGAGAGAAGAGTTATAAATTTAATAGAAAAACTAAGGATATGCAAAGTATATTAGAGAAATGTTATAGAAAATCATAGTTAATATAAAATGTATTAAAAAATGCCAAGGACACCATAGAAAATAATTAATAATTATCTAATATATATTTATAATGTATAATTATTAAATATATTACAAAATCTTGAGACAAATATAAGCAGCATTCAAAATTTGAATAACTTACCCAGTAAAAAGACATATTCATAAGAAATGAACAATTTAAACGTAAATGAAAGAATATATAATATATAAATAAAAAAAACACTACCTTTAATCGGTTATATTATGTTATACTTAAAAGAACTAAGCAATCTATTAAAGAATGCACTATTATTTAATATCTTACTCAAGAGAATTAACAAATCTCTCTAAACACATAAGAAACTGTATAAAAAGTGTTCTCATTATTATCAGGCTTAAAAAGTATTTGATCATAAGTTGTTTTTAATATCTTATCATATCATATTATCTGTCATTCCCTCATCTTCCCTTGGCTTAAGTAATTCCTGCCATCCTCAATTCCCTATTCTGCTTATCAAGCTGCCTGTCCCACTTCACAACCCACTTGAGCAGTTCGACTCGATCGATCTTCGGTTCCCCGGGTAAATTTACCCTCTCTCCAACCTGCCTGCTCTCCTTGTGGACACGTACTTCCGGCTATCCCACGCAATCGTCAATTCGGCAAATAATTAATTGGGGCGACTATCAAAAAATGCTTTTCGATTAGTGCAAAACACCTGTTGACAAAACCGGCCCCACTAAAAAAGCCAGTTTCGAAGACGCAGACAGAAATGAACCCAAAACGCAGAAAATAAACACAAAAAAAACCAAAACTCGCAGAGATAAAAACAGATTAGAAATTCAAATGTTGAAAACACACGGCACGCTTGTTAGCCCAGTTGTAGTTGTAGTTGTACTCGCTGCCATAATGATACGAGGTCTAACTTATAAATGAACTCGCCAGCTGTCTATATGGCCAACATACGGCATATACATACCGCGTAGATACCCCGTAGATACCCCGTGTATACCCTTTAGCGATGCGTAAGCATATTACGAGATTGGGCCAACACCTGTGACCACTTTGTGTGCCTAATGAGCCTCCAATAAAGCACCTCATCTTGCACTTGGACAACGTGGAGTCCCCCTCCTTCTGCTGTGCCCTGCGCCCCTCAGTCCCCTCTTCATGGCATGCCAAGTGCAAAGTAATTCCAATTGGGGAAAAAATGTAAACAATTGAAAAGTCTTTTCCTTATCAGTTTGCACTGCTCGAAATAGATCACGCTTGATTCATAAGTAGCCCCCCACTCCACACTCCCCCCTCTCATTCTCTCTGCCCTGCCCTGCTGGGTGCACACAGTCAGTGCCTGCGTACCTGCCTGGAGTACCCGAAATGGACTCTAACTGGCTTCGGGTCTGCAAGCACCTTCGCTTGGGTCTTATCACCTTGACGTCGTCTACGCAGTACGCCCGCACGTAACGGCTTCGGTTTGCCCCGCCGTTATCAGTGCCAGATGTCCAAAATACGTCTACCCCTCTCCCGCTCCCCGTCCTTCTGCCCTGTCCCTGTCCGTGTGTGTACTCGCACTCACTCGTCGTAGTAGACTCGCGTTATCAGCGCCTCGTCGTCGTCGTCGTCGTCGTGGTCGTGTTACGTGTGTGTTTTCCGCTTTTCAATGTTGTATGCTGATGCTTACGAGCACTCACTATAGTACGCCACCCCACTGCCTCCTCTCTCTTGCTCCCATTCGCAACAGGTGGTTGCACCGAGGCGATCGACGCCACGACGCCCTGCCCAAGGTTCGCCTAGTGTGCTACGATCCGTCGTAGTAGACGTTCTTATCTGGCGCACGCTTCGAGCATTATGTTTTCAGTTGCTCTTCCTCTTCTCCTTGTGGTTGTGCTTCTGCTGCTTCTTCTTCTTCTACTTCTGCCTTTTACGTGCGTTCGCCTTCGCTTTCTGTTTGCCATTTGTCGTGCTCTTTCTGCTCTTGTTGTTGTTGTTTTAGCTTCGCTTTATTTTGTTTGCGCTTGTAATTAACGTGATGAATTTATTGCACGCTCCACCACGCCCCCTCCGCCTGCCCTGTTGCCCCTGCCCACCTGCACCTGTTGTGCTTGTGCTCCTCTTTTTATTGCCCCGATATGAAGCAAGCTGCATGCAAGTTGTGCTTTGCATACCCTGTAATGAGGGGTAGGCAGGCGGGTTTCATTGTTGGTGTGAGTTAATGAGAGGAGACAGATCGTAGTTAGAAGATAGAGGTAGAGAGAGTCAGAGAGAGAACGGGGGTGAGAGAGCGAGGGAGAGATCTTAGGTAGAGAAAGAGACACAAAGATCTAAGGCAGAGGGAGATGAAGAGTGGGAAGACAGGTGAAGAGCTAGTTATAGTCAAGAAATACTTAAAAATTGAACAATAATGGGTATCTATCAGTCAAGCAGGCATATATAGTTACTGAAAAGAAGATGTACTAACTATATAATCCTGTTTATTATAAAGTGCATATTACTAGAAGAGAACCATACGCAATCAGGCCCTTAGCCGTTCATGCCCCTTTAAATAGATGCATATTTAATGAAATAATTGTATTATGTATATCATACCATATCATATCATATCATATCATATGCATATATCTCTTCTCCTTCAAGATCCCACACTTGATTCTCAAATTGTCCACCTTTTCACATCTACACAGTATCTGCAAGTCGCCTACACCCTATAAAATTTCACCTGTTTCTTGAGTGTGTAAAAAAAGTAATTGCGCTCACATGAGATTTCAGCTGTTTTTTACTGTTGTTATTGTTGTTGTTGTTATGCCTCGCGCCCGTCCAAATTGATAAAGTGAGAACAGCGTAAAATGTACTCGCGATTTATAGGCCCTTTTAATTGATATCGAATTGCCCGTAAACCTGCCCCTCCTTTCCTCCTTTCTTGCTGTCTGCCTGCGACTTATCAATGAGAAATGTGCACTCAGCAGTTCCCAGTTCCGAGAGGCGACAAAGTCGCCTTTCTGCCTGTAGATCATGTTGGCTGTGTCACGCTTACAAGCTCATCCCCCTCCTGGGGGCAGGAGTAAGGCTACAGGAGAGGATACCTGGTACCTTCTGGCAACACGCCTGTTGTCGCCTGTCGACGCCTCTTCGAAACTTGTGCATCGTATAACAGTAATGATTTAATTTGTTTAAACGACGTTTAAATTGAATCATCGCACTCGAGTTTGTTTCGATCCATCTTGAGGTACTCAAAACATTTCCCACTTTCCATATATAGCATATCTTATTTGCTCAGATCAAGGATATTTTTAGCTGCTTAGCATATCTGTAATTAGAAATTCGGCAGAATATTTTGTCAGTTCAAAGTAATTTGGCAGGTCTCTTGCATAAATCAAGATCAATCGCTGTAGCTTATCTTATCGTGGATGAATATTGTACTTGAAACGAGGTCTACGATCAGCACAACTTATGTAGATCATGGCTGAAACCTCCCTCTTTTGTAGTGGGCTATAAAAAAGTACCATTAATAAAAATTCCACTTCAGTTTACAGATTTATAGATTCCATTCAGTTTGTTTCCGTGACTAGAAATAGTCTGTTGTAGATCAAGCTAAGTATGTTGCTTATCTTATCCTGAAATATTTAATTTTAAAGCATTACAACTTAACTTTAGTGAAAGATCATTAAATTATGCTATGATCTTTGTGCTAACTGATCGATCTTGTTCTTTTTCTTTATAATTATGTTTATCCACTCTAAGTCATTACTTTTCAACCTTAACTGATCTTGATCTTAACTGATCTTCATTAGATAATTTCAGATCCCTTTCCATATATTATTTCAAAAGTTTTTAATTGATTTTCCATTCTTAAAAATTCCTCTGCTCAGTAGATCACTTAAGAAAAAGATCACTGATCTCATTTTCTACTCCCTCAACTACTTCCATCAACTCAAAAGCCGCCCATGATCGCTTGCATTGATCGCTGTACCGTTGCATTGGCCAAGTTAGTATCTCAATTGCGGCTATTGTCTTTAAAGAGTGTCTCGATAAAGTCGCGTAACAAATCGTTCAATTATAAAGCTCGCCACAGTGTTTAAAAAGCAATTTAGCCCGTGGCGCAGACAGGGAAATAATTAGTACGGAGTGCATAAAGATAAAGTCGAATTAGTCGCTTATTTTCCGGAACAGGTCGAAACTGGAGCAGTCACTAAGAGGAGGAGAGAGGGGTGGTGATAGGAGGGAGAGGGGTAACTGGTAAATAACTCAATTGAAATGGCAACGGAACTGACACGCAGGCGACAAGAAATTGAAATTGAAACTAAAATTGAAAATTGCCCAAAGTCAGAGGAGAAGAAGGAGATGAGAAGAAGCAGGAGGTAAGGGGGGTGGAAGGAGGAAGAGGAAGGCAGACAACGAAGTAGCTAGACAAAAGCAAAAACAATTGAAAAGGTTATGCGCCGCAGCTCGTGGACTAATTAGAAAATGACGACGACGACGGCGGCTAATTGCCAGAAACAAAAGCTAAAGCAGCAAAAAACGGCTAAGAGTTTAGCCAAAGCCAGAGCTGAAGCTGAGCTGTTGCTGTAGCTGAGCGTGGCAGAAAGAGAGCAGCATCTAGTGTGTATTAGCGAGAGCGAGAGAGGCAGCAAGTGAGAAAGGGAGAGCGAGATTGAGAGCGAGACGAGTGTGGGCAGCTGGCGCTGGCGATTGGCGCAGGTGCAGGCCAAAGCCGGAGACTGTAGACTGGCGCTAAGCTTGACTGCGACGTCGACTGCGACTGTGACAGCGACTGCGACGTCGACGCTAGGCGCACAGGTGGCTTGTGAGTTCAGGTGACTCAACTTACAGCAACAACAACAACAAAGCTGGCAATTATCGCTGTTGTTGGCAGGCGGCTTCGAGACTTCGTCTCCATCTATCTCTCCCTCTCACTCCCTGTCCGTCCCTCTCCGGCTGTTTGATATTTGTTTGCTGTTTGCCGTGCTCGCCGCTTTGCATGAGCCGCCAAGCCGTAGAGCAGGCAGCGTATCGTATCGACATTTAAGCCCGACTATCGATTTAATTTTAGCCCGTCGCATAAATTTCAAACGATTTTTGTTGGTTTTATTCTACGCCAAACTAAACTTCCACCCGCCTAGCTGTATGTGCACTGTGAGAAATGATTGAGTAACTGTAGAGATTTCTATATTAGCTGTGCAAGTTGATGAAGGTGCTGAACATTGAGTTTTAAGAAACCTTATCATCTATTTACGATTTTTAATATTATAAAATCATATCATCAATAAATTATATAATCATATCATCTATTTATTATATAATCATATCATAGATGGGACTTATAAGCATATAAAATTCTTCAATGCTGCATGAATGTCTGCCTATTCTTATAATTTTATATCATATGTCTAAAATTTGAATATATTCTTGCTGTATATAAACAAATCACATATAACTATACCATGTTGTAGAAACAGATAACTAAACTTAGATTTCATTCATATTTTTAAAAGATTTCAAGATCAGATAGTTATATGGTATAGACATCCAATATATAATTTATAAATAATCGGAAGCCATTATATTGACAACAATTTGCCTATAACTTGGATAAACAAGAAGATTCTTTCATATTATTGTTTGTCTGGGGAAGACGTATTGCGACCTGTAGACCTATTGTACCTACTGCTGGACTTATAGAGGTAGCTAGAATAGGTCTAGTTATTATTCCATATAAAATAATACCACATAAATGAATGAAGATTCTATTTACCTATACCATATAATATCTGATTAATTAAATACCCTTTCAAACACAATTCAATATCATTTCAAACGTATTAAATTAGGTTTAGTTTGTCTCTCTCCATCGTTCATCTGTTCATCCTGTTCCTGTTCATCTAATTCTCTTTTACACATTTCTCTTGCATTTGCCGAGCCTATCCGCGTTTCTCTCAGTGTACTGGCTCTATATTGAAACAATTTGTTAACTGCACCTACAAAGTTGCGCGAGTTGCCAGCAGAGTCTCGTAAATCTTTGCCCAGTCGGCAGGTTGACAGATTCGTTAAAATTTTCCACATAAAGCGACGGCTGCTGCGCCCCGCTTGGACCCTCCTCCCTTTCCTCTCTCCCTCCCCTCATCCCCTCTCACCATGTCTTTTCTCTCTCCCTCCTGCTGACGTTAATTTGCACTTTTTGCTGCGTTAAATGTCGCAAAATTTCGACGGGGAGAAACTTGTTGCAGTTGCCTCTGTTGTTGTTGTTGTTGCTGCCACATTTTGAAGTTTTTATGAGCTCAGAGTTCAGAGTTCAGATTTGCCGAATCATATGCGAGGGCGTTTGCAGCGCGTGTCGTGTTCGCTGTCGATCGCAGCGAAACGAATCTGCAAAAGGCGGGACGCCAATTAGGGATAACAAAAGAGGAGGAGGAAAGAGAGAGAGTGGCGGGGAAATAGGGGAGAAGAGTTGACTATCATGCAATCAATGTTTTGTGCAGAGAAGAGAGAGGGGGGAATTTAAACAAGCTAGTTTAAGTGGGAATTTGCGAGCAATTTAAAGAGATCATTTCATATGATACAGTTTTTGATGAAATTATATTATATTAAATATATATAATACATATTTAATATCATATATATACATATATCACATTATATAGATATATTATCATATATATATTTATTTCATTTACAAACATCATAAACAAATAATTTCTTAATTTCAATATACATATGTATAGTACATTCTTTTCAATCCTTATGCTGAAAGTCTAATATACCCCATTATAATATGTTGCATATACATATGTACATATCAACTATATATTTCAATATATTATTATAATCGTGTAACTTGTCCTCAAATCATATGGATCATATATCTTAACCAATTCCACATCTTTGCAAGTGTTTCCTTAGCTGAAGCTTACTCAAGGTTGTGTGCAACAGAGAAAGAGACAGAGAGAAGAGACGGAGGAGACAAACGCTCTATATCCGAGTCTCGAGACTAGACTCGCTTGCTGCAAAGCTTCCGCTGAGCAGGCAGAGACAGAGACAGAGGCAGCGGCAGAGGCAGAGGCAGCTGTCAAAGACAAATTGTCCAATTGGCCCCGCATATGAAACAAACACAAAAGCTAAAGCAACAAATAAACAAAAAGCAATCAAATGAAACTCAATGTTTTATTCGCTGTTTTGCAGTTGCTGTTGTTGTTGTTGTTGCTGTAGTTGCTGTTGTTGCTACTGTTGTTGTTGCTCATCGCGCGTTTTCGCTTTTAAGGCAACCTTCAAAGCGACAACATGAAGACGCGACGCGAACACGATGCAAACGTGCGCTGCACTTTTCCGCAAAGTGGGAGTGAGCAAGAGGGGGGGCAGGAAGAGAGAGGGAGACAGGCTGCCTAGAGGGGCAGCGAAGATCGGCAACGAGTTGCGGATGAGTTTTTTTTGGGGCGTGGGCGGGCAAAACGAGAAGCAGCAGCAGCAACAGCAGCCGACGGCGGTGGCGGCAGGTGTGTGCCACAATTATTGACTGAATGAATGACTGAGTGACAGGCGGACAAACAGACTGAGAGAGGGACAGGCAGAGCAACAGACAGAGAGAGAGAGAGAGAGACAGAGCGACAAACGGCGAGACGAGTCGCGCAGCAGACCGTGAGACATGACATTGCAATGCCGTCAACGACGACGACGACGACGACGACTTGCACAACACATACGGCGTACAACACACGCTCGCACACACACACACGCACACATACACACATGTATGTACGTTGCAAAATGGACTTTTAATTTTTTTGTTTTGCTAAACTACTTAAAGAAAGATACAGCAACAACAAAAGCCGATGAATAAAAACTAATGTAAAATATGGAAAATTGTTTTTCGTTTTCATTGCAATAGATAAACAAAACAATTAAGGCACGTGCGCTTGCCACGATGGGCAGAGGCCGGCGGAGGGGGGAGCTGGGGTGGCAAGCAGCTAAAACACTGACAGCACTGACAACTTTATCAATGTTATCTCTGGCACAGCCCACCCCAGAGCGAGTTCGAGAGCGAGTTGATGCTCGAACACGTTTTTGCATTCAACGAAGTCCGCGGGGAAATCATATTTGCCTCCCTCCCCTAATCCATTTTCCCCTGCATAATTCATAAATGTGAAGTCCTTAAGCAAAGCACTCTCCCGCCCTCCTCCTCCTCCTCCTCCCCTCTCTCTCCTCCTCTTCACACACGGCATTTACAAGCTGATTGAGCTTTTATTCGGGGGTTGCTGTTTGCCATATGTCGCGCTGCTTCACGTGGCGTATGCGTAATTTAAGCATTTGCACTAATTGAGTTGCAACAGCAGCAGCAGCAGCAGCAATGCCAGCAACGTTTGCTCTGGCAACCAGTGCAACATCTGGGCGACCATGGGGAATTATTAGGTTACAGTTTGATGTGACTCGCCCGACGAACGACCGACCGATTATGACAGATGGCCGCCCCGACTTGCTGTTGTTGTTGCTGCTGCTGCTGTTGTTGTTGTTATTGTTGTTGCTGTTGCTGCTGCCTCAGCTGGAGTGGCAGCTTCTCAAGTGGCGCTGGCTGCGCTTTTGGCATGCGGCCTGCAGCAGCTCAACAGGCGCGGCAGCTTCTCGGCCTCAGTTACGCTCAGCCACATGTCATGATTGCCTTAGTCAATGCGAGGTGTGGGTGTGTGTGTGCAAGTGTATGTGTGTGTGAGGTGTGTGTGAGTCATGTTTGGTACGTGCTACTGTGCAAAAAGTTATTAAATTTTTATGCGGCATGTGCGCATTTTTCTCAAGCCTTTTCCTTATAGTCTGTGAGGAGAGGGAGAAGGACGGGGGGATGCAGAGGGGATACCCCTTTCTTTAAGAAGGGACTACCCCCGTTTTCTAGCAAGGGTTGCACGTGTCGATTGTGGCCGCCATTTAGTGTAAACAGTTATGGATGCGTTCTTGAGTGGCAGCCAAATTATGCGAGATGTTTTATGTATCTGCTGCCAATTTCATCGTTTAAGCGGGGGGAGGAAGAGAGGGAGGTATGCAATGTCCAGTCAAGAAGGAGGTTAAGCAAATAGATTGTGTCTGTGTGTGTGTGTGTGATGCGACTTTGATGCGCAGCAGAGTGAAATGTTAAGACAAAGTACAATGGGAAGAAGAGGACAAAACTTGACTATAAAATGAAGCGTGGACACGTGCGAGACAAGTTGGGAACAAAGCTGCACGTGTTGTCTATGTTATGAATGCTTTTACAGCTAAAAGATACTTTTGTATCTGCAAGATACATTTTTTAAACTGCGTTTATATGGCAATAAGATACTTTAGGGCAATAGTCATCAAGATATCTTTGTATCTGCAAGATACTATTGTATCTGCAAGATACTTTTGTACCTGCAAGATACACTTCTATCTTTAAGATACATTTACATATACACAACAGATTTACTTTTAAAAGTTTAATTCGCATATCTATAAGATACTTATCCATACACTATTGTATCTATAAGATACTTTTGTACCTACAGTATATGGAAATGTATCTAAGAGGTACATTTGCATCAATACATTTGCTGTCTTAACTTAGTACGCTTTGACCCATTTAGACCAATCTTCCCATCTGCTTTTTGCACACTAATTACGCATCTGCTGCCCACTGTGCGGCGCTGACGCTGTCAAGTGACCCACTGGCCACGCTGCCAAAGCAAACAGAGCAGTTTGCCAGCAGCCTAAACAGCCTCAGCAGCGCCAGAGCAACGTCTGCGATGCGATCAAAGCGATCTCCGTCTCCAGCTGGACAACTGCAGCTAAAAGGCAGACAAGGGAAGAGAGAGAGGAAAGGGGATGCTGCAGTGGGGTGTGGCATGGCGTGGCGTGGCTGCAACTGTTGGCAGCTGGAGACGGTGGCAACTGTGAGGAGACTGTGGCGCATCAACGTCAACAACATCATCACAAACGTAGGCAAAGGGGGAGGAGGGGGCAACCTACTTACTGCACAGTTGCAGCTGCACTGCCAGAGACATCAATCAATGTGTGAAAGACAGAGAGAGGGAGAGGGTGTGAGAGAGAGAGAGGGAGAGATGTGTGCTGCAGCGCCACCTACTGGCCACGGCAGCCAAACTGGAACTCAATGAAATTTCCATTCAGTTTGGACTGATGAATTTCAATGAAATTCACACGCAAACAAGCTCTGCCCCTCCCTCACTCCCCCCTTTCTTCCTCACTCTTCTTCCCCTTCCCCCTTCGTTCCCCACTCACTCGCGCTTTTGTCAAATTTGACGTCGACTTTGAATAATGAACATCTGTGCAAACAGCGTCAAGATCGGAGGCACTCGCCGTGCCATAAAACGCCATAAACTGCCATAAAACGCCGCAAATGGTCAGCAAATCTAACTGCACGGCCAATTGGCCAATTGGCGCGTGAGCGTGTGCGGAATGCGCTCGAGATCGCATCACCACCAGCCCTCCCCCCTCCCTTCCTCTTCTCCCCTGGCACCTACAAGCAGACGCACATCCGCATCATCATCCGCTCTGCTCCAATTTTCACAGCTGGCCGCTTTGGCTGTGCTAATGAAATCGAGCGCGTTCGCATTTGTTTATGCAGCATTTGTCAGCTGTGCCCCAGACATACTCACACACTCATACATACATGAATGCATTCACATATCGTGTCTGTGGAGGCAATTGAAACGCGGCGTGTGGCGACAATTGAGAACGAACGAGACACAAAAGACACTGAGCGCGCAGCCCACTGACAAAACTTGTCCATCAAATCGCTGACCAACTGTTCCACTGTACGTCTGTCTGTCTGTCTGTCTGCCTGTCCCACTGTCCCTGCATCTGTCGCCACACTCGACCACCAGCATCGGCGATCGCGCGAGTTCAACAGACACTCGAATTAGCTTGCGCTACACAAAGTATCAAAGTATCTCAATCTCGATCTTGCGATCGCGATCTCCAACTCGATCTCGAACTGAATCACAATCTCGTCTGGCGCAATCTGCGATCGATCTGCGCGAGGCGACTCGACACGGCGCCTGTGTGGCCCGCTGCAAATGCTAATTTCCTAATTGTTATTAACAATTCGCCGCTGGGCATAGTTAAGCAATTAAAGCAGACCAGACACAGCCAGACACTAACTGCAGACAGTTGAGAAGAGAGAGAGCAAGAGGGAGACAAAGAGAGACAGAGAAATACCGTTTTTGGCACTAGCTTAGCAACAGTTGCTGCGATAGGGTAGTTTGACTTTAGTATAAAAGAAGAGGAATAATAAATATATATAAAGGGTGGGAGTATTAAAGAACAGGAATAATAAATATATATAAAACAAATTAAATATTAATTGAGGTTAAGAAACGAAAGAAATGGAAAAATATATGTACACATAAAGATTTATATAGACATTGAGATATAACATAACACATAAAGAAAAGAATGTGTATAACTATTTATGTAAATACTCATCTTCAAATTGAAGCTAAAGTTTATGGAATTAACCTTTAACCTCTCTGTATTTAAAGCTTTATGCAATACGTATTATTGCAAGAAAATAATTTCATTATTATTGCAAACTTAGACTAAGATCTTTAGTCTTTTCATTCATTCTTTATTTCTTTATTAATAATACGATTATTCTCATATAATATACTTAAAATAGTTGAACAAAACTTGCAGCATTATGATCTCTATAAAATGAATCTATATACATTTATATTAAATTCCGATTAAGTGATTAAACTTTGCCATAAACTTCTTATTATTTAGAATTTGATTATTCTCCATTTATAAAATACTTTTTACACAGGTATATTTACTAGAGGATTTTAATATTTATATTTTCTTTACCGATTTATTGTTTAATCTATGCCATAAACTGGCCATAATATAGAATGTCGTTAAATACTCTTGAGAAGCTAAACAACTCATTAAATTTTAAGCTTTAGTTACTTAGCAAGTTATTTCATATATTTTTAGCATTTATGATATAATAATAAGCATTCAATATCATAAATATATCATTATATCAATAATACTTTCCTATTTAGAATCATGCAGAGCTACACTAGACAAAACTTACAGCTAAATCGTAAGTTTAGCTTTATTTTTAACCGATTTGGCGATTTTGTTGCTGTTGTTGCTTTTCGATTGAGTTTTCGTTTTCGATTTGGAATTAGCCGGGGATTATGTCATGCAATTAACAATGGCACGTTGCTATATCAGTTGTTGTTGTTGTTGTTGTAGCAGATGTTGTTGTTGTTGTTAGTAGTAGTTGTAGTTGAGGTTGTTGCTGCTACCGTATTTCGGCTTTGTCAGCGGCACGTTTTGCATCGCGTTGCCAACTGAGTGCAGCCAGTTACGAATGCGAATGCCAATACGAATAACGAATACCCGCCGTGCATTGCTTGCATTCACACTCGCACTCACTCACACTCACACTCGTATTCATATTCGTATTCGTTTTGGTGTTCGCACTGTGGAAATTTGGCTTTGCCATGGAAAATCAACGACGGCAACGCGGCGCCTTCTCCGTGTGTTGCGTGCACTTTCTGAACTTTTGTGGCGACGGCTACAGCAATCAGCAGTTGTTGTTGTTGTTGCTGCTGCATGTAATTAAGCCACATTGACATGTCTAGTTCGGGTTCGAGTTCGAGTTCGAATTCGACAAACTGCGCACAGCAAATTGACGTAAGCGCAAAATGCGTCAGTCTTGATTGAAGCGGGACGGGGAAGAGCGGCGAGAGAGAGACAGAGAGAGAGAGAGAGAGAAGAGTGTATATAGAGGAGAGGGAGCAGGGAAGAGGGGAGTCTCTAGCTAGCTGCGGCTGTCTGTGATCTCCCGCCGTGTCGCGACGAGATCGCGATCTACCTGGGCGTGACTTTGGCATTGTCAGCGCCGTCAGAGCCAATGCTAATGTTCGATATGTGATATATAGTCGGAACTAGCGATGTGTGTGTGACTATTTACATATGTAACATATGCGTATGTCTCTCTCTCTCTCTCTGTGTGTGTGTGTGTGTGTGTGCGTCTATGCATAGTTATGTCAAGGCTATGACGGGCGAGGTCTATTGCTTGTGTCACCTGCTTTTTGTGAGCTGTAAGTCAAGAATCTTAAGGTTATAGAAAAAGAAGTCTACAGTTTAAAGTTAAACACAAAATCTTTCTGTTGTGGCAGTAAAACTTAACAAACAATAAGGAAAAAATAAATACAATTAAAAATAATAATCAAGAAATAACGAAACAAGCAAACTTCTTGCAAATATTCGTACAGAATATGGAATGAATAACGATAATCTTTATAAAACCTGCTGATCATTTACAACTTACGAGTATACAATTTAAGATCTAAGAAGTATAAGACTAGCATAAACTTTTTGAAATGAAGAAGGTCTTTATCAGTATAAACGTTCTCTTCTGAAACTAAATACAAAATATTTTGCAGATAGCTTTAAAACATATCAAGAAATAAAGGAAACAGTCGAGAATCACAGCAAATATTTAAGAACTAATGAAACAAGTTTATTATCTGTAAATACTCCCAGAATAAATGCAATCAAAAAGTCAAAATCTCTATAAAAACCGTTGATCGTCTATGCAAATCAAAGTCTTAAGTTAGCTTAATTTATTATGAATTGGAAATCCCGCAAAATACTCATAATTATTTATGCGTTAATGCAGTCGATAATTCAAA
This sequence comes from Zaprionus camerounensis, assembly GCA_018904165.1. Lineage (NCBI taxonomy): Eukaryota > Metazoa > Arthropoda > Insecta > Diptera > Drosophilidae > Zaprionus > Zaprionus camerounensis. Next base: position 10,476,888 of record JAEIFS010000742.1, read on the forward strand.
CTGATTTGTGGCATTCACAATCGATTAATCGAGGCGACAGAACGATATATGAATTGCATTCGAATATATTCGAGTATATTCGCTTAATTCACTTTGTTTATCGTTCAGAAATCCGATTTATATGACAAGAATTGAATTTTAATTAACTTCGTTTCGAATTGAGTTAAAGACGGCTTCATAACGAGTTCAATTTGTTAATTCGAGAGTTTTATATATAGAACGGATATCGGTTATCGATTGCAGCTGTGCAGAGTGCAGTGTAGAGTGCGTTGTAGGGCAGTGTATGTTTTCCAGAGTGTGTTTTCCACACACGCTTTTCACACTTTTCCACTTAAGGCTGCTGCTGGCGGCATCGGCACTTGAGAGTGTTGCACCAGCGTGTTGCACGTTGCCGCGTTGCAATTAGTGTTAAAAGACACAAACCGCTGACGCTGCACAGAAGCCACAAAAGTGTGTGTTAGAGGGGGGATAGGGAAAGGGAGAGAGGGAATGGAAGGGGGGAGAGAGGGAACTAATACGACTAATTGGCCCAATTCTCACTTTTCTTTTGGCGTTGCCCACGCAGCAATTTGAGGTAAAACTCCCAGACGGACAGCTCATAAATAAACAAAAACAAAGACGAGAGGAAGAGGAGGTAGAGGAGGAGGAGGAGGAAGGAGCAGAGATGAAGGTGAAGTAGGAAACGGAACCAGAACAAGGCTGGCAACACGAGAGTGTCAGACAGGCGAGCGCCCGCATGCAGATTAGATCGAGAGATGCAGATGAGGCAGGAGAACAAACTGGAGACGAAATGCAGATCATGTTGCCAGCGGAAGAAGGGAAGGGGGGAGAGGGTAGAGGAGAGAGGAGGAAGCAAGGAGGCGCTGCTGCTGCGTTCGTTCCGGTACGTGTGAGCTGATATGTTGGGTGGTCTGTTCCAAATCAATTGCTGCCCTGCAAAGCATAACGAACGATACGCAAGATACTCCTCCTTCCCCCCTTGCTCCCCACTCCCCTCTCCACTCAGCCTGCCTGTGCCTGTGGAGGATGGATGGATGGATGGAGACATGTGGCGGGTTGTTTATTTTGCATAAATGTTGCCCCAAATATTGCAGCTGTAAACACATAATGATCGCAGCCGCAGCCGCAGCCGATCGCAACTTGATGATCGTCTTGAGGAGCAGCGACGGGCCCTGAACGGAACGAGGCCCCGGCCCTGGCCCTGCTTGGGTAAATATTTGTTTAAAATTCCGCACGCCATGGCCCACATGAAGATGGCGAGAGGGGGAAGAGGGGTAGAGAGAGCTTGCCCCCTTGGGGCAAGTGCCCGCGCTGCGCCCACACGACGAGGACCACCAAAGAAATCAGCGATCGATACGAGAGGCAGAGGCAATGTTGCTGGGATGTTGCAGCTGCTCGCCAAATATGCTAAGTGCTGAGTTCGTCTTGCCCCATGTTGCTGTTGCAGTCTCTTTGTAAACAATTCAGCTGCAAACATTTTATTGGCTACGCTTTTTGTTGGCTCATTTTTATTGACTTGCCACACAATGCCGCACAGCCGCAACACGCCCACACGCCGCAGTGTGGCCTGAGACTTGAGGCATCTCTTTTTCAACACCTTCTCTTTTCTTGTTGTTGCTGTTTGCTGCTTTTGTGTTTTTGTGATTTGGCTCCAGACGCGCTTCATATTTTCAATTGACTTTGCACTGCACGATTTCGTATTGATTAATTGCTGCCCCCCTTTCCCCGCCCCTTCCTCTGCCGCTCTCTCTGCGACTCACTCGAGCAGCCTTCAATGATGATTAACATGTTCGGCCCTCAACACGCAACTGAGTGCGCCCTGTTGATATTGTTGAAATCTAAACAAACTCAGCCACTGCCTCTCCCTCTCTCTCTCTCCCTCTTCCTCCCTCTCTCCCTCTGCGTTTGTTTGGGTGGCATGTTCAGCCTCAAACTCAGCCCTGCTGCCACAAGTCCAGCTGCCACATCGACTGTCGGCGCTGTCGATGGCCATCTGCGTTCACTTCTTCACTTTCTCTCTCTCTCCCTCTCTCTCTCTTGCTCCCTCCCTCTCTCTCACTCATTGAATTCTGACAGATATGTTAAATGTTTATAAGCAAATCGGCGCAGAGAGATCCAACGATATCAAGCAGCAGCATAGAGACTTCAAGCGAAGCTAAACAAAATATTCACTGAAACTGCGAAGAAATACTTAACAAACAACATAAACACCTCCAAAAATGTTTTCAAAGCCTTTTCAATTCGTATTTCACAATAAAAAAACACTAAAAATATGATCTAGTTCGAAGAATTTCAAACTAAATAATAAATTTGACCATAAAACACATTTAATATTACAAACAATCAATAAATTCGAGTGCACTCCAAAGAACACTGAAAACAACATAAAACTTGGCTTTATACACACAAAAACTATTAGAAAATACTCAAAATACACTCAAAACTATTCAAATGACCTTAAGAAACTTAAAAAAAAATAAAAAAGTAGCAAAAAAATCGTCGACAACGACCTGCTCCAGGTGAGGCTCGAACTCACAACCCCGGCATAGCTCATACACAGAGTACTGATTATAAGTACCGTGCGCTAACCAATTGCGCCACTGGAGCTGTTGTTCGAGGGCCGCCAAATGCGCATCTAAAGCGGGCGAGCGTCGAGAACTAGAATTTTTGCGCCGAGAGAGAGTCGAGCAGGTATTGATTCTGGCAACCGCTCTCTCTCACTTACACACTCGCTCTCTTGTTCGTTCTTTGCGAATTTCTTGTGCGGGCGCCCAAATTTTTGCGAGGCGTGTGTGTGTGAGCCTTCGCGCGTGTGTGTGTGAGATGCTGTGCTTATTCTGCATGGCGGCGTATTCTGATAAGAATGTTTGCTTAAGTCGAATCGGAACTCATTATAATAATGCTGGTAGGGCATTGAGTCATAATTGGAGGGAATAAGTATATAGTAATATTTATTTCATTTTTTTATTTGATGTGCACTAAACATTTAAGCTCAAAAATAATGACGTAATAATTAAATTTATGTTAACAACAATCTATTTAATATTAAACACAGCAAGATAAATTTAAAATTTAAAAGAAAGAGGTAAGAAACATAAATATATATTTTCTTTATTTATTTATTTATAATTTATGTTTATTTATATTTAATCTTATATTTACTCATGTTTATTCTTTTTTTAATGTATATATTTAATAATATATTCATTTGTATTTAATCTCGTATTTATTTACATTGAATATACGAATCAGTTGTTGTTAGTAATAACAATATGTTATGTGCATGTGTGTAATCAAATTATTAATATGCATTAAGCGAAAGTGAAATTCGCCTAGTTTTACTTTCAATGGGCCCACGGTGCACACAGTGTAAACAATGTTAATTTTATGCTTTTCACTTTCGTTGCGAGAACAGGTGCACGGCCCGTTAAAATTGCAGCGACAGAGACGTCGTAACATCTGATCCAGCTCCAGTTGGCACTGCGACCTGTGCTCCATTCAGCAAGAGAGACAGAGACAGAGAGAGAGAGAGAGAGAAGCAGAGCAACAACAAAAACAGTTACAATTCGATTTCAAATGAATTGCAAAATGAATGCAGGCAAAACAATGGGAAAAACTAAGCTCGGTACCGAGCACCATCGCTAACAGCGAGCAGCGCAGCTGGCAGAGTGCAGCGGGCAGAGGGCAGCGCAGTTGCAGCGATTACCGAGAAACGAAGCTTGGCGGAGTCAGTCAGGAAATGCAAATTGCGCTAATTACGTTGGGCATAAAGCGTTGCGATATTTACTGTTGTCTCTCTGCCTTCCTCTCCTCTCGACCCCTTTCTGTCTCTCTCTCTCTCTCTCTTACGCTGATTGTTGTTGTCGTTCGTTTTATTGCCATAATCGTTTCTAACTGAATAAAAATAAAATGCAATTGCAATGACCATAAAGTACAACAAGCAAATCCGCTAACAACAACAGCAACAACAACAACAATAAGCGTGACAAATGAGCATTGTATGACATTAATAATAATAATTTAATGCTAGCAAAATGATTTCGCAATTGGAAATACTCAACCCCAGGCAAATCCCTTGTCATGTCATCTTGTAATTAAACGAAATTATGAAAAGCTACAACGGACGGACAGAAGAAGCGTATAGACAGACGGGGAAAGAACCAGTGAGAGATGAAGAGTAAGTATTTATGTATATGTATTTAATGTATAGTCATGTATCTCTTTTATGCCGTATACCTTATGCCATTTATAGTATGTTGTCTTCTATCTCCATTACCAAATATACTATATATGTAGTACATATAATCATATATTTCACACACTATATATGTATGTATCTCATATTATACAATATACTACAGCATACATACATACGTACTCTATCTATCTCCCATATATGTACAGCATATAGTGCAACCTTAATGATTCCAATGTTCCACATAGAGAACTCGAACTCGAACTCGAGCCTCGATTGCGTAACGAAGCGCCCACCCGATTCCGATTCCTGGGAGTGGAAGCGCCCGCTTGATGTCGATGGAGGTTGTCGGTGTCTGGCGCCAGAATGAAATCAAATCAAACACCGATAATGCCCCGTTCCGATTCGAGGAAATACTATAATAAATGCAAATAAAAATACTAAATAAATATAGTAAAACGACGCGCAAACGAGTCACACCCAATTATCAATAGTTCGAGCAGGAGGGAAACAGAGAGAGAGAGAGAGAGAGTTGTTGATGATGCCTTCTCAAGCAACAGATGAAAAATTCCCCAGAAATTTTAAAATAAATCACATGAAATTGCAATCAAATGTAAATGAAAATAACAAATTTTTTTTATTACAGTGTCAGAGAGCTAATCTAGCTAATTTTTCCAATGAACCTGCCTACAAGTCTCGTTTGTTGTTGTTGCTGTTCCTCTCTAATTGCAGATTGTTCATAAGAAATATTACGAGTTTTAAAAAAACAATTAAAACGATAAGCTCGCACAAACAAACAAGTTATAAATAATAAAGAAAACAAAAGAAAGAAAAAAATTAAATAAAATAAAGTTTACCTTATTTTTTTTTTTTGCACGTCTCACCATATCTCAAGTGAGTCATTTATGCTCGACTTGCGCTTTATCAATGAAAGCTGTGCAGACTTTGGGCTTAAAAAAACTGTCCAAAACTGTCGCTATCTCTTTCGTGATTGAGATAAAACTCTGTACAGCGATGAGCTTTGGCGTTGAGCATGCGCAGACATGAACAGGGGCTGCAGAGTCGAGCCCACGCGAAGCTGAGCTTATCAGCTTTAGTCATGCGACAAAATGCACTAAGCAAAAAGTGAGGCTATATCCGACATGTGAAAGGTTTTGTACCCATGTTCATGCGATTGTTACTATAGATATTGTACCCATAATAATACAGAATTGTTTAACATTGCTCATGCATTAGAAAAGATTTAATATATTTCTTATTTTCCAAACACAGTACCCTTTGCAAGGGTATACATGCAACGAGGCTCACCTAAAAAGCTCAGGCGCAGCAGCAGCAGCGTCGATTGCAGCGCAGGCGACGTCGTCGTTGCAATCTCTCGCCGTCTTTCTTAGCAGCGCATTAAGATTAGAAGCGCCTGCTCTCATTGTCTTCACTGTTGTTGTTGTTGTTTGCCTCTGTGCGACGCAGTCACAGCACTTATCAGCTGCAGTCGCTGTTAACGTCAACGTCGCTGTCGCTGCACTTGTAGCGCCACTTTCAATTTCGTTTGCCTCTGGCTGCTGCTGCTGCTGCTGCAATTCGCCGCGGACTTCGCCTTCGCCTTCAACTGTCGGACAACACACATTGTTGTCGTTGTTGCTGTGGTTGTTATTGATGGACGGACGAAACGAAGATTCATTATTGACACAGCTGCAGTTGTTTTCGCTGTTGAACTTTGCAATGTTTGCGCTGGCGTCGACTTTTACCCCTTGGTCAGAGCGCTGCCCACTCGAGCAGCGCATCGTAGTTTGCTGACAGCATCTCTGCTGCTGTCTACATTGTTGTTTTTGCTTTATAAGAAAGCTCGAAAGCTGTACAGAACGCCTGCGCAGCTGTTTGCTCAGCCTCCTGATGCTCTCTCCCACTGCCGCGCTCTCTTTATCTGCCCACAACTCTCTCAGTTGTTCGCATTTGCACACGCACTCACTCACGCACAGAAACACACAAACACAGGCAGTCACAGACAGCGACAGAGGCAGAGCATAGGCACCTACAGCGACTGAGGCTTAGAGCAGAGACACTTTGCAGGTTATTTGTTTCGTTTGTTTGACTTTCTCATTAACTTTTGCTTGCTTTGCGCCTCGTTCACTTCTTCTCTGCTCCTTCTTCTTCTTCGTTGCGTTGTTGTTGTTGTTTAACTGAAAGTTGCCGCAAGATTTGTGTGCGCACCTGATCAAACTTCGCGTTCACGTCATTTTCGTTTTGCCTGCGTTTGGGTCGCTCGGTCGCTTGGTCAGCCAGCAGAGACGGGGGCAGAGCCGAGGCCGAGGTTGAGGCAGCGGCAGAGGCAGAAGCAGTTTGTGGGAATTTTTCTCTGTTGATCTTGTGATTTGCCAAGTTTACATTTGTTTGCTTTAGCCTGCGTATGTATGCGTGTGTGTGTGTGTGTGTGAGAAAGAGATAAACACTGCGCTTAGGCCTAGACTCTATTTGAGAGCAATTAAAGTCCATTTAGTTTAATTTACAACCTGCAAGCGCAATGCTTATAAATTAAAAAATTTAGTCAAATTAGCGCACCGGCTGCGACGGCGGCGACGACGGCAGCGTGATCCGCATAAAAAAACTGCCAAGCAAAGCGTCGGCATCACGCAGACAGACGTATGTATGTGTGTCTTTGAGTGTGTGAGTGTGTGCGAGTGTGAGTGCATTGCAGGTGTTTGAACTCAAATGTCAGCCAAACGTCGCCGCGTCGCCAAGGTGCTCTGCTCTGCTCTGCTGGGGGTTGGGTGGGAGGTGGGGAGGGTGCGGCGAAATAATTGGGCGACAGACGCTGACGACGCGTCGCTGCATAAAAAATTTGCGAATTGGCGATCGAAATGCAAAACAAACAGTTTTTTCGATATATCACACCTACAAGCACACACACACACACACATACACAGCGAAATGTCTCAATCGAAATAATTAAATGCGTTCAGGAGTAAAAGTATGTCACGCACACACACACACGCGCGTGCACTGCACTCTCTCACACGAAAGCACGGGCCGCGCTCTCATTGCTCTCTTTTGCTGCCTCTCTCTCTTTGTGCAGCAGCAGACCGTAAGGGCGTTGACATTTCGAGGGCAAAAGAGTAACATGAAGACTGATTGTCCCACTCTCTTTGCCCCACCCCACACCACCTCTCCCTCTCCGCTCTCTTTGCATTTAGCCCGTGTCAGTTTCGCCTCGCGCTGTGCTGATTTCTGTCTGTCAGCTGGACGCCATTTGAATTTTTCTGCAGTTTCGTCAACTCAACGTCGACGACGCAGGCGCCAGCGCAGCAGCCTCGACAGCGACAGGGAAACGAGCTGGTGACAAATCTGCACTGCTGCAAGCTGCGCTGCAACTGCGCTGCCTTGTGTCGTGCCGTGCCCATTGTCTGTCCCATCTGCATGTGGGCGTCGTTTTGCGGACGCCGATTTTGAATTTGATTTTGGGCCTGGTTACGGTTACAATTGTTGTTGCTATTGTTGCTATTGTTGTCGTTGTTGTTGTTGCTGGTGGGTCAAATGCCTGGCCAAAAGGGTGTGACGTTTGTTTTGGTGACTGTCGCCGTCGCCGTCGACGTTGCCGTCATCGACTCCAGCTCCGTCTTCGTCTCCTTCTTCCTCTACGCCTCCTTTGCCCACTTTGGTTTTGGCTGTTTGACTTGCCTCATGTGGGCTTAATTTATTTTGACTTTTGGCCATTTAGCTTGAGATTTATCTGGTCTAAACTATGCGCAGCAACAACAGCAACAACAACAACAGCAACAACAATGACAACAACTATGACAACAACTGAGACAACGACAACATTTCGGAGTCGCCCGTTGACGCGTGGATTTAATGTGCCAAATGACTGCGTCCAATTCGCTTCGATCCCCAGTCTCTGCCTCAGTCTCGGCCTCAGTCGCGGCCTCAGCCCCAGCCAGGTGAGCGCCCGCCTTAACGTGCCGGATTACGATTACTCGGCTTGCCTGGGTGGGGTCTCCCCATCTGGTTCTGGCCAAGCGTACGCGACACGCCCGTCAAATTGAGTTGTCACCCCCCAAAGCAAAGCGAGGCGAGTCTCCAGTCTCGACAAGTCTCGGCTCATGATTTTGAGGACTAATCCCCAACGACAGTTACTATAAAAATTTTACCATAATTAATCAGAGTTTATGGGAAGCTGGGCTGCCATTTCGAACAGATTTATGAGCTGGAAATATAAACTACAAATTGTGCTATGTATAATATAATATTTACATAAAGTATACATGGCTCTATATAGTGTGATATACATATATAATACATAAAATATATATGTCTCTATATAGTGTAGAAATGATTCAGATTTTGATTTATTATCTGTATTTTTTATTCCTTCAAGATTCAAAAGAAACACTGCACAAATGTCCGATTATATTGATGCAAATCTTATTTTGATCACATCTGTCAGTTTACATGTTATTATGGCATTGTATAGCATTGTAATGTAAACAATATTATAGCAAGTAATAACTATATTCCTTCTGTATCAATTAACTGCAAAGTTCAGCTTTATAAGAAGAAGAAACATATTTCAACAAGTTTCTTTGCCTTTCTCTCGCAACGGAGAAATGTAAAAAAAAGTTCGACAGCTTCATCCATAACTTACTATATAACTTATATGTCAAGTGATTCCGTTGCCATATATCGTATATTATATACTTATAGAGCTCAGCTTTAAAGAGTTCGTTCCATTTCGTTTCTCGAGTTGCCAACACTTGAAAAGTCTTTAAAAACTGCTGACAATTTCGTCACATAACATTCGCTTGGCCTCAAAGCGGGTCTTGGCCTCGCCCTTTCCCTCTCTCTCCCGTTCCCTCTCTCTCTCTGTCTTTCTCTGCTCTTTCTTTTGTCACTCTGCGGGTGCGTGTAATAGCTCAATCAGCAGCTCACAGCTCACACAATTTCCACAATTTCCCAATCAGTTCCCACATTAATTATGGCACAATTAAAACTCGGGGCTGAACGCGGGAATTCCACTTGAATAGAGACTGACGATAGGGCGAAACAATGCGCCACTTGAAGGCACAAACACACACACACACACAGCTTGAAGATCGGGCAGAGAGAAGACCAGAGAAGACCCTTAACCCATGCGGGCCCTGTGTGACGATTCTTCAGCTCAGGCTGCGACTGCGACTGCGTCTGAAATTGAAGTTGAAGTTGACCGCCGGCGTGGACAAATCTCAGTGCAGCTGCGTACCTTCCCTCTCCCTCACTCTACACTTCTCCCTCTCGCTCTCTACCCTTCTCTCTCCTCTCTCTACTCTTCTCCCTCTCACTCTGTTTGCAAACTCAGCTCAGCTCTGCTAATTTCGTGGAAATTACAAACAAAAAACGGAACGCACAAGTAGAGAGAGAGAGTGAGAAGGGCAGAGAGTAGGAAAGAGAGAGGGAGAGGCAGGGAGAGGGACTGCGTGGCATTGTAAGCGTTACGCATTTCCTCTCAGGTGTGCCGCAGCCGCGTCAAAAGTAGGTGCAGCTGGGCAGCAGCAGCGCTAACTGCTGCGGGATCCGAATCGGAATCGGGATTAATGAGCAACAGTCGCAGACAGCAGCAGCAGCAGCAACAGCAGCAGCAACAACAACAACAAAAGCAGCAACAGCAGCGGCAAAGTGAGTGGGAAAATGGAAAGGCCGCAAGACTCAATGAGCAAACAAACAGCACAAATAGCAGCAGCGTGTAGGAAATGCACAGCATGCAGCAGGAGGAGTGTGGCACTTGAAATACCCTAGAAAAACAAGCAGTGCTTAGTCTAGCCAGGCAACTGCTGCACCTGGGTAGGTGTATAGACTGGGAAATACTCTAGAAACTGGCAGTAATCGCTGAATTTGACTGTAAGGAGATTATTAACCAATAAATACCCTGCAAAATGTAGGTTTACTAGCACTGCAAAGCGGCTGCTGAAGTGTTGGAAATAGGATATAGCATATTGTACAAAAAATATCGTATACATTGCTTGATTTTGTTAGTGTTGCACAGTTACAACTGCAACATAACCTAGAAATAACCTATAAAATGTATTATTTACTGCAATGCAAAGTGCCTGCTGTAGTTGAGGGGAATACTGAGCACGAGATACCCACTAAAATGATGGCATTTGCTAATAATTAACAGCTAAAGCTTCAACCTAACCTATAAATACACTTTAAACTGCTGTTTTGGCTTACCAAGCACAGCTGTTGTTGCAATTAGCCTTACGAACAGTGTATATATGGCTCCTGTATACCCTGTAAAACATATTTTTTACTGCTGTAACAAACTGACACCTGTAATCAGCATACCCAACGCTAGTAACACGTTTGCAAGTGACTTGGAGGTTTCACTGCGTCTTCCGACTCTTTCACTGCCCCCCTCTCCCGCTCTCTTCCACTCTCCCACTCCCTCTCTCTCTCTCTCTCTCTCACTCTCTTCCCTTCTCCCTCTCTCTCTCTACTATGCCGACGGCTAATGATGCCGCTGCTACGTGACGTTCGTTGCCAAGTGGCAACTGCGAGTAACTGCAGCATTTGGCTTCTTTTTTGTCTCTTTTTTATGAATTGTGGCATTCTTGTTGTCATGACAGCCGCCAGCAGCAGCCGCTCTCCAACTGCAGCTGTATCTGCAGCGCTATCTGCAACTGCAACTGCAACTCCAGCTGTATCTGCACAGCCTGTCGACGCACCTCATTTTCCGGCTAAACTTTTAGCCGAAAATTGCCGCAAACTGCGAGGGGAAGCAGGAGGAGGTAAAAACAGCAAGTTGTGGCATGCCACAAGCTGCTGCATGGGCTGCTGCTGTTGCTTCTGTTTTTGCGTGCGTCATTTAATCGAGACTTTGCTGCCAGCGATTTTCACAATAAATCAAAATTTCAAGATGATTTGTTCGCAATTTAAATGCAAATAACAAAGACCACCCAAATAGGCCACAAGAAGAAGATGAAGAGGAGGAGGAAGAACTGAAAACCAATGCTGAAGAAGACATTGCAAAATTATAACTTAATTTTGGGAGCAGCAACGGCAAAATGGCCCCGCAGCGACAAGGAACAAACTGAGGAGAGACAGAGACAGAGGAAGGGAGGGAAAGACAGACAAGGAGACAGAGAGACGGACAGAGAAACAGACAGAGAGACGTGCAGAGAGACAAAGATGGACAGCGGGATGGCCAAGTGGAAATGGAAGCCACACAATGCCAGGCGGGCATCCTGGACAGGCGGGACAGCGGCCCTGGCCTGGACAAAAGGCTACCCCAGCCACTGCGGGGCATGATTTTTCTTCGATCTTTAAGCAAAAAAAAAAAAAACAAAAACTTCTTCTTCAAGTCACAAAATGCGCAACTCAAACAAATGAATATTCAATGCGATCACAACTGGTAGACTTGTGCGATGCGGTACGGGGTAGAATAACTTGAAGAAACTTAAGGGAACTGCTAAAGGGAAATCAGTTCAAAAAACTCAAAAGATATTTTGCAGTTTTTTAATTTCTATAGTTTATCATATTGTTTATCGTTTAACTTTTACTTTCCATATTTATAAATTTTCATACGTTAATTGTTCCTTTCTTAGTTCAATAACTTCATATTTCTCCGATTTAAGAGTGCATTGCATTTTATTATAAATTCAATTTGTAATTGTTACAGAGCACCATTTTTTTTCTTATCTAGATAACATATTAGAGACTCTATATTTCCTTTGTTCCCTAATCCGATCATTCCATAACCAGTTAATGGTTATTCTATTTAGTCCATTCTACTGTCTCATACTTCTTATGTTCCTCAGTTTAACTGTTTCATTGTGTAACTGTTCAATCACTGTTTCACCGTTTAGTGTTCCTTATTTCACTGTTCTTCAGTTACACTGTTCTATAGTTCCATTGTTCCCCTACATAACATAGTTCCTTAAAGGTTTCGCACATTTCCATCTATTCAAATCCCCAAAGTTTCCTAAATTTCACACTACACTGTACTATATTTTTATTGTAATGGATACAATCTACCATTGTCTTACTAATTCTATAGTTGCAATGTACTTTTCCCTGCACTGAACCTCCTCAGCATTCGCCCTGTAGCGTACAACGCGCAGTGCGATTGACTAAGCTGCGGCAAAAGGGCAATTCCGAGAAACGCATTTGCTTTGTTTGACGGCTCCACTCGGCTAACATCCCCTGCCCCGCCCCCCTGCCCTTGCTCTGCCCTAACTGGAGACCCCAAGCCGATCCCCAAATATTAATAAAAGTCGTCATCGTCATCGTCAAAGGGAAGCGCAGTCAGTCGAGCCCAAAAAACCACCAAAAAAAAGGAGAAGAAGGCAGCAAAAAATGAAGAAGAGAAAGAAGATGAAGCAGAAGAAGGCAGCGAAAAAAAGTTATGCCACGCCGGTGTTCAACAAATTTCAATCTCGGCTCAGAGCAGGAAGAATAGGGGGAGGGAGGGGAGCAGGGGAAGCTGAAGCGGATCCTCCAGTCTTAGCAAGCTTCGTCTTGGCCTGTTGCACGTGCAGCATTGAAATGCGCAGCGCGTTCTGCCCAAAGGATCTTTGCCAAATAAAAGAGAAGAAGGGGAGGTAGAGGTAGAGGGAGGGGCAGGGTCAGACCCAGGAGAGAAGACGAGCAAATGAATTGAAAGAATTCCTCGAGGGGCACAAAACGTCGACGAGGCGACTCGTCTCGACGCAGATCAAATGGTGCAGATAGTCAGGGAGCAGGAGAGCAGCAGAAATGGTGGAGGAAGAGGGGGGCTAAGGGGGAAGAAAGAGGAGGAAGAGGAGGAGCTGCTGCCTGTGGAACTGGAACTGGAACTGAAGCCGCGTTGCGGTCATTTTGCGTTGCTTTTTGGCTTCTTTTCGGCCAAAATGCGCCTAAGAAATTCTTGAGCTGCGCTGAAGCTTCTCAGGCGCAGCTGGGCAAAAGAAGGGGACAAGGGAAGAGGGTAAGGGGCAGCAGAATCTCAGTGCTTTTTGTGAATAGTTTTTGGGTTTGCTGGGTTCTTTTTCTTAGCCTTTTTTGGGCAATGTTTCAAGGTTTCTTCGCGCTTTGCCTTTGTTCGCGCAGGCACAGACAAAGGTACAGTGGGACAAAGGGACTGGGGGACAGTGGGACAGTGGAACTGTGGCTGGGGCGGCACATTATATTGCGATTTGAATTTCAGATTGAGTTTTAATAGCCGAACAAGCCAAACGGAGTCCAAGTCGATGCTTGCCACACCTGCGTCGCCACGTTGCACTCTGCGTTACTTTTCGCAGTTGTCTACACACTCCCCTCCCTCCCTCTACCCCTCTCTTTCCTCCCCTCCCTCTCTGTTAACTTCTTCGGGGTGTGAAATTTGTTGGGCAAAATTCAATTTCACGCTGCTTTATTAATTGGCCCAGTTGAGAGGCGACGCTGACTGCGCTGCCAACTGCGCTGCCAACTTCAACTGCAACTGCATCTTCAGCTGCGCCGCAACTTGTGCCTGTTAATGAGATTTCTGCGCTGCGATTATTGCCTGGCAAGCGAACTTGAGGCTGGGCTTGTTGCAAGTTTGCCGACGCAACTTGTTAAGGGGCAGCAACCCGATCGCAGTGATCTCAACGATCTGAGCGATTGTCGGGCGTTAATTAGACAGTCGACAGAGCGATTAACCAAAGCAAGAGAAAGAGAAAAGGAAAATAAAATAAAACGGGCTAAATCTTCATAATGTGTTTAATAGTATCTTCAAATAGTAATGTATATAATGTACCATATATATTTTTCAAATTGTGAGAAATAGTTAAGGAAACTTCAACTTTTGAGGTTTGAAAAGGGAATAAGATAAAAGGAAAATAAAATAAAACAGGGCAAATCTCCAAAGAGTGTTTAATACTATCTTTCAATAGTAACATATAAAATATATGGGATATAGATTAATCAAATTGTCGGAAATAGTTGAGAAAATCTTAAGCAACTTCTCTGCAAATTGAAATCAACTTTTCATTATATGTTATTTAAGCAAGTTTCTGTATTATAAAATAATATACTATAAATAGAGTGTAAAGTTCTTCACACAATCTACAAGTAACTACAAGTAACAGTTGATTTTCAGGTATTTCTTCAACTTTTGAGGTTAGAAAACGGAAAAAGAGAAAAAGGAAATAAGATAAAACGGGGTAAATGTTTATATAGTAGTTATTATATCTACAAATACTAATATATATAATATACATATTCCTCAAATTATTAGAAATAGTTAAGAACATCTTAACAACATCTTAAATAATTTTCAATTACTTTTCATTATATTAAAACAAGTTTCTGTAAAATAATATAATATAAATGTAGTGTAAAGTTCCTCGCACAATCTAAAAGTAACTCAAACAACCTTAAAACATTAAATCCAAATTAATGAGCAGCTTAGTCAATTAACAGTTGATTTTCAGGTATTTCTTCAACTTTTGAGGTTAAGTTGCCAATAAACATCCCCCCCAGATGAGCTTGTTGAGAGATTAAACACAAATCTGTCAGCTTGGCACATCAACCTCAACCCCAGCGCCATCGAGGCAGTAATATAGTCATCTTTAGACATCTTTAGCCATTGTCCAGTCAGCAGAGGCGTCGTCAAAGGGGGGGCGTCACTCGTGGCCACCTGAGAAGCCTCTGCAGATTGGCCAAAGTATGCAAAATAAGCGTCAACTCTGGCTAGAAAAACGAGCCATAAATTGCGCAAAAAGTGTTGAATAAATTGCTGGAGTTTGTTTAGCTTTTTTTTGGCGGAAATTTTCAATTGGGAAAATTGAAAAACGCGCAGGCAGAATGAAAATATTTATGCGACGCGACGAGGCAGCTGCCAATTTGCCAGTTGCCACTTGCGGGGCTGCAAGTTGCAAGTTGCCGCAGCCGGCGACATTTGCGAGTCAACAAAAGGTGAAGCCAGTAAAACGTTTAAGTAGGAGGCGAGAATGGAGGAAGAGCGCAAAAGGGAAAGGTGGGGGTAGAGTGGGAGTAGGTGACAAGGCGATGACTAGCTGCCGCAGCGCGTTGGTGGCCTCTGTAGCGCCTCTGCCACTGCGTGCGGCAGGCAGCATGTGGCAGCTACTGTCGCTGCGCATATTTACGGCAAACAAATTTTCATATCGACAGCGCAGGCGCACCCAGAGTGCACAGAGTTGCAACAGTTGGTGGCATGTGGCATGCGATAATTAGGCAGCAAAGGTGCATGGTGTGTGGGGCAGAGAGAGAGGGAGAGGTGCATATATAAAGAGAAAGAGAGCGTGGCAAAGAGATAGTAAGTCGCGTTGCACGTGTGGCAAGCTTAATGTCAACTTGAATTGTGCGCTGCCGCCGCCAAGTGCGTCCATCAGTTGCCTCCACGCTTTGGCCAGCTCATAACTTAGCCCCCCCCTGCCTGCCCCCTCTGGCACAAGTGGAGTCGCCTCTCTGGACTGTCGGCAACCTAAATCAAAGTGCAGTGCATCGTAAATTATATGCGAATTGAAGGCAACGTCGTCGTCGACGTGGCACGTTGCACGTTGCCGTTTTTGGGGCAGCTTGCCAGAGTCGTCCATGACAAATGTGGCAACGTCGACGACGACGACGACGGAAGCGGCGGCACCTTTGATGCTGCCACAAACCCTTGACAAGTTCGCTGATTTTCATTGATTGCGCTTTTAATGCGCAGACAAGGCAAAGGAAGGGGCAGCAGAGAGGGGGTAGGCAAGGGGGGAGGAAGGGGGTAACTGAGGCATGCCACGCCCCGTTATCGATCAAGTTTGTGTTGCCTTATCTTAAATAGAATTTGTATTTGCTGATCGCGCGCGCAGATAAACAAAATTTATTGAATTTAATAAATGCGGCAAAGTTTATCGCGCAGTTTTTGTCAATTTAACAAATTGCAGTGGCAACAACAACAGTAACAACAACAACTGGAGCTGCAGTTGCAGTTGCAAGTTGCAACTGTTGCCACTGGGGCTGCTGACCAAGCCCCCGCAAGCACAATGGGCATAAACGGCATCGCATTCCGCGCCGGCTAATAATGTCTTTGTGCGCAATTGACGGCGCAAGTGGACACGCTAAAGGGGCATGGGGAAAGGGGGGTGATAGGGGGAAGGGGGTGGCAAGCATTGCCTGTTGGAACAGGCGTGCAAATGACCCGGCCCAAAACGAGAATTATTTTACGAGGCTGCCTATCGCCAAGATCAATGAATCAATTAGCAAGAAAATGAAAACGAAACGGAAAAAATGGTTAGCGGAAAAACGGCTACATAGCTGCTGCATGCAGCTATAAACCGGCTGAGGTGGTCAGCAGGCACACAGACGCAGGCGTGGGATGGCATTTATCAACGTCGCAGCTGCAGCAGCTTTTGTTGCAACTGCCTGCAAACTGTGGCAACTCTGGCGACTTGCCTCAGTCTCTCGCATCAATCACAACGACTTTGGTGGCGCATTAGTCACGGCCGGCGGCCAAAACAATTCAATTCAATTCGCAGTTGGAGCTGCTGTTGCAGTTGCACTTGGAGTCGGAGTTGGAGATAAGCTAAATGCATAATTCTATTTAATTTGCATTTTGACACTCGCCTTTTTTCGGCCAAAACGGGCCAGTTAGCCAATTAATTAGTCAGCTAGTTCGGCTAGTTGCCCAAAATGTTCTAATCGATTAACGAAGCTATTTGTTTCAATTGTAGCTATTTTTTCTAGAGATTTTATGGCTATTTGGTGAAGAGAGATGAATTACTTTGTAACTGCTTTTGGCTAGAAGTAGCTATGTGGACAGAGGTATCGTCTATGGCTTTCTTTTTGAGTCAAAGAGAAAGGCAGAAGACTTCAGAGTGAGTAGTAAGTATTAGCTTTTTTTTAGCTGTTTTAGCTTTATTTTGTTAGGAGAAACAGAGAAAAATTAAACTTATTAATATTCTTAAGATGAAAGTGAAAGAAAAATGATTTAAAAATGAGTTTTGAGTATTTTTAGAATACACAGGGATAGAATCCGAAGAAGAAGGTATAGTTAGTTAAAGGAAAGAGCTGTTTATCGCTTATTAAATATGTATAGCTGCCTCAGCTATATTTTAGAGTGAAACATATTAAAATATAACGTATGCATATATATAAATATACAGCTAAATTTATTAGAGTTTTTTCGTTTATTAATGGAGGTTTTTTATGTGTATGCAAGAGAATAAAATATAGAGTAGAGTCCCTAAAAGTTTTAGCTGATCTCAGGTTTTTATTATAGAGATATTATAGAGATATTGTTTAGCAAGACAAAGAAATTTAGCTTTATTTGCTTGAAACTTGTCTTATGTGAATGCAATATAATGATATATTTATTTGTTTCCTTAGAAATTTAAACTGTTTTTAACTTTTTATTGTCTATTCATTATATTTAGAGATATTTCATAAATAGAGAATAGGCTAAATTCCATAGAGGTTTCCGACTGTTTTAGCCTTTTGTACAGCCGATTTTCACATTCATTATTCAACTTAAGGGTCTATCGAAAGTATGTTGCAGTTGCAACACGTGCAGACATGCGGCAACATGCACAGACATGTCCGAACAGTCAACAGCTTTCAAGGGGCGTTTGCAACTGTGCAACAATTTTTTGCGCTAATGAAAATTTCGTTTTCAAAGGGGAACAAAGGGGAGAAGGGGAAGCAGCAGGGGGAATGGGAAGGGTGGCAGGAGGCACGACGGTAGACGGTCGACAGGCGATTTCAATCAGCGCCTGTTGGCGCAACAAGCAACATGTGGCAGGGAGAATGAATATGAGCTTCCGCAGCAGCCACGCTGCCTTTCGATCAAATGTCAGTCGACTGCGCCGCACCTCGCCAATGTTTGTTGTCATTGTTTAGCAAGGGGGCAGGCAGGGAAGGGGGAAGGGGAAAGGGGAGGGGGGTAGGTGACTGGGGGCAGTTGCTGCTGCTGCTTGCTGTCATTAGAGTGAAACACGCGGCATGGCCCACAAAAGAAGGTGACGCAGCTGAAATCAATGTGCCGCCCAGTTGCAACGTTGGCCAAGTTGCCCCATGTTGCCCCATGTTGCAGTGTGGCCATATGGCAAGCTATGACAACGTCATATGGCGGCGCCTTTGGCTGACTGACAGCTGCCTCTGCCTCTGCTTCCGCCAGCTGTGCGCGCTTCCGACTGCAGCGTGTGCAACATGTGCAACATATGCACTTGCACCTGATTTCCCCCCCCCTTACACCCCTTCCCCCCTTCCTCGCAGCTCTGGCTTGTTTTGCAACTGTGTGTGGTTTCACCTGCTCAGCCCACCTGCCTGCTACCCCCCACTCCATTCCCTCCGCCTGCCTTGGCTACGCTTCGGTTTCGATTTCCTAATTCGCAGCCAAGAAAGTCGAACTGAGTCGACGGCGACGACGACGGCGGCGGCTGCTTCAATTACACAAAGTCATGCAGATACAACGCAACCGCCTCCCCCCTGCCACTGACACTCCCTCTGCCTACTACTCTACTGCAAACCCACGAAAGTTGCCGAGCCGTGTCCGCGTTACACGCTGTTATTGTTGTTGTTGCTGGCGTTGGTGTTGCTGACTTTGTTTTAGTTGTTTTCTTTGCTCGCTGCTTAGCGAAACAGGTGCGTTTGCCTTTGCAGGTGTTTCCCAAAAGCCACCACCAGCAGCAACTCACCTCACCTCCCCTCTCCCTTCCTCCTCCCTGTCTCTCTCACTCCCTCTCTCTCTCTCTGTGTTGCTGTCTCGCGCTGTTTAGTAGTTACGCTTTACCGCTAGTTGCACAAATTGCCGCACAGCGCTTCAGGCCTCCCCACCGCCCACTAGCGCCCCCTGGCGGCGCCAGCTGCTCTTGCTGTTGCTCATGCGCCTTGTGTTTCGTGTGAAAATCACAATTAAATGCGATTTTTATGCGCACCTACAAAGTCGACGGCGCGCAGCTGCGCAGTCGCTGTTGCAGTCAGCGCTGCCTCTGCCTCTGCTGCTGCTGCTGCTGCAGTCGTCAGTCAGCGTTGCTCTCGGCTCGGCTTTCATTTAAATTTAAAAGCTCGTTTAAGTCTCGTTGCCGAGTCGGCGTGACTCGGCTCGGCTCGCCTTGCCTCGGCTTCACTCGGCTATGCTCTGCTCTGCCCTCGGCTGCTGCTGCTGCTGCTGTCAGCTGCGTTGTTCAAAATGTCAGCTTGACAATTATTATGTCAAAAATTGTTCGTTGCAGCGGCGCCGGCTGCGCAGTCGCAGCTGTGTTTGACTGTTACACGAGTTTTTATGGTAATTCAAGTTTCACTGATTTCACGTCGCTGCGTCGCACCCAAAAAGCAGCAACAACAACTGCAGGAGCGGCAATTACAGGCATGAAATGGGTGAAAATCGAGCTAGGCGCGCTAATTGCCAGCAAGGAGAGTGCGAGTGGGAGAAGGGGGGAAGTGCAAGAGAGTAGCTGAGTTGAGTTGAGGAGGGAGTGAGAGTGGGAGCACAGTAGGGTGGGAAGTACCAGAGAGTGAATGTGTTGACTGAGAGTGGAGTGGGGAGTTAGTGACTGAGTGGAAGAGGGAGTGAGAGTGGGAGAGCAGTACGGTGGGCAGTGCAGGCGAGCTGGGAATGCAATAGAGTTGAAGAAGGAGTGAGAGTGCGAGCACAGTAAGGATGCCAGATCAGCCTACTGAGAGAGGCAGGCGCAGACTGTGTGAGAGCGCCAAGTGAACATGGCGTCTGTCTGTTGGCAGCGACGCGACGCCAACAACTGCGCCAACTGCTGCTGCTGGCAGAATGCAGAAAACAATTAGCGAATGCCGCCACAAATGCTGCGCCAGTTGCAGTTGCAGACAAAGCATGTGAAACAAAAGTTTTTGTGTTGCCCATACCCTGTAAGCACATGCAATGGGCTATGCAGCTGCCCAAGCAGTGCCGCCATTATTTATCTATTAGATAATCTAGAAATGATGCTTACAGAGTATCTGCTAGTCGTGCAACCGCCAGTGCGCAGCCTTAACTGACATTTGAATGGGGCGACTGGCACCGAGCGGCCCCAGTGCCAGAGTCGCAGTCGCAGCCCCCAAGGCAATTGGTCAATTGCATTAAAAGCGGCAATCATTAACGCTAATAGACAACGGCGACGGCGACGACGACGGCGACTGAGACAGCGACGCAGCTGCAGCTGCGAGCAAAGCCCGCAACTGTCACCGAATTGTTTCTCTCTCAGCTGCGAGAGAATTTCGCACACGTGCAACGGGGAAAACTACCTGAAACGGGGAAAAGAAGCTGGAAAACCCTTAATGGGCAGAGGCAGCACAACAACAGCAGCAACAACAACAACAAAGGCTGCGAGTCGAGCATGACAATGCGTGAGAAAACTCGTTCGGCCTGCACCAGACACGGCTGGCATTATCATCGTTCCCTCCTCCCTCCCTTCCTTCTTGTTGTTTGTTGCACTTGTTTACATGGGAAATGGTTTTTCCACATTGTTGGCCCGTTTTCCTCATAATTTTCTCTATTGAGAAACTCTCTTTGCGCTACTGTACGCACAGGTAGTTCTTCCCTAGCTAACTCCTCCGACGATCTTCGAGAAACCTCTCGATCATTGAATAAAAAGATATGTATTATGTTTGTTTTTGTTTTTTGCATAGTTTTCATTTATTTTGTAATATCTAGAATTTAATTTGTTGATTTTTTTGTTTTTTGTTTTTTCTTTTATGCTTTCTTTCTCATCAATATGTTACAATCATCGATATATAGTACAATTACATATAAAGAGTGAGGTTAGGGGGATTGTACGTGTGTTTGAGGGTGTGTGGGGAGTGTGCCCAAAAAGAAAACAAATGATTTGTTTAAGAATTTAGTGTGAAATATCGTAAAATATATAAAAAACGCATAATTATGCTAAAAAACACTTTGTACAAAGTATGCTACAGATCACAGAACATATATTTATATATTTATTAATATTATGTGTATTATATCTCATTATATCATATTCAAGGTTAGATAAATGTACGAGGAGAACTCTTAAGTGCGGAACGTTCCTTGAGGTTTCTATGTGTTTGTGTATGTGAGTGTGTGTGAAAATTAACATATAGTTTATAAATAAATCATGAATGGTTATGGAGGTTGTTCAGATGTTATTTTGAGTTGAGTTTCGCGGGCTAAACTAAAATAGGAAGAATTTCTAGCGACTTTCGGTTTTACTTTAAAATTAATAGGAAATTTTCTGAAATGAGAATGAAAATTTTCGTTTTGCAAAATTTTCTGCTTGCTTGCGATATTTTTTTTTTGTTGTTGGTTGTTTTTTTCCTTTTTGCTTTTCTCTTACTACTGATCTCTACTCCCTTTTGCTTTGCATTACATTGTAATATTATTAACACGTTCTCAATTAAACCAAAAAAATAAACTAAACGTATAAAAAAACAAAATAGTTTCATTTTTCATTTCTCCCTTGCTTTCTTCGCTCTCTTTATAAAAAGGAAAAATTAAATTGTTTAAAGCTTTGCCAAGTTTTTCTTTCTCTTCTTCTGCTTCTTCATCTTCCTCTAGTTAAATCTGCTGCTAATAGTTAAGGTTGTTAAACGTTAGTTAATAATAATATTTAGTGCTTACAATGTTTTTTTGTTGTTTGTGTTTTACTTGATTCTAATTCTACTTAGTTGGGTTCTCTCGCTCTCCCTCTTTCTCTCTCTCTCTCTCTGTCTCTGTTTCTCTCTTTTTAACTGACTCTGCCCTGAGCGAGAAGCAAAACTCTTTCAAATGCTTTAACTCCCACCCACTAAGGTGGGGGCGTGGCTGCAGTAACTAATAATTAGTAATGTTTATTTGTTGTTGTGGTTGTTGCTGTGGAGATCATCTTCACACGAGTTGAGTTGAGTTTGAGGTGAGTTTGAGTGGAGTTGACTGTACTACACTGTCCTACTAACATTAGTTAATATGCTTTACTTTTAATGTTTGTAAATGTTTTTCAGTTGCAGCTGCGTTTGCTGCGCTGCTTCTGCTACTGCTGCTTCCTCTGCTTGCGTTGCGTGCAGCTGGTTTACGATTGCCTGCTCTCCTTTTCGCCGCTGTTTTGCTGCAATGACAGAGAGTGAGAGAGGGGGAGATTAGTCAAAATTGAAGCTAAAGTTTAGTTTATATACATATGTGTGTGTGTGTGTTGGTGTGTGTGCCTGACTTGCACAACAAATCACAAATTATCAATTAATTCGCTTTGATTTTGTTTCGTTTTGCTTTTTCTCGTCTCATTTGTTTACGACGCGCATTTCGTTCCTTTTGTTGTTGTTGCCTTTGCCAAGTTTGTAGAGCAGCGACGCGCGCGTCGGCTCAGGCAGAGGCGCCAACTGAGCGCCAGTGCGAAACTAAGAAAATCAAATCTGTTGTCTCTCTTATTGTTGTTGTTGCTGCTTCTGCTTTTGCTTCTGTTATTGTTGTTGTTGTTATTGCTGTAGTTGCTGCTCTTACTGTCGCCGTCTGTTATGTTGAGTGACCGCAGAGCTTTGTCATGTACGCGAGACGCAGCTGCTGAGAGAGCTGCGGTGGCAGTGACTGAGGCAGAGGCAAAGTGAGTGAGAGAGAGAGAGGGGAATGGAAGGAGTGTACAATGTAGAAAGCGACCGACTGGCGACTGGCGCACAGCTGCGCGGCGCGAAAAAGTACAAAAAAAGAACAGCAAAAGCAAAAACAGAAACAACAACAACAACAACTGCGGTACATAACGAGAACATTTTGAACACGTGCATTTCTTCTTACGATTTCTATATGCGTGCGACTGCGTGTGTGTGTCGAGTGTTTGTGTGTGTGTGTCGAGTGTGTGAGAATGTTTCTTTCTGCTGGCTCGACGAAAGAATTTGTTGTTTTGCGGCCACGGTGACACATCGCACACATGCAAATGTGTGGGGAGAGCAAAGGCAGGATGGTGTGGTGGGTTGTGGTGAAGAGAGCGGGGCCTGCGCTGGCAGAGACGTGGGCGGCGTCTCAATCGCTGTGCAGATGTTTTGCAAGAAACAAACACACGCACACAATGACCGACTAATTGCAGGCTGAGTGTATATGTGTGTGTGTGTGCATTTATATGCACTTATTACTTTTCTCACAGCATAATTAATCAAGTGCTGTGCATAAATAATTTACAGCGCAGGCCACCAGAGTAGAATCACAACAGTGACGCACGCGTACAGTGGGCAACAGTACTAAGTGACTCCACTGTGCTTAACCTGTTCCGGCCAAAAAGTTTAAACAATTTCAGTGAGCATCATTAATAATCAAAGTGAAGCCAAAAAACTTCGCTAATGAAGTAAGCAGCAACAACAACAACAACCCAAAGAGAAGAAGAAGTAGAAATAATAAAAATAACTGAAACACGGCGAAGGCGAAGACGGAGACGAATGATTCTCCAATTTCAAATGCCCAAGACGAGCTTAAAGCACACACATGCGTGTGTGTGTGTGTATGTGTGTGACGCACAGAGCAAGAAAGAGGGAGAGAGAGACACACATGAAATAAATTTAAGTATCTGCAGGTGTTCATTTAAAACATCACAGACAGCAACAACAAATATGGAAGAGGAGGCCGCGAGAAGAAAAAAAATTAACAGCTACAAAGACACAGCAAGAGAAAGAGAAAGACGGCGAAAAAAATGTATGTGAAATGTCTATAAAAACAAAATGAAATTGTGCGACGGCAGCTTCAACATTTCAGCAGATTTATTGTTGTTGTTGTTGTCGAGTGAGAGAAACAAAACGAAGAAAGCAATATGTAAATTTTGCACACACATGAAAATAAAATAAATTATAATTTAAAGTGAGAATTGTAAATGCCGACAAACAGATGGACAGCCGAAAGCGAAGAAGAGAGGAAGGGAGGGAGAGAGAGGGACAGACGGACGTCCTTACGCTGCTTTGCGGCGGCAATGAGGTCACAATAACAACAATAACACAATGCAAAAGTCACGAAATTAAGGCTGCCTGTTTGGCTATTTTCCCGTCAAGTCTGGCTTCTTTCAGAGTGCGAATCGAAAATAAAGCTAAACTTCTACAGTTCAGCACTCAGCACAATTGTAAGTGTATTTAGGGTATCCTACTATCGAGTGTGCCCTACTGTAGAGTTCGACTGTGTTTTTTTTGGGCAAACGTCAAAGCCGCGCGTCGCTGCCGCTGCCAGCTGCGCGGCTGACGTCGTTTCAATTTGCAATGCAAATGCAGAAAGTCAAAAATGAAGCGTAGCGTGTTATTTCCAAGGTGTGCGTGTGACAGAGTGTGTGTGTGTGTGTGTGTGTGAGGAAGTGTATGTGTGTGGGGGTGTTTGGCGCTTGACTTACCGTCGCTAAGCTATCGCTGGGCAGCTGCTGCTGCTGTTGCACTGCTGGCGTCGCTGCTGCTGCTGCTGGTGCCGCTGCTGCTGCTGCTACTGCTGCTGGGACTGTGTTTGCTGCGGGCAGAATTGTGTTTGGGCTCTGTCGATCGATCAGCGGAATGCGAACTGCGGCAGCGGGACTAGACAATTTAGCAAGCTGCTCCTGCTCGGCGGCCAAACGCATTGCCAGCTCAACTCCGACGCCAGCAGCTGCAGCTGCATCCTCTGCCGCGTCCATCTCTGCATCGCTGCTATCATCATCATCGTGCATACCGCCGGCAGCGGCGGCTGCTGCGACGCCACTCAAGGCGGCCGCGGCATCGAAATTGTTCATCTCTGGATGCGTTTCCAGTTCCGTTTGTAGATCGCAGATGTAGTCGATGACGTGCTGGATGATCTCCAGTTTGGAGAGTTTGCGGTTCTTGGGCATGAACGGCACCAGATCCTTCAGCTTGGATAAATACATTTTCATTTCGGCATTTTCGCCGTCGCCGCGATGCGGGGGATGGCGGGCGATGCGCCCGTTGGGATTCATGGCCGGCATGGAGGCACCTGTCTGACACACGGCTGTCAGGGATTTCATTTTCGAAATGATCGCTTTACGCTCCTTGAGTAGAATTTTGGCGGCTTTTTTTCACGGTCGTACCGGAGGAGGAGAGCGAGGAATTTAGTTTGTTGTTGTTGCACGGTAGAGTTGTTGTTTCAAAATTGAAACTGTTTCTTTCTTTCTTTTTGGTTTGTTTTGCGAGTTTTCTTTAGTTGCAGTTTCTTGTTCTCTTTCTTGCTTTGCACTTGACACGCACTTTTTACTTTTTGCAGTTGTTGTTGCTTTTCTTTTTGTTACTTTGATCAACAAAAAACACTTTAATCCAGCGTGTTTTCAATGCATTTGTTGTAGTTGTTGTTGTTAAAGTGTTGCTTAAAATCAATTTGAATTTTGCTTCTTAATATTTGTGACTTTGCTTTTTGTTTTAATTTCTTTTATTTTCTTATTTTTGTAGCGCGAACTAGCAACAACCTTCAGCGACCACGAACAATTTTGATTTGAACGGGAGAGCGGGCCGAGCGCGCCTTTTATATACCCCGACCAGCGACGAACGACGAGCAACGAACGAAGCCGAATGCGACACGCTACGAACGAACGTCGTGTTCGCTCTCCCTCTCTGCTTGCGCTCTCTCACTGCGGCGACGACGCCGACAGCGAATCAGCCAACCAACCACCAACAGCTGCGACGACTTGGCCCAAAACTCGTTCCACTGCCCCAGTGGATGATGAGAAGGGGAAATTGTGCGACGCTAAATTGAAATGCATTTCTAATAGCTATTTGAAATATAAATAAACAATTTAAATAAGTAAAATTATGGCAATTTATTGAATTTTCTAAATTTATCAACTGACACAGCTTGCATTTGCCACAAACTATGCAGGCAACCCTCTCCACAAACACTCGAACCACACGAATGCGACACGAATGCAAACAAAATGGCTCCGCCTATCGCAGAGCGGGAGAGTGCGACCGAGAGTTGCAGCTCTTGTAGAGATGAGGGGAATCGCTAGAAGTGCCTGTGCGCAGGATGCGTGTGGTGTGGAATGTAAATGCGATGTAGAGAAGTGGACGAAAATCAATGAGTAGCTTGATTTTGAAGGGGAAGATGAGTAGAGTCCACAGGCAGACTGTGTGGAGTTTAAGCAACTGCAAACTGGATATGCGTGTGGTGTGGTGGAGTTGGATGGATTGTGGAGTGTGGAGAAACAGTGAAGCACTATGCGGGAGGTATGTTAAGATATGGAGCATGTTTGCAGTCCACATACAGATGGAACGCCAATATTAAATAATAATACTAGATGAAATGAATTATACAGTTTTCATATTCTATAGAGATAGGAATAAAGTTAAAATGAGATGGCAGACTCTGAAATATTGTAAACCAGCTCCCCTCAATCAGATTCCACCTGTACAACATCCACACAACTCTCAGCTTTGTGGTAGGTAAAGCAACTCGCAACTCTTGCGTGTAGAGTGGAGCAGTTACCACCAGGTACAACAAGTTCCAACAAGTTCCAACTTCCACTTCCCCAGCTTCCACAGAATCTCGGCTTACAAACTACAATGCAAACCAAACTCTGACTCACCTTCCACTTGCACTCCACACTCGCTAGCTCAGCTGTGGAGAGAATCTCTCCACTTGGGATCTGTCCAAGAGATGAGTGAGGAACTCAATGCGTGTAGAATTTCCCCAGCTTCCACAGCAGTGCTGCCATTGGTCGGCTTGCTCGCACGTTGCTTGTTCTCTCGTGCGACGCGCGTCGCTTGCACTCTCCAACGACGCTCTCTCGTGTGTCTCGCTCTGCCTCTCTCACTCTGTGCTTGTGATTTTGTGAATGAAATTCATGAGAGAAGATATTTTCTTTCTTTCTTCGTGGCTTATCTTAATTTGGGTTTATGATATCTTTGAGTTACTGACTGCCAGACAGACACACACACACACACATAGACACATTCATCTCAGTGTTTTTTGTACCCTCTCTTGACTCCTCTCTCTCTGCGTACTCTTGTAGGGTTTCTGCTGGGCATGAAATCACGATCGTGTTACAACAGACCACGAACCGCAACGCCGACGCCGACGCCGAGGCCGACGTAGACAACGACGCCACTCGAGTGTTTGATTTGGATTTGGGATCATCCGAGACTCTCTCACTGCCATTGAGGAAATCTAAGGAAAATGCTCGAGGCGTGCGTTGTGTTTGTGAAAACTGACACGTCTGGAAATTGTCTGCCCCAGTTGCTAATTGAGAGAGGGGGGAGGAGGTCGGCGCAGCATTCATTCATTACGCCAATTTACGACAGAGGCAGAACAGAGAGAGAGAGAGAGAGAGAGAGAGAGTGGGAATGGAGGGGGACAGTAGGAATGAGGGGGTGCCAAAATCCATTGAGGCAAATTAGCGCCATTCATTTGCATGTCAAAAGAGGAGGGCAGAGTGAGGAGAGAAAGATAGAGAGAGGAAGAGGGGGAAGCATCGGGAGTAGAATTCCTGTTGAGGAATTTCGCGCTTATTTCCAAGTATTCCAGCGAAGGTGTTGCATGAAATACACAGGAAACCGTGTCGAAAAACTAAACTGCAAATAATTAAAAGCAAAAAATGAACGACAAACAGAAGAGAAGAGAAGAAAAATGCTGGCAAACAGTTCAAATTTCCAGCAAAAATACCGATCATAATTTTATGACTCTCTAGAGATGCTAAAAAAGAAGCAGGAGAAGGAGAAACAGCGAGGAGGACTTACTTTACGACCGCGGAGTGTTTCGCATGAATGACAAATGAGCAGACGGCGACGGCGACGGCGACGCAGATGCAACAGGTTAAGGCAAGCAGGATAAAGTGAAGGGAAGCAGGAAGAGTGGAGGGGGGAGAGGGAGTAAGGAGAGGGGAGCAAAGAACTTGCCATGCAAAGCGATGCGATCACATGTCAATCAGCGCACACTTGCACAGAGAATGCAGCAGAGCAGCAGCAGAGCAAGTCTAGCTGAGGCTGCGCAGCTTGCATGATGAGATGGCGTTGCAGATAGAGCGGCAGAGGCGGTGGCAGAGGCAGCGGCAGCCGCCAGCCGCGTGCATGGCATGTCGAAATCCAATACGCGTCACTCATCCATTAAAAGCCAACCTGAAGGGTGTCTCTTTGCACTGTCCGCTCTGCCCCCCTCTCTCTTTACTCTTGTCACTCTCTTAGGCTCCACTCTGTGTTGACATGTTGCATACGCGAATCTCATTAATGAATTCGGCGTGACAATTTCTGCGCTATCCGTCTGTTTGTTTGTCTTATTTTTAGCTTCTCTGCTCTATCTCTCTCCCTTACTCCTTTCTCGCAAGCATTTCAATGGCATCCCAGGCGACACACACACACACACTCTTAAATGCATCCGGCCTGCGGTAACTGAATACTAATTCATCGCCCAGCGCGACACTCGTCGAGCTTTTGTTTACTATTGGCTTTTGTTGTTGCGTTTCGTCTTTGTAATTGTTGTTTTAGTTGCGAAAATAAAGAAACACAAAACAAAACGAACGAAAAAAACAATCAGCGTCGGCATTGCGTGGGAATGGGAACTGAAAACTCAAATGGCTTTTTTGCTGCGTAAGAGAGAGCGCGGCAGAGGCAGACGCAGAGAGAGCGCACGCGTGCGGGTGTAGGCTTGCTCAAAGCTCCTCTCAGCACTTGCCTAATGAGCATATTTGCATGCGTCGCATCGTGTGTGAGAGAGATAGAGCGCGCAAGGTTAATTTGCGCAGGAGTTTTATGCGAGAGTGAATTGAGTGACAATTGCCAAATCTAAAAGAGCGCAGGTGCAAATATGGCGATGATTGAGTGATTTAGCATAAAAGGCAATTTGCATTTAATTTACACACGTTTTTGGTAAAGCAAACAGTAAAACAGTATTATTATTATTGTTATTAATGACTTTGTGGCACTAAAGAGCTGCTAATTTACACAACATGTAAATGGCCATTAGTCAAGGCAGCGACGAGTCCCGTTACCCACAAACGGCAGCAAGGATGACAAGAGAAAAACACAAATGAAAAACAAATGCAGCCGCATACACAGTCACACAAACAGGAGGGGAGGGGAGAAAGAAGTGAGTGAAAGGGAAGCCGAATAAAAGTCGACACATTGAAGCCGAAAACAACACTCCAAATTAAAAAGTGAAGTCGAGGACGATGCAGGATCGGCTGCACCGGGTACAGAAGGCAAATGAACTGCTGTCAAAATAACCCCAGCCCATTGTGAGAGAGTGCGAGAGAAAGAGAGAGGGAGAGAGAGAGAGAGGCGCACAAAGGACGCGTCGCGCTATTTGTAAAGCTGCCAAAGGATATCGATGAGAATGTGCAGCCGGCAGGCAGAGAGCGAAAGAGAAAGGGAGAGAGAGAGCGAGACCAGGTGAACAGATCAGATGCGATTAGGGATTATTATGCTATTACGCAGGATACGATTAAACAATGGCAGCGGCCAAACAAGGACAACACACACACATACACACACACAACTGCGTCGCACGCCGCGACATATGCTACAACATTTGCCCTGAAACGTGAACGTGGAACGAGAGCGTGCGGCGTGCAGGGGGTTGGCAACGCGGGGCAGCGGGGAAGCGGGGCCACATGCTTAGGCAAATGTGCGCAGCCGCCTCTGGCTCTGCCAGCAACATTTTTGCTACCCTAATTGAGTGGGAAAAGGTAGCGCGAGGGTCCGCTGCGAGTCCTGCGAGTCCTGCCACCGATCTGAGGCAATGCATCTGCGCCGCTGCTGCATTTTTACCGTTGCAGCCGCTGTGAGGCGAGTAAGTGTGGAGGGGCAGCCACAACGACGCGTCAGCGGGCTTGCAGATACCCTGTAAAGGCAGAGAGTGGATGTTAAGAGAAGGAATATTGTAGTAGTTTATATTGCAGTAGTTTATAGGGTATTTCTGTGGTTTTATTGTGTGATGATGCGAATAATACTGCATAGTACTACTGTTTTACAGGGTATCTTTCAGTAAAAAACTTTAGCACTTTCAAGTCGTTGTTTATTTATTTACGCAATTTAAGCAATTCTTATGCACATATTATTTGTTACAGGGCATCTGTCAGTCAACCATTCTGTATATCGGAGTCAACTATTTATGGCTTCAACAATTTACACATATTTCTTTTTACAGGGTATTATTTCTAGCAGTCCTTCACTACTGTAAATCTGTGTCAATAATTCATTATTATGTTAATTTAAGCATTTTTCTTTTTACAGGGTATCTGGCAGTTCTATTTTTATGTATATTCCAACAATCATTCATTTTGCCGTTTACTTCTCTTTTACAGGGCATCTGCTAGTCGCTCACCCCAGTTCACTGCCCTTTTTTGTGCATTCCTAAACTGCTGGCGGCGTATTAATTGGCGACAGCTGAGCGGAATGTGGCAAACAAATGCGACAAATGTGGTGCAACTGTCGGGCTTGGGTTCCCTTTTTCCCATCAGGATCAGCTGCAGTTGCAGTTGCAGTTGCAGTTGCAACTCTCGCTCTGCTCATTAGCCCACGGCGCCGACTGTCGCTGTCTAGACGCGCCTAACGACCTCAGCAATCTCTGCGCATTTGGCAACTTCATTAGGTGACGAGACAGGGCGACAGGGCGATAGGCAGAGGAACAATTCGAGGACAGCGTGGGCGACAGGTAGCCCAAGTGAGCAACGTTGTTATCCTTGCATAAATATTATGGCCACAATCTGCAGCAGCAACAGCAACAGCAACAAGAACAACAACAAGAACAGCAGCAGCAGTTTTCGCACAAAATCTCTGCAGGTGGCCAGAGAAAGAGAAAGGGAGAGGAAGGCATAGAGAGAGAGGGAGAGAAGAAGGCACATTTGTTTGTGCCATTTCTGGTTGCAGGCTGCCTCGACAATTTGTCGCCAGTTGCTAATTGCTGGCGAGGAATAGAGCTGTCAGCCTCGACCTCAGTCCCAGTCCCAGTCTCAGTCTGCTCAACCCGAGTCTATCAGCCTCTCAGCTTGAGCCTCTCTAGTGCCCACTCGATCCCTCTCGATGCCTGTCAAATTTGCCATGATGGATGAGCCGACAACGTGTGCCTCACCTGTGCGCACCTCTGTCTCAGTCTGTCTCCCTCTCTCTCTCTCTCCTCTCCCTTCCCTCCCTCCCTCTAAGTCGACAGTTGATCTACGAATGCGATTGCCTTGCACTTTTCCCACTCGGCAAGACATTTCCATTTGCCTTGTCGCCTTCTTGTAATCTGAGCCTTGTCTGCCCCGCCTTATCGCAGTGTTGCAGGGTGCGGAGTGCGGTGTGCGGGGTGCCTCTACAGCCACATAAAGTTAATCTTTTCATTTGTGGCATATTCAAAAATAATTATACATTATGGACTCGAGCACGAGATGAGCCTATAAAAGAGCTAGAAGATCTTGAGGTGTCGATTTCCCGACCTTGTCGAGGGAGTGCGATTATTATGCATTATTATATTACATTCTCTTTCGATTCTTATGATATGTCAGCTGCAGAAGAAAGGGTTATAATCGTGTACAAATGTAATAATCCATAGAAGGACCCTAATTGTGAAATTTAAGCCTAGACTTGACTTCCAGCGGGAATAACTTTGTCGAAAATGAACTCATTTTCGTCTGTTATGACATATTGATAAAGACTTTGGTTTAAGTTTGACTTCTGCATTAAAATATTTTAAATAATAAGGCATTTTTATTTGTTCAATCAACAGAGAGAGAGAGAGAGTTAGAGCAGAGAACAGAGACAGAGAAACATTGCTGAAAATATAGAAAATAAAACATGTTTTAGCCACAGTTTCTTATAAAATGCGTATCTCTCTCTCTCTGTGTCTCTCTTTCTTGTAAGTTTTAATTCTCAACTCTGCTATAAATCAACCCACTCATTTCTCCCTCTCTCTTTCTCCCTTTGCCACAACGAGGAAAGCATTTCTCCCAATCGATAAATCTGTCCACTGTGGCTGCCTCGCCTTGTCTTGAGGTCTGCGGATGCGGGCTACTTCGGATGTGGTTTATCAGCTTGCCACTTGCAACATGCGGCACGCAGCACGCAGATAAGTTGCAGCAGCGAAGGCGGCTGCTGCCACACAGCTGCTAGCGGCATTCCGCGCACATGTGCAACATGCAACGTGCAACATACACACACTTTCAGCGCGTACTTTACGCGATTCCTCCCATTGTTTTTGGGGTTACGAAAAGTTGAAGAAGAAGAAGCAGAAGAAGAAGAAGAAGAGGGAAAAACGCGAAAAAGGAGATGGGAGGCGAGTGCGAGCGTTGCATGCCACATCGCAGTTGCCTCGAATGCCATAAAAATTATGCGGCAATTGCCGGCAGCGCGAACTGGTTGCCTGCTGTCGAATTGTCGACTCCGATTCGGATTCCCAATCTCGAGGCTGCTGCTGATCCCCTCGTGCGACTTCTGCGACTTCTGCGAGCCGGCTGTGTGGCATGTGTGGCATGATGTGTGTGCGGCGCTGAAACAAAAGGCGCATTCTGCGCATATGTGCGACGACAGAGGGGGAATGCGGCAGGGTTGTCAGAGCAGGGCAGGCCAGGAGGCAAGGCAAGGGGAGGGAAGGCAGGCAGAAAGCAAACGTCCTTGCCAGCATGCCGCAAGCTGCCACCGCTGCCACGGCTGCTACTTCGAGCAGGAAGCGCCGCCAATCATAAAAACTTGAATCGGCCACGTGTGCTGAAAATTTCCGCGCAAAAAGGAAACCCAACAACAGCAACAACAAACGGAAAATGTTTCAATGACGACGCGTCGCATATGTCGCAGCAACAGCAGCAGCAACAGCAGCAGCAGCAATCGCAGCCAGTTGCAACATTGAGAGCTGCAAGGCAGCTGCCAAACGGTAGCTGGCCGGCAACTTTCTATGCAACGCACCGACAACATGAGGAGCAACTGCAGCAACAGCAGCAGCAGCAGCTGCCAATGGCTGAGAAAGATCGCACTGGGACAGACTGAGGGACGGACGTGCTGCTGGACGATCTTGCTGGCGGCCCGCTTGACTTTCATTAGCATTTCTAACGGCCACGCAGCTGCCACAGCAACAGCAGCAGCAGCAGTTGCAACTGATCTACTGCTGGACACACACACACACACACACACATGCACAGTCATCACACGGGCAGTTGCTAACTGGATCGCTGGACACTTGGCACAGTGGAAGATGCTTTATTAAGCATGGCGAACTGAGGGAAGTCTCAGCTTAGTGATGATAAAGTACATAAAACTATATAGAACTATAGGAAAAACTATATGTGGATGATTTAGAACATATTAGAACTATATTATCTATCTTTGACACATTTATGCCAACATATAATAAATAAATAGTGGAAGGTTAGCTGGAAAGATCATAGAGATGATCGTTTTAATTGTGATGTCTAAGTTAGGGATGCTTTGCTCAATAGATTGTTTTACGTTTGTTAAATTGGTAGATAATTAAAACTAAATATTGTAATATAGTAATATTTTAAAAATCAAATACCATAATCAAATTCATTTTAAATACATGTGTATATTTTTATAGATAAAGTCTAAAGTTAGTACAAAGATCTGTAGATCGAAATCTAGTTTTGTATTAAAACCCTAAGATACATTGATGACAAGATCTTTTATAAAATGTCTTGCACTAAGCAATATATTAAGCACAGTTTTCTTTAGGGATCTGCATTGTATTTAGTTAAGGAAAATGGAAACCAGTGTTTTTACTGTAATTTCAAAAAAAGAAGTAATGATTTAGCTAAAATAATATATTACTTTCATGTCTAATTCGCTTATGTAACGAGAATTATTAAATAATTGCCATTTACATTTCATCTACTATGACAATACTAAATATTTTGCAATTTGTCTAAATATTATTATTAAAATACTCTTTTAATTGTCTTTTCCACTTAATATTTTATTGTCTTTCTGTCCTTTCCTCTCAACTATAATAACTTAACTAACCTCAAGTAAATCCAGTTTTGGGTAGCTGAGAAAGTTTTATGGCTAGTTAAAATTGAGTTTGGCTTTTTTTTGGCTATTACCATGAGCCATTTGGCGTGGCACGCAAAACACTGTGCGTAGTGCGGATGCCACAAAAAGTGTTGTTGACTCTCTCTCTCTCTCTCTCTGGCAGCTGCAGTCAATGCGACGATCGGTCGATGTGTCGAACTGTCGCTTTGGCGATTTGTCGCTTTGTTCCACTGTGCGCTGCTGCTGCTGCATTTGCGTTGTAAATATTTTTAATTGCTATTGGAAATGCGATTCGTGCGCGCTTCGTGGACATCTTTCATTTGCAGATGGAGCTGCAGTTGCAGTTGGATTTGGTCCCGGAGTTGGATGTGGAGCTGCACAGTGGATGCGCAGGGGGTGGCAGAAGGAAGGGGGTAGGGGGGAGACTGTCGTGTGGGTCGGCAAACTGTAACATTGACGGCGGCACTTGCCTGATCCGGTTGATTGGCCTGCAAGCGCTGCACGAGCAACATGTTGCTCCCAGCTGCTGTTGCTGTTGCTCCCAGCTGCTGTTGCTGTTGCTGCTGCTGCTGCTGGTGTTGCATGACAAGTCAGTGGAAAATGCTGCTGCCTGACCGTTTGACATAATAACTGGCCACATTAGCAGCAATTGGCATTAGCCAATTAACTTTTTGCTCTGCCTTGCTGCTGCCGCTTTCCACTGTTTCCACGCTTTTCCTTATGCGCCGCATTCATTGACACCTGCAATTGTTGCTGCTGTTGCTGCTGCTGCTGCTGTCGTGTTCATGTTGTTGATTGGCAATCAATTTGTTGTCAGTTTTTATGATTCGCAGTGCGTCAAGTTCGACTTGAACTAACTGTTTTTTCTTCGATTTATTATGTTGTTGTTGCCGCTGACAGTGGAGGCATGTTTGTGTTGCTGACAACACAGAAGCAGCAGCAACAGGTAGCAGCAACAACAATTAAGCTGGCCTCGAACAAGTCTTGTTGTTTTGCATAGTTGCGGATGCACAGCAGCAACATCGTCAACAGCAGCAGCAGCAACAACATTGACAACAGCAACATGTGGGCGTCACTGTCGATTGCCGACGTGTGTAGCAGCAGCATCAGCAATACAAGTTGGTCTCAGCAACAGCAACAGCAACAACATTAGCAACAGCTGCTGACAATGTCAACGTTGTCTCTACGTTAGACTAGACATATGGCCAAGATAAGCGGCATAATTATGCAAATTTGTTATAATAATCAACTGCAACAGCAGCAACAACAACAACAGCTACAACAACAGCAACAACAACAACAGCTACAACAACAGCAGCAACTGCGCCAGCAACAACATTTTATGGGGCGACGACGACAGCAATCGGCAAGTGACGCTTATGGAGCGTTAGGATTAACGATTGCAACAATGCGATTAACAGTTGAATAGATATCGATATTGCTATTTCCCTTCCCTCCCCTTCCCCCTATCCCATGCCCCTTGTGACTAATTAAAGTTGTAATACCCGACGCTAAATCAGACTAAACTCTTGGCAATAAATCGGAATATTTTCTAAATATTATGTGCATTTTTTTATGGCTTCATCTTTTATGGCACTCTGTAGATCCGCTGAGGTTTATGGTAGCCCGAAGATTTATACTAACTATAAACGGGTCACTTGAGGTGGCTCAACTTGAACAATTATGCTTGATTTATAGAAAGTGCAGGTGCCGCTGGGTAAAACCAACTTTTACAGGGTATATTACAGTTATGTTGTGCATTTCGACGAGGAAACTCGCCTTAAATCGATTTTTATACTCATTTTGATTTATCTGCTAGATTTAAAACAGAATTTGAAGATTAACTTGAGTTATAAAACAGAATTGCAAATATTCTAATGATGTTTTATGGAAAAAATGAGCAATGAGCAATGGAAAAAACGAGCAATATTCATTGTTTTAAATAAATAATAATTATAAAAAGTTAATGAATAAGTTCAGACTGGTTAAAAATAAAATTTAAATTGTTTTAGTTGATTAAATAACAATTTAAA
Organism: Zaprionus camerounensis; assembly: GCA_018904165.1. Taxonomy (NCBI): domain Eukaryota; kingdom Metazoa; phylum Arthropoda; class Insecta; order Diptera; family Drosophilidae; genus Zaprionus; species Zaprionus camerounensis. The sequence goes on from JAEIFS010000742.1 coordinate 10,512,870, forward strand.
ATTCAAATTAGAAAGGAAATTATATAATTCTTTGAAATTCAGCCGATTTCTTATACAAAAACTAGAAATCTTAAAACATTATTTCGGGTACAGGGTACAGGGTATAACAATCAGCGATAACGACAAACTAAACAAAGCGATCATAAATTGCGGTTAGACGTGCAAGCCAAACTGGCGGGAAATTTGAATACAAACGGTGTGTGTGTGTGTGTTGTGTGTGTGCTGCGATTGCGACTGCAAGTTGCAGCAGCTGGGGGCAGCTACAAATCAATTGAACCGACGAAGAACATATCAAGGCTGCTCTCGGTGTCTGGGACTGGGTCTGGCTAGGCACAGGTTGACAAGATCGATGGAACGCATGCATAAATGCCTCCATAATCATTTCGTTGTACGAAATTTAGATGTCACTTAACTGTCAAGTTGACGAGCTGACAGAGGAGCCAGCAGGAGGAGGCAAAACAAACATGCGGACGGCCCAACGTCAACAGTAAAGAGGGATAGAGGGAGGAAGAGAGAGGGAGACAACGGCGGCCAGATCATGTCCATATTTGCATTTCTGAAATGACACATGGAAATTTTTGAAAGCGGAGCAAACCAAAACGGCCAACAGATTGACAGCAGCTGCAACAGAGCAGCGACGGCAACGACGACGGCGACGTCGACGGAATGCTAAACGAAAGTCGTGCACAAATCGAAGCGGGCGACATATGGATATGGATATAGTATATGCTATATGCCCGACTCTTGTCTGGCTGCCATGAGGCACTGTGCTCTGTTTGTTGCCAACGATAATTGCTGTCGCATATTTTCAACGTCCACTTGTTGCATGCCGCTGCCTGCTGCCGGCAACATGTGTTGCCTGCTGTGGCTGCTGGCTGCCTTTTTGGGCAACGCGTGTTGCAATCGCAAGTGAACGCAAAAATTGACTTTGCAATCACAATTGCAATCACAAATCACCAACGCCATCTCTAAATTGCGTGTTTGTGCAATTTGAGCCACTGTGCGCAGCAAGTTCAATGTCTGGAACCGAGAGAGAGAACAGAAAGAGAGAGAGAGAGCAGTCAACGACAACGCCGACGCCAACACAAACGCAAATGAGCAAAGCTAAGCAAGAGAGAGAGAGTGAATGAGAGAGCGCACAACGAGACGAGAACACACGCAAAACAAACAAATAGTAATTGAGATAACGGGACCACTTCCAACAGTCGCTCGCCAATTTTAGAGTGGAAATTGAAACGAGGCTGAAAACATTGCGCTAATGATGGAATAAAAGGCGACATTAAAACACACGACGAGGAAGATGCGCTGCGCCGTACGAATTCGAAATACTCTAGTGAAGCTTGAAATTAGTGTGCGAAAAGACATTGTTGTGTTGCTGCCTTTGCAACACTGTGAAACGTAACGTGAAGCAGCGCAGTGTATAAAGTAAATTAGACTACATTTGTTTATAGTAGTTCCCTCTTTCTCTCTCTGTCTGCTTGTTACAAAGCGCCTCTCTCGACTCACACTCCTTGACTCCAACAAAGGCAAAAGCACAATAACTACAACAAAAACAACAACAACACTGCGTAGTCACGCGCTCTCTCAGTTCTGTTGCCATCTTGTAAGAAGAGAGCGAGAGAGCGGCGCATACACAGACAAAGCACATGGTGAGAACATTGATACCAGGCCAGCTTTTTTCCCGTCAAATCTGGCTTTTTTAAAGTAACAGCAGGACGAAAGCGAAAATTAGTTCATTTCGTTTTTTTTAATTATACCTGAAGCTCCATAAAATCAGCTTTTTATACCCTTGGACCATTGAAAATTAATCACTAGCAATATCGATTGAGCTACGTATGTCTGTCTATCTGTATAAGACTCTTAATTCGGCATGAACGTTTATGTAAACTGTCCGCAGATCAAGTTTATTTAATAATTTAATTTTTTATTATTAAAGGGGAGCTCTAATATTAAATCCTTAGATCGAGGGGTATCCTACTGTCGAGTGCGCTCGACTGTTGCTCTTGTTTTTATTGCAATTTCATACAATTCAGCTTTTTTAATATATTCTAGCTTTTCTTTGCTCACAAATTCTGGCATCACTGGGTGAGAGAGCGAATAATAATACCGGCATTGCAATTTACAAAGGCAACAACAACATCGACGACAAAGAGAACGTTCTTGTGCTCTCTCTCTCATTGTGCTCTCATTGTGATTCCTGTGCTCTCCACGACGGAGTGCGACGGCTGTTTTGTTGCTGTGTTGTCGTCATTTCAGTTAGCCGATAAAGACGCAGCCAAATGGACATTCACAGGCTGATCTTGGAGGTGCAGCGGCGTCCCGCTCTCTGGGACACCAGTCATCCGGACCACTCCAATCGGGTGGAGACGAAACGACTATGGGAAAGCGTGGCATTTGTGCTGGGCCTGAGAAGTGAGTCAACTGCACCAGCGAGACACCAGCGTAGTCGCTGCCAAGTCGAGGCGCGCCAAATGTCACGCACACACACACACATGCACACACGTACTCACTCTCTCTCTCTCTCTTTGTTTTTGTCTGCTTCTCCCCCACCTCACGCAGTCGATGTCTGTCGCAGCAAGTGGAAGAATCTACGTTGTAGCTATCGCCGGCTACAGAAACAACAACAATCGCCAATTACCGCATCACCCGCCCCACAGTGGCCCTACATGAAGGCCATGAGCTTTCTGGAGTTCAATCACGACGAGAGCCTAAACATAACCCCAAAAGCTGAGCCAGCCGAAGGAGAGATGGAAATGGAGGCGGATAACGATAACGATAACGATTTACTGATGCAGGAATTTCAAAGTATGGCAACGCCGCAAGCTCTGCGACGTCTCTCGCATAACATATCCCTGGCAAGCGCCGTTGCCGAGGAGGAGCAAGCAGCGGCAGCAGCAGCAGCAGCGACAGTGGCACCGGCAGCAACAGCGACAGCAACATGTGTGGGGGCACCAACGCCTGTGTTGCAGCGCACACCCGCTGTTGCAGCGGCGGCGTCAAGCAGCTGCCAATGTGCGAAGCGTGTGGACGAACAGGTTAACTTTCTGCAGAGCTTGGAGCGGGAGGAGCAACAGCTGATGCAGTCTACCAGCCAGGATCTGGCACGTTGCAAGAATGTCCTGCATGTGGGCGACTCCGATTACAATTTCCTCATCAGTTTTCTGCCGCTAATGAAGCAAATGTCGCCGCTGCAGAATGTCCATTTTCGCGCCAAGATGGGCGAGTTGCTGCTCCACACAATACAGCAGCCGCCCATGCAAGCTCAGCCCCAGCAGCAGCACATGCCACATCCCATGCCACAGCCCATGCCACAGCCTATGCCACAACCTATGCAGCAGCAGCAGCCGCAGGCAGAGGAGCAGCAGCAGCAGCAGAAGGAGCTGAAGCCCAAACAGGAGCCGCTGGCGTCGCAGATGTTGTTGAACCAGCAGCAGATGGCCTTGGACCAGGCCCAACAAGTCAGCACCAGCTCGACGAGCTGGAACTGAGAGAGAGAGAGAGAGCGGAAGAGAACGAGAGAGCGAGCGAGGAACAGCGCGAAACGAGCGCGTTATTAACCCAATAAATGCGCATGCTCAGTGTCGTCGCTGCACAGTGGTACACAGCCAATTAACACGGTGACAAATTGATACGAGAGTTTGAAATGCTTGAAATATTTTTGTGCTTTTATTCTGTTTAGTTTTAAGACTTTAGATTAAGCTAAAGAGAGAGATATATGTATGCTATATGTAGAGAACTACTATAATACTCATGCTAAATTAGAAGATTATGCCACGTTTTTACCTTAAAAACAAAGTTGTATTTGATATAAAACTTGAAGTGGTCTCTTATTTAACTGGGAAAGAAAGAACAACTAAAGTTTCCTAGATGTAATGTCAATGTAATCTCAACTGACTTGGGGTACCTGGAGTAAAGATTATTTTTGATTTTCTTGAAATTTAAGCCTTATCTGGAATGATCGTTGATGTGTAAACATGACAAAATATGTTTCCATAGCAAAGATTTATGGAGGTAACTATTTTGTTACAGCTATACATAATATTTCTTTAGATAAAAGTTATAATAACACTAGGAAGTTCTATTATGTTCAGTAATTATTATTATTATTATTATTTTATTATTTTATTATTATTTATAGTGATTTTACGCAAGAAATCAAATATACCATATATTATTTTGTATGGTTAGAATATCACTTATAATAACACCAGGAAATTCACATATTCTTTTCGGACATCAGTTATAATGACACTGGGAAACTCTGTGATCGTGATAGTTACTTGTTAGTATGTATAGCACATGCGTGCATAAGATCCCGATCGGCAGTGCTGAGCTCATCGAGCTGTGCATCATCCCAACTGGAAAAGAAAGGGGCGCAGTTGGTTATATCGCCGCTGCTGTGTGGGCGTGCAGCAGCTGCACAGTGGAGCTGAGACTTCAGTTCAACACACACTTCCCACACACACTCGCACACACACACACATGCACACACTCATGGGCACAACTGGCATATCAATAAATTACAGTAGAACAAACCGCAGTTCCCCACACATGCTTCCCCACATTCTCAGCTCCAGCTACAGTCTCTGACTCTGCCCCTGCCCAACTCCCTGCCCCACTCCCTACCCCACTCCCTGCACCACTACCTAGCCCACTCTCTGCTCCATCTCCCTTTCCAGTCTCGCGTTCAATGGTCAACTGCGGTGGTCCTGTGTTAAAAGCCAAGTCCAAAGTTAACATGGCCATAAAAGCGGCAACAAAGCAAACAAAGCAAGTAGGCAGAGGGGTAAGCAAGGGGCAAGGGAACGGGTAGAGGAGGGGAGGGGAGGGGGCTGGCAGTGATTGTAGCTGCAGCTGTAGCCGTGGCGATTGTTGGAGAGGTCGCTCGAGAAATCAACGCAGCTGCGGATGACGAATCGAAATTGACATTGAACTGCGAGCGAGCGACACAACTGGATGCTGGAGCAGAGCTGAGCTGAAGCCGAGCTGAAGCCGAGCTGAGGCTGGACATGATGGCGGCGGTTTGAACTTGTTGCTGTCGCAGCCAGCGCGGCTCGGTTAACGGTTGCCAGTTGCCAGTTGGCAGTTGGCCTGGCTTATGTGGCATAACAAAAGGTAAACAACAACCACAATAACAATAACCAAAGCGGGCCGAAAAGTTTAAGGTGTGTTCTTGAGCTTGAACGTTGCCTGCGCATGTTGCAGTTGTTGTTGTTGTGTTGCTGTTGTTGCTGTTGTTGCTGTTGTTGCTGCTGTGTTGCTGTTGCTGCTTTGCTTGATTGCTGCAATTGCAATTAACAGCAGCCAAATTGGAACATTGCGCCCAGAAATCGAATGCAAATTGACATTTGTCACTCGAACGTGCCCCGCTGCGACTTGCAGCAACATGCAGCGACATGCAGCGACATGCAGTGACTTGCAGTGACTTGAAATGACAGTCGAATTCCAGCACGAGCTGCCGTTGCTGTTGCCGCTACATTCCAACAAGCAATTCCCATTTCCATGCACCTTTTTCCACTTGCCACGTCCCCCTTCCTCTTGCCACATTTCCATGGTCACTTTTGAGTGTTGCCGCCTTCTTCTGCTGCTGCTTCTTCTTCGCTTTTTGATGGATTTTCGCACCGTTTGGCTAATCCCCCCCTTGAGGCATAAATGTGTTAATGATGTTGCCGCTGCAACAACAACAACAACAACAACAACGTCGACTTACCTGTTCGGCTGTGCGTTCTTTTGTTTTTTGTTCTTTTGCCGCCAGAATGCAAATTTCGCTCTATTCTCCTCACGTCAAATATTTGTATAGATTTTCACCTCATCCATGGTTGCTCCTTCCTCTCTTCCCCCTCCTCCTTCTGCCTCTAGCAGTGTGGCAAGTGCATTCTGGCACACAGGTGTTAGAACTCGCAGTGCATTGTTAATGCGTGCGTGTGTGTGTTGCCATTGTTATTGTTATTGTTGCTGTTGTCTCTGTTGTTGTTGTTGTCGTGATGAGTTTTACGACTCATCGCATCGCATCGCATCCTGCAACGATTGGACATTGCGGAATTTCCAGAATTCGCGCAATTCATCGAAAGGGTTTCCACAAAGGCATCTAACACCTTTTTGATTTGCATATGGCCATCAAGCCAGGTGTGCGAGTGCTCTCCAGATGTTGCTCAGGAGTGTCTTCAGCGCAGTTCCACAAATTAGTTACGCCAAAGGGGTGTACTTCCGTGCAGAGATTGCATATCCGTACGTGAGATAGTTTTTATATAGTATATAGTTTATTGCAGCGTATACCAAACCTTCATGACTATGCAGAGTGTTGGAGATGGTAAGTCAGTGATATTTACTTATACGTACATACATATATCATTAAACTTCTATCAAATGCTCAGATCATATATAGCATTTATCGAACTGTATCATATACCAAAGCGTCATTGCTCCACAAAGTGCTTTACATTATATTATTTAGATATTAGAGCGATTTCAGTTCGTATATTACAGAATTTCATATATCAAACCTTAATTTCTCTACATAAAGTCTAAATCTGTGATATTTAACACATTCAGTGAGATAATAGCTTGCATATAATTAAATAGCATTTAAATTTTCACTTCATATACAGCATATACCCCACTGTGGCGTATACCAAACCTTTACAGATCTACAAAGTGTCTGTGATAGTAATACGTAAGTATCTATGATATATATTTGTATATTATTAAACTTCTGTCAAATTTTAACTTCTTATAGAGCATATATCTTACTGTATCAAGTACCAAAACTTCATCTACAAAGTGTTTTGGATTGTATTGATCTCAGCTTGATCTCAGTTCGTATATCTTAAAATGGCAGACACATATTCTCTACAAAGAGGCTCAATCTATTATATTTAACACATTCATTGAGATATAAGCTTGCATATAATTAAATTGCACTTAAATTTTCACTTAATTTAAAGCATATACCCCACTGTAGTGTATACCAAACCTTCACAGATCTACAAACTGTCTGAGAGGGTATTACATAAGTAAGAGTGCGATTTATGTTAATATATTATTAAATTTCTCGCTTAGTTTCGTAATTCAATTTGTACTTAAATAGTCTGTAAGTATTACGTTAATTCCCGTAATTATCGTTACCATGGCTAATGGGTTTCTCTCTCGATTATCATGCAATATCCATAATCCACAATACCCATGCCATAACTGCCCCATAACCTAACTGTAATTACATAGTTAGCTTCGCTTTGGCTTGGCTTTATCTTGGACATTTTAATGCTATACTTTTAGCGCATTTATAAAGAATACTTATATATAGTTTAGCTGCATATATTGTGTATATATTTTCAATCTCTCTCTCTCTCTTATTCTCTCTCTAATGAGCAGTTGTTGCGCCCTCGATCATTGATCGTTGAAACCAATCAAAACAGACACTTAACATTTGGCTATATGTGGCTTTAAGCAGCTATGCCAAAGGTTCTCTCGTTAACCGAAAAGAACTGAGTGATGGAGAAGGAATAGAGGGCAAGGTAGAGGCAGAGGAAGCGACTGAGGTAGATTGAATAACGCTGAGTCATGCGAACATGGCCCAAACCAAGTGTGTTCTGACTGTTCTTTGAGGTACGGTCTGTCTCTCTCCGTGTATGTCTGTCTGTCTGCTTATCTGTCTGTCTCTCTTTCTTTCAGTCTGTCTGCCTGTCTGTCTGTCCCTCTGTCTGTTTGTTGTGTGTGTACCGCCCTCGCTCTCGCCCTTTCTCTGCCTGTCCCTTCTGCTTTACAAAGCAATCAAGCGCTGCCCCCCTCGCCCATTCCCTCTTCTCTACGCTCTTCTCTTTCATCTCTTGGCCCCGTGCAATGCCTGCTAGCAATCAATGCTGTATGACAGCTAGGTTAACAGTCGATCCTACGCGCTTCCTCTTGATTTCGTTAAGTAAATCTCCAACATGCTGGGGCAACCTTCACGTGCGCGAGGCGACTGAGCTCGCTGACTCTGTCTGTCTGTCCGTCTCTCTCTGTCTGTCTGTCTGTCTCTCTGTCCGTCTGTCTGTCTGCTCTGTCCCATTTTCATGGCTCTTCGGCGAGATCATGATCATGGCTTTAACTGGCTCTTGGCAAAAGGCAAAGTACGAGTATTTTTAACTTGGCCCCGCCGCTGCTGCGTTTATTGTCTCGCTCTGACTCCAGTTTGGGCTCCAGCTCCGGCTCTGGCTCTGGCTCTGCCTCTGCTTGGCTGTGGCTCTGCGTACCTTCGTCGGTTTTCTTTTTAAACGCTTTTAAACACCTGAGAAACTTGCTTTTTAATGTGCGCACATGTGTGCGATGATGATGATCGTGATGATCATGATGATGATGATGATCTTGTGGCTTGGAGTCTAGTCTGGACAGGCACAGCTCGTTTGCGCCATGATGAAGCAAATATAACAAATCTCAAAGTTATCAACCCGACACGTCGCGCTGCCTCTGCCGCTGCCGCTACCTCTGCCGCTGCACGCAGCTGAGTAAATCAATTGACGCGCACAATTCTAGGAATTTAGAGAGAGAAGGAGAGAGAGAGGGAGAGGAAGGTAGAGACCACTATGGCCGATCCTTGCTTGGGGTCTGGGGCAGCTCATTTGAATGCGATCGCGTTGGCTGCGCGTTGCTGCTGCTGCTGCTGCTCGTAATGTGTTTGCCTGCCCCCACGGGGCATTTGCGGCAGCGGCAACATTTGTCAGACGGCAGCGTAGAGATTTATACCTAAATGATTAACCATTTCTAGCCTGGTCTCTCCGTCTAGGTGCCGTGGGTGCCACTTGGTGTGAATTTGTAATGCGCCCGCTTCACTTGGCATTGACTTTGGCTCCAGCCTCGTCTTGCCTTCGACTTCCTCTGCTCTCTCTCTCTCTCTCTCTCTCTCTGTCTGTCCATTCTTTGCCTTGCCTGCCCGATTGACACCTGCATGCATTTCTTGTTTCTCAGGTGTGCGCTGGCTGCGGTGCTCAGGTGTCTCTCTCTTTTGGTATCCCCTTCCCCCTACAGTCTGCGTGTATCTCTGTCGTTTCTTTATTTCATTTCTTCATCTCTTGCCGCCTTCTCCCTCTCCTTGCCTTCCTCTCCTTCTTCGTAGTTGAGTCATCCGACCATTAACAATATTGCGCTGCCATTCGAAAAGGATTTCATTGCTCATCGCAGGTAAATCTTTCCGTTCCTTTGTTGTTCTTGTTGTTGTTTTGGGTTTCTGGTTTGGGTTTGTTGTGATTGTCCCCAGTCACAGTAACAGTAACAGTCGCAGTCGCAATCACATTCACCATTTACACATTACACATGGCGACCTCCTGGCAAGGAATGCGAGTTTGCTGTGTCTTTTAATTAAGCATGAGACATGCATGAACATGTTTCCATTGGCTAAGCAGATAACACAATTAGTAAATTAGTTTATGCTAGCGTTGCCAGATGGATCTCGTGTGAAATCAGTTGTTTGTCTGTGTATTTTAAGGGAAGCCTGTGTTCGGTTTTCCCTTTCTTTAATAAATGTATAATAAATAAATAGTATACAATCTGTTCCTACTTACATTTACTGATGAATCAGTAGATATGGCAACTCTCTTTACATTCATTTGCTTTACACACTTCTCTGCAGCTACGCACTTGTAATGCGCTCTCAATTAGTTTGCAATTTACCGTTGGCTCTCTTACAGACTCATCTCATTAGTCAAATGCACTCAACGATGCTTGCTCTTGTTTTTGTTGTTCTTGCGCTCTCTTATCTGTTGCGCTGATTAAGTGCGACAGGCAGTGCGAGTGAGAGAGGGGGAAGAGAGTGCATTACATAAAATGCACTCCAATTAGTCGACAATATTTATGTATGTCCGGCTGTCTCTTTCTCTCTTCCCCCTCCCCCCTGTCAGCGTCTGTCTTTGTGTGTCAACCCAAAAACGAGGGTACTTTACCGTTGTGTGTGCAGGTGTGCGAAAGCATTAAAATTCCACTCGAAAAAGAGCTGAAAATTTCACAAAGCAACAACGGGGCCATCGGCGCCGACAATAACAACAGCAACAACAACAACAACAACAACGACGACTCCAACTCAAGTTGCCGCTTACAGTTAACAGCTGAAAGCAAAATTAAGCGACTGCACAAAGTTCAGGCGTAAGTACGAGAGCTCAGAAAAAGTCGCACGACACTCAAATCACGACTAGAAACCTGAAAAGGTTTCGGAGCAGCAGCAACAACAACTCGAGTCAAACTTCCAAGTTGCAAGTTCAGTGAAGTTCAACGCGAAAAACGTGCGGGAGCAAAAGCATCACAGCGCGCAGCTGCACCAATACTTTTAGCCTCTCCCCCTCTCTCTTTCTCTTTCTCTCTCTCTCTCCCACTGTTCCAACTTGCAATCATAATTACAAGCAGGCTCAAATTTAAAATCTCTCTCCCTTGGGTATTTGAATTTGATTTTATGCTCTCACTAATTTCTCTCTCTTTAGCCAAAAAAAAGTGCTGTACCAGCTGCGCTGTCGTTAATGAGCGCCTCTCAATGAGCTTTATCTCGCGGTAGCTTCGCCTTCAGTTTCGACCATGGCCAGCTGCGCAGTCGCAGTCGCCGTCGCCGTCTGCGTCGCCTGCAGGTGTTCAGGCAGGGAAAAGCTGCGTCATTGATTAGCACGCAGAGAGGACGCTGCAAACTAGACTGAAGAGAGGCGGCTGCTGCGCGTGAGTGGGAATTGGCAGAGAGAGAGGGAGAGCAATCAAGGAGAGGAGGCATTCGTGTACGAAACGAGTGAACAACAAACGAAGGCGACACACAGTGGGCCAGAAGAACGATCTAAAGGAAAAGTAAAAACGCAATGAAAATGAACGGAAAAATAATTTAAATAAATAAATAAAATTAATAATAATAAAATAAAATAAATAAAATAAAATGCACAAACAAATAAAAGAAAAAATCAAATAAAAAGCAGTAAAATATAAATAAAAATAACAGTTCTTGGAATATAATAAATATCAGCTATAAAATCAAAGTATGTTTCTACATAACCATAAACAACTTCCGGCTCAGCTGCAAAATAACCCCCAAAGTTATCGAGCATAGCTTGAGCTCGACAGTGGAACTGTTTGTCTGTGTGCTGTTGGACAGTGGGCTCGTTTGCGACAGGCAGCTGCCAAAAACATAAGTCACGATTTTCGCTTTTGTTAATTCATCAACGGACAATTTGCATTTTTTGTGGTTCACCGCGTTCATTTCTTTACGATTTCTTTGGCTCGTTAATCTTTCTGGTGCGACCCTTTGTAGCAGCAACAGCAACAACAGCAGCAGCAACAGCAAGAGCAATAACAGCAGCAGCAGCAACAACCGACAACAAGCAACTTTAATTAGCATTTTTACGCCAACAACAACATGCTGCAAGGAGAACTGCAATTATCCCGCAACGGCAACTAGAGTCGTTGCTGCTGCTGCTGTTGTTGTTGCTGCTGTTGCGGGTGGCTTAGCAATTGGCAGCTGCAACTTGGCCACTTGGTCAGGCTCCATTTCCCATTCCCCATTCCCCATTGCCATTCCCAGGCCGCCTTCCCGAACTGAATTTCAATTAAATGGCAACACGAGGAGCAACTGCAGCAGCAGCAGCAGCAACAGTCTCGACAGCAGCAACTGTTGCTGCTGCAGTGACAGCAATGTGTTAACAATTTTCGCGCCACAGTTGCGCTCTCTCTCCCCCCCCTCTCTCTCTATCTCTGTCTTGGCGTAATTACGACGGTAGCCGGCAGCTTCTGCACTTCTAGCCGTGCAGATTGTCTACAGCTGTTGTCGGGTTCTTCCCCCTCCCACTGCCCCTCTTGCTGCTTAATGCCACAAATCAAATTAAGCTGAATTTCACCACTGCGTTAAGACGCCCTTTTTGGCACAGTGGACAGTGGGGTTAGGTGGAGAGAGAGAGGGCGTGGCATTGCCCCAAATTGGCATATCGATGGCGAGTCAAGTCGCGCCGCAATCAGAGTTCACATTGCAACGAGGTCGCCGAGACGACGACGTAATTGCGGCACTTAAGTGCCACAGCCGTGCAACGTGCAACAACTGACAGCAGCACACAGTGCGAGGTAGGAGGAGGGGGAGGGAGGTGGGGGCAGGCAACCAAAAAAGAGCGGGAGCAGAAGAGCAGAGCAGAAAGGCTGAAAATTAAATGCTGCCGCCTGTGGCAGGCGCACGTTTTGGTCCTTGCTGCAACAAGAGTCGAGTCGACATTGGCGCAAAGTGAATTGTAATTGGCAACGCGCGGCGTCGTGTTGCAGCCAGCTGTGGCAGCAACACTCGCCAGCAACAGCAACAGCAGCACATACAGCGCGACTAAATGCGCAAAAATGTTGCAAAGACCGTAATTTACAATTGCAACGAAAGGTGGCAGCGCCCGACTCACACACGGGCTGATTAGACTGCGCAGATACTCTATAGTAGAAGCTGAAAGTGCTGCTGTTGTATCAAGCTTTGTTTTGCTATAAAAATATAGCTACTGTGCTATAAATTATTATAGCATTCCTAAATTTCAATACAAATGCATCTTCTATACACAAAATGTGCCATAAAATATATATACTGTGCTATAAATGTTTATAGCAAGCCTTTATTTTTGCTGCTTCTGCGCAGCGCATGTCAGATTCGCTGCAAACCGCAACCACCCTTGGCCTAAGCTGCTTACAATGCGCCAAAAGGTTAACAAAGCGCAGCCACTGCTCCTCTCCCCCCCTTTCTCTCCTGCACCTCCTGCTCTGCCTGCTGGCTACTGTGTCCCATTGGTAGCTGATGCTGCTGCTGTTGCCTCTGCTGCTGTTGTCCGCGGTGAAATCGAAAAGTGTTCTGGACAGGAAATGTGCCTGCCTGCCTGCCAACAACAGCAGCAACAACAACAGGAGTAGCAGCAGCAACAGAAGCCGCGGCCGCAGAAGAGGAATGCAAACATGAAACACGATAATTGAGCAGCGTGGAAAAATTGCCAAAGACGCGAAATGGACAAATACGAATTACAGTATCCAAATCAGTGTCGGCTGTGCCTGCGCTCCTCCCCCCTTTGCCTGCCTCCCCCCTCTGCCTGCTTGCTGCCTCCTCGCTGCAGGCAATTTTATATGCGCGGCAGCTGCAAAATTCATTTGACAAAAGCAGCGCCAAAGTGAAACAAAGCAAAAGGGCAGCCAGACCTGAGGCTGGGCAGGCACAGGCAGCGGCAGTGGCAGTGGCAGCGGCCTCCAGCGGGAGCTGTGGAGGAATTCAAATAACTTGGCGTTTAATTTATGAGAATGCGCGGTAGCAGCGACGTCCTGCTCCTCCTCCTCCTTCTCCACCTGCCACAAGATGTTGCACATGCGCAGCGATAAAAATATTTTGGCCCAAATTGAAGACGCGTCTGCCTCTGCCTTGCCACTGCTTGCCCCCTCCTTCTCCCCTGTGCCTCCTCTCTCTCCCCTGTGTTTCCTCTCTCTCTCTGCTGCTCCCCCTCTCCCTTTCTCTGCTGCTCCTCCTGCTGCTCTGCTGCGTTTTATTAATCATGTGCGTAATTTATTTGGGCAGCCGCGCGCAATTTCACCCAAATGGAAATTGCCACGCTCAATCGGCACTGCCCCTGCCCCTGCTCCTCTTCCTGCACAGTCTACCCTCTCCCCTCTCTCTCTCTCTCTCCTTGCGTTGCTCTCCTTTCTCTTTCTTGCCGCCTGAGGCACTGTTGCAGATCATTTACATATTTTGAATGCTTTCGGCCGCAAAATTGTCACAGGTGAAAGATGCGCAATCAGTGCGTTGCCACGCCCAGGCTATTTCCGCCACATCAGTCTGCTCTCTCTCTCTCTCTCTCTCTCTCTCTCCCTCTCTCCCTGTCTGTCACTCACTTGCAATCTCGTTTATCATTTCTCCTTGTTAAACGTGGCCCAAACTCGCCGTGTAATTTGTCTGCCTGCCTTATCAGCAATGAGACCAAGTGCACGTCGAACTGCTCAAACAAACATTTATCATCGACCTGTAGAGCATTGCTAGGGGTAGGGGGCAAGGTGGCAGGAGCAGTGGGAGCAGGAGCAGGAGCTGGACCACCTCTAGGCAGCCTTATCTTATCAGCTGCAGTCGCTGCACTGATGACTCGACAATTTGCGCTGCTGCACAAGTGTTCCCAGGCTCAGGCGAAGGTGAAGGCTCACTGCCTTGGGCTGGGTTAATTATCTATGTAACTACACTGGCGAGGGGCGTCAGAGCAGTTGCTGGCATATGGTTAAAGCGAGGGAGAGAGGGAGAAGTCTAAGAAAGTGTTTGACATAAAGCTAATGCAGCTGTGAACTGCAGCAAATGCTTTGTGGTGCTTGCGAGGATCGTTACTACAGTTGTGTAGCTATAATTGACACGTCTCCCCTCTCTCTCCCTCTCTTTTATTCGTTCTCTTTCTCTCTCTATCTTTCCCAAACTCCTGTTTTCTATCTTTGTCAGTTTTCTTCTCTTTTTATCTCTTTCAACTACCAATAACTTTTGCTCTAAGTTTAACTCAGTAATTTCTTCTACTCTCTACAGTTACAAACACTTCGCGCCGCCCTCGCTGCTTGCCTATCACCCGCTGTGTTGCCTCTAACGTCCACAAATGCCGCATCGCGTTGTCCTGTTTGTTTTGGTGTGAACATCGGCGTGGCAGGTAGCCCAGCTCGGTCTGCCTGGGCCTCCACTTGAGCCCAACGTTGCACGTGTGCAGCGTGTGGTAATCTCTTTGTCTCCCTCCCTCTCTCTCTCCCTATCTTTCTCTGTTGACATTCCTGGAACCTGCACTGACCTTTGATATGGCCCGACAGCCCTAACTCAGCTCAACTCAACTTAACTCAACTCTCGGTCTCGCATTACGCACGTACGGGAATTCTGCGCTGGATCTTCACTCTCAAATCTACAGCAGCTTCTCTTTCTTCTCTCACATGTCTCGTCTTGCGCTTTAATAAGCGTTAAGTTGCCAGGACTCGGCGACAAATTACACAGGACACTGCAGTCGGGCGACTCAATTTTGCTGCCTCACTACGTGCCTCCGCGGGCCATGCAACCGAAGCGAGTCGAACAAGTGTTCAGATTAATGAGTCTCCGATTTGTTAAATTTCGTGGCTCATTTCGGCGCAAGGGGGCGTGGCCAGCACGCCGGCCAGATTAATCGTTGCCAGAAGAAGCACAAGAAGAAGAAGAAGCAGAAGAAGAAGAATGAGTAGAAGAAGCAGGTCCCGACTGGTAGATCATCATTCTCAATCGCCCCCCGAGCATATTAATGAGCTCGAGCCGTGGTTCGCTTTCGGGATTGGGATTGAAGAAGCATCTCATGAAAAGGGCATAAATATTTTGTTTCGTAGAATGCCAACAACGTGACGGGGGAAGAGACAAAGGAGTGAGGAAGAACCGAAGAAGAAGGGTAGCAAGTGCATTGTTGCGGCTTCGGGTTCATTGCCTGCCTTCCCTCAGGCTCGTTTGTCGCACAGGATGGGGGCGATTATCATCATCATCGCTGAGGTATTTAATTATTCCCGCAACGAAACACTTGTTCGGGATTCCAAATTTCCTCGGAATTTCTACATTGTGTGGGCGATCAATCGACGGTCAATCAACGAAGACTCCACTGTCAGTTTATAGTAGAGTTTGTGCCGCACTTACGTAATGCTTTATCAGTTACAGAGGCACCCCTTGGGCCGAGTTCACTTGAGGGCAGTTGCCTTATCGGACTGGGAGCAGTTCAAATATTAGCGCACATTAGGTCAGCTCCGATAAACCTGACTCCGCCCAGGGCCAGATAGTCGCCGCGTCTGTGCAGGAAATGTACTCACATTCTCCACTTGGATTGTTCATGGATCGCTCATCGTATTTCTTACTTGATAAGACGACGGACGCACTTGCCTCTGACTTACTATATGCAGTGTCGTGTTGTGTCCAGAACCAAATGCACGACTCGTATTACTTCGCTCCGCTTTGCTTTCCCACACGCAGAACTTTCCAAAGAGAAAGACAGAGACAAAGAGGGAGAGGGAGAAGAGGAGTAGTCACGTTGTTCCAATCGACCATTATGTTTTATGTTGCTCTTCTCTCTCACTCCTCTCTCTCTCTCTCTCTCTGTGTGTGTGTGACAGTTTTATGGTACATTTGTCCGCATTGATTTGGGTTCCATTTTTAACACTTTTTTCGAAATTTAATACAAGCCGCATTCATATGCATAATGTAATGCGAGATTTATTATACGAGTATGAGTATTATCGAGCGGCTCTGGGGCCTCGTATACTCGTACATTCCCCAGCTTGAACTCCAATCGGTTTTCAGTCGAGCCCACATCATTTTCGGCGCGATTAACGCTCAAAAGAATCGAAAGACGAAATGGGAATGTCGAAAGAATCTTGAAATGAAAATTGCCGTTTCAAGCTTAATTGGATCCGCATTGTTGTGCGTGTGTGCGAGTGAGTGTGTGAATAATAGACTGGAAATTATGTTTTTATTGAAATAAATTAAGTGCACGTGCGCTCATGTGGGTCGAGAGAGAGAGAGAGAGGCCCAATCATGTCTACAATGTGATAGAGCCCGAGGCGGAGGCTGACGAAACTCTGGAAACTGAGGGCAACCCCAAAATGTGCCCCTATATGAATGCAAATGTTAATCTAATCCAATTCTAATGGACTAGTGCACTCATTAGTCGCAGTCCAACTCAGTTCGGCTCATTATGAATAATAGAAATGAATAATTAGAGAATGTAGAGGAGGTGTAACTTGGACAGCAGACTGGACTTGACATCTGGCGGTGCCCGGGGTGAGTTAGTTGATTTCTGAAACCTTTTAGAAATGCTTTACTATACAATACTTTCTATATAAGCAGTAATCTTCAATATTTATTACTTTAACTATATCTTTTTGAGAGATCTTCAACTGAATAATGAAAAATATAGTTTATAATTGCATGGAAAGCATAAAATCATGCAAATCTGAGTTACTGCTTATATATGCTTTATATCCCTACTTATTATGAATGATTTACTCGTATTACTGTATCTGTGTCTTTTGGAGAGAAACTCTTAGATTTAGTCAATTATTAAGCATTTTCTATAAAATACTTTCTATATAAGAAGAAATCTTCAATATTTATTAGTTTATTAAATGTAGTTTATTATTGTAGGAAAAAAAGAAAAATATAAGTGCAAATCTGAGTTACTGTTTATATTTTCTTTATATTCTAACTTATTATGAAAGATTTTCTTAAATAATTATTACTTTTTAAATATCTATTTAAAGATATACAACTAAAATATATATAGTTTCGATACTAATTGTGAAAAACAGATAAAATAATGCAAATCTGAGCTACTGTATATATATGATTTATATCCTTACTTATTATGAATTATTTATTACTTTATCTGTGTTTTTTGGCGAGATCTTCAACTTATTAGCGCAAAACTCTTATATTTAACCAATTCTTAAGCATTCACCATGAAATCCTTGCACTGCTAACTGATATCTTAAATATTTATTACTCCATCTATATCTTTTTGAGAGATCTTCAACTGAATTCATGATATACACAAAAGATAAAGAAAACTGCCATAACATATGATATTCGCGCTTATTATGGCAGTTTTACAGTGCCATATATAGTTAAAATGCTATAAAACCGCTATAAGCAGCCCCTATCTGCATTCTTTGTAAACTGCTCAGTTTATTTTCCGAATATGTCCACACATAAATCAAATATCGAAAATGTTGGCGTTAAATAAAATGTGAATAGCATAATTTGGCAGCTGAACAACTGTAAAACTATATGCGACTGCAACGTACTACATATGTAATTGTGTGTAGCATAGTGTAGCACACACACAAACACACACACACTCCGTACACAGTGCCAGCCATAAGTCGGTGGCAATGCAATTTATTTAGCACGCTCTGCGCCCCCAGCAACAATAACAACAACAATAAATGCATGTTGAGCCCATAAACATAACATGAAATTTATTTAATAATATAAACAAAATGTGCGCCAAATTGCGTATCAGCTGGCCAAGTCGATGTGAGTTGGCCGAAACGGAGCTGGCGCTGTTTGCCTAGTCGGGACATTAACAGGTCGTAAACCTTTTGGCGCGCACTGAACAAAAGACACTCGCTGAAACGAATCGCCCCCCGACTGGACTCGACTGGGCAATGGGCCCAAAACTGCCACCGGGGCTACGCTCTCGCTCCCACCTTCCCTTTCCTCTCCCCCTCCCCCTCTCCCACTCACTGAGGAAATCTGAGCGCGCTACAAAACGACTCTCTGTCAAATAAGTCGCAAAATAGCGGCACAAATTTGACCAGAGACATAAATAAGTTTTATTGTTGTCTCGCTCTGTTTGGGTGCGGGTGGCAGCAACAACAACAACCACAACAACAGCAAGCAGCCACACACATGGCCAGCGGGGGCGGCACCACAGCAAACAATAACAATAACAACAACAACAGGAACAGCAATGGAATTGAGCTGCGCATGCGCAGCCAGCAAATGGACACAGCGCACTGTTGCTATACCCTGTAATGAAGAGATTTCTATGTTGGGATGTATTAGTTTGCTGTGAAGGTGTGTGTGCCTCTCTCTTTCTTACTGATTGTGACTCTCACTCAGTTTGACTACATCCCACTCTCTCCCACTCCCTGGTACATAGTTTATCTCTATTTTACTGCAGATCTCTGTTGATATAGTAGCTACAGTTATCAAATTTTGTAGGCAGCTTCCTATCTTGCTTATCCTGCATTTCATTATTATTTCACATCTAACAGTAGTCGAGGTTTTATTATAGCTCTATTTAACCTCATATCTCTGGTATTATAAGAGCTAGTGTCATTAAATTTGGCAGACAGCTTCTTAGCTTTCTTACTTCCCAATCTCTAATCAAAGTGCACCTAGAAGTTGTCTACGTTTTACTTTATCTCTATTTTACGTCAGATCTTTGGTATTATAGCAGCTAAAGTCATTAAATTTGGCAGACAGCTTTCTGTCATCACCCTTATCAGAGCTTATCTAACAGTCATGTAGTTTATACCTTATCTCCATATACATATACATACATACATGTCTCTGCTAATAAAAGAGTTACAGTCAACAAATTTGGCAGACAGTGTGCCACAAATCCAACACATAATTTACCTTCTACAGGGCATCTTATAGTCGTATGCACCTCTCTCTATTTATTTTCATTTTTCGAACTGTGGCTTTATTATTAAATATTACGTACGTTTGTTGTCCGTACATTTGTTTATTGCCTCGCAGCGGCATTCAGCGGCGGCGCCCAGTGCTCATAATTGAATTCCAGCAGCGGCCGCAATCGCTGATAGAAATGGACTCAAGACTGCTCCCCTGTCTCTCTCTCTCACCTCTATCCCTCTCTCTCTCTCTCTCTCTCTGTGTGTCTCCCTTACTCTGTTGCTCTGCACTTGCGTGCTGAGAATTTGATCGATTCGTTCGATTAGTTTGCGGCACATGCAATCGACACGCAGCGTTCGCTTTCAATTGCCTGGCAAACGCTTTGCATCTGCAGCGTGTACCCCAAGCTGAATGGAGAGGAGGAGGGAAGGGGGTGCGAGGGTAGATCGGTGCCTTGCCTGTTGATTCAATTTACTCGCGCCAAACGCCGCTGGGCCTTCGACACGCCTCGCAATTGGGAAATTGTCTCTTTGCAGCGCTGGACAGGCGAGCGAGGCTCGAATGACAACTGGTAATACGGGCCCATTAATATCGGGCTACATGTGTTCGAATCGCATGGGCGTACTGCGTGTGGGCGTGGCTGTTAGCACTAAAGACTGCGCCAGGAAATGAGGCATTAAGTCTGTGTGTGTCTAAGTGTGTGTGTGCTGCACTTGGTGGGTCTCCCATAGAGAGAAGAAACTTCTACGGTAGTGTAGAATTACGTATAGAGACTACTTCAATATTGAAGAGCTGCGGTAGTTAGCATTGCTTATAGAGACTATACTATATACCTTATTTAAACTAGTAACTGCATTTCAAAGCTGAGGACTGATCTTCTACTGTGTATTATTATGTTAAGTTTTGTTCTTCTCAGTTTCGTGCGAATACAGAAAGATCTTTTCCCGAGAACACTCTTCTGGTCATTTTCTACATCCTTCTATTACACTTAAAATTTGTTTTCTCTAGAGTTCTGTTTATATAGTTAATTCTTTTCTGTGATCAATTCTAGAACTATCTTTTTCATGAGTGTTCTACACTTCAATAAATAAATAGAATATTGATCTTCGTCTACTGTCTTCTATTGTGCTAGTAAGTTTTGTTCTCCAGTTCCGTACAAATAGTTTATATTTTCTCTTCTAGAACGAGCTTTCTCTAAATGTTCTGTTCTTCTTCTGTAAATTACTCAATTTATTATTACTACTTTATTACTATTGCCTTTTTACTGTACTAGTTACTTTTGTTTTCGACTGTTTCTTCTCTGTCATATATAAAAAGTTTTCTTTCACGATCTTTCCATCTTCTTCTGTAAATTGTAATAATTGGATTCTTTTCTTGCATCTCTTCTTCAACGATCTCTGTTCTACAATACATTACAATAGTTTCATTCATCGCCTTCATCTCTCTCAAATACCCTCATAGATTTGTCTTTTCTTTTCAAATATCTTGACTGTTTTCTCTGCGACTCCCACAGTGGTTGCTTCGCTAACCTGGCCTAACTTATGAGGCCCCCACACCAGCACACACACACACACACACACACACTGAGAGAGAGAAGGAAAGAGAGAGACAGATAAACATTGTGTGCTACCAAAACGGGCAGCTTCGCCTGACAACTGGAGCAAGTGCAGCCGCAGATGGGCAGCCCCGAATGTCCGATAGTCGTAGCCCACTGTCCCACTGTCTCCCTGTCCGTTGCTGGTAGCACGGGACGCACTGGGGGTCAGTGCTTTGCTTACAAGATGCTCGAGGAGCTTTGCATATTTTAGGCGCGTTCGGCGACATTTGAATGGCGCAGCGGCAAGTGCTCTACGCAGCAACGCGACGACAAATGCCGCCGCAAGCAGCAGCAAGGGGGGGGAGAGGGGAATGCTAGTGGCACTGGTAGTGGCTCTGGTAGTCCGAGTTGGAGCACGGCGCAACCGCAGGTGGTCGTCGTACAACTCTATTTTTTATTTTGTCGCGTTCGCTGAAGTCTTCGCTGGCTGCGGTGGTCCCCTTCCTTCCCTTCCTCCTCCTCCCTCCTTTCCCCTTCTCCTGGAGGCAGTTTTCCTATTGGAAAGCGCAGTGTAGAATGAATGCATTCGCATACTTGCAGATAGCACTGTGCTCCAGCCATTGTATCTGTATCTGTGTATCTGCAGCTGTGGCTGCGGCTGCAGCTCTATCTGTATCTCGATCGTCGTCGCCGTCGTCGTCGCCGTCGTCGTCGTGGGGCGTGTGGCGTGCGTCCACTGTGGCCAAGGGGGCAGAGGGAGGAAGGGGCAGGAGCTGGCTGCAACGTCTTTTGCATTTTATGCGGCTTTTGGTATGTTCATTGTGAATTTATTGAAGGCGATTTTATCGCACAAACAAATGTTGCATTTTACAAGTGCTTCAAGTCGAGGCCTAAAGACGGCGCTTATTAATGAGCTGCAGCCCGAGTTCCAGCTCCAGCTACAGCTTCAGCTCCAGCTGCAGCCCGCCTCGAGTCCGATCTGGATCTGCATCTGCTTGCTGGCGCGGCGGGAGCTCGACCAAGTTGCAAGTTGGGGGTGCGCCCGGGCTAATCGGGCAGGCTTTGACTTCGAGTGGGTTCGTTTCGTTTCGTTGTTGCCTCGACTTGCTGTTGTTGTTGTTGTTGTTTGTCTGTTTGTTGTTGTTCTTGTTGTTGCTGCTGTTATTCTTGTTGTTGTTGGCCTGTCGATAGGCCCCAGTCACCGCCACATTGGCCAATTTTCGCAGTGCGCCAAGCAAATTGGAGTAATCAGTCGCAAGTCAAGCGTCAGTCAGACAGTCTCCCTGTCTGCCTGTCTCTCTTCTCCACTTCCTCCCTCTCTCTCTCTCGCTCTCTCCCTCTGTCATGGCAAACTTTGAATAAATTTCCGCACAATTAATTTCAAATTAAGCCTCAAGCTTTTTCGGTGTCGAAATTTATGAAAATTGCCTTAGTAAATTGCCGAAATAGGTTTTGCTGAGAAAACCCAATATAGATTGATCCATATAATATTGTATTTTGCTAGAGAAAACATAATATTTGACTAAGTTTAAGTTACAGGCAGTTAAATGTGTATAAATCATATAAATATATGATATATTAAGAATATAACATATAATATATCTTTATCTATCATTTTGTATATTATTCCTTATAATAAATAAAAATACTCTTATAAAACAAGTTAAAACTAAATACTTTCAGTATTTTAGTTGATTGTTAATTGTTTTTTCAGTTCTACAGCAGATTAATAATATATATAACATACATATATATCATTACTATATCGTTAAAATATTATACATTTATATCAACAATTTTACTAGTATATATTATTTATATAACATCTTTTAACTCTGATCCCATGTCTATCTATAGTTCTTATACATTATATTATATCAACTATATCTACACCTCCATCATATTCAACCTTTTGATTTTTCCATTGAACTCTTGACCTCGTAGCACAGTCATATAGCAAAGGTTTATTCGATTTGTGTACAGCAATTACGGCCATCAATCAATTTGGACATGACCAATTGGTAATGGCCAAAATGGACATTGGTTATGTACAATTCTAAGGCGGGTCTGATGCAGGAAGCCTTCACACGCGAAGGCTTATAAGGACATGGAAGCGGGCGCACCTGCCTCGATTAGGGCTAATCAATGTTTGACACGCGGGCCAAAACATCAATCAATCGATTGAGCAGGCAATAGGTCAAGCTTCGCGTGAAGTCCACTTGCAACTGCCACAAGGATAGAAGAGGAGGTGGACTTGGAAGGGGGCACAACGTGGGCAAATTGCTGTCACAAGCGCCAAATTATGCGCTTGCCCCAACCTAATCGAAGACAAACATCTAATTGACATAAAGCCGACATGTTAAACGACGTTGCAACTTGCAACTGGTAACTTGCAACTGGCAACTGGCCTCCTAATGACGGCTCTGTTGCCGACGACGAAGACGACGACGACGGCGACGCGTATCGCACATCTTTGTGGCGAAGTTTATGGGCAACGGTTCAAGAGTTCAATGCGGTTGCACGTTGCCAGTTGCAAGTTGCAAGCACAGTTTAATCAAGGCTTAGGCGCAGCCCATTAATTAGCAGCTTACAAGACGCGCAACTTGCAGCTTGTGGCGTCTTCATCATCTCTGCTTGCCTGCTGTGTGTGGGTGTGAGTGTGCGTGTGTGTTGCACGTTGCACGCAGCATGCGGCCAAAGTGCTGTTGCCAAGTGAAAGGTGCCTAGAAGCTTCTGCCCTCGCAGGCAGCGCATGTCAGAGTGAAGAGCTGCAAACACACCTGACGTACAGCAAATAAGAAACAGCAACAACAACAACAAGAAGTACAGCAACAACAACAACAAGGATGACCACATGAAAGGGGTCGACATTTGCCAACACTCGCGGTCATAAAGCAAGCAATTTAAGGTGAAAGGTGCTCAGCTGGAAGACTCTGCAGATTTGAAGACTTGACAGAAGACGAGGCAGGCAGCCCAAGAGAAAAATGTCTGAAAATGGCTTGGCTATAATTAATTTGCTGTTGTTGCCGTTGTGGCTGCTGCTGTTGCTGCCGCTGCTGCTGCTGGGGGCAGTCGAAAATCGAAAAGTCACTTATGACTGACACTTTGCATACGAGGCGGCAACACAACGCGGCTGACCAACTGCCACCGCCTTCCTCGCAGAGTTAGCTCCTCTCTCTCCCCATTCTCTATCTCTCTGTGTCTCTTTCTCTCTTGTGCAAGATGAAGATGACGACCCAGACATGCAGTGACTTATGATTTACCTTCTTAGCTCAGCTCAAACTCAACTCGACTTGACTTGGCTTGACGCTACTCAACTCAGCTTACTCTACCTCACCTCACCCCAGCTCAACTCACCTCACCTCACCTCCGACGCAACTCACGTTGATTTCGCGTGATTTAAGCCAACAACAGCAACAGAAAAAGTTATGAGCTTTTGATTTACGATGTGCCTGGCCATGTGCAACATGCCACATGCTGCAGTGCCTCCTCCAGAGTGGTGCTGGGCGTGCGCTGATGGATTTGTCAAGTTTGTGGGTCAAGCAGCCTCATCTCCTGTGCACTCTATCCCCATCTCTCTCTCTCTCTCTTTCACGCGTTGTTCTCTTGAATTTCCGCCAGCCGATGATTACTCAAAATCACAGCTAGCGTCGCGTCGTCGACTGCACTCCACGTCTACGTCCGCATTTCAGTGGCCTCGTGTGAACGTTGCACAGCCGGCGACTAATTGCGGCAGCTAAGCAAGCAGCAACAAGCACCGTCAGCAACAATACCAACAACAAAATTGCCTTAAACACAACAAAAGCAACAACGGGGAAAAAAAGTGCATAACTTTTATTTGTATTTTCTTCTCACTGTTTACGGCTCTTCTAGAAACCAGTTGCACAGTTGGCCAGCTGCGACTGCGTCCACCACAATGCGGGGGTGTAACCTGGGAGAGAAAGAGAGATGGAGAGAGAAAAGCCGTAATGAAATTATAAAACGGCTTGTAAAGTTAACTTTAATGATGGGAACACAATTCGAATTTATTGCTGCAAGTAGGAGGGAAATGATTATAACAAATTTAAGATTGCATTTTGCACTCGACTTTCAGGAAAGAATTCTTGCATTGCGATGGCCGCCATTGCATAGACTGTGTGACCGCAGCTTAGAAGTTCAGTACTAGCGCCCTCATTTAATTAATACCAGCCTGGACGTGCTGAAAAAACATTAGACAACACTAACTCTATAGTTAATAAATGCAGGTCATGTTATGTTAGTTGACATGCTCATGTTATGCTAAGTTGAGCTTGGAGTTGCCACTCACACTCACTTAATCAGCCCATACCAGTCAAGACAGATTAAGTAATGTTAGTTAACATGCGCATGTTATGCTAAACTGAGCTTAGTAGGGTGGTAACCTTTCTAATAACGGCAAGTCAATCGACATTCCTGCTAACAATCGATAACAAAGCCACTCAAAATACTAACAAAAGCTGCATGCGCTTATTACTCATAACACAATGTAAATCCCTGTGAGTATCGATAAATTACAAAGGCAAAGCCACATTACAAATCCCAATTAAATGCGCGATGCGGGCACATGACGCACAGCTGAGCTACACTTATTTTGGGGCGTTGCACAAGCGATCAAAAGTCTTTTGTGGCCAGGGCCAAGTCAAATGGTTTCCGGCTGCTGGGAGGCGTTGTGCCCTCATCTCAGTACGTTGCGCAAGTAATGCAAATATTGACAATGACGTCACAATGTCGCACAGCGTGACATCGTGTGCAGCACACACGCACAACCCCTAAGAGAGGCGAGGACGACTAACCCCGCCAAGGACGCAAAAAATATTAAAGAGATGTGAACAAAAAAAAAAAAAAAACTGCGCGAAAAAGTGCAGCTGATTTGAGTCGTGGGAATCTGCGGGGAACAGCCGGAGCAACCCTAGAAGCGGCGACGACAACCCTTCGACTTGGACTAAGATAGCACACAGCTGCGTCAAACATCATCGATGTGGCCTGGTCAAGAGAGCGCCGCCAGGCGGAGGCAGCTGTCTCTCGCCGCCTCTCGTACAGTCGCCGTCGGAGTTGCCTTGTGCGATTGATGATGGCCTAGGATGATTGGCTGGACATGGTAAACTGTCGTTGCATATGTCACTGGGCAGATACAAATGTATCTCTAGCGGGAAATCAGTCCAATTAAAAATAATAAAGGCGAACGCAGCTTGTTAGTCCGAGTATCCAACTGGAGACTGGATGCGACTGCCAAGATGGCAGATTGCACCCAAAACAATAGGACGGCAATTCCTTGACGAGGTGCGTGGGAAAGCCACCAGAACTAGCAATACTATATAGCCAACTATATAGTATTTGTTTATATATATATTGTATATTGGGTGGGGGTTGCCGTTGCATGCTGCTGTTGCTGCAGTTGCACCTGCCGCGCCCCATTGCCTCTGCAGCTGTTGCCATAGCTTGAACTCTTTGCCAAGTCGTGATCAAATCAAAGCGCAGCCATAAAATTGTGGAATTCCAATTGGAATAACTGCAATTTGAACGCAACACGAACATGCGATCTGTCCGTCTCTCTGTGTGTGTGTGTGTGTGTGTGCGTGTGCCGCAGAACAACGGTTCAAAGGGGATTGGACAGGGGCCGCCTGCCTGGCCTGACAATTCTATTTGGCACGAGCTCATTAAGCGCCATTTATATGCAACATGAGCCATGACTGGACCAAAACCAACTACCAATGCCCAACACGGAGAGGCAGGGAGAGACGAAGACGGAGCTGGAGACGGACGACAGACGACAGACTGACAACAGTCGACAGTCAAAGCACTCGATGCGAGTCAATGGCTTTGCCTCTGTCTCCGTCTGTGACTCTCGGCCTGTTGACAAGTTGTTGACTGTTGTTGGCAAATGATTTACTGGCCCGCTCCCGTCCAGCTACAGCTACAGCCACAACAAGAGCTCGCTCGCTCCAAAATCAGTTAACAACGCACAACAAGTGGCAACACGTGGGCAAGAGCGAGGGCGCGTTATCATTAGCAGGCGGGTTCACTTACAGTTGCTATAGATCACACTGATATATACGATTTGTCTTCGTTTCAGCTCGGTTTATTCGTGGAGTACCCAGTTACCATTAGATTGCCGATGTTTCAATCTGTCTACATCTCTTTATTCATCTTGGTACGATTCCTTCAGTAATCATTAGTGGATTAAGCAGACTAACTAGAACTTTTATAGATCAGACTTATATCCGATGATTAATTACTCAGTTATCATTCTGATCTGCTGATCCGATCTGTCTTCATCTTAGGTCGATTTGTACAGATTAACGTTCATAGATCAGACTGATATAGATCGATATGGATCGCACTGATCTTTGTAATGTTTGATGCAGGTTTATCGTTGCTGATTCGATCTGTCTTCATCTTCATCATTATTCACATATCTTTAGTCGTCTTGTGATCGGTCGTACAGACTAACATTTGTAGATCAGACTGATATAGATAGATATAGATCAATATTGATGGCACTGATCTATACGATCGTTACCATTAGATCGCTGCTGATCCGTTCTGTCTTCATCTCAGCTTTGTTCATATCTCTTTAGTCTTCTTGGTCGAAACTTATATATAACGATATAGGTCGCACTGATCGCAGTGATATAGTGTATACGAAGACAGATCCTTTCGTTCCACTTTGGATCGCTGCTGATGCGATCTGTCTTCGTCTCAGCTTTATCCACCATGTCCATTATCCATTTACCATCCTTCATTCATTGCTTCTGCAGAGCATCCTCTATCTGCAGTCAAACTTTAATTGGTTTAACACATCGCTCACTTTTCTGGCTGCGACTTCATCGATGATCTTCGATTGGTTGCCAAAGCTGTCAACGACTGCGACGCAAGCAGAGGCGGAGGCAGCGACAGCGAGAGCGACTGCGAGTCTAATCAGCTGCATCGAAAAGTGTGCCAACTTGGCAGAGTTGGGCTCAAGGATTTTGACAGCTGAGCTGACATGGCACAAAAAAAAGCAGACACGACACATGTCTGCATCGCTCTAAGTCGAGAGCGATTGCAACTACAATTGCGACGGCGACGGCGACTGCGACTGCGACTGAGCGAGGTGAATATGCCAAAGCGCCAATGCAATGAAACAATCAATCAAAGCGCTGAAAACGAACTGAAAAGAGGCTTGCCAGGTTGCTCAGCTTGCGCAGCTTTCGCGTATAACGGTAACTTGCAGGCACAAAATCAAATTACCAGCAATGATTAATCAATCAACACACATGGGTTGCCCACCTCACCCCTCTCTCCTTCTCTCTGCAACTACACCAAGCAGTCTCCTCTCTCGATCGTGCCACTGGCCTCGTCTTGTGGGTGTGTGTGTGTGTCTTTGTATGACTGCCAAGTGGGTGCGTTCTCACAGCTGGATGCCAATGCTGACAATCACGATCAACCAGATACACACACACAAACACATACAGACACATACGTTTACACACCTGCAGCCTCCACGTGTGCGTTCCCGGCGCAATTGCCAATTTCAAATCAATGCTCCCAGCCTGAAGCTGAGCCTCTTCCCTAAATGGTCTGCCCCGGCCAGGCTTGGCCCGGTCTGGTCTGCTCTGGCCTGGCCTGGCTTGGCTTGGCCCCAGCCTGGCCTGGTCGATCTGCGATCGTGCCAAAAATGGGTTTGCAACTGGAATTCGGTTTTAGTCAAGCTACAACACGGCAACCAAAAGCGGCTCCAACTGCTCCAACTCCATCTGCGAGCGAGCAAGCAACGCCGTCTTTGATTGTGGCGCAGGTGGCAATTGCCGCTGCTGAGGCTGCGGCTGCGGCTGTGGCAGCTGCACGCGCCGGTGTGAACAACTAGAAAGTTTTAATGCCACAAAACTTAAGAGCGAATCGTGAGAATCAGTGCGACGATGGCCAAGACGAGACGAGGACGATGCCAACTGCTAACCAGGCAGCAGAGCAGGAGGAGGGGTGCAACCTGCTGGAGACTGGGTAATATTTATTAGTTTGCTGGCCAAAATAAATGCGGGGCCATTTCAATTTATGGCCCAGTAATGAAAATTTGACAAATAGCAAATGGGCAAGCAATTTAATTCTGGCCAGGCCAATAACATTCATCATGGCGGGCGCAGGTTAAACACATTTCCGGCAAGCAGAGGCTGATTGACAAGCCACAGATCAGATGCGGACACAGACGCAGCTGATCCTGAGACAATCCAACTGCAAATGGAAATGGCAACGGCAGCCGAAACACGTCAAGTTCGGCCTACCGATTTATAGCCAACTTGCAGAGGAGGAGATACGGATGCAGCGGCAGTGGCAGCTTAAGTCGTGACCCGCGTGCATTGAACCTCGTCGGCGATGTTGTCTCAACTCGATTTCGTTGCTTGGCTTCAAATCTGCTGGCACGAAAAGCAATTTTCATTGTGGGAGCTGCTGCTCTCGGCCAGGCCAATATAATAATGAAGCCGTTGGCCCTCGCAGCCACAGAGTCCGACCGGGGCTGGGGCAATCATAATTTGTGTGCTGCACTCATTTTCCCACATTCCTCGCCTGGCTGCGCCCCCGCGGCGTTTGTTCCTGGGAAAATCACTGGCGTAACTGGAGGCTCGTTTGTCTCCCTCTCCTCATTCTCCTGCTACTTCTGCTTTGCAACAATTACTCGCTTTTGGTTTTGCTTTTTGACTTTCCGCTGCGCCCTGTCAACATCCGCACGAACTGCCAGAGTTGAAACCCCCACGCCGTGGCAGCAACACCTTCGCAACTGGCTCATCTTCGCTGCGCTCCGTTGCACTCAGCACTCCGCGAGGGTCCGCTCTAGGCCAAAAGGGGTGTTTCACGCTTGTTACTCGGCTTGGCTCTCCGGCGGAACTGCGCAAGATTGGCCAAAAGTGCGCTCGCCTTTTGACCACTTTTCACACGTTTGTTGTTGTTGCTGTTGTTTACGCAGGTGCTTCAATTTATTCCACTTTTTCGGCTGGGATCGTGCAGTATGTTAATTTCCTTAGCGGCACAGCGGAAATTAAATTCCGTTGCGACTCATTGAACTGCGCAGCAGGAAAAGGGAAAAGCGAAGCACAATTGAAATTGATTATTTCAAATTTGTGAATATTTACCAAGTTTTTAATTTGAATTTTCAATATTTAATTCGATTAAATGAATTGAATTTCAATTAATTAATCGATATGTGTGAAGCTAAATGCACTTTCGAAGCCGGCTTCACTTGTTTACATCTTTTTCCACTAGGTGTCGCTCATGTAGTCGTGCGAACAATTGAAAATCATTTGACGACTTGACGAACTTAACGAAAGTTGTCATATTTTGTGTAGCATACTTTCCGTTACACTGAGACATCGAACATTATTGCTATTTATCGTTATTGATTGTTTTTGCTTATTCACAGCATTCACTGCAATTAATAAATAAAGCTTATATATCGATTTATAGTTGCAGCTGATAGACAACCAATTAACAGTAATAACTTTAGTGACAGCACATTTTGCTCAATACGGCAACGTTGGAACCGATTAATCGATAATGTATCGTTGTGACAAGCTGGTAACTCTTGTGGCAATCGACAACTTTACACAATCACAGGTCGAAGTGAAAACAGATACTGAAGAAAAACAATATTCATTGATAAAATATATAGATGTATCATTTACAAATGTCACTTTTGCGAGGTATTAAAGAGTCGCGCAAAGTTGAAGATCTGAATAAACTCAAAGTGCTCATAGTCAAGTTCGAAAAGCACTTGCGAAGCACCAACGAGAAACTGGCCAACTTGAGGAATCTTATCAGAACAGAATCGAATGTTAAAACACGCAAAACACATCTAAAGAAATCGCACACTCTGGTGTGGGAGCAACATACACTGCGAAACATTCTTGTTGATTACAGAAAAAAGTTGGAAATTTTAGATGCAAAGGTGAGCTTTATTTTACGAGGGTCGTTTGATAAGTCCGTGACTTTTTGTATTTGCCGCGCACCTGCTCTAAATACAACACTGCTCCTGTCAGCAGTTATCGATTAACAGCTGACTGTAAAATTTTGAGAAAGCTGCGTTTCTTAGTTTGCGTTTTATAGGCATTGAAAGCAGACGATCTCGTGAATTTTAACGAAAATGGAAAAAAGTGAATTTCGTGTGCTAATTAAGCATTATTTTTTGCGTAAAAAATCCATCACCGAAACCAAGGAAAGACTTGATAAATATTATGGGGACTCTGCACCATCAATTTCAATGGTTAAGAAATGGTTTACTGAGTTCCGTTGTGGTCGTACCAGTACAAGTGATGCCGAACGTTCAGGTCGCCCAAAAAAGGTAAAAAAAGTAAAACTTGGATAATATATTTAATAATAATAAATTAATTACAGCAAACAAAGGAAAAACAACAAGCTCAACTACCCGCAAAGAATAAAAAACTGTTCGAACTATTCGATGATGTGGAACCAAAGGTTGGTAAAAAATTTATATTGAATAATATACCTACATGTACTAAAGTGTACCTCTTTTTTTTAGAATACGACAATAGAGAACATCAAGACTGATTATGATCTTGAAGACAGTGAAGAAGATGAGGTATTATAAATGGTGTAATCAATAGGACAAAAATCATCTGTTTCCTTTTTCTACAGAAACAAGATCCCTTAGGCTTTATTGTGATAGAAAATAAGAACAATTCTGTGAATAATTTAGAAAAAATCAAGGCAATTCAGGTAATCATTCGATGTTGTGATACACCCATACACGTAGCTGCGAAGAGAATAATAGGAGCATTATATCATATTCATTTCCCTTTCTGAGGAGAAAACTCCTGAAATTTATCAGAGCAATCAACTGTTATCGATTAATAGACTGTTGTACAATTTAGAGGCTGTAGGCATTTCAATAATCAATCATCTTATTAACCAATACATCTTCTATTCCCACAGGATAAAAGGAAAAAGCGTAAACTCTCACAGGAAGCGACACCTACACCCACTGAGGAGAAGGTTCAAACACCGCGTCATGTTATCGTAAATACCCACGATGAGGTGGTGCAGCACTTAAAAGCATTGCAGGAATACGCGATGCTAAATGAGAATTTTCGAGCCACAGGACTCTTGCTCGAAGCAGAAAAGGCCTTTTTAAACCCTCCCACTTGCATCGACTTTGAACTGTAGTATTAATTAAGTAAATTTTAATTCTTAAATTAAGTAAATACAAATGAACAACAAAGAATTGCGTACATTTGTTGGTTTGTAATATTTATTACGTTTTCTAACACCCGTCTAGACTGTCGCTGATCTCTAACACTGAAAGAGAAAATGTATAAGAAAGAGAGCGATATCAACAACTTATTGTCCGTTTGTGTTGACTCCCCGCTGGACTGTCAGCTGTTTTCAATGTACACAATTGGCTGCCAATCAGCTGTGTGTTTGCAAATCCATGAAAGAGTGCTGTAGTATTTTTTAGTACTTTTTCATATAAAAGAAAACGGGCACATTGCTTAAAAAACCGTAAACAAATTCATGAGACATTTGGAACTCTGTGAAAATGCATATTAATTATAAATTGTAATTAAATATCTATTGAAAAAGTGAGTTAAAAGGAAAATATACAATTTGCGAGTTAGTTAAAGTACATTTTCACAGGCTGCCACTAGTTTTACTTTGTTTAATGTAAACTGAAAACTCAGCAGAATGGAAAATTCAACACCAGACATCGAAAGTGAAAATTCTTCGGGGCCGCGCAAACGCGTTGGCCGGCAGCCCAAATTGCATACACAAATGGAGACAACTGAGACAGTTGAGGGGTTCGAGCAGGAACAGGAGGAAGAGATGGAGGAGCTCGAAACAATGCAAGATGAACTGACTGGCTCAGCATCTCCGACGAATTTGTGCCGACGCAGCACTCGCAAGAAAACCGTGAAATTTGATGTGCTTGATGTGCTGAACAAGAGTCGCAAGACACATAAGATACAAATTGAGGCGAGAATTGATTCAAATGCCCCAACAACAACAACAACAGCACCAGGAACGTCGTCAGCAAATCGTTTTGTTGCTACCCGACCGCTGCTGCCTACAGTTCCTCCACTCTCGGCAATAAAACTCTTTACCAAGCCGAAGCCGATGCCGAGCTTGATTGTTGCTCAAGTGAGTAGCGATAAGACGACGGTGGTTAAGCAAGAGGAGCTGCCACAGTGTGTAACAAGACGTGGACGACCGCGGAAGAATCAGGCAGGAGAAGAAGTTATAGGCAGCAATAAAGAAGAGGATATATCCAATCCAAACTGGGAGTCCGGCGACTCTGATGAATCTTCAAAAGGATTGCCAGTATCATTTATAGTTGAGGAATCAACCAATGACTCATCATCTGCAGTATTGCAAGAAACACAGACTTTAGAAGCTGATCCGCAAAATCCTACGCAGGTTGTGCTGGATGATGACTCGGATTCAGAGATAATATTCATAGATGTCGATGAAGCAGCCACAGAGCACGAAGTGGTAATAGAAGGCGGAGACAACAGCAGCAATATGACGGAACAGCAGAAGCGACACTTTGAATTCATAATCCCCAAGGAGCAAGAGCTAGAGATGGAGACAGTTTCAAGTAACTTGGCAACAGAAGAGGAGCAGCAACAACAGCCACAAGTTGCAGTTGAATCGGAGCTGGTTACGGAGGTACTCAGTGAACCTCCAACTCTCTGGTACACCGAAGAGGAAGTAGTCGAGGCAATAGAGCAGCCAAAGCAGCAAGAAGAGCAGGAGAAGACCGCAGAAGCATCTAAACTAATCAACGAAGAGCTTACTGACCTAGTCACTTCTCTGCATGTTCAAGATAGGATAGTTGAGCAGGTGGAACAGATACAACCCATAGAAATCCATGTGGATGAGAACAATGTGCAGGAAGAAGCGGATATAGTAGCAGAGATGAAGGAGAAGCTCTCCATTGGTGAGGAGAGAGTTCTCCACAGAGAAACAATAACTAATTCCATGACAGAAAGTTCCCCAACTTTGCCAGCTCAGATTGAACCTGAAATCGAGAAACCGAAGGCAAAACTGGAATCCCAAATGAAGCCTGAACCTCCACAGACAAAGTCGGAATCACCAGCAAGACAACTGCCACAGGCTGAGCCACTTCAAATTGAAACAGTTTCTTTATCTCTTTTACCAGAAGCAGCAACAACTGACTCTAAGATAATGGATAACGCTGACAAGGAATCGGTGGCATGCACATCAAAAGCAGCTGCTGTAGAATCAGAGAAAAAGAAGGGGAGTAACAGTCCAACGTCAAGGCAAGAGAAACCCTCCAGCTCTAGCTCCGTTGTGGAATGCGATGCTCTGTTCAAGGCCTTGGATAAAGCCGACGCTCAACTGCGTCACGAGGAGAAGGCCAAGAAGAAACTCAAACCCTCAGGCAAGAAACAGACAACAGCAAAGCAGGAGACGCCTAGACAGAGTCCGTCCACGCCGCCAGTTCGCAGTAAGAAGCAGCAGGGGAAGAAGAGTTCGCGGCGCAATACCATAAGCGAGGAGCATCACGAGCCTGAGTCGACATTGTCGGTGACCAACAAGCGTCGCAATTCGCTGCATCCCTTCAAGGCATCCCAGAGTCCCGAGCGGCAGCAGCCTGAGACAGATGCCAAGTTGGGCAAGAAAGCCAGCACAAAGAAGCCTCCACGCAAGGCAGCAGGAGCAGCAAAGCAACTGGCCAGCAATCAGGACTCGCTTGATTCGCAACCAAGTCGCAGTATTACAACCACACCCACCTGCGAGCAACAGCAGCAGCAGGAGGAGCCGAATCCGCTGCAGGACATTGCCAAGTTCATTGAGGATGGCGTCAAGCTGCTTGAACGTGACTACAAGCTGGAGGACGAGCAGCAGCAGCAGCAGCAGCTGTTGACTGAGGATGAGCTGGCACAACGTGTAGCCAACATGGAGACGCCAGCAGCCACACCGACGCCATCGCCCGCTGTCAGCACGGAGGATCTGTCACACGGCGTGCGCCGCTCCCATCGCATCAAACAGAAGCCGCAGTCGAGCAGCAAATCGAATGCAACATCGCGTGCCAACAGCAGCAGCAGCAACAGCAACACACCCTCGATAAGCATGGAACAGCAGCTCTCGGAACTGGCCACAGTGGAGCAGATAAACGAGCAATTCCTGCGCCAGGAGGGACTCCACACGTTCCAGACTCTGCGCGACAACTACTACCGATGTGCCCGGCAGGTGAGCAAGGAGAACGCGGAGATGCAATGCGATTGCTTTGTCACCGGCGACGAGGCAGAGGGATTGGGCCAAGTACCCTGCGGCGATGGCTGCATCAATCGCATGCTGATGATCGAATGCGGCCCACTGTGCACCAATGGGGAACGTTGCACGAACAAGCGATTCCAGCAGCATCAGGGCTGGCCCTGCCGCGTCTTTCGCACCGAGAAGAAAGGCTGCGGCATTACGGCGGAGCTGCAAATACCGCCAGGTGAGTTCATCATGGAGTATGTTGGCGAGGTGATCGACAGCGAGGAGTTCGAGCGTCGCCAGCACTTGTACTCGGAGGATCGCAATCGTCATTATTACTTCATGGCACTGCGCGGCGAGGCCATTATCGATGCCACCTCCAGGGGCAACATCTCTCGTTACATCAATCACAGCTGCGATCCCAATGCAGAGACCCAGAAGTGGACTGTGAATGGAGAGCTGCGCATCGGTTTCTTCAGTCTCAAGACCATTCTGCCGGGCGAGGAGATCACCTTCGATTATCAGTATCAACGCTATGGACGCGATGCCCAGCGTTGTTACTGTGAGTCCTCCAATTGTCGCGGTTGGATTGGCAACGAGCCGGAGTCGGATGAGGGCGAGCAGCTGGACACGGAGAGCGACAGTGAGTTGGAATCTCAGGAGGATGAGCAGCAGCTGGAGCAGGAACAAGAACAGAAGGCAAAGGCGGCCAAGAGCAGCAAGTCAAAGCTTGAGTCGAAGTTGCCTGCGGCACGCAGGAAGCTCAAGGAGCAGCATGGAGTACGCAGCAAGGAACGTGAGTACAAAGCTGGACGTTGGCTGCGACCCACGGGTCCTGGCAGTGGCGAGAAATCTGCCAGTGGGAAGCACGATCACATTGAGGATCCCGATGTGCTGGAACAGCTGACGCTGCTCAGTCGGAGTGGCCTGAAGAATCAACTGGACACGCTGCGTTTCTCACGTTGCATGGTGCGTGCCAAGCTGCTGCAGAGTCGCCTCCAGCTGCTGGGTGTGCTCACACGCGGGGAGTTGCCATGCCGTCGCCTCTTCCTCGACTACCACGGACTGCGTTTGCTGCACGCGTGGATCAGTGAGGGCGGCAGCGATCGACAGCTGCGTCTGGCTCTGCTCGAGGCACTGGAATCTCTGCCCATACCCAACAAGACCATGTTGAACGACAGTCGCGTCTATCAGTGCGTGCAGGAGTGGAGCACCCAGCCCAAGGAGGAGGAGGAAGAGGCAGCTGCAGCAGATCCCAATCCCAATCCTGATTTGACGCAGCGTATTCTGGCGCTGCTGCAGAAGTGGAATGGCTTGCCAGAGATTTTTCGCATACCCAAGCGCGAACGCATCGAGCAGATGAAGGAGCACGAGCGGGAAGCAGATCGTCAGCAGTTGGAGCTGGAGAGCAACAGTGCCTCCAGCCTGCTGAGCAGTGATCGCTATAAACAGGATCGCTTTAGGCGCGACACCAGCAGCCGCTATGAGAAGACGAAGCCACCCTCTCGCATGAGTGGCAACAACACCATCTGCACCATCACCACGCAGCCCAGTTCCATTGATGGCGCCAAGCTGGAGAGTCGTCGTCGTTTGGAGTACGAGCCACGTCGCACCATCACCAAGGAGCAGCGACGTTCGCTCTTTGAGAAGAAGGTAAGTGGGGAGTGATGGAGACTTGCTGGTTCCTCTGCTGATTGTTTTCCCCTTCCACAGGTGGCACAAGATGAGGCGGAGAAGCGTGTGGGCAGCGAGGATTGGCGAGAGCACGAACTGCGCTGTGAATACTTTGGCTCTGATCTCAATACGGATCGCAAACTGTTGCCCTTCTACCAGAACACGGAGACCAACGAGTGGTTCAATGGCGACGATATGCCAGTGCCGGCACCACTACGCTACGGCGACCCAGCTGCACCACCCTCGCCAGAGTCAATCGACGAGGTGGAGTACAAGCTGCCTGCTGGCGTGGAGCCACTGCCGCCGTCCTGGCACTGGAGCATGACACCCGAAGGCGATATCTACTATTACAATTTGCGTGATCGCATTCCGCAATGGGAACCGCCGAGTGCGGAGCAGCGACTGCAGCAGCTTGTCGAGGATTCACCGATCACAGAACCAGAACCAGTAGATGAGGCCCTCAGCGATCTGGAGATGGTGAACATCGACATCGACTGTGGCAGCACACTGAGTGCCAAGTCGCTTGCCCAGTACATCGAGGTGAAGATACGAGAGCGACGAGAAATGCGACGCAATCGCCTTGTCTCGGTGCGCATGATCAGTCCGCGACGCGAGGAGGATCGCGTCTACAATCAGGCGGAGTCGCGAAAGTATAAGGAGAACAAGGAGAAGATCAGACGCCGCAAAGAGATCTATCGACGCACACGTAACGAGGCCAATAATCCCGAACAGCCAACGGAGTTGGAGCCAGGCGACTCGCTGCCCATTCACAGATATCTCTACTCCTCGGACGAGGAGACGGCGGACGATGGCAGCATCTTCAGTGTAGCTCCGTTGGATACCACCCTCGATGGTGATGGGAATGGCAGTCGAAGCAGTTCCACTGATACAGACTCGCTGCAGAGTTCCAAGCGCAAGTTTTCCCCCTCGGAGGGACACAAGAGACAGCGCAGCGAGCGGGACAAGAAGCGAAAGACGTAAGTGGGAATCCCATTCCCAATTGAGCCATTGTGACCCTCTTCTCTTTCCATTTGCAGCAACACAACGGGACGCGATGCCAGTGCCAAGTTTCACTTTGAGATTAGCGGACACGTCGCCGAGCTATTGCGTCCCTATCGCCAAGAGACTTGCCAGCTGGGACGCATCACCAGCGACGAGGACTATAAGTTCCTGATCAAGCGGGTAAGCAGCAGAAGAGAAAGATAAACCGAAGTACATTCATCCCTTATCCCCTCCCCAGCTGAGCCACCATATAACCACCAAGGAGATGCGCTACTGCGACATGACTGGGAATCCCTTGGCCTACACTGAATCGGTTAAGCACAAGTCCTACGACTTCATCAAGCAGTATATGCGCAAGAAGGGACCCGTCTATAAGAAGCCCGTCGATAGGGCAGACTAAATGCCAGTCATTCTTCTACTCTATATGCTCTTCTATAAGGATTAAACATATACTATATATAATCTCTATTTTTAAGAAACTCTATACCCAAACTCAGGGTAGTATTGTGAAGTACTTAATGGATTGTAAATTCCTTATTCTTAATATTGTGCCAAAATAAACGAATATCTTTTTTTTTCATTTGTTTATAAAACAATTATGAACTTAATTTTGATTACTACCATTTTTTCGTTAGTTGCATTATAGTAAATAATCAATTATAATTACAAATTTATAGGTTCAACTTCGGCTCATAATTGCGTAGTCTTAGGAGTATATATCGATCCGTAATAAAGCATATACTAGTGCTTTTATAAAATAAGATTCATTATGAAGTTACCAATTTATATTCATAAATATATCATTTAAATAAGTCTAACTGACTTATACTTACACCTCTAACTCAATTGTCAGGGCCGCATTCAAGTTAATTCCCACCTGCCACCATCACACCCCCCACAATAACAACATCCACAAACACAGCGTCGCTCTGCTCTTTCTCTCTCTATCTGTCTCTTTGTCTATATGCGGGCAGTAAAAATAGAAGCAAAATGTACTCACACTCTACCACTCTCACTCACACATACACACATTTACACGCATAACGTGGCAACACATGATCGCGAGAGCCGAGAGAGAGAGAGAGAGAGTGCCCGCTCTCAGCAAACAAGCTTGTGGAACTCGCCAAACCTGATTTCGTACCCGTCTCCGAGAGATTTGAAGGCCCGTTTCAGTTTCGTCGTTCAGTTGTAGCGCTCCACACGTTCCATGCGCGTCGGTTTAAGGTTTTTGTTTTCTGTTTTGCATGTTGCGTTGCCTAAAAACCCGCAGCACATTTCTGAAGATTATATTGATATATAAATTGTCAGTTTATATTAATATATGTACGCTGGTTGAAAGTAAGCAGAATATCGTTTATTTCGTTGCTTCACTTCATTTATTTAATTTCTTCTTTTCTTTTTCTGCAGGCATTGCCATATCAACGTATACACTGGAGAGCGGTTAAAAAGAGAGCGAGCAACACATGTACGCGAGAGAGTCGTGAGCGTGAGCAACTGTCAGCTGTTGTTTTGTTATTGTTCTTTCGTGAGCAAAATGTCTGACGTAAGTGAATCAATTCATGAATTTGTAGAGCAACCTGTAGTATTATTTATCTGATCAGCTCTAACTAGAAGAAAGCTAAAAAAAGCTACAGAAACTAACTATAAAGAAGTGTATATTATACGGAAAACATACATACATAGAAACTCTGCATGTGCTTGTCTTAACATATAAATAACATAATAAGTTTAAAGTCACCTTTATAAAGTATGAATAAAGAATCTCATCCTTCCAGGACGATGACAGTCTCTTGACTAGCCCGGCAATGGCAACTGTTCGAGGCTCATCTGCTCGCAGATTTCTAACGTTGGAGCAGCGCGTCGAGGCCATTCGACGATATGATAGAAAGCCGATATATTCCCCAATCGCCAAGTACTTTAAGTGTCCTTTAGGTGAGATCAAGAACATAGTCCGCGACCGAGAGACCATACTGGGAGTCTACGAGAAGACACGGCGCAACAGTAGGCAGCCGAGCTGCGTAAGTAATTCAGTTTATAAATTCGTAGAGCAACACTCAATAAATCCAGACTTATTTATTATACTTCTCATGTTTCCAGGATGATGACAGTCTACAGACTAGCGAGGATCCGACAATGGTTCGCAATCCAACCGCGCACAAATGTCTGATACTTGAGGAGCGCGTCGAGGCCATTCGACAATATGATATAAAACCGAATTACACAAAAATCGCCAGATACTTTAATTGTAGTGTAGGTCAGATTAACCACATAGTCCGCGACCGGGAAGCCATAATGGGGGTCTACGAGATGATACGGCGCAACAGTGAGCAGCCAAGCTCCTTGGATCTACACCAGCGTAAAATGGACTTTATGGAACTGTGCGTCGCGGAGTACTTCCATCGTATAAAATACTATCTGAGCAACGATATCAACGATAAGAAGATTCGGCAAAAGGCGATAGAGTTTAAGGCTCTCATAGGCATCGATAAATTTGTGCCCAACAAGGTGAGTTATCTTGCTCTAGATTCTATTGCCTTCTTAGTTATCTTCAACTGCCTTCATCCACAGAACTGGCTCACCGACTTTAAGGCCACCAAGCTCTTCAAAAGGCCGATTAGGATGAAAAACAAACCGCCACGTACGCTGCAAATGTACGAGATCATGTACTATTGTGGCCGATACCTCTTCACCTCCGACTCCATCGATGGTTCGGTTCCGCCAGCCAAAAAAAAAAGGGGAACCTACGCACCTCGAGCTCCGAAGCCTCCTCCCGCTGAGACACAACATAAATACGACAAATACAGCGACTTTATGAACTTCAAAAAAGCTAGCGCCTCCAGTGAGAACGATGTGCAGCGCAAGATCAAGATCAATTTCCTGGAGAAGGCACTGTACGAGTACATCACCCGCTTGCAGTTCAAGGAGAACAAGTTACCCCTCAATTTCGATCAACTGCGCAGAGTGGCCATGGATTTGCGGGACATCCTCAAGATTGAGAACCTCATACCGGATCGCGCGTGGTTCAATCACTTCAAAAGTCACCACAACTTCAGCTTCTCACAAGGAGTTCCGCTGACAGGTCGCACTGTGCCACAGTCGCTGGATCTGCAAGAAATCATCAGCGACTGTGCAACTGAATCGGGAGGTTCTGAGAATCTGTTGCTTGTAGATACCCTGCCGGAGGAGTCGAGTGGCGAAGCCTTTGAAGGGGTCAAAGATGAGGAAGAGGGTCTTGTGACCACGGAACCGATTGGGATTAAGGTTGAAGAGAGCAACTACGACATGGAGCTTTCCACGGAACCCATCCATATAAAGGTTGAAGTCGAGGAGTTGCAAAAGTCTACGTCACCAGCAAAACGTACCGATCTCAAGCCTCCGTCGGCATCTCCTCCTTTCACGATAAAGAAGATTGAGTCTAGCAACTCGATAGACCTCGGCGCAACATCTCTTACGGAGAGCAACTACGACATGGAACTTTCTAGCTTAGTTAACAGCTACGAGGATGCACTACGTCTGCTCAAGCTCCTCGATGAGTTTGTGCTGCTCGAAGAGAATTATCGGGCCATTGGTCTGCTCGAGCAGCTGGAGAAGATCTTCGAAGTGGGCACAGCTTCTACTGCGTGCAGGATAAAGAAGGAACCACTTAACTCAAGTGCAGGAACCAGCTTAGAGCAGGAGCTGCCCAGCTGTGTGCGCAGCTACGGGGATGCAGTACGTCTGCTCAAGTCCCTAGAGTATTTTGTGCTGCTCGAGGCGAATGATCAGGCCATTGGTCTAGTCGCCAAGCTGGAGGAGATCTTTGAAGGCGGCGCCAGGGACGTGGAATAGAGAAAATTAGGTGCACCTGCTACCGAAACCTTTACCTAAATCTGGACCAAAAATGGATTGACGAGCTGAAGTAGAGTATATATATTGTCTGTATATGCATTTTTGATTTTATATTACATTGTATAAGTTACATCGTCTGATTACATGATTAAGAACTTGCATTGATATTAAGTTGTTGAAACAAATTCATTTATATTCAATTTGAAGTTTGTGTAATGTAATAAAAAATACATATATACACACGATTACTATAGTCTGATAAGACATCCAATTGTCGTATATTTTTTAAATACTTATCCACCACCGTCTTAAATTACAGGAAGACTTACTGACCCACTTACTGTACTTGCCTATATCTGAACTGCCGAGGCCCCTAGACGCATTTTAATTGCAATCCATTTAAGTAAATTCCTCATCTGCCTACACTACCCCCTGTCAACACCCACAAACACTGTACTGCCTCGTGAGAGGTTCCATTTTGCTTTCTCTCTCGCGCTCTTGCTCTCTTTTGGCTAAAAATAACTCACGCTCTCGCACACTTGCATATGGGGGCAGCACATGATCGCGAGAGCCGAGAGAGAGAGAGAGAGTGCGCGCTCTCAGCAAACAAGCTTGTGGAACTCGCCAAACCTGATTTCCTACCCGTCTCCGAGAGATTTGGAGGCCCGATTCAGTGTCGTCGTTCAGTTGTAGCGCTCCACACGTTCCATGCGCGTCGATTAAAGGTTTTTTTGTTTCGTATTAGACGTTGCTGTGCCTAAAAACCTGCAGCACATTTCGGACAATTGTAGATAATATATAAAGACATAGTCAGCATATATAATTATCTGTTCTAGGGCTAAAGGTAAGCAAAGAATCGTGTTAATTACGTTGCTTCGATTCTATCGCGTATTTTCTTTTTTCGTTTTCTTCTGCAGGCATTGCCATATCAGCGTACACACTGGAGAGCGGTTACAAAGAGAGCGGGAGAGCAAGAGAGCGCGCACACGTACGCGAGAGAGAGTCGTGAGCGTAAGCAACTGTCAGCTGTTGTTGTTATTGTCTGTCGTGAGCAATATGTCTGACGTAAGTAAATCAGTTCATCAATTCGTAGAGCAACTCGTAGTATTATTTATCTGATCAGGTCTAACTGGAAGACCGCCTAAGCTAGCAACTTGGGACTTTTTGCGCTAATGAAAGCTGCAGAAACTAAACGAAATTAAGTAAAAAGTGAAGTAGCTAATTTAGAAACAAGTTTAGGTATAGAGCTAGTTCTTGAAACCCGTTACTTTCATTATTTAAAGCTATAGATAAATATTTATTATAGCAAAAATACACAAATAACCTCTGAAGTGTTTAGTTTTTCTTCTTCTTTGTTTGTTTTCTTGCCATCTATTTTAACGTTAGAACTTTCATTTTTTGGTTATAAATACTCAAATGATGTCTGGTTTGTTATTGTTTAATGCTAATTTAAGTTATTTAAGAAATTCCTTTAGTGTGCGAACAGATCTCACTGTTGGCGCCCCAAAGTATGCAACATAAATATGTAAACTGTAATTGAAAGCATTTCTTTGAAGATGTATCCGAGTATTTAAAATCTATGTGTGCATACGAATTTCTCACTCTTCCAGGACGATGGTAGTCTGCACAGCGAAGGAGGCGGCAGTGGGTCGCAGCGCATACGCAACGTGCTGACGCTGGAGGAGCGCGTCGAGGCCATTCGGCAGTATGATATAGTGCCGATGTACAGCAAGATAGCCAAGAACTTTAACTGCAGCTGGGAACAGATCAAGAGCATTGTTGCCAACCGGGAACCCATACTGGAGTTCTATGAGGCGACACGGCACAACAGCAAACAGCCGAACTCAAAGTTCGAGGAGCTGCGACGGCGGAAGCTGAATTTCCTGGGACATTGCCTCTACGAGTACATACAGCGGGCGCAGTATTATCTGCACTCCGATATCAACGAGGAGCTTATAAGGAATAAGGCCCTGGAGTTTCAGTCCCTCATGGTCATCGAGAACTTTGTGCCCAACAAGGTGAGTTATCGTACACTTTCTTCATGTTCCCACTTGGTTATCATGCTCCCATTCCTGCTGCGCAGAGCTGGATCAACCACTTCAAGGCCGCCTACAATATAACCCTCTCGAATCGACAAATAACAATGACCCGCAAGCCACCGCGCTCGTTGGATCTGCGCGACATCATGTCCTACTGTGGCAGGAACACCTCCAGCCCTGGCTCCAGTAATGGTTCATCTACAGACGCAGGTCAAAAGCCGTCGACACCAGCTGTTCCTGCCCCTGCAGCGCATGCCTCTCTGGTCAAGGAGGTGGCACCTACTCCGGCCACTGCAGGCCGTGTGACCCTGCTCTCACCCCGTAAATGTGTCGACATACGTTCCTTGTATCGCACCAAGACCCTGGTCGCTGCCTCCAGTCAGAACCAGGCGACACTGGACGAGGTGCAGCTGCGGCGCAAGCGCAAGATCAACTTCCTGGAGAAGGCGCTGTACGAGTACATCTCACGCTCGCAGTTCCATCACAAGAACAAGGGACGCCTCGATGTGGATCATCTGCGCGAGGTGGCCATCAACTTGCGTGACATCCTCAAGATTGAGAACTTCTTTCCCGATCGCACGTGGTTCAATCACTTCAAGAGTCACTACAACTTCAGCTTCTCACAGGGTGTTCCGCTGACAGGTCGCCGAGTGCCGCTGTCGCTGGATCTGCGCGACATTGTCAGCTACTGCGGCAGACATGAGCAGCGGGAACAGCCGCTGGGCAGCATTACACTGACTCCCAAAGAAACGGACTCTGCGCGCTTTGTACATTTGCCTCTGGTGGAGACAAAACCAGAGGAGACGAACGGCAAAGCAATTGAAGTGGTTGACGATGAGGAGGATGATGATTGTGTGGCCATTGAGGTGCCCACGGAACTGATCGAGATCAGGGATGACGACGAGGAACAGGAGAGGGCCGCGTTGCCAGCGAAACGCAATGATTTGAAGCGTCCAGCTGCAGCGAATGCAGCACTTCCTCCTCCTCCGCCGCTCAAGATAAAGAAGATTGAATCACTTAA
Source organism: Zaprionus camerounensis (assembly GCA_018904165.1). Lineage (NCBI taxonomy): Eukaryota > Metazoa > Arthropoda > Insecta > Diptera > Drosophilidae > Zaprionus > Zaprionus camerounensis. Next base: position 10,557,299 of record JAEIFS010000742.1, read on the forward strand.
TCCGAGTGTCTTTGCGGGCAACAGCTGTGAGGTGGAGTTACCGCGTTGTGTGCGCAGCTACGAGGATGCACTGCGTCTGCTCAAGCCACTCGAGGACTTTGCGCTGCTCGAGGAGAACTATCGTGCCATAGGTCTGCTCACGCAGCTGGAGAAGATCTTCGAGGGCCACGCCAGGAACGCGCTATCTGGAGATGTCTTCAAGTAGAGTCGAGCCAGGGGCAACTGCTACCGAAACCTTATACTGAATGTGGACCAAAAACTAATGGAACAGCCTGTCTTAGAGCAGGCCTAGTGTGTTAAGCTACTGTGCATATTACGAGGGTCGCTCGATAAATCTTCTAAGCTTCATCGTAGTTAAAAGTTAATATACATACTTCATTATTTAATATTAATTTAACATGTAATATGTCAATGATATATATAGAATATATAGGTTGAATTTTGGATTGACATTGCATGTTACAGTCTGACTACTTTCTAAAGAACTTGCATATAAATTAGGCATAAGTTGTTAATCAGTTTACATTTTTGAGTTTGTTTGATAAAATTAAATATATGTTTTAAGTTTCTCTCTTTTTCGTTCAACTAAAGAAAACCTTATATTATATACAAGCATGAAAGCTACAGTCGGGAGTGCGCGACTGTCATGTACCTTAGACCAAAACGATTTCTATTTTTTGTATATTTTGTGTTGCATACTTTAGGAAGCGGTTTGGAAAACAGTATTTCTTAAATAACTTCTTTGCTAATTATCCGATCGAAATCAAATTTTGAGATATCATTCGTTAAAAGTTATTGTTTTAAATAAAAAATGAACTGAAAGGGGCCTCATCGAACTCTTAAACAAACTCTGCGTGCAATAATAACAAATATTGACACCAAATTTGGTAGCCATAGCTATAAAAGTCTCTGAGACTAAGGTTTTCATACGTACGAGCAGACAGTTGGCACAATTCTTCCTCATCTTCTCCTTCTTTCTGTATTATTTCACAAATGTATCTGAAGATCTTTATAGAAGATATCCTTGTTATACCTAAAAGGTAACCACATATTTCCTCTATATATTATTCCTATCTTCCCTTCCCTTTGTAAGACAAGTCCCTTCTGGAACACCTGAATTCGACATACTTCGATTAGCCCCCAAGTACGAGGGTCGTTTGATAAGTCCGTGACTTTTTGTATTTGCCGCGCACCTGCTCTAAATACAACACTGCTCCTGTCAGCAGTTATCGATTAACAGCTGACTGTAAAATTTTGAGAAAGCTGCGTTTCTTAGTTTGCGTTTTATAGGCATTGAAAGCAGACGATCTCGTGAATTTTAACGAAAATGGAAAAAAGTGAATTTCGTGTGCTAATTAAGCATTATTTTTTGCGTAAAAAATCCATCACCGAAACCAAGGAAAGACTTGATAAATATTATGGGGACTCTGCACCATCAATTTCAATGGTTAAGAAATGGTTTACTGAGTTCCGTTGTGGTCGTACCAGTACAAGTGATGCCGAACGTTCAGGTCGCCCAAAAGAGGTCGTCATGCCAGAAATCGTCGACAAAATCCATGGAATGATATTGGATGATCGGAGAATGAAAGTGCGTGAGGTAGCTGAGGCTGTAGGCATCTCAACTGAACGGGTACATCACATTTTACATGAATATTTGGACATGAAAAAGCTTTCCGCGCGATGGGTGCCGCGATTGCTCACACACGACCATAAGCGCAACCGTGTGACCATTTCAAAGGAGTGTTTGGCGATGTTCAACCGCAATCCAAACGAATTTTTGCGCCGTTTCGTTACCGTAGACGAAACATGGATCCACCACACCACACCAGAGACCAAAGAACAATCAAGACAGTGGGTTTCTCCGGGTGAACGTGCACCAAAGAAGGCCAAGGTGGGTCTGTCGGCCAACAAGGTCATGGCCACAGTTTTTTGGGATGCACAAGGTATCATTCACATCGATTACCTTGAAAAGGGTAAAACGATCACCGGCGAATATTATTCAGAGCTTTTGGACAGATTCGATATTGATTTGAAGCAGAAACGACCGCATTTGGCGAAAAAAAAGTGCTGTTCCATCAGGACAATGCACGGGTGCACACGTGTGTAGTCAGCATGGCAAAATTTCATAAATTGGGCTACGAACTGCTACCCCATCCAGCATATTCTCCAGATTTAGCCCCCTGTGACTATTTTTTGTTTCCAAACATGAAGAAATGGCTCGGCGGTAAGAGATTCGGGTCAAATGAAGAGGTCATCACAGAAACAAACGACTATTTTGAGGGCCTTGAGAAAACCTATTATTTGGAAGGAATAAAAAAATTGGAAAAACGCTGGACTAAATGTATAGAGCTAAAAGGAGATTATGTTGAGAAATAAAACGCTTCTTTGACGAAAAAAATATATTTTATTCAAAAAGTCACGGACTTATCAAACGACCCTCGTAACACCGACCTGTCTATAGCCGCAGTCCGATTACTGCTGTCCGCCTGCCATGTCACGTGTTCACCCAACACACACACACTCACACATATGCATATGTATGTATGTATATATGCTATATGGGGCTGGCAACGCACCTGCCCAGCTTACATAATCCCACCCGGTAGCCGCCTGGCCACAGAACTCTGCGAGTGCAATACACAATCAGCGCTTAAACTTTACGCTCGCCCTGTAAAACTTTACGCGTCCATTCGGAGCGGACATGGGAGGAAGTCGTGGAGGAAACTGTAGCAGGGCAAGGAGTAGGAAGAAGGGGCGCAGAGGCAAGAGGGAGGGAGAGAGAGGGAGGGATATAGAGAGATGGCAAATGACCTGCAGCGTTGATGGCGCAATAGCTGATGGGTTTGTCATTGGGGAGCTTGAGCTAGAGGCGAGCAGAAGGGTGACCGAAGTAGGGAGTGTAGGGAGAGGCAGAGGGGAGGGGAGGTGAGGGGGCATGTGAGGTATAAGTCGAATCGGAGCAAGGGCGAGCGCGAGCGAGCATTGAACGTGCGTGGAGCGTGGAGCGCTGTAGGTGCTACATCAATTTCAGATGGCTAGAATAACAGGCGGGTGGCCAAAGGGAGGAGACGCCAATAGGGCAGCATCCCAGCGAGGGACCTAGCTACACACACTCCCGCATACACACACACACACACACATACTGTGGCATACACTTCTAGATGGGGCTACGATTACACAACGTCCGTATAGCTGGGAGCTGTGCACAGACGTCGCCGTCAAAGTTTCGTTTTACGCTTTTGCAACCCTCCGCTGAGCAGGAGCAGCAGCAGCAGGGAGCAGCTGGAGGAGGAGCAATGGAGCGGAGCGGCAACAGGACTTTCATTTCAAGGATTTCCGACCCACGTCAGACGTCCGACGTCCGAGGACTCGTTAAGGTAACGCAAAGCAAAGCTATAGAAAACCTACGAGTGTTTCGTGCCTGCAGGTTAGATGCCCCCGTCAAGGAACCTCCTCCCCCGGTAAGATGTGCAAGGCGAGAACGCTACGAATAGTGGCAGGCATTGGAACAGCGCTCGGGGCAAGGTGCACTGTATCGAAGGTAGAAGCAACATCAATGCGAAAAGGTAACGGCAACGACGACAGCGACAATGCCAACGTCTCGACGTCCCAGGCTGCGGCTCGGGTTACGTAGCTGAAGTTGAAGCCCCAGCACATCCAGCGAGAGAGTTCCATAAGCAGAGCAGCAAGGGGACTACGAGAGGCATACGTGGCAGGGGTAAAAGCCTGGAAAGTGTATGTACCTGTATATATACAAATAAGTTCTGTCTCTCTCTCCCTCTCACTCTCAGTCTCAGTCTCTGTGTGCCTTGACAGCTGTCGAGGATTATGCGGGCAGCCCTGGCAACAACAAGGGGTTGCTATGCCTGTTCGACACTAATGATCAGTTGAAATCTGATATATATATATTGGAAATTTAAGAAGTTGAAGGTTAAGGGACAGCAGGATGTAGGAAGATTGTCTCTGGAGTATATAAGATATTACATATAAGATTATGTATATAAAGTCACGATACAATAAGGGAAATATAAATTATGTATAAAGTAGAGTAAATATTCAGATAATAACTTAAGTAATATCTTTAATTTAAGCTAGTTTTTAGATAACTTTTACTTATGCAATATATATATTATATTTATTCTTGTACATTCTCTATATTTATGCAATTTCAGCAAGTTTCAATATAATCTTTGAGTTATAACAACAACATTTTCAATACAGGAATATATATAATTGCATTTCTACTTTTTTAATCCACAAAGAAGCTTCAATATAATCTCAACACCATTCTATACAAATCTATACCATATCCGTTTCAAATTTCCTACGTACCTAAGACTATATCATAGTTAAATCTCAAATAGAGACCCACCCAATGACATAATAAACCAAATGCAGATTAATCACTCAAAAACTGAACTTGTTTTTCGCATGTCCAACATTCCTTCTACAGTTTCAGTTTCAGTTCCAGTTCTTATCTGATTTACTCTTTCAATAGAGCTCAATATATGCACAAGTATTGTCTGGCTATATTTAGAGCACAGTGTGTGTATCTGTATCTGTACATACATATGTATATATCAAATCGATTCTTTGAAAGGCCGCCCATCCATAAACATAAATCCATCTCTCGTGACGCTCAACTCAGTCTCAGTCTCAGCCTCAGTCGCAGTCACAGTCGCTGGCAGAGCAGCAGCGACGACCCCAATGCCCCTGTATAAGTCGTATATATCATCAGCTACAGCATGCCATAATCGATGCCATTGTATACCAAATAAGTACGAGAGCTATCGCATAGAGCCAAAAACAGTAAACCCGAACCCACAGCCGAGCCCCGAGACGAATAGAATGGAATGGAATGGAATACCCCTTCCCCGGGTCAGCACGATGAGGTTATCGTGCTAGACTAGACGCATGCTGGCATAGATATAGCTGCCGATACAGCACGGAATGTGCGAGGGAGAAGGGTAGTGCGAGAGAGAGAGAGAGAGGTTGGTGAGTGGCGGTTCGATGTTGAAACGAGTCTGTGGGTCCCTAAGACCTGAAGCTGTATCTCTGTATCTGTATCTGTATCTGTATCGGAGACTGTGGGACCGAGACCGAGACGGAGACGGAGACTGAAACGGAGTCTTCGCCTTCGACAGCTGGCACTATTCAAGTATTTGGGTTGTCGGCCCGGCATAAGCCTCTTGGGTTTCGAGAAAATGCTCCGTTTGCGCTAAGGTTCTGCTGCAGCTTCTGCAGCCTCTGCTGACTGCAATCACCATCGTTGTTCGTTCGTTCGGTCGTTGTTGTTGCTGGTTGTGCACACGACTTGGCAGCGCTTCAATTCCGACATCGCAGACGATGATGATGGCACTTGAGCATCAACAGAGCTTCACCAGCATCAGCATCAGCAACGGCAATGGCAACGGCAGCTCTCGACGGGCTTAGACTCTCTAGGGGCATGCGGCGCGACACTGCACTCTCCTCCTGACAAAGTCGATGATGATGATGATGATGATGATGATGACGATGAGCATGTTTAGCCTCAGCTCTGGCTCTGGCTCTGGCTGTGGCTCTGTGCTTCAGCTTTCAGTCATGCGCCTCGGTTGCCGAGCAACCCGCACATTCGTATGCCATCGTCGTTGGTTTCGTTCGTTGGGTTCGTTCGCTTGCGATAGATGCTAATCTATCTTTATTGTACAAAAGATGTCGAGTGGATGTGCATGCGAATTGGGACTGCGATTGGAACTGGGAACTGTGTGTTCAACTCAAGGTGGGGTGAGGTATCATCATCATCAATGAAGCTGGGCAGGTTGGACGCCTGTTCTGAGTCTTTTCGGGGGCCTGGCTATAAATATAAATGGTCTTTGGGTCGTGTCGTCTCATGTGTGTGTGGATTGAGTTTCTCGCCTTGGGTTCGATTCGATTCCATGTGTGTTGTGGGTAGTATACAAATATCTATATACATCTATCTTATGTTATATATACACACACACACACACACACACAGACAAAGTTGTAATAGCCTTTTTGCATTGATTTTCCCTGCGCTGTTCGCAGGTACAGTTAAGTTTGAGTTAAATTAGTTGGAAACTTTCCACTGTTTTCTTTAGTTTTCCACTCTGGCTTAGCTTGATAATACTCTCGCCTAATCGGAGCTTGCTGTGACCTCATCAACCTCTGGTTTTCTGATATTGAGCTGAGAGATCGCTGGGAAGTGCATAGAGAAGTCGCATAGGAAGTTCGAGCTGCTTTATAATCTCTCGATCGGACTTTTAAAGTGATCTTGCTTCGTTTATATGGAATTCTTTGCCACAAATCGCTGATTCCATTTGCCAGTTCCAATTCCAATTCCAGTTCCAGTTCCAGTTTTCCAGCCTGAGCATGCTCAAAACGAGAGGCCGCAAATCGAATGCGAGAGATATAAAGCCCAGATATGGAAATGGCAATAAACTCGTAGCCGGGCTACGTTGGGGACGAGGGAATTGGGATTACTAACTAGCGTCGGTGTCGACGGCGCTGCTGACGCTGGCAGAGCGAAGCCAACCAGGGCACCGGCATCGATGTTCGAGGAGAATAAGGTGAAGGGGAAGGGGGCGCGAGGCAAAGAAAATTACGAGGAAAAATTCAGGTCCCTATGGTGCTTTTGGGTGCGACAGTCAGCGCATAGAATAGATACGAGCAACACACGCACACACACACACAGATAGTATAATATACTATATACGTATATATATATACAGACACTCACACACACACACAGATACACGTACTGAAATTGAGCTGCAGGCATCACATATAGATTATAGCGAGCACAATGCGAGAGCAAGATGCAGAGATACGAGATACGAGACTCGAGATACCTTCAGCTTCCCATTAAGACCGGAGCAGTAAGGCTGAGTAAGAGGAGGGCCAAGGGGCGTGGGGGGAGGGAGGGCCAAGTCCCGGACATAATCAAAAAAGGTAATGGAAAAATACTATCGCTGGGTCGGCGAGGACATTCAGAAGTTTCACTAGAGATGCCAAACAGGATGTTAAGGCCACGAGGGAGCGGGGGGAGCAGAGGGGGGAAGAGGGAGACCGGCAACAGGGTTGCGGTCTGTAGGGTTTCAGTGCGCGTCAGTTCGATATAATACATGAGCATAATAAATTCTATGGCTAAATCCCCGCTCTGTAGAAAAAGGTCATAATAGATGAGCTTTTGTCAGGCACTCGCTGTGTGGGTGCGAGCGAGTGAGCGAATAATTGTGTGTGTGTGTGAGAGCATAACGATGTGTCGCTGTGAATGTATATGTGTGTGTGTGTGTGTGCGCGTTTCATCCTGGTCGTAATCATTCGGTTTTCGTGTAAAACGCAAAAGGAAAGGTCATTTTCTTCGCTCGTTTGCTTCGTCCGTTTTCGAAAGGTTGCCAAAGGGCTTACAGTCCTCCTCCTCCACCTCCTCCTTCTCCTTGGTCCACTTCGCATCCCCCTCTCCCCCGCTCTGTGCAGCTCCCTTTCCTTGGCATTTGAAAACTTTTGCTGGTCAGTCGATAGCTGCACAAAATATAATGTATATTAATGTCGAGTCATCGTCGTCAACTCTGGAGAAAACTTGAGGCGTAACTCGCTCCCAGTTGGCACCTTGCAACCCCCCTCCCTCCTCCCTCAACCCCAATGGATGCTGCTCTGTATGCGGTTTAGCTGCCATATACTATATATACACGCATCTCTCGTAGGTGTACATACATGATATGTGTTGTATATAGAATTAAATTCGTATTTTTCAACCACCAATTCAATTCACTTGAATTCAGTTCAGTTCAGTTCAGCTCAATTCAACTCAATCCCATTGAATCCCATCCAATCCAATGCAATCCAATCGAATCGAATAGAACCCAACCCAACTCAAACCCAAACCTAGACCCGAAACGAAACGAAACGAACGAACCCGAGAGCCGAAGATGACTTGGGCCCCCAAGCCCCCACGAGCAAACTCAGGCGTTATCCATTTCTTTGCCTCGACTCCGACTCTGAGACCTTCGTATTAAAACTAATCCATCAAATTGCTTTGGGCGACCCACAACTACAACGATAATGGGTTTAACTACAACACGTTTATAGTGTTGCATGTTGTTGTTGTTGCTGCTGCTGCTAGCGTCGCTGTCGCTATTCGGGCAAACGAACCCAACAAAGTCGACGTATCCGAACGTAGCCGAGCAGAGGCAGAGCAATACGTCAAGTTACAGATATACAGATATATATATATGTAGTATATGTACACACGTCGCTGTGGTATCAACTTCTCAGCATCTCTTAGAGATAGCTCGATGTATGCACGAGTTTGTACTTAAGTGTGCACACACACACACACACACACACCCAGAGGAGAATGAGTGTGGAAAGATGTTGGCGTAGAACGGATTTTTCTGTATATAGATTGAAACTCTGCTCTGGCATTTCGCTAACGGATATGTATGAAATATACATATAATAATGACCTGGGAACCGAACAGACGCTACAGATACAAATGTATCTCACGCATGAAGAGCATGCGGAAACTTGTTTCCTCGCACAAGATGATGATTCCATATATATATATACATGATTATGTACATATCTTTATATCAATTTGGTATTATATATCTCACTGTGACGTGCTAATTGTTAGAGATCTGTTGAGCTAGCCGAGTCCAAACGATCGATTTCAATGGAGTTTTGTGTGATTTATCTTGTGTAGTTTTCCATTTCTTGATAGCACTGCGTATAGCTGAGTTAACTGAGGTCAGTAAGTGCTAGGGATGATTTATGCAGATGAAAAATGCACCAGGTATACCAGAGGAATCTTGTGTAAGTTTCCTTTTCTTGATATGTCATCATAGAGCTGAGTTAAATGAGGTTTGTGTGTGCTAGGGATGAATTTTGAATAGAAAAACCTCAGGGAATTCAGACAGGGATTTCTTGTGCATAAGTTAGAAGTCCCGGGAAATCAGAACAACCCCAAGAATACTCTATGTGCAATTCGGGTATATAAAACACTTTAACGATATAAAACAGACATTAAAAATCGAAGTATATATCAAGGTATATATATATTGTATATACACAGACGGATCTAAGCACTCGCACACACACACACACACACACTTAGACAACTTGAGCATTAGCTTGTCTGGCGGGTGTTACGTCTGCAAGCATCGTAGTATATGTATGCCTCTATGAAATCCCAGCAGAGCACGCCATATAAACGAGAGACGACCAACCTTCCTATCCCCCCCCTCCCCCGCCCCCACGCAGCACTCGAAAGAAAAACAAGCGCATAATGCTTTGAGGGCGCAGAGGCAGGCAGTGGGCAGTGAAGGGCCCCAACACACGGCTGTAGTAGTAGTAGCTAAAAGCACCCCAAACATCGGATGAACTTCGGGTTTGCCATTGACTGACGAACTGAAGGAACGCACGAACTGTTCGACTGACTGACAGTCAGGTTCGTGGTGCCGTCGCTGCCTCGCTGCCTCAGTCGCTGCCTCGCTGCCACTGAGTATTTACTTTGCACGTCTAACGTCGACGTCGACTGCGCTGCCAGCGTCAAGAGGTATTCTGCCCGTCCTTGCCGTATGCCGTATGCCGCATGCCGCACGCCTTGCCGCCGCCTGTCCCTGCCCCTGCCACATGCCTTAGCTTGGCTTGGCTTGGCTGTCTCTTGCTTGCTCGGTTGGTTTTTGGTTTGGTTTGGCTTGGCTTGTTTGGGATTAAATATTTCCTATAGATGGGAAAAACGAGTCGGTCGGGTCGGACGGTCGGTCGAGTCGGTCGAGTCGGTCGCGCTGTAGCTGTAGCTGTAGCTCTGCTCAGTTGTTGGGCGATGTGTTGTCGCTAGTTTCGTATATTTCACTTTGTGCTGAACGTTCGTCTGAAGCGGTTCTCACAGCTCGCGCGCGACCTCGTCACAGAATCCCGTCGATGATTCTCTTTCTGTTTCTGCTTCTTCCTCGAGTCGAGTTGTTGTATCTGTGTCTCTGATAGTGTCACAGTGTGCGTGTGTATGCGTGTGTCTGGCCAGGAACTGTTTGTGTTTTGAATTGATTCCCATTTGATTTCGCGCGACATTTGATTGGATATTTGTATAGCTCGACCCGGTAGACACAAGTCGAGCATAGCCAAGCATCGTGCAGCGTATCCCAGTGCCAATGTGAGTAAACCACGGCGTATGTGTGATCTGTGTGTGTGTGTGTGTGTGTGTGTGTGTGTGTGTGTGTGTGTGTGTGTGCCTTGTCCCGCGATGTAAACAAAACGGGGTCTTGAGATTCTGCCGGGCTGGCGCTCTTTCTCTCTGTTTGTGTTTGCAATTAAAAAAGCGGCACGTCGCGGCGCCGGCCGAGGCCGTGGCAGAGGCACAGGCAGCGCAGCCAGCAACAGCGCCAGCAGCATTATTTGCATGCCACACGCGGTGGCAGCAGCCAGCAGCAAGTGTTTGTTTGTCTGACCGTTATTTAAAAATGTTTGCCGCGTTTCGCTTTTGCTGCTGCTGGCGCTGCTGCTGCTGCTGCTGCCGTTTGCATCTTTTATAGACTGCGCGACGACGTCGGCAGCGAAGTCGGCTGCGTTTTTGTTTTGGTTTTCGCGGCGTCGATTGTTTTGGTTTTGTTTTTCGCGCGACTTTTTCTGTTTTACTGTGTTAGCGTGCTTCGTTTACCTCTCTCTCTCTCTGGCTCTCCCTCTCTGTCTCTGCCTGCCTTGCTGTCTGATAACGGTACATTGACACGGCCTCTGACACTTCCTGCTTGCTGTCAGCTGTTGGGCTGTTAGACAGGTCCTTTCAAGGACGTTCGCATTGCGGAACACTTAAGGGGTGTACTATATAAAGTCATTATACATAATATTATACTTGAAATGCTTCGTTTGAATGGATAGCGATTACTTTATATAGTATGAATATATGTGTAATAATAATAAATATATAATACATATAATAATGTAAAAATGTATAATAAAAGCTGCTAGATAAAGTATTAATCTAAACATTTATAGATGCCTATATGTATGCACCTTTCTATATATACTAAAGTATATACATATATATATGGTACATATTATATTTTATATATTACTATGTTATATATACTGTATACATATATCAGATTAAAACACTTCACCTTGTCTAAATTCTGAGTATTTCAAGCTGAAAGAAATTCATGTTCATTTCTCGAAAATTCTATCAAAAGAAAGCAATAAGTTTCATTCGAATAAGAAGTTTTCATAGAAAAAACCCATGAAACACGCCCTCAGCAATCTCGTCTCTCTCCCTCCTTCCCTCCCTCTTTCTCTCTCTCTCTGTCTGCCTCCCTATCTAATCCCAAGTGAGTTTCCTTTATGCGCTAAGCTCAAAGTCAGATTGGGGACAGAAAAAAGCAGCAAATGTGCTGGAGCAGGAATATTACCTTCCTAAAAAGAACCTTTTTTAAAAGCAGCACTGGAAATACTTTTAAAAGGGGTGGCAGCTAGCAAAGTAGAGACTATTCTGATCAAGCAAGGATGTTGCCTACCTAAAATAATTATAGATAAAAGGGGTGGCAGCTAAACAAGAAAAGTATAGCTTGACTATAAAAAAAAACCCATTACTATATCTGCTGAATCATTATCTTGCCTAGCAACATATCGAACTGCCCTCGTAGTACGTATACCCCTTAGCAATTTACGCGTTTACTTATCTCAACAATTTCAAAAAGGTCAAACCCAAAAAGAAGTACCTTGAACTCGAATCCAGCTGAACATCTACCTAAGCATGACGAAAAATCAATCTCGAAATTACCCGACAACAAAGAACCCACGAACGAAACGAGGTGAGCAAAAGAAGCTGAGACAAGAAGAAGAAGAAAGAGGAGGGAAGGGGCAACTGTTCGAATAGTTCAGAGTAAACTGGAACTGATACCGAAAACTGGAACTGAAGCTGAAATCGACATGTTAATGCTGGGAATACTCGAAAATAACACAGAATAAAACATAATAAAATAAAGCAGAAATTCAAGACATAGCACGAACAATGGGAAACATAGGCCCACGACGAGGAAGACGAGGAAGACAAGGAGAGATACCCAGATGGAGAGATATACTTACTCTCGGTAGAGCGAGATACAAAAGATACGGGGCGCACACGGCACACAATGGAGGGACCCTCTCTCAAACCCAACAATTCAACCAACCTGATGATAATGATGACGATGCACGAAAATTTCACCAAGTCCCAAATCCCCCAAAGCAGCGCCGACTGAGGCAGCGGAATCAGATGTAGAAGAAGAAGATGTAGAAGAAGAAGAAGCAGCAAATAGCAGGAAGAAGAGGAAGAAGAAGACCGCACATAGTAGGCAACCATTATTTAGGGTGAGCAAGTGAGTAGGAGCAGGATGAGGAGGACTTAGGGCGCGGAAACAGGGACAAAGACAACGAGAGAGACAAGGAGAGGGAGAGAGGGAGGACAAGTCGACTCAACTCGAGGCGATTAAGATAAAGTGCCAATCGATATAAGGGAAAGAAAGGCAGGCGAGTTGAGTGAGGCAAAACGATGAAGATGAAGCAGAAGCTGAACATGAAGCTGAAGCAGAGCAAGCTGTAGCTGAACTGAACTGAATCGAGCTGAGCTGAGGCTGAGCTGAAGATGTATTCGCATAGCACAGCACAGCACAGCCTCCACTCGAGAGTGCCCACCCGACCCGACCCGACTCCGAGTCTGTATATAGCTCAGGCTGAACGACATAAAAGGAAATATAAAACCATTTATAAAGCAAGTCAGTCAGGGGAGATTTTGAATTGGAATTGATGGTGTAGTTCGCAAGTTTGTCTGTCTCTCTGTCTTCCTAACTGCCTGTGCGTATCTCTATCTCTCTCTTTGTGTGTGTCTGTGTGTCTGTGTGTGTGCACACGAAGCATAGACGAAGCACAATCGTCGTCGTTGTCGTCGTCGTCGTTCGCTTTGTGTCAAGGTGCGCCGCGCGCGCGGGTTGCCTGCCTGCCTGCCTGCCTGGCTGCCTGCTTGCCTGGCTGACTGAGTATCTTGAAGATGCGAGAGAGTGGAAGGGTTTTTGGACTACGAAACTTTGCTTTTCTGCCAAGTAAGTTTCCGGCAACATACAAAAGTTTGCGACGCAGCTGCAGAGACAGTGAACCACCCCTAAGCTGACTGACTGAAAGATAAAACCCGATTCCGTAAAACCCAAACTAATGACCTGTTTGAGAGAGATAGAGAGTGGCAAGCAAGGGGAAGGGGAAGGGAAGGGAAAGGGGTTACTCTCTGTGGTTGCCCCTGCGAAACGGAAATTCACATCGAGGTCGAGGTTCTATCGACCGATTTCTCAAGTTAGAACGGACATTGCTTTGGGTATTAAGTCATCTTAATTAATCTCTCGCTCTGAGTCAGTCAGGTGGGTTGCTCGGCAGCATCCGACTCTGTTCAATGACTCAGCAGAGTATTATCATCAATCTGAGAGTGAGGGGGCAGAGATGTGGGCGGTAGGCGGTGTCCAAGTCGTTCACTTTAGCCAAGCGCTGCTGTTGTCTGTCTCTATCTCGTTATACTCGGTATATGCATCTGTATCTGTATCTGTGTGTAAGTTTCTTCGTCTCTCTGTCTGTGTGCAAGCTCTCCGATATGGGTATGGGCGCTTGGGTGCTCCCATAATGGAGCGTTCGACGACCGACTGGTTCTGGTTTTGGGGGCTGTTACTGGGGACTGGAAAACGTATCGATTTCTGAAGGCGTACGCATCGTTGGCTCACCAGCGTTTCGAATTTATCAACACACTGTGTGCGACTGCCTGTGTGTGTGTGTGTCTGTGAGTGTGTGAGTGCGAGATGCTCGTATGGCTCGCTCGTATCTGTAGCTTATAGCGGACATGCCGCTGTTGGTATTGCTCTTATATGTTCAAACTTTCTGAAGTACCTAGCATACGCACACACACACACACACACACACACATACACAGATGATGCCCGTCTATGTGTGCGTGCAGATGGTATTTTTCCAAAGACCGAGGTCAGCGCTATTATAAATACAGATGGTATACGTACGTATTATGTATATATATCAATAAACCCGTTCGATATAGTGCGTCATCTGTGGGGGCCCTACGTAATTTGAATATCACATTGATTACTCACAGATTTCACTTTAATTGGGATAATAATTTAACTGAATCATGTGGGATTCCACTGAAAATTGTCTTCGTGAGTTCCCCTCCAGCACATAATGGGCAGTTCTTGAATATATAATAAGTGTAATTTCCTCTTTTTTCTACTTTGAACAGGAATCTTTCTATTGGGTGGCAGCCCTGTGGGATGTAAGTAAAGGGAATGGTGTGGGGGATGGGTAAAGTTGCATAGTTTCTGATGTTGATTAAGCAGAAAAACTTTCATTGAACAAGCAAGTTTTTATTTTGAAAAGTTTGTAAGTTTTTGGGAAGAGATGTTTCGACTTACCCGACCAGGCTTAAAGTTTATTGCAATTTTTGCAATTTAAAGTGTTCAGCAAACAACACACACACACACTTGCATACATTATATGTTTACTGACAGCCGATAAGGAAAAGTCCAATAAATAAACATAGCTGAACTTTTTATTAGTGTTAAATGCACTCGATAACTTTAAAACACACTATAGATTACAATTAAAATGCAAATTTAATTGTTGTTTACAAAATGCGCCAAACAAGCAATGCAAACCTGTGGCGCTTGCATACAGCGTTGCCAGATCGCTAGCATAGCGCCACGGAGAAATTCAAAGCAAAGGGCAGCAAAGGAAACACAAGAAAGAAGACAAACCAAAAAAAAAACAGACGCCTAATTGTATTTTATCACATTTTGCAGTTTAAGGAATCATATTACTCAATTACATAATATTATTATACATTTGAATAACGAAAGTGCTTTTCGCATTTCTTTGCAGTTGGCCGCTTTATTTGTTTATGTTCTAATCGAGATTGGCGGGCATTTTGCAACGCCAAAGCGAAGCATTTAAAATTCGGGGCGTCAACAATATACCCGTTATGCCGACTATACGGCGCTGCTGCATCATCGGATGCCTGTCGAACTCGAGGCAACACCCGAGCATGCAGTTCTTTGCATTCCCCCGGCCGGACAATCCCTTCCACAAGCTGTGGAAGGAGGCGTGCCACGCCTCGTTGCGTCGCATCATACCGTTCAAGAAACCGGTCGTTTGTGCCCTTCACTTTGATCCCAGCGTGCTGGGGGGCCGTCGCCTGCAGTCGAACGCCTTGCCCACGCTGCGTCTGGAGGTCCCCTCGAATCTGGAGGCCGTCGAGCAGCAGGCCATGGTGGAGGAGATCGAGCGGAGTCGCAAGTGCGCCTACATCAATGCCGTCGTCTACGAGTGGCTGGTGCGGGCCAATATCAATCCGCAACTGCGCGGCAGCATCACCCACGGCATGATCAAGGATAAGGCAGAGAATGCACGCCAGGTGATTGGCAGCACATCCTTCATAGCCGACAATCGTTGGCTGAATCGTTTTCGCGAAACGCATCTGCAGGGATTCGCCCAGAAGTTGGCCACCAATCAACTAAAGCCGATGGGCACCTCGCTCTGGATACCGGATATTGTGCAGGATTTGCAGCATCTGTTCCCGCCAGCGAGTGCGGAGCGTGTGGCCAAGCTGGAGGAGATGCCGGAGCAGTATATGAACTACATGCAGCAGTATGGAGAGTACGAGGAGGACGATGACAGCATGGACATCAAGGATCAATCCTACCAGGAACAGCAGCAGCAGCAGCATTACGCACTGCAGCAACAACATCTGCAGCAGCAGCAACAACAACAGCAGCAGCAGCAACAGATGAGTCAAGCCTGGCCACCTTTTCCAGGTCATCCAGCGCATGCACACGGTCCTCATCCTCACGGCCATCCTCATCCGGGCTTCACCAGCTTCAACGATTACTACTTCGAGCGCCATCAGCAACAGCTGCAGCAACAAATGCAGCAACAACAACAGCAACTGCAAGCACAGTTCGCCCCGCCACATGTGGTGCCAGGTACGCCAGGAGCATCGCTAACACCACCGCAAGCTAGAGAACCATTCCAACCTCAGATGCCACCGAACACAGCGCAGCAGCAACGTGTCAGTCCCTTCAGGCCGGTGCAGCTGTCGAAGCGACCCAAGCTGGAGTCACCTGCGGACGATGAAGTGCAGGAAATCAATGCTTCAGTTACCATACGAGACTCTCCATTGCCGCTGGCCGAATCCACGCAGCAGGTGCGCAGTCCCAGTCCCAAGGAACAGAACAACAACAGCAACAGTGGACGAGATAGCGCCAGCAGCAAGGAGAATGCCCCCAAAACCATCGACTGCAACAGTGGCAAGTCCACGCCCGTGCTCTCCGTCAAGGGCGGCAGTAGCCCGCCCGCTAAAGCCACAACATCCGCACCAAGCTCACCAAAGAAGGTGGTCAACGGCAACGGTGGCGGTGGCAGTGGCAGCAGTTCTGGTAGCCAAACAAATGGACACACCTCACCGGAGCCGGATGGTGGTGGCAACGGCACCTTGGCCAGCGTGCTCAAGGAACTGGACAGCTATACACAGGCCCTTGAATACCTGAAGCCACTGGAGGACTTTGTGCTCTTCAAGGAGAATTTCCGTGCCATTGGATTGCTCTCGCAGCTGGAGCTGGTGCTGCGCAAGGGAGACAAGTCAACACTCATAGAGGGTTAAGCTGCTCAGTTGCAAAAATGACAAAACACAAAACACAAATGTGATGAACAGTGTACATATGAATTAGCCAATTACTGAACTAGTATTATTATAGTTTGTCTTTCCACAATTTTATTTAAGTCATCTTTTCCGGCAAACAGAATCTAAGGCCATTTTTGTTTAAAACTATGCGATATTCCATGAGATTATAATAAATAATTTATTTGAAAAGTAACATGATTTTCGTTGTGGTATTTCTTAAGAAATTGGTCTGGCAACGCCAATAGGCAATTGAGGCGCTTAACAACACTGTGAATGCGTTTCACAGTGAATGGCATTTTCTGACAGAAATGATAAACAAAACAGAAGTTGATAAATAAATAAGCAGATTTTTGCGCAATTCCCGTACAAAATAAATAGTAAAAATTAAATAAATAACAGATGTCTCTGCTCGAGCAGTACGAGCAGCAATATGCAGCGTTAATTGCTGAAATAACAGCACATATTGGACGCCTACAGCAGACTTCGAGTAAGTAAATGGGGGAGCAGCAAATTTTACAGTGCAATTTGATAACGCATCCCAACAACACCCACGCACAGCCGAACGGAATGAACTGTGCAATAAAATCGATGGCAGCCTGTCGGAGGCACAGGAGCTGCTGGAGCAAATGGGCCTGGAAGTGCGTGAATTGAATCCCACACAACGCAGCAGCTTCAATGGCAAGCTGCAGGTGGCACAGGCCGAACTGAAGCGCCTGCAGACGGAATACAAGCAATCCAAAGACAAGGCACGCACACTGGCAACCGCCTTCACCACCCTAGATCTTGGTAACAATGGAGACTATTACGAGGATGTGTCGATTAACAACGATCAAAGGCAACGACTCTTGGACAATTCGGAGCAGATCGAACGTACCGGCAATCGGCTAACCGAGGGCTATCGCGTAGCCCTGGAAACGGAGGCATTGGGCACGCAGGTGTTAAACGGTACGTGCAGCTGAGTAATTGAGCGATAAATTGCAAAATAAACTTAATTAAGTTTTCCTTCGCTGTAGATTTGCATCATCAGCGCGAGTCATTGCAGAGCGCACGCGCTCGTCTTCGGGAAACGAACGCCGAGCTAGGACGCGCCTCCCGCACCCTCAACACGATGATGCTGCGTGCTCTGCGCGAAAAGGTCGTCCTATATGGTGTGGGCGTTTGCTTTGTGGTTGCCGTCGGCGTCAGCCTTTATCTAACATTTGCCCCAAGCTCCTCGGCGGCCACGTCATAGTCACAGGCAGCAGGATCAGAAAGACGATTATATAAGTTGTAATACATTCCATGTTTCAAGAATTGTTTATTATTTATTGTTAGCTTTAGTTCAATTACGAGTTATGCATGTTGAAGTATTTTCAAAAAGTTCTTAATGTTTAACTACGATTCTTATCCTCCCATACGGACTTGTGGCTCCGGCCGTGAGTAAATTAAATTTGTTCGTTGGCTCTGCATAAATAAATAAATAACTATTTAGATGTATAATATATAAATATACTCCACTGTATGATGTATTGATTATTAAGAAATTGGACGTTTTCGTTTTAAATTCGAAATGAATATTATTTACAAATAATAAAAAATTAACCAAATTACAAATTGTTTGTTTTGTTTGTATCGTTAATAAATAAAGCCACAAAGTTGTTCGTCGTCAAAAATGAAAATGCATTTCTGCCTTGCATTGAGTTGGGCATTATTTGGTACCAATTTGTTTTTAGCCAAACTCAATGTTCCCCAACTGCTAGCAACTACACGAGGTGCCCTCCTCATTGGGCACAGCCTCGTCGGATTTGTCCACCTGAAAGCTCTGCCGCTCCAGCGCCTGTAGTTCCATTTTGGAGCGATTGGCCTGCACCAGTTGGCGGGAGATATCCTGGAACATTTCCTCTATACCCTCGCCCGTGCGGCAGGAGGTCTTGTAGGTGGCGCTGATCAGCGAATGGCACTGCTCACAGAACGAGTCTATTTCCTCATCAGTCACTTCCGGTTCACGGCCCTCAAGATCGCACTTGTTGCCACAAATGAAGATCTTGGCATTCTCCGCATAGGTGACAATGTCCAGCAAGTGTTGCGACAGCGAGTGAAACGACGCTGCGTTGTCCAGGGCAAATACCAGAATTGCACCCTCGGCGAACTTGTAGTACGACGAAGTCACAGACGCCACACGTTCCATGCCGCCAGTGTCCCATAGCTGGAGCTGCAGCAGAACACAATGCATTAATCAACAATATCAAGTACAATTAATTATAAACTGCAATTACTTTGATTTGCTTCTCGCCCACATTGTACTCGCGGTCAATGTGATCCAATCCCAGCGTGGACTTGCGGTCTGTTTCGGTTATAAATGTGTCGTTGGTGAAGCGTCGGAACAGCGAACTCTTGCCGACGCCATAGTCTCCGCAGAGGATAACCTTTTGTTTAGGTATGCGAACCGTTGCCATAGCGCTCTGGCACAGCTTTGATTTCTTAAGTAATGTAATTTAATTAACTCCCACCAGCACACACACCTGCCCAGACACAAAGGTTGCAAGAATATATAACAACACACAGAACGTAAACAGCTGTTAGCGCCACAGTGGCAACTCTGTGCAGTCGCTATCGATAAATTGATTACGCAGGCACTCTCGAGTTATCGCTTTTAAAGCGCACTTATCACAACAACGAAAAGGCGAACAGATAAGCTATTCCGTTAAAATGGAGATCGCCACTGAGTCCGTAGCCAAATCAACTTTTGGCGTACACGGGAAATGAACGCTGCAATTCGTCCGTTGATAGTTTTATTAGCCTGCTTTGCAGCTTTGGCACATGGTAAATAGAAATCGGAAGTGTTTGTTAAGTTTATTAATTAACTGTTACGTAGGCAAGGCGGGCTATGGACCTGGTGAGCAAGACTGGGGCTACGTCGATGTACGTCCAGGTGCGCACATGTTCTATTGGCTTTACTACACCACAGCTAATGTGAGCAATTATGTGGAGCGTCCTTTGGTAATTTGGCTGCAGGGAGGCCCAGGAGCTTCATCTACTGGCTATGGCAACTTCGAGGAGCTGGGACCAGTAGATCTGTATGGCGATTACCGTAACTGGACTTGGGTGAAGGACATGAATGTGCTCTTCATTGACAATCCCGTGGGCACTGGCTACAGCTATGTGGATAACACGGCATATCTGACGGCTACCAACAAGGAAATCGCCTTGGACCTTGTCGAACTGATGAAGGGATTCTATGCCAATCATCCGGAATTCGAAACAGTTCCTCTGCACATTTTCTGTGAAAGCTATGGCGGCAAAATGGCACCAGAGTTCGCCCTGGAGCTTTGGTATGCCAAGGAACGTGGGGAAATTAAGAGCAACTTAACATCTGTTGCTCTGGGTGATCCCTGGACATCGCCCATTGACTCGGTTCTGGCATGGGGACCGTTCCTGCTGCAACTGGGCATTGTCGATCAAGACGGGTACGAAGCCATAACAAAGGCAGCCAATTTCACAGCCGAATTGGTGGCCCAGGAACGCTGGATACAGTCCACAGCGCAGTGGGGAAACACCCAGTGGGAAGTGATGAAGGCCTCCAAGGGCGTGGATTTCTACAATATATTGAAGCTAACGCGAGGTGACAGATATTCAAGGCGCCAGAGCCTGACACCACAGGGTAAGTGCCCTATCGCATCCTGTTTCCTTGTTTTCTCTTTCAATCTCTGTAATTTTAGAGAGAATGTACCGCACCATGGTGTTGGCAGACTTTGACGAAGATCACGATCAAATAGCTGAGGATCTGATGCGTGGACCTGTGGCCGAAACTTTGGGCATCCCATCCAATGTCAAGTGGAATTCACAAAGCAGCGAAGTCTTCGATATTCACCGCACGGACTTCATGAAGCCCGTCATACACATTGGTGAGCATAGAACTGGATTAGCTGCCAAGTAATTTAGCTATAAACCAATTCCTACAGTTGACGAGCTCTTGGACAACACGCCACTGAAGGTTGTCGTCTTTTCTGGTGGCTTAGATCTTATCTGCGCCACTCCTGGCACCGTCAACTGGATCGACAAGCTGAACTGGACCAAGCGGGAGGAGTACCTGAGCGCACCACGTACTGGCATCACTGTGGATCGCGTACTGGAGGGTTACCAGAAGACAGGTGGCAACTTTACCATGTACTGGATCAACCGATCGGGTCACATGGCACCGGCAGACAACCCGGCAGCCATGAGCCACGTCTTACGCGCCTTGACTAACTTTGGTTGACATCTTCGTCATTAACTTAATAAAAAAGAGCAATGAAAGTAAATTAAGTAATTGGGATTGATTGGTAAACCCTTAAGAGCCACAAATAGATTGGCAACACTTGGCAGAAGACTCTAGCGATAAGAGCACGCAATCTCGAATGTCAATTATAACATAGCCAACGTCTATGGCTCCTTAGCAATTTATGGCGATGATAAAGGCTGCT
Source organism: Zaprionus camerounensis (assembly GCA_018904165.1). Classification (NCBI taxonomy): domain Eukaryota; kingdom Metazoa; phylum Arthropoda; class Insecta; order Diptera; family Drosophilidae; genus Zaprionus; species Zaprionus camerounensis. Next base: position 10,578,438 of record JAEIFS010000742.1, read on the forward strand.
TGCATTGGTAGCGCCTGCCGCAGAAGTCGCAGCTTAAGGCGTCACACGTGGAGCCCATTGAGCTCATAAATTCCCTTTTAGACATAGTCATAGCTTCTGCCGCTTTGCCCCAGCACCCTTCGGCTATTTCGCCGAATAGATTAGAAATTCTGAGCATGACAAACTGTTTTCTTGTTCTGTCGCAAATCGAGTAACGATCAGACGCTTGCCAAGCTCGCAGGTGAACGGTTCAACAAGGTTCCAAGTGGTGCAAAATGCGTTGTATTCTAATTGGCTTTCTGGCACTGCTGGCGCTCTCCGGCTTTGCCAGTGTGAACGGTGAGTACTGACCCAATTCGCAAAGACTTCCAGCTGAGAGAGAGAAGACTACTTGATATGCTGATCAGGTGCTAATCAGCAGACAATAAACCGCAGCTATTTCCAAGAACTTCCAAGTTACATGAGGGAACATGGAGTAGTTAAAAGTTCGTTGAGCTAGTTGCTTATCTTATCGATCAATAGAGGCGATACTTGAACAGATTTACAAATCTCAAGATTACTGCAAATCATTTAAGTGTGTTTCTTAATCTATCGCCCACAGCACGCAAGGGTTATGGCTCCGGTGAGCAGGATTGGGGTCATGTGGATGTGCGCGAGGGTGCGCACATGTTCTATTGGCTCTACTACACCACGGCCAATGTATCCAGCTATGTGGATCGTCCCTTGGCCATTTGGCTGCAAGGCGGACCAGGTGCCTCTTCCACCGGCTATGGCAACTTTGAGGAACTGGGACCTGTCACCCTGGAGGGTGGCTATCGTGAATGGACTTGGGTGAAGGACATGAATGTGATGTTCATCGACAATCCCGTGGGCAGTGGCTTCAGCTATGTGGATGGCTCGTCGTACTACACCACGGACAACAAACAAATCGCATTGGATCTTGTTGAATTCATGAAGGGATTCTATGCGCTTCATCCGGAATTCAAGACAGTTCCCCTGCACATCTTCTGCGAGAGTTATGGCGGCAAAATGGCGCCAGAATTCGCGTTGGAACTGTACTATGCCATAGAGCGTAAGGAGATTGAGAGCAATTTGGTTTCGGTGGGTTTGGGTGATCCCTGGACCTCGCCCATTGACTCTGTGCTTGCATGGGCTCCATTCCTGCTGCAGGTGGGCATTGTCGATCAGGATGGTCACGATAGGATCGAGTCGGCGGCACTGCGAACCAAACGTTATGTCGATAATGGACAATGGTCGACGGCCACGATACAATGGAGCTTGACGCAGTCTGTGGTGCTGTCCGAATCGAAGGGTGTGGACTTCTACAATGTGGAGAAGCCAACGCGTGGCGACAGATACCTAAGGACGCTGGCTGACATGAACCCGGAAGAGCGCATGTTCCGCACCTTGGTACATTATGATGTCGACGAGGACCGCGATCAGTTGCTCTCGGATCTGATGCTGGGCCCAGTGACAGAGGCGCTCAACATTAGCGTTGTGTGGGGCGCACAGAGTGACACCACCTTTACCAAGCTCAGGGGAGACTTCATGAAACCAGCTGTGCACATTGGTGAGTAGCGAGAGTAGGAATCAAAATTGTTACAATCCTAACTAACAATTTTATCTTGATTTAGTTGAGGAACTGCTAAACAATACCACGGTCAGGGTGGGCGTCTTCTCGGGAGGCCTCGACCTTATTTGTGCCACACCCGGTGCTGTCAACTGGATCGCTGACATGGAGTGGAACGATAAGAAGGCTTACTTGGCCACACCCCGTGTGGCTATCAATGTGGATCGCGTGCTCGAGGGTTACGAGAAGACAGCCGGCAATTTCAGCATGTACTGGGTCAATCGGGCAGGTCATATGGTGCCCGCCGACAATCCACAGGCCATGTCGCACATTCTGCGCGAGTTCACCAACTTCGGTTAGGGATGTTATCGAAATAAACAAAAGTAATCGAGAGCAAAGTGCTAAATTTAATCATCTACTTTGTGATCTCTCTTTGCAAAAATGGCGATCCAATGCAATCTCAAATTTGTCTCTGAGTCATTTGAATCTCAATTTGGTTCAACTAACTGTAAAGTTCTCGCATGCGCAGTAGATAGAGAGTGAGAGTGAGAGAGAGCGCAACGAAACCAAATGTTTTACAACCCTCTCTCCGTGTAACGGCCAGAGGTGCGAGTGTGTGTGTGTGTTTGCCTGTGTTTTCATTATCTGCGTTGTCGCAGTCACTGACACACACACACATACACATTCACACACTGCACACACACATGCTAAAGTTGCGCGCTGCTTTGGCTTATCACAAGCTCTCCGCCGGCGCAGAAAAGTGCTCTCAGTGCGCATTCGCGCTCACACGGCACAGCCACAGCTCGCACTGAATGAAAACAGAATGAAAACAGCAGTCGCTGGCAGCGGGTGGGCAGCTATTTTTATATTCTAGTCGAGGAAAAACTCACGTACACGTCTGTGTGTGCGCTATAATAATTCACAATAAGCACAAGACGGTACAATAACAGTGATACACCGTGAACTGCAGTGCGAAAAAGTGTCAGAAAAGCGAAAAACAAAGGAAAGAAGTACAAAAAGAAAATACCAATAAGAACAAAACGGGCGACGTTTAGCTGCTGTCAACGCGCAAAATCGTAGCCATCGGACGCACACTAACGCACACCTACACGGAGGCCGTGTACGTTTGTGTGTAACGGTGTCGCGTGTATGAGAGAAAGAGAGTGAGAGTGGAGAGAGCACAGGGCACAGGGTGAGTGAACGCAGAACAGACAAATAACAAAAACAACGGCTAATAATTGTTGTGTGCATGTGTGTGTTTGTTTTACTTTTGTAAATTTTTAGTTCAAATTTAAATATAAACTCGAGTAAGAAAACCCCCAAGCAGAAGGAGCAATGCGTGTGCGCGACAAACGGAAGCAGCAAAAAGAGCAAAAGGCTCAAAAACAAACTGATAAACAAAAGGTAAACAAACAGATGAATTTGCCTATATTAGGGTTGCCAGATCTACTGATATATCAGTTAATCTACTGATTGAGCCTGTTCACTGATTTCACAAAAGACCCATCTGGCAACCCTAGTCTAACAGCTTCCCAATAATATTCACCTTGTTTATCATTAATAGTTGGATGACTCTGAGACGAAGCCAGCGACAGTTGCAGCAGCAGCAGCAACGAAAACAACAACAACAGTTGCTGCCGCTACTGCAACTGCAAAAACAACAACAACAACAACAGCTCCGCCACAGCAACCACCCACATTGCCAGCAACAGAGAAGGTCGCGTTCGATAATCGCATCAAGCGGAAGAACGTGTTGGCCCTAAATGAAAAGGTCGCTGCGCTGCGGGAGTATGATCGCCAGCCAGTGTACAAGCATGTGGGGCGCATGTTCAACTGCAGTCCGGATCAGATCAAGCGCATTGTGCAGCAGCGGGATGAGATCTTGCGGGCCTGGGAGCAACGCACACGACGTAGTCAGGATGCCAAAACGCAGGAGCTGAAGGTTGTGCGTGTGTCCATGTTGGGCAAAGCCGTTTACGATTGGATTCGACGCATGATGTACTACAAGGATTTCATCATATCCGATGGATTGATCCAAAAGATGGCGCTGCAATTCAAGAGCTCGATGGGATTGAACAACTTCTTTCCGCATCAGGAATGGTGTGACAAGTTTCGCAACACTTACAACATTCAGCACAACGACACGAAGCTGCTGAAGTTCGGCTACACGCAGAGCTACTCCGTGCAGATTAATGATATTGCCAAGGATGTCATGGCTCAGTGCCAGCAAGGTGCCTCCACGGATGCGGGGGCAGATGATGAGAACGAGCTGGATGTCAGTCTGCCAACGGTGAGTGCCGCCAGCAGTCATGGCGAGGATGAGGACGAGGGTGATGTTGATATTGACGGAGGTGGTGATCTAACCGATCCCTCGGAGGAGGATGAAGATTCGCGCGATGTGAAGCCGTCGATCAGTGAACTGCAGCAACAGCAGCAGCAGCAGACGCGTGTTCTGCAGCCACTGCCCCAGCTGGTGCGTCTGCCGCAGGTGCCGCCGGGCACCTCACAGAAGGTGCTGCTGGCCACACCGATTCTGCCGCCCGGTGCGACGCCTAGCGGAGCACAGACGATGACAATAATACCGCTGGCCACGCTGGCGCAGAGCATTACACAGCGTCCTTCTGCTCCGGTACAGCCAAAGGCAGCTGGGATGCCTCCGCCGATGCTGGACATCAAGCAGGAGATTAAAGCGGAACCAAAAGACACAGATGAGGAGGAGGAGCAGCAACAGCAGGAGACACAGCTTGAGCCGGCCAAGGCAGTGGAGGAACCCGCTCAGCCAAAGCCAGTTGAAGGGGATGAGGAGGAGGCGCCTGTGCACATCAAGCAGGAACTGGACAGCGATGGCGAAGCTCTTGACGAGGATGAGGATGCCAACAACGGCGGACGATGCAGTGTCACCTCGTTGGCTGAAATACTGGCAGCCAATGTGGATGATGAGAAACAGTATATCGAGCAACAACGTGCCATGCGCCATCGAAAACGTACCCCAAGTCCAGCTAAAGATCTTACCACGCCCTTAACCATACTTCCGCCCATGCCGACGCTAATCAAGGCACCCACGAGTCTGACTCCACCAGCGAAGCGTCCACGTCACGATGCCGATGACAACAACAATGCGGGCACTGCGACGGGTCAATCGATAATCACCTGTGCCGAGGCGCGCAAGTACCTGAAGCAACTGGAGGAGTTCGCCCTGTACAAGGAGAACTATCGGCTAATCGAGCTGTTTACACGCGCCGACGAAGTCATGCGAGAGCTGGCAGATGAATGAATGACTATATAATAAAGCCCCATAGACTCTAGCGATATGTTTAGCTGTAGCCACATCTCGAAGATGCAATTAGATGCAATCAATCATAGAATACGTGTACATTATATATACATACATACATATACTATATGTAATTTCTACTCCTACCAAATACAACAAACCAAATGAAACAACTACACGCGTCATTCTACTCGATGTGCATGTGTGTGTGTCAGTGTATGTGCGTGTGTGTGTGTATGGCCCTGGCACGGGCCACAACAATCAGTCCAAATATATGCGCCGTCTCGCAGTGCGCATGTCTGCCCTTAGCTGCTGGCCAGCCTAGTGGCCTCTGTCTCTCACTCTCCCTCTCTCCCACACATACACACGCGCAGACGTTCTCTCCCCCATACACCGATAGTTTGACCAATGTGCGTGTGAGGGTGTGCGTGCGTGTGCGGTTGGGTGGCAATGCACGCAAGTGACACACAGGGTGACTTTGAATATGTTATTATTTGCCAAAAACAAAACATGTGCACGCACAGGGAGCTTAATAGTTATGAATTATTGTACATTTCTTTATTGTTTTTTGTTGTTGTTCATAAATGTGTTAGTAGTCTGCAGTTAATGCATATTCATTCATTCTTGACTGGTATAAAATATCATGTAAGGCAGCCTGTTGTTTTGTTGTTAGTGCGCATGTCTGCCCTTAGCGGCAGATTTGGCCTGGACGTGTTGCTGCTCTCCGCGTCGCATGTAACAGCTGCTTCACGTGCACTTACTGCACACACACCCACTTGCATACAAACACTTCTAGGCCATATGACACAGGGTGGTTAGGTTATTTTTAATACAATAACAGTAATAAACATAAAGTGCAAATTTAAAAGTAACTAATATTATTTTTATAAATTAACCGGATTTGAATTACCGTGTATTTATTATTTGATGTATTAATATTCTGGCTACTTTATCAAATAATTATATATATACATACATACACATATGCATGGCATGCAAGCAAAAAAATATATGCGCATCTATCTGTGTGTATATTAATGAATCTTGATGAGCGTGTGCTGATTGATGGCAAGATTTTGACTACAAACATATGTACATACATACATACATAAATTTTCATCTACAAACATATATACAGTCACACACGCGTCCGTTCTCCCCATACAGATACGAAACTAATCAATCAATCAATCGAGAACAAGCAACGCTGGCGCAGGCACACATACATACACAACGTATACAGCGGCAGCGTCAGTCTGTGATTGGCGCTGCCACGAGAAGGTTGTTCAAGCATACATTAAGCAGATACGTACATATACTTAAACAAATCAGTGTAAGACCTGTAAATTTAAACATAAAACAACAGAATATAACAATATATCATTTAATAATATTTTTTTGTTTATAGTTTGCGCACAAGCTACTGCTGTTAACTAACAGAACTCTGTTGTTTCGAACTGGTTGCTGACACGTGAAGTTGGCTGCATAAAAGATGGCAACAGGGCTACCAGATCGTTTCAGTGCTGGAAAACGACAATATTGGCGCGAGTTTTTAAAACTGTACCAACACATGCCCGAGTTGTGGGACATACATCATGCGGATTACAGGAACAAAGAATTGCGAAATGAATCCTATGAAATTCTTCAAAATAAGCTAAGGGAAATTCAACCAAATGCAACGAAAAGCGATGTGGGCAGACGTATTAATATTTTCCGTACAAACTATAGACGAGAACAGATGCGTATCTGGAAGCAGCAAGAACTGGGGTTGCATACCGATTTGTGCAAGCCCACATTATGGTTCTACGATAATATGAGTTTTCTGCTCTCACAAGAATCCTTCCAGAATAGAACAAAAAGAAAGCCGGGAAATCCCGGCCTCAGAAAACGAATATTTAAGAAAAATGTAAGTAATACTTGATTTTTTTTATCCATTATCCATTACGATAATCAGTTCCTAAACAGATCACAATTGAAGCTTCGGAAACTGCTGCACTTCCCAGCAGCACATCAGCGGACTTAAGTAATATTTCTAGAGAAACACCCCAAGAATTTGACGAGAGCATGCTGCTTAGCCCAAAGATTGAAATATTCGAGAACACGTCGGAATCTATGGCTACCGATGGAACAATGCCAATGGCAATTGACATGGAGATGAAGATGGACAATGCCGATACTAGCGCATCGGATTTCAATGAGCCATCCTGCTCCAGCTCAACCCCATTGACTGTAATGAAGTGTCCAACGGGTCAACAGTCAACAATACTACTAAGCGAGGCCTCCGAAGCTCTAGCCAAGTCATGGGCCATTCAGTACGAGGAGATGGCGCCAACGCAACGTATTCTGGCGAGAAAGGCCATTGCCGACATTTTGTTCGAGGGCTGTATGGGCAATTTGCGTATTAATCGTGGTGAACAAACTAGTGTAGGAAATCGTATTTAAGTTTTGTGATTATATATACAAATTTAATATTTAATTATTTAAACGTTTTATTTGAAGTAGTACAAAAAATATCGATAGTGTTGCCACTTACAATGTGGCGGTCGGTCGATTTGCGGAGCCATATGCGCGGAGTTGCCATATTTGAATTTGAATTGCCCGTTAGCACTGCACAAACATGAATTCTGCATAAATGGAAAATAAATGAAATTTATATTACAAATAGTAGTTTAGACTGGGTAAGTGAATAAATAAATATTACAGTCATGCGCTTAAATGCCCTGTTGACACAATAACCACATTGCCACACTCGTTTAGCTGCATAACGTGTTGCAAATGTTTTGCAAATTAAATTTATAATTGTAATTAATTGAACAAACAACTGCATAAGGCATTAATAGCATTTAATTAATAGTCTGCAACTAGGCAAATTACTTCAAATTTGTTTCAATTGTCAGAGCAATCAAAGCTGAGCGCTAACTTTTAGTAAATAGTGAAGTGAAAAATCTTAATTAGCGACGTCTCCTTGTGTGTTTGATGAGTGTTTGTGTGTGTGTGTGGGGCAGTGGAAGCTGCAGCTGCTGTTGATGCTGCCCAGGCCGCCGCCCATCCGGTGATGCACTTAACGCGTTTGCAAATGATTTGAGCAGCTGTTGCCACTGCAACCTGCACCTGTGTCTGCGCCGCCTGTTTGCCATTTAACGTGTAATTCAGCCGGCCCAACCGCATGGAAAAATTCAAATCACTGTGCAAGGGGCTACAACTGGGACTGGGGCTGGGGCTGCAACTGTGACTAGGACTGGAAGTGGGACTGGCTCTGAAACTGGGGCTGGTGCTGGGGCTGGGGCTGGGGCTGGGGCTAAGCCGCTGTAGCATTTTGCACCTGTCGTCCTACGCATGTGAAAATCAAGCGCAACTTTAATTGATACAACAACAGCTACAACTGCAGCAGCAGCAGGAGGAGCAGCCAAAGCAGCAGGCGCAGCAGAAGGGGCCGCACAACAGGGCCGGCTGCACGTGTTGGGAGATGGGGCAACTGGGCTGGGCTGCCTGGCGTTGAGGCAAGTGTGGTGGGGAGGGGGCAACAACTGCAACTAGGCTGTTGTTGCAACTGCGCCTGCAACTAGTCGCGGCAAAAATGTTGTAAAAAATGCGTGGAGCTGCTGCGCAGCTGCGCTGGGGGAAAAGTGAGCCCTTGACACGGCAACAACAACAACAACAACAACAACAACAGCAGCAGCAGTAACAACGACAACAACAACAACAACAACAGCAACAACAGCAACTTCAACAGCCTCCTCGCTGGCAGAGCTTGCGCCTTAAATGGGCATTGAAATTAAATGCAGCTGCTTTAATGACGCTGCTGCTTGCAACGCCGACGTGGATGTGGAGGGGTAGGGGGTGACGGGATGCGTATCAAAATGGCCTAAACAAATCTGTGAATATGCCACAAAGTCAGCGCTCTCTGGCTGTGCTGCCTGGTGGGCGTTGCATGTGGCAGTTGTTGCCTGCCTGCCTGCCTGGGCGTAGCGCCACAAAATGAAATGCAACAAGCGACTGCGCCGGTGGCCGACGCTCGACGCCGCCACGCTCTACGTGGTGGGCGCCAGTTAACAAAGAAAACAACAACAACTGCAGCAGCTGCAACAACAACAAATGCTGCAACAACAGAAACGTTCAGCAACGTTATGCCTTATTGGGCCGTTTAATGGGAGTTGCCGTTGCCTTTTTTGGTGCAACGAAATCAAGAAACAAAAATCAGTTTATATCGCCAGTGTTCGTGTTGTTGTTGTTGTTGTTGCTGTTGTTGCTGATGATGTTGTTTGCTCAGAGATATGCAATAAAAATAAATTCGTTTGAAATTCGCCAGAAAAACGAAAGACTTAGGCAACAAACGTTGCACGTACAACATTCGATTGCTGATGATGGCAATTTCGCCCAGCAAAAGGTGCACATCAAGCGCCATAAAATGAGCGATCCCCAGCGATCAAATTGAAGTTCAGCTTTCAGCTTTTCCACCAAGCAAGGCGAGAGGGTTCTTCATCTTCCGCTATGCAAACTCAGAATCGATTGCAAAACTTAATGGGAAATCCAATTGCAATTTGCCGCTGCTCATTCTCATGTGCAACATCGGCTGTGTAAACATGCCACAATAAACAATAAACAAATTGCCGTGTTCACATGCGGCCGGCTGTGGCACGCGACGCGCAGTCGCGCAACCCACCCCCAAGCGAGCGACACTCAGGTGCAGCGCACGCGACGACGCTCTGGATGCACTCCCTGCAAGGGTTGTTCCTGCCCAGGCACAGTCTGTTGCTTCACAGCGGCATAAAAATCACACGAGAACTCGCGCAGTTGTTGCCAATGCGGCCTGGGAACGCACTCGGGTTGGGAATGGGAATGGGAACTGTCGCTGGATATGCGGGGAGGCAAATCGCTGGTTCGTCCGCTAATGAGACTGGGAATCACATACACCAACACATCATCACACACAGACACACACACACACACAGTGTGCCAGCCCGCTTTGCGTGGAATGTGGGCGCGCAGACGCGCAGTCCGTGCCGCGTGACGAATAATGTGAGAATGAGAACTTTATTAAATCGACGTTTGGTCGGGGCATTTGTTGTATGTTGTATACCCTGGCATTGTGCGCAAAGTGGGGTAGAACGTCAGGCATAACAATGCGATAAGCATAGCTTAAAAAAGAGCTCAAGTGACAGATAACGTCAATTGTAATCGTTAAACAATCAGATCTCAAGTATTAGTGCAGCAACAATGGGAACATTTGATTTACAGATGCTAAAAATATAAATAATTAAGAACTAAAAGTTGTGAAGAGTTGCTGTTTATTATAACCCCTTAAACAAGCGAATTGCTATCAAATCTCGGATATTATAGCAGATGTAATTGTATTTGTACATCCTTAACTTACAAATTTATAGTAAAAGAGTTCAAGTATTGAATCGACAGAGCTATATCAACTATATCAAACAATTTCTAGTAGATTTAAAAGAGTTGTGCAATTGGGATGGGGAAATTATGGTTTAATAAGCTAATGCTTATATTTTTCCAAAGAATCAACCCTGTATAGGGTATGCCGTGGGTCAAGCACACTCGAGCCCTCTCTTTTGTTTAGTTCTTCGCATTACATTGTCGAAAATTTCTCAGTTTGTTGCACATTTGGAGCATTCTTGAATCGCTGAAATGCTTTTCACACGGGACAGTGCGCGGTGAGAAAGTCACAACGTGGGACTGTGAAAATGAAAACGAGAAGAGAATGAGAACGAGAATGGGAGAATGGGAGAGAGAAAGAAAGAGAACGTTGAATGGGAACTGTTTGGGCTGTTGCTCGACACGACACTTGCACACCTGTAAATGGGTCAGCTTGCTTCCCTGCCTTCACTCTCTCCTACTCCCCCTCCCTCCCTCTCTCTCCTACTATGTTAATGAATTGGCAACCCATTTTGGGAGCATTACAATTAAAATGCAGGCATAAGTCGCATTAAAGCCTGACACGATCCCACAATTTCGACAGCAGCTGAAAGTTTTTGGCGAGGCCTCTTAGCGGGAAGCCGAAACTGATGCGTTAATTAAGCACAAGGAAAGGATACGGTTCCTTTTGATTTTTCGGGGCGAAACTTTATGGCAAGAATTAAGAGAAGGAACCGAAAAATATCAGAATGTATAATAAAAACGGATTGGTTCGCTTTATGGGCCGGCGACACCTTTTAAGAGCGCCAATCGAATCAATGTTTTAACACGAGAATACCATTTCCAAAACGGGCTCATTAAGCACAGTCCGCAATAACCCGAAAAGCCAAAAAAGAACTATATAAAAATATGTATATATAAAAAAGGGATGCAGGATTGCTGCGAATTCTACGAAGTTTTGAGCGGCAGCTGCAAAACGGCCAAGGAGCAATCGGAATTGGAGTTGGAATTGGATGTGGAATTCATATTCATTTGATTTCACAATGCGGCCGAAAGTGAAACCAAGCGAGGCAGCAGAGGAGGGACGGCAGGGAAGGGCAGGGAACATGCCCAAAACTGACACACATCTCTTTCAATTTCGGCGCAGGCAGAAGAGCAGGGAAAGAAGAAACTGAAGCTGAAGCTGAACAAGTTTCGGCAATTTGAAAATCTCTGCGCTAATTACTGCCTGCGCTCCCGGAGAGGAGCCTGCGATGATGTGCAAGGCAGCTGCCTTCCGTTCAGCGATCGCGCCTAATTGAACTCATCAATTTGGGGCCTAATGAAGTGGACCATTTTGGGTCGGCTACCAAACTGTCGCCTCACATTTGCAGCCTCAGTGAAATTGCAATGCATGAGGCGTGCTCGGGCACATTTTGGGCTGCCTGATTGCCCCAACGCGATACGCCAAGTTGGCTGGGCCTGTCCAGCTACCAGCGCGCATTTAATTAGCAGCTTAATTGCCCGTGAGGCGGCAAATGCCGCCAACAGAATTTCGCCAGCAACTTCATTAATAACTTTGCTCAACTTCAAGCTGCAACGGAGACAGCCAGCCCCAACTACCTCATCCAACTTGCCTCTGCAAGTGCATCTACCATGTCCAACGCGGCATCTCCATTGCATTTGTCATAGACAAAGACCCGTTTGGCCCGTCCAGCTGCCCCGACTGCTGCTATCGGCTGCCGGGGCCAATGACAAATGATATGTTGACAGCGTCACAACGTCAGCGGTTGCTAAATTTTGACACTGTCTTATCGGGTGCCTCACTCGATTGTCCAGTTGCCAAAGCTGGCAAGCAGTTGCCAGCAATAATTCATTGTAATCTGCAAAGAGGAAGGTCTTTAAGTGCCCTAAGTAGCTGCCGCATGAAGAAGCTACGCATCGATCATCATGCGCTCAATTTATCAAGGCACAGTCGAATCTGAACTATACGTTTTATGGCTCTTTAGGCTGATAACCTTAAGAGCTCTGCTGCGAATTCTCCTCCGCTCTCTGCCTGTTAACTGTCAGGGTTATCGCTTCCCTTGAGGATCTACTTGCCATATGGCAAGGCATGTTCCCCTGCTCATTCCCGTGTAGACTTCTCTGCAACCCCTTAAAGCAAACCCACCACCAAAACGCAGCTCAATGGCTTCCACATGCCAGAAACCCCTGAAACACCCCTGCAAATGCCCCTCAATAGTTTCCACATGAAACTCCCCTGTGACACCCCTCTCGAAACCCCTCAATAGTTTCCACAACAAACTCTACGCGACTTCCCCTTGAAAAACCCCTCACAAATGCCCCTCAATAGCTTCCACAATCCCCTTGCATTGCCCCTGAAATACCCCTTACAATTGCCCCTCTCACTGAGCCACTGCCCCGCATTGTGGAACTCTACAGAGAGAGAGAGAGAGAGCGCAGTCGCAACCCGCTACGAGAGCGCGCAATGAAACAAAGCACGAAGCAAGCGCACGAACGAACTCGTGCACGAAGGCACAACGAAAGACTTAAGACACAAACGCAAGCTTCGGCAGCAACGAAAGACTTAAGACACGAACCAGCAAACGAAGTCTCTTTGCTGTCTCTCTCGCTGACTCTGGCTGACGCTGGGTGACTCAAGCGGTGCCTCGGCATGCCGCAAGCAACGAATTGCATTTGTAATCATGCGGAAATGATCGCGTTGACCTTTCAGCAAGTTGCAAGTTGTGCTGCTGCTGCTGTAGCAATCTCAGCTCAGCACTGACTGCATTCTGTGTCTGTGTTCTGTCTGTCGCTCTGTCCCTCCCTCTGTCTCTGTCTGTCTGTCTCTCTGTCTGCATTCCGCGGTTGCCCGCTCTGACGTCTGCTGGGCCAGCGAGTGGCATCATTATTTGCATGATGCTCTCCGCTGCGACCTTTTGATCTGCTTCGGTCAATACGAAGATTATTGATTTGCTCGCCCCCAGCTGGCTGCCCTCTCCCTCTCCCTGCCCCCTGCCCTGTGGCAATTTGCGCTGCTACGTGTTGGCAATCAACTTGAACTGCGCGTTGCAAGTTTGCTCTTGCAGCAATACGTGACGTGGCACAGTCTTGACCTCCTCCTGCTCCTGCTCCTTCTCCTCCTGCTGCTGCTGCTGCTCCTGCTGAGCTGACTCCACGACTTGGCAGCACAATTAGTCACTCACTCAAGGGATTAGCCCAGCGCACATGTATCACTTTATTAAGCTCGAGCTCTGCCCGAGCCGCAGCTAAATGGCATTTTAATCAAAATTGTCGCCCGCGGTTGCATCGTCTTCGGCCACGCCCCTCCCACCCTGCTGGGCAGCGTCGTGCGTCGTATTAATGCAGCGCATTATGGCAACAAATTGCACAGACAGCGGCGATGATGGCCAGCCACAAATTAAATCTGGCTAAATGCTAAACAATTTGCACCGCGCTCGCTCGCTCATTGCCGGCAACGTCACGTCGCGCATTAGTCAGCCAGGCTTAGTGCCAGGCATCTCCACAGTCTCCACAGTTGGTCAAGTGGTCTGGCCAAGCCAACAGTCTCAGTCTGGTCAGCCCCGCCAGCCCCGCCTGGCCTGCATACCTGTCTGTCTGCCCAGCTGGCTAACTGGTCCCCGGCCGGGCGCTTCTCTAGTCCAGTTGATTTAATTTCAACGTCACGTCGCCTCGTCGTCGTCGTCGTCGTCGCGGTCTCCATCGTTGTCGTCCGATTTGAATGCATCTTGAAATTACACGAAGCCGCCTGCCTGCCCAGAGCAATGGGGAACTGCCCGTCGGACGAGGTCATGGGAAAAACTCTTCTCGCTGCGTTTTATATATAGCGTATATATTATCTGGCGTTAAAAGTTGCCTGCGAGTAGCATAAACATGGAAAGTATGAGGCATTAGCTTGACTGATGCATACCCTGTAGGGTTTGAAGTGAAACTGAACTGTGATTGGTGTAGTAGAAGCTCTGGTTTTATTTCCTGACTGCATCTCTTCTTATAACTGAGATCCAGTAGAGAAAGAGATGAACTTGAGCTCAGTTTGAAAAGGTTTTTGATATCATGAATTTGTTAATTAAGTTTTCTGATTGTAACTCTATTTATAACTGACATATAAGTACTAGTAAGACGTATCTAAACTCTATATTCAACACATATGAGAATATGTTTTTCTGTTAGAAAAGAACTTCACACAAGATTTGAGATAGACATGGAAATGTTTTTAAGATGGAAAATCTACATGTTTAATTTGCTGACACTAGTTTTTCTTATAGCTGAGATCTAGATTAAAGACTTGCAAGCCTAAGTAAATTGTTAAGCTTACTGACACAGCTAAGTAAACTATATGTCACATACATATGTCATCTATATGTCCTAGTTAAATCAACAACCTTCTCAACTTACTTAGACTTGTCAGCTTCTTCAACATATTTTCCCCAGCGCCCCATTTAAGATATATAGATATAGGGTCATATATTCTAGATATACTTGTATTTATATGTATATACACTACCTTCATTTCACAGTTCCCACCGTAAATCATAAAAATGCTTTACGCAATCTTCGCTTTGATTTATGCGGCCGCATTTCGGCGCATATTATTATAAAGCTATCGATCAGTTGCCATCAGACAGCTGCCTCCTCTCTCTCCCCCTCCCTCTCTTCCTCTGCCATTCACTAACCCTACTCTGCCTTGTCTCCTTCTCGCCTTTCTTAGAGTCTAATCGTCGTGGAGCCAATTGAATTGAAGCCTGCCAATGTGCGCAACGAGCGCCCACAACGGACAAGACAAATTTGGGACTGTTAGTCGCAATTAGAGGACTGCGACGTGGACGACAGACCCCAATAGAGTCTAGCCATAAAGCTATACAGCTGGCTACAGCTGCCGCCAACGCTGCCTATTCCCACACAATTATCGCAGTCGTCGCACAAAAGACATTTCAATGAGTTTCCTGTTTGCCCCGAAAGAGAATCCAAGTGAACAGTTCGCTTGAATTAGCTCGAACGTGAGAACTTCAATTGAGCTTGAGGCAAGTGTTAGATGGTCCAGGAGGCATAACAATGGGGCATAGAATAGAGAGCGGGCAGACAAAGCAGCATCTGCAGCAATTGAACTGCCTTCCCAGCTATGAATCGAATCTTTATCGAGCTTTATATCGCTTTATACCTGTGCCAAGTGTCATAAAAGTTTGCACAGTTGGCGGCGATCGTTAAACCCAAGCCCAAAATTCCCATTTACGACTCAAATTCTTCAGAATTCTTTTCATTTTTTTGATATTCATGTTTTTGGAAATAAAATAAAATAAAATCGCGAACTTTTGCAGCTGTTTAGAATCAATAAAAGACTGGTTAGAATGGGCACTTCAAGCCAATAAGCAGACATTAATAAATGTATATTTAAATATATATATATATACCATAGCTGTTTTTACAGCCGTTTTGTAGAGGCGAAAATAACTTCATTCTACATATTTAATTCATATGCATATTTATGCACATAAACACCCGGACAAGTGACTCTGTGTGTGTGTGTAGCAATTAAATATCAATTAAAAAATCGCAATGCAAATCGCGCACGCACCCAAAAGACTTAAGACACAAACGTGGCAGCAAAAATGACTTAAGACACAAACCTGCGCGGCTGCGTGCGGTTCACCTTGGGACCCCTTGCAGCGCACACACACTCAGGCACACACACACACCAACACGCTCTCAGCCCACAATATTTACGAGTTGAACGACAGACAAAACGACAAACTTTATTAAAAAAATTGCAATTTAATTTTCAACTGCAATAATTCCCCCTCCCCTGTTCCCCTCCTTCCCCTCTCTCTCTCCCTTTGAGTGTTTCCTTTTTGGGGCCCCGTCACAAGTTCAAGTCGCAAGTCGTTTGTCATTTGCACACCCCGAAGAGACACCGCCGTCTGCTGTTGTGGCATTTGCATAAACGAATGCACTGCGAAATGGCTTCTGTCTGCTGGGCGCAGAGGGGGGAGCTTGGCTAATTAGAAACCTGCAGCAGCAGCAGCAGCAACAGTTGCAAGAGCACTTGCAAGAGCAGTTGCAGCAGCAGCAGCAGCAGTTGGCGGACTCATTAAAGACGCCAAAGTGCAGCAAAGTGGCCAGTGGAATGGCTTATAAAGTAGCCCGTTTAGTGGCTAATCGAGTGGAATAGACTCGTTAAACGGATGCTGTGTGGCATTCCACATGTGCCGCCTGCAATGTTGCACAATCGTTGATTGTACTTGGCATACCCTGTAAACACAACGTTGCACCAGGTATACTGTATATTATATAATGATGCAACAATCTAGATTTTAAACTATAAACTTGAAACTTTTGGCATTATTTTTAACAGAGTTAAGAATATTGGAAGTCAAGTAAGGGATCAACAGATTTCTAAGAAGGTAGCATATAATACATTGCAAGAATATTGAATTTTCCAAATACTTTCTCTATATTTTAATGCGACATTAATCTAAATATGCTATCACAAACAAAACAACAAACAAAAGAGGAAATTAAATAAATTTTGACTTGGTTCCAGGACTTAAAGTCTGATAAAGTTAATCAAGTTCCGATTTAAACTTTATATATATATAGTCAACCCCTTTAATAACTTCCTGGCAATGGGTACAAATATAAATAACAAGTAACAAAGTGTCGCAGCGACAACAAGGTCAACACCTAAAGAACTTAATTCGGGTTAATAAGTTAATTGGCAAAACAAGTGTAACAATTTTTTAAAAGGAAGTCCAGCAGAAGTTGAGGAACAAGTACTAAATTTGCTGTTATACAGTGACTGCTATAAGTATTGGACTAAGAATAGAAGAAACTTTAAATAGTTCTATATAACTTGATGTGGAATTTGAAGTGGACAGTTCAAATGAATAATAAAGGCTCAACTTCAGTTGAGTTCTGCCTAATATAATCTAGCACAACTAAAGCACAATAGACACTGCCTGTTAAAAGTCTTCTGCCTCCAGCTGTGGCTGCAGCAATCTCTCAGCTCTTTCAACTTGCTTTCGTCTGCTCAATTCAACTTGCCTCGCCTCGCCTTGCCTTGCAACGAGTCACGCGCAGCATGTGCCCATTGGTAGTCGAACTATTTGGCTTATCTCGGCTTGTCTATAACTCGTATCGGGTTGGGGCTGCCTGGCTGTGCCCCAAATGGTTGCACCGCCGCATTTTCAACAGGCAAAGCCAAGGATTTTGTTGCGTCTGCGTTGTGTCTGCAACTGCGTCCCACGGCTAAGATTTGGCGCCATTGAAAATGAACAACATGCAAAAGAGAATTGGAGCTTGCCAGGCAGCAACAACAAAGGCAACAACTGGCTGCAGTTTTGTCTTACACGGCCAACGCAACAGGCAACAACAACAAGAACTGCAACAACAACAGCAACAACAACAACAACGGGGAGTGATCTTTGTCCACGATTTGGTTACGTTTCGTTTTGCTTTGTGTTTTGGCAACGCGCCTCTATTTGGCATGCCAAGAGCAAAGGGGTGGGCCGAGGAGAGGGAGGTGCAGGGGTAGGGGAAGGGGGAAGGGGGAACAGTTGGTAGTGAAAACGATTTGCCAGTTTGGTGCCAAGTTATGCGTCGCCCGTGGGGCGCCGCAGCTGCGCTTTGCTTCAGTGGGCTGAGGCCAAAAAAAGAAAAGAAATGTCAGCAACTGTTGCAACTACAGCAACGGCAACTGGCAAGCAGGCAGCAGGCAGCAGCCCGTTGCAGGCAACATGCAACAGGCGCATCCACTCATCAGCAGCAACGACTTAGCCATGTAAATGCTGCACTGCAGCAGTTACTTAATGCAGCTGCTTCACTGTCAATGCCAATGCGTTTGTCATGCCAAAGACATTGCAACAGCAGCAACAACGTCAACATTTTGGACAACAGCAACAGCAGGGACAGGGGCAGGGTGAAGGGGGTCAGACAGTTTCAAAAGCGCCGCATTTGCTTCCGCCATCATTAATAATATGTACGCTGCCTCCGCTGCTGCTGCTGCCTCTGCTGCTGCAATTGCTGATGTTGCTCTTGTTCTGAATTGACATTGCCTCCGTCTCTGTCGCTGTCTGCAACATGTTGCTGCTGCTGCTGCCGTTGTTGCTGTCATTTTGACTTTTAATTTATTTATGGCCGCACGAGGATGACTCCCGACCAGCCTCGAACTGTTCCCATTGGCAACACAATCCAACAAGGTTCCACTACCTTCCTCTCCCTCTTCCCTCCCCTCCCCCTTTGCCCCTCTGCCTGTGTGTGCTCTGCCTAAATGGCAATTAAGCAAACAATTTATAGCTAAAATGTTGAGTTTAATTAATGTTCGAATTGCACGCAGAAATTAGCAAACATATGTGCGACTTGCAGACGAGCAGAACAGTTGCTAACTCCCCCTCCCTCTCCCCACTCCCCCTCTCTCTCACACTGACCCTGCGACCCGCCCCTGTCCCACTTTGAGACACGAGAAACGCCAGCGCCAGCAATTTAAATAAAACTTTTGCTTAATTGCATCGCATCTGAAGCTGCAACGGTTGCATGTTGCTGCCGCTGCTGCTGTTGTTGTTGCTGTTGCTGTCGTTGCAGCTCTCTCAATCACGTTCGCTGGCTGCCGAACCCAATCCAAGCCAAGCCAAGCCACAATCCTCACAAGCTTCGTTTGTGATTTTGCGCTGATCGTTAATTTAAATTGAACACATTTCGGACATGGACTCAGCCTCCACTTTAATTGCAACCGAGTCGCCTTACTCAGTCCCTGCCCAGCCTCGTCCCTCTTCCTTCCCTGTTGATCGTGGCAGATCTTGCGATGTGGCCTAAACGATTCCGTTTAATGCAAGTGCCCATCACATTTTGGGGGGCTGCTCGCTCTGCTCTGCTCTGCTTCTGCACGTGCTGAAATGGATTTCGTTTTTCTCTTTTGCCCGCCGGAGATTTTGGACATGGCAAACCGGCAATTAAAACAGCATCTGAATATGTTCCTGTCCCCCGCCTCCTCTGGGCTGCTGCCTAATGAGTTTTTAATTGGCCACGGGTAATTTGCTGCAAGGAACTTTCTTCCGATTATGCTGGCTTACCGGTGGTAATACGAGCTGATTGAGTCCTCTCAGGCAGCTGCCTGTAATCCGAGATACTCCTCCATCTAAGCTTCGCTTCGCACCTGCGCAGCTTGTGCTGCGTCAGCTGACGCCATATTGAAAAAAGAGGCAAGCGGAACAAACGGTAGCGCGCAACTCAAGTTACAATATGTTCTTGCATATCCTAATTATTATATTTTATATAATAACCATTAAAACCCTGAATTAAATTCTGATTAATTTTAAATTAGTTTCTTGAGCTCTGTTTCTTCTCTCTCTCTTTTTTGTTGTTGCTGTCATGCAGTGTTGCCAGAATGTTTTCCCTATCATGTCCTGCTCATAACATAAATTTCCCTGCAGCTGTTACATTTTTGCTCAATGTTATGTTAAATTTATTTTATGTTATTTCGCTGTCTGCTGCCGTTGCCGAATCACCCTGTGGCATTGACGCAGCTTATTGTGATTTCAATTTCAGCCTGTCGTTTGTCTCTTTACCTTATGTCCGCATCCCACAGATTACCAGGTTTGGGCTTGAGTGCGTTTGCGTGTTCCTCATCATTTGTTTGCAATGAAAATAACACCAACATAAACAACGTTCGACAGGCTCGACTCGGCTTGGCCTGGGACCCTGTTCCAGTTGCAGGCCCATGTCCCAGGTTCGATAATTCCAAATGTCGATGTCGACGCGGCATTAAAATGCATAAAACCCGCTGCGCATGCGCTTCCACTTCGACTTGGTCTTGGCCATGTCCTGCGCTGTCCAGGCGCCACACCCTGCTGTGGTCCAGACTCGAGTCCCGTCCGTGCTCGTAGGCGGCAAGCACGTTGATTTGTAGCTCGCCCCGAAAGGTAATCGGCCTTTGAGTTATGTCAAAATGCACAAAGACAGTTGCTTAATTGAATTTCTTGGCCAATGGAATGAGTTAAGTTGAACAGAAGCAACACTCGCGTAAAATTTCTTATAACATTTTTCTGTTAGACTGTTAACAGCGCTAGTCGGCAGAACTATCGATGCATTTGTGAATTTATTTATCGCTGCAAAAAAATCCCTTTTGAATTTATCTCATTACTTTACGCGCTTGTATGCCAGTATTATCTTTTGGACCCATTTTAAGTGTTTTCGCTTAATCCTCAGCTTGCCGCGTCGCTCTGCTTTAATATGTTTTTTGTTGCCTCGTTTCTTATGCCCGAAAAAATGTCGAAAATACTTTACAGTTTATTATGGCTGATTGAAATTTGTGGTGCCCCGTTGGGCTACCCGAAAATTCCATCAGAGTGTAAATGTGTTTTTTGGCTCTTTGGTTTTTGGATTCTTTTCTTTTTTTTTGGTGTGCTGCTGCTGCTCGCAGGTGTTGAAGCAACTGCATTTTTATGATAAGATATCGCCCCGAAAAAGGCGAAACTTTAATGAGCTAAGGGCAGCAACCTGTGGACTTTGACTTGCAGTCGCAGCAGGGGGGGATTGGCTGTGGCGGCTATCGGTGGTGCCATCAGAATTTGGAGCTGCAGTTGGAGTTGGAGTTTGAGTGCTGCAGCTACCCATGGAGAGGAGCCCATAAAGCTTATAAAGGTAAAACGTTGTGGCTTATGTAACCAGAAGGAGAAGAAAATCTCTATCGACTCTGCGGGCGAACACGACTTCTCTCCTCATGGGGCACACAGATCAACGCCCGACGCCCACGCCCATTCCTGCCTGGTCTGCGGCTGCTGCTGCAACATTGTTACTGCCGTTGCTGCCTCCTATTGTTGCTGCTTCTATTGCAAATTGAGTTTGTTGCTGTTGGGTCTCCTTGTCTGTCTGTCTGTCTGTCCGTTTGTTTGTTTCTCTCTGTGGACAAGTGCGTGGGCCCATGAGCAGCTGCCTGAAGGGACGCAACATGAGCCACGGCCATGTGGCCAGGCACAGTCACAGGCGACATCTGCGCCAGCAATCGCAGACAACAAACATGGGAGTCGACAACGTCTCGTTGCCTTTATAAGGCAAACGTGCCGACAAGACGCCCAGAGACACGGTCGCCCATCGTCCTCCTCCCCCTTCTCTTGCTGCCTGCTGCCTGCTGCCTCCTGCCTGTCTGTCGTCTGCCCAGTTCCAGTTTGGCCGAGTGCAGCTGCTCGTGTTCTGGAGAGGATTGTGTGGGCCGTGTGCGCAGGTGTTCCTTGAGACCGATGGGCGCCATTAGAATTGCAATTGTCCGATGTGCCACGCCCCCAATTCAATTTAAAGGCGCCAACTGACAACAAATTCAAATTAAATGCGTGGCGTATCACATAAATGTCGCCTCGTGTTTAGCTTGTATGCAAATTACCCCACAACAACTACAACAACAACTAAGAGAACAACACAAGCAGCAGCAGCAGCAACAGAAACTGCAACAACAACAACAGCAGCAACAATGGTGACACATTAAACGCAAGCAAAGGTTGCCAATGCGCTGGTCACTTGGCTAGTTGAAGCTGCCTGCCTTGCCTAGCCTGCCTGCTCGGCGTTGCTGCTGCTGCTGTTGCTGTTGCTGCTGGCCACGTTGTCATCGTCGTCGTCGTCGTCGCTGGCCGTTTATAAAGTCAAAGGGGGCATATGGCGAGTCTTAACTGACAGACAATTACGCTAATGGGACACAAATGGCAAATTAATTAGCTGCGGGGCCAAGCAATGCGTTGTCTGCTGCAGCAACTGTTGCTGCTGCTGCTGCTGCATGCGCCACGTTGTTGCGCGTTGTTTGAGCGCATAAATCACGACTGATGGGTACAGTAATTGCGCCCGGAATGGGGACCTAACGCCAAGACGGGACTCCGAAAAATGCCAGACGATGTAGCGGGCAGGGTCAGCAGGCGTAGCTGAGGTGAAGAATGTGGGAAGTAAGGGGAAGATAACTCTTTAGATTAACTAGGAAAGTTTCCCCTCGTAATCGAATTTTGTCACGAATTTATCGTAGCAAAAACTGCTTAAAATCTGCTATTAACATTTCTATGTTAGATAGTGCTGTTATTTGGCAAAACTATCGATGCACTTGCACAGCTAATTATCGGTGCAAAAATAATTAACTACTTAAGAGCTGCTATTAACATTCCTATGTTAGACATTTAACAGTTCTGTTGTTTGGCAAAACTATCGATGCACTTGCAAATTTATTTATCGCTGCAGAAAATACCTTTAAATTATCGCAAGCAAAGGAAAGGTTGCCAGATAATTAAATTGTTCTAAAAATAATTCAAAATTGCAACTGATTGAGTTGCAAACTGAATCAGCTTGACTTGCAGGCCAATTTGCAACAAGATCTGCCAATTGGTAGCATTAAATGCTGCAGTTAAAGAGAAACAAGACCCAGTTAACGCGGACACTTGAAAGATTCCGATAATAACTCCCTATGCTGACATCATTATCGCGCATATTGTGGTAATCAAAACAGTTGGCAATTCTAGTCGCTGCTGCAATGCGCATAAGCTAATTATGGCCAACTGGAATTGGGAATTGCAAGTAATTTGATGCTCGTTGGGCGCAGGTGTCGATCGGGGATCACTTCAATGTCGGCGTCGGCAGCTCGTTTGCGAATGTTGTTGGCAGTTGCAGTAGCAGTTGTTGTTGTTGCAGTGGTTGCAGGTTACAGGTTGCTGCTGCTGCTGCTGTTGCACTTTTTCGGTAGCTGTGTGTGAATATGGCAACGCCTCTTTGATTGCCCAGCATGCCGCAGGCACTACAGCATGTAAAGCAGCAGCAACAACAGCAGCAACAACAACAGCAACAATAATGTGCATAATTACAAAGCGCTGGCAATAACAAGCGACGGCGACGGCGACAACAATGCTAACAGCAACAGCAGCAACAATGCTAACAACAACAAGAAGGCGAACAATGGCAACGTTCTTATCGCTTGCTACTTGTCTCGATTCCATTGACCAACTATGGCCAAACTGGCGACTCGCTTGGCCGCTTAATTTGGCCAGCAGGCGGCATTGTTGCTGCCGTAGTTGCAGCAGCAGCAGTTGCTGCTGCCAGGCGAATTGTTTAATTGCCGACGTATGCGGCGCCATAAATGCCCCAACAATGCCAGACAAGGACAAGACAGCCAGAAGGAGACAGACAGAGAGGAAAACAGGGATAATTGCTGCAAACTATTGATGAGCGCGCTTTGGCGAATCTGTCCCGACTCCATGTTCATGTCCATGTCCATGTCCAAGTCTGGAGCGCAGTCTGGTCTCTAATGATAGGCCCCGCCACAAGGGCCACAATTGGTGTGAAATTGGCCTTCCTGGAAGCGGATTCGGTGCTGCAATTAGAAGCGATTCGGGATCTGCTGCTGCTGGAGGTGTTGCCCGTGTTGCGCTCTGCGCATTTATCAGTGCAAACAAGCGTTAAGCTGCTGCGCTGCCCCAAATCCCCCAAAGAAATCCGGCCAAAAAGCCCTTTGGCGGCAGCAACGAGCAACAGGCAACAACACGTTTTATGCCACGCGGGCTGAGCTAATAAGGATAATTGCGCCTCGTCTTTTCGGGGCGTTAAGTGAGCTGAGCCTCATCCGGAGTGGGGCAAGATTTGACAAATTGCCATCAGCTTTAGCCGATTCGAGTCGACGTGTAAACGGTTGCAGGTGTTTCTCGCTGGGCGTGGCCAAGCGAGCCCAAAGTCGGCAAAAGGAATCACAACTCGCAACTCTCGCGCGCGATTTGTATCGCTGTCCAATTAAGGCAAGCAACATGCGCTGGCAGCAACATGTTGCCGCCGTAGCAGCACCAACGATATTGCTAACGAACCACTGACGTCAGTTTGACACTCCCGCACGGCGAGACGACGGCGAAAGCGACGGCGAAAAATTCATTACGATTTCGATTTAACTTGAATAATTATTTATCTAGATAATGCTCAGTTCGCCGCGCCTCGCCCCACTTCGCCTCACCTCGCCTCACTTCGACTTCGACTTCGACTTAGTTCAGCTTTGCGCCGTGATTCATATCAGCAGCAGTTGCAGGCGTGTCAACGGCAGCAACTGTTGCTGCCGCTGCCGCTGCTGCTGCAGTTCAGTCCCGTGCTTGACATAAAACAAATAGACTGTCAGTTTATGTAGCATTTGGAATGACTAAATGCACTGGTGATTGGCTTTTGCATGGGCTTGTGCACCCCGAGTCGAGTGTAGTGGGTGAGCAGCAGCAGCAGCAGCACGCCAGCAACAGTTGCTGTGGAAAGCGACAAGCAACTGGAAAATGGATTACAAATGTAACAGCTGCTGCAATCGCGCAAGTTATCGGTTTATTAAATAGGGGAAAAACCCCCTGAGCAAGGCTACTGTGGGCACTTAATGATTGCTTATAGATATGATTAATTATATTAGATTACTAATATTACATACTGTTGTATGTGCTTAGTGCTTAGAAGAAAAGAATAGCTGAAATCTCTTGCAATTAACTACATCATTATGATCTAGGTATCCCTTTAGATATGATCTGTATCCTAAATATGCTTCTAGTATAGACCAATGTGTTAAGTCACTGTCTCTTTTCCTTAGCTTACTTACAGTCTTTTAGTTTATCGACATATCAATCAATAATTGCTTATAGATAATATATGATTTATGTTATTAGATTACTATTATTATTGTAGATTCAGTTGTAATTGCTTGCAGAAAAGAGTTGCTCAAAAGAAAAGTACTTGAAATTCCTTACAATTGAATCTATTTTGATGATCTTTGAGGATATGATCTACTCCTTTATAACTCAAGATACTATTATAGATCAATAGATTAATGATAATGTTGCCTATATAATATTGGAAAAGCTTTGCTATACTTACCTTCTGCCTTTGTCTTCTTTTCACTTACAGCTCTTCAGCTTTTTGACAAATTTTAAACAAAGATGATCAATCAATAGATCACTGATGATTACAAATAGATCCCTCTTACTTTGCTTCATGTAACAGAGAGTTTCGGATTGGTTAATGCTATACAGTCCTCCTTTATATTACTCTTTTCTTCACTAACAGCTGAAATCTCTTTAGCTTATTGACATATTTAGAATAGGAAAAATCCATGGAATACCTCATTATGTAGTCAGTTTCAACTACTGATTCTGTCTCTGTATCTTAACCCCTAACTCTACCCCACTCTCTTCTCTGTCTCTCAACGACTTCCCTTATCCACAGACATTTGCCTCCTCCAACTGCTCTGCATGCCAGACATATCATACCATACAATATATGTCATGCAATATGCCCAGTGATCTGCCCAGTGATCTGCCGCGTGATCTGCATTCCTCTGGCTGCCTTCGCGAGTATATAACATAATGAGACGTAATCGCTTCCCGATCGGAGCTGATCAGAGCTGATGTAATGCCGTTGCTTGTGTCGCGATATTGTATCTGAGATCTGATTAACACGATGCTGACTAATCAGCTGGAACGCCAGTTGGCTGCGCACCTGTCCATGCTGTCAACTGCTGCTCAAGCTAAGCCCCTAAAGAGGGGGGCGTGGCATGTTGGCGCGCATATTTAGCATATTTCGTGCGAGCAATTCAATTAAGCGACGCGATTGCAGTTGATAGTAAATCTACAAGGTCTGCGAGGTGCACAAAAGGGAGGGGAGTGATGGGAAGAGAAGAGGGAGAGGTGTAAGTGGTGCGGGGAGCGGGGCCTTGCGGGTGGGGGCAAATTAAAAATGCGTGAAAGCGCGCTACGTTATCGCCAGCGCTGCGAGAGACGCGTCGAGAAATAAATCAAAGTTGGCTTGGAGCACGAAGCTGGAGAAGTGGAGAACTGGAGCTGGTGGACCAGTTTCAGCAACGGCGAGTGGCGGCTCCAATTGATAAAAGTGCTCAAGCAGAAACCCCAAATAGCAACAACAGAAACAACAATAGCAACAACAACAAGGACAACTTTGTTAGGCAACGATGCAAAATTTTGTTAGCCAAGATTTATGTTGGCCATAAATGCGATTACGGAGTCGCCTCAAAAATAAATAAATAAAGAAAAAACAGATTGGATAAATCGAGAATAAAATGCATCAAAGAGGGAGGGAGAGTGTAGGCAGGAGGAGGGGGCAGTGGGGGCAGGGTGTCCAGTGTGCACTTTACATGGTTTTGTAATTTATTTCTGACGCTTCGATTGCATTCTAATGACAAGTGCAGCGACGCCAGCAGCGCTGTCGCAGTCGCAGTCGCAGTCGCAGTCGACGTTGGCATAATTCACAGAAAGTTGGCAATGTTGCTGCTGCTGCTGCTGCTGCTGTTGCCACTGGCGGCGTTCACACTTCAGATTGGCAATTTGCATATTTTTGGCATACGTAATGCAAATGCCAAGTTGGCATACTAACTGCATGACTAGTAGATATCCTGTAAAGTGGTAAGTGCAGTAGAAAATAAAAACCCAATGAAAAAGGAAAGTTTGAATTGAAATTAAGTTGCCGAGTTATTAGTTATTGTTTTTCCTACATTACAAGCTGCTCGACTAGCATATACCCTGTAAAAAAATTGATAGAAGCTCAAAAAAACAACTTGATTTGAAGGAAAATAGCTAAACTAATGCATAATCTTGTTGATAATGCAAGTAAAGTGAGACTGACTAACAGATACCCTGTAAAAAGTTTTAGAGTAGCTCAAAAAATTCTTGATATGGCGCGAAATAGCTAAGCAAAGCATTAATCTTGTTTATACAGCAAGTAAATTGAGTAGCAAGAGCTGCCCGACTAGCAGATACCCTGCAATGCGTACTCCCATTGCCATAACTCAAGTTACTAATCAATTCTACTTAAAATAAACATCAACTTCTATTCGATTCACCCTTCCTCCTGCTTGCCACATTACAGGGTATGGCAACAGCACTCATGTTGCATAAATCAACAGCGCCGACGCGATTTCGGATTTCGGATGTGGATTTTAGCTGCTTTTCGTTGCGGCCACTTACAGTTTGGCTATAAATGTGCACACTCCCCCTTCCCCCCTCTGCCAACTCCCTCTCGTTTCCCATTTGCCGTAATTAATTCGCTTTGCACATGCAAACGAAAGAAGTCGCAGGCGAAGGCGAGACACGCCCACTTTGGCGGCATGTGGGTGTTGCTGTTGATATTGACAGAGAGCCTGGGAAGCTGTTGATGGCTGCAGTTGTTGTTGTTGTTGCTGTTGTTGCTGCTGCTGCTGTTGTTGCTGCTGTCGATGCTGATGTTGATGTGTTTTGACTTGTGCGCTGATTTACGGCCCAGCGCCTGCCGCGCAGCAATTTGTTTGACTGCCACAAGGCACACAACGCGATGAGGCACAGCCAAGGCCAGCTCAGCCAGCAGCAGCAGCAACAGTTGCCGCCGTCGCAGCAGCAGCAGCAACAGACTGAAATTAACGCGCCGCCAGTTGCTGCATAACTTGCCGTACGCATAAAACATGTTAAGTAATCAATTGCTGCAGCAGCCTCAGCTCCAAGTGCCTCATTGCCAATGCCAGCAGGGGCAGGAGGAGCAGGAAGAGAAGCAGGCAGCAAGGGGAGTAGCAGGCAACAGTTGCCCACTTTGAAAAGGGCTGCAAACACGTGCAGCAACTGTTGCTGCTGCTGCTGCTCCTCGTCTCGCTGGCAACTTCAAAGTGTCCTGCGGCATAATGCGCTTAATAAACCATGAATCACTGTCCAAGAGGCTGTCAAGGCGCGCCGACTGCCAACTGGCTCCAGCTCCAACTGCAACTCCAAGTCAGGCTGCCTCTGCTGCTGCTGCTGCTGCAGCAACATTGATTTTGTCACGACGCAAACACTTTAAGGCACAATTGCCAAAGTGCGCAGCCGCGCCAGATTCTCTTCTCAGTCCAGTCTCCAGTGCAGAGCGCAGCCTGCGCGTCCTCGTGTCCAGCAAATGATGTGCGCATGTGATAAAGGGCCCGCAAACGAGCCGACGCGGCGACGACTTTAACCTCCTCTCGTTGCGTTTCCCCTGCCCGCCTTGCCACGGCTTGGCTTGCCCCGTCTTGCCTTGCCTTGCCCAGCCTCCTTGCTCCACAGCTTGCCCTGCAACCTCGTCTCTTCTTTCCTCGCACTGCCTGCTCTCCTCTTCTCTTCCTTCCTTCCTGCCTTCCCTTTCCTTTCTGCCCGGCTCCTCTTCACGCTGCCTTGTCTTCCCTCCTCCTTGTGCCCTAGCCCCGCTCTTTGCCTGCTGCTTGTTTTGGTCGCCTTGTCGTCGTCTTGAGTGGCATAAAAAACGGCCTGCACTTGGACTTGCCTGCTTGGCCTCTCGTCTGCCCAACGGGCTCCATGCGGGGCTATCAACATTCTCAGGTGCGCGCGCCTTGTGCCTTTTGTTTGGACTCAGCTTCCTCTGCTTCTTCTTCTTCTTCTTCTTGCTTAGCTGGCCAAAATTTGTGCTGTGGCCTTCTTTGCCGGCACAACCCTAAGCCCACCATCCGAGCTAGTTAAGTTGTTAGCTGCCCTCGGGGAGGCACAACCGCAAGTTGCCGGTTGCAGTGGCAAGTTCCCTCGCCCAGCCAAGGAGGCAGCCAAGCCGCGCCAGGCAGGCATCATTAATCAGCTCGGGTTCATCAGCGGCAACATGGTTCATTAGCTTTGCTTGGCTGTCGCTGCTGCTGCTGCCGTTGCTGCTGCTGTTGCTGGTGCCTTATGATTAGAATCGTCGACAGCAGCAGCAAGAGCAGCAGAGACGGCGGCAACTGTTGCGGTTGCCGCTGCGGCCTCGTCTGCCGCCAAGTTAATTGGATAGAAGTTTTACATAGACGCAACTCGCGAGCTGCAACTGCAACTGCAACTGTTGCCTGCAACAGTTGGCGGCAAAATCTCAAATAGCAAACAGTGCTCAGTGTGTTGTTGTTGTTGCAGTGGCTGCTGCTGCTGCTGCGACCCATTATCAACAGGCAATCCCGTTGTCGTTGCCTCTGTTGTTGTTGCTGCTGTGCCTTATGCATATTTACATGTTGCCGCAGCCTAGGCCCGGCCAGACTGGCAGTGATCTTGTCGCAGCGAGTGCCACGTCTGATTAGCTGCGACAGACGTCGCTAGCTACTGTGCTTGTCTGGCAACAACAACAACAACAGCAACAGCAACAACAACAGCAATAGCAGCAGCAATAGCAGCAGCAGCGTGGGAACAGTCAAATGTGGCCCAAAAAGGCAATGCTAGAGAGACAGGGGGAGTGGCAAGAGCTGGGGTAGTGCAGAGAGGAAAGGGAGGGTGTAAGAGTGAGAGCTAAGGCAAAGATGGGGGCAGAGGCAGTGCCAAGGCGTAGGCTGAGAGAGCACCAAGGCAGAGGTAAGGCAGGCACACAGGCAAAGGCAGGGATAGGGGTAGAGGCAGAGCTAGGGCAGAGACTGAAGCAGAAGCAGATAAAAGGCAGTGAGCAAGACAGAAGCTAAGGCAGGGGTAGCGGCAGGATCAGTGACAGAGGCAGGGTTAAGGCAGAGCTACAGCTAAAGGGAGTGGGAGTGGCAGCTGCTGTCAATGATTAGACCTTCACTCTCAACACTCTACTCTCCAGATTGATGCACTATATAGCCTCCACTATAGCCACTTTCTATTGAACAGATCAGTGAATTATATAGTCTCCAATTCAGCACTGTGTCTAGTCAAATACTCAAATATATCCCTCCTTCCCTTGCCTTAGCACTGCGCTGCCCTGCAACATGTTGACAACATGTTGAGTGAGCGCGGCAGGCTGCCAACAAGTCTATCAAAAAGCGGACAACATTTGCATCCAGTTTGCTCAAGTTGACATTGGGACAGCAGGAGTGCGCACTGGCGGAGTGAGCGGGGCCTTAACTGCCCCTCCATTTGCTACCGTGCAACGTGCAACACACACAGGATGCATAAAATTTATGAAACAACGACGCCTTTTGCGCACATAATTAAATCAGACAAAGCGCGCAGCTCATGTAAATCCAGCGCGGAACATGGCATGGCAGGCACAACGAGCCGGCGAGGCGGCGAGGCTGGCCACGACCGGATGCGAGGAGAGCAAGAAATGCAGCTTGACTATTTTTAATTACCCAGTGAGGCAAGCTCAGCTCAGCGCAGCAGCTGCTGCTGCTCTTCCAGCAATCCCAGCAGCAGCAGCTACTGCACTGGGGCAATGTAATTGTTATGGAGGAGCTGGGAACGCGAGTGGAGAGAGTGGGGAGGGAGCGGGGGGGGGTTGGGGGCTGAGCATGCGAATCAATTACATATTGCGAGCGGCAATCGACGTCGTCGGCGATTAACTGCGGTGACTCTACCTGTTCCAGCGACGACGTCGCTTTCATTAAAGTGCAAATTATGACTCGCCAGTTCCGCCAGGTGTTGGCCTGGCCCCGCTCTTGAGTTGGCCTATTTGTCTTTGAGCCAGAGTGCCAGCGCCGCCCTTGGCTTTATAAAGTTATCAACGTCCCACATTAATTGCCCGCCACTGTAAGAAATAAATTAGCCAAGCTGACACGGGATTATACGTGTTATAGACGTATTTATAATACGCTAGATAATACAGTTATAATCTAAGGAATCACATTTGTACTCCAGGCCAGTCCATGCTAGGCACACTTGTAGCAATCGATGGCCTCCGTGAAGTAGATGTGGCAGCCTAGCACCTCATGCACCTTCTCCTGTATGTTGGATTCGATCTCATTGTAGGCCATGTGCCAGCGACAACAGCTCGCTCGCTTGGTCTTGATGAGGCGACACAAGTACTTCATCACCTCGTAG
The DNA here is from genome assembly GCA_018904165.1 of Zaprionus camerounensis. Classification (NCBI taxonomy): domain Eukaryota; kingdom Metazoa; phylum Arthropoda; class Insecta; order Diptera; family Drosophilidae; genus Zaprionus; species Zaprionus camerounensis. Next base: position 10,609,336 of record JAEIFS010000742.1, read on the forward strand.
ACGTCGTCCATTTTGTTATCCTCCACCAGGCAGCAGATGTTCATATACATCAAATCCACATCTGCTGGCTTCGGCACATCCTCCGACTTGACCCACGTGGCCAGCATTGATTTGTAATTGGAATCGATGAACACATTGTTCGCCACTGTCATCGTTGTCGCCGTTGCCGTCTCCTTGGGCTTCTTTTTGGGCACATCTTGCATGGGGATTGTCTCATTATCTGTGAGATACTGCAAGATGGCAGGATGCATATGTTGTGGCAGCTCCTGCACATAGTCGGCAACAATTTGATCGGCACGGCAATGATTGCGCTTCTGGCGCTCCTTGTGCTTCACTTGGGCTGCCTTTGAGGTCGATGGCTTCAGGTCACTCTCATTGAGGGGACTCACATGCGTTGATACAATTCGCATTGAGGGAGGTGGCGGCGGAGGTGTCTCAGAGCGTGAACGGGCACTCACATGCGAACGGGATCGAGAACGCGTTGCTGAGTTGCGTTTCTCCTTTCTCTTCTTGTCGTTCTCATGGTCCTCGTTCTCTATGCGCAAATACTCATCCGGATAGCTGAGTATCTCGCGACGTATCTCATCGGGCAGCTGAGCCAACACATCTTCATCGAACATGCTAAATGAGCTGGGCACGCTCTCCTTGACAGTGGAGTTCACGGTCGCAATGAACTCATAATTCGACGATTTCCTGGTGGAGGCAGCGTTCCGCAGCATGCTGAGCACATTGACGTCTCTGTTCTGCTTTGCTTTGGTCTCTGCTTGCGCCAAACGAGATTCCTCTCCATTCCTCGCCCCGTGGGTAGTCTGCTTCTTGCTGGCTCCGTTCTTTAGCATGCTAAGCACATTAACTCCAGCTGGTTTCGGATTCGTCTCCACGTCGGACTCTTTCACTGATTGAAAAGAATTGACGGGCTTTTCTATAATAGAAGAATGACAAATAAATATCAATTTCCTATGAATCGAAGCTGTTTTCCACACCCTTTTGCTTTTCCGACAGTTTGACAAACATATTCTTGATGGTGTTCTCCTTTTTGATATCACCAATCTCGTCCAGCTTGCTTAAATGGATGCCAATGCCGCGCAGCTCGTGTGGCGGAAACCCAGACTCCTTCATCAGCTTTAACACGTGCTCAGTGATGATGGCAACATCGTCTGTGCTCTGCTTCAACAGCGTGGACTTTGTTTGATTATCACAGACACCATGGCCCATGTACTTGGACGTCTCAATGGGCGCGTCGGCGGCACGTACCATAAGCTTTAAAGTAATTGATTTGGCCTTGCGCTTGATCTCTACGAGACGACTGTGCACTTCCACGCTCAATTGTTGTAAGAACTTCTCCAATTCTTCGTACTTGCTAAAGCGAATTCCATAGTTGACCTCAGCGGAGACGGATTTGCGTTGCTACGAGAGGAGTTCGAGAGATTAGGGATTGGGATAGGCTTCACAGGAACTTCCAACTCACTTGCTCATAGACCAAGGGACGTGGATCGATGCCACGACAATTCTGATACAGCGTCTGGGCCATTTTCTTGCCTATCAACATTTCTAGACGCACCAGCGATACCTGCTGTACATCGCCGCATGAGCTAAGGCCCGCCTGGTTGAGCTTATAGGTCATGCTGCTGCCCACACCGGGCAGCACGTCCAGTGCCAGGGTAGACATATAATTGGCCGCATCCTCGGTTTCCAGTAAATGTTGTCCATTTGGTTTGGCCAATTTGGTGGCCATACGAGCCAGCAGCCTGTGAAGAAGTTATTCAGTCCCTTAAGAATCAAATCAAGCTCAGATGACACTCACTTGTTGTCACCCACGCCCGCAGAGCAGGGACAGCCGGTTTTATCTCGCACCTCCTGGCGCAAATGGGTCACAAAGGTCATGACATCGACCTGTAGGTCCTGCACTAGATCGGTTAGTTCTACAAACATTTCATCACAGCTGACAGCTTCTATGTTGAGGGTATACTGTGCCACAGTATCGTACAAAGCAAAGGCCACCTGGGAAGATAAGCAAACCGTGCTAGAAATTACTGAGATACAAAGTATATTCGTGCTAACCTGACGATAGCCCTCAAAGTCATATGGTATAGTCTTCAGTTCGGGACACAACTTGAGTGCTTGGCCAACAAACATGCCATTCTTAATGCCTTTGGCACGTGCCTCGTAGCTGCACGAGGCAATCTCCGACAGGGACATCTTCTTGTCGAAGCCACTGCGCACCTTATCGACGCGACTGTTGTCATGCATCTGCTGCTCGAAACGTTTCGCAAACAGTTCCTGTTCCACCTGGCGATCAGCCTGCGGATGCACAGGCACATCGGTAGCTGCACTGCCGCCCTTGGAGTGTGTCACAGCTATGGGCAGGCCACGTAGCTCGGGATGATTGCGCAAACCCACAGAGACAAAGAAGCAATCCATATCGATGTGCATCACATAACGATTGGCCACCATTATCGGATATGTCCTCGACTTCAATTGAAGACGCAGTTCAGCACGTTTGATGAACGACTGGTTGCCATGTGCCTGACGCAGCTCACACACATACTGCTTAAAGCCTGCTCCAAGCGTTGCAATATGATGGAGCCGTGAGTTCTTATAGAACTCCCCAAGAAATGCTGGATCGACGGCAGTTTTGGCGCTGTTGCTGGTGTTACCACTGGTTGTTGTGGCAGATATATTGGTTATGTTGCTGGAGTTCTTGTCCGGTGAAGTAGCCACAACCTGTTGTAGCTCCTTGAGTATGCTGCCCAGCTCACGTTCCAATGCATCGCATTCTGCATCAACTGCCACTGTGGAATCATTGCTACTCTTCATTTTGCCGAAGTTCAACCGAGGTTGAGTTGTTTTCTGATTTGTATACAACAGATACGGCTTATAGTCCAGCAGGCGCATCTGTGCCACACAGTCTACAACCCACAGGGCACTGATTATCTTGCTGGTGTCCATCTTGCGCACCTTCACATCCGGCAAATTGGATGCAATGATGAAACTCGTATGTGATCGCTCATAGTGATGGAATGTGCCGCCATGCACCATCATAATACGCTTAAGCTCGTCGGCTGAAGGATTAACCAGCCCATTGACGAAAATTGAAATGCCGGCAAAAAGATGCGACTTGCGAAATGGATCACTGGCGGCCGCGAATTGCTCCTCAAGTTTGGACTTTTTGGCCTCGAAGTAGCCGCCCTGTAATTACATTCTTAAGTTAACGCATTACATAAATAACTTCCACCACTTACCCAGTCAGCAAATCCATTGTCATCATCGCCTGCCATTGCAGCAAACGCATTTATTAGTTAATCTTTCTTTACGACAACAATTTGAAACACATTAAAAGTAGCCCAGTGCACGATAACAATTGTCGATAACACCGATGTATTTTCATATGTTTTACCGCGCTAACAACACTCAATTGCCATTCACCTTCTACGATTCATTGTTGTCTGGCAACTCTTGCACTTAGTATTGGTAAACGTGATTGGAAATTGTTTTGTTGCTTGCTGTTTTTTAAGTCGTTCTTAAAATGTGGAAATATGGTCAAAATCAAATGAACCAAGGACCACCAGGTGGTGGTGGTGGGCCAAACATGATGCCCATGGGTGGCTTCATGCAAGGCAACACTGGCATGCATATGTCGCCTCAACAACAACAGCAACACCAGATGAATATGATGGGCGGCGTCGGTGGCCCTGGTGGACCCGGCGGCATGCAAATGAGTCCCAATATCGCTGCTGGCGGAGGACCACCTGGTCTTATGCAAGGAATGGGCATGTCGCCACAGCATCAACTGCAACAGCAACAAATGATGCAAGGCGGCGTTGGAGTGCCGATGTCCAATAGCCCGATGCATAATCCACAACAAGTCAGCCCAATGCAACAGCAAATGATGGGTCCACAACAGGGTCTAGGTATGGCAGGAGGCAGTGGTGGCCCACAACAACAGCAAATGCCGCCAAATCTAGCACAGCAACAACAACAGCACAATCCAGTCCCAGGAGCGGCTGGCGGTGGAGGCGGTGGCAATAATATGCTGGCCATATCCCAACCAAATACCCACAAGGAAATCAACATAGTGCAGCTGTCTCGCTTGGGTCAAGAAACTGTGCAGGATATAGCCTCCCGATTCCAAGAGGTCTTCTCTGCGCTCAAGAACATTCAGTCCCCCTCCCACAGGGACAACAACACGGAGAAGAAGGTGCAAGAATATTTTCGAACAATTCGATTGCTTTTCAAGCGGGTGCGCATCATCTACGAGAAGTGCAATGATGCTGGCATGGACTACATGAATGCCGAGAGCCTGATACCCTACAAAGATGAGCCCGATCCCCGCATAGAGCCCTCGCAATGTGATGAATATCGCAAAGTGCTGCAGGAGAATCAGGAACTCATCGAAACAGTCAAGCTGAAAAACCGCCAATTGCGTGAGATTATTGATAGAACGCGCATTATAATATGGGAAATAAATACAATGCTGGCCATGCGCCGATCCTAGATTTAGGTACTCAAAAACTGATTCCAAACATTTGTTTATTTATGGAAATTTTAATAAAAACAAAAATAAAAATAAACAAATCGAATACTCACTTTCGGCGTTTACCAACACTGCTCGCTTGTGATGCAGTAGAGAGAATAAGCGATTTGTGTTTGTACGCGACGAAAGCGATTCATTTTCACATTTGTGCAGACTGACCAAAACCAATTAACAACCTATTTGTTTATTTCTGAAAACGTAAATTAAATAAAATATCAACAAGATGGCGAAAATGGCATTTCAGCATCAGGCCGGCACGGCAATGGAATGTTTGAGTGTAAGTTGTTAATTTACTCGCAGACTCACTCACACATGCAAACACACATGCATGCACGCACAGGTAGCAACAGCGTTCCTCCTACTGTGTGTGTATGTGTGTATGTTTGAGTGCGTGAAATTGGGTCGAATATCATAGAAGAAAAGGCGTAAATAAACTTTCACACACTGTCACTAACTTATCCTATACAGATTCCCATAACGCTGCACAAGGAGAAGGATTACGACGCGGAGGGCAGGGAGATACTCAAATGTGGCTTCAAAATCGGCGGTGGCATCGATCAGGACTACAAAAAGAGTCCGCAAGGCTATACGGATTATGTGAGTAGTTGGAGATGTCTTATATATTTAAACAAATTGATATGTTTAATCCGCATTTGCAGGGCATCTACGTGACGGAGGTGCACGAGGGCAGTCCCGCTGCTAGGGCTGGACTGCGCATCCACGACAAGATACTGCAGTGCAATGGCTACGACTTCACCATGGTCACGCACAAAAAGGCTGTGAGCTATATACGCAAGAATCCCATACTCAATATGCTGGTCGCTCGCAAGGGTGTCACATCTACATAATCTGGATATGGATACGATATTAAATTGGGGAATTGGAGCAGAGCTTTCAAGCGGTATATAAACTACTATCCATACTACTTCACTGCCTCTCGTTGCTAAGGATCTCTCTGGCTAGCGCTCTTTGGAAAATAATCGAATACTTATTTATGCATAAGCCTTTAGTTTTACCTACATATACATATATATTTATATATATATATATATTTACCTTAACATTATGCATATCGCGTACCCTAACTAGAATTGTAAATCTGTGTAGAGCAAAAGCTTCTTGTTAGATTGATTTACGTTCGACTTGGTTGTTATATCCCTCACTTGTTGTACGAATTGCCAAGAAACTGGATGAAGTACCCATTGCCAAAACAGAATATAGTACTATATATTATATATCAATGAACTATCGATAGCTCTGTCACAAAGCACAGCAAACTTAAGCCAAGTTCATCATCAGAAATGTATAAATCTCAAACCGAAAATACTCCTCATACTCCTTACCATGTTAGGTGTACCATATATATACATATATAGAAGATTTTGTACTTTTATATGCATCAGATATTAATAGAACACAAGATCCCTCTCACCTATTCAATCAGCAGCATTCCAAAAACGCAACGAATCGCAAAGACTCGTTGAAGTTGTTGAAAACTAAATAGTACATGATTGTGATAACCGCCGTTGCTTGAGCAGAAGATGTGTTTGTTTTTTTTTAAATATTTAAAAGAAATACACAAGCATTTTTTAAGTATTTTTAAAATCAGTTTTTAAATGTTAAATTGCATTGAATAAATGTGTTTTTGCCTCTAGAGACGAAGAACTTGTTTTCATTTCGTTACCTTCACTGCGACCTTGACCTTGTGATCCAGACATAATCAGAGATTGTAAATATGCAATCGAATGTAATCTTTGTGATGTTGTTTTGGTTGATATTCTGTTTATTACATAGTACTTTGGGTCCACATACACATACAAATACACGTACACGTACATAAAATGTTGTTGCACATTCAAAAAATATATATTATACATAACTAGTTATACGCAAGCATTTAGCTAATTAGAATAATTAAATACAAATAGCTGATTACCAGAGGACATAGTGGAGGAACTTGCAGCAAGAAATGGAAGAATAACAGAAGTATAACGAAACGGAGGTGGCCATGCTGAGATAAGATTGCCACGCACGAGGCAAGAGAACACACCGTAGAAGAAGAATAGATATCGATGCAGAATGGAAACTATTTGTTGGCATAACCATTGGGGTTTTGACTCTGCCAGCGCCACGTGTCCTCGCACATTTTGTCCACACCACGCGTTGCCTTCCAGCCCAGTTTCTCCTCCGCCAGCTTGGCGTCGGCATAGCAGGTGGCCACATCTCCCGCACGACGATCGACCAGCTCGTAGGCGACCTTCTTGCCGGAGGCACGCTCGAAAGCGTGCACCAGCTCCAGCACAGAGCAGCCTACACCTGTGCCCAAATTAAACGCGAAGAAACCCGACTCTGCAATGTTGCGCAGCTTGTCCAAGGCCTTTACATGACCCTCGGCCAAGTCAACAATATGTATGTAGTCACGTACCCCGGTGCCGTCTTTGGTGGGGTAATCGCTGCCGTACACATTGAGCTTTGTGCGCCGACCCACAGCCACCTGAGCAATGTAGGGCATCAGATTGTTGGGCTCTCCATTGGGATCCTCACCAATGCGTCCGCTGATGTGCGCGCCCACGGGATTGAAGTAACGCAGTGAGACAACTGCCCAGCGCTGCAATCAAAAGAGATTTGCATAAGAAAGGAATCCATAGAGAGAGAGCTGCAAACTCACCTTATCCGACTTGCAAAGATCCTTGAGTATCTCCTCTGTGAAATATTTGGTTTTTCCATAGGGTGATGTGCACTTTCCTGTCGGATGCGCCTCGGTGACGGGCAGAAACTCCGGATCGCCGTACACAGTGGCACTGGAGCTGTACACAAACTTGAAGACATTGTTGTCGGCCATGGCCTCCAGCAGGACATTGGTGCCGGTCATGTTATTGTGATAGTATTGCAAGGGAATGCGGCAGGATTCCCCCACAGCCTTCAGTGCAGCAAAGTGAGCGACCATGTCGATTTTGTGCTGCAAGGCAAGATGGAACAGGGAATTAAAATATATATAACACCTTCATGTGGCATTGTAAGCTAGAACAGATTCCCCAAGAACTTAAGCTATACCCTTCAATTGACATTCCAACGTGGAGAGATAACCCAAAAGAGGGATAATCCCAGTGGAAACTTTGCCACTTGATGCAATTAATGGAGGCATGTTTACCCTGCACATTGGTGGAGGTGCTACGCCGCGTCGAGTGCAACGTCAATGTTGACGTCGCTGCCAGCACACCAAGTTATGTGACCGAGGTCGCGTCATGCGCTTCACGACCCGACGAATCGGGCGGGAGAGGGCATCGGAAGTGCTCGGCAGTTGAGTAAACAATACGTTGATAGCGCGAGCAATTGCGATAAGCGAACAAGATGGAATAGAACGTGCTCGAAACATGCCACATACGAAATCCATTAAATGCTTTGCTGACGTGCCACTCAAGACTCGAGACTTACCTCCTGGAAAACGGAGCGCACTTGCTCGCGATCCGTGATGTCCACTCGATAGAAGTTGACCTTCTTGCCGGTGATCTCCTGCACCCGGCTCAGTGCCTCGGGCAGCTTGGATGCACCGCCGCTGTACGCATTGCATAGATTGTCCACACAGATGACATTGTAGCCTGCGTTGAGCATCTCCAGCACTGTATGCGAGCCAATGTAGCCAGCTCCGCCGGTGACCAGTACAGTGGGTGGTGCCATTCTTCTGTATTTCTTGCTCTGCTGTACGTCCGCTGCAAGCCGTTGCTTCCAAGTGATTGATCGCTCTCTGGAGCTGGAAAGTGAAAATTGGGCCAATTGAAGCGAAATTCTTATTGACGTCAACAAAAATTCTCCCAAAACACTCACACACACACTCACCCCGATTTGGCAAGAATATTCTGCTTAGTTAACGGTGCTTGTGCTTGTGCGTGCCAAAGTGTTTACGTGTCTGTGTGCACGTGTATGTGTGAGTCTGTGTGCTACTATGTGTGTCACTTACCTTAGTACGCAATAATTACAGGCACAACAGATTCTCTGATTCTGTTGCTGGTGCTGCTACGTCGGCTACCCTTGAAATCGATTTGTTGATTTTGTTTTGTTTAACCACACACACGCACCTGGCATGGGCGTCTGGTCGGGCGATCTGTCTGCTAGCTGTTTAGCTGAAGCTGGTTAAAGATCGCTGACCTCTCTCGCTCTCTTACTCTCTCTCTCTCTGTCTCTAAATCTGAGCGCTTCTTCACTGTGTGTTATGTGTGCTATTATCGTAACTCGTTTCTTGCACTCCGCCTTCCTCGTTCATTCATTCATTTGCGCGGCACTTGGCGATTTTTTTTTGGTACGTCTGTTTTGCTGGGCAGTTAGCTCGCAACTGATCTCTGTTGTTGTGCTGAGCGCTTTTAACATCCACATACGTATGCACACACAAACAAACATACATACATATGTATATATTCTTGATTCCTTCCGTATGTTGCTTATCAGCTGGCGCTCTTTATCAATGTCAAAACGGTCGTATAGCTAACTACAATAACTATATGCGGGTTGGGCGCCTTCGCTTTGGGATGCGTCTATTAGCGTTTCTTATCAATCGCGCTCATTTATGTAATCAATTGAGGCACTAATTGCTTGCAGGTAACCGCTCTCTGCATCTATTATCAGCAAAAAAGTAAACAATTACGATTGGCGTTGCCAGACCAGCGCATTCGATTATCGATGATTGGTGTATGTATCGGTAAGTGCGACACTGTGCGATATACAGCTACGCAGGCAGACAGCGAGCAAAGTAGAAAATATGCATTAAAATTGGTTTTATTTTAATAAATCGTTTAAATTAGTCGGAAATTAGTCAAACCCAAAAACAAACATGGCATCTGCAACGGTAAGAAATGTATGTATGCCACACTAACAAACAAATACGCTGCAGTTCGATTTCCAACTGCCATCGAATACCAAAAACAACAACAATGTAAAAAAACGCTAACAAGACTATCACAACCTTGCCTATTGACCCAGGTGCAGTTGTTAAATTAATAATATTTTGTTGCTCTTCAGGTGCCACTACTCGACGATGATACGATACCATTCGGCGAGGAAGATGAAATGCGCGATCCCAGTGTGCCGGCTCAGAAATACACGTAAGCAAGTGCTCTGTTTGTGTGTGTGTCACCTGATTCACCCCCTTTTCCCTCTCTTCTGTTGCTGCTGGCAGGCATCCGTATGTCACCTTCTTCCACCTGTTTTTCCGTGGAGCATCGATTGTCATTTACATGTTCTGCGGCTGGTTCAGTGACTCCTTCATCACCAGCTTTGTATTCGTTGTGCTTTTCCTTTCTGCCGATTTCTGGACTGTCAAGAATATCTCGGGACGCCTGCTCGTCGGACTCCGCTGGTGGAACTACGTAGATGATGATGGCAAATCGCATTGGGTATTCGAGTCAAAGAACGTGAGTCATTCGCAGTCACACACACTTGAAACTGATTGTAAGCGATAAACATTGAAATTGTAACGTAGTCTTCATCCTACCAGAGTCGCGTCAACAAGCACGAACAGCGCATCTTCTGGCTGGGATTAATACTGTGCCCCCTTTTCTGGGGACTGTTTTTCTTGATGGCTCTCTTTGGCATGAAGTTCAAGTGGCTTCTGTTGGTCATGATAGCCATTGCTTTGAACGCGGCCAATCTCTATGGATATATCAAGTGCAACTATGGAGCCAGCAAAGATTTGAACAGCGCCGCAACCGATTTTGTAAAAACGCAGCTATTTAAGAACGCTATGGACATCATGACCAAGCCCAGTGCTGCACCCGCGCCACCGACAAATGTCCGCCCCACCGGCGTTGTATAAGAATGATGAATGCCAATCGCACTTGCCATCATTTCCCGCGGCGCATTCCAAAGAGTATTTAGGGTTTTGTTCAGACAAACTAGTTATGTGGTCGCTTTCTCTGTATATTATGTAAAACTTAATTTAGCATTAACATTTTCTTATATAAATGTACGCTGCTTTTTAATTGAGTAAAGTCATACAGCTACGACAAAAATAAAGGAATTTAGTTATAAACATTTTTCCGAGGTACCCGTTGAAGGTTTTTTTTATAAATTTCGATTCTGGATCAATATTTAAATTTTTCTATATGGTTTTAGGGTTTCTGAGCCAAATATGCGAAATTTTGGTTATTGTGTTGTTATTGAGAAAGAGCTTATGGTTAATAAAATCCGAGCTCAAAACATTTAGGACTAAAAAGATATATTTTAATATAGCAAATTCATGATTTTTTAACAACAAAAATTAAAACACTCCGCACATTGCAGTATTTCCTATTTTGTATTTTTCTTTCTGCTATTCCGAAAAATACTAACAACCATTGTCTTGTATTTTGGTATTTATTTCATTTTCATCCACGGTCACACTGCATTTGCAGTGCAATTTTCTGTCGTACGTTCGTTTGCAATACCTTTCCAAATTACTAATAGGCTGAAAAGGCTAACAAAAAGTAGACAATGGAGGCCGTGCCGCGTCTGCACATGCTATGGTTTGCCCTAAAGTCCAGTCCAGAGGGCACATCGTTTGCGGCACTAAAAAAGGTGAGTGCAACAAAGAACCTGCAACTCGATTGCGGCTGTAAAACCGACGCTGACAGAAACGCAACGACGGTCGACGAACTATACAAATTATAAAGCATGAGGGAGGGAAGGTGTAGCGCTCTTATTCACATAAATATTGAGCAGCTTCTCGTAAACTCTTTGTTATGCGAGCCTCCCACAGGGGCATGGGAACGAAGGTAGCGCGATTGCGACGGCGACGGCGCTTACTATGGCTGAGTCATCGTAATTGCCGTCGCAGTTGATGTCTGATTAGCACTGGCAATTGCAAAATAAACAACAAATCATTAACTCTCTGTTTCTCTCTCTCTCTCTCTCTCTTTTGCTTACTCAGTACATAGCGGAATTCTATCATGAAGATGCCGAGGCATACTCCAAAGAGGTGCATGCATTGGAAACACTGCGCAATCAGGCAATGCGTACCACCAAGGATGGGGCACCCATAATGAAGCGATACTACTGCCAGCTGCATGCACTGCAGAACCGCTTTCCACAGCTGGCCGACCGCAGCATCTTCACATTCACCTGGAAGGATCTTTATCACAGTGCGGTGCATGAGGTGAGCGATTTGCGCTACGAACGTGCCGCTGTTCTCTTCAACATTGCCGCTTCACACACCCAGTCGGGTGCTTCAGTGACGCGTGGCGATGTTGACGGCATGAAGATGGCCTGCACGCATTTTCAGGTAAGTTAATTAAGCGAAGAGGCTTCAAGAAGCGTCGATTCCCACCATTTCTTATGCTCCTTGACATTGAAAACAAATCGATAATAATATATTGATTTTTTAGGCTGCCGCTTGGGCCTACAATGAGCTGAGAGAACGCTATGCGAACGTGAGTGGCGGCGGAGACTTCATGACCAACGAACTTTTGGTCTTCCAGCAGCAAGTGTCGCTGGCCCAGGCACAGGAATGTATACTGGAGAAGTCACTAATTGATAATCGCAAGCCGCATATTGTGGCTAAGGTGACGGCACAGATTGTTGTCTATTACGGCGCTGCCTTGGCCGCCCTGTTGACTGGCGGCGATGATGGTCCCGTCGCTCAGGTCATCGATAGTTCCGTCTACAAGTTGTGGAAGAAATATGTGCGATTCAAGATCAACTATCTCAACTGCATTCTATATTTGTATCAGGGACAGCACGCCGAGGAGCAGCGTAAGATGGGAGAACGTCTTACGCTCTATCAGGTGAGTGCTCTTATAACCACAATACACATAATACTATATATCTGAACATTCGTAGGCCGCCTGGGACAAGCTAGAGGAAGCACGCAAAGAGTCTAAAGGACTGCCTGATCAAAAGGAAATCAACGAATCTTTAAGCTTTACCGCCGATGTTGTGGAGGCGAAACGGAAGAATGCTAAAAACGAGAACGAGTTCATATACCACGAAGCTGTGCCCGAGTTGACTACCATAGCAGCTGTTCAAGGTGCCAACTTGGTCAACGGCATTGGATTCTCTGTAACCGATGAGGAGTTCGCCGGCACCGATCTCTTTTCCCGACTGGTGCCAATGAAAGCACACGAAGCGAGCTCCATGTACAGCGAAGAGAAGGCGAAAGTGTTGCGCAAGTATGGTGCATTGCTGGAGGAGAAGGATGCACAGCTAGAGAGCTATATGAGTTCCCTGACTCTGGACAATCTCAATATCAATGAGGAACAGGCCAATAAGCTGCCTCAGGGCATTGTCGATCGCTGTGCAGCGTTGCATGCAAATAAAACGGCTATAAGCGATCTGATTGAGGCCATGTCGCAGCTGGCCGAGATTACGGCAGATGTGGAAACAAATCTGGCCGAGCTCACACACATGCTGGAGGCTGAGGGTCAAGCGGAACGGGAGTTCCAAGCAGCCAGTGGGGTGCAGCGTACACCAAATGCTCACATCACGGAGTTGACTCGCGAGTTTCAGAAGTACAGCGAAGCCCATGCCAGGGCAGGTGAATCGAACAATACACTCCGCAAGGCAATGAGTTTGCATGTGAATAATCTGAAGATCCTAGCCCGTCCACTGCAGGAGATCCAGCAGCTGATGCCCAAGCTCAGCTCTGAGCTGAACACGACGGAAATTTTCAAGGATGTCAAATTAATTGTGAACAAAGTAAATGAGATGAAGGCGCAGCGGGCTCAGTTCCATGCCGATCTGCGCATCGCCATCAACGAGGACGATATTACAGCCAAGGTGATTGCCCATGGCGGACAGGAGGGTCTGCAAGCGCTCTTTGCCACCGAATTGGCGAAGCACGAGCGAATCACCCAATTGCTTGACCAGAATTTGCTGGCTCAACAGAACATTCTGCAGGCATTGACTGAAGCCTATGCACGGGCTGCGCCAGTGCTGAAAACTCTGCAGGATGTCAAGCAGAAGAGAGAGCATTTCTACAGCTCTTTGGCTGCATCATATGATGTATACGAAGATCTGCTAGCCAAGTCTGCAAAGGGTTTAGAGTTCTATAAGAAACTGGCGGGCAATGTGCAAAAACTGTTGACACGTTTCAAATCCGCACGAGATGTGCAATCCGAGGAGCGTCAGCAACGTCTGCAGAGCGTCAAGGCAACACCAGCTCCAACAGTGGCTCCAGTTAACAAGCCAGAGATAAGCACTGCAGCCAGTGCCACTCCAAAGCTACGTGATTATCTTAAAGCAAAGAATGCAGCATCCTCGATGGATGCCACACCGTATGTGCCCAATGTTCGTCCCGTGCCTGTGGGCTCGGAGAATCCAACGCAGGCAGCTTGCTCAGCTTCAGCCTATGCAACGGCGCCGCCGCCTAACGAGCCCCCACCACCGTACAGCTTGCAGCAGCAGCAATATTATGATCCCACTGCTGCTGGCTACACCAACCCCATGTACCAGCAGCAACAGCAACATATAGCACCACCCGCCTACAAGGCGCAGGCCTCGCCCAATTCCCAAACACTGCAAGGCGCTATGGCACAGCTCAGTATGCAGCAGCAGCAACAACAACAACAACAACTGCAGCAAGTGCAACCCCAGGCAGAGATTCCAACTGGATATGGTCAGCAGTCACAGTTGGGCTTTGGCTACAATTATCCTTTGGCTTATCCAGCTACAGCTAGTGCTGCATCTAGCCAACATAACTACAACTATCAGCAGCCCCTGTATGTGGCCACATTATCAGCCCCGACAGGCGATTCCATTGGGTATCCTCAACAACAACAACAGCAGCAACAGGTGGCACAGCAGCCCTTGAGTTTTCAGCAGGCAAACGCTCCACAGCCTTATCCCCAATCCATTGCAACGTCGCAGCCTCCACAGATATCAATGTATTCTCAACCAGCGACGTCAGTATATGGTCAACAATCTGGCATTTATTCCATGCAGCCAGCTCAAACTGCTCAGTCACAGACTGTGGCTTATCCTCAATCTCAGACACCTCAACAAGCAGCCAGTTATGCCCAGCCTCAACCCCAATCTACAGCGTATCTACAGTCTCAAGCGCCTCAATCGAGTTATGCGGAATCAGCTACTACTTATGCTCCAAGCCAGACTCCTCAACAGCTGCAGCCCACAGCTTATGGCCAACAACAGACACCGCCGAAGAGCTCTGCGTTGCCTCAACCGGTTTTGTATCCCTCTCAAGTTGGATCGCCGTCACAGCATCTTCCACAGCAGGCACAGCAATCGCAGCCTTTCTCACAGCAGGCTCAACCTCTACCACAGCAGGCTCAGACTCTACCACAGCAGGCTCAAACTCTACCACAGCAGCCGCAGTCTCTACCACAGCAGCCGCAGTCTCTACCACAGCAGCCGCAGCCTTTGCCACAGCAGCCGCAGCCCCTGCCACAGGAGGCACAGACTCAGCCTCTGCCACAGCAGGGTCAGCCTGTACCACAGCAGGCACAGTCTCTGCCACAGTATTCAGCAAACACTAGCGCAGCAGACTCGAACTACTTCAGCTATTCGAACCATCCAGGCTACAGTTTCAATCCGCAAACGGGTAGCTACGACTACAGCAGCGGCTATCAGAATGGTAGCGGTCACATTCCAAAGGTTTCACATGGCTTTGGCCAGTACACACAGAGCGGACAACAGCAGGCTGCAATTGTGGGCACCACAGACTCTGAGCTGGCTCATCGCAGTAATGTGGCCACAGGATTCGATGTGAGTACTCTGAATTGCGTAGACTCTCGAAGTCATATTAATTGTGGTTCCCTCTCCCACACACAGTCACCCATTGTATCGCATACTAAAGCAACAACAACAACAGGAGCAGCTGAGACGAGCGCTGCACCGCAGCCACAAGAGATTGTGGGCAATTATTATACACCGCCTTATGGGTATCATTCCGCTGGAGAGACAAATAAACCGCAGCAGCAGCAACAACAACAACAACAGCCACAACAAGCACTGCAGCAGCCGCAGCATGAACAACAATCAGCGGAGCCGCAGCCCAATCAGAAACCATCGCTTTATATGCAGAGCGGTGGCAGCAGCATTGCCAACACGCAGACCACCTCGAGCAGTGCCCCTTATGCCTCATCGACGCTGCGTGCCGAGACAAAGGCTACAAACGTGGACCTGCTTAGCGACCTTGACTTGGATTATGTTGGAGCTGTACCGTTGCCACTGCTGCAGCCTCAGATTGTGGCAACACCAACACCGCCGGCGAGTCATGTAGAGAGTGCAACGGTGGAGGATGCTGCCAGCAATGCGCCAGCAGTTGTACCAATAGCAACACTCTCACCCATGGCATCTCCAGCTCCTGCGAATGTTTCGCTGCGCAAAAATAGCCTTGACAATCTTTCCAATTGCTCCGATTTAAGTTCATTGGAGAATTTTGACTGGGACTCGGTTTCATTGACACATTCCGCCAGCGAAAAGCAGCAGACTAATCCCAACACAAATGGACATCCCTTGATTACATTCCAAATGCGGCCACATGACCCATTCAACGATGATAAAACCCTGAAGTACTTCCACAAGGAGGTGGAGAGTTATGAGAAGCTGGTTGAAAACTTGCACGTTAAGATGTTGAACGGCAACACGCAACTGGGGACCAAATGGCAGGAGCTGCAGCAGAAACTCGACAAGGACACCAGAGTGAAACGTACGACGACCATAGCAAAGCTATTTCCCGAGAAGAATCGCTCACTTGACTGTCTGCCCTATGATCATGCGCGCGTCAAGCTGGACAAGCAAACTGATGACTATATTAATGCGGCCTACATGAAGGTGAGCAAGTAAAACAACAATTGACTTTGCAAGCACTATAAAACTCTCTATATCTTCGTACAGAGTCTGAGCGCCGGATGTCCTAACTTTATTGTGGCCCAAACACCACAAGCGAATACAATCAACGATTTCTGGTCTATGATTTGGTCGGAAAAGTCGCGCACGGTTGTTTGTCTGCACATCCCCAATGAGGTGAGCTCATTCAATTCATTATATTGTATTCAATTCATTATATTGTATTCAATTCATAATACTTATATTATGCTTAGCTCTTTGATCCCTATTGGCCACAATCGCTGGATCAGCCCACACACTATGACGACTTCACGGTGAGCTGCGTAAAGCAGCAACAGCTCAGCCACTGCACGGAGTATCAATTGAAATTGTCGATGCATGGTGCCGATGCTGTCTTGGATTTATCCCTGCTGCAGCTCAAGCAATGGACCAAAGCGTACGCATACCGAATACTCAATTTATATACTTGATTTATAGCTCAAATCATTTGCAGGTTACCAACTCAATTGCTGGGCATAGCGCAGAATGCACTGCAGACACATCAAGAACGTTGTCTATCCGCCAATGCGCCGATGTCGCCGCTCATTATGAACTGTTTGACAGGCTCGGAACGGTCGGAACTAGTGGCCATTGGAATTTGCGCATTAATGGGTACCCAAACCAAACGACCCATTCTAATAAGTAAGTACTCATAACTATATACATAACTATTCCATTGCAATACATCGATTCTCTTGACAGATGTCGTTGACGTTTGGTCTCGTATTTGCATGCAACGTCAAAATTCTTTGCGTGATGCCGCCATTCTGGAGCAGTCCATGCAGATTATACTGAGTCATGCTCATGATGTGCTTAATAAGCGTAAGTTCTCTTCTTCAATTCCTTCAATATGTGTTGCGCTAATGGTCTGTTGATTTTTAGGTGGCATTATGACCTCATATCAAATGAAAATGGCACCGCAAGTGAACGCCAAGGAGCAGCAGGAGAATAAGGATCCATTAAACGAGCTGGATGCGTTGTGGAAAATGAAATAATCGACTGATGATGTGCATCGCTAAATTGCTTTATTAATCATACACACACACATTTTAATCAAAAAGTTTTATTTATAAGTTATACAGAAACTATTTACTGCAACTGTCGAACTTCTTCTAACATATACAATATATTTATTCAACAGATCTGACAATTGTTGCATACGAAAGAGTATTGAAAGTATTGAAACATTTAAATTGTATTTGTCCCTCTATTAACTGTTATAATGAAATATATTTCAAACTATCGTGATGTTCGTATTGATGCTGAGTATACTTATGCCGAACAATATATACAAATTAATACATATACATATATATCTCGAACGTTTACAAAACTGCATTGGGTATCTAACTAAGATAAAAGCGAAATAAATTTATGATATTAAAATGCTACAAGTTGCTAATTAATTTGTTAATTTGCTTCGTCAGAATTATATTTCCTTTATATACCCCGATATAAAACCGCACAAAACACGAATCGTCTTACTATGAGGGATATTTATTTATATATACCCTTTTTTGACTATTTTCAATGGTCGAAGGGTATAAATATATATATATTTATTTAATACAATTTTATTGTCTTTGATAACTCACAAACATTCGAATCGTAGAATCCGAGAACAAAGCAAAAACAATTCTTAAATGTAGTAAATTTAATTAGGATCATTCCTTTGGCAGAATTGGATATGTCACTTCGGTGGCGATGCCGCACATGTTTCCTTTGTTACGGGCGATCCTTACATATCCATTCTCTCCCCAATCTTTGCCCCACGAATTTTTTGCCAACCAATAATCGCCTCCATTGCTATCGTAACCATATCCAACAAGAGTGACCGCATGATTCGTAACATTATTGCAAGGACCATTATAGACGCCCCTAGTGTACTGCTGATAAAATGTTGAATTAATGTAGACCGCAATGGGGCCTATCTCAGCCACAATGTGCGCCAACAAATTTTCATCGTTGGGCTCACAATTTACATAATCTTCGATTTCAGCTCCCTTGTATTCCTCTCTATATCGACATATGTCTTCACGCATCTCGTACTTATACGATTCTTCCGTCTGAATACCATCATTATCTAATACATACTGTAGGGCTTCGTCTGAAAATCCACCGATGCAGCCATCGTTATTGTACTTTCCTTTACTGGAACAATCCAGCAAATTCTGTTCGGAGAAGTTTGACAGTTTACCAGTAGTCAGAAAGTATTGTCCCTCTAGAGTGCCAACTGCTGCAAATGCCCAGCAGCATCCGCAATATCCCTGATCCTTAACAGGAGTAACAGCACCTTTTTTTACCCAATCGATGCTCTCGGGAATATCGCGATTTGTTGGCGAATAAGTATTGAAATGGCTTTTACAGCTATTATTTTGATCGGTTTTCTTTTTCTTGTGGTTTCTTAACATTCGATTTTGGAATTCACTCTGCGAAAGATCTGTGAACTTATTGACACCCATCTCATAAGTTTCCAGCCCTTTCGCAAATCGCTCGTTGTGCTCATCGATTATTTTCTTGTTCTGTTCAAAGATCCTTTGACGCGTCTGTAGCTCGTTTTCATCATTATAGATCTTGTTGTGGGTAAGTTGGAACTCTTGAAACTCCCGAGATTGCGCCAACACCGACGTTAAAAAGGCGAGAAGACTTATTGCTGCCTTCATGATTAATCAAGACTGAAAATCGATCTAGCCTTCTCCACAGTTTTCTACTCTTTATAAATCCAGAAAATAGCCCGTATGGTACACGAATTAACAAAATCAACCACAGTTTGTAGACCCTGACATAAACTCCCTTTTACCAGTATGCTTTACTTTATTTTTTCACTGGAATAAAACCGCAGAAGTGTGAAAATGAATTTCTGATTTCGATTTCAAGAGGAAAGTTGAGGGCCCCATAAAATCTTGAATCATATTTATAACTATTTGGGAAGTTGACGAACTGAGTGTTGTAAATGCCCATATATTAATGAATATAACCATATCTGGACATATGCAAAAGTATCATTGATATGCGAATGCTATAATGAGATGGCTATAGCATACAAAAAGGATAACGGGACAATTCCAGAATTGAGGAATTTGTCTTTTCTGGCAACGCCACCGTGCGCTTCTAGACGACGATACATACATACCATATGTTATGGTGTATGTTACATATATGTATATGTATATGATTATATTGCTTCTTACAATTCATATTGTATATACATGTATGTATACATACATCCGGACAGATCGACTCGGCTAGTGATCCTGAGCAAGAATATATATACTTATGGGGTCTGCCACGCCTCCTTCTGCCTGTTACATACATTTGCACAAAGTTAGTATACCCTTTTTTTACCATTTTTAATGGTCGAAGGGTATAAAAAGTGTTACTTCAAATATGATGTAAACAGAATTGACGCAGATACCCTAAGAGATATATACCATAATATGTTAGTTTAGCGACATGAGAACAGTGCATAAAAATAGTAAACATTCTCATAATATAACACACTCTTTGCATTCTCATAATATAACTCACTCTTTGCTGATTATTTTTAAACGATTCTCCAATTTGATTATCTCCCCCGGTGTTCCCTAATTAATCACTTTAATTTATAAGGCTTTGGCATTCGCAAACTGATAAACAATGCGACAATATCGCGTTCTATATAATTCCCGCACATTTCGGCTGCTCATCAGTTTCAGTCTTTGCCATTGTTCCAGCAGATCGTGTGGAAAGTAGTCGGGATCGGTATATATTTTGCAGATATGAGTGCGTACATATAATTTAAAGTTAAGCACGCATATAGAGAGTCTATTTCATCCGATTTTTCCGCAGATCTATTAAGCAATAAACCTTGTCAGCTGCTGCTTGTGTTGTGCATGCTTGAGGTGTGCACGGCAGCAAGCACTTTCGATCCGGAGCTGTTTTGCAGCCTGGTGGTAAATGGCACCAAGATGAACGATCCGCGGGCCTGCAGCACTTGGACGCAGTGCATCGATGGCGAGCCCGTCGCCGGCTCCTGCGGCGCAGACTTGTTCTATGATCGTAATACCTACGCGTGTGTGTCATCTCAGAACGCGACATGCCTGTCCAGCGATCCGTGCGCAGCGGCGCCTAATGGCTTTACCGCCGATCCGTACTCCTGCAATGGCTATTACTACTGCAGAAACGGGACGGGTACACGGGGCGAGTGCAACACTGGACTGAACTACAATGCAGGCACAGAGGCCTGTATACGCGACGCACCGTGCAGCGCCAAGAAGAATCCCGACAGTCTGTGCAACATTCTACCCGACGGCGTGTTCATTAAGGATGCCTCCAGCTGCAGTGGCTGGCAAATGTGCTGGCGCGGCGAGATTGTCAACGGCAGCTGCCCAACTGGCTACTATTTCAGTGCCAGCCTGGGGGAATGTGACTACGCTGAGAATGTGGAGTGCGCCTTCACTCCGTCGCCGCCGCCGACTGCCGGACCGGATGTTTGTCCTGAGGCGGGCAGCTTTGTATCAGACGACAGCACGTGCAATGGGTACTACTTGTGCCGCAGGGACTCCGAGGGGCAGATGGTTATGGAGCACGGTGTCTGTGCCGATGGACGATTCTTCAATGCTGCCAACGGAGGCACCTGTATGCCCCGTACTCAGGTGCGTTGCGAGTACAATCGTTGCGTCAATATGGGCAACTCCAGCATACAGCTGGCCAATCTATCGGACGATGGATGCACCGGCTTTGCCTTATGCCAGTATGGACAAGTTATCGGCGAGGGAAAGTGCCCCGACGGGGAGTATTTCGACGAACTGACTCAGCTCTGCACCAGCCAGGTGGTATCTTTTAAGGCCTGTGCCCTGTCAGCCGACACAACGACGCGACCCATGATGGATGAGGATTCTACACTAGCAACAACAAGTCAAACTGCAGGCTTAAATAAATAAATATTGCTTAATTATCTCACATATAGTACTTTGAGGTATTCCCATTAATGGTGACGATGTCAGTCTGTCTGTCCATTTTCGGTATAAAAACCTTTCTGTCTGTCTGTACATCTGTTTTTCTGTATAAAAACCTATCCCAGAAATAGCAGGAGCTAACATATATTATAAAAACCGATTTAAAAAACTACTATAGCTACAATTATCTTCGTCCAAAAGACAGTTTTGAACTGATAAATAACATGGAAGTTATTAAAGAAATAATTTTGGTGGTGATTGCTGAACTGATTTGCAACACCTACAAGTATGCAATACAAAATGTGGTAATCATTGAAGTGACCAAAGAAATGTTTATTGACTTTCAGATTCAGATTTGGCAGGTATTTAATAGACGAACACCTCGACTGTTGGCTAATTACTTATGACATTTGTATGTATGAAGGTATAAAGAACAAAACAGAATAAATTGCTTCCGTTTATTAAACAGAACAAGTTGAAACAATTTAAATGAAGAATAGTCATACATCCGTAACAACGGATATTACTCTATAATCGGATATATCGCATTATTTGCTATACCGCACATGTTTCCTTTATTACGGGCAATGCGAAAGTATCCGTCTTCTCCCCACCCACTTCCCCAGGAATTCTTTACCAACCAGTAATCGCCGCCATTGGTATCGTGACCATATCCAACGATAGTAGCATCATGGGTTGTCTTTGATCCCTTGCAAGGAATGTTGTAAACTCCTCTCTTGTATGGCCGCAAATGTGATGCATCAAAGGAGACCGCAATGGGACCCTTTGCAGCAACAGTGGCCGCCAACAAGCGTTCATTGCCAGGCTCAACTTGTTTGATTTTTGTGATTTCAATTCCCTCTTCTCGATATTCCTCCCTATATCGGCAGGGTCCTTCATATCCCTCGTAGACATACTTTTCCTCCAACTGTATGCCCTGATTATCTAACACATACTCTAGAGCCCAGTATGGCCATCCCTGGATACAGCCCTCGTTACCGTACTTCTCATTACTGGAGCAGTCCAATAAATTCTGTGCAGAGAGTTCTACCAGCTGCTTAGTTTTGAGAAAGTATTGCCCCTCCAGAGTGGCAACTGCTGCAAATGCCCAGCCCGAATTGCAGTCGTTGTCATCTTTGACATCAGTAACAGCACCTTCTTTAAACCAATCGATGCTTTTGGGAAATTTCACACTTGCAGACGAATCATAATTGAGATGATCATTCTTACGATCGACATTACTTTGTTTGTATTTTCTCATGCCGAGACTCTGGAATTCACTTGACGGAAGATCTGTAAATTTATTGACACCCATCTCGAAGGTCTCCAGGCCTCTGGCAAATCGTTTATTGTGCTCATCAATTATTTTCTTATTCTGTTCAAAGATCCTTTGACGCGTCTGTAGCTCGTTTGCATCCTTATAGATCTTGTTGTAGGTATGTCGGAACTCTTCAAACTCCTGAGACTGAGCCAACACCGATGCCACAAGCGCCAGGAGACTTATTGCTGCCTTCATGCTTCTAAGACTGAAAACTTATTTTGCTAGCATTTCAATTTTCTGCTATTTATATAGCTAGGAAATACCCGCATGGCACACGAACTGTTAAAATTCTGGAATTCGATTGTAATTTATTAAACCACAATGCACAAGAACCGTCATATGTTATTTAGTTGATTTTGAGAATATTGAATAATCGGTTGAATAATATTTTAGTCTGACCTCGAATTTGTTAAATATCAGGGCGTTCATACAG
Organism: Zaprionus camerounensis; assembly: GCA_018904165.1. Lineage (NCBI taxonomy): Eukaryota > Metazoa > Arthropoda > Insecta > Diptera > Drosophilidae > Zaprionus > Zaprionus camerounensis. The sequence continues at coordinate 10,632,372 of JAEIFS010000742.1, forward strand.
ACAAACTGATTAAATATACCTAAAATTGTATTATTTATAAAACATATCAACAAAAATCCCCCAATTTATTTTCCCCTATAAATAATAAATATTGCCACTATAATAGACCATATTTATTGTGTTCTTCAGTTTAAGTTTTCGCCTTGCATATTTTGTTATGCATCAGCAAAGGGGAAGTAAAGGGTTATTTTTTAATAGCTATAGGAAAGTTTTTCAAAAAAAAACACATAAAATTCAGAGAAATGCATGAAATCTTTATTTGAATCGATAGTACGGTCCATATAATTAAATGTTTGAAGACTATGTCATGCAAATGTTGACCATGACTGCGCATCAAATGGTCCATCCGCTTAGTCCAATTTTGGCATACTCTTTGCAACTTTTCGGCCGGTATCTCAGGAATAAATGATTCAATGTTGCCCTCCAATGCGTCAATTGAAGCGGGATTGTCTGTATAGATATTAGATTTAACATAGCCTCACAAAAAATAGTCTAATGGCGTTAAATCGCACAATTTAGGCGGCCAATTGAGTTATATTCTTTTCTTCACTTTAAGTTTCCGCCTTTGCATATTTTGTTATGCATAAGCAGAGGGGGATTTATAAATACTCAATTACTTTGCTCATTTATTTCGATTTATTCAGATTATACACATATTACACGTTTCAAATACGTTTTACAAACGTGTTTATCATCGTCTTCGTCTGTTTCTTGTTCTCTCTAAATTGTCTGAGAGAGCAGTGTAAAATACAAACAGATAGATTTATTATAAATAATTAGCTAACTTTGTTGTTCATCGTGTGCGTGTATGAACGCGTCGTAAGTAAATATTTAGCTATGTTAGTCAACATTTAAAACTAATACAATTGAACAGAATTTTCCAATTCAATTATAAATTAAATGTGCATAATTTTCATTGTTATTATGCATTTACACTAACATGTATATAATTAGAAAACAAACAAATTTAAATTATTATAATGTGACCTTTGAATTACCGTCAAGCAGTCTAATAAAATGTCTTTTTTTTTATTAAATTAGCTGCAAATTTGGCATGGCAAAAAATATAATTTGTCGAGCACCCTAATGAGAGTAATTTGTAAAAACCAATATGAGACTATAACTAACAATATTGTTTGTTTAACAGGAACCAAGTGTAAACATTTGTCGTTGTCTTTAATTTGCTATAATAAATTTGGCAATCCAATTGTTAATCCAATTTTGGTTTTAATTTTAGTACAAAATTGTATTGTTTGTTTTGAAATTTAGTTAACTAATCAGCAATATTATGTTACAATTTATGCATAGTTCATATTTAATTGTAATTTATTTGTTCATGTTTGTTCGTGGTTAATGCAAAAATGATTAACAAATCACAGTAAAAAGCAACAACGCTAATGTCTTGATGAATATGTTGTATATATGCTAAAAGTACTTTATCATTTACTATATACTTATTCGATTGTTATGGCGGGAGTTTAGAATTACGTATGTAACTGTGGCTTCAACGAAATAACAATAATGTAAACAATCTAAATAGTTAAAACAAGAGGAAAGTCAACTTAGAAACTATCTATATAGAATTCAGCGAAAACAATTGGAATGTTTCGATTAAAAGAGCTGCCAATTAACATGGATAACACTTAAAGATAATGTCATATGAAATGCGAGGAAGTAACATAAAAACCGACAGGGAATGCTTAATAAAAGGACGCTCAGTTACATAGCACAACATTCTGATAAATCTTCTTTCTTGTTGTGTATAAAATGTACAATGAACCAATTAGGGGCACTTGGTTTACAGCAATAGACGACAGATACAAGACTTATAAATATGTTTACAATTTTGTGAGTGAGTTGGGAAAAACAATTACAGAGTATATAAGTGGTTAGCAATAAGCGTGTACAGTTCAAGTTGGACCTACACGTTTATTACCTCAATTCAATGTGGCTTAGTATAAGCAAGAGAGGGGGAGAGATAGAGTGATAACCCGGAAGACAAAGGTCACATGTGGACGCTGCTTTGCAGGTGGATTCCCACACATGACAATTGTTGCCGAGGTTTTTCGTTTCGTTTTCAATTTCCGTATGAAAAATGTACAAATCTATGTACTAATAGTAGTTACACGTAGTTACAGTACTGTTTGGTAGTTACAATTGATCGATACAAATATACAGATGCCCGGATATAGTGTTTAGTATGTACACATTTAGATGGTAGCCATTAAAAGTAGCGCTCAAAAAATATACACACCAATTTACAACAGACAAACACACATACGAACAAGGAGAAGGGGCTTGGGAAGGGGCAAATGGGGAAAGGAGAGTTACATATGCTTAAATAGGAATAGTTCTATTTTAGTTTAAGGACCCTCCTCCTCCTCCTCCTTCTCGATCCCCATTCCGCTGCCTATGACGATGTAGCAATCAGCTGCCAGCAGCATAGCGCGGCTTGGCGGCATTCGCCTGAGAATTGCTCTCATTGTTACTTAATTCCTGTAGTTCAATCTCACTGAGCAGTGCCCAATTCTCGCTATCGCTGTGCACATGTAGACGCAGCTCCTTAATGGCACCGATTTTCGGGTCTATTGCACCTTCAGCTACGCCGAGGCCATCGAAAGCACCAACAACAAGATACCCGTCCGTCGTTGTGTTGTACGTACTCCAAACCGAAGAATTCTCGCTTAGGCTATCAGCCGGCAACAGCTCCACAGTGGTATTATAGAATCGATCCGATGGATGCTCCGAGTTGCCGCTGCGAAATAGATATCGTCGCAACAGCGTCGGCTGCTCAAAAATAAACTGCACCAGGTCGCCCGGTTGCGGCAGCAGACCCCAGAAGTATGTCTCCCCACGATAGGCCCGCTTCAGCAGATAGTTTCGATATGGTGCTATATTCGACTTGACCAGAGCCGGCGGATTATGAGTATGTGCAAAGAACGCAGGCACCTTGTTGCCAAATTGTTTATCCTTCAGCTTTTGTACCTTGCCCTTCAGCGAGGAACTCGTGCCAATGTGCTGGAAAAGGGACTTACGGAAATGCTGCCAATACTTTGCCTTCTCAATGTTGCAATGCTTCTGATCCTTGTCCGTGCGACACACCTTCGACTCTATGAAATATGTGAGCAGCCAGTCGACGGGCTTATCGTTATAGAACATTTGAAAGTATGTTATTAGATAAGGCAACTCGGCACTCTTGAACATCTTGCCAATGAAGCCGAGCTGGCAAAAGTCAAGAACAAACCAGGCCGGCTGATCGGGCTTCGTTAGAGCGCTTTTGATAAGTGCAAACTTCTTCATGGTCGTAATGAACTGTCGTTTGGTCAATATATCATCCTCCAGCTGCACATAGAAGGTTCCCTTCGAATGGGCATATGCCATCAGATAGGCAAAGTCCAGATTCTGTTTGCTTCGCCACTTGACACGCTCCAACGGATCATTTAGGGTAATACGCAGGCGTTCGAAGTTCGGATAATAACTTGGCGCTGGCGCAATGATATCAATAAGTCCGTTCTCCAGATACATTTCGAAACTAGTCTCAATTTGCTTGGCTATTAGCTGCACGGCATCCAAATCGGTTTCGCCAATGTACACAATGATCAGTGTCTCGTTCTGCTCCTCCTCGTTCATGTTCTCGATCAGATTGTGCAGCGTGCCCAGCAGATATGATTGCTTCTCACGTCGCACTGTCGGCACGCCCAACACAATGCTAACATCACTGCGACCTTTGCTCTGCAGATAGGCTGGACGCAACGAGCCCGCATCGTCCAGCAAATGGGGCAGAAAGTGATAGGCATTTGGTAGACGTATATTCTGGACGGGCACAAAGCCACGCGATGCTGCAGCGGCGCCTCCTTTTGCCACATGGGAGGCATTACGCAGCAATTGTCGTGCCTCGGGACTGAGCGCATCAAGATAATTGGCCACCTGTTGTGGCGGCGGACTAACATTGGTCACATTGCTGCCATTCGTGTACTGCAGCTGACCCAAGTACTGGGAGAGCAGGGAGACATCCTCCTGGCGGGCACGGTACATAGATTCGAGGTACTGCAATCGCATATGACATTCAGCCAGGCGCTGTGTCAGCGACTGTTCGGTGGATAGTTCTGGACCCAAGATCATCAGTATCACAATACAGGGTGCCAGTATTAGCACTGTGGCAATTAGCATGCAATTCCTTTGACGAATCTTAAACATATTTGCTGCGTACTTCGTTGTTACTGTTGTTACGCTACGATTACTAAGCTACAGGGCCGTAGAGTATTTCTGTTTGTCTTGGAGATTGTAGATAAACAGCGAATATATCAATCTCATAAATCATTTTACGCTCTCCAGAATGTGGCTAGATAAGGCGGCGCAATGGCAAATTACCAACTGCGACTTTCAGATGCCCTGTAAGAAAGCAGAAATATATTATTAAGTTAAATATAAGTTGGGATATAAGTAATAAATACGATGTACCTGTTTGACTGTTGCACACGGACAGAAATCTCATTAGTTGCAAATGCCCTGCAAGAGAGATGGAATATGTTAGTAACCTCATAGAGAAGTCTTTAATAATACAACTATCTAACTGTTGCCTTCTTCTCGTTAGTGGAACATCATTCCGAATAGAGTATAAAGTACGTATAACACACAGGCAAACGCAACACCTTCAGTGCAATATTTCACATGATGATGTTAGGTTTAAAGTTAGAACTTATATATATAGCATTTCTCTATAGGAATTGGACGATAGTTAACGGGGCGATTTCTCTATAGGAATTGGACGATAGTTAACGCTTGAAATTGGCAATATATCGTTGTATGTTCACCCTTGTTAGTTTTATTGCTACTCGGCTGCGTTGCGCAATTTGCGGGGCCCCATCGCTGCGGCTCTGTTCGACTGGGGACTGCTTTCGTCTCCAACGCAGTGCACAATCTACATATTTTTACTGCACGTTCCGATGACTAATATGGGCGGCAATATAAGTGGGTTGCCCGACCACGAAACATTTTGCCAAGGGTCCAAAGGGGCCAGGCCAGGCCGGGGCGATGGTCGAAACGTTTAACAAGTTTCAAGCTAAGTTCATACTATATTTGTTGTTGTTGTCGCTTAGCCCTGAACATTGTTGTTAACGTCTTTTGTGTGGCAGCTGTCGCTATTCTCGCCGCCTGACCTGCAAGCAACAATAGTTGTATAATATATGTACAATATATGCATGTGATGGTGTATGTATGTATATAGAATGTCGCGTATACTGAAAGTATGCGAACAGAAGGAAAACTATTTACATGGCAGGGCGCCAAAATGCCTTCTATTTGTTCCTCTCGTTGACGTTCTTATATTTGTTGTTTCTTCTATTGTTGCTGTTGTTGTTGTTGTTGTTATGGTACTCGGCCGTAGTTTGCCCGGTGCTAAACGTAGTCGGTGGGTTGTGTGCAAGCTCTGAAACAGGAAGATAAAAGCACAGAGGGTAAAAAGGTAAATAAATGAGCTAATTCGCGTTAATGAGCTGAACCCCTTGCTGCCACACGATATCCAATGTTATATTAGACGGAAACTGAACAAATTTGTATTGTAATTAGGCCAAGTGCCGCTTCGTAACCAGGTTCGAACTTCGAAGAGCACTCGAGTGTATAGTAGAACCTCGAGTCTATAGTGGAACAATTGATTTCATTCAATATCTACGACCTACGAGATTATTGCGACTATAATCAATGCCAGATATTGTAAAATTGCCATTAATTCATTATGAAGTTCGTCAGACACAATTATATGGCTATTATCGGTCTGTATAATCGGTCTAAACTGAGATTGGGCTGGTTTCCCAACCGGTTCACGGCAGATTGAAAACTGCCTCGAAACTGAATTCACTACAGAGTTGGATAAATTAAATTTACTCGAATAAACATTATACAGTAATCTGATAAGTCTCAATCCATTAATAAATTACACTTGCACACACATACACAAACACACACACTTGCACATTATAGCGATAGAGTAATATCGCGTGTGTGAACATTAACGACTTGGACGCCGATATGGGAAAATAAACAAAAAAGTCGAACGCGTTGAGCAAACATAAATAAATAAACAACATTAGCACACACACGGACACACACACCATTGCATATTATTAGGTAAAATGGTCGCACCTTCTGCCCCGTTAATTGCGGCACCACAAGTAACGCACAATCAGTGCGCAATTTACGCAAGATTTGTTAGATGACACGGCAATTGCGCTAATAGGAACTGATGAGGTGAGAAAACAAAGCACAGATTGTTTTTCACTTATATTTCTTGTATGTTTTGTGGGTGGTGTCTTCGTCGCCGTCGCCTTCGTCGTCGTCGTTGCCGTCTTCGTCATTTGCCACTTCTTTTTGCCATACGCTGTGCAAATTTGCGTGCTTTCAACTAAACAATTGGCTACATTTTTGTTTCAGTTGGTCAGTTTGTTATGTAAATGCAGTTGGGTAATTATTGCAACACTCGCGATACTAAATATGCATAAGTATGTGGGAAAAGTTAGTAAACTCCTCCGTGCGAGCAGCAATAACAACAATAAGCAACATTCAACTGAGAGCGAGTGTTGGCAAATGCACACTGCACTGAACAGTGCTGCCAAACGATGTGAATTGTGTTAAAGAACCAATTCGGTTCCAATTCCTTAACAGTGTTGGAAAATGAAATGAACCAATTACAGCTCTGCTATCTAACAGTGGTTTGCCGCAATTGGCAAGTTTTAAAATAATTTGAATTGTCAAAGTTTATGGTTAGTTTATAAGTAATTATATTTTATTTGTATTGTTTTATGTAATTGTTAGTTTTTTATCTCAATGCTGTAGCCAGCGAATAGTTAAGTTTTCTTTGTCTAAAATTCAAACAAGTAACGGCTTTTTTACAGAACAAAAATGAACGGACAATGTTAATAACAGCAGAGGGAAATGACAAGTATTTGATGGAAAAAACAGATGGTTTTGCTTGGTTACGACGATAAATCAGAAGAAAGAAAATGCAATTAACTCTATTAAATGGAACAGGTTACGTTTTCGACGTTGATGGTAAGCAAGTGATTAAACAGTTTTAACATTATTAAAAGCCATTCATTTGGTAGACTACATGGAGCTGCGCAGCAAGCACCGCATAGTGGGTGCTCTCGTGGGCACGGCCAACAGCAAAGGCTGGAGCGCCAGTGAAGCCGGTAAGAAACGCAGAGAGCACTCAGAGGTCAACTCATTCACTACACCTTATACGTTACCACATTCTTACAGCTCTTCCAGTCGAGTTGACCAAGTACGAGACGCAGTTATTGTTGGAAGAAGGTATAGCTACTTTGGTCAGCAAGGCTGAAGCTTTAACGGCGTCACCTGATCCGGAAATGTTGCAGAATTATAAGTTCAAATTTGAAGCGGATCTCTTGGCGCAGGCAGATGCTTTAAAGGCGGAAAAACTGCGGGAAACTGAACGTCATGTGGAAAAAATCATAAAGGGAAAACGCAACAAGTTGTTGAAGCTTGGAAAAACCACCGAGGGTGGGTAGAAGAGTCTCTAATCCACTGTCTCCTTTTAATAACTTCCCTTCTCTCTCTCTTCCCACAGCTGCTGCCCTAACCTCAAACGATGTTCTTCGGGAGATTGCGGACAGCTTCGTTTTTGATCGTCAAAATGCCCTTGTGGAATTGCCTTCTTTGCATATGACAGATCACTGTAGGGTTAACCCAATGAAGATTCTTTTATATGTTCCTAACTTTCTTTATATATGTTTTTACAGTTGCTGAACTCTGCACTGATCCCGTTTTTGATACCAACTCACTGAAATATCGTGTTTTTCGTGATCTTTGGAAACGCGGCAAGTTTATTACTCCGGGCGATGCTTTTGGGGCAGACTTCCTTGTATATCCCGGCGATCCATTACTTTATCATGCCTCGCATATTGTTATTATACAACCTACGCCAGATATACGTCCCTTGGAGCTTATTTCCAAGGTTCGTCTCTCGGTGATTGTCAACAAGAGCTGCGTTTTTGCCTATGAAGGAACTGGAGAATCCAGGGAGATTGCATATCAAACGATAAGCTGGTGCAATCCCAGCAAATAAAGGCAGGTGAGTCCTCAGCAGTGAACTGGGTTCCTCAGTGCACTGGCTACGTTTGTTATAAAGAATTATGACTGAACCCTCGTTCAGAAATTTTTAAGAAACACCGGACTGATTGTAAAATAGTTCTTATAGTTCGCAGCACAGATTCCCCTTTTCATTAACAATAACATATATTTTTGACTGACTATATTTATGAGAAAAGACTTCCTGTACCGGTCTCTCTGTTCTTTCATATAAAACCCCTCATAGGGTCTTCACACTTCGCTTGCACTTGCCATGTTCTCCGCTCCGCTCTTCCTGTGTCCCTCTCTTACTCTCTCTCTCTCTCTCTCTCTCTCTATCTTTCTATTTTCCCCTCTCCCAATCGCAGAGCAAAGCGCAGATCTCTTGTATATGTTGCAGTTTCAGAAGATTTCAATTTGAGGAAATTGGATACAATAACAGAGCGGGAAGCGCGTTGCATGAGTTTGCACTCTCGCCCGTCGCTCTGTGACTGTCTCTGTGTCTCTGAGTGTGTGTGTGAGTACGTCTTTAAGAGTGTGTTAGTGAGTGCGCACTCACACACACATGCACACTATTGTGTGGGAAAGCAAAATAATGAAAACGAAACTCTTGGACAATGTTTGGTCCGCTTTTCGAAATTTCTTGGAGTACGCGCGGCCCGGTATTACTTGCCTCTCCTCTCAGAGGCGTCGAGACCTCTCCGTTTGTATCTCAGCAGCAGCAGCAGGAGAGGGAAACTGCTGTCGCAGCAGTCGCGGCAGCAGTCACAGGTTCAAATTTGTATGTAAAAAGTGAGTTTATTATAGCGACGACATTCACAACGTGGAGATGTTTTGTTCCGTCACGGAAAGGTTTTCTCATATATCATGAAATTAGTGAATGTTGCGAACTAATAAAGTTCTCTATACGTTGAAATGTGCAAACCAGCAACCATAAATGTAGATATACTACAAATATCATATACATATAAATATATATATATATGTGTATGTATGTAAATACGTATCTGTGTCTGTGTTTGCTTATTCGTTTTGAACAAATTTTTAGCATGTTTCGTGAACTGCGTTTCAAGCATTTGGTTTTTTTTGTATTTCTTTTTTAAATAGACAGAAACAAGAACAAAAACAATAATAAGGTTGCCAGCGATAGTGGTTTGAGTGAGTCAGGGGTGGGGAGGGAAGCGGAGATAGCAGCGAGGCCAAGCAATGTCGTGCCGTTCGAATTTCAGCCAATCGCACAGTGGTATTATCAGCATTTGAGTTAGGATTGTAAAAAATATATTATATAATCAAAAAATCGATATTCCATATCGCGATGTTTTTTAATATATTTTTTAATCATCATTAATCAGCAATAGGATATTATAACAATATTCTCACAAACCCAATTTGAATGCAAACATTGCCATACATGTCTATTTGATTTGAGCTCTACCACAGCGTGGCCAACTGTGCACAGTCCACACACACAGTCGCATTTTCGCTCGTTCCCCCTGTGTCCTCTCTATACTACCTCTCCACCACCACCACCACCCAACTGCTACTCTTGCTCAGTGTTGCCAGGCATGAGAACCGCTCACTGCTTTAATGCTGATTGGACTTTTAAAGCAGCATTAACATTTCTCGTGTCCAGCATCAAAATCAAAACAGAGAAAATTGTAATCTTGCGTTGCTTTGTTTTTCTCTGTTGTTGTTGTCGCTCACTTATTTTCACTACTTCTCTGAGTAATTTGGACGCACCATGGATAGAACTCTCCCTGGTATTTTTACTCTCCTCCACTACTCTCTCCACATTGTTGTATTTGTATTTGTATATGTGTCTCTGCTCTTAAGCGGGACTTGATCTGCATAAAAATAGGGTCGCGCTGTCTCTGGGATGAATGTCAAAAGTAACAGGTGATTGGGCTGAACTTGCTCAAAGAGCAGAGAATATGTAGTGTAGCGGGTGGAGAGACTCGTAAGAGCGAACCGGCTTTTCGTCAGGATCATTTGATAACGTGATGTTCAAAGAGGACACGAGCTCAGAGGCAGACAACTGCATATAAACAAATTAATATGTATTGACTTATTTAATATATATTTAAATAAAAAATATACATAATTATATAAAAAAGAATGAATTTGAAAATATTTATTATATATAGTTTTTTATAATTAATTTTATCATTTTCTTGGACTCAACTAGAATACTCTTTCATTTTGGGTTTCACTTAAATTTATTTACATCTGGTAACGCTGTACGTCAACTGTACTTTCAAGAGCGCGCACTGCCAGCCATCTCTCTCACTCTCATGCGCTCACCTCAGCAACAGTGTCACCCACTCACACACACACACAATGGCTGCTCACACAGACACGCACACACACACAGAGAATAACACGAAACCACCACCAGAAAGCGGTTCTACGCGCATGATCAGAAATTTTCTCCGTATAGAGACTAAAACTCGTCGTGGCAGAACGTAATTCGATCGAATGCGAATGCTCAGAGCTCAGTTCGAGTTATTCAACGTTGGCGAGCAGAGCAACTGAAAAACCAAGAGCAGCAGCCGTGAGCGGCGGCAAAGAAGGGAAAGCAGTATAAAATAGCAGCAGATTTTTCTTTGCGCTCCGGTGAGAAGATAATTCACAACATGCATAAAATTCAGTTCGCTCCCCCGGAGCGGGTGACGGAGCGGCAGTGTGCGGGCGTGTAAACAAACAGAATAACAACAACATTGATAAATTGTGAATGAAATTGTGTTGTTATAAAACAAATGCATAGTGCAAAAAGAAGTGTGTTAACTGTACTGTAAAGTAAAGGCAAACCAAAGAAGAAAAAAAAACACACAGAATAAGTGGAAAAACCCGAACATAATATGCATATTTCACTGTGCCACTATATAACTCTGTATACGTGTGTGTGTGTCTGAGTATGTGTGTGTGTGTGTTAGCGCGCTATTTTTATTTAAAATTCAAAGAACAAATTTTATTTGTTGCCACTGTGTGTTTTTTCCAAGTCTAAAGTCATGCATTTCCATACGGTGGTAGTGTGGGGCGGAGCGGGTTAGGGAGGGCAGGCGGTGGTACGGCCCACATTTCATATACGAGCTGTAAAACTTGCTCTCTTGTTGTCTCGCTCTCGCGCGCTCACAGCAGCAGTGAGTAAGCGAAGAGGAAGAGTGGGCAGAGAAGTGTGGGGAAGGGGGAGACGGAGCGCGCATGGAGCTCATGCGCCAGTGTCGGCGCTGCCTCTTTCTCTCTCTCGCACTCTCCCTCCCCCCCACACACACAGCCACAGACACATACGCGAACTATTTCTCGCGAGAGAGCGAGAGCACATGAGTTATGCCTCTCCATTTATGCTCTTTACTCTTTTTTCAGGGGGAACAACAGCAGCGATAAGAAGCAGCGCGCGCCATTCAGTCGTCGTGAAAGCTCGTCGTGGAGCACAGTGGAGCAGCTAAAGATTATTAGCTGACTGAATATATATATATATTTCTTGTTGGTAACGTTGCAACAATAACAGCCTCGTCGTGTTGGCCACAAACAGCTCGCAATACAATTACAACGCTGGAGAACAACTGTTGGATTTGGACACGACAGCCCTAATGTCGTTGCCAATGAATTCGCTGTACTCACTCACCTGGGGTGACTACGGCACCTCCCTGGTCTCGGCTATACAATTGTTGCGCTGCCATGGCGACCTGGTCGATTGCACCCTGGCAGCTGGTGGACGCAGTTTTCCGGCCCACAAGATTGTGCTCTGTGCCGCCTCGCCGTTTCTATTGGATTTGCTTAAGGTGAGTACGCAAGAATTCTCTTGTTTCCCCCCTCCCATATATAGACAGACTGACAGACATAACCTCAACAATGTTCTTAACATGCGCTGCGTACAGTTTGTAAACAGAGAAACCAAATAGGTTAATGTGTGTGTGAGTGAATGTTAGTGAGTGTGTGTGTGTGTGGAGCAGCTTTGGCTCCCAACTCAACTGTTGGCTGAGCATGCTGCGTGCGTGTGTCTGTCTGTGTGTGTGAGTTGAAGACGTGTGCACTCATGTCATGCTCTGCTCCTCTCCTGGCTTGGCTTGACTGGCAAAGCAGTGCAGCATTTACCATCTTCTCCTGTTTGTTGTCTCTATTTAGTTGACTAGAGATTTGCGTATAAGTTTTCCATTGTCAATTGAGTTGAATGAGTTGCGCACTCTTTCGCTGACGTTGGCAATGTTCCCCTTCTCTCTCTTTCCCTTCCCTCTTCCTTTCCCTTCCCTTCTCTGTTGCTTATCGACTTGTTTGTTGTAGCGAAAAAAAACCCCATAAGCTTTTATGAGTGCCAAAGAGCGAGAGAGGGAGAGAGCAAGAGAGAGTGAGCGAGGTCTGTCACAAGACATAGAGAGAGGGAGCGAGCGAGAGTGTGAGAGGGGGAGCACAAGTTGCGCCAACTTTCGGTACGTATGTGTGTTAGAGCGAGAGCAAACGAGAGCGCCAAGTGGTGCTGTCGTTGTTGGGTGCACACGAGCGCGACCTCTTTTTGCCTATGTGAGCGAATGTCTGTGTGCCTCAACGTGTACGCGTGTGTGTATGTGTGTCTGTACAGTGCACAGTGTACAGTTGATATTGACTATGGGGCATGTGGAACAGTAAAAGGGGAGCAGCCCAACAAAAGACTTGATAAAGTGGCGATTTCATACATTTGTCATGCTAGTTTCCATAAATAAATTCAACTCTAGATAAAACAAGCACATGCATATGCACATATGCATTAGTGTGCTAATGTATTTGATTTAGTCATAAACAAGTTCCACTGTACGTTGTACACAGCTCATATCAAAATTATGTACATATATATTGCTTGTTATTATGTACTGTGCTTTGCCTTTTGCTTTGGTTTTTGCTTTTACTTTGCCTTTGCATTTGCCTTTGCTGGATTTTGTATTTGAATTTGATGTGTGTGCTGTACTGTACTTATTTTAGCGCTGTTTGTTTCATTTCGTTCTGCTATGAATTGTTTTTGTATTTGAAATAAATATACTTTGTGCACCTTCAACGATCATCACCAATCAGATATTCCACTGTCACTGTTACTGTTGTTGCTGTTATTATTGTACCCACTGCCAACACATGTCAAAAAGTGACCAAAACAGAGCGCAGAAATCAGAGCAGAGCAGAGCTGAGGAGAGCAGAGAGGAGCGTAGAAACACCTGACACTGGCATCGCTGGCTCTACGCGCTCCCCGTTCAAAAAGTAAACAGAGCGTAATTTTTAAAAACGTCGCTCAGAGCTCGAAAAACCTCTCGGGGTATCTCGGGTAAATGTCAAAAATTGCTTGGCTTTTATTCTGTGTGTGAACTCTGCAAGAAGAGACGCGTCGCAGTCGCATTACAGTGATCTCGTTACACTCACACACGCACGCAAAACACGTAGAGAATGCTCTTTGTTGCTCCCGCTCCCTCAGCAACAGCAAATGCAGCGAGCACTCTGAAAAAAATCGATGAGCGCACGTCAGCAGAGGCAGCAAACCGGCAAGAGATGAGGCAGGCAGACGAAAAGGGAGAGGGAGAGTGAGAGAGAAGTGGCAGGCAGAGGGAAAAATGTGGAAAAGAGAAGTGGTAGGCAAAGGGAGGAGGAGGTGAAGAGAGAGAGAGGGAGAGAGAGGAATGTCAGAAGGGAGTGTAGAGTTCAAAGAGCGTGCGGTACGCGGCCTTGCTGCTGGTTTGAGGCGACAGAGCGCTGTAGATGACATTTAAAGAGATTGGGTGAGAGGCAACACACAACAGGAAACGTGCGGTGAGGAGAGAGAGCGAGAGGAGGGTGCACAGAGAGCGAGAGAGTGAGAGACAGACAGACAGGCAGAGAGAGAAAGAGAGAGAGAGTGAGAGTAAGAGGGGAGAGCGCGTTTTAAGCGCGCCTCTGACAGTACAATTTTCTACTTTGCCTGCTAATTAAATGTGTGTGTGTGTGTGTGTGTGGTGCGAGTATTATTCAGACTGTGAGCGAGAGTGAGAGAGGGGTGCTCTTTCTTGAGCGGCGGTCATAGGCGGCTCTGTCAGCATCTCCAGCAATCTCCAGTCCTGCTGCCTGCTGCAGAATGCAGAGCGCGCACAACAAAACTAAAAGCCGGTTTCCTATCACGAGAGTGTGAGTATCTCTGTGTATGTGTGTGTGAGTGAGTGTATGTGTCAGTATGTGTGTGAGCACGTGTGAGTGTGAGCATGAGTTGTCGACTCTGGTGTTTATCCGTTTGTTTTGGTTGTCTCACTTGATGGTCAATTCTTTTGTCTCTGTTATGAATTGACGCACTCAGCAGCAGCAACAGCAGCAGCAGAGACAGCGCGCTCCGCAGCCGGCAAAATTGTATTTGGAGCGCCAAAACGAAACGGTATTTTGCCAGAGAAACCCGAAAGAGAAAACCCGGCAAAAGTATTGTAAACAGAAAACGAGTTGATAATCTGCTGTGCTGGCAAAATGCGGCGATAAGAACTGATTAAATTAAAAATTTTATATATTTATATAAATATAATTTATTTATTTATAATGGGGAACTTCTCTTATTTATTACTATCTGCGATGATCACTCTAATTTATTACTATCTCCGATGATCACTCTAATTAATTAACAATCTAATATATGATCTCATTTCACAAGTATGTTAATCTGTATTCCTCTTCCCTCTGCTTGCTTTCAGAATACGCCATGCAAGCATCCCGTGGTTATGTTGGCCGGCGTGAATGCCAACGATTTGGAGGCACTGTTGGAGTTTGTCTATCGCGGCGAGGTGAGTGTCGACCATGCACAGTTGCCGTCGCTGTTGCAGGCGGCACAGTGCCTCAACATACAGGGCCTGGCACCGCAGACAGTGACCAAAGATGACTATACGACGCACTCGATACAACTGCAGCATATGATACCACAGCACCATGATCAGGACCAATTGATAGCGACCATAGCCACGGCCCCGCAGCAGACTGTGCACGCACAGGTTGTCGAGGATATACACCACCAGGGACAGATACTGCAGGCCACCACACAAACCAATGCCGCCGGACATCAGCAAACGATTGTGACCACCGATGCATCTAAACATGATCAGGCCGTAATTCAGAGTTTCTTACCAGCACGCAAGCGCAAACCGCGAGTCAAGAAAATGTCACGTAAGTTGCAACAAATCGTTGCATCTTTATAGAATATAGAATAATATTTGTTGTTGTTCATTAATTAGCAGCGGCACCGAAAATCTGCAAAACTGAAGGCATGGAATCGATAATGGGCACACCGACATCGTCGCACTCAGCTGCCGCACAGCAACTGCAAGTGGTTGGGCAAGGGGGACAGGTGCTGGACGAGAATGGTGGCGATACACAAATGTTGACCTCCACACCGATTATCAAGAGTGAAGGACAGAAGGTTGAGACGATTGTGACCATGGACCCCAACAATATGATACCTGTTACCTCGGCGAATGCATCCACGGGCGAAATAACCACGGCGACTGGTGCAACGGTAACCTCTGGTGGTGCCAGTGGCAGTACATCCACGCCCAAAGCGAAAAGAACCAAACATCCGCCTGGCACAGAAAGTGAGTTGACATTATCCGTATTAGGAATATTGGTTAACTAAACTGATATATATCTGTTATCTGTTACCTGTTTTAGAACCACGATCACGCTCTCAATCGGAACAACCTGCTACTTGCCCCATTTGCTATGCCGTCATACGTCAGTCGCGCAATCTGCGGCGCCATCTCGAGCTGAGGCACTTCGCCAAGCCGGGCATCAAAAAGGAGAAGAAAAGTAAGTCCGGTAACGATACGACACTAGACACCAGCGCCGAGTACAACACAACTGCGGAGGGCGACATTAGCACATTAACAACACCAGGAACACCTTCGGCAGCGACGTCCGTTGCGTCTGGTGCTGGTCATGCCACGCCCATAACACGAGTTGTAGCATCCACAACGACGAGTGGGGCTAACACAATTATGGCCAGCACTGTGCTGCCGCAACAGCAACTGCAACCGCAGCAGCAGCAGCCACAGCAGCATCATCAAACAACACAACAACAACAACAACAACAGCAGCAGCAACACCACTTAAACACATCAACACTCAGTGCAGCGCAAGGTGGAGGTCAAGCGCATCTCATGGGCGTCAGCATCAAGCATGAGGCAGGGCAGGGCGGCAGTAGCGCTGCTGCTGGCGGTGCTGGTGGCAGCGGCAATGCAGCAGCACAGCAGCAGCAACAACAACAGCAGCAGCAGCAGCAAGGAATGCAAAATGTCATCCACATTGTGGGCGATCAAGTCTTCCTGCCGCAGCAGCAGCAACAGCAGCCGCAGTAGTTGCCTGCCGCCTATGCCGCCTGCCAAATCATTCCATCTAAACACACCCGCACCACACACACACGCACACGCACAGTCCCTCAACACTTTTACCCGCACAACAAACTCACACACATTTGTAAATAACAAATAATGATCCGTCAAGGAAATGAATGTTTTGCTTTCATTTTGTATAATTTCTGTTGTAAGTTTCATAATTTCGTTTCGCTTTTAATCACACATTTTTAACAACAATAACGAAAGGAAACATAATCAAAGTTTATGCAGTATTTTCTTGCATATATCAACGCTAAATACTCCAGTTATTTTACTTAAACAAAGCTAGAGAGAGAAGGAAACTCCCCAATGTCGCGTCATTAACCATAAGCTGTAAAAGAAACCCAACAAGAACAAAAACAAAACCATAAACAGAAAAACTTAACAAATATTGATATGTAATGTAAATTTTCTTTTGTTGCTTAACAAGAAAATCACTTTAAGTTTCTCTTTAAATAATATATAATTATATATATATATTGCAGATTGTTTAATAAATATATACGTATATCATTTTTATATAACCAAAATTTTTTACTATTAATTATTGTTGTTGTTAATATCGTTATCGTTATTTGATTGGCCTCGTTTTGTGTGCGTATTGTTTGCAAGAAAATACTGTACCGTTCTATATGTTCGATACAGAAATTGAGAGATTATTAACTATAGTTATGTTCTTTAAATACGTTCTGTACTATATATCTATACTGTTCTATACAGAAATTGAGGGATTATTAACTATAGTTATGTTCTTTAATCTGTATGCCTTTGTTTCTTTTTGATTTTCACTTAACTTACAACTAATCTAAAGTTCAAACTAATCATTCACTTCACAACCCACTTCACATTCACCTACACACACACACACACTCTACTCTCTGTACACACCTTCTTTGTAGTCCTGCTGTCGTTGTCGTTGTAGCCAGAGGTTGTTGCTCTTCACTCTCGACCTTTGCAAGTGTCGCCCGCAGCGTAGTTGTTTCCATCTGTTGCCTCTGCTTGTCGTACTGATTTTCCAACTACCTTTTTCAGCACCCAGTGGCAAGAAGAGCAGCAGCAGCAGTGGAGCTGCAGGCAGCAGCGGAGGCGGCACATCTGCATCACAATCGGGTGCGGGAGGCAGTGGCAGCCTGAGTGCCAGTGGAGTAGTGCCCCAAGTGCAGACAGTGCAATCCTTGCATCCGCTGCAGGGTGTACAAGTCAAGAAGGATCCCGATGCCCAACAACAGCAGCAGCAACAACAACAGCAGCAGCAACAGCAACAACAGCAGCAACAACAACAGCAGCAACAGCAGCAGCAAACAATGACAGTGACGACCACAGCTGGCGGCCAAGTGCAGCAGCAACAGGTGCAGCAGGTGCAGGTGCAACAGCAGCAGCAGCCGTTGCAGCATCATCAGATCATCGATTCGTCAGGCAACCTGACAACGCCGACAACTAGTGCCCAGGCGGCTGCACAGCAGCAACAGGCAGCCAATCAGCAGCAACAGCAACAGTTGGTGGCGCAGTCCGATGGCAGCGAGAGCGGGACACCGCTCTCAATTGCGCAGGTGCAGACGTTGCAGGGTCATCAGATAATTGGCAACTTGAATCAGGTGAATATGACTGATTTTCAACAACAACAACCACAACAACAACAACAACAACCACAGCAGCAACCGCAGCAGCAGCAGCAGCAGCAACAACAACAACAAACACAACCACAACAGACGCTCTGAGGAGCAACAACAACAATAAAACAGAATACACCACTTTGAACTTATCGGACCGACGCGTAGAACTTCACACCTGCAAACACACCTTCCCCCCCTTGAGTTGGTTGTATCCTTATACGCTTTGATCTTCCTCTCCCACAGAATGCGTGTAGTCAATTCTTTACTATAAAAATAATGAGACGCGTATGCAGAGCAGGCACCCTAACCTAAACACTGTTGAAAGCTCTACTCCACACTTGCTAAAAGCTCTTTCAAAGTTCATTTATATGAACTTTCAAGTAAGCTTTCTATATCTGGTGTAAAGTTGGCCCTGAAGCCTTATGTGCAATATCCTTCATCAAAATCCTTATACAAAATCTTTCTTTTGAAGCTCTTTTAAAGAGCTTTTGTACTTTTTTAATAGACCTTTCAATATTCTGTAGCCCTTCTTATAATACCTTAGCCAGTGTTGGGCAGGCTCTATCAATTTGCTCTGCATGCGCGTCAGGTTTCTTTTAGTTTTAATTATAAACAATTTTGTTGTACAATTCTTTAAATTTAAATGTTGATTTCGCTATGTTAAATTTCGTTTTTGCTATAGTTATTAGTAAAGTCAAGTGCGCGCTATGGTAATTGGACTATGTAATGTTCTGTAGTTCCCACTCCCCTACCCCCTTATCCATATATCTATTGTTATGTGTATGTGTAGAACATGAAGAAGAAGAAACAGCAGAGAA
Source organism: Zaprionus camerounensis (assembly GCA_018904165.1). Taxonomy (NCBI): domain Eukaryota; kingdom Metazoa; phylum Arthropoda; class Insecta; order Diptera; family Drosophilidae; genus Zaprionus; species Zaprionus camerounensis. The sequence continues at coordinate 10,651,242 of JAEIFS010000742.1, forward strand.
AATAGAGAATGACTAGGCATCCTAGTCAAATCAAAAACTAATGCAATGAGAGAATCAGTGCTCAAAAAGTTTGTTTCTTTTACAGTTGTTAGCAATTGTTTCTAAAATGTTGTAGAATTAATTGTTGAATAGGCAAAGAAATCAAAAAGAAAACGTAAATCCCAGAACTCTCCCCTACCGCCCCTACTCCCCTACTATTGCCTTAACTTTGCTAAAAATCAAGCCACAGATATCTATATAAGCTATAGTTTCTTTTACTCTTTTGTTGTAGCCCACAAACACAACTGAAGCGCTTTAAATTTAATTTAAAACAAAACAGAAACAAAAAAAAACAATAAAAACTCTATATATTTACATAATTATTTCATAATTTTAATAGTTGCAAATTTTTAAATAAGTCCCCTCACTTTGCATAAGGTCAAATATTTGTGTCCCAGCATAAATAGCATATATAATTTCTCACACTTATTTGTTACCTTTACCAACACTTATTTGCGCAAATATTTGGCCTATACGTGTGAGAAATACCTTAAATATTTTATTACTTAAATAAAATTTAATTTTATTTAACATGGAAAATAAATGAATAAACCAAAAAACAAAATCCATTTGAAATTCTTTTCTGTTGAGTATTTGGTGTTGGTTTTTACTTGATTTCTGTTGTAAACTTTCCAATTTCCTTGGTTTACATTTATAATATATATCTATATCTTTAATCCGTTATTTTGTACTGCATTTTGTTCAACCTAACCACACATATTTCGTGTTGTTCTGTAGAAACTTCTCGCTACTAAAACTAATGACTGCACCCAACGCATCCACATGACACTCACACTCACACCCACACTCACTCACTGAGGATACCTTGAGATATGAAATTGAGATTTGTATTTCATAGGATCCTCACATTGTGTCCACACTCACATTCACACACACACACACACACAACGCACACGTATATTCAAGGTGGCAACATCATTAACCGATCGTTTTTATCTTGTCTTCTCTCTCTTTTCGCCGCCTTGTTGTTATCTCTCTCACCACCTCTAACCACAAACCAATTCAAAATTAATGAAATAATCTTGCAACTCATGCCGCAATCCATCAATACATCAATCATCAATCATTGCGTTTGTAGGGCAACAACAAGAACATTTTGGTAAAGAAGGTTTTCATTTTGAAAGGCGGTAATAATACGTAATGATGAGCCAACGATATGACCAGCGGCCCTGGAGGAGGTGCAGGATCATCCGGGGGCGGTGGGCAGCCGGCGCAACAGCAGCAGCAGCAGCAGCTTAGCAGCAAAAGCAACAGCAGCAGCAATAACAACAGCGGCAGCAGCAGCAACAACAGCAGCGCGGCAACAACTGTGAACAGCAGCAACAACACTCAAACAGTCGCAGCAACAGCAGCAACAACATCAAGTGTTGCAGCTGGCGGAAGCTTGCAACGTCGCGTCTTACGCGGCCATGCAGCGCAAACAACAAGCGGCGAGCGAGTGTTGCTCATCAACTATGTGCCACAAACGGGAGCAGCAGCAGCAGCTGCAACAACATCGACAACAACTTCCACGGCAGGCACATCAACACAGTTGCCCACACGCAAGATCCTCCAGGCCAGAGCCACAGCGGCAGCAGCAGCTCAAGCGCAAGCTGCAGCCGGCGGCACAGCAGCATCAGCAACCACATCGGGTGGTGCTGTGGGAGGAGCAGGTACAACAACACAACCGTCTGTCTCCTTTGCTGGCCTTGGCTCTGAGGTGACTGTCACCCTGACGCGCACCAATCAGCGTGCCAGCGTGACAAATGTCACAGCCGCTGGTCATATTGTTAGGAATCAGCAAAACATATATCAGACAACATCAGCAGCAGCAGCAACATCGGTGGGTGCAGGAGCAGCAGCAACTGCATCGACGAGCACAAGCCAAATGCATGAGCCTGTGCAGCACATTGCAACACCAACAACACCGCCACCATTGCGCTGGCAGCAGCAGCAGCAGCACGAGTATCAGCACGAACAGCATTTGGTGGAGCAGGAGCAGCACATTATCATCGATCATCACCAGCAATCGGATGCGGATGATCAGCTAATCGAATACGACGGTGGTGAGGGTGTTGTCATCGAAGAACATCAACAACATCAGCAGCACCAACACCAGCAGCAGCATCATCATCAACTGCATCAGCAGCACCATCAGCTGGAGCTGCAAGAGGATCTGCAGGACCATGATCCACAGCAGCAGCAGCAGCAACAACACCACGACGTGGTGCAGGAGGTATATCTGCAGTAGACCAAGTGTTGCGTCTACAAACCTTGACAGCTGAAGTTCTATTCAAATATTCCGATAGATATAATGTAAAACATCAGTTTGAGGTCTCTAAAACATGTACATTCACAAAAGAGAACCTCCCCCTGTTTTCCAACATTATTTTGTACGTATTTATTTCATGAATTGAATATCGAATTGTATATAGATAAGTAGAGATAATGTAAAATTGCATATTTGAACAATGATTGATCAGAATATATATGTAAAAAGTATAGAATAGATTTAAGAGAATATTCGCAGATTAAAGAACGTATTTTTAAATTGTTGCAAAACATTAAGTCAAGTAAGGAAACATATTTTTGTACCATAAATGAATTATGCTTCGAATTTCAAAATAAATCCAGACACATACAAACACAAGTAAAGATCAAATTTCATAGTTTTTAGCATATGGAATATATAACGAAAACACAATTATTTATTGTCAGCTTAAACTTAATCCAATATCAATTGTAAAATACAGATTTCAAACCATAGAGAAACCGATTAAAAACGAAAGTACATCAAAATATGCAGAAAATATATTGAATATTTCAAATAAAAACAAGAAAACTTTTGGAAAACGCCAGATGTCCGAGCTGAGAATGAAGCGCAGTCCAAGACTACGATCGGAATAAGTTTAAGAAAGTTACGGGAGTGCAAAGTCCAAGGGAGAATTAAGGAGAAATTAACCTGGTATTCCAATCTGCAGAAAACTTCAGATACCCGATCAAATTTCGAGGACAATCTAAGACAATGTGACGCGGGAACCGGTTAATTTATAAGAAAGTTATGGGACGTGCAAGTTCTCCCGATATATAAGATATATTTGTATATGTAACCCAGTTTTGGGGCCAAGGCAATAAAGCGAGCCGGTTTGTGTACTGAGAGCTAAAAGGAATAAATGCAAAGCGAGTTTTTTCTCATATTAAACAACGTTAAGAGCCCCAATAAATATAAAAGGTGCTTCTTTTATTGAATATACGTATTTATTTATTTTTAATTTAGTTTGCCTTTTTAACTGTTGCCTATACACAAGTTTCATCTAATTTACAAAAGCCTTTTAACAACATTTTTTATTTACAATTTCCGTTCCTAACAAATGCCTGCAAATCAAAGAGCTACAACAAACTACAAGCTAAAAAGTTCAGCTGGCAAAATGTAGAAATAATTCTCTTATTTGTTAAAAGAAAAGTTTTTAAATCTTCGACTTGCCGAAGTGCTGAGTACCCCCTTGGAGTTATGAAAAATGCATGCAAATTATTTTCACTAGCTTTGCAGAGTTTATAAAAGTTTGCTCAGCTTATATATATATATATGTATATATAGCCTTATCATAAATATCTAGGAATTATCGACATTATATAATTTTGCGAAATTGTTTATGGTTTTTGTTTATTGAACAGACACTAACTACAATGCTAGACATGGTCTGTGTAGCTAGTTAATAATTCGTTTGATTTCTCTATAAATATTTTGATGTTATAATAATATATTGGGTTCTTCAATATGCTTAAAATCTTCTATACGCTTAAAATGTCTTAAAATGCAATTTCAAGGATTATTGTTCCAAGTTATCTTATAACACTTTTGGACCTGCATTAGTTTGTGAGTTTTACGAAGCATGTTTTCTGTTTTTCTTTTACTTTTGTAACAACTACATCATATTTAATTGATTTGCCGTAAGAGTGGCTTGGCTTAATTGAAATTCAACTTTTTAAGTACCAATTAATTTGTGAGCTCGATAATTTGGCTTTGCTGCAAACTTCTTCTCTCAGCATCTGCATCAGCATTATTTAAATTCTTTTAAACTAGTTTCCTATTTAACATATAGTCGTCTACTTGGCACTCTTCATGAGGCGACTGCTGGCGAAGCATTCGCCAAAGAAGCGATCCAGCGAATGATATAAATGCGGACGCACATTGGCCAGTCCGTGATCCTCGTCGGCATAGCTCTGCAAGGGGTAAAGAACAGATGAAAACGAATCGGGGAGATATATAAGTGAATTGTTTGACTTACGATCTGCTTAAACAGTATGTCGTGTCGCTCCAGATTCTTTGCCAATATCATGGCCTGTTGATAGTGCACATTGTCGTCTAGGGTGCCATGCACCAGCAGATACTTCTTGCCACGCAGCTGCTCTGCGCGCGTGCTCAGCCTGGACTTGGAATAGCCAATGTCATTGGTCTCGGGCAAACCCATGTAACGCTCCGTGTAAATGGAATCTAAGAAAGAAATGCGCTCGCATTATTTATAACCATGTGAAGGGGGATCAATAGTAGTTACCATAGTACGTCCAATCGGTAACGGGTGCTATGGAAGCAGCACACTTGAATACGCCAGCGTCATCATTGGCCAATGCCATCGCAGCCGCATAGCCACCATAACTCCAGCCCCAAATGCCAATGTGCTCAGCGTCAATGTACTTGTAATTTGTCGCCAGATTTCTAGACAGATGCAAACAGGATATGTACTTCTAGTCTGGCTGAGGTAATGTGCTGTCACTTACTGCGTAACCTTGATCTGATCCGTTATCTCGACAGTGCCCAGTTGCAGGTAGATGGCATGCAGCAGGTTCTCGCCACGCAGCCCTGAGCCGCGTCCATCGATTTTGGCATAGATCACAGACTGATTTGACGAGAGATATGTGCCCCAGTCCATCATCCATTTGGTTGTCACCTAAGAGAGAGGGAGAACTTAGTTACCGATCGATTAAACGATTAGTGAAAGGCTGTGCCACATACGGAATAGGAGTCAGGTCCGCCGTAAACATCGACCAGCATGGGGTACTTAGTGTTGCCACTGGTGTCCAAATTAGGGGGCAGCTGCAACAGCACCTTGGCCTGGAATCCGCCATCGATATTAACCGTCAGTATATTGTGTGTGGGCAGTGCCACGCCCTTTAGCTTGGCACGCAGCGCTGCATTGCTTTCCCAATCCAGCAGCTTCTCTAGCTTAACTTGAGCTGAAAGAACGTCAACATAAGAAGCCAGAACTTCGAACACAGAGCTAAGACGAACTTACAGTTCGAGTATGTCCACTCGTAGACGGCCGTTGTGGGTATGCCGGGTCCCAGGGAGGTGATCACAATCTGATTATTGTCATTGAATATGGCAGAGTAATAGTTCTGCTCGACATCACCGGAGCTCATCAGTTTGCAGGTGAGGCAAGTTGGCGTCTGTTTGCGCGTGGTGGATGCGGGTATCGCGTACAGATGCAACTGCTCTGGATGCTCCTCCGTGTTGGCTGTGTAGAAGATGACGTCGTGCGTGACATCCCAATGGAGTATGCTATCAACGACATATTTGCCAGTGGTGAGAGGCTCTAGCGTGGCCGAGCTTACGTCTGTGGACAGCAACTGCAGCTGCTTGTAATTGTCGTGTGGCAAGACGAAGGCTAATTTCGAGCCATCGCGGTTCTTGAACGGAGCCGTGTAGAGATCCACCCAGCCAGTTTTCGATTCCACACTGTAGTGCTGCAGGAGTTGAAGATAAAGATGATTATGGAAAGCTCTAATCACCTCCTTCCTCGCATACTAACCTGCTTGCGACTGAGTCCATCAAAACTGACCACATAGGCAGCGTTCTGTATGCGATTCATCCAAATGGAGAGCACATTATGATCGTCCAGCCAACTGACAACAGTCACAATGTAATCGGACTCGGTGTTCAGTGCACTTGGCACCGGCATTGAGGTGAGCACATCATCACTGCCGGCCACAGCTCGCTCCAGATCGGCAATGAAGAGCACGACACGGGGATTCGATGAGCCTGCCTTGGGATAGGGAATCTCCTGGTGCAGCGGATACTGGAAGCGCAGATCGCCTGCCTCGCCGTAGTAGGGGAAATTGATGGTATGCGTGGGCGAATCATCGAACTGTATAAAGGCAATCTGTGTGCCCGACGGATTGAACCAGGTGGCCACATTCGAGCTGAACACCTCCTCCTCGTACACCCAATCGGGTATGCCATTCAGAAAGATGCCATTCTCGTCGCTGGTTATGGCTATTTCGCTGTCCACAGCACTCTTCTTATAGTACAGATTGCGCTCGAAGTTGAGGATCAGCGCATTGCCCACTGGTGACCACTGGGCCATGCTCAGATAGACCTGCTCATTGTTAATGGTCACAGCCGAGTAGTTCTTCGTGTTCAGATTATAGATATCGTACTGGGCCAGGAAGCTATAGCGGAAATTCTTCTTATAGTTCTTGGCCAGCAGCAGGAACTGACCATCCGCCGACTTCTCGTACAGCACATAATGTTGCGCACCGGCCAGCAGCGTGGTGACCACCTGCGTCTTCACATTCATCTCCACAATGTCCTGCAGGAGATAGAATTGTCATATATAGAGATATAATATGATAAGGTATGTCTTGGATTAGTTATTCCCTAAGTATTTACCGTGCCCTCTTTGTATATCACATTGCTGCCACTGCTCCAGCTGCCATTGAATCGCTTTGCGTATAATTGACCCGTCAGCACATCCTCCAGATCGATGGCATTATCTGAGGGCTTGTCGCTGTTGCCGTCGTCATCGTCGTTTCCCACAATGAAGACTACCATGGTGGCAATCAGGGCAATGGCCACCAGAGTACCAACAACGCCCAGAATGATGCGTACACGGCGTCTCTTCTCCTTGGAGTACATCAGATTCTGTTCGTGAGTAAGTTAAGATAAATCAGTAAGGTTTTATTACAGAATTATATTGAGTTTAACATACGATTCCCTTCAGATTTGGCAAGACTTATCTATCGATGCATTATGAAAGATTTATTGCCTCAGAGATTTCCTTATGGCAATACAAATTTCGCTTAACTGATCTCAAACAGGTTTTGCATACAAACTCTTCCTGCTCAGGGGACAATTTGATTATTGCAGTGTACCCCCCCCCCACTCCTTCTCTTTGCATTTCCTCAATTATTACTGGTTTTCTGCATTTGCCCACCTTCTATAGCTGCCCTAATCAAGCTGGAATCCCAGCTAAAATTTAATGCGACGTTGGACAATTGCGTGTCTAGTTTTCTGATGCCGATTGCGGCGATGTATTCAAGAATCCCAGACACGTCGCAGTAGAAGAGACTTTTGCATAGAAATTCATTCAATTGAAGCGTCGCTGCGCATGCTCAATGACTTTTTCTTTTCATACCTGAACAGAGAAAGGGACAAAGGGAGAGAAAGGGGGCCGGGAGGGGAGCAACTGCATAAGACACGCACAAAATGAGCCCAAAATCCAACGTCGACTGAAAATGAAAGTAGTTTTCTTCACCAGACTCGTCTCGAAACAGGTTTCTACTGCTGCTGTTGTTGGGTGTGCAGAAAGTGGCGACTTGAAGAGGGAGAGAGAAAGGGGGACTGGTAATTGCGGCATGACGTAAGCGCACAATAACATTAAACAGGTAGCCAGGCAGATATTGCTGTTTATATAAGACTCAAAATCCCCAATGCGTTGCTCGTTTAATTGAGTTGGCGATACAAGATACAAGTAGCATAACAAACCAATGTGGTCTCTTTATTTTGTATTAGTGTGTCAATGGGTCTGTCAGAAATCGCGTACAGCGTGACAGTTTGTTGATAGCTGCGCAGTTTGTTGTCCAGCTCAAGGTTAGACGACTTTCATAGACAACAATAGCAATCACAAGACGCTAAGTCAAGTTGGGAATAGTCCGCAAAAGAGCTTAGCTTGACATGAGTTGAGAGATTCATTAATAAAGTTATTATGTTATTATAATGATGATTATTGTTATAAAGTGAGTCAAACTGAAGAGAGAGAGTGAGGCATCTGCACCAGAGTTCATCTTTTGTTAGAAGTTGTTATAATTATATATTAATTATGATTTATAATTGAATAGTTATTTACAATTTCACATTATAGATCTTAAACTTTAACTATATTTTATATCACTTTTAAAATTATTTTAACTAGTTCAACTTCAATAGCCAGCAACCAGTCTTAGACCAACTCAGTATTTCCAGTTCCACAGCCGGTTCTAATGTGGTTTCTGCTGTCTCAACTCAACTCTGACCTTTCCAACATACGCAAACATGTTGTAGAGTGTACACACACATCTATTATGTACATATCTTACGACATATCATCTGCTTATCGAGTCAACAAAGTCAACAATACGCACAACATCTGCCATTAAAATATGCCAAAAAAGTAATCGAAACCGAGCTTGCCACCATCCTCATGCCCATCCCCATCATGCCCCTGCAGCATGTGTGCTGGGCGTAGTCCCCAGTGGCTTCGAGAATAGATGGCCCTCCGAGGGCAAGTGCAATGCGCTGGCGAAGACATTTTAGTTACAAGTTGCACGATTTTATGGCTAACACAGCTATAAAATATGGCCCCGCTAGGTACTACAATGATTTGACTTTTCCCCGACTAACGGGGCAAGAAGGCGTGCGGTACGGGGGCACGGTGCTCGGGTGTGGCGCATTTCATAAATGCAGATCAAATTGAAATTGTTCTCGGCCCGCTAGGAGTTCTCATTTGGGTTTCATGGTGGCTTGCTGCTGAGGCAAGGCTGGGCATTTGCACTAACTGATTCAGTTTGACTTCGGTTAGTTCAATTTGTAGTCTCCAGCTTGGTTTCCATTCATCGATTTCCCCTTCATCTCTCAACTGGCTTCTCTCCTCTGGCCTTGTTAGCGTATTCCATTGTCGACCCTGAACCTCGCCTAGGTGCGCTTCAATTGTTCCGTTGGCGTGCAAAATTGAAAAATCACCCGGATAGTTTGGCACAGTCGGCGATTGTTCGGGGATTTGTGAATAGCATTTTCGTATCGTACAATGTGGCGCAATTAGTGGGAACCGCAGCCGACAGCCAAACGAACTCATTGAATAAATATGAAACCGAATGCTTTTAGAAGCCCCTGCAGATCCTCTGCAAATTGACGTGGTGGTGGTGGTGCCTCTGCCAACCACCCACGCATCTCCTCGTCTCAGGGTATTTGCCGTTGCCTTTGCACTTGAACTTCCGGCAATTAGGCGAGTTCGGATAGACAAGTTAAAAGGAATTTATATTCATGTTGCACCACATGTCGTATACTTGTTTTACCGCTTGTTGCCATTTTTCCTCCTGCCTTCCTGCCTTTTCCTGCTGCTAAAAAATGAATGACCCGAGGCGGACAAGGAAGGGTGATGGGGAATGTTGTCCCGCTGCGCTGTGTTTTATTTCATTTTTGTGGCACGCCTCCTTGGGGTTCTTCCGGGCCTGTCATTTGTCGTTTAGTTTTTCATTAAACTGGTAAAGTTAATTACTTGTTGTTGTTCTCCTCTGCTTCTTCTTCTTCTTCTCCTCCTTCGCTGCTGTTCCTGTTGCTGCCGGCTTTTTAATACAATTTTACTAATTGTGCACACATTTTCGGCTAAGTGTATTAGACAAATGAGACACATAAATTCTCAACACCCATTTTGTGGTCTGGGAATTTCCAAGAAATATTTTGGAAGAGTTAATTGCGTTGCGATGCGACAATTGCCGTTAAGTTTATTCTTCGTTTCTCTTTTGTTTGCCTCTTCTATTTGCTTAGTCTGCATCACGATAAATAGCGAGTTTTCATATTCTGAATGAATCTGTGTATAGATTCAAGGCATTATAATATTCCTAGATATCATTTTTGATTATTAAGTAATGATTTCGGTTTCTCTAATTTGTTAAATTTGTTTTATTTTTCTAGTTTTATTGACTTTCGATTAAGTTTATCTTTTATTTATTTGTATTATTTTTTGTTTCTTTTGTGTAAAGTTTGTCTTTTAATAAATGAAAGAGATATTAAAATTTGTATTTTGTTTAAAAAATGAATATAATCTTCCTTGATTAGATATTCCATTTAAACATTTAAATTTAAATTTTTTAAATATTCATTTGCATTAATTTATAGATATTATTTCGTTTCAATTAATCTAAAAGTTTTTATTTATTTTCCATTATTGTTTTGCTTTTCTTGTGTTCTCAGGCTATAAAGTGAATTCTAATCTGCATGTTCTTTAAAAAATGATCTAATTTATATTTATACTCTTTATATTCAAGTTTCTATTTTTATCTTGTCTCTTTCCCACTCATTTTATTCATAGATTTTAAGCTTTACTTGTTTTCATTCATTATCGGCTTTGCTCTTTTTTGTTGCTTTTCCTGATGCAGCTTAACAAACTTTTCCATTTGCAGCATTTTCACTTTATCAACAATGAAACTGCTGATGGACTTCGCCTCAAATTAATTCTCTGTAATTTGCTTTAACTTGTTGCATGCCCACACGGGTACACACCCACACGCGCACACACACATGCAGTCGCCACAACAAAGCGACCGCGCTGATAATGGGAAAACGTGTTGACCTGCACCGACCTGTCGTCGTTGCCTTGTATCGAGGGGGCACTTGACAAGTTATCAGCAACTTCAATTAGGCTCTCATTATCAGCAGCCCCGCCCACTGGCCACTGGTCACTGGGCCGTTGACCATATCAATTTTAATTGAAGAGCAACAATCTCTGGCCAAATATTATGTCCGTGTGTGTGTGTGTTTGGGGATGGAGTGTGGCTTACCTTAAACCGCGTGACACCCGTACCAAAACCCCCAGCGCTGTGCAAATCATCATCGTCCAGGCTGCTGCCACCGATGCCACCCAGCATAGACTCGTGCAACTTGGCACTGTGGCGCCTCAGCTGATAGCCGCTGCTGCTGGCTGCGATGGCGGGCCCCGCACTGTTCGCTGCCTTGTAGTAGTAGGGCGGGTGCTGGTGCCTATGCGCGTGCAGAGCTGCCGCTGCTGATGCGGACGCGGTTGTGGCCACCGCTGCTGCCGCCATTGCCGCATCCTCATAGTCATAGTCCAGCAGCTCGATGGGATGCTCGCATTTGCAGCGATGCGGCGGCGTGCGATGCGGTGTCGTCATCAACGTCGTCTGCTGCTGTTGCTGCTGCTGGTGTTGGTGTTGATGCTGATGGTGGTGGCGACTCTTGTTGCCATTGTGATGGCTGTGACTATTGTTGCCGCCGGGCGGATGAGGTGGCGGCGGTATGTCTGCGGGTGTTATATAGATTTTGCCGCCCTGCTGTGGCTGCTTGCTCGGCCAGTGGAACTCGTCAAATTCGCTCGAGCTGTTCAGCAGTTGTTGTTGTTGCTGCTGCTGTTGTTGCTGCTCCCATTGCAACTGTCGATGCTGTTGTGGTATGTGTCGCATGCAACTCTGCTGCTGTTGTTGTTGTTGTTGTTGCTGCTGTTGTGGCTGCATGTGGTTGTGGTAGCGATAATATTGATGAAACGCTGTGGTTGCACTGGCCGGCAGATACTTTGGCCATGGAAGAGAAAAGCGCCCATAAAAAATTGTATTGTCTCCATCTTGTGCGCTCTTGTTGTGTGTGCGTGTGTGTCTGTGTGTTGAGTACTTGGCGGGGGAACTGCTGTAGGTTTCGTTGGGTGTTGGCGGGGGAGGAGTAAAACCAAAGTGGCAACACAAGTTAAAGCGGTAACTGGACGCAACAAGCATAAACAAAACTTCGATATTAAAAATACTAATTATGCAGAGAAAGAAAGACTGACAAATTTCAACTGTTGATCAACAGTTCCAGAGCATTGTGAACTGGAACTGAATTAGAGTTCATGTGCGCTCATGTTGCATTTATGATTTATCGATTGCACGCGGAACTTGCGCATTCAGCTTTATTAATCGAAACTTACTCAAAAATCAACAACATGCAAATAAAAATTGCAATAGTTGCCACGGTTTAATAATAAACTAATAACATGCCTAACATAATTAAATTAAACTAGGCGATTTGTAAATATTGTTTACTTGTTTATTGATTATGTATATTTATAATATTACTTAATTAAATAATATTAACTAAAAATCGAATTTTTCGTATTGCATCATTATGGAAAGCAATATATTAATTAATATTGTTTAGGAACTATTGGATTTTGCCTGCAATCATATGTATGTATTCATATCATCTATAATGTTGTTCTACATTTCTAAATAGATTTCAGCACTTCAATGGCCAACAAAGCGATAAGAAAACCTAAGAAAAGTTTAATGTTCAAAACCATTTTTGGAATAAACTCAACTGCATAAGAATTGCATAAAATTCACTCCGAAAAGGGAAGCTGCTGATGTTGCTGGTGCTGCTGGGAATGGCCATAATTATTTAAGCATGTTACAGCAGAAACTCTTTTGCAAGCGAATCGAGAGACGACATTCTCCAATGGCCTGTGGCAAGAGTACACAAACTCAGTTATGAAATGCAATTTCCACATTGCCAAATAAAGGAGAGCCAAGCCGAGTTGAGCTGCGGCCAAGCCAAGTCGAGACGAGCTGCGGCCGAGCAAGTCATAACCAACATCAACTGAGATTCGAGCCAAATGCATTAGCTCGATTTGGTGGCCAGCGCACCGCAATTATTTAATTACACAGTCAACCGGACGGACGGACAGACGGATAGTCGGTTGTTTGTGTTACTTGGTCGCTGGATTCCCCGTTGGTTGGGGGCTTAATCAAAGAGGCAAAAAACCCCAAGACGAAGCACAACACACAAAGCGAGCGAGCGAACTTTTGTTGCAACTTTCGGTGCAGGCAGCCAAGCAAAGTGCCGGCGCAACCACAAAAGGGACTCACTTGCATGCTCTCTCTCTCTCTCTCTCTCTCTGTGTGTGTGTTGCGACGTCATCAGTGCCCCAATGTCGCCCACACTCACACAAATACACATATATACAATATGCATGTGTGTGTGTGTGCGCTGCATGCTGGCAGGGCAGGCGGTCACACAAAGCTATAGAGCTACAAAGCTCGGGACCTCGGACCGATACGTATCGCTAATGATGATCAAATAACGGTCCAAATGCGCAGCAAGCCAGCAACAAAAGGGACCCACAAAAATCGTTAGCCCACTTGGCAGTGCACCAGGAAACTCTCTGTCGGCCCCAAACTGTGTCATGTGCACCCCATACTTCCCCTGCTGCTCGTCTGGTTGTAATGAGCGATGCTTTTACTTTTGCCAATGCCAGACGGACAGTGAGAGACTGCAAGAAGAAGGGGAAGGGGCACCTGCCCCACAGTTTGGCACTTCTCTGCCGTGCAGTACAAATGATATGTAAATACCAGAGAAAGAGAGAGAAAGAGAAAGAGAGGGTGTAGGGGGAAGAGTGCTAGCCTCAGTTGCGAATCCTTATTTGATTAGTGCTTGATCGATGCGCTAAAAAGTATGCAACGTGGCTGTGAGCTTTGCCAGGACGTCATGAATGCAATTCGAGAGTTCATAATGAGACTTGAATGGAGAATCTATAAATGCCGCTGGGACATTGTGGGCTAATTGGTCTTGTATAGTTGAAACTTCTATTTGTGATTTGACTTTGGTTAACTACATACAGTCATCAAAAAAAGTACAGCTGGATGCAGCAGTTTGGGCTGTGCAACCGCAAAGCGCTAATAAATTTGGCGCAGAAAAGCATGCTATGCTTTTATTTACTTACACCTGCAGGGCAGCCCAACCACCCCCACCCCGTTGCCCTTTGTACATGCATAACGTAACAGAAATTCAAATGCGCCAACATAATAAATATTATTTTTAAAACACACATGCCAAAAACACACGTGCAAATGTTCGTGTGGGTTCGTGTGTGTGTGTGTGTTGCATGTCTGTGCGAGTGTTTGTTTGGCTTAATGAAAGCACGAACAAAAATGCAAAGTTGTAAAGGCAGCTACACCCAAAATAGACTTAAATACGACGCATAATTGTTGAAATGAAAATGGCAAATGCGAAAAGGGAAAACAAAAGGCAGCAACACATGGCGTCACACTAAATTTACCGCCATATGGTCGCGATAGTGGAAATAAATTGTAATAAATGCAAAATATGAAGATGCTTAACTGGTAAATGGAACAGGAAATCGTTTGGTTTTGTTTCTGTGGTGGATTCATGTATTGAGAGTATTCTATAGGATATACTTTCATTCATCCTTTCGATACATACCTTATCACTCTGCGCTGTTTCGGTCACCGAAACATCGTTGCCAGACATTTTAATCGACTCTTTTTTCGAACTTACTCACGAGTGCATAAATTAAGGATTTTGGTAACTGTATTAAAAAGTAAACACGATTAAAAATCAAATAATTGTTGAATTTCACTTTTATTTTATATTTTATTTTTATTTTTAAGAGTTCTTTAGAGTTATTGGTATATGGGCGTTTTTTGTTTGCAGAATGTTCGATTTGCGTTCTTTTGCGCGCACTTTTTCACTTCAACATTTTGTGTTGTGATTTATTGCCGACTTTTTGTTCGCAATTGTTAACAAAAATTCGGCTGGCGATTTGAATTGCATTTGCATTTAGGCGCATCTGATGCTGATACGTTTGTTGATTTATTTATGTATATGTTTTTCTTGGCTCCTCGGCAAGTCGGTAAATATTTTCACTGGGTTCATTTTTGCAGTTCCTTTTTGATGGTTAGGTTTGCAAGGGGCATAAAGACCTCCTTGGGTTTTATTATTATTATTTGTCTTTTACTTGTTGTGCGTCTAATCCCAGAATGCCTGTCTAAACACAAGCAATTTGTTCTGTTTGTTCACCCGCATTTCCATTGTCTGTCTCGAGACCGGAAACTGTCGCTTGTCGTTTAATGCAAATTAAGCAATTTAAAGAGATAAACAAAAAGGTCCTATACAAATTTGAGGTAAAGAGGGCAATGAGGCAAGCCCCAAAGGAGACGCATACACACGAGTGCACCTGGTGTCTTGTCGTGTCTCACATAACTCGATGCTCATACGCCGCGTTGTCAGCGCCAAGCGACTGTGGTAGACAATAAGCAAACCGTGCCGGGGACGGTGGCACTGTCAGGACAGGCCCAAAGTAAACGTAAATAAGAACCATGCGATGCCAAAGAAATTGAAATTGCATAAAAAGTAAGGAAGTGAGAGAGAAAGAGGACTACAGAAACAGAGTGTCTTATATAAACAGTCAAAAGTAAGTAAGAATTGTGTTGCACAACGAGATAAAAGCGCGAAACGTTGCTCCAAAGAAGGAATACGCCCACATATATATAAGTAAACATATATGGTATGTATGTACATAGCTGTGTATGTATATGCATGGGATAAATGTGCTATGAACTTTGTGCTAAGGTGCTGGAGAACCAGCGACAGGTCAACTGCAATTGGTTAAAACTGAATTCTGCAGAGACAGTTATTTTGTTCATTTAAATGGACAAACAGTTCCTAGATAGCTCTTAAGATAGCTGTAAAACAAAGCGTGAGTTGTTATTCCTTATTATTTTCGTGTTATTTATTTTATTAATATTTATTTCCTGCTTACTTTTAACATGGTTCCCCGGCTTGAGTGCATTCAGATTTCGTGTCATTCAATCGAAAATTCCTTGCCGACTATCAATCAGAGGTTCTTATAATGACCGGGCAAGTGTCCGCCTGGCAACCATAAACAGTTTGCTTGCGGTCCCCTCTTGGACGGGTAGATTTCTTGGCTGATGGCAACTAGGCACAGCTGTTGCTGAGCGTAAATTCATTAAATATTAATGAGCTTAAAAGCGAAGAGCGATTTGTCGCAACGCAAGCAAAATTAAACATTCGCAACTGACAAATCGCTTTGTTATTGATATTGTGACACGCTAAGCGGGGGAGGCGAGAAGGTCGACATAGAAACAGGCAAAGCGAAGGATATATGTACATATATATGAGCAGCATGAGTACAGAGGCAGAGGCAGCGGGGGTCTGTCTGTTTTACACTTACAGATTGTGCTAATCCGGCAGCTTCGAACAGTCTGACTGTTTGATTTTTCATTTGTGCATTTGTCATTTGAGCGAAAACAGAAATGGCAAGTGGCAAGTTGCAGATTGCAACTCGCTAAGAGAAGTGGGTGGGGCAAGGCGGGAGGAGGTGCTGTCGACTGACAGCAGCTGAAAGCGAAAACCGAACGAGCGGAAACAGCAGGACATGTCCTCTGCTCTGGCAGGACAAAGAGAAAGCAGCTTGACCGGAGAGAACTTTCATCAATTTTACACAATCCACTTAACTTGAAAAGCCAAAGGGTCCCAGGGCATGAAGGTCTTGCAAAAAGGCGATAGTGGAGTCAATCGCGAACCAGTTTGCAGTTATCGATATGTTAACGATGCGTTCCGGTGCAGTGTCAAAATCATCGATGTAATAACATTTAACTCTAAACATAAATCATATAAATGACAGATATAAACAATAAAATATTTTGTATGTTACATCTTTTTATTTATTTGTTTTGTAATCTTCTTTTATGAGTATAGTTTATCTTTTAATCATTTTATTTCCATCGCACCTTAGGAAACTCTGGCAGTTCTGTTTTGTGTCAAACTTTGATCTAGCTGTCACGTGTGCACTTCGTGTTATACATTTGTTTAACTTAAAACAATCTGAAGACGACAGACTCAAAACAATTACAATATAATGTCTGACTCCAATAACAATCTTAACGATAGGGGTTTTGAATGCTGTTGGCCAACTTGCAGCGAAAATTCATATGGGAGCGAACCGGCTGATGCGGACTCTCTATTGAATGAGGATCTGATGCTGGAGCCGGGAATGTCGAGTGAGATTAATGGAAATTTCAATTCGCCCATTTCACCAGTTATGCTGGAAACATTCAATCAGAATCCGTCATCCATTAACGGTGAAGCCATGTCGCCTCATGCCCTGCTCAACAGGCACTCCAATTGGCGACTTGGAGACTCTCCGGCTTCCTCAGTAATGGATGCCACCATGGAGTGGCTCGAGGGTGATGAGGAGGAATCAGATATGGGTTCTTTATCAGACTATATGTTTGACGATGCAGCGCCCCTGAATGGAATTCGATTTTACAATCCCAATTATCAACAACCGGCAAACACCGATGACACTATGGAGCCGACAGCTAACCAGGCCAACCAATATCTTGATCTACGTCCCATACCAGGTTCAATTGATCTAACAAACAACCAGCCATCGCTCAGCTGGCGTGCCTATCAGGCACGTGTCCGCGTCTCTGCATCCCGACGATTGTCGTTCCCAACGAATCAAAGCCATTCCACGGCTGGCATTCAAATGCCAGTTGTACAGCGGCTCTGTGCTGGCCGTCCGCGTAACCGTCATCCAACGCCCATAGTTTACGATCCCGAATTCGATAGCTATGTGTATTATAACATCGAGACGGATTCGGAGGAGGAGGAACCGCTGCAGCCGCCAGCAATGGTTCCGCGACGCGGCAACAGTGTCAGCGATCTCAGCCAGTGCAGCAGCGATTATGAGCCCGAACAATGAACCACAATTAAAAGTTGCACTAATTTATTTTCTAATTATATCTAGATAAACTAACAAATTATTGTGCGGGGCAATCTTCAACAGCATGTGCAAAATGTCATAGACACTCTAAAAAAGATGTAGCTTAATTTAAAAGCTAATAGAGTAGAAAATATATGAATATTATATACAAATTTCAGTTAAGTTTATATTTGTAAAAATTTATTTTTTTTTGTATAGTATTTTCAGGTATTTCAATTAGCAGAACGTCTGGCAACTCTGTGTCTCCTCAGCCTAGCTCTGTTAAGTTAACAGAGTATTGAAGTTATTGTTTTTGACTGGTTCACATGAACTGCAATCTGCCACTTATCGATAATAGTAATAAAAACAAGTTGACGAGCAGTTCTTCATTGTTGGTATTGTTCGTAAATTAAACTCCTCTAAGATATTGACTTAATTGAAACTCATACTGTGACACTATTGTTTGTCATTTTAACGGCTTACTCCTTTTCCCCACCCCATTACTCCTTTCAGGTTTTAAGGCATTTTTCTGGTCGGAAAATAATTTGGCTTAAAAAATTGCAATCGGAAAATGAAGCCCAGAACACACAACGTGCAGGAAGGGAGGCAGAGCAGAGAACAAATCTCTGCTGGAGATTGTGCAAATGAGATGCAGGCAAGACAGAGACAGAGAGAGAAAGAGAGAGTGAGTGTTTGGGTAAACTATAAATCTGCTAGCCCATGGACCAATGCCTGGCACTTGGTTGGCTCGGGCAAATTTATTTGCCAGCTGCCTGTCGTAGCGCTGTCCGCCTTCACACGCATACATATACACACAGACACACTCAAACACGTATATACATAACTGCACTCACACACACATGCGGCCCCGCACTTCTTTGTTATGCAAGTTAATCCTTTTTATAGCTATTGTTCTGCGCATCAAAGCTCTACATCGACCCACTCCCATTCCCCAACCTCACCCCGCTCCACACACACGCCCAACGCATTTGTTTCAATGGAGCAGCCGCCGCTAGACCGCGACGGGAAGCGGGGAGGGGAGTTGTTGCAGCTGCAGCACATGTCACTGCATTTTTCAGCGGCTGCGAGAGGCGAAACAACCAACATATTAGCTGCCACACTCCTCCGCACTCCCACACACACACACACACACACACACATACAGCCATACACCATGTGTGGCATGAAAAAGGGCTCGGGCTGCGGCTCGACCCGGCTCCGGCCAGAGTTGATGTATGTCTGTGCATCTTCTTGATAGCTTGGGCTAAATCTGGTGCATGTTGTGCGGAGGCGTCGTCGTTGGCGTTGGCGCTGAAAGTGTTTGTGCGGCATGCCGCAAATTCATTATTATTTCTCCCCAAACGCCCACTCAACTGGTAGCAGCTGCCACTGCTGCTCCACACGCTCCTCAGCTCGGGCTGTATAAACACTCAACATATGAAGTACTTCTAGATAAGCAGCGCAGAGCGAAAGATCCCTTCTCCACTCACTCCAACTCTCTTTCCCACTTTCCCACTCTGTCTCATGCTCTCTAAAGCCGTGAAAAGAATTCCGTGCTTTGGGCGATGGCGGCAAATGATAAAAGCTCTGGAAGAGACTTCCCACTTGGCCTCGGGGATCGGGGGTCGAGAGTTACGGCTGAGAAAGTGTTTGGCTGTCTGCAGAGAACTTCATGGAAACAATAAGAAAACATAAATAGAGTTAAATTATATTTATGTCTACTGTGCTCATTGTATGCGCTTTAAACTGTACAATTTCTCTTATTGTATTATTATTTGTCAAATTTGCATATCAAAAACGAAAAACGAAAAATTTAACTTTTAATAATTTGTAAACTCTTTTGTGAATTGTAATTTGTTCCACCTTGTCTTTTATGAAAGTTTATTTTTCAATAAACTGGTATCTTCCAGTTTGGGGATAAGCTTGCCCATCTGTGTACTGTGACCTCTGACCCCCTGGCTGGTACGTAATGCATCCGTGACATGACTGAAGCCGGCAGAAGGCAACGTTTCAGTCAACTGCAACTGCTGCAATTTCTCATTTTAATAAAAATGCAAATGTCTCTGGCTCAAAGTCAAGGAACGAAACGATGGCATCCTCCCCCCTGCCACGTCGCCAAAGCTTCCCCATTACGGTCCCGCCCTAAGTCACCCAGTCACCCATCGCCCAGCGCAATTTCTCATATTAAACGTTGGGTAAAAACTTTTCGATTTTTCACCATTGAGTCTAAAACAAAATGGAGAATCGAAAAGAAAAGAAAATAAACGAAAAGGCAAATACATTTTCAATAAACGAGAAGATAATAAAAGCCAACGATGATGAATTTTATAAGAATTGTTCCTTGGACACACATTCACTTTACTCCATGCTCAGTTCAACTCAAGTTACACATGTCCGCTCAGTCTGTCCCGTAGTTCAATTGTTTTCCCGTCGGTTTTCATATGCTTAGTTAGGTAATTAATTCAATCGAAAATTGATGCCTGTTGCAGTTGGAACAATGAGTTATGCAGAACAATAGAATGTAGGAGATAAACACAGATGTAAATGGAGAATTCAATATGAAAATGATGATGAAAGGAATCAGCAATTGAATTCGTTTGAACCATTAGTTCATTGCATAGGTATTCCTCCATTAGATTAGATATTGAATTCGATAGAAACGAAAATTTATGGTGTCAATTTCTGATAAGTTGAATACGATATTTGAACTTATCAGAAATTCACTAAACTAATCTAAAGTGCTTCAATTATCGAAGCTTTACTGTCGCTCTTGTTGTTTTTATTAACTCTACAAGCGCTGTCATGAGAAATAGCATGTTGATATATGGTTTATATTGTACGGCATTATCGCTAATCGTTAGCATAGATTGAAGTTCTCAATAACTTAAAACAGTTAATTTATTTCGGTTTCTCGGAAGAGTTACAAGAATTACAAACTGCAAATTTGGCCTATTATCGATCCGAACGCCAGCAGAAGATATATAGATAAAGCTATGAGGGTCCAGTTAAAGGTTTAGTTATTTTCGATTTCTACTGTGCCTCCTCTTTTTTCCTACTTGAACTTACGATTCTCGGCCTTGCCGCAGAATTTTTGCAGGGCACTCCGCACCATTTCGGCATCGTTGCCTTCAAAGTGTTCGAGAGTCAACATATTCTTGATGATGAGGAACGCTGGCAAGGCACTTATATTGTATTTATCAGCAAGTTCGGGTAGTGTGTCCACATTGATCTTGAGAACGACAAGATTATCCTCATATTCATTGGCCACTTGCTCAACATATGGGCCGATGACCATGCACGGACCACACCACGTGGCAAAGAACTGGACCAGGACGAGCTTGTGTTTAAAGTCGGTGAGAAAATGTTTGAGTTCGTCCCTGGCCTCGATATGGATCACCTTCTTGGCCTTGCCCTTGCTGGTAGCCATCAGTTGTCGTGTGGAGTCTTTCGTTTTTATCTAGATCTTCTGTTTTTTTTTTCAGTTAAGTTGTCCGAAATTAAAGTGAATATACATTTAAAAACGTTTTTCAAAAGCTGAAATTGTCAACTGGCACTAAAAGCTTCTAGTTCAGTTTTTTCCCTTTCGGTCACTGGCCTGGGATCGATCCGAACTCCAGTAACTTCTTCGGCTGTCACAGAGTATATATGTATACGGATATAGGTATGAGGTATGAGGGCCCAGTGAAATGTATAGGTCTTTCTTATTTTTTTGTTTGTTTCTCGGACTTGGAGTTAGTGGGACGATCTTCGGGCTTGCCGCAGAATTTTTCCAGGGTACTCAGCACCTTTTCCTCGCTGCCTAAAAACATTTCGAGTTTCACTTTATTTTTCATGATCATAAACGATGGCAATAAATCTATCTCGTGTTCTTCAGCAAGCTCCGATTGATCGTCCACATCGATCTTGAGAACGACAAGATTCTCCTCATAGTCATTGGCCATTTTCTCAAGGAGTGGCCCGAGCTTCAAGCACGGCTTACACCACGTGGCAAAGAACTCGACCAGGACGTGCTTGTCCTTAGAATCGGCGACAATATTATCGAATTCCTCCTTGGACCCGACAGTGATCACCTTCTCGGCCTTTCCCTTGCTGGTAGCCATCAGTACGACGTGTGGAGTCTTTCGTTTATATCTAGATATTCTGTATTTTCCAGTTTGGGTATCCGAAATAAAAGTGAATATACATTTAAAAACGTTCTTCAAAAGTTGACATTGTTCTCTCAGTCGGCCCCGTCTTCATGCACAGCTCCATCAATGTAAAGCGTATTTCTGCTTCGACTTGCTCTGCTCTCTCTCGAAAGAGCTGCTCGAATTGCACACTGTTAATTTGGCCTGGCATCGATCCAAACTCCAGCAACTTCTGCGGCTATTGTAGAAGATATATAGATATAGGTCTGTGTGTGTCCAATTATTTGTAGGTCTGTCTAATTTATTTGCTGACTTGTTTTTTTTGATCAGGATGGGATTTACTGGGATGATCCTCCGGCTTTGCCGCAGAATTTTTGCAGAGTACTCTGCACCTTTTCCTCATTGCTGCCTACAAAGTGTTCCAGGGTCACCTTGTTTTTGATGATCAAAAACGCTGGCATGCTATTTATTTCGTATTCCACAGCAAGCTCCGTATGATCGTCCACATCGACCTTGAGAACGACCAGACAATCCTGATACTCATCGGCCAATTTCTCAATATATGGCCCAATTATCATGCACGGACCACACCACGTGGCAAAGAACTCGACCAGGACGTGTTTGTTGCCAGCGTCGGCGACAATATGATCGAAGTCCTCCCTGGACTCGACTGTGATCACCTTCTTGGGCTTTTCCTTGCTGGTAGCCATCAGTACGAGGTGTCCAGTCTTTTGTTTATATCTAGATCTTCTGTGTTTTCCAGTTTAGTTGACCGAAATAATTATTAATTAAAAACTATTTTCAAAAGTTGACATTGTTATTATGTTGACACAACAGACAGACAGAGACAGAAACAGGGGGAGAGGGGGGAGAGAAGTAGTCATTGAACCTAGACGGGACCCAGTGCCGGGTATATAGAGTGCAACTTGCGTTTATCCCTTACTTAAGTTCGCAAGTCTCTTAAGTGAATCGATGAAGTTCTAATGAAAAAAGAGTGCAAAATGTGCGTTAAATCAAAGTTCGCATTTTACCATTGTACACACATATAGTATGTAGGTGTGTGGGTGTGTGCGTGTGCCTTGTGTGCTGTTGCCGCACTTGCCTCTGCTTAGCAGCTTGTTGTCGCTTTGTTTGTTTACTTCGGCTCTGGCTTGTCTTGCGTTTGTCAAGAATTAAGACAAATGCACCGCAGTATCTTGAACAGTAACATGCACCCAGTGGCCGCACTACTTTAACCCACCCCCCCTCCCCTACCTCCCCCTTTATCTACTGTTCTGCTGTTGTGTGGCAGTTGCAGTCTGCTATCTGCTGCTTCTTTCTCGCTGTCTGTCTTAGTCGACTGTTTACCTAAGGGCATTGTGTGGTTTTTCTGCTGAGCGAGGGAGTGTGTGTGTGTGTGCCATGTCAGACAGTGTGTAATGCTTTAAAGTAGGCGTGGCACAGCCTCATAAGTCAAGCTGGCACTACAAGCTTCTTGCTCACTTCATTCTTCTCTCCCCTTTCGCTCACCCCTCTTCATGCACAACTCCATCAATGTAAAGCGTATTTGTGCTTCGACTTGCTCAACTTCTTTGCTTGCTAGTTCTCAGGTTCTCTTGGTTGCCGCTGGCAGCGCCTTTGCCAAGTGTTTCTTGAGCCCCAAGCTATCCGCAGCCAAGTTTGTCTTGACTTAAAGCGCACTTTGGGCCTGGCCCCGCTCCACCCCTGCCTCCGGCTTATCCTGTGCTCGCAGAGCACTTGACATTGAGCTGCCGTTAATAATCCGCTCGTTATGTGCATCGCCTCGTGTCGCATCCTTGCATAACCTAATGAGCAGCCGACGATGAGGAGCAGAGCTGACAAATGATGGCGGCGTTTAGCTGACACACGACATACGGCGCGACACGCAACCGGAAATGGTGGCAGGTGCAACAGCAGCAACAGCAACAGCAACAGCAACAGCAACAACAACAGTGCGACTGTAATTTACCGTTAACCATATCAGTGCCTCATGTTGTGTCATGTTGTGCAATCGTTTCAACATTCCAGTCAAGTGCGCGACTTCCGCACGCTCTGTCTTTATCACCGGCATCCTCCTGCTCTCCCTTTTCTTCCCCCTCACACTCTGCTGCAAAACTGCTGACCTCGCCTCACTCGCACCTTGACACGCGGCGTATGAGCAATGTAATAAAATGTCAGCCAAAACAACTAGCGAAACATTTCTGCGCGTTGACATGAGATGTGGCAAAGCAGGGGAGAGTGAGAGGGCTAGAGATAAGAGGGAGAGGGGGAAAGGGAGACAAAGAAATGAAATGCTCAAAGTGAGAGAATAGCAAAAGTCACGTATGCGGCAAGACAAATTGCTTCAAGTGCATATATGGACTGCCACTTTCACTCGCTGTCAGTCAGCCAGTCAGCCAGTCAGCGAGTCCGTTTCTCAGTTCACTTGTCAGTCTCTTATTCATTCAGTTATTTATATTGCGCATACGCCATGTTGCCAGCATATTTTTATTGCGGGCAACTATGAATTGGGGTTGAGCTTTCAAATGCTTGTCGCGTTTTATATGGTTAAAAACTATTTCGAATACCCTGTAAGGGCAGTGACTGAAGGGAGTGTTTGACCCTCAAATGTCGCATGTTCTGAGAAATATTTCATTTAACAGACTGTTTTTTAACAGACTTAACTATTTACAGGGTATGTTCATGCACATATGTCTGTTGCTCGCAAATTGTAATGCTTGCGTCTGGAATTGCAGAAAATAGCTCGAGTTAAAATGCTTTGAAAAAGAGATTTATGACATTTTTACTTGCGGGCATTAGGTGGACACAAGAAGCCAAGGCATTCCGCTTGAGAATCAATTGCCCACAGAAAACATTGATATATGACGTGGCTGCATGGTTGGGTAGCACAGCCACCTATGCCATACCCCAACCACCTCCCATTCTCCATGTGGAATGGAGACATCTGCAACGGGTTGCCCTAAATAGTATGCTACGAAAAGCGGGAAGCAGCTTTCTTTTGGCATTTTCGTGTGACTTTTTGACCACAGCAACTGCTGCTGCTGCTCACACAGCTGGCGCTGGCATTGTTAGGATGCGCTGCCTGGCTGGCACGGTATAATTGGCTAACCGTGTCCAGTGTGCTGCTCTCCCTTTATCTCGTTTTTTGCACTCACATAAACAAAGCCATTGCCCACCTACTGCATACAAATAACTAGCACGTTTAAGCTTGTCAATGCTGGAGCTGCTGCTGCTGCCGCTGGTGTTGCTGTGGCCATTGTCTTGTAGCAGCTGCCAAAATGATGAACAATCTACACACACACGCACACATGCCGTGCACACACGCTGTCAGGCAAAACAACAGCAAGGACAACAGGCAAAATTTCATTGCTCGCATTTGGGCGAATTTTCGTTTAACAAGTTTATGAGCTTTTGGTCATGTCAGGATGAGTCCATGCATTTGGATCATTGGAGTGCATAGCATACGCACAGACACTCTTACACACACTCACACATAATCACACAAACTCACACACACTCGCACATACTGTCACAGCCGCTGCTGCAGTCAAGTGTCCAAAACCACAGCACATTTACATTCATGCTGGGCGGTCCATTGTAGTCGCCCCTTCCCGCCTGCCCTCGCTCCTTGGTCTTGGTAGTTGGTTTATGGGGCAGGATGTCAGAATGTTGGCCTGTCTTCTGGCCATGCCCGTGCTTTGTCAACGTGCAAAATCTCTCAAATTTTATTATGCTCGAATTTGCTGGCACTGCACAGCTGCCGCAGCAGCCTCAGCACGCCTCCCCGCCCTCCCTCCTTCTCTTTCTCCTCCCAGTCTGCTGCCAGCTTTTATGGCGCTTAACGTCAGGCCATTACAAGGCGCAGGAATCGAGCCGCACAACAAGTTCTGCCACGACTCCGGGTTCTCCTCCTTCTCTGCCTCCTTCTCTCCTCCCCCACAGCCACATGACAGTTGGCATTTCGAGGCGCGGCATCAGCTTGTAATGAGCTAAACAGACAGAGTGCTGCGAGGGGGTGTGGAGTGGAGTGGAGTGGAGTGGCATCATCAGTAAACCCGCCTGGCTTTGCTGCGCCAGATGAGGCTATACATTTTTACAAGCTGCTAATGTGGGCTTTATATGGACTGCTATTCTTTTTAGTCCGTGTCTGTGTGTCGCTCCACTGTGTGTGAGTGTGTATGTGAGTGTGCGTGTGTGTAGCAGGGCTTGTCAGCCATAGTTGCCTCTTGGCATCGAATTTACGCTATCTTTGCATTTCTCAAGGTGTTAAGCACTGGCGAGGGCTACGCATAAGACTCTTTTGTTTATTGAATCATGTGCCGTATATATATATATAGTATTTACTCCAGTATGTGTATTGTATAATCAGGAATGGTCTACGTATAGTTAGAGTATATATAACAGTCACTATTGCAACTGGCAAATTTAAATTTAATGCACATTAGCTAATGAAATACTGCCTCATGCTTATCTGTAAATGCCTCCATTCGTGCTTAGTATCCCCCTTCGATATTTATATAGATTGGGAGTCCTGCATGAGTCCTTGGTCTGGCCTGCATGTGGGACGCTTCATTAGCCTAATTAATCATTTTAAAATGCAAATATTTCAATGGCCACACACATAAATGAAGCATATCCGTGCATGTGTGCTGCGATCCCTCTCGTGCGACGCCACTGGCTAATCAATAAGCTAAATGTGGCCGGGCAAAAGGCAAACAACGTACACAGTCAGCATGAAAGAGCTTTCAATCAATCAAATGCCACGATAGAAATCATCGACAGCAGCCACAGTCGAAGGAGTCGCAGGACTTGCACGATCTCCCGAGGGTGCAGAAGAGCAAGAGGGGCAGTGGAGGAGGGAATGTCACAGAAAAAAGGGTTGCCACTGCTGGCATTAAAAACCACATGTGCTTTAACACAAAACATTTTATGCCCCAGCTGGCTGGCATGAGATGGGCCCCAGGCAATGCCAGAAGGGAACAGAGGGGAACAGAGGGGGCCAGAAGTGGCAACTGCCTTGGGGCCAGGTTCTTCGAGCCAGACTCGGTTGCTTCCTAACAAGCTGCGTCAACAAACTAAACCACTTTGAAATTAACACGTTACATTGACATTGACAGCTTTATGCGTGGCATGCCGAGTGTCGAGTGTCGGATGCCGAGGCTGGCGGTACGTGGGTGCTGCCACTGCTGCCACTGCTGCTGCTGGTGGTGCAGCTACCTAGAGCTGTCAGTTACAGTTTGAGCTAAAGACATGAAGGGGCTGCCAAACGATGCGGCAAATATGGCGCAGCCTGATGCGAATGCTTGCGAGGCCGGAAGGCGCGCAAAAAAGGCAATTTCCGTTGCGGCGTAAACAAGACTAAAACTGAGTGTGTCGCACCCCTCTCCCTCTTTCCCTCTCTTCCTCTCTCTTTCGCACTCTCTCTTTCAGTCTATCTGTCTCGCTCTCTCGGTGTGTGCGTAGTTTTTATGCGCTGGCATTCAGCGAAACGAAAATTACCAATTCAAATGTCAGAGCAGTCGTACCTCCACCTCCCCTCCCTGCCCACGCTGCCCACGCCTTTCCCTCCCTTTTCACTCTCGCGAAATTAAATTCAGTGTCAATTCGGTTTTTCCAAGGCGTGCGCCTAACGAGGGATCAGCTGGCTTTCCCTGTACGTAATCAGCTGCCGAAAATGCTCTCGAGCCGAGACAAATTGTTGTGCAGCAGTCTTAAGTGCCAGGCAGAAAAACATCAGCCCCAACCCCAACCTTCACTTCGCCTACCCTCCCCCTGCAGTAGGGCACTAATTTATTTGCCTTTTACACATACCCTATAACTAGGCACAGTGTGCTGGAGAGACAAGGCTACAGCAGGAGATGAAGGAAAGAAGCAGATGAAGGTTTATAGAGGGGTGAAGAGTTTAAATGCAGATGATATATTTACTTTAAAAGATATACCAGAATCAAGGATATATATATATATTCAACTGCTGTAGAATATTTTGTATTATCTGCAAAAACTATTATATCATTGATTGATTGTCATAAATGTTGTCTGTATTTGTAATCAATATTTATCAAAGTCCGCCGAAACCTTTTCTTCTTTCTTCATTACAAACTTTGCCTAAAGGGTATTTTCTCGTTAAGTATACCCAGCCTGCTGTGCTGTTTTCCTTTGGATGCCTCCTCGATTTTTCACTGCTTTTTAATTTTTGGTGCGTGCTCAGCCAAACGAATTTATGCCCTGCTGCTGCTGCTGCTGCTGCTGCTGCTGCTGTTGGTGCTGCTGCTTCTGTGTTCCTTCTCCTCCTTCTTGCCCTTCTCCAAGCGATAGCCATTAAAAATTAGTTCCGACTTTTTCGGGGCAATGAAAAGTGCAAGTGCTACAGAAGCAAACTGTGTGGAAACATTCAAGAAGTGTACATTTTTCTGTATCCCTCACTTAATTTAATGGCTAACGGCAAAGGGTTGCTCGGAACTGGAACTGGATCTAGTCGAAGACCCGAAATAGAGGCAGACAATGACATAGTCGAAAAGCAAAACGGTGAAATACCTCAGCTTATCTGAACTATAAGCATTATGAAGTGTCGCAATAAAAACTCAACTGAATCTACGATTAACCCTGATATCATTGTGTGTAATTTACAATACGCAATCAAAGTTTCGAAACATGCTGATCATATAGATTATTTGTAAGTGCACGAATTACTTTCAGCTTGCTACTAAGAAGTTCACTTACGAACTAGTTCCACCCGCATAAAAGACAATCAACGTGAAAGGCGTTTCCATTCGCAGACATTTCTTCACTTTTAGATGCGCTCTTAAACTGGATTATATTGCCAAAGCTTTTGTCTCTGCGCATTCTGCGCTTTGATTGCCTTTTGATTTCGTTCCTTTTTACAATTCCTTTGATATTGACAAGGACAGCAATGGCAATGGCAACAGCAACAACACTTGATTTGTTGCTTTGGCAATTTGTTTACATGCAATAAATTCACAAATCAACGATAATGCAATTTATGCGCTCACACAGACACGTGTACAAATACATAGATATATATGTATATAGTATATATATTTTCTCATTCTGCCTGTCATTCGGTCTTTATTATTGCATTCCAGTTTCGAATACTCGTATTATTCCCATTTGTCGTCCAGATTTTATGTCCGCTGTGCGGGTGGTGAAAAAATGTTGCTGTCCACTTGGGGGTGTGCGAAAATTTACGAGGCTCAGTGTGTCAGCGCGTTTTGGATATATTTTTATGGGCTACCAATATTGAGGGAATAAAACAATAGTAGTAAACATCAGAGGAGAATATTATATATGCTGCCTGCACACAGGGTATCTCTCGGTCGTGGTGACAGCTGACACTTCGATTAGTATTTTTTTTTAGTGTTATAAAAAAACCGCATAAATTGTTAATATTGACTTGACAGCATAATTCGATTAAAGGCGAAATTTATGGGACATGCAAATGAGATGATTAATTAATTATTCTCGATTTCCTGCGCTGATTAACTTAATTTGCGATGCCAGCGAAGCTTACCAGGGCTGCAGTAATAAGTAGATGGACTTAATGGCTTAATAACAGGTAATTCTATTAAGCAATTTGTAATCTATAATTCAACTGTTTTGCTTATATCTCACCCCTTACTAGATTTTCTTGCATTTGCCATACAAACTTTACACACACGCACAATCTACGCCTTAATCCCTAACCTCCTTTAAATAACATTTGCTGCAGACCCTCGACTAAACCACAAATAACTCAACACAAATCCAAGTGTAGCCTAATTGAACCATCTAATTGTCATATAAATTTCCAATTTTATCGTCTGCCCTCAGACGCCATGGACCGCAGCTAAGCCAGCATACAAGCAGCAACCATAATAACCATAACAACAACAACAACAACAGCAACAATAACAATGAGGGAAACAACAACACAATAAGAAGTTCAATTTGAGCTCAGTTCAGTTAAGTTGAACAGACATCGAAACTGACTTCTTGTCTCGTAAATTTTAACGATTTACATAAAGTTTTATTTTTTCAAAACGGGGAATCGGCAATTTTGAAGTTTCTTTCTTCCTCATGCCACCATGCTGCCACTTCTCTGGTACAGTTAATTGAAGTGCGTACTTATGAAGTTGGCCAGTTAGGAAAACCCCAAAGAATTTTCTGCCCAGTTTTGCTGGAGGTTTTTTGTAGCTTGCACTAAGCTGCAAGTTCACGAGTGAGCGCCGCATTTGCCGCAGCAATGCGAGCAGAGAAAGGAGGGAGATAGTGAGTGGTATAGAGCAAGAGATAGAGAGGGAAGACAACAATTGCTGCAACAAAACGCTGCACAGTTGGTTAAAAACATTTTCCGAGTGCATCCCGTGCAAAAGAAGAAAATGCTGCAAATGAAACGTGTTCTTGCCTTTGGGGGGCCTTCGCTCATTGATATGCCGGCCAGGCAGGCCAGCTAGGCAGGCAGGAGCAGAAGAATACCTGCTACTTGCTGGTTTCTTCTTTGTAATACGCCTAAAAGCATGCCACGCTGTGCGGCAAACTTTCATGTGCTTACAAGAATTATCATTGCCTTCTAATTGCCGCACGTTTCGCATTACGTATCTGCCACACGAAACGTGCGCCTAAAAATGAAGTGGTGTATGGCAAAGAAGGCATGTAAGAGTATAAAATATAATATACTAGTTCATATTTAATAATTTAATAAGAGCATTCGAAGTTGCAATTAAATATAAAACAACAAATTGATTGAATACTTGATTTATTAGATATATGCACCTACTTCATGCTCTATTAAACCTTTAGCAGGTGAAACTTCATTATAGTTTTTTGTAGTGTATGCACAATTCGCCAATGCCCGCAGTTAACTCTACACTCCTGTCGCATTGAAGGCTTCAATATGAACGCCCAGCGTAACTTCTGTTTGACATGTTAGTCTCGCTCTGTCTCGTTTCCTTTCTGTGCTGTCCACACACAGTCACACACACACACGTACAAGTACACACATATATGCAGGCATACAACTGCAATGTGCTGGCAAATATTTCAGCTCTTGGCAGGCTTCACTGCTCATTGCCAGACTGTTGACATTTTAATAAAAATTATTTCAGTGCATTCGCCGCATTGCAGACACGCCCCTAAAAGGCTCAGCCAGAAATCAAAGAGCGAGACAGACAATCGAGCGAGTGAGTAAGTGAGCGAGAGACAGAGGCGGGTAACGAGTTGTGGCACCATTAAGAACGCCTGGGAAAATGCAATGCTCACAAAATGCATTTGGCAGATGATGCAAGAATACTCGCTATGCCATATCAAAGCAAAGTGCCGATTGTGCTTGCGGCTTCAGTTTATTAAGCTGCAAAACCCGCAATATACATTCCAGCCAAATTTGCTATTTAATTGTTAATCTCGAATTTAGTGGTGCTTGCAAAGTAGTTTGCCAAATAGAGATGATTAAAGTGTGAAGTTAGTCTAGTATTTATGCTACAATTAAGCTTATTAGTATTAAATACTAATATATTTTAAATTCACTTGAAAGTGCGATTAATTTTCAATTTAGCTCATCTCTAGCATTCGCACCTTCTGTAGCGCTCAGAAGTATGCAACAAAATGTTAACGCAACGACAGCGCAACAACTGCAGTTCAACTGAACTAAAGTGGCTTCTCGCTCCGTTTCCTCTCGCCTGCCGGCGAATAAATCTCAAGTTTTGGGTCCCCTTGTGCGTAGCAGTTTTTTTCGTTCTTTTTGCGCTTTTTTCAACTGCGCTGTGAACGAAACTGATTCGAAAGTAATAAAGTTTTATGGCACCAGCCAATTAGCCAACTACGTAGGCCAACTGGCGCCCCAGCCAAGGCCCTCTTGTTCGCCCCTTCGGCCTTTAGTCCGCATTTCCTCAATTGCTTAGTTCAAAAATTCCCGCAGTTGTTGCTTATTTTTTGCCACATAATTCCATTGGATGCTGCGACCTTGGCGTGATCTCAAGGCGTTTCTCATTATGAGTCTGGGACGTCTTTGGACGCTTATCAACGCTTATCAGTTGACTGGGCCTGCCCAAGGTGTGGAGTGGGGGAGGACAACTTTGACTTTGTTCAGTGCAAAATGTTGGCAATTTGTTGACAGGCCCAGCCATTGTGCGTAGATAAGCCAACAAAAGTGGCGGAGTGGGTGAAGGCGCAGGCGGAGGCGGAGAAGGGGGCGAAGTCGGTTTGAAGGGAACATAAATTCAGCTGTTGTTAGACAACAGCAGGCGGTCCTTGTTTGCGGCCATAATTATTGTTTAATATGCCCAGTGAAAGCTGCATAAATTATCGATTCAAGTGCCGGAATAATGCGAAAAGCAAAGTACGCCTTGTTGGCCCTGTTAAACTATCATTTGCATTAAATTTCAGCTGCGAATGGATTCAGAGTAAATAATAAATGAGTCTAGATTTAATTGAGCTTAATTAATTAACAAATAAGGAGTTGGAGAAGCAAAATCATCAGCTGAAGTTGAATTAATTGCAAGAATGTAAATATGATGAGCAGAGCAGCGCATTAGTTAGGTTTAATAGACAGTTCTCGATTCCAGTTCAGTGAGAATCGTTTAAATTTATATAGACAAGTTCTCTCTGTTAATAACAGATTTATGTGCGAGGATTTTGCTTGAAGTACAGTTATATGTAATTACAAGAATGTTAGTAGGTTAAACGCATCAGATCAGCCTTCTATGTTAATAACAAAATACTGTTCTTCTTAGTGTCTCTTTGAACAAATTTAAATTCCTCACCCAATAAAAAGCTCTTGAAATGTACATATTAATGTGTCAATAATACAGTCGGCTTTAACTTATTTATCTTTTTTAATGCTTTGCCATATATTACAATAAATTACAGCATTTCCTTTTGCTCTTGGTCCCATTCGATTTGGTTTCCTTTTTTGAAATGTGAAACCTTGTACAAGAAACAGTAATTGATTTGCCTCTCTCGCCACCATCTTTGCGGCAGCAGCTTCTGTGGCTTGGTTTGTCGTCTCTCTTTTGGGCCTTTCTTTAATCTGACTCTGCCAAAACAGAAAATTACTCAAGTATATGACCTGAAGTTAAGCCCGTTCTTGAGCTTTTTATTTCCATACTTATTTATTTGTTGTTCGTGCCATAACAAGGACAATATTTTCTGGCAAACAACTTTCACCCGGCGGCCACAAGAACCAAAAAATACAGCAAAGGAACAAAAATAAAATGTCATTGATAAGCCTTGAATACCGGCTAAAAGGAAATAAATATAGTAAATATTTGATTCTTAAATGACTCGCCCTATACACATTCTTGGAACAGTTTTTCCAGGAGTTTCGTTTACGTTTTGACTTTTTTTAATGCTTTTTCGTAGCTTTCCACTTTATGGCGCTTTGATGTTTGCATAAAGTTCAAGTTAATAAAATACTTTTATGTTTCACTTTGGCCTGGCACATTATTAAAAGTAGTTTAGCTTCCACACACACACTCACACACATACAGAACTGGCACTATGACTACAAACTACGTGTAGAGGAGCTTTTAATTTAGCTGGAAAAACTTGATCCAAAGTTTTTATTACCTTGGGCGGCAGCTCAGTTATTAAATGGACGCACTTGCAATCTGCTTTATGACTGACATTAATAAGCATTGTCCTCACACACTCACACACACACACACACACACTAGTGTGATGCCTTGCTGAAACACTGACAACTATTGTTGCTGCCTCTAGTCGTACATGAAATTGAATTTATATGCTTATTTATGAACTTGCCACGATGAAATAACGTGCAACAAATGTGCAAGTACACAAAAAGAAAGACCTGGCAATAAAGCACGAGTACAAATCTTCTTTTAAGTGAATACTGCAGTTGCAGTTGCTTAACTTATTCTACATTTTCTTACAGTGTACCTGCGTCAACTGCTGTGGCGGAATTTGTTGGATGCTTTCCCTACCCCTATTTGGTAGTTAGCTCGTAGGGTCTGTTATTGATATAACAGAAAGTGAAGTTTGTGCTGTGGCAACTTTTGTATTATTTTACTTTATGTTTTTTTACTTTTTTTTTATTTTGCTGCAGCTGTTTGACTCATAAAAACATCCGATGATGGTATAACTTTTTTCAGCTCTTTAACTGACTTGTCGAGTGTTGACGAAAAAAGGGAAAACCATAAGTAGACTCTAAGCCATTAAGCTGAAGTTTGCGATGAAATACTTATAGATAAGCGGAAAGCTCGAACGGTCGATGATTTTGATAGTAATAGCTTTTGATGCCAATTATTCGAGATCGCGATTAGAGTCAGATTAGTTGAGTAGATAAAGGGTATCAAAATAAATTGAAGACAGACTGTTATGAAACATAAATGCCTGAATTTAGCTATTTGAAATAAATAAAAGCGTACAGGGAATTATATTATTTATTATACAATGTATTTAAATAATTGGAATAGATTTGACTGGTTCCTTAGCTGTCTAATTTCTTAACAGCACGTATAACATAGGTTAATTAACAGCAGCGAGAAGCTTAACAGCTTTAAAACGAGTTGTAAAATTCTGTTATTCTCAAGTGTTGGCGACCGATACATTTTTCAGTTAAATACATATAAAATTAAAGTATAATAAATAATTAAGTATAACAAGTCTCTATAAAATCTCAAAAATTGTAATTTCTTAGCTTTTCAATTATTTATTTAAGCTTTCCAATTTCCTTCGCTCTCTTTAAAGCTCATTTAGAACTAATCAAAGCAAAAGCCTTTGGTCGCAGCCCATTGCCGAATGACAATGGAAGCGACCAAGCGCCGGCAAAGCTATTAATTAATAGAAACAACAACAATGCCAACAGCAACAATAACAAACACTACTACAACACATAAAAGATTCGGCCAATATCAAAGTGCTTGGGCTATAAAAAACAAGCAGTACAAAAGCAACAAATTAGCAACAGTCGTCGCCAACAAGCATACAAACACTATCACACTCAGGCACACACACACACACGGCAAACTGTTACAAGGTCCTCAAGTCCTTTTGTTCAGCCGGACAACGGTAGAGGGGAACGGACAGACAGTCATATGTATCTTAAATAATGATTATATGTGCTCTCCCAGCCGTGTGAAATTCGCATTTTTCTAGATTCCGAGAAGAAGCATTGCGGTTGAAATTTAAATATTGATTTTGTAGCCATGCTCGTGCAGGCTTTAACAAATATTTACGACTTGAGAAAAGGTGCAAATAATGCGGCTACCACCACGCCCCTCCCCCACACACCCAGCACGCCCAGCGTTGCCCGCACTGCTGCCTTTGTCTTTGTCCAGTTTGTGAACATGCTCGGGATACTTTTGTTTGCTCGGGCGAACGAAACACTTCAGTTACCATTCCGCACTAGAGTGAGATGGAGTGAGCAGGATAGAGAGAGAGAGAGAGAGAGAGGGAGAGAGAACAACAGAGATATGTGAAGGTAGGGGCACTGCCAGAATAACGTCAGTTATAGTTTGGAGCTCGGTCTATTGTGCATAATTTGCGTGCCTAATGAAAATTTCATAGATATTTCAAATGCAAATAGATACAACACATTTGTGTTCGCTTTTGGCTCACATTTTGGCCACATTCGCAGCTGCAAAAGAACCGAATCGATAAGGTTATGGCCATCTTAAGGCATCTATGTATAGTTGGACAAATGGACAAGTCTGCGATAAGATAGATTATCTTTGTAATCGCACACGCTGCGTAATCTTATCGAATCACATCCACATGATATTTTTAATAGCCCTAAGTGGCTAATAATATTTCCGTCTGTCGATTGGCCTGTGGACATGTGACTTCTTTGGCCTTTTTATGGCCGAAAGAAATGGAGTACGCTTAGTCTATGAGTCAAGACTTTGCAACTTATTAAATATTCAAATTCAAGCTTGGCAACTTGGCGAACAAACTTTAATTCAAATGCAAAAAGTATCAAGTGTTGTAAAATGTGCATAAGTTTGTGATGTAGTACACGAGGGGAACTAGTTCACAGTTGCAGCTGATAAGGCGACGAGCCAATTAGCATGCAGCTCATTAATTCAACAAAATCGGCTTGAAAAAAGCTAGCTGGCCTCAGAGCTGTGCACTTTTAGCTACTTTCAACGTAAATTCACCAAAGTCATAAATAAATTTGGCTGCCTTGCGGCGTTTATAAAGTCGCCTTGGGATAAGATTACAACTTGCAGCCGATTGTGAAGTCGATAATTAGACGGGATAAACAATCTAACTAGATTACGACTGAAGTTGTTGCGCAACTTAAGGGGAAAGAAACTCTTCTAAGTAGCTTACGAAATAATTGAAAAAATAAAAATTACGGTATTGTAAGCGCAATCAAATAAATTAGACAAGAACGTGCAAGTGCGTTATTTTCAGCACATTAAGTGCCGTTATTGTTGCCGCATCCACAATGATGAATGAATGAATGAATGAACGACGAGGGAGTGAGAGAGATAGCAAACTGTGCACAACTGACTGACTGAGCGACTGAATCAACTCGACGCGTTGTAATAGCCTCTCAGCCTCGCCCACTCCTTCTCCTCCATCTCCCCTCCGTCTACTGCCTGCTCCACTATCCACTATCAAGCTCTCAGTCTGTGTTGAGTTTTCCAACATTAAGAACAATCATTTTAATTGAAGTGCCACTTGTAGTATATACGTACGCAAGACTCAGTGTGCTGAGTCTGTGGGTGTGTGGGGATGTGCCAAAAAATAAAAGGGAGAACAATAACGGACACGTCCCATCAATGAGTAAACGGACATTGCAGCTTGTCTTGCCACTCCAAACACTAAATAAAAAGTTTTGCTGCTGCTGCTGCTGTGTTTTAGTTTTGCAGTAGAATAGTATTTACTTATGGTTCAAAAAGTAAATGTATGTTTGTCTATCGGAGTGCTGCACAGACAGAATGTCCCACTAGCACTTAGCCAATGATTTTCCCCGCTTTTCTATTTAATTACTGCTTCAGTGGCAGCGTTGCAGTAACATTACTGCCAGCACTGTTAGCATTTTAACAGCACTTGAACTTATCCACCGTTATTCGATAGAACCAACCAACCAGTTCAATAGAATCAACAAGTTCGATAGTCGCCAGTTTCGTTGCTGCTGCAGCTAATTGATTGCAAGTTGAAACATTGTTTCGTTTTTAGCGAAATAAATTAACTGTTAGTTGAGAACAACCGCAAAGCAAGTGATTCAGCAAATTGAAATGCATAAACGAAATAGAATAAATCATAATTTAATAGAATATAATTACAGTCTCATTGTCTGCTTTACAGTTGCTGTTTACTCTTTTTCCCCTGATTCTTGCACATTAAATACACTACTCAATTGAAGCTGTTACAACTCCTAATCTAATAACTGTTAACCAAAAGTTTTAATATATCTTATGTTAACTAACATGATCCTTTTAGTTATCTCTGTCTTTCACCATCTCCCACGTACTGTAACTGTTAACACAATCGCAGTGCAATTCAATATTATATAACATTTTTATGTAGTTCATTAACAGAAAATAGCTCGTATTTTACACCTGCCGCAAACCAGATCATTCAGGGATGCACTGGTTTTCAGTACATTCATGCTAATTAAGTTGAAATTGCTTTATTGGTTTGCGAACTACAGGAGGGGTGTGATTTAAGCAACAACTGATGTCATTTTGCGGCTTTGCGATAAACACAAAATGCCGAACACATGAATGGGGTTTTTCAGTTTTGGGTAACCGATGCTGCCACCGCCGACCAAAGCCGCAGAGTGCACGTAATTAAATTGTATACACAGTAGTCTGTCTACAGGTGTGTATGTCTGTCTGTGTGCGAAAATGCAATATACACACACACTATACATATATAACTATTAACCAGATTTGGCGCATAGGTATTAGCTAAGTGAGATAATTTTATAATGAACAACAATTTCTAGCCGCATAATACGATACACTACAGTGGTGGCTAACATATTAGAACCACTCTCACTCGTCACTCTCTTTTTGTTTGCTTTTTCAAATGAAAAACCTTGGGCTTGGCAAATGAAAAGCCATTAAAAGCTTCAGCAACTTATTAACTAATAGTTTCGCAGCAGCAGAAAAAGTTGCCACATTAACCACATCAAGGATTATATTTTTTATATAAATGTGGCATTTAATTTAAATACCATAAGGTGTGCGTAGGCATGTTGCTATGCTTGAGTTGGAGTGTGCGTGGGCAGGTGTAGTTATGTGTGTGTGTGTGTGAAAGGCCGCTGAGCAGGTCGACGCATGTTTGCACATTTCTCATTTGCTTTCAATGTTAATTATACTCGTCGACACTCTCATTATGCATAAATATTGTATATATGTAAGTACATCAATGTGAGAGCGTGTTATTTTTTTCCGCGCACTGCTCGACCTTTTCGGGTTGGGTCCATCTCATTTCATATTTTTTTGCCTTTCTGCTTTAACCTTTCCTGCTCGCATTAATATGAAAATTAATCACTCAACGCGGAAGCACAAGGGACTGGCCAGGAGAATCTACAGCAAATTTGTATGGCATTTTAATGGGCCTATAATTAGCTCATTTCGCAGGCGAATGTTTGCCTTTTGCAGCGCATGCTGTTTACCTTTTTGATGAGCCCGTGCCTTCACTGTTGCTGTTGTTGTTGCTCTTTATATTGTTATTTGCCTTTGTTTATTTGGCTTTTAACGCGTTGCTCTTTTGCATTTAACTGCGCGCGCGTAACACGTTGCGCATACGTAATTTGGCAACGATACGCGTTATGCTATGAAAATGAAGCCTGCAGAGTGGCTCACTTTCAGCTGCGTCTGCTTGAGAATTTGGCTTCTTTTCTTTTGCATTTAGCGTGAATTAGAAATCGAAGTAAATGCTGCAAATGTCGTTACGAAGGATTCCCACAGAGCGGTTCGGGCAGCAGCACAATTGTCAAGGCAGTGAACAAGGAAGAGAAAGGGAGATGGAGAGAGAGACAGAGAGAGGTTCGACGCACAGGCAAATAAGGCCAGCAATGGCTTAAATGCCCAATTGGGCATGTAGACAAGTTCTGGTTTTATTTTCATTTTCATTTGCCAAACGGGGCCACTTGAATGCGCAATGAAGTTGCCGCAAAAGTCCAATAGAAAATACAAAATTCCGGCAGAACCAAACAAAATTAAGGCAACACTCAAAAGCCGAAAACTAGAAAAAACAAACTCGCGTATTTTGCATAAATTCAAACAAAAATTTCCGCTCGACTATCGCGCAAATCTTGGGCTTAAAATTCGAAAAACACAGCAATCTCAGTGTGCAACAGCCCGCAGATATGCTACAGCAATTCGTCGTGACACGCCCCCTTGATGGCCCCCAACCGCTAATGCCCCTGATCCTTCTGCTCCGTCTGCAGAAGTGTTAATTAAGCGGCACAAAAAGTCGGATGTCGGCTTTTTAAACAGCATTAAATTGTCAAGTTTTGTCAAGCCTTCGCGGCTCGCAGCCGTTATTGTTGTTGTTGCTGTTGGCGGCTTAATTATTTTTATAATTTTCCCGTTTTCCTCTTTATTCTCTGTGGCTGTGCTGCGCTGTCCCGTTAAGTGGCCACTCTGCCTCCGCGGCAACAGCTCGTTAAATTTAATCAATTAATTTTCCTTTTTGTTTACTCTCTCTGCTCGACTTTGATTTACGAATAATTCACACACACACATACACGCTCATATACACATATGCATAAGCCAATAGATTCAAAGGGGAGTTAAGACAAAGCAGAATTCAGCAACGCTTAAGTTTACAGAAATTGTTATTATTGCTGAATTCAGCATTATTAAAAACAGACAGATAGGCATATAATACAATTTGATTTCGGTGAAATTCATTGAAGCAGCTCTGCCTTAATTTCTCCAAATTTCGGCTACCTTTGATTAATCTCAGCAGCTTTGTGCAAGAATTGAATATGAAATATTAAGCGAACTTCTTTCAATAGATTTGACCTGATTTCCACTGTATATTAATGTCATACTCATATGACAGACAATTTATTATTATTAGGCACGCTTGTTTGATTATTTAATTGCCGTTAAAAAGTGCGTGCTCATTTTCTATCAACTAATTGCAAATTGTTTTTATAGTCAAGCACATTATTATTGCATTTAAATTGCAGCCTTTTTTTTGCCATTGCAATTTGAGTTTTTGTGTTTGCTATTTTTATATTTTTTACCTTTTTAGAACATTGAAAAATTTTGCAACTCATTTGATTTACACTGCTTTCCAGTTTTATTATGGTTTTTTGTTCAACAATATTAAATGATTATTCTGGCAGGGGGGAAATTGCTATGGCGTGTCGGGTTATCAGTCAAATCGATTATAATATAAACAATTGCTAACAAGTGTTTAACTTTGCTTGTGTGAGTACGATGAGTATGAATCGATTATACAGACTACTGAATACCCTGCACATTGAATAGTTGATAGTTATAAACTTAGTCGAAGCTGAAAGTTTATTCTGTATTTTCCCATATAATTAACCAATTAAGTACAGGGTATATTTTAGTCGTATATGGCCAATTACTAGTGCAGTGCCAGTGCATCAACAATAAGTTAGTTTGCGATTAATTAAATCGCTTTTGATTTGTTTTGCAAATTTTCATTGATATCCCAATTTAAAAATTACGCATACGCAACGTTGTCTGTCGAAGCAGAATGCAGCTAAATATAGCAGAGGAAAGCATCGAAAATAGACGAAAATACACACACAGCCACACATGGGAATAAATATATATCTGTGTGTGTGTGTTTTGAAAACGTGGAACATTTTGAACGGCCTAAATTCTGGACAGCTGGCTGGCCGCGCTTGCTCAAGGTGTATATATGTATATATTGTATATGTATATAGAATGTATCTATATAGTATGTATGTTTGTGCATGTGTATGTATTTGTTTCATGTTCGTATTTCAATTTGTATTATCTTTACTCTTTGGCACAAAATGAGCCTTTTCGGGCACTTCAATTTCGCCCCGATTTATCGCACTTGACTTCATTTTCAATAAACCCTTTTTGTGCGTTTTTGTTACCCTTTTTACTTTTGCATTCTCATTCCCACATTTTATGCGCTTCTCTGCTCGTTTATGAATATTCCATTTGTAGAGAGATTTTTGAATATCTGCAGAAATCAATGTTTGTGCTGTTTGCGATTTTATGACTCTGCTTTCTATGCACACCCTGCATCAGGCGGGGTATGTGCGAATGAGTATGCAACTACAGGGTATTGGCAAGTTATGTTCAAGAGTGTGATTGCATTTATTTGTCTGTTGCACTTTTGCGCAAATATTAATGCAACAATTACAATATTGTGGACAACACGACAATGTCGGTCAATGGTGACGCCCCCCCCCCGGAAAATACGTGTAAATATGCGGGAAAATGTAAATTGGTTTGCGTTTTGAAAGTGCTGCACAGATGTACATGCAGATTTGTGAGATACTTTTCGAGAGTAATTAAACGATTAATTTTAGAGCGCCATTGCATCACACTGCTGCATATTTTAACTAAGAGTTGAACGTATTCGACTGACAGATACCCTGGGTAGACAAGTGCGACGTGTTGAGCACGATTAAAACAAGTACCACGTGCTGCACTTGTTTTGTTTACATATTTGTATCTACTAACTAATGTGCTAAATAGTGTTTTAGTCAAGAGATACTTTTGTAAGTTTAGAATACTCCTGGGTTACTTCTAAAGTACTCTTATTGTGGGTACTCCTCCTTCTTTAGCCCGTTCAGGGGTACCTACATAAGTACTCTTATCATGGGCAGTCAAATCTATTACCTACATAAGTATTCTAACCATGGGTAGCCCATTCCGTACTAACTGGTAGACGATGTGGTGGCATTTGACCCTATTTACGGACATTTCATATAAAGAACGAAATGTTAAAACACATTGCATAGGATTTGTAAAGTAAGTAGGGGTATTCCCTTATTAGGTACTTATTTCACCAGCTAGTAATCTATTGGCAAGTACTATACGGATTACTAAATAGTTACTCAACGTTCTACCTGATTGTTTGAGTATTTCAAATACACTCGAGTATCTGCAAGACTTTAGAATTATTTTAGTTTACTTATTAACATTTATGTCTGTTGTTTATGGTTAAAAGATATTTTTAAAATGACAGGATTTTTGTGTGATTTGATTTTCTAACTTTGTTATTTATTTAATTAATAAATTGTATTTATTTTTAAATTGTATTTGGTTGTATAAATTGTTGTATTAATTACTTATCTGTGCCTCTGTTAACGCACACATCACTATGGAGATTATTAAATTTGATTATTATTTGAAACTGCATTTACTCGCGCGTCATGTGAGTTTATTTTCCGACTTGCACTTGAAAAACATACACTGGCACACACATGCACATTAGTTTGGCGGTTGTGCAATTAGTTTAATGCATCATTCAGTCAATTCGGCAAGCGGCCAATCAAGACTTTTGCCATTTGCGCAACGTTAAGTTCTGCGGAAGCCAAATTTGGGAGATACTTTTAAGGGGCCTGACAGGTCGCCTTGCATGGACGGAAATGAATCTCTTCAGTTGTTTTGTTTCTGCTTCCTTCTCTTTTCTTTTTGCATAAACAAAAACTCAGCATTCAGTTCGCTGGGCTGATACAAATATTGCTGGCAAGAGTTTTGCATGCTTCGGATATTTTTTCATAATTTTCTTCCCATTTCTCTTTTGGGTTTTTGTGGCATAGACAAAACGGCGACGGCAGCACGGGCGGCACAGGCGGGAAAATAAATAAGAAACAAACAAGGCGAGCGCAAATCAAATAGAAATATTATAACAAGTTGTAAACGAAACGTGAAATTTGATTACAGTTGCAAATTCGCGGTCGCCATGCAAAGAGATAGAGGGAAAACACAAACAGACACACACACACAGAAACTGTGCTGGAATGTATGTATGTGTGGGTGAGTGGGGAACGGGGTAGGGGTGTGTGAATGCGCACAAACATGGAAAAAATGCAAAACTCATCTACGCATATCGCGCTGCATAAACTAATGAAAAATCAGCGACGGCGACGCAACTAAAATGCAAACGCCAACGCAATGTAAACGAATCTCCGTTAGTCTCTCCGTCTGTCTGTTATTCTCTCTGTCAGTCTGTCTGTCTGTCTGTCTGTCTGTATGTTAGTCTTTCTGTTCATAGGTATGTTAGTCTCTCTGTCTGTTTTGCTGTTCGTCTGTTTGTTTGTCTGTCTCTCTCACTGTATGTTAGTTTCTCTGTTAGATCTTCTGTCTGTTAGTCTGTCTGATTGTCTGTCTGTCTGATTGTCTGTCTGTCTGTTAGTCTCTTTGTCTGTCTGTCTGTCCGTCTATTTGTCTGCCTCTCTGTTTACAGGTTTGCCTACATATGCGCCTTCCACCCGCGCTATCGTCTTTGCCGCCTTTCCCTTTGCCAATGAATCTTGTCTGATTATTAAAGCACGCGAATGACACTCACACATACATTAACACACTCACGCAGTGCTTCACTCGTGCACACGCACGCAATGCTTCGCGTATTATTTGACCACACAGCTGTAGAGAGAGAGAGAGAGCGGGGCGAACAGAGAGACGAAAGAAAACGCGAGAGCGAGCGAGTCAGAGTGAGAGTGAGAGTGCGGGAGACACAGCGAATTCCCCGAAACCGAACCGCACGTGGCGACAAGCAAGCGGCAACTAAAGTGTAAACTGAGTCA
The DNA here is from genome assembly GCA_018904165.1 of Zaprionus camerounensis. Taxonomy (NCBI): domain Eukaryota; kingdom Metazoa; phylum Arthropoda; class Insecta; order Diptera; family Drosophilidae; genus Zaprionus; species Zaprionus camerounensis. Next base: position 10,694,651 of record JAEIFS010000742.1, read on the forward strand.
AGGCAGCCAGCCAAGCACAGCTGGAAGCAGCAGCGACGGCGGCAGCGGCAGAGCCAGTTGGCGTGAATTGAGCGAGAAGCTGAGCACAAAGCAGCTGAGTGAAAAGAAACCAGATTTGGTGATGGCGCCAAATCTCGTCTGTTGTTGCCGGCGAAAGAGCAGATCACAACAAACGGCGTGCTGAGTGGGAGTGAGCATAAAAGAGAGAGAGAGAGAGAGTGCAAGAATGAGAGCAAGCAAGAGAGTGCGAAATGAGAGAGTGAGTGTACGCATTGAGTGCTTAGTTGCCTTAGGCAGGCAACAGGTGTCGCCAGTGTGCGGCAAAAAGAGTGTGTTTTTCACTGCGTGCGACTGTCACAGTGTGGCTGTATGTGTGCGACTGCGTGCGACTGTCACAGTGTGTCTGTATGTGTGCGTGTGTGCGTGAGTGTGTGGCCAAATTGTCGACAAATTGTTTAGAAACGGATTTGAGTTTTGCGCGCTTTGTCAGTTTCATGAGTCGGATTACAGTTCTGTTTTAGTTCTTGCGTTCGGCTTAGTTTCTCCGTGTTTTCTGTTATGCGTTTTGTCAATTTCACTGCCAAAGTTGCGAGAAAGAGAAATGCGGCAGATTAAGCGCTCAGTTCAAGCGAAGTTTGTCATGCATATTTTATGCCACTCAGCAGTGGGAGTGGGGGGGGAAGGGAAAGAGGAGAAGAAACTTGCGGTTCTATGTGAATTATTCATCCATTGAGTTATTGTTCATAAATTAAGATGATTTGTTTATGGCTTTCATAACTTGAGTAAAGTTTCCAGTGCTGGGTAAGTTTATATATTGATAAACCCTAATACAAAGTTCAATAAAAGGTTCCTCTTTAACCTGAATGTATAGCATATGCATTAATAATTCCAACTATATTAAAGCAGGTCAAAGAAACTAGTTTAATTATTGTCTACTTTAATTGAGTTAATCTCCCACTCCTATGCACTGTGAGAAAGCTAAATATTTAATATCTGCTCAACCCAGTCATTGTTTTATCCCTTGAAGGCGTAACCCCAATCAAATTGTCCTGCAAACTGCCGTCGCTCAGCAAAAAACCGGACACAAAGTGGAGGAGATTCGAATTAATGAATATCCCAAATGCCCTCATCACTTTGACACTGACCTGACCTCAGCCGCCCCTAAACCAAACCCGCAGCATGCCAATTAATCCAATTAGGTCAAACAAGAGTTCCCCGTCGCCCCACACTTTCCGTGGCAGGACATTGTACAGAGAAGAAACCAAAAAGAAAGGCCAAAAAAATTAAGAAACTTGAGCTCGAAAACCAAAATCGAGTGCTTTGTGCAATTAACATTTTTGCACATTTAAAATATTTAAGCAGGCAAAATGAGTGGCGAAAGAGGGAGGGGGTGGGGGGAAGAATAAAGGATAAATAGATAAAATCGAAATGGAAACCTTTTAGTGAACGTCATCGCAATTTGAATGAAAATTAAACCATTTGACATCATTAAGCTTAAATGCTTGTCCTTTGGCCGACGAAGGGGGAAAGGAAGGATGGAAGGAAGGAGGGAAGGCAAGTGGGCAAGGACGAAGTACGCCAGGGAATGCGAGACAAGGACACGCGTTGCCCACAGGATAATCAATTATGAATGCAGAGCACAGCCAAAGCGAGGAGTAGGTGAGGGGAGGGGGAATGCTTTGGCTTTAATACTTGAGCTGCTCCGAACTTTAATCCCCTACGAAGACAATTAAGAGAATGATAATTTTGCAGCTTATTGTCAGCGCTGCCCCTAATCGGCTTATTTCGATAATTATATTAACTAAAATGGCATCAATCAAACACATAAGTGGGAAGGGGGAAGGGAAAGGGGGAGGGGATAATATGCTGTGCTTGTGCAAGCCTGCTTTGCCATCAAAGTCAAAGCCAGTCAAGCCTGTTGGGGGCGTTATGACATGAAAACAGCCTCAGAACTGACTGGAACTGACTTGCTTCTCTCTCAATATGGATCTCAATGATTCCGAGCAACGTCTGAATATCCTTGATTGCCTCAGGGAGAATGCAACAAACATGCGCATCGAGCAACAAAGGATTCGGGACCGAATATCTGCTGCCATTGTCCAGGCACGCATTAATCTCTATCAGATTCGCAAGCTGAATGACGAGCTGAACGAGATGAAGGAGTCGGTGGGCAGTGCCTTGCTACTCAGCGAGGCAGACCAAGATCGATTCCTGAATGAAGTGGAGCAACAATATGCCATAAAAGCCGATGAAGACTCCCAACAAGATGAGCAACTCAATGAGGGACAGTTGAGGTAGGCCAGCATTGCATGAGAGACAACGACGTGACGAACTGGTCAAGTTTTTAAGAGGAATTGTGGACAATCCAGAGTTACAATAGTTCTATATTGGTAGTAGGTAGTGTTCTTAAATCTATTGGTGTTGGCATGACTTAGTTATATTATGTTGTTTTAATTTGTTACGTCTTTCAAATAGGAAATTAATGAAAATAAAGATCTATTTTAGAGGAAAACTTCTTCTTAGTCCTCGTAGTGCAATAACTTGCTTGTCATTGTGTCTGGCACGTGGCATGCCACAGTTGCTGGGAACTACCTTTCTGTAGTTGCGTCTCAGCTCATCAACATTGTTGACTCTCAACCTTTACGGCGACCCTAAAATCATCAATTATGCCCGAGCACTGTTCGGTGATTGAGCTGAGCACGCACTTTCGTCGCATAATGAAAACTCTGGAAACAGGAGTCGCAACAGGACCCGTTCGTTACAATAAATAAATCACATTTCAACCGCACATCAATTTCAAATTCCCCTCGCAAAGAGGCGGAACGGGTTGCCGGGCACGTCGGGTATCTTAGTTAACTGGATTTTGTGGGCCAATCAATCAAACTGCCTTCAATTATGTTTGCAAAATATTTTGTTATGTACTCAGAAATTGATTGCAAATATGTGCAGAGCAGAGAAGCTTAGAGCTTAAAAAGCTTGGTTTTTGCAGTAATCAATTAAAGTTTTAAATGCATTAAGCACTTTGAAAATATCTTTAATCCTTAGTCGCGCACTTTGCAGATATTTAAAATGCTTTTTGAAGTTCTGCTCGACAAAGCGAAATTGCCAAAAAATGTGCTAATGCCGCCACTCTTTAAATGACAGTGTGTGTGTGTGTGTGTGTGTGTGTGTGTGTGTGTGTGCGTCGGGGATTGCGTCTGCAGTCAAGCATATAGTAAGCCGATAATGCGCCAACAATTGTGCCATAGAGCGGCACTTTCCTGCTGAAATCGGCTTAGTGCCTTGACTTGACTTCGATGCGCATAGTTGGCTTAAGTAGCTGCTGCCAATTGATGGGCCATTGAATCGTTAGTTTTAAGCCTCTGCTTTGAAAGAGTTTCAGTAGCAGCTCTGTTAAATGCAGCCAGCAGCAGGTGGAAAATCAATTATTTAAAATGTAACAAGATATGAGTTTATTTGTCCTAATTAAGAAGAAGAAACGAGGGTCGAGTTTAGAAAGCAAACACAGGGAGGCACTTTGAAGGAAACTCCATGGCATTGTTCAGCTGAATACGTTTGGTAAAAGAGAGGTAGATTAAAGCAGCTATGGACACATTCTACTTCCAGTATAGACTTAAAAGTAATAAGCAATAGAAGATATTTACAAACTATAGTATTGCAATAAACTTAAGTAGAATCCTTGCACTTAGTGTAGAGTTTTTAGCACTTATGATGTTCCATCAAAATAAGTTTCAAGGTCAATACAATTGATCATTTACAAACTTAATTCCATTCTTAATGCACTGTTGCTTAAGCTGTTAACTATTATTGGCTGAATTCAAAGTTTGCGTATCATTTACTAGCCACTTTTAATGTCTGTGCCAAAAGACTTGAAGTTTTTATAATAAATTGTTATGCGTTACCTGCCAATGCCTTTGAATACCCAGGGAGCAGAGAGTTGTGCAGAGAGCTTACCTAGAAATAAGATGAGAATGAAATATTAAGCCAAGTTATTATATAATCAAGAACTTTTTCATGCAACGCCCTCACAGGCAGAGCAAAGTTTCAGTTTGTTGGTTGGCAAAGTAACTTTTCCATTGACAGCACAAATAGCTAAGGTTTTGTTGGGCCAACAGACGAACAAGAAAGAATGAAAACTCATCGAAACTCATCATTTGCCATGCTCGATTGAAAAACGAACAGAAAAGAAAAGAAGAGAAAACAGCAACGATTTTAACTTATTCAGCTGACTGAAGCGATTTTATTAATTTTCATGTTTCGATTGAGGAATTTCGTTAAGATTCAATAATTTCGAGGTATTTTATAATATGTTCCTGGCCAGCTTGCTTGCTTGTTTGTTTGGCCAAGCCCGGCGACGAAACTTTACTCATTACACGAGTTCCCTCAGATTGCTTAGCTCAGTTTCGCCTGTGCTATGCAGCTCCTTAAGAACTTCGACAAGCTCGAAGGAGCGAGTGCAGCTGCTGCTGTCGCGCAGGTGTCGCACAGGTGTCAACACCGACCGCATTACGTGCCCAAGCGTGCTTCGATTTCAGCATTTTGCCACTTCTCTCTCTCTCGCTCTCTCGCTCTCACTCATTGATTTTCTCGACACGTTTCCCCTGGCGTATACGCGTTGCATATTACGCATACGCAGCGTTGGCTAATTAAAGTAAGTGCCAAAGCACCTTGGAAAGTCGCTTGGCGAATTATTGCACCTGCGATTTGACAAACGCAGCATGAACAAAGTTTTCCTTTATTCTTTTTTCGCTCTTCCCGCTTTTGACATCTCGCCTGCTATTTAATTTTGCTGGCTTCCCTTTTCGGTGCACTGTTTGCTGTTTGCGTAGCTGAAATTGTTTTCTATTTGAGGTTGCCAGCCAGAGTGAGAGAGAGGGAGAGAAATGCACGGATAGCGAGACAGTTGCAGAGTTAGTTCCATGGGGGATTCGAGGGTGACGAGGGATGTCTGCTTCAAGTGGCCCCGAGCAACGTCAACCTGCAGATACTAACGAGTAAATGCTGCTCTGGGCATTCAAAATTGCTTGGTGGCACTTTTTTACGCTGTTCTACCACTAATATTGGGCCAGGGGAGCGGTGAGTGGGAGTGGTTGAAGTTAGCAAAACGTGTTGCCGAGCGGAAGCATTACAGTGTCTCTTTAACAGCTGTTCGGCACAGCCAACGCTATCTGTCAAATTTGGAAAACAGAACAGGCAACAGAGAAAATATGATAAGATCTGCAGAATTGTTCTTAAACGATTAACTCGAATTCAGTATGACAATAAACCATTCGAAGCACAGTCAAGTAAAGTTGACAGTTGCAGAAAGTCTCAAGAACTCAATTCCATAGAGAAACTGTTTCGACATGAAAATGTTAAGTATTTAGCTACGAAATGGTGTGAAATAAATCTCGTGTTTGTGATTTAAGATCGTTTTATATAAAATAAAATAGAATAGGGTGTATGAATATTCACTGAGTATGCTTTGAAAATCACACTTAACGGGTGTTTAAATTGTTTTGTGTGCCACAGTTTTTAAAGCAGAACCCACACAAAACGTAAACTAACAATGATCCAAACTGAAGATCGGGAAATAGATCGTGCACTGGAGCTCTGTAAGCATATACACAGTGACCTGATAAATTGCGTTAATATTGTTCAGCGTTTAAATCGGAAATACAATGAGCCCGATCGTTATGGAACCTACGATGTAGAGAAGCGACCATATCACCGGGACACAACAGTCGAGCCACCCAGGCGATCTGCAAATGTGGCAATACTGTTGGCCCCCGGCTTGGCCAAGTCGACCAAGATGTCAATGTCGACGCTTAGTTTGGCGTCGAGTGGCAGTGAAAAGATCGAGGGACGCACGTCGCACGAGCTGAACACCATATTTGTGAATCTGAAGAGCAAGTGCATCAAACTGAGACGCGAACTGGAGGCGACGGCAGCGCATGCGCAGCGCATTACAGAGTGCAGCATACGGCAGGGGCGTGTGCAGCATTTGATGTTGCGCGATCCGCAGACTTCGAGGATGTTGATCTGCAAGCATTGGGGCAACAATTTGAGTCGGACGGGAATAAAGCATTAGTGCGTGATCAGTAGAAAATGAAGAAGATGAAGAAAACAAGCAGATGTAGAAGCATCACAAGTTGTGGATGCAGATATTGATGCGATTGAAGGAAATCTTTTTCTAATTATGTTTTTTGTATTGGCGTTCTGCTTTAATCTATTGTTGTACCTCCATTTTGCTGTAATTCCGTCCCTCTAGCTTCTTCGAGGACCAGCTCGCACGCGACGCATACTGGCACTTTTCAGCTTTTTATTATAAATTACTGTCACCATTAGCTGAGAATCAACTTTGGCCAACTTACCCGAAACTCATTTGACTTGACATGAAAATGAGGCAACAACTTTTATCAAGTGACAACATCGAAGGACAACCGAAGGATGCGACACAAGGCAGACAAAGCGCGGCACTTGCGACATGTTCCTATCTACAGCAATAGCAACAACTGTGCTACATGTTTACGAGAGTGAAACACGAAAAAAGTAGAGAAAATACTCGGCACAGGACATCGAGCAAGAACAAGAAAGAAAAAAAAAGAATAACTAGATGAAATATGAAGAAAAGCATGAGAAATTGCCAGCTCAAAGTTGAGATAATGTAATGGAAAAGTGGCCAAGGCTCGGGACGTAACTTTTGTGTATAACATTTCCAACTTAGTTCATTTTGCATTTCATAAAAAAACTTACCACCTCCTTTTCATGTCATATATTAAAAAAAAATTGTGTGTGTTTATATACAACAACTATTTCCAAGAACATGAAACAGAAGTTTTGCATATTTGCCGTGAGTTGCTGCAGCAGAAACAGCGAAACTTGTAGTTGTACTTGTAGTTAGATAATGTGATACCCTATCTACATGCAGAGAAGTACTGCAGGGTATACTCTCCTACTTTGTTGCTTCGTGATCTGAGCTGTGAGTTTACTCGACTCTCTTTGGTCAGTGCAGACAGTATAACCAATCTAGGGTATGTTGGCGTCGGTATGTCGCAACTATATATACCTACTTTTGAACATATTATAACCCTAGGGATAACATCCTTGGCGTGCGTATTCGAAAACAAATAAAGGTCAGAAGCGAGTGAGTGCAAAAGGTATTACAGCCACTAAATTATGTATGGCAGTTATTAGGGTCCTTCGAGTAACTCTTGCTGTGTTTCAAACTTTATAAAAACAAAGGCATTTTCCCTGAGCGATTTCCCTTATTGAGAAACGCAGAGAAAGGACGTTAACTGTAAAACGACCATAACGATGCAAATGTGATTCATTATGCTATCAAATAAAACTGTTGCAACATTATGGGAATATTGTGCGGGTTTATCAAATTGATTTTTAACGGTTTCACATTTCAATGTCTCCAAATGCATTGGGTCAACTCGTTTTCTTTATGTTTGCGCCCATAAAAGTGCTCTTGGCTCTGTCAATATTTTTATTTATAATACACACACCAAACACTCACACACTTGCCTCTGATATGTGCTATTAAAATGGCTTTATAGCATCGATTGATCTGCAAATTTATTGGCGCTTTAATGGCCCCGCGAGGCTGTTAGGGGCCCCAAAAGTGGAGTACTCCAAGTCGCCACTTGACTGCAGCTGAAGAGCACTTGCAGTGGCTGCTAATTTGCCGAGGACCATTGAGCGGCAGCTCCAGCTCTTGCTTCGCTTCAGCCCAACCCGTTCAACTGTTTAAACAAAAAGGATGCGGATGCAAAAGGAGGAGCAGAGTGAGTCGACGTTCTAGGCTGAAATCAAAGTCGAAAATGTGCAAAAACCGCCAAATTGTTTTCACTTGCTTTGCGAGCATGTGTCTGTATTTGTATGCCAGTATGTGTGTGTGTGGGCAGGCTAGTGCTTAGTCCCAGCGATGGCATTTGTTCAATACCAACATCGAGTTGTGCCTTTGTTTGCCCTTACCAGGATCGGGCCAACCAACAGGCCGCCTTGCTCCTTTGTTGGCCATTTACAAAGGACTTGCCATGCAAGTTGTTTAATTAAGATTTCCTGCGGGTCTTCACTCTTGCTCACTCTTACTCACTCTCTCTCTATCTCTCACTCTTTCTCTGTCTGTTTGGCTCAGTTGTGTGGTCGCTTTAAGTGTGCAATTCCGAGCTGGGTCTGTTCGGCAGAACCTGCGGCTAACCGAATTAATGACACAACGGTTTAATAAATACAAATTAAATGCAGCAGGCCTCAGGAAATTTGGGCATAAATAAATATTCAATCAAGAAAAGGTCGCACGGTTTGTGGTCCTTGGAACTAGTTCTTTCAAGCACGACTGGTTTACTTAAACTTTTTATGGTTTTTGATTGTATTTACTTATGCGACATTCAGTCAATCGAAAACTTGTATGTACATGTTCATGCATGAACTAGTTCTTTTGCTTGGACTATAAACAAGCTCATGGTTTTTTTACTATTTACTTATGTATGCAACAATTAAAGAGTCAATCAACCAAAACTTATATGTTCATCCTTGAACTAGTTCATTTAAGCTGGCTCTCGAGCAGTTCATTTTGAGTTTTCATGTTTGTTTTGTACTTCACAAACGTATAAATAACAGTCTGTGTATCTGTTTGAACTAGTTCTTTTTGCAAATGATTCTAGTTCATTTAGTTCAAAGTACACTACCAATTACTGCACTACAGTTTCTCTTAATCAAGGTCTTTAAGTTAGTTCTGTACTGCTTTCTTTGTTTGCAACTGGTTCCAAATATAGCTCGCCCAGTTCTTCTGCCTTTGATGAGCAAATTAATGACGCATCAGGCCGACAGACCGTGCGGAATGTGTGGCATTTCGCAGACAATTCAGTCATAACCGTGTACAGGACCCTCGGGAGCCGCTAAGCACTTCCGTATGAATAAATATTTAATCAATCAATTTCAGCAATTCTTTTGGCTCGTCAGAGTCGTAAATACACAAAATGATACATTCTCATCCGACGATAAACTCAATGATGACGACGACTATAACGATAAAGATAACGATGATGACGGGTAGGGAATACGGGAGGGACTGAGCATGATTGTGTTGCTGTTGAGGCGTAAAACAAGTCAGACACATCAAATTGATTTGATTGAAATGCTAATTCCGCAGTCCGAACGACACGACAGGAAGGACAACAAAAGAACTTTTGCGGCTGATTACCATAAGCAGGAAAATGGCGAACAGACAAGGGACAAGAGATTGTCTGTTTGGCATGTCTCCCAGGCTGTCTATTATCCGACTTAGTCATTCGCAGCGTAATGACAGAGCAGCTTTTCCGAAGGTGCTCTTCCTCTCGAAACTCATCAGCCAACTTCCGCCTATCATCATCGTTCGCTTCAGTTTCAGTTTCAATTCCAATTTCGATTTCGTTTGCGCTTTCGATTTCAATTTCGTTTCATTTCGTTTCGTTACGTTTTCGTTTTGCTTTTCAATTGATTTTCTATGAATGTGCATTTCTCAGGGCCTCCTGTGCGTGCGATTATATCAGAAATGTTATTAGTTTGCCTCCTGTTTCTGGCGTTTACTTTGAACTCAGCACTCGTGTTTGAAGTACGGCCATCGATACTTTTAAACTGTTTGCCAACCGTGGGTGGTAGATAGGCTCATCCTCCCTTTGACATTCCACAAATTCGTATCTGATTCGTGTGACAGTTTGTAATCGAATTTCATTCGCTGCATTTTCTGCAATTCAACACGGCTTGATTTTGTTATGCATTCAAATTGTTAATTGATTTTGTTTCAACACTCGAATTACTGTCCTTAATTATCTCTTGTTGTGTGTCTGGTTTGGTTATTATGTTATAAATATAGTTATGAAAGTACGCTTTCAAGGGGAAATTTAATATACACTTTGGATTTCTGTAGAATAAACTTATTAAATTGAGAGTTTGCTGGACAATTCTGAACATTTTCTGTATAAAATAAGCACTCACTAAACTGGATATCTGTTCTTTTGCAGCAACTCTATTCATTGTGAGAGTAAATTCAAGTGAATTAATTACCAGTGATAGGACTTATAGCCCAAGTCTCTCCCTTTAGTCCCGCCCCCAATCTTACACTTGCATTATTTACACAAAGTTTTCTCTGCTCTTCTTTCGTTTAGCTTGAACAAGTCTAGGGTAAAGCTGATGCCGCTCTGACACGCCATGACGGCAGCTGCAACTGTTGCCGGCAGTGAAGCAGCAGCAGCAGCAGTAACAGCAACAACAACTGCCAGTGATAAACGTAATTTTCCTGTTGCTGCTGTTGAGATTTTCCAGCTGACAAATTGCCTCAGACAGCCGAACTTCATATTTCATAATTTCAAGTTCTCGCACAGCTTATGGAGAGATTTTACAATCTTTGTTGTCTTTGAGGGATAAAATTGCAAGCAAGAGCAGAGAGTGTGCAATGGAAACCATTCGACTTCCATTACAACAAATTTATCTGACTTCAAGCAATATTTCGACAAGGAGCACAGGGCAAAGGGCATAAGTCATATGCAAATTTGCATCAATTTTGACTTATTTGCGGGTTTGTTGGGCTCAATTCTTTGCGCAAAGTTTGCAAAGCAAACTGCCCACGACAAACTGCAGACGTTGACAGTTGCCAGGGGCAATTTAATGACATGAAACTTCGCCGAAGCCACCACTCCCACATCCCATTCCTCCAAATGAAAAGTCATGCGATTGAATTCAAGTCTGTACAAAGCGTAGATAGAAAATATTTCTATTTGTTTAATGAAATTTTGAAAAATATCTTTTACTCTTTGTATTTTGTTGTTTTTGTTGCACCACAGTTAATTTAGATAAAACACTTGCTGGCTGGCTTGTGTTTAAAAGGTGGTCATCTTAAAAGTTCAACATTAAATTGATATGTATTTTAAAATCCTTATTGCACTGGCTTGCAATCCTCTCCAGCATCAATGTCCCCGATGCACTTTACTGCTTGTTCGAGCTTTGGGGGCTCCTCAGTGCATTCATCGCTGAAGCTGCTTGATGATTCCTCTCTGTAGATTGATCCACGTTCTTTTAGCTCCCTGTGCAGATTCTTAAGACACTGCGAGATGAGGTTTACTCGTTTAACAATACGCATTACACGCTTTTGAATCACGGTCAGATCGACAAGGTTCCCAGGCTCATCCTGTGGATGGACGATGCAGTCTCCGCAAGCACCTTCATCATTGCTCTCCTTCTTCAAATTATTTTGTTGCTGCTGCCAGCATTCAATTGTATTTGTCGACTCACTCTCCGAGGCATCACAGTGGGATTCCTCCTCGCTGCGTCCGCTATCAATTTCGGCAGAACGACTAATTTCACTCGATTCTTCGGACATTTTTCTAGCGAAGTAAACTCGAATAATCAAAGAGTTCAAATATTACGGAGTACTTGAGACGTTAAAGATGTTTCGGAGAATGAGAATTTCCAAAAGTCTTCCAGAGCATACCCAAGTCGAGGCCTGCCTCGATTTGTGTTGTACACGAATAAGATTAATATTGAATGGCAAATCAATTAAGAGGAATTCTTCGCAACAAGCCAAAGCGACAGATTGGCAAATAAATCTCTGGTATAGTTGGGGCAGGAGAACGAAATCAAAGTCTATAAGTTAACGACGGTGGCGGGGGGAAGGCGGGGGCAGACGAAACGGAAGCGTCGCTTGCCACTTGGAGCCATGTGGCAAAGGCAAAAGGCGGAAGGGGAAAGACGCCAACGCAGCCACCGAAGACAAAGGCAAAAAGCAAAAGGCGGAAATGCAGCATGCCCTCTTGCTTTCCCACTCATTCCCGCTTATTGTCTTTCTACTTCGTTTTTCCTGTTTGAGAAACAGTTTCAATGTCTGTTTTCCGTCGTTGTCGGTTTGCCATATGCTTAATATGAGTATTTGTCACTCACACACAGCCACACATATTCTGCTGTTGTGTGTGTGTGTGTGTGAGTGTGTGTGTGTTGCCTTGCAGCATCATAAGCCAATAAATCGACAGAGGATGTGCTTCCTCTGCTGCGACTCTTAAAGCGAAAACAAGCATCGACATGCACATAAAATGTCGAAATGCATAAAAAAACGAACCGAAGAAACGAAATGAGTTTTTGTCTAGTCAAATAAATTGCATGCCATGTGTTTTATATGCGAAGAGAGAGAGAGAGCGAGAGAGAGTGGGAGTGGGAGACGCAACAAATGGAATTGAGATCGCATTCGATTTGCGCAATCATTCGCAACTCACTGCCCTGATAAGTAGGCAACAATTTATTCGCTGCCACTAGCCAGTGTTGCAGAGCGTACAATGAAGTGTTGTGTAGTGATTTACTCTATAAGCTAACGGACTTTATGTGCTCAAGTGAACCTCAGTAGAGATAATTTCAATAGAAACTCCATTTCATGTGCTAACTAATTGATCAATCTAATTGAATGTCTGTCAATCCTTACGCACACCATACAAATGCTAGTATGTGTTTGTGTGTGTGTGTGTGTGTGTGGGGCATCATCTTGATGTGTGGCCTTAACAGCTGTGTGCGTAGTTTCCGACACGATAAATAACCATGATAACCACTTGGCCCATAACGAGCTGTGCACGCTCACACGGCTGCATTATAATGCCATCCACTCGAGATTAATGCGAAAAGGTCATGCGAGCATCGGGCGAGGGACCGCTCTCACACTGGACGAGACATTGACATTTGCTTTACTCTTGATACCCTGTAGGCAGCGCTATATATCAGTGGCATAGCTAAAAGGCTGAATGGCAGGTGATTCTCAGCTAGCTGAGGCTACAAACTTCCTTCAACTTAAGCCTTGTTCATCTTGCAGGGTAACTTCAAGCCAATCCTCTTTTTCATTTGCACAGCTTACCTCTTTGTTTTTCTTTTCCTATTGTTTTTGGCCTTAGCACGTGACACCATCACAAGAAGGAGGACAAAAATGCCGTATGTCAACACAAAAGCATAAAGTGAAATTATGTAGCAGAAGGAAAGATGCGAAGGGATAGGATGAGGGAGGCAGTAACTGGCAAGTTTCACGCGGCAAGTGGCATGTGGCATGTGGCACCTGGCTGGCTGCCGTGCTTTGCTTTTGTTTGCACAGCGAAAGTGACTTTTGGCATGTCTTTTAGTAGTTTTTACATTTGTCTTAATTATGGGGAGAGCAGGGGAAAAGCCCAGAAGCGGGGATTGAAGGAAACGGAAAGGAAAGGAAAGCTCTGCCGCTACTTGAGGAAAAGCCATAGGCGTAAAACGCGTGTGTCGTGTGTCTGTGTGTGCTCTGGCAACACATGAGGACACAACACTTGCCGCTTGCCGCATGCCGCATGCTGTACATGACTTTCTGCAATTTATATGCCGCATCCGTTCTCTCTCTCGTTCTTTAACACACTCAGTCTCTCACTCTCTCTTTCTCACTCTCTCTCACTCTCTCTCTCTCTCTCTCTTTCTCTCTGGTTTTCTTTCCCACTCTTAAGCACTCTAGAGCAGAGCTTACAAATTCGTTATTACGTTGAATTAAACTTGAAAAATGTGTTAATGGTCTTGTTTGCCAATGGCTCACACACTGACACCCACACACATAGACACACTCGCATACTTGTCTACACACACACGCACACACAGACAAGTGCTGTGCGTGGGCCTTAATTAAATTCCACAATGATTTTATTATTTTAGCTTGCTGGAATCACAAAACATTGCGCACCACATGGCGTATGTGTAATACGTTTGCCCTTTAAACAACGTTCACATCGTTTCCATCGTTTGCAGCGTGTGAAATGTTTCGGAATTTTCTAAATTGAAACTGCAAATGTTGCAGCTGGCTCTGGAATTGTTCTTGCTATATTTTTATGCCCTTCGACCACTTATTTTTTGCTCCATTTGTGGGCCAGAATTCCCCTTAAGTATCAAGTGAAATTTTATTTATTTGCGCATTGCATTTGCAATGTGTCGTCGACATGGAAATCTCCTTCCCTTTTTTTTTGGTAATTAAAAAGGAAAAAGCGGAATGTACCGCAGATTTATGTGAAACGGAAAACCCTTTGGTGGAGGTGCAAAAAAATAATGTTCAACTTTGTGAACAAACATTGTGCAATGTCACGTTACGTTTCGTTACGTACAATGAAATATTTAAGTCGGTTGCGTTTGGTTTCATTTCGTTTCGGACTTGTTGCCAGATTAAGCGAAGCTTTAAATTGGATTTACCCGCCGACTGTGACAATTAGCTCGAGTCTGCGGCGAGAAAGATTAAATTAAACAGAAGAGCAGAAGGAGGAGAGATGGAATAAGGATTTGACTAAGCGGAATGCAGAAAAGAATCGCAATGAAGGAATGAAGTGCTTGGATATTATATTAAAGCTGCTGGCGGAATGGAAGAAAGAACCAAAAAAAAGGAAAGAAGAACAGAAAGAGAAGAGCTTCGTGCTCCATTCATATTTCTTTAGGGTGCATGTTGATTATCTAGATACACATTTAATTAGATACAGCTTTATTCAACATCATTCTCTCCCTTTTTCGCTACATAAATCTGAATGCTTTAACCTCAGTACTGACTTCAAGCGAATCTCTTCAATATTCAACTGACTTGCATATTTTCCAACACATTTCATTTTCCTGCCACCCGAAGCATCCTTGCACCCCTCCTCCCTCCCTTTTCGCACCTGGCCCACAGAAGTGTTCGCCATTTCGCAGTTGAAGTGGACGTTGGCACTCACGAGTGGCTCTCTTCCTCTCCCTCTGCCTCTCTGTGTTTCGTGCTGCTGAAATGAAATGAATAAAAGTCACGGGATCTCTTTGAATGCTCCCCAGGCCGCAGCGTCGTCCTGTCATCGCCCTCTCCCTCCTTGGCACACTTGCGGTGCAGCTTATTACGTTTTTAAGTGCGGCTCAGTTATTATTTATGAAATGCGGTTAAGCAACAATAACTCCTGCTTAAAAAGTAACCCCGGGCCAAGGCTGGACTTTTAATCAGTCATAAATATGTCACAATTTAAATTGCATACACATACACTCGCACATGGACAGGGATAAGCACACGGCACAACAACAACAACAACAAAAGCAAAGAAACAATTTTCACACATTATCCAAAGTTTTTCATTGTGGCAAGTTTTTGTTCACAGTCCCTTTCTCCTCTTGCTCCACTGTTGCTTCTTTCGGGAGTCAGACAGATTTACACACACCACAAAAGTTGGGATTTCACATGGGAAAACACTGCGACTTTGCATGCGAATTTCTATTTGTGTTGATGAAACTTTTCTAAGAGTTGATAAAAAGGGTGCGGCCCGACAAATAAGCTAGTTCCCTGCACCAACACTCTGTGTGTGTGTGTGTGTGTGTGTGTGTTTGTGTGTGTGTGTGTTTAGTTTAGTTTCTGCCATGTGCAAGGATTGCGATGATGATGACAACGACGACGAAGCTGGAACCTGCGTTTGTGCAAATGAGTTGAAAATAGGCAAGAAAAACTAGATACGATATTTATTTTTTCCGGCCTTTTGTATGCCCTGGAATCATGTGAGGGAAAGGTAGTCAAACCTAGGAGAGTTGTGAGCTGAATGAACATTCAAGTAATAATTATTTAAATGCTTGGCACAGCATTGAGTTAAGGCAATCAGTTTGTCATATTATTTACATAGTCTTCATTTTGCACGAAGTAAAAAGAGATCTTATTATTAATGCGTCTTCTACTATTAATTATCCCTCAAAGACTTTCATTTACAGGGTATGCCGTTCAGTCATCAGCTGAAAGTAGTACCCTTCTTAGTTGTTGTTTTAGTTTTTCAAGCATTTCCAGGCATGCTTTTTGTTTGCTTTTCGCAGTCTAGTGTCAACGCAGCTATATTTTTGTTTGTTTGTTTTTAGCCTTTTCTGCTAAAGATTCGTTTTCCTGGATTCTTTTCTTTTTGTGTTGTTTTTGCTTCAACAATTTCGTGCAATTTTCGGTTAGGTTTGTCTCTCTCTCTCTGGTAAATGTCATTGAACGCATGTTTGTGCATGAAATGAAGGAAGGAAAAGATAAAGGACAGAAAACATGTTCATGTTGTGCCTCTTTAAATGCAGATGAAATTTAGTAAGTTTGCTTTTGATTGTTGCTTCCCCCTGCCCCGCAGTTCCTTCCGCTATCACTCTTCTAACAATTTTGGCCACTGATTACTTTGGAATTGTCTGCGTATCTTTCCTGGTATGTGTAGCTTGAAATAGTTGTAAATTAAAACGAATATGTATTCTTTAAATAAACAAATATCTATGGAATTTCTTGGTTTAAACTCAAATACCTCTTAATAAACAGTTGATTAACTAAGCATTTTAATTTAGTCTAAATATTTTTGCAAGTTTGTAACCGGTATTCGCAATAAATCAACAATGGTATCAGTTTAAAATTAAGTTTAGCTGTAAGTGTGCGCAGTTAAAAAAAGCACCGACTTTATCTTGCACGCGAGAGGGAGCACTGACTGTCTCTCTCCTTTTCTGTCATTGAGTTATTCAGTGCAATGATCGCAGTTGCAGCCGAAACAACTGCAACGACGTTCTCTTTGGGTCACGTACTCCACTCTCTGAGAGCTAAATGATAAATATATCTACCCCGTTCTCACTCAAGTGAGTGCAATTTAAAGTGGAGCATTGACAATAAGAACAACAATAATGCAGTGTGCACAAAGCAAAGCAGTTCACTTGCAAGCAGTGCACGTGTTTTGCTCTTTGTGTAAACAAGAAGTACAATAACAGTCGAATTAAGGTGTTAAAAATATATATAAAAAAGAAACAATTAATTAATATAAAATATATAATATAAATATAAATGATTTAAGTAAAAGGAACCAAAATACTGATATTCTTTATAGCAGTTCATAGTCCCATAATTCAAAAAGTAATTTGAGTATAAAATTAGAAAAGTTTGCTTGGGGAAAAATAGTTCATTAAAATGATTTGCATGTGATTTGTAATGCGCAATTGGTGCTGGCACTCAACTTGCATGAAATTCGTAATTTCTTTTATTAAGTTTCACTTGGCGGATTATGCAAACAATCCAAAAATGTTGGCATAATTTGTCCAAGTGAGCAACTGCTGCCAGCTCATTTTGTGGCCATTAAATTGAATTTTAAAGTTTGCCCAAGACCAGGAAACTTGTCGCCTTCCGATGATTTATTATTATCAACGGCCGTAAAAGTTTTGCAAATGATTAAAAGCCACAAGAGGAGGAGCCCCCAAAACTACTCGCCACGCGAGGCACGCGCCATGGCCGGCTCGGACTGTGGCTGAGGAAACTTGCGCCGTTATCATTTCTGGCCAAAGGAAAATTCGATGTCAAATTGTGTGAACTTTCCCTTTTTTCCGTACAGACGGACGGACACTTTATCATGTCTCGCAGAGCTGTCGCTAACCGGCTGCGGCATGCGGCATGAGGCACAAATTGAAATGCGGCCGCGTCAGTTGAGAAAGTAAATGAGGCAAATCGCAAACCGCAGACCGCAGGCCACACAGCGGAGGGTCCGTGCTCGTAATCCTGCGAACCGGGCGAGCAAAAAATAAGAAGGCCAACAAAAAATATCCTAAATAAGGACCAGTGACTTTTTTCTTCATCTTCAATTTTGAATGATGGCGAATTTTGTATTTGACTTTTGTGCGTCGCTCGACGCCGTCTGCAGTTGACAAATATTTAGCTTAAGTGATTTTTGACAGCGAGTCCTTTTGGCCTGCGGCCTCCTCCGCCTCCTCTCTGGCACTCTGCGCATCCTGACAGTGTATTAAATGCGCCCCTGTGTGTGTCTATATGTGTGTGTGTGTGTGTGTGGCTTGTGTAAGGCATACTTTATGCTTCGTTTGAGCGCAATTTGTGTCTGACCTGAAGGCCAATGCGGCGTATGCGCAATTTGGCAGCAAACTAGGCACACGAGCAGAGAAACGCAGAGGATATTCCGCCTTGAAGTAGGTCACTAAATGCCAAAGGGAATCTCAAGCAAGATCGCACTACTTGAAAGAGGATGTGGGATTATTATTATAAGTGTACTTAAAAGAATATTACAGTCAAAATAAACAAACGAAGGAATATTTTTCGATTCGATTTCCGTGGCTAAGACTAATTTAAAAATTTTGTTTATTTTTTTTACATTTAGGAACGCACTTAGTGTATTGTTTTCACCCTACCCCATTGAACTAAGAAACAGTTGGAAACTTGAAATTAGTTACTGCCAATTTAACTAAAATTTCCTTCACTCCCGTGACTAGGAGTCTCCTCTTGGAGATGATCCGCCTAAAAATTAACGTAGTCAAACTCACGGCGCAGGCGCAGTTGGAGACGCAGCTTGCAGAGCTCGCTGTCGTACTTGGCCTGGCAGCGATCCACGTCCACGGCATGGGGCAGTGGCAGCTTGAGGCGATACAGTGAGGTGCCCAGATCAATATCCCGTTCGTGCAGCTTCAGACTCATCTTATCCACTTCCATGGTCTCCCCGGGCAGCGATATCTCCAGCACAAGATCCTCACAGCTGGCCGAGGCACCAGTGCGTTGCCCCATCTGGGTGCACGAATTGAGGGCATAAGGTGGGAGGTGGAAAGAGGGAGAGAGGGGAGTTGCCTCACCTGCAGGAAAACATCCTCTGTACCAACGGCCTGGCGATAGGTCATTGTGTACTCGGGGCACTTGCGCGTCTCCAACACATCTGCATCTTCCCGTTCCTGTGCCTCTTCCCACTCCTCGAGCGTAGTTGGCTGCGAATTATCTGGCCCTTCCAGTGGCGTTGCCACCAGGTTAACTTTCTTTTTACGCCTGCCAGTTTCGGCCGTGCCCGCACTGCCATCCGCTTTACGGCCACCTGCTCTTTGGATGCCAGGCGTGAGTTGAGCGGAGGAGGGAAACTCCATTTACTTACCCGACTTGTTGACCACAAGGGACTGGCCCTCATCCTCGCTGTCACTGCTGCTGTCGAGGTTGCCGCCGCGCCTATTCCGATTGGGGTACAACAATTCCTGCAGCTGTCGCAGCTGGTCGGGATTTTCAAAGAGGGACATTCAGTTTCCTTTGCACACTTTCCTCGTGCTTACTTTATTCACTCGCTGTTCGATTCTTCTTTATCGTACTTTTCAAGCTGCTTTTTCCGTATTCACAGCTCGACGATTGTGTGGGAAATGAACGTGTTCAAAGCCTACGAAATGTTTTCTGAATATTCCGAGGCTCAAATCGATTTCTTCGCCTACTTATTTTTTCCCCACGGTATTTGGGGCTTGTTTTTGTTTGGCCAGGGGTTGGGGAGGGGTGGGGCAGCAGCTGTGTAACTTGTTTATTATGTTGACCAGGCAACCAGAGGATTATGGTGTAGGGTAGAAGGGTAGTTGAGTGCCAGGGGGGTTGCTAGGGGTCTAGCAAGTTCGACAAACTGAGAGGTTAAAAGGATTACAGAGAGGCTTATGATTTGCCGGCAGGTATAGCCAGGGTTGCCGCTTAGATCTGCAATATGGTTGCACATTTAGATATATTTTCACTTGCTCGCACTTTGACCTGCCGCCCTGTGCACAATTCATTGTCGAGCAGGGCGACAAGCTCGGGCCAACTCGGGCATTTCAATTAAAAACTTGCAGCCATTCAGCAAAAACTCTTGCACCCTTTGCAAGGGGAGGGAGAGAGTGAGGGGAAACAGCAATGGTGCTATATTTCAGAGTTTGTCAAAAACAATTGTTTTTCGTAAATTATAAATTGTATAATTATTGTCGACCTTCGCGTTGCCCTCTTCGGCCATGGCCCAAAATATTGTGCACAACTGAGAAATGAGAATTTTGCATTTTTCACACGCCGCACGAGCGGCAAAAGAACGCTAATTTTCGAGGGTACAACCCAAAATGAAGCGTGAGAGTGGTAAAAGGAGGAGGGAATGAGGGAGACTGAGGAAAAGTGCTGAAAATGGCCAGAAACATGAAAATGTGGCCGCGTGTTAAATGTAAACAACACGAAGCTGTTTGCCAACTGGCCGCAATACAAAAGCAGCAGGAGGTCCTCTGTAGATCTATCTCTGCTTCCCTTGTTGCGGCTTTCACTTGTATGGAGAAAGGATTCTGCTGGTTTTACTCCTTGCTCCTTGTGCTACGTGTTTTAATTTGTTCTACAGTGTAAAACAGCAAGCAAAAACAACAACTGAATGAGGCATTTCGATGCGGACTTGACAGCCAAGCTGAGTGGGTCAGCTTGGGCAGCTGACCGCAGTTCTAGTTATCTGTAGACACACTTACTTCACAGTTACCCACATCAGTTTGTGGACACAGAGACAGAGCAAATTGGGTTATGCCTGTGTCTGACGTTTTAAGATGTAAATGCAAGCTGTTCAACACTTCGATTTAGTCACTAATCATAGTAAGAATATCAAGTAGTAATTATGATCAATTCTATCAATTTATATCTAAAATTATTTTAAATAAATTCATACTTAATCTTAATTCTATTAAATATATATATGTGTGTTATAATTTATCGAATATTATATTATTATTATATATTATATTACCTTTATATTTACCACCTGATATACATATATTATATTCTTTATTTCTATTCTTTTCTTAAACGATATAAAAAACTATACAAAACTTTCTCTTTTTTCAATTTCTGCCTGTTTGTTTGCAGCGTAGTGTTTGACTGTGTGAGCTACGACTAATTACAGGAAGTCCCTTAGTCACCCGTGTTCTATTTAATCCCTGTGTTATCATCGCCTGCGGCAGATATCCTTGTCGAGCTACACGTAATTTCAATGTCATGTAAAAACATCGAGGAAAAACATCACGTAACTGAGCTCTGGCCTTGCCCAGCCCAAGCAACTACTATATCTACGCTGCCCGCTTCTCTCTCTCTCTCTCTCTCTCTGACTGTCTCTTTCTCTTGGGGCTTCCCCTTGAAATCCCAGCTGACGCTGGCAACGCACACGAGACAATGGAGGCAATGCATGAATACATGTGTAATTGTGTTTTGGTCGCACATTTCAATGAACTGCAATGTGACGAAAAAACAGAGAGAGAGGGGGAGAGAGAGAGAGAGAGAGGGGGAGGAGAAGGAGAGAGTAGCAGGAGGAGTAGGAAGTTGTGTTGACAGCGCTTCCTGCCCCACTTGCCTCTGCTACCTCACAAAATGGTTTGGATTTTTGTATCTGTCCCCAGCACGTAGCTCCACATGCTGCTGGCATGCAGTGAAAGTACAAGTGAAAGTGCTCCCATCCTGCTGCCTGCTCTCTCTCTCGCTCTCTCTTTCTCTCACTTTGCCCTACGCAGCTGCTACAAATTTCTGCGTATTTGCCACATTTGTTTTTTTTTGACTGCTTCTTTTGAATATGATTTGTGTGCTAAATGCGCCGACGCTTTTTTCCCGACTTGCCGCTGTTTTTCAACACAATATGAGGCATTGGGAGGGAGGGGGAGGAAGCTACATAAAACGTAATTAAGAAGGCATTAAGTATCATGCATAAATCATTGGAAACTTGCACATTACAAGGGAGTTGAGGGGGCAGGGAGAAGGGGAGAGGCGGCACATGTGGGCGGCATTATGTAAGCAGCGCTGCTGCGGCTGCTGAGGTGGAAGTGGCGCCCATTACGGGTAATTCGTAGAAACGAGCATACACATTCATAACCAGACACTCTTCCATGTATGTGTGTGTGTGTGTGTGAGTGTGTGTGTGTGTGCTTGCTCCCGACTCGCAGCCAAGTTCCCGTCATAGATCTGGGTCTGTTGATTGCATTTTCGGCGACAAACTGGCGCACAATTTCGCCCATTTATTTTAAACATTTCGTTCTTTTTTTCTCGCATGCACAGCGACAAAAGGAGCGACTACTTCCGACAACAAAGAATGCTCCCAGCAGCATTCTTCCTCTCTATCTCTCTCTCTTTCCCCCTCTCTGAATGTGTATGTGTGAAATAAATGCGCCTAGTTAAATAATTCCCACAACAACCGCAGCCGGATAATACGGCTAGAAAAAAGCCAAAACCAAATGCGCTGCTGAGCGTGTGCAGTGAAGCGAAGCGCAGCAAAAGAAATAACAACAACAATGACAACAGTGGGATAGCAGCATCAGGGAAGCAGCATAAAAATAAAACTAAACCAAGCAAAGTTATCAGAGTCATATCCAAAACGAGCAAACTCCAAAGAGGACCGACCCAGCGAACAGCAACAACAACAAAATATATAATATATGAAAAACAAAAAAAATATTCGACAGACGCGCACACGGCTTTAAGGCAAGGCGCCCTTAGTTTAAAGTCCATTCGAGCACGAAATGGCCAACAAGACTTGGCCGAGATTTGAGCCAAAAAACGGCCAAACATTTGTTCGACCACAAAACGGCCAAAGCAAAGCAGCAGCTCAGGCCAGTCCAGGCCAAGCCAAGCCAAGCACAGGGCCATTGCCAAAGCAGTCGTAAACAGAGAGCGAAATGCGCTCAAGAGAACAAGAGCGATGAAAAGAAAAGAGAGAGAGAGAATAAGAGAGAGGAGCGACTGAGAGAGTGAGTGAGCTGAGTCGGCGAGGCAGCACGTGCTGCGAAGCTTTTTATTTGCGAAGCGAATGTTTGTAAACAAAACGAAAGCTTTGCAACAGCTGAGAGCACAGTGGGGCAAGGGCAGCTTAAAACTGCATCAAATATAAAGGAAAGATATGTAAAGAAATGTGAAATTAAGGTAATATTTTAGGCCATTGCTAGCATATATATAAAATTATTTATGAATTATATAATATTTTTATATATTTAATTTTCTTTATATACCATTTCCATTTAAGCCGAAATAAATGAACTTAAGGGAATGCTATTTTAAATTTAGCCGTTAACCAGCCAAACAATATTGTAAAACAATGAACAGACATACCATCTTCCTGTGTTATTAGAGGAAACAATTAATATAACAAAGTTTCTGTTAGGATAATACAGTCCACAAAAAAGAGGCTTTAGCCACTGTTAGTAAACCGAATTGAAAAACTTTAATCATTCCTGAAAGGTTATCAAATTTCAAATGCAAAACAAAAAGTTTTATATATTTTAAATTGCAATTGAGATTCCCTTAAATTAGTGATAATACTTCCTCAAAATTACATTATTTAAATTGCACATAACTTCCTACAATATGAAGTTAATTAAAGTATAATTTGCCATTGGCTCCCTCAAATTGAAAGTGAAATGTAAATATGTGTCGCATTTGAAACAGAGCGTGAAACACGTTTCAGAAACTAGGGCCCCAAACATTGTGACAAATTGTTCGACAATTATCTAATAAAAACAATGGTTAAATATTAATGCAATTATCTGAGGAAGCGAACGAAGGTAAACCGATGGAGTAGAGTGGATACTGCATTGGAATAGGCGCATAGAGGCCGCAATTAAGTCGTGGCTCGTGCGGTGCGCGTCATAAATAAGCCGTGTACAATTTGCTGTGGCAGACAAGTTCCGACATGTCACGCACGTAACGGTAGCAATCGAAGCCACCGCACGGAATACCTAAGTAAGTTGCATGCGAAATGGAAAGCCAAGCCCGAGCAGAGACCCAAGCCGGGCCCAGACCGGGCTGCACTTACCTTTCTTCTCCTTCTTTTGCCCTTCGTTGTTGACCTGCGTTCTGGCTGCGTCTTTCTGCGCCACTTTCTGCGCTCCGCTTCGCTAGCAAACAGATCCTCCACGCTGCTGCTGCTGCTCAGCCCCTCCTGCTCCACCTCCTCCTCCTGCTGCTGCTGCTGCTGCTCATCGCTGGAGCTGTCGCTTGAGCTCAACTTGCCCGCCTCTGCGTCGCGCTGCCGCAGCACACGATAGTCGACGTCGCTGCTGCTGCCGCCGCTGCCAGCAGAGCCGGCGCCGCTCATGAAACGCTCTCGAAATGATTTATAGATGCCGGCGCTGACGCTGCCAATGTAGCCAGAGCTGCCGCCGTGTACGCCCGCTGCCGCTGCCTTTGCCCAGCGTCTGTCGTAGCTGCTGCTGCTCCCGCGGCGTCGCTGCTGGCGTGCCGCCACGCTCGTTGGCTGCGCACCCAGCAGATCGAGAGAGGCTCCACTCATGTCAGTTGCTCATAAAAATCTGCTCAGATTGTGCAGTTATGCAATTGTTGTTGCTGTTGTTGCTGTTGCTGCTGTTGTTGTTGTTGTTGTTGTTGCTCTTGGCATGACGCGGCCGCTGCAGGGCAAGACGAGTTGCGCTTTATGCACTCCTGCGCCGGCACAGTGGGCACAGTTGCAATTACCTGAGGCGGGAGAAAGAAGAAGTGGGCGAAGTGAATTTGCATGCACTGTATTAATAAGGAAATTTGCGTTGGGCGTTGGGTGCGCCACATAATTTCTAGCACGGACTGTTGACTATATGAGCAACGCGTCTTGTCTTGCCTCCTCACGTCTCTCAGTCTCGGTGAGGAAGTGGAAAGTCGATAGGAGCAGAGCACGCCATATGGAAAGTTGCGTGAAATGAGCCATGCAGCGGAAAGTTCTATCGATAGTGCCCCCTCTCTCTCTCTCCATCTCCCTCACACTGTCACGCATGCAACAGTACAGTGCGCTTTAACAGTGCTGATACGCCAGGCCACTTATTCCGCATGAAATTGTCGCCTTCATTCGATTCATTGTCCACTTTGCATTTCGCGGCAAAATTATGTAATTTCCGAGGAGAGCCCTTCCACCTCCATTCCCCCGTGATTCCTTTGCCCATCCCTGTTTCGGAATTATTTTCTCGTTAAATCAAGTCAATGGAAAGTGGGCAGCAGATAATTGCAACGCACTGTGACAGTTCGAAATCGCCAGCATCGACGGCAGTTTCATTTATTTGAGCAGTCCCCGCCAGCTCCAACAGCAGCTGTCACGGGGTTTCCCTTTGTCCCTTGCCCCTTCCACCTCCCCCTTGCTGTCATTTCCTGCCCGCTCTGAAATTATCCCGTTCAGATTTTTGTTAATTCATATTCAAAAAAAGAGAGAGAGAGAGAGAAAGAAAAACAACTGCAACGGCAAATGAACATGAAAATGCGAATTTTGCACACTGCGTGTGTGTGTGTGTGTGTGTTTATCTTACTGTTGTTGCTGTTGACTGTCTCTTTTTGCCCTGCAGGCCATTTATGGCATGCAAGTGAAAAGTGTCGGAAAACATAAAAGCTGAGCAAATGAGGAGCAAAATGCGAGTGTGCTACGGCTACGGCCCCCGTTGGGTGACAAAGGTTAACGAGTTCAAAAGGGAATATCATTGTTATGATGACACGCCGACACTCCCCTCTCGCAGCCACAAAACTGTTGGCCAAGTTGGATTTCGCTTGGCAATTTATAGCACAAATTATGGCAACTGGTATACCACACTATCCATCCATCCATCTATATATATATATATATATATGGTATGCAAATGCTTTCTGTAATGCTTTCTATGGTCCTCAATGCGGTTAAGTAATCTGTAGTTTTCGTAAATGAATCGGGACAGGTTTTGCAACTTTGAGTTTATGTTTTTTCAATTCTATTATGAGTTCAAAACAAGAGAACTTTGTTAAATAGTCTATGTCTGTTATTCTACACTGGCAAAAGAAGTCAGCAGTGTGATGAATTTAATGTTTATAAACATTTATACAATAAATATTTGATATTTATACAATAAAATTTAAAGCATAGAAAATATATGTAAATTTTGATAGAACTTTCCCTAGTTAGTTCAATTTATTTATTAGAAATATTGTATTTTTATTTTTGCTAATTTATTGTCGATAATAATCGATCAGTAGCATTATTATTGTTTATATTATTATTTATTATACGTCTATTAATAGTTATTATTATATATTTAATAAAGTTTAATTTATAATAAATATTTTATTAATACTTCAGTTACTTTATTATCGATAACAATCGATCATGTAGCATTATTATTGTATACATTATTATAAGTAACATAATTACTTTATTACTAGTTATACTAATTATACTATTTATCGTCTTACTGAGACTCTTCTACATTTTATCTGTCATTACTCGGAGCATTGAAACTTGCAAATCATTCTGAATAGATCGATTGATCGATTGCTCGACTCTTTCTTCTTTGTCTCTCAAGCATAACGGGCAGCGGAGCTTAAATGATTCCATATGGCTACTAAAATAATGCCCCAGGAAATGCCCATTAAACAGGTTATCAACGAAATCTTTAGTTACGTTCCAACCATCATTTAAATTCTCACGGTGTATTGACGTTTCAAGCACAATAAACAAACGTTAAACAGACGCCAACTCAGGCCCGGGGCCAGGGCCAGGCAACAAGAACCAACAAGAGAGAGCAAGAGAGAGGGGGAGAGAAGGAAAAGGGGTGGTGAGAGGAGGGGACTCTCACCTGGAGGAGCCCACCGCATTGATACACCATGGCAAACTGTCACATTAGCATATTGAGAACGCAACGGGGCAACAGAAATGCGACTTCTCCGCGCTGGCTTCGTCGTTTGCCAGTCAAGCGACGATGACGTTGACGTCTGCGTCTGCGTCTGCGTTAGCTGCGACGCAGCGTCGACGCCACAGTCGACGTCAACGTCGGGCGCATGCGCAACTTTGTCTTGGCCAGAAGATCGTCGGCCCAGCCCGCCTGTTGGTATCAGTCGGTTTGCAGACTTTCGCGTGTGCGGTCGAAAAAAGAGACCAAACAGAGCAAGTGAGAGAGTGAGAGAGAGACAGAGTAAGAGCGCAAGAAAGAGAGCGAGTGAGAACGTTGAAAAAAAACAGTAAAGTAAAGCCAAGAAAAAAGTACAAAACACAAAAGAAAGAAACGAAACGAAAATCTTTGTCGGGGCGCGACTTGTTGACAGTTTGAATAATGTGCTAAAAGAGTGAGAAGGAGAGAGAGAGAAAGAAGGAGATACTGACAGAGAATACACGAAATCGATGCATGTGATTAACATAATTAATGCTCCGACAAGTATCAAGAATCTAGGAAAATAGGAAAATATTCTAACGGCTCAAACTAGCGACAACGCACTAAGTGATCGCATTGCATAAGAGAGCGAAACCTGTAGAAGATGCTGCTGCTGCTCCACTTACATCATTGGCCATTAGCACTGGCCATCGTTTCCTGCCTTGTCGCCGCCCCAACAACAACAACAGCAGCAGCAACAGCAGCCACAGCAACAACAACGTCAACAACGTCGTCAACATCAACAACAACATCCTCCATACCAGGCAAATATCAGGCATATGGCAGCCAGCATCAGCCAAAGAAGCTGCGCATTGGCTTTGGCGCAGCAACTGCAGGTGGAGCCGGAGCAGGAGCAGGAGCTGCAGCTGGAGCAGGTGGAGTTGGAGGTGGCAGCAACTCGAGTGCGCTGCTGAATGCCAATGCCAATAAACCAGTATTCCGGCAAAATCCGATCAAGAATTGGTTTGGCGTCTTTAATCGTAATAATTCGCCGCCGGCTCAAGACCAAACAGCGACATGTTCATGCAGGTTAGTTGCAACACCCCTTCCCCCACCTTGCACACTTCTGCGTCAAAAAGCTGTCATGGTCATGACAGGCGACTTCCAGTTAGCCAAGTTATCCAACTTATCCAACTGCAACAGCAACAATTCCGCCTGTTGTCATTGTCACGGCATACAAATCGCAGTTACAGTTACAAGATACAAGATACAAGATAGAAGATACAGATACAGATACAAATACACTTACAGATACAGATTTTGGTGTCAGCACGCAACACATGAGAAACGAGTGAGGTTTATGCAGTTATTTCATATAAGTAGCCCATTACAGCAGCAATTGGGGATTGTCAAGTGAACCCAGAAGGTTCTTCTCATCTACTCTGCCAAGTTGAAAGTTTCTGAAAGGAGAATGTTCCCTCTTTTTATGGCTTGCCTGGGGAATTGCCTATCGATTTCGCGCATCATACTTAAATTTTCGAATGCACTCGGCGCATTTGTCATCTCCACACTTGGTTAAAGCTGAATTGGACACACTGTCTTGGCTACTCAGTCTCGCAGTTCCCCCAGTGCGTTCTTGTGAATTTGAAAGGAATTCCCGAGATACCTTCTACAAATTGCATTGGCCATTGACTGTTGGCCCCCACCGTGGGCATTGTCAAGTACCCGTGGGTATTGAGCAGACTGAGAAGAAGCTGCTGGCAGCGACAGAGGTTTGCATAGGCGTCCCGCCACTTCAGGGAGTTCTCAAGAATGCTTTGTCGGCACACTCGTTACTTGAGGAATTTTGATGAACAACTCTGTGCGAATCTCAAGGGAATCGCACAGATTCGCATAGACCAAATTAGGTTAGGTCAGTTTCTGATGCCAAAGATTTTCCCACAGCGTCTTAACGCAATGGAATCTCTAAGATTTTCACTTTTTTTTCCACGTTGATAACTGTTTCGTTTCATTTTTACTGTATTTCTATTCATAAATTAAGAAACCTAATTAGTTGAAAAGTCTATTTAATTATCTGAAAATTTCCCCGTTTATCTCAAAGAGATTGCTTGAAAGCAACCTGTAGCGATTCTTGGCCTCTTTTTTTATTTTTTATAGTTTTATTTCGATAAAAAGCCTAAAACCCGTTCCATTTCTTGCTCTACGTGAATTTATTTTATATTTATATTTTTACTTTTTTTTGCGTTTCAAACGAAATGAAACTGATTTGCATACTATTTGATAACATACCTATACCCGACAAGGCGTCGTTAAAAGTATCTGAATCTGTTGCCGTTGCCGTTGCTGTTGCTGTTGTATCTGTATCTGAATTCTGGCCACATGTTTTGTGCTCCATCTATAAGGTGTAGCGACGACACTCGTGCCCAATGCGTCATATGGCAGAGGGGAACGCCGCACATCGTCGAATTGGGTCGCACATTTCTTTGCATGCCTTTGTCTGCGGCTTCAACTTCGACTTCGACTTCGCCGTCGACTTCGGGACTTCGACTTTGCCTTGGCCACCATTTTTGGGGCAATGACTTGATTGAACAGCGAAGAACAACAACAAGAAGAGCAACAAAAAATGGCCAATTGATATTGCCAAAATATAGTATAAGACATTGTGCGAAACGGAGAAGAGCTTGGAACTGTTGCTTCCTTTGCTTGGCTCCAGTTTGACGCTCCTTTCCCTTCGATACAGCTGCCTTGGCTGCTTTGGCAATTAAAAACCAGTTTAATGTAACGATGTCTCTATAAAGCTGATGGTTAATTCGGCAATGCTCATAAAACACTTTGACACTTTCTTTATGAAGCGTGTTAATCTCTCTCGCTGAGGTTATTGAACTCCGGGCTAATCAATGATGGAGACTAAGAGACGAATCTTGCAAGACTTGGCAATCGATTGACTTAGGTTCTGTTTTATTTACTGTGCTTACTCATATCCACCCACTCTCTTGGCCTTCTCTCTCTCTCTCTCTCTATCTCTCTTGCAGATGTGGAGAGCGCAACGATGAGTCGAGAATTGTGGGGGGGACCACAGCCGGCGTCAGCGAGTACCCTTGGATGGCCCGTCTGAGCTACTTCAATCGTTTCTACTGCGGAGGGACACTAATCAACGATCGCTACGTGCTGACAGCGGCGCACTGCGTCAAGGGATTCATGTGGTTCATGATCAAGGTGACCTTCGGCGAGCACGATCGCTGCAACGACAAGGAGCGCCCCGAGACGCGCTTTGTGCTGCGCGCCTTTAGCCAGAAGTTCAGTTTCTCCAACTTTGACAATGACATTGCGCTGCTGCGCCTCAACGATCGCGTGCCGATCACCAGCTTCATTCGTCCCATTTGTCTGCCCCGTGTGGAGCAACGTAATGATCTGTTTGTGGGCACACGCGCCATTGCCACTGGCTGGGGCACACTGAAGGAGGATGGCAAGCCGTCGTGCCTGCTGCAGGAGGTGGAGGTGCCAGTGCTGGACAACGACGAGTGCGTCGCCCAGACCAACTATACGCAGAAGATGATCACTAAGAATATGATGTGCTCCGGCTATCCGGGAGTCGGTGGGCGTGACAGCTGTCAGGGCGACTCGGGTGGGCCCCTCGTACGCCTGCGGCCCGACGACAAACGCTTCGAGCAGATCGGCATAGTCTCGTGGGGCAATGGTTGTGCGCGGCCCAACTACCCGGGTGTCTACACCAGGGTGACCAAATATCTTGACTGGATTGTGGAGAACTCGCGGGATGGCTGCTTCTGCGACGAGGATTACTAACTGCGCGTCGATTCTCTTTCAGCTTAGCTTGTAGTCTCTTTCTAATTGTAGTCGTATCCCTATGCATACAAATAAATATATCTATATATAGTATACATATATCTATATTACTTTTGTACTTTTATAAACGAATCAAAATCAAACAAAGCACAAAAAAACTGAATAAACTTAACACTGATGTAGGCTAGATCGGTGTGCTTTTTATTGGTTTAATATAGGCCGCAAATATTGTCGCACTTTTCTAGAATTACAAAAACAATTCCTATAGAGATTCATAGAATTAATCAGTGCTAATTCTCCTAATTGACAGTTTGCATTTTGCTTACAGTTTACCTTATGCAATCTATTCTTGTGGAGTCTACGTAACTTTAACAATTTCATTCAATATTGATATGTGTTCTGTATGAAATTTATTCAATTCAACTAATATTTGTAATACAAATTGTTGTAAAGTTGAACTGGGATGCTTCACTTGTCAACAAATACATACACAGGTAAATAATTGGTCGGGTGCTATGCTCAATCCGAAGATTTTTAAACACTTCAATCATACAAGTCTAAGTATGATTCATTTTAATTACAGTCTATTATGATAAAGCGAACGTTTATAGACAATTTATGTATGATATATTACCTAGTGATTTGTACTTAGTACATGAATCAAACTCACAGAATCTGCTACTGTACGAGTCAGTACTTTAAGTATGATTGACAACATTTGACTTGTTGCAGCTCTCTGATTTGTATTATAAACAACATTAGTGTTTTTTAATGACAAATCAGATTCATAAGAACTTGTCTCCTATACAAGAACAGATTTTATAGCCTTAATAAAGTGGAAAATAAATTAAATTAAATTATTGCAACATTCAAAAATAAATATTCGCGCCAAAGCAGTGCGCAGCTTACACCTAGTAATTATGCACTGCTTGTACATCACAAGCCAGTTGAACTGCTTGCTCACACTGCTTTCTGTTGCAGTTGCTTTGTATTCAGTGCTGCCAACTTCGCTTTTTCCCATGAAAATTTAGCTTTTTTTGAAGGCCAACTGTGGGATAAGTTAAGAAATTGCGGGAAACAGAATTTCATACCCTTTTTCCAAATATTTTGTAACACTTAATTGCTATTATTTAATGAATAAGCGCCAAAACCTCTAAACAGTATCGAACTAAGGCGAGCGTTGTGGTTCATAATATGGTTTTTTGCATAAAAGTTGATGCATTCCCATTTTTATGTTGTATATGTAGTTTTTTTAACGATTTAATGCCAGATATAGTAGAAATTGTGTATAATGCAATAATGTATCGATTTGTTTGCATCGCTTTCCGGTATAACCAGCCTTTTATGGTTTTCAAATATTCACAGAACTGTTTGCACTAGACTCATGTTTACTTTTGACATTCCTACTCGCTTTTTGCAAGCTTTTGAGTAATACTTTTATATAAATTTATTGTTAAGACAGCTTTCTTATAAGTCTCGCTGCACATGCGGAAAAGCGTGTGTTGCAAGTCGCCAATACATATAAATGTGTATGCTAGCATGATATACATACATACTCTACAGGGATATGTGTGTGCGTATTTTCACATCTGACTTTTTGGCTTAGTGACTGTGAGGCCGAAAAACAAATAACGTTAGAAATACACCTAAACAAGCTTCGCGAGCAAACTGGTTTCCCTCAAACAGCTGTAAACACACGGCAGAGCCAGCAGCAGCACAAGAAGAAGGTGGCCAGGTGAACTAGAGTTAATGAAACAGAAGATGAAGATGAAGATGAAGAGGAAAAACAACGCAATGGCAACAGCATCAGCCACAACAAGAATAACAACAAGAAGCATAACAACTAAATCCAAACGTTAACTTGGCCCAGTGGCGGGTCGAGGCAGTCGTAGAAGATACACAGACAGAAAATAAACGCCTGCACAGTTCGCTTTGTTGTTTGCCTTTTTGATATTTCAGTCGAATGTGAGTCACAAAATCCACAAGGCGAAGAAATCAGACGCAGATAATATCGGCTATTGCTGATAAGACTTATCTGTAGAGTATAGAGGGGGGGAAGGGGCGTGTCTAACTTCATTTTGCACTTTCACTAATTACTCTGGAGATATTCGTCGATGGTGTATGCGGCACTTTTCACTTGACTCACTTGCGTAATTATTCAATTTGCCGCACTGCAGATTCGCGTATCCGTCAGATACATTCGCGTCATGCAGCTGCCTTCCCCGCCGCTGATGTCTTCCAGTCTTCTCTTGGTCGCTTTGGCAACGTTTTGTAATTTTCTTTCGCTTATGTTGCTGTTGCTTTTCTTTTACTTCGTCGGCTCGCTGGCAGCAGCTGTTGCTGTTGCTGTTTACCGTTTGCCGCTCGCGCGCTCACTAAAAAATGCCGCCGTGCGCCCATGCGATCGCTCCCAGAGATTGACATCAGCGTCGTCAGAGAATCGTCTCGGGTGCTGCCGATGTCGCTGTCGTTGCTGCTGCCGGAGTTAATATCGCACTGGGCTGAAACTTTTCCTCTCTAGTCGAGTAGGCCGAGAGGGCCGAGTAGATGTCTGGACCCGGGCGAAGTGTGCTTCGCCTTTTCTAACACCCCACATAGGCAGCAACTAGTACTCCCCTAGCTTGAAAGATATCGGAAAATATTGTAAAAATCAAACTTGAAAAGTATTTGTAGTGAAATTGTAAGAACGATGTCTTTGCCGATCAAAAAGCCATTTACAGAGTCTGCCGCAGATAATGGGCCAAAGTCCGAGCAGGATAAGAACTCTGAGGATGAGGATATTTTCGAGAATATCGATCGCCGTCTGAACCAACTCTTGGCGCGGGCCACCAAAATTGAGAATGCCCTCAACAAACTTAACGAGGCGAATAATAATAAGGACGATGTACTGGACATGGATGCCAATGACATGGGATTCGATGAGAATGCGGCGCTCAATGTTAATCTGGCCGATGGGGATTTTGAAGGTGATTCGGCTGAGACAGAATACTCAGATTTTGACATTGATGGGACTGACTTTCTGGATGATGATCCACTCGAGAATGCTGGAGATGGCTTGATTGAGAGCTTTGACGAAATAGATCTGAATGTTCACGATGATTAAAATGAGGAAGCATATGAAGCAAAACAATATTTAATATGTAATGTATTACACAAAACACTGAACTGTGCCCTCACCGCTACAAATTACTGAATGTCCAATATTATCACAATCAGTTTAATTAACTTAATCTTAGTTATAAGTTTTCGTTTTAAATTTCCGTTGATGCCCGTGCAAAGCGCCATCTATCAGTGGGTAGCGATACTCATCTAGCTATTATGGACTGCTTGCCAGGCAGTGCACTGTGCGTAATGGACCTTTACACTGCTTGATACAGTCGCGTGTGCCCGAGTAGGTCTCCGTTCTGGTAGGTAAACAGAAAACTGCTTGATCTGCTTGCCTTACAGTGGTTGTGCCTGAGTAACGTGAGTTTGCGATCGATTTTATCGATGGTTCAGACTATCAACATCGGAATTAATCAATTTTTTACAGCTCCACTTGGGTTGATTAGCATGTACCCTGATATATTGTGTTTGTACAACTAGGTTATCTTAAAAATAATTAGATTTGTCGGAAAAAGCTGAGTTGGCAGCACTTCCGCGGACTTCCCGCATTTCGCTTCAATGAATGTGTGTGTGGATATATAGTATTCGATTTATTTTGATGTATTGTTTATTTATAGAGGTAGTTTCTATTGCAATTGCAATGTTGACCTAACAAATGATTCATAATTTAGAAAATTGCATAAAATGGAAAGATGAGTAAATGGAAAGATGAGTATTTTAAGTATTTATAAGCCGCATTCACCAAACAACAATTGTTATTTGGGTTGGCAATTTAGTTTCGCAAATGAAATAATTAGTGAAGTTGCATTTAAAGTCATTCATAAACCACTTCCTTTTTTTGTTTTTTTTATGTGTAACCAACTCAGCGCAATTTTCGTTATTTCCCTTGTTATTTGGTTCATTATCGTACCATTTCAGAAAGCTGGGCTTCAGTCCCGTTCCCATCGATGTATATTCTTTTTGATCACCGAGGTTAGTCATGCCTATCCAATAGTGATTTTTTTTCCATTTTTTCAACTCATTTGTCACTGCCACAAATTCCTTTTCATTTTCAAAGTTAACCAGATCGCCTCCAATCTGACGACACGTGTGTAAAGCTGCAAACCAAGTTAGGGGATTGTTTCTTTCAATATAGTAATACTTTCGGAGATTCGATATCCTTGTGAAATTCTCATTATCGGGTTGGAAATCGTTAGAAACTTTATTTGATTCACACAGTTGTAAGGTGGAAAACGCATCTAAATTGAGATATTTTGTGTAGACGATCGGAATTCACTTCAATTGATCTGTGTTGTTTACCTCTTTTATAGCAAACCGGAAGAGCGGGGTCAAATAATATGAAAATAAGCGTTAACAGCAATATGAATATGGAATTCATTTTGAAGCCGCTCTGAACTGAAACACTGAATGCTGTTGCACACAAAGGGACCTCTAAATATATACCTTTTTGAATCATATAATTCCCAGGGCAGGCATAAATTGGTTTTTTGCTATCGATATCAATGCCGTGTTCATTCAAGCAGTGCAAAAGAAAGCAGTTCAACGGTGCGTAATTATTTTATTCAAACATCAACGCAACATCTGGCAACCCGAACCCTAACAACTGATGGAGAATTTAATAATTTAATTACATTTACCAGATTACAGCACTAATTGTTGAAGGTGTCTTTGTTTCACAAATAAATTTGAATTGAGTTGCACACGGGTGGTCATTTATAACAACAGTTTTTCTGTCCCCACTGCCTTGAGTAAATAATTGGACACAAAATTCATTTTGACGGGCGTTATTGGGTTCGTTTGGGGCCCATTTGAGAAAATCACCTTTGAGTTGTCCCGTGGACATCGAACGATACTGGTTCCTTTCTTGAAGATCCGTCAAGTCGATCCAATACATTGTGTCGGAATTCAGCTCATTTTTAATAGCATCTACCTCTTCGGTAGCATCTACCTCTTCTACTCAGCAAAATTTGCTTTGTATTTTAGCTTTATATAGCTTTATACTCTCTTGACAATTCTATTTTCTTTGATAGCAAGGTTTATTAATAACATTTTAATGAAATGAATTCTCAAATATATAAATAAAATAAAAATGAACAAGATGAAATAGTTTGCGGTAATTATTTTAATTAGTTCCTCTGCAACTGTGATTAATAAAGAAAATATTTTTGAGGTAAACTGTGAATCATACATCAAGCTTATATAGTTTTTAAAAGCCCCAACCAATTTTAAAGCTTTCCCATTGAAACAAATCAACTTGTGTATATTTGTTCTTCATTGTTACTTGTTGTATTTGTTTTTAATACGTACACATAAAAATAATACAATTATCAAAAATTATAAAAAATCAAAAATAAATATACATATATAATATTTACGCTGTATAGGTAAAGAATAGATTATAAATGTTCTTGCTTCCCAGATGTGTCAAAAGTGCTTCGGCTGCTATTTGACTGGGCACTATCATCTGTTTAAAAGATATACGAATATGTCAACTAAGTTACTAAATTACAGTTCAGTACGGTTAGAAATTAGTTATTGCTGCGCCTCCTTCATCCTCTTCTACCTGGTATTAATTGTTACATGTTTAAATATGCTGGCAACTTTTACTTCGCTCGCTATACGTACATATATAGATTCATACAGTTCCCATATATGTATATACTATCTGTATGTATATATATATATATATATATATATATTCCTAAATGTGTTTGTATATAATACGTATATAAGTGTGCTTAGTATACGGGCTAAATGTTTATAGTTAATTTTTGCTAAACGATCACAATGAACAGACACTCACACAGACACTCAAATAGTCACTTCTCCAGCATTCACACGCAGTCATTCATTCACTTATATCTTAGAAATTTCGCACTTAATGATAGGGCGCGGGGACTTCTTAACGACTAAGTGGGAGGGGAGGGGAGGAGCGGTGCGGGGCAGGGAACTCCTTTCATTACACCAGTGTTGGTCAACAGATTCCAATTGGTATCAATAATAATAGATGTATAACATACATATATGTATACACTGCATAGATCGTTCTGAAAGCGTTGACCTTTGGTGCTGAATTTCTGATTGCTTTTTCATTGCTTTGACAAAAGTTTTTAGAAAATTTTGGACTTGCATTTCGTATATAGAGAAGTTCCTAATAACATTTTTGTTTCATGAACGAATGACTGAGAGTTGTGGGCGTGCAGCGGACGGGCTGGGGGGCGGGCGGTCGTTTCAAATGTTCCACCTCAACTTGTCTCTCCTTCGCGATCTCTATCGATATCTCGATCTGGATCTATCTCTCTCTCTCTCTCTCTCTCGTCTAGCTGCACTTGTTCGCTTTCGCAGAGTGTTTGAATATAATCACAGCAAATCGGCGCAGACACCACCGAACCACGTCATATAAAGTGGCAGCAAGTAGACGAACAGAGCGCGACGCAGCGTCATCTTCTCGGGTGCACTGGACGTGCGAGTGGCGCCATCAGTTGACGAGTTGTGGACATTGTCCTCATCCTCGTCGACATCACCATCATTATCATCATCGTCGTCCTCATGGCGCGGCTCACCCAGATCATTATGATCGTGTGTCACGTGCGTGGTATGGACCAGTGGATTCTTATCATCCACATTGGGTCGCGTTGTGTGGGTTGTAACTGCCGGATGTGTATCCTCATCATCATCGTTATCGGCATCCACATGCACCGACGGATGTTCCGCGTCAGGTTTATTACTTGGCTCGAACGGACCCAAACCGGAGCCTTCGTCATCATCTTCGTCGTCCTCAGAGCCCGAACCGGAGCCAGCCCCACTGCCCATGTAGGGTTCCTCTGCAAAAGCGAAAGAGTTAACTCATTAGTAGTGTGTCTAAGAGGTTGTTCCATATGCCTTGAGCTTACCCTGTTCGCTCCAGTCCACATCCTGGCCATTGTAGGCATTGCGCAGGTGATTGATGGCATTCTTCAGATGGAACAGCTGCGTGGACATCTGCGCCGTTTGACGTGTGCTCGCCGGATTGCCACTGAACTCCGGATTCGAGCCATGCTCTGTGGTGACAGAGTGCATGTATCTGCAAGGCATAGAGAGAGGGGATTAGAGAGGACTCTTCTGGGCTACCTAAAAGATTTAGCTTACCTGTCTATGGTGTGTCCATTCCAGCACATGCCATCCACATCGGACGAGGCGGCGATGTCTTCATTGCTGCAGATCGAGTGCGGTAAGTTCGACCAGAACTTCTTGTAGTCCTTCACTCGTTGTCGTATATCCCGCACAATCTTGTCCAGAATCGGCTCTCGGTTATTACCCCCACCACCTCCACCACCGCCGCCGCCGTTGCCATTGCCATTGCCATTGTCACCATCATCATCATCGTTGTCGTTGCGATTGTTCTGTTCCTGTTTCTTGCGTCTCTGTTGCTGCTGCTGCTTGCGACGCTGCTGCTGTTGACGTCTATTGTTGCCACCTCCGCCTCTGCCGCCTGCCCCTCCCCCATTGTCATCGCCATTGCCCTGTTCCTGCGACTGTGTCGCCTCCTGTGAACCAGGATCGGCAGCCCGTCGTTCGCGCAGAACAATTGCCTCATCCAACGTGGCATCGATATCAAGTGTATCCGCTTCTACAGGACTGGCCACATGTAGTTCCTGCACCGCAACAGCAGATGGCGCCATCAATAGTTTTGGACTGACATTACGCTTGGCACGTCGCAAAGTGGGTCTGCCACAGCCCTGGAAGACGCGACTAGTGATGTCCTGGCCAGAGTCCTGTAAGAGATATATATAGCTTATTATTAAGGTATCATAAATATAATAACAGCAATGATTATATTAATAATACACTGCCTTAAAGCTTTACAGCAGCTATTTATAGAGAACACAACAAGAGTCAAGAGATAAACCCAACCAAGCACTTGACTTGCCATCGACTAAGCGACCTGGGAAAGCGACACCCGTTTTGTTTGTCCAGTGTGTGTCTGTCTGACTGCTGCCTGGTCTGTCTTATCGGCAACTCTTTATCTATAGCCTGCGAGCTGTTGACACGCTGACTACCTCACACTGTTCCGACTACCATTTACAGTTGAGGGTCGCGCAAGGGTCGTGTTTATGTGCTCCAAGTTGGGTTCAAAGCGACCGCTAGTCACTTAGGCGAGCCTATCCCAAGCGACTATTTGGCACAACTAACTGTAATTGCCAAAATCTCTGATATGATAAACTGCTAAATGGGCAAGAGAGTCAAGAAACTAATAAGAATTGAATTGAAAACTATTTCGCCTTTTGCCATTTTTACCCTTTCATGCGCACCGCACTGCGAAGAAAAACACAAAATAAAAGCGCAAATAAACACATTAAAAGCCAAATGCCGCAGCAGCAGCAACAACAACAACAACAACAAAGTATAAATGTATAAATTTTAAATGGAAATATAAATTAAATTCATATGGGAACCAAATGTTGTGCAAATAAATCGTTAAAATGGCAAACAAAACACAAAAATAATAAAACCAAAGAAACTATGAAATGCTGCAGATAAACAATCGCCAGTATGTGTAAGAGAGAGATAGACAGAGAGACAGAGCGAGAGGTAGAATGGGAGAGCAAGCAAGTGCTAGAGAGAGAGATGTAGCCCTTTTGAATTATTGGCCTAATCAAAATTCAATAAGTTATGAGCATTATTCATTCGTAAATCTCTGCGGCACAGATTATGCATAATATTCGTGTAAATTGAAGCATTTCACGAGGAACATATAAAACAGCACCATGACTAAAGAACAGCGAATACGAAACCCGAATACCAAAGAGAATTAATCAAATCTAAAGTTGCCTTAATTATATTCTAAAACATTTAACAAACCTCAAACTAAAAGTAAAACAAAAACTTGTTAAACGGTTTTCCCAGAGTTTCGTTCTTTTTGCAATCGGGTTAGTCAGCTATTCAAATGAGCGGGTCGGAATACTATAAACCCCGTTGACAGCTTTATGAGATAATTTATAAGTCGAAAAAATAAACTAAAATTCAATGTTTGCTTGGTCGGAAACCAATAGAGAAACTAGGAGGAACGATAGAGAGTATAATAAGAGACTTGCAGATACTCTGCACTTAGATAGAATTGGATATCTTGAATAGATTGTTATTGATTGGCTATATTCATGAATAGTTCAGCTTTAATGTGCCATTTCCATATCTATACAGTATACACTTTGTGGCATGTATTACACTCTTTTTCTGCATGGTATTCAAGAAACTAGATTGAATAGAAGATTTCCTTCACATAAATAGAGTTTGACTATTTTGATTACACATTCAGTCTTGAATTCTTTTTTCACATCAAGTTAGCTATACTTTAATTAAAATTCGATGCTCACCTGGAAGTTCATAATGGCCTCAGAGATCTTGATATTGATGGGCTCAACAACCATGACAATATTGAAGGAGCCAAGCATACGCTCCGCTACCTTATCCATGGCCAGGGCAAAGTTCTCCCACTCGGCGTCGAATTCGTGCAGATAGTGCAGGCACCCCTTGATGACATTCACACAGTAATTGGTGCAGGGCTTCTCCGTGTAGCCCTTGCAGGCGCCACAATGTTGCATCTTGGTCAATGCACCCGTGCAGTCGGGATTGAGACGAATCTGGCGAAAGAGAGATGCAGAGAGAGAGAGAGAGAGAGATGTGATGCTGTAACTGGAGGCGTAACAATATGAGACTTACATTGAGCACCCGCTTGGAGATCTCGGCGGCAGTGGCCAAGGCATGGCCGTAGGTGCGTGTGGCCACAAAGGAGCGCTTGATTTGCACGGACAGCTTGTCGGGCACATCGCCGAATGGCTTCAGTTCCTTCATGTGCTGGCTAACGCACTGCATGTATCTGCAAAAGATGCAAAATTTGTTGTGTGTTAGTGTGTGTGTGTGTGTGGAAAACTGTTGGCAAAATATTTTCATTGGCGGAAATTGCTTGCACGCCTCAGTGGAGTCTGTTGCCGATGCTGCTGCTGCTGCTTCTGGTGATGTTGCGGCTGTTTCGCAGAAAAATCATAAAAATAGTTGACTGACTGACTGGGCATGTTGCACGTTGCACGTTGCATGTTGCACCTATGTATGCACACGAAGACAGCAGCTGCTTGTGCTGCCACTGTTGCACTTGTAAGGCTGCCCCCAACCAGTTGTTGGTCAGCTGCAGCTTGAGTCGCCTCTTGCCATTTGGCGAAACTATTTAGCGAGTGCCGCCTGTGGTCGACAGCGGAGGCAGCGCCAAAGGCAGCTGACTGGAGGGGACACCTCGTGGCTTGTGGCATGGATTGATTAGATAATTGCCTGAGTAGCTCACTGTGGCGGCAGCCTTCTTGATCTGCGAGGGCAGCTAAAGCAGTTCCAAGTGCAGCTACATTAAAAGCAGATTTCTGGCTATAGCTAAATCAAACTGCGATTAAGGCTAACTAGGTTAGTTAACTGCCTTTATGGGGGTAAGCAGTTTATCGTCGACACTTGTCTAGTTCACAGGGTGCAACCTACCTCCCCCCCCGCAACTAAGAACCATGAACTGCTGTAGCAACCCCTTCATTAAATGCAGCACGCACTCGTTGGCAGCTGGGGCGACTGCTGCGACCCCTCGACCCCTTCGACCCGCCGACCAACCGCATACAGCAAACAACAAATAACAAGCAGCAAGTGGCAGCAATTACGCCGTCGCCGTTGCCGTTGCTGTTGCTGTTGCCGCCGACGTTGCGGCAATAAACGGACAACGTGCCAAAGCACGTACGACAAAACTAAAACGATGACAATAAAAACGAATTGCAGGCGACGCCAAATGGAGACGGAGACGGAGCAATTGGAAAGCGCGTGGGTAACACGAGCCGTGTCGAGGATGGGAATGGAGCTGGGACTCTGGCAATGCCGCCAAAGCC
Organism: Zaprionus camerounensis; assembly: GCA_018904165.1. NCBI lineage: Eukaryota > Metazoa > Arthropoda > Insecta > Diptera > Drosophilidae > Zaprionus > Zaprionus camerounensis. The sequence goes on from JAEIFS010000742.1 coordinate 10,735,753, forward strand.
ATTCGCCAAGAGTCAGGGCAGCTGTATTCGATGCCGATGCCGATGGCGAAGCCATTCGCCAAGTTAAATGGGAAGTTCGACTGGGTATGGGCTGCAGCAGGGCAATGAGCCAAGTGGGCGCAATTTGGTGTGCAGGAAATGTGAGCAGCTGCCACAGGAACTGTCGCAAAGTGGGTTTTGCCATGTGCCACTGTGGTGGGCAGGCTACATACCCAGATACCCAGCCTGGCTAGACGACTGTCGAGAGAGTGCTCAACTTGTTTGATTAGCCGATTGCATGCCAGCTGAGATGTCGAGCCTCTTTAGCTGGGATAACTCTTTTAGAAGTGGCTTACTGAAGAGTAAGGATTATTTGGCATTATTTCTCATTGAGTTTCTTCTTCAAATAGTTCAGAATATAACTTTAAATGTGCTTAACCACACTTTAACCTCTTTAATCTGTATGTTTTTCTTCTCAGCAGCGTATCTACAGTTCGTTGTTTGTCTTGACTGATTCTACCATTTGCCAGTTAAGCGTTTCAACCGCACTCAAACAACAAAAACAATAGCACAATTCAGACTGTAGTGAAATTGCACACCAGTCTCAACCGGAGACCCAAGACCCTCCCGGGAGTCAGCGCGTCAAAGTTTCCCTCAAAGCTTTGAACAACAAGCTTTGCCCTTTCAGTCAGCCCAGTCAGTCAGTCAGTCAGTCATTTTGTCAGTCTGTCATGCAGACAGTCAGCGAGGCAATCAGTCAAGCGTTGACGCTCGACACTTTGCGGTTTCACACGTCTCTAGCTCCAAATCTGCACAGACGACTGTGAAGCATGGGGAGGGTTGGGTTTCGATTACCAAAGGAGTGACGGGGAGGGGGGGGGTACTTACTTTTCGTCAAAGGCATACTGAGCATTCAGCACCGTGAACATCTTTTGATAGAGCGTGCTAAAGAACTTATCCATAACCTCCAGTAGATCGACACGGCCCCGTGCATAATAGTTCTCCAGTTCGTTGAACAGGTCCGAAAACACATACGAATGCTGCTGATAGATGACGCCATATGTGCGCATAAACATCGTATGAAATTGTCCCTTCGATTCCAGCAGCAGTTTGCGGAAAATATCTGCCAAGAGAGAGAGGTATATGTAGTGAGTAAAAGAGAAAAGTTTAAGCAACTATTCTAGAGATGGCGCACATCCGGCATCATCGTTGTTTAGAGATACTCGTGAAATATTTGTGGCAACTGCAGCAGCAGCAGCATCAGCAGCGCATCCGCTGCACACACACACACAAAATGAATCTCAACATCCGCATTGTCGCCTGCCACTTGACAATGCATCGTGGCTGGGCCAGCCACCGTTTGTGAGTGTCTGCATCTATCTTTGCCTCTGTACCTTCAACTGTCTATCTTTCAGTTGCTCTATGTAATCCGAAGCTCGCATGATCTGGCAAACGGGAAACCACTTGACGCCCGCAAATCGCTACAAATCTGTGAACTGTGAGCTGTCTACAAGTAATTTAGATTTCGATTTCAATTTGAATTCGAATTCGGATTTGGATTCCTATTTCTAGCTGCTGTTTCTGGGTTAACCGCCTCAAGTGGCTGTTGAGGGATCATTTCGGGTTAGCTTACCATTGAATTTGGCTGCCTTGCCGCCCAGCAGGCCAGACATTTTCGTGATCTGCTCCTTCGTGTGCCATTCGAGCTGCTGCCGCGATTGTCCCGCCATGCGCGTCTCCATGTTGTAGGTGCAGCAGGTGCCCACCGAGGGCGATTCACAGTAGCGCAGCACGCGTTCTGCAATGCAAGAGAGAGAGGGATAAATACAGGCAATTAATAGGGTTGGCAGTTATAATTAAAGATACCATATATTAGAAAGATATTCCAGTTGCATCTCTAATTGTTTAGTTAACTAAAAAGTCACTCCTTGCTTTCTCAGTCAATTATCAAAACTGTAACAAGATCTTTGTTAGCAAAGCAACTTGGTATATTGTGTTTACTCTACAAAGAATTTCAGGAAATCGCTCTCTATAATCAATGTCAAAATATTCATGAAGTAATAAAGTAATGACAAATACTTGTTGACCTCGCCAAGTTCTACTTGAACGATTTTAGGATCTGGGCACTGCTTGTTGTCGTTGTTGTTGCTGTTGATTAGAGCCCACATATTATGGCAATACTAACAAATTCCATACTATTTTGTTTGTTTGAACATTAGAGCATTACACAGAGTGGAACGGGTGTCAGAGGGGAGACAGAGAGAGAGAGAGAGAGAGTGAGAGGGGAGAGAAGGTTGGAGACCTGCTGAATGCGTTTCATTTGTTTGCCGGCACAACAAATATGCGTGTACTCGTCGTTGAACAGTTGATGCATATTCCAAGAACTGGAACTTGCAACTGCCCCAGCCACAGCCACAGTTGTTTGCTACTACTGCCGCTTGCCACTTGCCACTTGACATGGCAACCAAAAACCCGAAACCAACCTGGTTGGCCTGGGCCAGTAAAACCAGCTAACTGCGCAGCATTCTAAGGCCTCTGGCTCTCTGTATGCTCTTTTTTTTCAACAGAAAACAAACGAAGCATTTGCTACCGCCATAAAGCGTATAACCGTAACCCGAGAGCTCACAAATACGGGCGTGGCAGTCCCATTGAGGCGACGACAGACGATATTCCTAAATGTTTTCCGGGCATATTTACGCAAACATTTAACACGTTTACATTTCTATCGATAGCGATCAGAGTTACTCTCAGGTAGTCTGTCGAACAAGCAGGGAAAACTATTTAAAGAGCGGGACAAATTATGCATTAGTTTCATGCAACAACGATATAATCATGGCCCCCAAAATGAACCTCCCCCTGTCCCCCCGTTTCCTCCTACTGCCTTAACAGACACACGGCATTCCTCTTCCCCCTGCGCCCATCTGACAACAGGGTCGGGGGCCTGGCATTTCTTCTGGGTGTTTTATAGCTCCAGGGTTTTTTGTTTATTTAGACAATTCTCATGAATGGCCAGACGAGCGTTGCATACTGTGCCGACTGCATATGGACGAGTGTGTGTACAATCGAAAAGTTGAACACTAATTGAAAGCAAACAAGGCGCAGAACTGAGACATTCATTGACCGATCTTTGAATACTCTAAGATGCAAATTATATTATCGAATTAAAGATCATATAATAGTAGTAATAATGTATAAGAAAATCAAGTATATTCAACACAGAATTCCATACTCTAACAATTCTGAATTTAAAGATGGAAAACAATGAAAAATTAAACAATATTTAAATGATATCTTATTATATTTACAGACAACTTTCTGTATTGCCTTTAGACATTACAAATACTGGCATAAATTAAAGAATTCTTTATTGTAAACACAAATTCTTTCTTGATTCTCTTTCCTTGTATATTCCAAGTCAGTCCTGCGCACTTGACTTGTTGGGCTCATAAATTCTTTAGTTAGCCAGTTAAATGCATCATCTAGAGTGCATATAGACGCCTGGCTCTGTGTGTGCTGTGTGTGTTGTTTATTTCTAATATAAATTTAGCTACTTTAGTGCACAATTCTATAAACAAAGCCTCCAGTGCGTTTCCCTGACAACAACAACTACAACAACTGATGATGATAATGATGTTCCGTTTTCATTTTGGGGTAGAGTCGTTCGTTTTATGGTCTGTACTAATTGTTATGTTGCACAAGATATGAATTAAGTGTGGCATATACGTGGAGCAGCCTTTAGACAAGCCTTTTTGCTCGGCTATCTAAATTGCCTTGTTACCACAGGCAACCAGAGCGAACGACAGGCAACAATTGTGGCAACTCTGGTTAACAGTAATTGCCTCGCTGTGACTGGCATGGCTAATGTGGCTGTGGGCTGTCAGACAGAGTCAACTCAGGCACAGAATTGCCTCAGGTTTGGCATCCAAGTTAATTGAAATCGAGTTGATGAAGTGCTTAAGACTTGATAAAACTAAATGGCCCAGAAGGATAACGACATAGTAGTTCCCATGTTAGTTGCTGTAACTGAAAACCTTTTGCAGAATCGATAAACCGCAGCTAAATCGATGTTCAAATAACATTAAGGTATTAAAGTCAGCACGATTTGTATGAATTGCTGCATAATTTCCACATACAGACAACAATAGAAAGGGGGCGGCATAACAAATGTTGCCCAGGAAGGTGTCATGAACATAATAAATGACCTTTACTTACCCGATATGGCAGTTTCTTCTGTTCTTTTTCGGGTTTTTTTTTTAGCTGACTCTACGTAAAAAACACCCTGTTGTCTAATAGAAAACTCCATGGCAAAGCAATTTCTCTAACACCACCCACCCCGAGCACGTGTTGTTGTAGTTGTTGTTGCTATTTACTTACGTTGTCGGGGTGTGCGTGTGTTCATTCTGTAGCCGCTCGAGCGAAATTCATTTCGAATGATTTACTGTAACGATCAACAAACGACTCCTGCGGCGACCATAGACATGGCCCAAGCCGGCAACTAACTACCCCCAAGGCAGCAGACGACACCCCACACACACACACACACACACACACACTAACACAAGCATACAGGGACAATGTTAAAAGGGTGCGAAAGTTTAGCAACGCTACACGCCGAGAGAGATAAGATGTGCCCGCGCAGAGGGGGAGTCTTTGATGGGCGGTCAGCTGTGTCTAGCAGGTGTCTGTCTCTGGCCCCTGTTGGCTTTCTACATAGCCCAACTTAGTTGCTCATCTAATGCTCAGCACATAAATATTTTGTGTGTGTGTGTGTGTTGCACGAGCAGGAAAACCCTCGAAAACCTCAAGCAGCCCTTGGCAAACACTCAAAACGGCGCTTGACACCGAAATGCAACCAACAAATAAAAAACTTTTGAGCTGTGCAAAAAAAAAAAAAGAGCAAAGCTGTTACAGTGGGATAAGTGGCAACTTTACTGATTATAATTCTCTCTCGATGGAACGACCTTTGCTAGTTATATATGTCATTAGTTTTATTATAAATATTTATAGTTTTAAGTTAAAGCATAACTCAATCAACTTTCAAATATCGAAAATAAATAAATTAAAATTATAAAGTAAATAAAATGTTAAGTATATTCAAAAGTAGAACACTTACAGTGGGAATAAGTGGAAGAATTACCTCTCTACCAATCATATACCATAGCCTCACATGAGCAACTTTTAAGTTAATGGAATTCTCTGTTTTGTTTAATAATATTGATTGTATTTTATTGCTTAAAAAGGCTTCTTAATGACATAATAACTTCAACAGTTGCCTCCAAAATGCTCTTTAACTATCTGCCAAATAATTCTACTTAATTTTTTCAACATTTGCCTGCTCCATTTTCATTCATGTCAAAGTTTTCCCATTCAGCAGCCCCATTCAATGCTCTTCCTTACACACACGCGCTAACTTCCTTTTCCTGACACTCTCCCTCTCCTCCTACTTCCCATGAAGATAAAAGCGCAAAACGTACAGAATTTTGAAACAGTTTGCGAGTGAAAAGCCAAAACAAACAACAACAAACAACAAGCAGGACAACAACAACAATAGGAACGTTGCAACGAGACAAAAGCAGAGACTAAAACTAAAAGCGAAAATCAACCCCGCCTGCCCCACAACCCTCAGTAAAACTTTACTTTTGAGTCGAGTTTCAATGGCCAGAGAGACAGAGAGAGAGAGAGAGAGAGACAGTGAGAGAAAGAGAGAGAGGGCAAAGAGAGTATGGCAAAAATCTCACTCATCGCTTCGTCCTTTTTGGCTTGGAACAAAAATGCGAGGCGGCAGCTTGAACAGGCGCACAGCAACGAGCAGCAGGCAGCAACTGTTGCACACGTGCTGAGAGTGCAAAAGGGAAATGGAAATAGCCAGACAAGCCGGCACAAGCCAGACAGCCAGAGAGAGATGTGGAGAGAGAGAGCAAGCGCATAAGAGAGAGAGAGAGAGAGAGAGAGAGTCAGTTAAAAGGGGTCGTTGCACGCACATGAAGCAAAACTTTTCGCTTTCACTTTCAATTGGGGTTGCACCTTGTGCCCGGTTGGGGTTAGTTCTACTCCTGGCGACCTCTGCCGCCTTTCTCCTCCACTCCCTTCCGCCATCCGTCTGGCAAGGAAATTGCATTAAGCCAGTCAAAGCACAAGACGAACTCACCCATCAACAAAGCCTGAAACAACCGATGAGGCTTGGCTACTCTTACCCCCCCTGCCCACCTTCTGTTCTTCCATTAATTTGACTTCAATTTCCGCTCTGGTTTTTCATAGGTTCTTTTTTTTGTTGGTTTCCCTGAAAAGTTCCTTGCTCAACTTTATGCTTATGGTAATGAGTTTTAATTAGGCGCACAGCAAAACGAGCTCACTCGCCGAACCATCCACCACCACCCGAACTGGGCCTGTTAATAGTTCCCACTGAGAGAGTGTGCGTGCGTGCGTGTGTGTGTGTTGTATGTGTGTGTGTGTGTGTCAGACCCTGGGGGGGTTTGAGATTTTAGCCCGTAGGCCTTTTCGCAAGGGCGTGTTAAAAAGTGCTTTTAATTTTGGGATGGTGAATCTGAAAAATTGAAATTTTGTAATGTGCGGCAACAGCTGCCTGGTCTGTTGAGATGTGATAATGGCTAAGGCTCAAAATGGGGTCAGGACAGGGGCAAAACACAGCTATGCAACCTACATACACACACATAGACGTAGCATGCTGCTTATCACAAATTAAAGAACTAACCCAACAACATTTTGACTTAGCTCTTTTTATTTACATTAATCGCATTGAGTTTTCTTTTTGGACTGCATGTGGATACGTATTTCGACACATAACTCAATCCCGCCACCCGCTGTCAGCTTGCAACCTGCAACAATAACAATATAGTATTTGGCAGCCTCTTCTACGTCTCGCAGTTCATTAATTTTACGGGCCTGGGACCGCCCGCCAGAGCGGAAACTTTGCACAATACTTAATAGAATACTAATCCCCCTTAGCTGCACTGCAATACTCTATTTGGGTTTATATTCCAAACTAATTGATACTTAGAATAACACAGGAAACACGCGCCAAAAACAAACAAATGCAGGGCATCTCTATATATTGTATGTACATATATGGGAAAGAAGGAAACAAAGAATCTATAAATATAAACATAGAACATGCAAAGAATGCGACTATATTAACTGTTTATATTGAATATTCTATAATGAAAACATTCATATAGTATGATTATTTCAACTTATTTAGTATTTAAAATTACTATATCTTCTATCATTATCAATTCTGAACTTCATTAGTTTCGGGTTTAAGATATTTGCTCTCTTAAATTGTTTTTCATTTGAGTTATTTCAAAATTATGACGAATTTCATTGTTATCATTGCTGCAGTTCATAAATGATCAGCTATTCAGCCAATCTAAATGTCAGAAATGGAATCTATAATTGTTTTCTATTGTTTGTCTGCGTGTTTCACTTGAATTACTGCAGTTGGAGTTTCGCAAATGCCAAGCATAATGAGAGGGATATTCGCAATGATTTCAACAGCTGAGCAAACAGAGTGAACCAGATACCAGAAAACCAGAATAAATACCAAGTATTATGGACTATTTAGGCAATTATTTAAACTAGCATTCTGCCGCAGGTTGTATTATTGTTGTACTCTGCAGTTCTCTGCAGAGGCAGAGGGGAGAAGAGCGGGACAGACAGCTGTGCAAACTGAACTAAGCGAAGGCGTTCGCTGTTAATGTGCAACGGGTGCATGCAACATTTAGCATGCTCCACCTTCTGGCCAGATTCTCTTGCTCCACTTCCTCCTCCCCCGCGCGTGCTATGTATAATTATGTGTCGTGCCAGGTTGTTGCATAAATGCCAAAAGCGGAGGGAGGCAAAGTCGAGTCTGAAGTTGCCTTGCAGATTGTGGGTTCGGGATACATTTCTTTCTTTATTTTGTACTTCTTCTGCCTCTTTCTGTTTTGCTTTCTACACGTACGGGCGGCTCTTTTAGGCGTAATTAAAATTACTCGACTGCAAAGAGGGTGCACAAGGGACAGAAGGGAAAGAAATGTTTATGCTGCCAACACGTTTCATGTAAACACAGTTCGGAGTTGAAGTTGAAGTTGCTTGCCATAGGAGGGGAACTCCTTCCTGGTTTTGCTTTCTTGGGGTCGAGGCTTTTTGCATGATGAGGTGACGACGAATGTGGCAAACTTTGCCATTGTTTCATTTCTTGTTGCAGTTTCGCCAAGCTGTCTGTGGCTAGCCACGCCTACCGCCTACCGCGCTCGTCTTCTCGCCTGACAATCAGCGTCAATTTTCTGAGTGACAATCTCAATGCGCAAATGTGCGAAAATTCATCAGGCCAGCGAATAATATGAAGAGAGGGAGAGAGAGAGGGAGGAAGAGAGGGAGAAAGAGAGAGGGAGAGACAGAGATCTCTCCACGAAAATAGCACAGCAGGCAGCGACGTCGGTCTATGCCATGTGTTGTTGTATTTGCTGCTGCTGCCGCTGTTACTATATTTATGAGGCGTAATTAGCCTCTGGGAAACTGCAGCTGAGATTCTTGTACATTATTGTTCAGCCTCAGTTTGTGTTTTGTATTTTCTACACATTTCCCTGCCGCCCTCTTCGCCGTTGCCCCTTTTGGCAGTGAAATGCATGTTGTATGTTCCAATTGATGAGGTAAGTCGACATGTGGGCACACACAGCAGCAGCCAAAACTGTCAGAAACATCTGCTATCTTCATAACCAAACCCAATCAACATATGCATATCTATGATCTCTCAGGCTAAGGAATGGTAAAGGAATAACAAACAAACAAAGTTAAGTAAAGTTTCAAAATGCGAATTTAATAACATTTAAATTCATTATTAATACATATATGGAATATTATTATACACAATTTAATTAGAGTTCGTAATCCGTTTTCATTGGCACTGTTCAAATATTTAGCCGAACTTGTCAGCTAATTAAATGCTCGTGGTACACACACATACACACATTCACCATGACAAATCATCTTAACCCCAAATTATGAATAAACCGCACATAAATAAGCAAAATAATGTCGATAATAATTGTCAAAGCGAATACTGCTCGACTCAGCTTGGCTTGCTTCGGCCTCCTTTGATTTAATCGAATCCGAATCTAATGCGAAGCTATTTCTGCTCGATTTGTTTGTTTTGCCAGCGCCCTCTCTCTCTCTCTCTCCCTTCCATAGCCTGCAGCAACGCGCTTGGCATTCATTCAAGCGAAATTAATTAAACAATAAAATTTGATTAATGGCATTTTGCCAATGTGTGAGTGAGACGGAGAGAGAGAGAGAGACGGGGAGTTGCTGTCGGTGTTGGAGGAGTCGGTACACAGAACGTGTCCAATCGTCAGTTTGGTTTACCTGTTTGCTGTTTACATTCGCGACCGTGTTTTGTTTACGCAGCGCATACAAAACATTTTGGCCAACGCGACGTATGCGCAATGTAAGTCTCAATGTCTTTCTGTGCGCGTTTCCTTTTGCTGTTGGAGTAATTGGAGCAGTTCAAGCAGTCGCACTTAATTAGATCTGTATGTTCTGTTCAAGCAGTCGCTGTTAATTAGATCTGTTTGAGTCTGTCAAGATTTTCCATTAAAAGTATTTTCAAATAAAATTCTGTCAATTAAAGTTGATAATAATAATACGTAAAGCATCTATTATTATTCTATGCGTATGCTACAAATGCTGCAAACTTGAAATCCAATGAGCATTTTTGCAGCTCATAAAAATTGTAGTCCAACAAAATTTTCACGCCATCAAACAAATCAAATTGAAAGACAGGAAGGCAGACAGACACATACGCAGAGACAGAGAGAGAGAGAGGAGTAGGGAGGTGGGCAATCAAAAGTGCCGCTTAGCCAGATCGAAAGCCATTGAAACAAGTCTCGCTGTGTCTGTCTGTCCGTCTGTCTGTCTGCTGTTCGCGATTCGGATTTAAATTCGATTTTGGACGCGAGATAAAACGCGCGACAGAGATTTACAGCGGCAAATAGAGGAGCACAGTCGATGGCGAGTTATTCAAAGCACGTTGCCACGTTATGGAGTTGCTTTTTTGCACCATTTTTTGCAAGCAAGGGGAGAAAGACAGAGAGAGAGAGAGAGGGAGAGAGGGAGCTGGCGACGTGTTGCTGTCAACTCTCTTTGGTCAGTCAACATGCAACACGAGCAGCATTTTTTATTTGATTTTGTGGCCCAATTAAGTTGACGACGACAATTGAAAAATGTACCTGGGCCATAAAAAGCATTTAGGCCATTTAGACCCAGCCTAAGGCTGACTAATGTGTGTGCGTGTAACCCTCTGTGTGTGCGTGTATTTGTGTACGTGTGTGTGGATTGTCTCAGCTCTCACCCAGCCGCAAAACCCTTTTGAAAACCACAAAAGCCATAAAAGCAGAGATTTCCTCAATTTGCCATGGACCCGGCGTATTACACACATTTCTACACATCTGCATGTGTGTGTGCTACCCGAAATTACTGTAAACCGCAAAACAATTCCTGCGCAAAATACATATGAATGAAAAACAGGCAGAAAACTCATCAGTAGACGAAAAATTGTCTGCTTGCCTCGAAATGAATTAATTTCATAAATTTACGAGCAGTTAGCGATGCGACGCTTCCCACAGGAACTGAAATTAATCGTCTGTAAAACACCAACAACAAAGGCAAGAAATGTGAAAAATCGAAGCCAAATTGCAATCAATATGGCAACAATAACAACAGCAGCAGACAGACAGAGATAGAGAGGGAGAGAGAAAGAGAGAGTGGAAAAAAAGGTTTAAATAATGTGGGCTAACAAAGGCAGCGTCTGGTTGTGGTTTCCCCTTCTTCCCCAACTCGATCTGCCCGCACAGCTGCAAATGACATTATATGAAAAGATATTGTATCTTTTGCAACATATATGCACACATACCCACACACAAATAGAGCTCTATAGCTTGTGTATCTGGGAGGCAACGCTTCACTGCGTTTCTGGTGGCTTGTTACGTTACCAACGCGCACTTAATGCCAATAGTTCTCATAGAGAAGAAGTGCATTTTATTACAAATAAAGCAAGCTAAATAATTTGAAAATTTCTTAATAAGAGCCACCCATTTATGCCTGTTCTCCCCCCCCACTTACCAGCTGAGCATTTGAAATATGTTGCGGCATTTGGCCTCAGCTAATGACTCATTCAACCCCAATTGGGGATCATCATCTGTTGAGCTATTCGATGCCATAAACCACAATAGATTAATGCAGCTGACAGCGACTCTCCGTGCTCCACAAATTTTGCCTGTCAACTGAGACAATGCTGTGCGGCAAGCACAGCCCATTGTGCCACATCGTATACCACCTTAGATATGTATACGTATATATAGAGATCCCTCTGTCCCATAAATCGTTTAAGACTTTCAGCGTTGACGCCCACTTGTTGAATGCAAGAGATTGCGCTATTAAGTCGGCACAACAATTTATTTAGTTTACTGCACTTGTCATTATATATAATTTATAATCTGAACAAGAGTGCCAGCTATGACACCATATATATAATCATATTTATGCTTGCCACAGCGTGGGCGAAATGCCTCTTTTGCTCTCCCTCGCTAATTGGCTGCTGGTGCAACTCCATAAAGATCACAACGAGATGGTTTTTTAAGTGTCATAAAAACAAAGAGAAGAAAGAGAGAGAGAGAGAGTGCGCGAGAGAGAGAGAGAGAAATACACATAACAATTTCAATTCCAATTCCAATGTTTAATATGCCATTCAATGGCCATAAAATGTCAAATAAAGCCCATTAAGAGGCAGGAATGCCGCCGCCTCTGTTTGCTGTTAATTTGCCTAAATAAACCTCATTAAATATGCTGACCAGCAAATGGTTGCTTGGACATGCAAAGCCCAAGAAACACCGACAAAAATATGATTAATAATCATCATCAACGACGACCAATGCCACAAATTATGTTGTCACATGCAAAAGATTGCTCATACGACGCATTGAACCACAATTTGAGTTTCTCTCACTTACACTTCCTCCTGCTCTTGTTCTTTCTCTTTTCGTTTCTTATTCACGCATCTCTAACAGGATTATGTCGCACGCAACATTAGCCTCGAAGTCCACTAACCAAATCCTTCCTAACCTACCTGCCTGCCCCGCTGCTTGTGCCTCATTCAAGCGTTGCCCAATTTGTCATCCCTCTCTGTCACTGACTCTCCCTCCTTGTCTCTCTCTCTACCTGTTTCTCACACAGCGTGTGTTAATTTTGTTGGAATTTTCGCTTGATTATGTCCACATGGATTCGAAAACTGCCGCTGCGATGTGTCTCTGCTTGGTTCCAACCTGCTGCTCTTTTCTTCTCTTTCTCGGCTACAATCGATTATTGATTTAATTAATTATCCACGCACTGTGTGTGTTTCGTGGAAAAAGAAGTATTAATAAATTAAATACTTAGCTATATAGTTGAATACCCTCGAATAGCTTCATCGCAATGCAGTCTCGACACCCAGCAGGGAGTATACAAAATCATGAGGAGCCCCTTGGACAGCTGCTTCAATTATGTTTTTAAATTGCACATAATATATATGAAAACAAGAGGAGAGCAAAGTAATTAAATATTATTAATATAAATCATAATTTCCCATGCATTCACTGTAGTTTCCTTTGTTGTTTCGCACTTTAAGTTGTTGACACAACTCACAAATGAAGAGAAATGCTTTGACAATTGTGCGAGAGACGCCTCTTTGTGGCATAAGGTCTGGGAACTGCCAGACAAGCCGCAACCCACACAGCCCACAATCTATTCGGTCTGTGTCCAAGTTATTTATTTAAATTAAAATGCAGTTCGCAATTCACAATTGGCAAGTCGTCTGCCTCGCTATATCCAATTGTAATTTAGTTGCTTTGTTTGCTTGCTGTCCACTTGCCACTTGCTACATGCCACTTGCCACATGCCACTTCATGGCTGGCCCATCCGGCCCGTTGTCCTACTCGTGCGTGCGTTACATGCGCAGCACACACACAATGCACACTTACCTCTCTCTCTCTCTCTCTCTCCTTCTTTCTCTCTCTTTGCAGCACGCAAATTTATTGCTGATAAATTGTTAGCTTGTTTAGCTGCGAAGGGAGGCTAAAGAGTTTGCTTATAGCACATTATTATTAGGAAATTGCCAGTGTTTAGGCGCAAATTGCACTTGCTTTAATTAACAGCTAGCCAGGGAGTTGCAGTCTCAAGTCTCAAGTCGGCCCAGCTGCATCGTGTTGTCGATATCAATCAGTGGCAATTGAATTCAATTGAAGCGTGCGCACCGCAACGGAGAATGACGAATAAAGAGATTTCACCCAGGCTACCATAAAACCAAAAATTGTTGCTGATTTCAGCTCAAGTTTCCCAGAAAAAGTTGAAGAAATGCGCCAGAAGGGAGCAGGAATTGCCAGTCAAACAGATGTGAGAGTCTGTTTTATATAGAAAATTGATTTTCGGTAAATATAAAATGAATATAAAAGATAAACATTCAATTCAAATAGAATAAATAAAATAAATAAATTTAAATTGAGCAAATAGATTTGATTTGATTAATCTTTCTATTTAGGGTAAAAGATACTATGAAAAATAGCAGGATTACCCTTTGCAATTGTAAAGCAAGAGAAGTAAATAAGTACAAAAGATATACCTATATATCTATCTGACAAAGAAGCTTTTTCGATTTATATTCCTCTTCCGCAACATTAACCCCAGTGAGTTCAAATCAATCATATTCCATATGGCTAACAAATTGTGTCAAATTTATTTGCATAAACTAATAGTATGAGAGGGGGAGAGAGATAGAGATACATTGAGAAACAGAGGAGACGGGGTTAAATTATTAAAAATTCATTAGGCTGCGCGTATAAAGAATTAATGGGCTACAATTCTCTAAATGAAACGTAGAAAATCACTGGAAATCAAGAAATCAATGAATGCGTTCCGGACATTAGGTCAAAAGTGGGCGTACGACACAGGCAGGGGGCGTGGCAGCATTAATTTATCATCTTACAGAAGGCGCAAATCGAAGCGAAGAGCCAAAACAGACGGCCCACTCAACAGTGGAGATTCCTCTTAAAGTTTCCCCTTTCCCCTAAGCAAAGCAAATAAACACAGAGGCAACAGAACAGAACAAAGACTTGGACAACGCCCTGCACGCCCCCCTTCCCCCTCGCTCCTACTAATTGAGTGCGCAAATAAGTACGAAAAGAAGCAGCAGAATGGAAGAGAGATGAAGAATTCACTCTCTGGAGTGGCCACTTCTGTGTTTCTCTAGCACTTTGATTAATTTTCTGATTCCCGCAGTGCGTTCTGGATGACATCCTCAAACTCGGCGTACTCAACCAATTAACGGCATATTCAGTCTACAGACGAACTTCAGCTAAGAGATTGAGAAGATCGGAGGAGGCGAGACAGACACACAGAGAGAGAGACGGAGAAAGGGAGAGAGAGAGATAGAGAACTTGAGAGTGGGCCTCATTTGTTTGGAGTGCTTGACCACAGGAAGCTGCCATTAAAATATTTGCAAAAACTCAGGAGACGTTGAGGCTAGCGGGTGTATGGGGGAGGAAACGAAGCCCCAGACTTGTTCTAGACCAAAAATAACTCGAATGGGATACACAGGCCACAGCCAGATCTGGCAGCACATTCCACGCTGCCAACCTGCAGCGTGCAGCGTGCAACGTGCAACGTGAATTTATGAATCGTTCAGCCTGAATGAATCTTTTGCTTGGGTGTCTGCCGAGGCCGTGGCCTGGCCCGGCCCGGCCTCGGTTGCAGTCACTGCCTCAGTTTCAGCCCGTGCCCCTCCCTCTCTCTCTACCTCACTCTGTTCTCTGTCGATCTGCAGTGTGTTGTGTGTTGCCAGGCAACGACGATCTTGGTTGGCTTTCGGGGCGTTTACAACGCTTTGGTATCTTGTATTTATTTAATTGACGTTTGAACGTGTTGGTATTATAAAATAGCCACATCGAGTGGCTTCGTCTTCAATCTGCAGGCAATTATGACTGCATCGGGGCGTTGCTGGACATGCATGTGGGGGCAATAGATCCACATCGACATCGACATCAGACATCGTCCAAGGCATCGCCATTGCAACTGCATCCATTGACGTGTTTTCTGTTTGGATTGCTGTACGTGCTGGCAGGCTAATTAGGATCGGGTACTAGGCGTTGCCACAGGATTGCCTGGGTGTTAGTTTATTAAGCCTGCCGTGCACTGCTTAATAGGCTCAAATATGCGAGAGATGTGTTGAGGCAGCCTCATGCCAGAGCAATGTGGAGGTTCCTTGAGTTCTATAAGGAATTTACCTTCACGCAGCATAATGTTTATTTCGAAAAACACCTTACTATACAGATCTTAAGATAAATGATATTGTAATCCCTTCCCACGTTGCTTCCTTTAGCTGCAATTTGCAAACTCATCGCGCAGTTCGAGGGCCAATAAATTCCATATTTCAATTCTCTCACGATAGAAATGTCACAGCAATAGGTTTTGAAAACCGAAACACCCGAAACGCAGGCAATAAATAAACAAGTTTATGCCTCAATTGAAAAGCCATTAAAAACGAGTCTAATTTGCAGGTTAGCAGCAACAACAATGGAGCACACAGCGATCGCAGTTGCTGATGGGGATGGAGATGGAGATGAAGATGGCGTGGATGGCAAAGGAAAACTGGAAACAAATACCGGACGTGATTGGATGATAGACAACTATTTTGTAGCACAATCAATGGGCTATTCAGGGCTGCAATTCACACAACCAGCTCCCACAGCGAGCAAGAGAGAGTGAGTGAGAGAGGGAGTGAGATGGAGCAAGGTTCCCTAAAGACCAAAAATTAAGTTGTAGCACAATCGATAGCATACAAAGAGCAACCCAACCGGCTTAGCTCAGCGCGAGTTCGCGGCAGCAGACCAAACCAGACCGGACCAGACCAGACTCTATGCTATTTGAGAGTCGAGGCCAGGCTAGACTGATAAGATCACCGCCGCCGCACTAATAACAGAATAACAGCCAATGCTGACGACGGCGACGATGCTTTAGGATATGACTTGGCAAATTTGTGTGTTATTAACAGAACATTGCCGAACCACACCTCATCCAACTCCGCTCCCGCTCCCGCTCCCACTCCTGCCACTGACCCTATTCCAAACAGCTTCGAGATCTTTAAGATCCGATTAAAACCATTAACACTTTTTGTGAACGCTTCATAGAAATAATATTTCGTCGACAATTATAAAATCAAATAAAAAAAAGAACTTGTTGCTGTTGTTATTATTTTCATTTGAAGATGAGACTGCAGCGGAATGTAAACATATTTTTAACACTTATTGTTAGTTGTTTCTCTGTCTGACTCACCAACCGAAATACATCTAGAAAAGTTGCTGTTGTGCGTACTTTGCGGGCCTAGCTTAATTTATTGCCTATAGACAGGTAATTAATTCATTAGCAGTCGAGTAATATGTGTACGCTATATCAACAGATCGACAAATAAACAAGGAAACGTATTTCGATCACTTGGCCCCAGCTGTGCTCTGATGGAATTGAGCAAGAACTCGGCAAATCGAAATGGGAATAAGGCATGAATTTCCTAATGATATTATATCATTTAAGAAACTACAATTAAAATGTAAATACTTAAAGGAAGCACTCTATTTTGACAATCACTTCACACTGCGCGATAAGTGAAGAACATGACCTTCATCAGTTGCGCAGCGAAGCTGTCATCACAGTTTGGCGATCTTTGTATTTTCGCGATCAACGCCACCAAATGATTTTCACACTCGTGTTCTATAAATGCAGAGTAATCAAACTGTGCATGTGTGTGTGTGTGTGTTTATATGTACTATATAGTCAAGTACTCGTGTTGTACAGACTGTACAGACTGATCTGTGCAAATTAGCGATCTGCGATCTTCACAGCTTGCTAATAATTGTTACCTATTAGGACTACTTCGCGCGTATCTAATCAGTCATATTTGGCCTGTGTTATAACTGAGTTTCGCTGATATTATATAATTATAGCTAATACTATTATAGCAACTCTCTGAGCGCCATAATTCACTTTCTATACGCTATCGCAATCTGTATAAAAGCCATTGGGGAAGAGGTCTTAAGAGCCTTTTCAACCTCAGGCATTTCCTGTGGCCATTATGCTATCCTGCACAATCTAACATGCATTAATCAAATTTCTATCATATTGCCCACTTTCGTTCTCTTTCCTTTCTCTTTCTCCAGCTCCATTAAAAGCATTTTTCAACACTAATACCGTAAAATACGTTCTGTTTCCGCTCCCCCTTCTGGTACCGCCTACAGCAAATCCTTCGCCATTAGCAGGCGCACACTCAATGGTCGTTCCGATTATTATTAGACCTAATCATGCGATATGCTGATGAAAAGGTGACGCTGCCCAGCTGCCAAGAGGTGTGTGTGCGTCTGTCTGTGTGTGTGTGAGTGTGCTAATCGTAGCGCTCTAAATGTGGAACAAAAAAATCAAAAGGTATTCGGGTTACCAGGAAGGGGCGTTGCTAAGCCCATAACAAAGGCCTGAAAGGATAATGCGTAACGCATAATGAGAGCACATTGAGAGTGGGAACCTACAGCCAGACAGCAGAGAGACTCTGTGAGCCTGGAATGCGAACAAAGATGTGAAGCGTGTGGCTGATCTGGAAATTCGGGAATCTTTGTTTTTTTTCAACAATATTTCGTCGAGTTGCCGCATCGAATGTGTGGCAAATGCGCAACGAATCGCGTCAAGAGCTGCGCCCATGCGACAATTATTCCAGCCAGGCCCACCCGCTCTCTCTCTCTCTATCTCACTCTTTCGACAGATTGACAGGCCTTCTGTCCAACCGACTGACTGTCTGTTGGTCAGAAAATGTGTCAATTTGCAGGGTAATCTTATCTGTGTGTGTGCGGTCTGTGCAAGGGAACATGAATTTTGAATGGGAATTTAGACTCGCAACGTGAAATTCCAATGAATTACGAGCTCTATTTATGTGTTCTACCTATCTCCATTTTGTTTGCTATTGTTGGCATTCCGAATTTAATCAATTATATATATATATACATGTGTATATATTATATGTGTGTGCGTGTGGGTGTGTGTATGTTATCTTGTGACGTTTTGTTTGTACAAATCGATCAAAAATACCACAAAAAATAAGTGAAAGTGGCACAATAACTGAGGGTGGGGGATTAACATGAAATATCCCCCCAATCCTTCAATTAGCTGTACACATAAATCAACTATATAGTTGCCTAGTTCTACCGAAGCTATCAACAAGTTTGCCCTGATTTGGGTTAAAGATCTTGTGTCATCGATAGGCACGTTTTCAGTTTCGGTTTAACAACAAGTGATAAACAAGTCGAGAAAGCGTCGTTAGGCAATTGAAAACACTTGAGATAGGCGCCTGTGCCAGTGAAAGATACAAAGATACAAAAGTATCTAAAGTAAGCCTGATAGCTTTGCTGGCTTTGTTAATAGATATGTATTTCTCGTCTGATGGGAGAGAGAACTTCTGTATGCTAAAATTGCATATCTCGGTGCAGACTTCTCTCACTCGAGGCTCTCCTCACTTTGTCTATGCAGCGTGGCAAGTGCTTAAAAAGACATAAATTAAACACTCGGCTACCTGTCATCATCATCATCTGCTCATAAACATAATCATCACCATCAGCAGCAGCAGCAACAGCAACAGCAGCAACATCGTCATCATCAACATCTTCTTCTTCTTTATTCGTCGTGTGTTGTGTCGGCATCAAAGCTTTGATTTCAACAGGGCTCCCCCTCTTGTTGTTGTTGTTGTGTCAAGTGTGTGTTGTGGTGCTTGTTGTTGTTGTTGATGTTGTGTGTGTCCTACAGCTAACAATTAAGTCTAAAGTGTAGCTACACAACACACAGCAGACGACAAGAAAACTTTGTAACAAATTTCACAATAATTACGCATACGCAAAAAGAAAAGCCAAAGCAGGCGAAAGAATGCGAACATGGAAACATATGTTGCATACCCTGTGCGCATGTTGCAAGCACCAACTTCATATCCAACTCCAACTCCGATTCAGATTCGATGCTGTGCTGCACAGTGTACACACACACACACACTTTGTGTGTGGTGCCATTGTCAAAGGCAAAGGCACCCATTGCCGACACTCTCTCTATGTGCGTGTGTGTGTATGTGTGTGTCTCTGTCTAGTATAAAATAAAATGCGTTTTTAATTTGCAGATGCGCGCGTAAGGCAAAAAAAAAAAGGCATGATATAAAAAAACCATAAAAAAAACTTGGCATGTTTCTCGTTTTTATTGTCGCTGCGATGGTATGGAAATTATTCGCGAGTGGCAAAAGGTATGCCAGGTGCCACATGAAGAACAGCCTAGGGACTGTTCCAGGAGAGGGGGAGAGCCAACTGGAGAGCAACTGCAGCGTGACCACCTGTCTCGGTGACTACAACATACTCATAGATAGACAGCAGCAGATACGGACAGGTGAGACATCTCTCTGTATAGTCGAATTACGCATACACTTAAGAGGAGAGAGCACAGCAAGAGAGAGGTAGAAGAAGAGAGCTTACAGGGATACAAATATATCAAAATCAAAGGTAAATAGTTCTCTAATCAAATTATGAGCTATTAAAAGACTTGAGCACTAATTACGTAGAACAATCCATTTAAAACTCTTTAAACTAACTTTAAATAAAACATATTCAAAAGAGAAAGAAACACTTTAGCTAAAATAGATCTATATATATATATATATCATCATATCTATTATATATAGATATAGATAATGACAATTACAGTATACATGCAGTGTAGATTCAAAGTTTCCTGCATAATTTACAGCTGCACAAAGTCTTAACTGCAAAGAATGGCAGTTAAGAACTTTACAGCTCAACTCACAGTTCTACCAATAAATTAAAGGATTATTCGCATAAAAAGAGGTATAAACATTTAAAGACATGATTCCACAAGCCTTTACAACAGCTTAGCTCTATAAAGATGCTATAAACATTGCTGTTATAAATGTAATAGACAAACTAATGCTGGATCATGAGTATTCACACAGTTCATGCAGTTCTCAAGTATTTATAGGATCATTGACACAACGAGGCAGTGATAGATCTTCAAGTGGGTATTTACAAGCTGTGCAGCTGCTATCAGTATCACTAAGCTATCCTACACACACAGAGACAAGGTCTGGCTGCCCACCGAGACGAGACTTTGTGTCTTTCAATCTTTATGGCCGAAGGTAGATAACGTCGAGGAGCTGCGTCTAGAACGGTTCGCCCTCTCGAGGCATGCCTCAAATGCCACAAAAAAAATATACAGAAACGAAACCCGAACCCGTACCTGCAGTTTGGAGACGGAGACGGAGTCCAAGTGGCTGTCGCAGTCGCAGTGTCAGTCGCGTAAGTCGTGGGTAATGAAATATTGCCATGTGCCAGCGCCTGCGCCTGCTCTGACTGACTGCAAAGCTCTCCTGCGCTGTCGCCTGCCTGCCCCACTCCCTCCCTCTCTCTAGGCTTGTTTGCCGGCAACAGCTGCTGTCGGCGCTGCCACTGTCGCTGCCACTGTCGCTGCCACTGCTGCTGTTGTTGGTGTAGGTTGACAAACAAACATGCCAGCGCATAAAACAAGAACAAGCACAAGAGACGCAGGCAGGCAGGCAGCACAAACCCGTTGCAAAGTCAGTAGAAGGAGGCACTTGAATGAGTTGCCTTTGCCTTGGCGTTGCACTTGAAAGCAGCACCAAGTTCCGCTGCCGGCTGCCGCCTTCTGTTGCAAGGGGCTGCCAGCTCACCTGCCTAAACAGCAACCCCCATTTGCCTCCTCTCTCCTCACTCACTGCACGGTCAACAAGCATTGCGAATTGTATGTAGACATGGGTAAAGCCAACTGGAGCCATGCGAAATTCGCATTCACGTTTTGGCTTTTTACCTTTGCGCCTATTTATCATCAAATGCAGCCAAGCAACCAAGCAGCCAGCAACGGCAGCAGCTGCAGAGGAATGTGCGACTAGAACAGGTCGACACTGAGATGCGCTGCAAGGCTGTTAAATATGTTTGCAGGGTATAACTGAGGGGTGCCAATATACCCAGGGCAGGGCATGCAAATGCACTCGACTTGCCGACAACGGCAACGACAACGACAACTCCATTGTCGACATGTGATACCATTTAGCCCGAACTGCGACTGCGAGTGCGACTGCTGCCAAGGGGAACTGCAACTGGGACTGTGCAACTCCTCTGCTGCTGCTCCTCTGCTGCTGCTGCTGCCTTTTAGACCAAAAGCCAATGCAATCAGGCGAAATTGTTGCCAACTGCGGCACCGACTCTGTGCTCTGCGCTCTGCGCCGCATTCCAGAGGCGCAGCACAGCTTCTACTCCAGAATAGCGTGAGAAAGCAAAATATTGATTCAGAGGCAAAGGCGAAGGTGAAGTTGCCTTGCGACTGCGACTGCGATATGCAAAGCGCGATAAAATTCCAGAATACCAGAGTAAACGAGAGAGTCAGCCCAAAAAAAGAAACAACAAGAAAAAGAAGAAGAGAAGGATGAAGATGAAACCGGCTGAACTGGCGCGATCGAGTCGGGAGAGTCAAAGGTGCTAAATGAAGTTCTTAATTAAGTGCGAGTGGCAGTTGTTGTTGTTGTTGTTGTTAAGGATTGCCTTGGAATTAAAATGGAATGAGAGTTAAGAGAGAGAGAGAGGGAGCTGGGGGGGAACGGGTTTTATATTGGCACATCGTTAGCTGGAGCTGCTTGATTGCATTTATTGCATAATTTGAGAAAGTCGACAAGGCACCAGACACGCTTCAAATGACAAATTAACAACATAATTGCCTGACTTCTCCAGACATATATTATAGTAATATAATGTGGTACGTGGGAAAGGAATGTTGCTCGCGTTAAGCAGCAGAATTCTTCAAGTCGATGCGCTAAACTTGATAAAACAATTCGCAAGGTTCGCCCAGAGAGGCGTCTCTCGAATGACGAACCAACTTTATTATGTTATCATGTTCTGGGGTTATCGGTTTATCTTTTACACTAAACAGAGACAATGACCTAAGCTCAAGTGAATCAGCATTGACTATCTAATCTTTAGCTATAAACTTAGTAAACTGATTTAGAGAACTCAACTTGTCTTTCTTTCATGATACCTACCCACTCCCTTTACTCGACCCATTTACTCTACTAACTTATCTGCAGTCACATAAATTACAATTTAATTAACATTTTCCACATGCCACGCGAAAACGGCGCAGCCAACAAAAAGAAACTATCAGACTACAGTGCTATAAATAATAATACGAATAAACAGGAGAGACAGAGAGGGAGAGAGAGAGTGAAGTCAAAACTGATTATGATTAGTGCTTGAAGTCGGGAGGGAGGGCCAAAAAGGGGAAGGCCGCAGCACAAGCTGCTCGATCCTCACATAATTAAGCGACATTTGTGGCATGACATGCAACAAGCGGCAGATTAACATAAATTTCAGAGAGACATACAGAGAGAGAATGAGAGATAGAGAGAGAGAGAGAGAGACAGAGAGAGAGAGGTTTCTTCCCTGCAAGAGTTGTAGAATGAGACAGAGACAAGACGCAGATCCAGAGAGGTTGGGCTCGACTCTTCGCACAAGTTTTATGGGGCGCAACAAAGTAGTTGCTTTGGCTGAAGACAGCACACACCTGTCTGAAATATCAGACAAGGTATAGAAAGAAATATATAAATTATGATTATTATGCACTTGACAGGAGGACACAAAACAATGCCACAAGAGTTGCCACTCAAAAGGCAGCAAGACGAAGAAGAAGAAGACGAAGCAGAAGAAACCCAAGACGAAGAAGAACCCCAAGCCGAGTATGATGAAGCGTTGGCGGACGACGATGACGAAGATGATGATGATGATAATAATTATAATTGTAGATATTTATCTTACGAATGGAGACGGCGACTGCAGACGCGTCTCTAATTATTAGCGCTAATTCTTTGTGAGAGGCATACAAATCTTTCGAGTGTCGTTTACTTTTTTTGTCGAGTTTCTTTTAGTTTGATTGAAAGATGTGCCTAATTGATAGTCGAGCACGAGACAAGAGCGACCCCAAGACAGGAGACGAGAGACGAGTCGAGAGACGACTTCAAGTGCGTGTCATTGTGTAATTTGGTTTGATTATTATTAATTTGCAGACGCCGAGCGGGTAATTGTTATACGAGCAGGTTCTTCTGCTCCCTCTCTCTCCCCTCCCTCACTCCCTCTCTCTCTCTCCCTCTCTCTAACCGCAGGCAAAAATATTTATTTGATTTGCTAATGGAAGCCAGCGAAGGGGGACAGGAAATGGTCGAACTTACTTACAGATTAGATTGCGTACAAATCTCGAACTTACCTGTAAATAGAGCAAAGAGAAAATTGTTTTAGATTGGCTTTATATCGTTAGATTTAATTAGACATTGTAAATTAATTGGGGTTTGTTTAGATCTTGTTCTTAAGGTGATTACCTTTCTTTTTCTAGCTTACTTTCTATTCTATTATCGTGCTGTGGTTCGACTTAAGATCGATGATAATCTTTGCTTTGAGTTGCGCTGAGTTATGACTGAGTTTTATTGTTTTTTTCTTTCTTTTTGCCGAATTCCTTTGTGGCTTATCTCATATTTAACTCACGTGGAACTCACAAAAATAATTTATACAGCAGCCTTTCGGAACTTCCTCTATTAGTGAGCTGCTCTCCCCCTTTCCCCCCCCCTTTCTATTTAGCGGCTTTTTACAGACAGGAGCTGTGTGTGTGTGTGCAATGTAAATTTAACACAGAGAGCCCGAGACAGACAGAGAGTCGTACTTTACCGAGATGATTGCATCAGGGCACAGAGCCTGCCTGGCAGTCAATTGACGCTTTGTTTTATAACTTCCAAGCCATAAGATAATAAACAACAATATATATCGTTCTTCTTCACTCACACACTTGCTTGCTGCTTCTCGCTCACTCTTGCAACTTGCAACGGTGGCACAGGCTTCTCGGCGTTGCAGTTTTGAACTGCTTAGGTAGTTTGTAGACCTTTTGCCGTTGCAGGTTCACAAGGCGCCGACAACAACTGGAAACCACCAAAGGTGATGACTGCTGTAATTGTTGTTGTTTCTTGGTAAAAGGTGTTGTAGACACACACACACACACACACACACACACACACAGACACAGACCTTGCACACACATGGCATTTACATTTCCTTACCACAAGCCAAGAGCAGGCAAAGCAAAGTGTTCCCACTCTTTGGGATGTGCCTGTGAATTCTCTTGTAGTTTCTCTTCAGTCTTTGCATCTCTCGTTCAGGATGGATTCAGTTTGAACCCAACACTGCTATTTGAAGTTTATTTAGGCTTTAACTGGGTAGCATTTATGACATGACACCCCAAAGATTTATTTACGTGATAAATGTTATGGGAAGTGTAGAGAAACTTGAGCAAATGCGCAGATAATAGATTTATTTCAGAAAACTCTTGTATTTTATTTATTATAATTATTACTGTATTATAAACAGCATTATATTTGTTTCATAATATCAACCTTTCTCTCCCCCTACCCTCTTCCACATTCCACTCCACTGATTTCTCTGCCAAATCTCTGGTAATTTTCTGGCAAAAAGTGGAGCACAAATCGCCTGCATTTAGCATTGTCCGAGACGCCTTTCAACATTAAATGAAATAAGTAGAGATCGTACAAGAAGAGGGAGAAGAAGAGAAGTAGAAGGGGGGAAGAAACTCTGTCGAATGCTTGGCCTGAAATCTGGAACATGCGACTTCTCCGACTCTGACTTGCCAAGGCAAGAGTCGATGCTCATTATTAAATTTTGGGCATTGTAATGGATGCCTCTTTTCCAGCTCCACACTCCACACTCTCCTCTCTTCTCTCTCTCACTCGCAGCTTAATGGCCACAAAACACGCGCCTCATAACGGTTTTAATGAAACACATAAATTCGCCGTCGCCCCGATGCGATTCCACTTGGGTGAGCCTCATCATCATCATCATCGTCATCGATGAGGCCACAGCAGGCCTCAAGTGCAGGCTAAAGTGCGCAGAGATCGAGGGATCGATCGAGTGTTTTACTTATGAAAATATACAGCAGGCAGGCCGGCAAGAATATACTATATCAACATATAAGTTCCTGCATAGCTTTTCTGCGATAAGGCAACTTTGTGTTGCACTCAGTAGTTTCCTCAGTTTCTCTCATCTAGCAACTTAAAGCCTGGCATAGAATTTGCCTCATCTCAACGCATCCTTGCACAATTTACGGCCATGAATGAAATGAGTTAGTACGTTGATGCCGACAAAAGATATGTACAGATACCTGGCCATAAAGCATGCAACGCAACGCGAGCTGGAGTCGGATAAGGAGACGGAGACAGAGACAGAAGCAGAGAGATAGAGAGAGAGAGAGAGAGAGAGAGAGAGAGAGACGAAGCAACGAGCTGAGTCCACTCGACTGTGAAACAGGTACCGAGCTGAACGAGACAGGATATGGACAGGCACAGACGGGCACAGACAGGCACGGACAGGCACAGGGCAAACAGTCGGCAAAAGTACAAAGCGTGTTGGGGTGAAAGAGATTTCTCCGGGTTCTCCTTTTCATTCGATTTCAATGAACTCGGCAAATGTTGCAAGTGCAAAGACAAAACAAATACAAACAGCTGATAAAAATGCTGCCATCTATCCATGAGATACAGATACAGCTAGTGCTCTAGACATACTACTAGCTACATTCAAGCGGATTTTCTCAACTGTTATGGGATACGCAGTGAAAAACAATCATTACATTTACTTTTCAGTTTCGCATTACGTATCGTATAAGGACAATTTTCCTCAACGCTGCTTTCAATTTTCCCATTTTCCTTCACTATATTCCTTCGACTCGTCAATCGATCCCCCTTTGCATTGTAATTGTAAACCATTTGTCAGCAACCTTCTCTATTTGTATGGCTAATTTCCCAAACTACGAAGAAAGCAAAGGAATCTCCAGGAGAAGGGTGGGGGGAAGCAAATATGCCGGAAATGTCTTTATTTGCCAGCGTCGTCTGGGCTCTTTGTCTCTTCCCAAGGGTTATTTATGTGTGTGGATTGCTTATTGGATTTGGCACAGACTCAATTGAAAGTTTATTAAAACGTATGTTTAGGGATCCAAGAGAGGGGGAGAGTGAAGACAGACATTTAAATGGCGTCTGTGTGGAGCAACATTTACATATTTGGAAATTGCACTCAGAGAAAGAAAGGAGAACTAAGCTCGTATTTCCTCGCAGCAATTAGAGTTTAAGAAGATATTAAGCTGTTTATTATACCAGATATTAAGCTGTTTATATATTACATCATATACCACATGTATAACCCAGAGTTGCCTCATTATACTAAGGACTATTTAATCTATGAGCACACACACACAATGATGCCACGCGCTCTTGTCAGGAAGCCTTTAAAGTCATCTGATGTCTTATAAGACTTTAATTTATGGCTTGATTATGATTGGCGCTTCCCTGACGCCGCCATAAAAAGCTTAAAACAGTGATCTGTCCCATCTCCCCCTCCCCCTTTCCCTTCTCTCTCTCTCTCTCTCTCTCCCTCTGCGATTTCTCGTTTTGGGCTGCGTGGGCAGCAGGTCCAAAATAAAAACTTGTTGTGGCATCGTTTGAGCTACCGACAACGACAACGACAACGGAGTAGCTTGGCAGACAAAGACAACACACATCGCATGTGGTTCCATCCAATCCGCCATCCACTTCCACTTCCCCAGCCACATCATAGATATCATCCACATCAGCAGCATCATCTGGCCTGCAACGTTGTCGTCGTGTGGGTTGTTGTCTCTTCAATTTATCGCTCTTGACTTCTACGCAGCATTTGATTTCAGTTTCAGTTCCAGTTCCACTCCAAGCTGTTGTTGTTGTTGTTGTTGCTCTTTTTGTTCGCATCTTATTTGAAATGTAGCTTGTCAAAATTAGTTTTCATTTTATTATCCATCCGCACATCATCGTTTTGGGTTTGTCGGCTTGCGACATCATTTTGAGCTCTTTCGGCCAATGGGACTCAGGTCTTGGGTCTCAGGTCTTTGGGTCTTGGCTTTCCGGTAGCCTGGCCCATAAAACCCACGAATTTACGAGCAAGCGACGCTTTGGCACTTGTGTTATACACGTATATGTTTCTTTTTTTTTTGTTTTCCTTTTGTCAGCCTCTGTGTGGGCTTTTGTTCAATTTTTTCCCTATTGTATAATATTTTATAGATATTAATTTTCATGTTTCCATATTTTATGTATATTTAATGTGCTGCCAAAAGCTCCGGGCCCGACCCATCCTACTCCAGCGCGACAATCATTAACGAAATTGTCACTAAATTTAATGACCTGTGGCTAGTTTGATCTTTTATTTTTAACACACTCAAAGTGGTTTTATAGCACACCAAAATGTGTGTGTGTGTGTGTACGTATTCAATGGTCTTTCAATATATTTCCATTTTTATTTTTTGGCAGTGGTTTTAGGGTGTGGTTTAACGACATTGCTCTCTGTGTGTGTGTGCAGCAAGTGTCATCGATGCTTGTGAAAACCCAAAAGATGTTTTAATTGATTTTCAATTTGGAAAAAGAAAACACATATAAAGATTATAGTAAACTGCGTCTTGAATATGTCAACAAAATCTACCTTCAACAGAATACACCATTATGGCAAACAGAGTTCAGCAATCCCTACGCAAGTTGTGCATTGTCCAGCGGCTTTTCCACTTGAGCTAATGCCAACACTAACAACAAACTCAGGCAGCAGCTGCCCCTGAGAGAATGGAGAGTGGAAAAGGAAAAAGGGAAACTGAAAGTGGACCGTGGCAAACTAATTGAAAACCATTATTTGCAAGATTAGGCCAAAACAAATGGCCAAGGTTAATCGCTAAGATTTGCATGATGCCTACGGATGGGCTTGGGCCCTCTTAACGAACTGTAGAAAATTGAAACCCGAGCAGAGGCAATTGCATTTAAGAGAGGCTTAGGCTCTCAAGACGAGCGCAAATCTTTTCTTTTCCCATAGCCATAGCCCTATCCAATTCCCATTCCCCTTTCCCTTGCCTTTGCCTTTGCCTTTCCCGCTGCCGACACTTGACTGTGTCAAACGACCTTTGATGGGTAAGTTGGGATAAGAGTTTTGCGCGGCCTTTAATGAACTTTTAGATACGCACGTATTGCAGATATATGTAAGCTGTACATTAATTACAAGCCCCCCTCCCATTCTCTGTCTCCCTTCTCCCCTCTCTTGTCACTTCTCTGACATTACTACATTCCTTGGCGTAGGCATCTTGCGCTGTGGGGGCTTATCAACAAACGCGCCATCAAAGTAGGTGGCGTAAATTAACAAATCTTTCATGTGACCTAATTAAATCAACGCGAGGTCGTTTCAATGTTCCTGCTGGGGCGTTGCTGCACTTCACAGAGAGAGAGAGAGACAGAGAGAGAGAGAGAGAGACTCTTCTCAGTCCGTCACAGCCTCCACTACACAACACTCCACTGCGGCAGCAGCAATTTAACATTCGTCATGCTCACGGCCCAAGCAAAATAACTAAAGGCAGACAGAGACTTCCCCCCCTCCCCCATCCCTCCTTCACTGCCCCTTCTTCGTCTGCTGGTTCCGCCCCAGTCGGTGTTCGCTTAAGTGGCCGATTGGTCAGCGGCATCTTGGGAAATTCGCTGAGCAACAAATTTGTTTGCTCTCGGGGGCAAACTGGAAGGTGAAGCTGAAGCTGCCTCTGACTCTGCCTCTGCCTCTGCCCCCGTGTCCAAGTGGTACCGCGTCCAGCTGAAGAGGCACGCCTAAGGAGGCATGTCTATAAAGTCAGGAGTGCCATCAGCAATAAGTGTAGAGTTCTTCATGGCATCAAGCCAAAGTTATCTCTCTCCCTCTCTCCCCCAAGTGTTTCGTTCTTCGTAAACTTTTGAGAGCAATTTCCCTTAATATGATCTTCACGAAATGATCCTCGAGCCACAAAGGAAACGCAACGCAGTTGATTGTTATTAAGTTTGTTTATGCCTACAATGGAAGCACAGTCTGCGCCGAGACATTTGTAAGATGATCACTGATCACTGATCATGAATAAGTGCTCTCTTCCATTTGATATTTTCATTATTCAAGAATGTGTTAAGATGCGATCATTCTCTCACATAAATAAATCCCCAGTTTCACACAAACCTTTCCTCTTTTTCCCATTTACGATCCTCGAGATAGAAATCTTCACTTCCCAGAACAGACCGCAGTAGCTGTCATGAATCATGATGCATAATCATGTAGATCAAGTTGCCAGATCTCTAGCTCTCTCTCTCTCTCTTTCTTATATAGATTGCTCAACATTTTTGTCTACAATCTGAACATGTCGCGATTCACACCCGCAACTGTTAAATTTCGCAATTTTGGACAATTAGTAAATGACGGCGCTGCCGGGAACTGTCAGATCTCTCTGGACAAAGTATTTCACAACCTTTTTTAAAGTTTCGACACAAAAAAAGGAGAGAAAAACGTTGTGAGTAAACCGCGCGCGCTATCAAAACAAAAGATGACAACAAAGCAGCCTCGTCAGCGTTCTCAGCTAAGGTTCTAAGAATGAATCATGCTGAGTAGACGCCATGCGAAAACGGGAGAGAGAGAGAGAGAGAAAGAGGGAAAGAGAGGCTCGACAGACAGGGAAAGGTAGATCCCGTCGAGCAACGACTTAATTGCCACAGCGCAGAGGACTCAGGCCGGAGCACAAGTGTTGAGGCCCAAAAATAGTTGCCAACAAAGCCAGACTGTCCGAGAGAGATAGAGATAGAGTTAGAGAGAGAGAGAGAGAGAGAGAAATATTTGAGACGAAAGCCAGACGGGATCATAAAGAACCTACATGGTCGGCATATTTTTCAAGGGCCTGTCCTCCAGTGATTCCCAGTGTGAGAGAAGCAGCAGCAGCAACAGCAACAAAAAGGTCAAACGTGGCCACTTTCAAGAGATACCCAAAGATACACACACACACACACACACACACACACACACACACACACAGGAGTTGCGCATTGTCCCACTGTCCCAATGTACAACTCAGTGTTGCCTGTGTGGTCTCACCGTCTCCCTGTCTGTCTCCCTGTCTGTCTCTCTTTCTGTCTGTCTCTCTGTCTGTCTCTCTCCCTGTCTGTCTCTCTGTCTGTCTCTCTGTCTGCCTGATCGTTGCATGAAATGTAAAAATTTCTGTAGCGTCAGCAGAAGCAGCAGCAGCAGCAAAAGCAGCAGCTCCTTAAACAAGTTCTTTTTCTAGAGCTGCAACTAAAAGTTGAAGCTGCAGCAGCAGTACACTGTGAGAAATGTTTGAGTTATTTGCATAATGACTAGTGTAGAGAAAGGATCTCCTTTTAAACCAAATATACTTGGTTCACATAGAGCAAGAACTAGGTCTAACAAGATCCAAACAGATGTTGCAAACCTTTGTCTTACAGAACTTGAACAAGAATTTGATAACATCACAGTCAATGAAGAAGAACAGTTCCTTTACGAAGAGTTTATATACTGTTTGCATATTTCTACATACGCAGAATATATAAAGAGGCTCTCATCAACAGTATAATTCCATATTATACAGATCTCTGCTATTACTTGACTAAGTCTGATTAAATTAGGCATGCAAACTCGTCAATACAGACTTGATTTATTTCAAATAATGATTGTTATGCTTAGTTTGCCCGACGTTCAGTTTATTTTCATTATTGTCCGAATAGTTATAGATACATTTACTTTGTTAATAATGTTCATAGATGACTGCAAAATGCAGCTACTAAATAAATTTAAATTTAATCGCTTGACAGACAAATTAGTTATGCAAAAAATACATTTCCAGCTTTATAAATTGCGTTACGTTTGTCAAAATATGCTTGCAGTTCCAAACAGGTATAGAAAATGTACTTTTAACTTACAAAGTGCATTCTTAAAGAACCATGAAAGTCAATGGACAATCAAAATAACTGTTTTTTTACATATTTCCTTCTAGGCAACAAGTGCAACTTAGTATCTTAACCCATAATTTTCTACTTGATCCATTTCTCACTCAATACAACATGTTCAAGGTACGTAACTAAGGAGAGCGCTCTATGAAGTTAACTGTATTAGTCTAAACCTACTAGTTATTTTTCTCAGTGTAGCTGTGGCTGTTGCCAAGACTGGCGCATTCCTTCTTCATACCGAACTGGGCAGCGTATTTGCAGTGACTTTCATATAAGGACTGCTGTGGGATGCCGGCGTTTTGCCGATTTGGGCAGCTGCTTCGCTTCCCCCCACCCCGTCTCCTCCTGCTGCCTTCTCTTCATCTCTCTGCGAACTCTTGCCGTGTTGTTGCTGTGTTGGTTTCGTTTACCAGCATACCAATTTGGTCGGTGCCTTAACACCTTCGAAACATGCAAGGATCGTTGCAGGAGAAGAACGAACATGGCCAAGAAGGGGGACAAGTGCAGAGGGGGAGGGGGGAGCAGTCACTGGGCGGTCGCATGTGGATGGATTCCATGTCCATGTTTCATGTTTTATGCGCATAAAATGCATTTTAATTGTTGCATTTGAAGGAGTTAAGACTGAGAACGAGCTCAAGAGAGAGAGCGAGAGGGAGGGGGAGAGAGAGGGGGAGGAAGAGAGAGGGGGAGGAAGAGAGAGGAACGCAGCATTTTCTCACGCTTGGCTCAAGCTGATTACGTAGTCAGTGGCCTCATCGGTTTTTGGGCAATTTCAGCTTCAGTTTCAGCTTCAGTTTGGTTCACAGCAATTAGCCACGCCCCAAAACGGCAGCTCCAAATAACAATTACATTTTACATGTTTATTAATATATCAGAGACATAGAGAGCAAGTGGGGAGGGGGAGGAGAGAAGGGGGTTAGTGCTAGGGGTGGGGAAGCCCACAAGCATTTGGAGCAAGCAAGTGAAGCTCTACAGATAATTAAGTAGTTAAGAGTTAAGAGACTAGACTGCTCCCCTTCCTTCCCCCCCTTCCTTCCTCTTCCCCTCCATCCTCCCCCTTTTCCACACTCCTCTTGCTTGCCTACCCTCAGCTAGTGCCTTGTTAGGGGCTTACTTGAAAGCAGCACTTCAACTTTGCCTCTTCTGCCTTCCTGCCTTCCCCTTTGAAGCTCAGAGCCAAATGAAGCATTAAATCGTGCAAACAAACAAGCGACAACAACTAACAACACAACTACCAACAACAACAACAACAGCAACTAGAAGAAGAAGAAGAAGAAGAAACAAAGTTATATGCCGACTCCAGATAATAATAGAGTCCAAAAGCACCGAGGAGTAATAGAGCAAGCGACGGGGGTAGGGGCGGGTCTAGGGAGTTGAGAGTGGGCGCCATAGCATTTACATAATGAGCATGTCGGGGGGGTTAAGGGGGTTAACTGTTGAGACTTGAGGAAAATGCCAAGAAAGCAACAAAACTCTTGCAACATGAATGAAGCACACACACACACACATACACAGAAGGCATGCGTCGCATGGGGCAGCATTGTTATGACATTCAAACAAAGGACCAGAACCAGCCAAGAAATGCAACAATGTTGAGAGTGTCGACTAAAGAAAAACCAAAGGAATTATGCCACAACAAATATCGTTTGGCAAATATATGAAAAGTTTTGCAAGATAGGAAAATATGTTGGTTTACTATATAACAAAAGGTAATTGCAACTTTAAAGAAACTTTGCAGTGTAAACTGTCTGTGGCAACTGCCTAATGATACTGTCTTAGTCATTCAACTGGTTTAAAGAGTTCCTCAATACTTGACTCGCAGTTAATTACTTAATTTAGGATTACAAACCCACAATTAAGTTTGACAAATTGTCGCAACACTTGAAAACTTGAAAAGAAATCATTAAGTTAAGGTTGAGGCAGCAAATGATTAACAGGTCGCCAGACTAAGCCTCAATTCAGCATCCTTTAACCTGATTCACCTCTCTCTCTCTCTCTCTCTCTTTCTCTGTCACTGTCTCCCTCTCTCGCTAACTCAGTATGATCAACAATGCAAGAACTTTAGGAATTATTTCGCATAATGATGATATAGTGCCGCATAGGCAACACACACAAACTGAAGAATGCGGCCAGCCGCAACGACAACGACAATGCAAAAAGGCCCCAAAATGCAGCACAGACTCAGGAAGAGAGCGCAAGAGACAGAGAGAGAGAGAGAGAGAGAGGGAGAGAGAGGACGAGTGAATGAGAGGGCCATTTAGTTTTGGTCGCTGGAAAATGATTAATAGTCGTGCGGTTGCTGGCTTGGCCCTGGCAACGGACAACGGACAACGACGACGACGACGGCGGCGGATGCAATGCCGCAAGTGGAGCACAGCAGTCGCAACGAAAAATCAACGCTGCACAGTGGTTAAGAAAGCTCAACAAACAGTTGAAAACATTATAAGGAAATGTCATTTTTATTTTTAAGATTTTAAATAAATTTAATAAATAATTTGTTTTACTTTGCAGCATTTTGTTTGACTCTTTTTGCAGTTTGTACCACTGTGCGGCGCTGTAAATTTTCTTTGGCAAAGGTAGCAGCAGGTAGAAGCAGCTGTGCTGAGGGGGGGGGGGAGCAGGCAGGGGCGCAGTGTCCATGGGGCAGCCAAGCGTTGTTGTTGTTTGATTTTGTATCTCTGACTGTGAGAATGTTGTACGTGTGAGTAAAGATTTTTTAGCTGCCTGCCGCCGTTGCCCTACCCCTGTACCCCTGTACCACTCCCCCTACCCCTCTCCCTCATCCTCTCTCTCTCTTTTGCACTCTGTGTGCATCTGCCCATCTCTTTCTTTTATTTTTAACGATTTAATGTTTTGTGAACTGCTTAAATTGTGCAAACAATTTGAACTAAGTGCCACAATGAGGCAGCAACAGCAACAGCAACGGCAGCAGCTGCTGCTGCAGCAACAGCGGAGGCAGCAGAAGGTTGCACAAAGCTTTTTGATGTTGTTTGGGGCACCGTCGCTCGTCTCTTATACCTTGGACCACGCTCGGCGTGGCACAGGAAGTGCAACTTTAATGAAGCGTTTAAGTGGCAGTTGTTGTACTTGCCCCCTGCCACTGCCAACGCCTCTGCTGCAGTCGATGATGCCAGCGATTTGGGCACACACACACACACATGGAAGGGAAGGTGTTATGCAGCTGTTGTTGCTGTTGTTGTTGTGGGAATGTGAGGCATGCCCTGGGAATGACTTGGAAAGTGTTGGCCAAATGAGATACTTCAAAATGTTATTGGCCAAGGTGATTAAAGAAGATTACACAAAATTTCTCTCAGTGATTGATAATCATAATATTATAAACATATAGTAAATGATTCATAAGTGAATAAAACACAAACTTATCATCATTATTTATCAGTCAAAACTGACGATGCACTTCAAACATTTCTCAAATATTTGCACAGTTTGCAAATATGTAATTTAATAACTTGAACAACTACCTCCCCCCACCCCCCCCTCCCCACCCTCCCTTGCACACTCCACCGGCAATAACTCTTTGTCTGCCTACCCTCTTTGGCCACATGATTCATGCTTGCAACTCCAACGCAAAGAAGAAGAATGAGAAGAGAGAAAAAAGAGAAGAGAATCCTCCTCTACAAAGAAGGAAATAAAATTCCACGCAAATCAACTTGAAAACGAACGAAGCGATAAAAAAAAACTCAACTCTAAATAACTTTACAGCAGAGCAGGAACAGCAAGAGAGAGAGACGGAGGGGAAGAGAGAGAGGGAGAGGGACGCTCCTCCTCCTCCCTTCAATCACTCTCTCTCTCTCTCTTGCTTGGCAGTGTCCAGTCAGCGAGTTTGGCGCATGCGTCGACTGCTCATCGCTTGGCTCCTTCTCCCCCCTCTCCCTCTTTCCTGCTTGCTATCTCTCTCTGGTTCACCAAAAAATAAAAAAGGGTACCAGTTTCAAGACTGGTCCCAGCAGAAGCCACCACAACGAAAAGTCTCTCAAGAAATTCCTTTGGCACAAAAACAAAAATCAAAGAAATCTGTTTCGGAGCGAGGCAAAAAAATGTTGTCACACCGCTTTTACACACTGACCAACAGCAGTTGTTGCCCCTGTTGCCTCTGCTGCTGTTACTCTTGTTCTCTTTGTTGCCGCTGTTGATGTTGTTGCTGTTGCTCTTGTTGTTGTCGCATGTGCCTAGGCCAAGCCTGGCTTGGAGGCTGTGCAGCTCCTTTTGTAGATTTTCAGTTAATTTGTATAAAGCCTGAATTAATCACGCTTAATTGCAATAAGTTGGCAACCCTCTCTCTCTCTCTGCACAGTGGAAAATAGTTTATAATCCTAGCTGCTAATTTTATTGTTTTTTTTTTTTGTCAAATGGTCAAAAGAGGGTGTACTAAATTTGTTGAAATTATTTTATTTATTACGTATATATTCGTAATCTTTGTATTAATCAAATATATGTTTATCAACTTATTTTATTTATATCTATTTATTTAAAACGTGTTTTATTTATGCAGCAAATCATATTAATAATTACTCAATTATTTTTGGCAATTTGACCCACTGTGCACTGTGTGCTTGCCTTTGGTTTTTACGTTTATTTGATTTGTTTTCAGGTAAACTGTTGCAGCCTCTGCCTTTAGCGTGTCTTCCCTTTCCTTCTCCCTCTCTCTTCCTTTACCCTGTGCCCTCTTTGCTCTTTACCTGCCGACGCCTCTATGTGTTGCGTTGTTTATTTTTGGTTTTCAACGTTACTTGATTGGTTTTCTTTTCGTTTTTTGATTTTTTATTTCTTCTTCCTCTTGTCTCTCCAATGTTTCTTTATCTTTTGGTCAAATGCAACGCACTGCATTGCGTTCTGTTTCGTTCATAATTTCATGGAAATGCGTGGAACAAGAGAGAAAGAGAGATGGGAGAGAGAGAGAGGGAGAGAGAGATAGGGAGAACAGGTATACTGATATTAATCAAGGTGTCATTGAAATCGTTTAAATTATGCACTCCAATCGAATCGAGTTCAGCTCAGGATTTATATTTATCGATATGCTGTCGGCGTCTGTGAACCTTTCTCTATCTCTCTCTCTCCCGCACACTCTTCCATTCTTGTCTCGCCCTCTTCTTGCTTCTCTTTCTTTTCCTTGGTTAGATAAGTTAGCCAAATAAAATAGTTGCAGCCTCTTGTTCTTTTTATTGTTCTTCGAGTGTTGCGTGAGTCATAAATTTTTCTTGATTCTTCTTCTCTTTTCTTACTCTGCTTCTCTGCCCTGCCTTTTACCTTTTCTTTTCTGATAAGCGCCAGCGTTTAGATAAAGCTTGAGAACAGAACTGCCTCACGGTGCGAGCATCGAGAGTGGAGATTCATTCCGAGTCTTTAAAGAACATCGACAACTCTCTTGCCCAAGCACCTTTGTTACCCAGGTAATATCTATGTAAGTAGGTTACTTCTGAGGCTGTCTATAGCTGTGTGAGTGTGTGTGTGTGGGTGCGACTGCCAGAGGGAGCTGGGTATGCATGAATTGCTGATAAGCACCATTGATAAGCAAATTGACGTAGAGCCGGCAAAGTTGTAGACCCACTGGGGCCCACAATTCAATTGGGTTACGTTAGACAAGACAGTTTTTTATAGACTATTTACATATGTACGTATGGATGATTGCTGAAAGCGAAACTTTCCGTGAAGAGTTCCTAAACTCGTACTCTCTTCTCATCTTTATTCTTATTCCTTTTCTGAAAGAGTTCCCTAGTTTATACTTTCTTCTCAGCGAATCCTTTCTTTATCCCTTTCCGTGAATAGTTCTTTAACTTATATTCTCTTCTCAGTGAATCTTCCCTTTATTCCTTTACTGAAAGAGTTCCCGAATTTATACTCTATTTTCAGTGAATGTTCCCCATATTCCTTTTCGTGAATAGTTCCTCAACTAGTACTCTCTTCTCAGCGAATCCTTCCTTTATTCCTTTCCCAAAAAATTTCCCCAATTTATACTTTCTTCTACCCTTTATTCCTCTGCTGAAAGGGTTCCCTAGTTTATGAATAACATAATTCCTTTCCTTTTCTTTTCTATGAATAACGTAGTTCTTTAACTTATATTCTCTTTTCGGCGAATCTTCCCTTTATTCCTTTGCTGAAAGAGTTCCCCAATCTATACTCTCTTCTCAGTGAATCTTCCCTATATTCCTATTGGTTTATCACTTACCGTTACTGGGTTTCTGGGGTATTTCATTGGCATCGATGCCACGCGCTTGGAAGATGTGGGTGACAGCGCTGCAGTTGGGGCTGAATTGATCGAGGATCGAGGCAGATGATGATGAGCCAGGGCTGGCAACGGGTCCAGGGGCGGCGAGGGCGGCAGTTTGTGGGGCACCGACTGCCTGCCCCGCACCTTGTTGGATTTGAGGTTGCGCCTGTGTTGTGTTCAACAACAACAACAACAACAGACTGTTAAATATCACAAATTGGGCGGCATTTGTTGTTGTTGCTGTAGTTCTTCTGCTGCTGCTGCTAAGCAGACGCTGCTTCTGTTGTTGTTGTTGTTGTTGCGAATTTAGCTTGGCGTACTTTGGAGCCATGTTGTTATTGTTGTTGTTGTTGTTAACGTTTGTCACAATCGAAACACGCAGAAGAAAGAAGACTTTTTTATTGCCTTTTGCCGGCTTTTGGTTGTCGTTGTAGTTGTAGTTGTTGTTGCTGATTTTCTTGCACTTTGCTTTGCGTGATTACGGTAAATATTTTTGGAGAGAAAGAGAGAGGGAGAGAAACGGCACACGCACAAAACTCACACACACAACGACGCGACAAAGTGATGCATTACTTTGTTTTTGCCGGCATTGCACTTGCCCGCTGTTGTTGTTGTTGTTGCTGTGGCTGCTGCTGTTTCCTAATGTTCATTTTATGGATTGCAGTTGCAGGCGGTAAATAGACTCTCTTTGGTTTCGTTTACAACATAAGTTATTTTATATCAACAACAATTAACGTCGCGTTACGCACTCTCACACACAGTCGAACGCACGCACACAAACACACGCATACGCAGTTGCGCGACACGACGAAATCAAATCTAAATTATACAACACGAACTAATACGTGTGCGCTGACCGAGCGCGTAAAATGGACTGATGTTAAGAGAGAGAGCAATGAAAGTTTCGGTCCGAAACTAACATGCCTTGGCAGTTAACAGCATGTTAATGTGAAGTTATGTTCTCCGAATGTTAACGTTGTCCGAATTTGGTACATGAGCGCAAACAATAACATTTTAAACGCAATTATGCAATTTGATTTTAATGATTATTTAATTTTGAAGGGCTTCGATAATTATACGAAATTAAACTTAATAATTTGTTAAATATTAAATATCTGATCAGTCAACAATTTTAAGAAGTTGGCAGCACAAATTCCGAATAGATTAACAGACTGTTTTCGTTTACAGTAACAGGCAACAGATCAACTATTGGCGGCAATTTGAATTGGAAAAATCGATGAGACAAGATTGGCAATGACAATGACAAATTACTTTTTCATATTTAAAATAATATAAAATAACTTATAATTTACTAAAAACTAAGTCTCTCGC
Organism: Zaprionus camerounensis; assembly: GCA_018904165.1. Lineage (NCBI taxonomy): Eukaryota > Metazoa > Arthropoda > Insecta > Diptera > Drosophilidae > Zaprionus > Zaprionus camerounensis. The sequence continues at coordinate 10,774,260 of JAEIFS010000742.1, forward strand.
TCAATGGTTGCTATTGCCATTCTTAAACTTATTGGAGCAGTCAGCTGTGCTGTTATTAAAATCATCGATATCATTAACAGACTCTCGTTGCGAAACAGTCTGCTGTCGCTTCTATCATCGCTATTGCAGCTGATTTTGGCGGCATTCTCCACGACGAAATACGCAACATTTTTGCACAGACTTTGTTATTTATAATGTGTTATTGTGTTCAAGTGTCGGCTTTATAATGACAGACTCCGGTGCCATTGCCTTGACGTTGAAAAGGTATTTCGGCCACAAAAGTTTCAAATCCGAGCTGCAGGAGCGGGCAATAAAATGCGCAGTGAAAAGTAAGAAACAACTTTTGTAGTTTCCAACGAGTTTGAATTGCTTGACAATAAATATTCATCTTGCAGAGAAACAGGATGTCTATGTGTCGATGCCCACGGGATCGGGAAAGTCCCTGTGTTTCCAGTTGCCCGGCCTGATGTGCGAGAATCAGTTGACAATTGTTTTTTCCCCCCTCTTGGCTCTGATCAAGGATCAGATCGATCATCTGACCAAGATCAAGGTGCAGGCTGATTCACTCAACTCAAAGATGAGCACCAAGGAGCGGGAGCGTGTCATAATGGATCTTCGTGCGATCAAGACAAACATTAAGTTCCTCTACATAACTCCAGAGCAGGCAGCAACAAAGTTCTTCCAGGAGCTGCTTCACTCGCTGCACAAGCACAAGAAACTGGCCTACTTCGCCGTGGACGAGGCGCACTGTGTGTCCCAGTGGGGCCATGACTTCCGGCCCGACTATCTCAAACTAGGCGAGCTGCGGTCCAAGTATCCGGATGTGGTCTGGTTGGCGTTGACGGCCACAGCCTCGTTGGAGGTGCGTGAGGATATCTACAAGCAGCTGCGTCTGCGACAGCCTGTGGCACAGTTCAGTACACCCAGCTTTCGTTCGAATCTCTACTACGACATCGTGTACAAGAATTCCATAGAGGATGATTTTAAGCACTTGGCAACCTTTGCGGAACATTGTCTGGGCGACGCGAAGGAGTTCAAAGCGATGCCCAAGGAACAGCGTGGCTGTGGCATCATCTATTGCCGCACGCGTGATCAGGTGGAACGCGTCGCGGTGGGTGTGTCCAAGCAGGGGGTAGGCGCAGTCGCCTACCATGCAGGTCTGAAGACAGCAGAGCGAACCGAGGTGCAGGAGTCGTGGATGCGCGGCGATAAGCCCATCATCTGTGCCACCAACAGTTTCGGCATGGGCGTGGACAAGCCCAGCGTACGCTTCGTCATCCACTGGGATGTGCCGCAAAATGTCGCTGCATATTACCAGGAATCGGGTCGCGCTGGTCGCGATGGCTTGCAATCCTTTTGTCGTTTATATTATGGACGTGAGGATGTGCGCTCCATACGCTTCCTACTCCAGAATGATGCTCAACGTGCGCGTGGACGCGGAGATCGTGAAGCTCTCACTGAACGCGCCCTGCGGCAATTTGAACGAATTGTGGATTTCTGTGAACAAACGCGTTGCCGGCACAAACTGTTCGCTGACTTCTTTGGTGATCCTGCGCCCGCCTGCACCGCGCAATGCGATGTCTGCAAGCGACCCAAGCAAGCGGAGAAGGCACTGGAGACGTTTCAAAGACTCTGCATGGATGCTACGTTTAAGTCGCACATTTCGCTGCAGGATTGCGCCGATCTCTACGAGGGTAAGTTGATTCTTTGAGTGCTTTTGCTTGATTCTTGGTTGACTCATCTTCCACATTCCCCTTACTCAGGTGGTCGCGCAGGCAGCAAACGCGCCGCGCAGGAATACGCCAGTGACGATTCAGACAACGAGTCCGGACAAAGTCATGCGGCTCTATCGAAGCGTGCCAAAAAGGACACCGAGGACTTTATCAAGGAGCAGTTCAAGTTGCGCAAACAAATCAGCGCCGCCCGCCAACTGGAACAGGAGAAGAGCACACAGATTGCTCGGGTGCGGCAGGCCCAGTCGACGGATACGAAGATTGCCGGCTTACAGCATCCGCAGCGTGAGAAGTATCTGGATGCACTGATCGATGCGCTCAAGGCCAACGTGCACAAATGCGAGAAGGAGGCCGAGCAGCAGCCGAGAAGTGCACTGAGGCACAACGACTACGAGGCGATGGCGGTCGATCTGGAGTACGAAGTGTTCCGAGCTCAGCGTGTGGTAAACATGTACAGACATGCAATGGCCAAGCAGGTGAGTTAGTTGCCAATACACTCTCGCTACACATAATAACAATTGATCTTCTCCAGCTTTCGGTTGTCAAACAACAAACCGCCAAAGCGACTCTAATGCCGTTCATAGCGGAATATGTGCCGCGACCAGAGACAAGCGCTAAAGGCGCTTGGACCGGAGGAAGTGTGGCCTATTTCGAACGGAAGCTAAAGGAGCTGGAGGACCAAAAGCCACAATCACTAAAGGAAACACCAAAAGCGTTGAGGGAACGCAAGGGCTTTAAGCAGGAGCAGAACAAACAGACATCGATCTCTAGTTTCTTTACAAAGATAAAGACAGAGGTGCAAGAGGAAAAGGAAGAGGATGAAGCGGCGGAAGAACTGTTGACAGTTAAGGAAGAGCCAAAAGATACTCCTACAGAAGATGAGCCAATGTCGGGAGAAGAAGAGCAAGAACAGCCAAGCAATAATCTGGAAACAACTGAGGCCAAAGTGAAGGTGGAAGACCAAGACGAACAACTGACTAAAGAAGAGAAGCAACAGAAAAAAGATGAGAAAAAACAACTTGCTCTGGAGTTTGGAACAAGAAAGTACAGGCTGCAGGCAAATGGCGATGGCAGCTACGATATACATCGCAAAACACGCGTCTCTCATCAGGAAAAGGAGAAGGAAAAGAAACCGGCAAAGCCGTCGACCAGCACATTTAACTTTGGACAAACAAAAACTGAAGAGAAAGATGATGAAAATGAAAGAGAGGCAGATGATAAGGTGGAGGAGACACCTGATTTTAAAGGTTTTACAACCGCACGGCAAATGCTCGAAGAAAAGTCCTTGACCAAACGGTCGATAAAAGAAGAAAACGAGAAAGTTAAGGAGACTGCTTTAGGTGGCTTCGTGACAGCACGCCAAATGATTGAAGAAAAGAAAGCCCAAACAGATGAGCAAAGGAAAGATAGAGATAAGGAAAGGGAGAAGAAAGGACATGAGAGGTCAGAGCGCAGCAGTGAAAAACCAGGAGCCGAACGAAGCAAAGAAAAGCCTCATTCAGGCTCCAGCAAAGACAAAGAAAGTTCTCAGCCCGCTTCCAACAGAGAAAAACCTGCCAAGAGTAATCAACAAAAGAGTGATGTGAGCAAATCTGTGGTGCAGTGGCTCAATCCCTACTACAAACGTAAGATTGCCACCAAAGAACTGTTCAAAGCACTGGCCAAACTCATCACACAACGCATCTGCGATGGCAGCTTAGGTAGGTAGAGATTTAGACTTATAAACGCGTAAAAAACCTTTTTAATTTTCATTATTTCCTATAGGAAATGGCGATGCGTGCAAATGCTACATCAAGGAAACATTTCACAGTCTAAAAATGATCGAAAACGATCAGGATATTGAGAAATATTTCACCATAGCCATCAAATGAAATCTCTTTTATGGAGAGTTAAATATTTTACAATCTGAAACTTGGAAACGATTAAGCCTGCCACAGTGAAAACTCTTGTAATTACCAAGTAATCTTTGTAGGATGAGAACTTTAAAGTATGTTTATAATGTTGTTAGTTCTAAGGAGTTTTTCTCGTTAATTATCCTAAACTTTCGGAGGATATTGTTTAGTCTTTATACTTTTGAGTTATATATGTTTTCGAAACCAACCAGAGTACTGTCTTAACCCATATAAAACATAATGGTCGTTGTACGATTATTATTCTTAAACAAAATATAATATCCATTTGAACAGATCAAATACAGTTTTTAATATAAAGTTGAAGATTAGCTGCCAGATTCGGATGTAAATCAAATTTGTATCTATTGTACCTGCTTTATAAACGAGGCAAACCAATAAAGTTTCTACTTGCATTCTGAAATGATATATTACTAACCATAATCATGAATAATATGATGAATTTATTGCCTAGGCCTGCTTAACTTTCTTCTATTTGCAGATCGTCGAAGAACACCATAAGCAGATAGATCGTAGTTTGTTAGAGAACCAAAGGTAGCAATAAGAGTATAAGAAATGTTTAATATTTATGTGTTTATTTCGGTATATATATTCAGCATGTTTATACATATTTAAATGATTTCGCATTAATCGATCATTATTTAATTAGGAATAATTGAGAACAAATATAAGTTTGAATTGAAAACATTTTAAAATATTTCTTTAGTAGTCGACTTCAGTTGGCCTTAGGTTTAATAAGCATTTTAACAAATTTTAGAAACTCCAGTTTTCCCCAAGTTATACTTTTATGAGATGGATGCCCTTCAGTTAAGAACATTCCATTCAAATTGCTGTTATAAGATAAATGTTATTTAATATATTTTCAGGAATAATCTTTAAGATGAAACTCTTACCAACTAGCACAATGTTTGTGCCACCAGCCTCCATGACGATACGATGCGCAATTGCCATCAACAGCCTCATCGTTATCACGATCGTATGTTGAGAAAGGTGCATTCCTGTGATAATCGAACTGGTCAGTTGCATTTCCAGAGTATTTACCCAGTTTAATTAGTCTGTAATTGTCCTCTTCACCCGAAATTGCAAACTCATCATATCTGGCAAATTGGATTTGTTCCATTGTGCCATCAATATTGATCTTATCCATATAAATGTAAAGCTCATAAGGTTGTTCTCTGGTAATGCTATGAATTTTTTCAAGGCCCAGAAAAAAGTCACCATCAAAAGAACCAAAGCCGTCACGATAAGTGGCCCAGTCTCTGTAGAAATTTTCATTGCCTTTGATTCTTTGTTGTATCACGATCCATCCAGGTCCGTTTATCTCAGAATCATAAAGAACATCAAAATTAAACGAATGTTCAGCAGACGAATTTGCCACCATTTCGTCAACTTTCTTTTTATTTTCGGCAATTGATTGACAATCAATCATTGATTGATTCATTAGTTTCATGAAGGAGTTCGTTTTGAAATTTGATTTCTTTCACTAAATCTTCCTTGATTTGAGCTTCTCTTTCAGCTTTCATAAGTTGCACTTCGAGCTGCCTTATTTTGTTGTTTCTAATGTCCATTTTATTATCATTATTCTTTATCTTCTGGGAGACTTCATCTAGATAACTCAACATCGGTTTCAATATTTTGTGAGTGTACGCGCCACAAGTTTCCTCCAACTGAAGCGAAATATGACAAAACTTATATAAAACACATAGTTTAATTCACTTTCAAAATTCACTTTATATATAAATATTAAACTCACATCGGGTTGAGGATCTGCTCCTTCTAAGAGCTGCACCAGCACCAGAGAGATGAGAATATAAATCTGTTTCATTTTGCTCACTTTTATAAAAAACACTAACAAGCTCAATATAAACCAGACGCCACTACAGTCAAATTAATAATAAATGTTCAGACATCGAAATCTTTCAGTCAAAGCTCAAATTCTTGAAAAGTTGTGACTGATAAGGGAATTTCCACAAATTTCAACGCTATTCTTTTGCAATTGTTTATAATGCGTATAGTATGTACAGTATGTATATATATAAAATATAAAAATCCCGAATATAAATATGTGATATAATTTTTTTGAATTTCACGCGAAATTAAAGAATATTTATTTACTATTTAAACTGTGAACTCATGTTGGTTTGGGGAATTCAAGTGAATGAGGAAAGAGCATTAAATAGACTTATCATTTGTTGATGACATTTCAATACTCGATATTTCTGCACAACAAGCCGGAGGTATCTAAAACATCAAGGCCTAGCCTCTCTGCACAGCGCAAAAGTCCGATCTTGTCATTCTAGATCACTGCTGATGCCATAGCGAATGGTCAGAGCAGCATCCAATAAATAGATCAGGGTGGTAACGAATGAGATAGATGCAGCGGCCACTACCAGATCCAGATGATGCATATTCGGATGGCAGTCGTGTCGCTCGTCGTTGCTCCAGTCCATGAACAGAAGCGACATTACCGCAATATACAAAACAGGATTTCGAGTATGTTTTGTGACAATTTATTTCCATCGTTAGAAAAATAATCGGTGTAAAACTTATGTTATATATGGATTAGAAAAATCGTTTCGTGAATCAATAATCTTAATTAAAAACAAAAAAATGTAAACAGGGACTGAAGGCGACTTCTCATCTTCTTCTACACATACTAAAAGATTCTCTACAATTCGATTGGCTTTTTTGTACATTCTTTTTTCAATGATGGCAATTATGATGTACATACAAATGTATGCATTTGATATATAGCATATGGTATGATACAGTTTCTGATATGTATTTTTGAACAATTACAATTATCAGCAGCGTGAGAGAAGCATTAGCAGGCGCTGATGGACGGGGGGTTGGCTTAAGACTAGGCTCTCTGTAAATATTACAGATGGCGGAATAGTCCGCGATCTTGTCATTCCAGATCACCGTGGACGCCGAAGCGAATGGTCAGAAGAACATCCACTAAATAGATCAGAGCTGTAACGAGTGAGATGGATGCAGCGGCCATTACCAGATCCAGGCGATGCATATTCGGATGCCAGTAGTTTCGATCCTTGGTGTTGCTCCAGTCGCGGAACAGAAGCGCCGTCACTGCAATATACAAAACGAATCCGACCAGAGCCCAAAGTGTTGCCGTACGCCAGGGGGTGCTGTGGGTAAGGAACTCAAAAATGAATATAAATCCTAAGTCTGACTAGCTAATTTCTACTTACAGATCGCCGAAGAGCGCCATTATCAGGTAGATTGCAGTGTAGATGGCCAGAGCACCAAAGGTCACGTAGCATAGCGCCACAACTCGTGGCGTAATGAAGACACGCAAATTCGAATTGTTCGCAGGTTCATCTATCAGGCCCAGACAGCAAATCAGAAGGCACTGCGAACGAGGAAGAGCAAAGCGATAGAATTATCAAAGTATTTATAATAAAAGATATAAGTATTTGATATTAATATGTTCTATATATTCCTTTTATATGTATATGTTTTGTATATGTTGCATACTGTATGCAGGCATAAGTATACACATATATATATAGTAACTCACCAATTCGACAACTTTGATGGTGATCAGGGTGTAGGTGGCCTTCTTGTTGCCACTCGTTGTGGCAAAGGAGTTATCATCCGCCGGCGACATTTCGACTCGGGAGATTTCTGCGAAACAAGGCGAAAGCAAATTAATTAATTTGAACAATCTGCTAAAATAGACAGAGCTTATGGCTGACACACTCCCTCCCCCACAAAGGGTATTCCCCCTTGTCATTAGGTACCTATCGAGCGCAAATAACTCATTTTACTCGATTCGTGCTCAGCTGTCGCTGGTCTCTCGCTCAATCTACAAAAGAGAACATGGCAAGACGGTCTTCGGGTTATTGTTCTGTTCGGTCTTCACTTTTTTTTTACCATTTTTAGCACTGAGTTATTTGTTATTCTCATTAGATACTCCGGTGCGCAGTGAGGCGTGTAGAATGTGCTTGGGGAATTTGTGTCAATTGCCCGCGAAGGTCTCCCACATACGCGTCGAAATCGAATCGAGAGACGAAACTATTTAAGGGCTGGCGAATGATGTCACGAATAGAATGAATGGGTGTGGGTGCAGTTGCGAATAGGTTCGTTTTGGCAAACGAATCAGTTAAGTTAGGTACGGGGGGTGGGATACAGGAAATCTGCCAACAGCTGTTCACCCAGTTTAATACCAACTCGTTCATTTTTAATGACCCTTGTGCTGGTAATTACAGTTCCATCCCAAACAATGCGACACTTTCGCTTCGTTTGGGCAATAAGTCAACCAATAATCGTAGCGTCGCGCTCCATGCCCCATTGGCGACTCTCTCATTGATTAAAGCTAATTGCATTATAGCTTTACGGCACGTACAATAAAAAACGAATATAACCCATAAACGCACAAGCCGTGGGCTGTGGGGGGCTATGCGAGGTGGCGAAGCGCGAAAGGGGGCACCGCCACGCACAGTTGACCCCCGACAACCCGTAGGGCTGACTTCATAAGCAATTAAAATTCAAGCGGGAAATAAAAACACACAGAACTCGCTGCGCAACTTTCCCTCGAGGTGGCAAGTGACGCCCTTTTGTTGTTTGCCTTAACTTAAGGTAACCTAAAACTATTGCGTGTTCAACTTGATTGGAGCAAGCAAAACTAATATGATAATTGTGATCAACAAAACACCCTGCAAATCAAAATAATATAATATCCGAACAGGATAACGACTTTTCCTGTACCTAATCTCGATCAACTTTCCATTATGTTTACTAAACTTTCTTGGTGTGCCAACAATAACTGTCGGCACAGCATACCCAACGTAATATCCCCAGCAATTTGTCGCCTCACGACTCAGCGATAAAAACAACTTGAAAATTGCCGTTAAGTAATTTTGGGGTGGCAACTCGAGTCGGGCCTGAGCTGCGCACTCGTTATAGGGAAGCACCCGACAACAGATTTCATGTTGCTGCTAACGAATTTCTCACGTTTTGCGTTTTGGACAGAGCCAAAACAGTTTAGAAGAAAGCAAAGAAAGAAATAAAGTAATAACAGGAAAGGAGGAAACGGAGGTGGGGCAACCAAAACAACCACGAAAAAATGTAAACAAACAGCTTGACCAGTTTAACGGGTTTTCAAGAAGCTCGCAAGAGAGGGAGACAGAGAGGGAGAGAGCGCGATTGTGAGAGAGACTCGTGAGAGGGCAGTGAGCCACACCTGTTTTGCGCTCGCGCAGCCACAAAACTTGCACGCTCTCTCTTTAAGAGAGCTGCCTGCGTGGTTTGTGCACTCTTTTTTGGCCAGCACTGTGCTTTAACCTCGTTTCGCTTTCCGTCAGGCAGGCAGCCCTATAACTGGTCTGGTTAGTATCGGGTCGCATTGGGTCATCGACTTGCCAGTTATGTTGTGTGAGTGTGTGTGTGTGTCTTGTGTTTCGCTGTTTTGTTTTGCTCCGCCATTCTTATCTTTCTTATAGACAAAACCTACGCGCCACACATGTGCTTCAGCTCCAACCACATTTCCTTCTCAGGCTAATTAAATTAATTGAAGTTCAGTTTGGGTTGAGGCTCAGCCCATTGCTTAAGAAATACATCATCATTGTGACTGTGATCATGATCAGCAGCTGCGCAGCATCTCGTCTCATTGAAAAACATAACAAAACTCGTTTTACAACGCATGTGCCCCGTACCCCACTTCCCACACAGTGCGCTCTCCCCTTCCTCCTCCCACTTCTCATACAGCCCGCACAGTGCGCTCCACTGCATTGATATGCACAACTGGCAAACTGGCTCTGGGTACACTCGTGTCCCCTGACAGGGCGCGGGCGCCTACTGTACTTGCCACGACGACGACGACGACGACGATGCTTAAGGGCCGAGTGAAACTTTGCGATTTTCCAACGCGTTTTGCTGTTTGTTGACCTCATTTGGACCCACACCCACGACACTCAGCGACACAACTGGCCCACCCACTAGCCTCGTCCAGTCATGCAATTCCCCTATAACAGGTGGGTAGGGCAGGGTTGTTTCGCGCCTTGACAGGGTAGTTGCCCAGCTCAGCCCTCGTTGACGGGTTGGCTGATTCAATGACAACGCCAACGTCGAAGTTCAGTGTCAGTGGCAGTGCTAACATAAATGTTCTTTATCTAGTACATGTTCCGATTTATACTATACTACGTTTTAGGAATCATAGTGTAAACTAAGCGAAAAATACTAAAGAAAATACCAAGAATAAATTGTAAAATATGCAATCAATATTGCAGATATTTTCAGAAAGTTATGAGTATTTATTTATTAGTAAAATACTAAAGAAAGTAGCAAAAATATATAATGAAATCTGATCCAATCAATAATTGCAGGTATTTTAAGGTAAAATACTAAAAAATAATAATAAATACCAAACAAAATAATGAAATCTGATGTAATCACTACTTGCAGGTAATAAAATAATAATAAAATACCAAGAGTTATTAAAACAACATTTTCATTGAACTATTTCAGTACTATCAAAGACTTCTATTAGTATTTTCTTAATTTTAATGTTTTCTGGTATATGTCAGGTATTTACTGGCTTTTAAATAGTATTTTCAGGTGTTTCTCTAATTTATTAACTACAAACCAAACAAGTTTCCACACACAAATACTTCAATTGAGCTTAATCCCCGTTGTGAACAGTGTCTTAATCGCTATGAATCATTAAACAAACAATTTGTTAGCCAGTGTAAATTGTGCAGAATTAGCATGTCTAACAAAATAAACTCAGCACAGCTACGCTCTTGTTATTGTTGTAGCCATCGTTGTTGTACTGTACCACAACAGCCCCAGCAGCAACAATAACAATTAGTTTTCGGGTGGGGCTGCACGGCGAGAGAGAGCTTCATCTTGCGAGAGCAAGAACAGATCTCCGATTTCAACTCTGAAGTCTGAAGTGGGGAAGTGGCAGCTGCATTCGTAGCAGCATTTTAGTGTATTAGTTACACCATTTGTTATTTCTACGTATTTTCTTAAACTTGTAATTATTGTTCGCTTGCAAACAGGTTTGCTTTTTATTAGTATTCTGTGTTGTGTATTACAAAATCTTCTGCATTTGCGTACATTGCGAATACTTAGTAGAAGTGCAGGCAGTAAAGTGCAGCCGAATCGTGTTAGTTTTTATTATTTTTGTAACACACACACAAACACTAAGACCGACACAGACAAAGATACAGTCAGAATTCGTAGCGCGCAATTTGAAGTATTTTTTACACGAATCGGGAAAAACTTTGAAACTGAAACTGAAACCGACGACACGCCAACGTCAACTGTTGTAACGTACCCAAGACTCAAAGCATCGAGGCCTAAGCCCGCCAAGCAGTCACCAAAGCCCAGAGAGGGAGATTGAGAGAGAGCGCGCATGAGAGAGCCAAAGTGTCCGAGAGCGAAACTAGCGCTTGAAACATGTTTAAAAACTCAAAGCCAGCCAAGTATTTTCCAAACTGTTTGCACAACTAATAAACTGCTGAATAAATAAGCAAAATATGAAGCAAAACCTGTGTATAAGCAATTTGCAGCTCAATAAATCGCCTTAAATTTATATAGCACTATTTATTTTAACCTTAACTTACATGGTTAAGGTGTACTGCCTGACCAGCACTGTAGTTAGCCAGTTTGGTCACAAACCTTGGCAACTGCCACTATTACTTATATGTGAGACGTGACTGTACAGTGGTTGTGGGTTCTGCTAAAGTAGTAACAGCAAACTGTTAAAGTCAAAGAGTGACAGAGACAACCAATAACGTAACAGAAGAGTTAACAGCTCTGTTGTTGTCTCTCAGTGTTGCCGATACCGTTTGGTTTCCGCCAAATCTGGCTTCTTTGTAGTATTCTACATAATAACAGCGGTAAAAACTGTGTTAGTTCACCATGATTTTTAAAATGAATGGGTCAAATAAGACAACAAAATAATTTATAAACTTTATTCTTTGCTTTATTCTTTTTCTCTTTTCTAACTCTCGTTTAGTTTTTTTTTTTAATTTAACAAAAAATATACACAGATAAAAAACTAAGAATTAGAAAAACGTGAATAAATACGTAAATGTTAACTGTACAGCGTATTACACATTAGTTTTTGATTCTACACAAATTTTAAATATTATACTTTTTACATCGCTTTAAACAACAAAACTTAAATACAGTCTTTCCGTTTACACGCACACAAATAATTGCCGCTACTTAAGATAAACAAGAATAATAATTAAAATTAATTACAACAACACATTAGAAACGAATGCGAATACGGAACAAGTAAATGCATCTCTATACGGTGAGTTAGGACCTATAGATAACATCTCATTCTTTAAGTAATATACAAGTTTGGTTTTCATTTTATTTGCGTTGTAATTAAAGTTTTTACTTTACTTTAAGTAGTTATCAGATTTTCAAAGCATGCTTCATGAAAGTTCTGAGCATGAAGTATGTTCTTGGTGATTTTTAGATGCTGTAACTTTCCAAATTAAGGCGACCAACTAATTTCTATTTCTCTCCCATATATACATATTACAGTTTTGTTGGAAAATCCGTTTTTACTTTTCTCGATGTTGTATTAAATACAACGCCAATCAGATCACTCGATCGCGCAGAACCAAACTTAGAGGGGTCTTAGGCGCTAGCAGAAACTCGAATTCGGTTTGCAAAGGCTCCACAAAACTGACTTCGAAAGCAAGAACAAGCTGCAAAATAAGGAATAAAATCAACAAATAATAAAATAATAGTGAACGTAAATGAAATATAAAAACTTAAATCACAATAGAATTAATATTGTAACAACTAGTAATTTGCAAGAAAAAACTCTTGCATACTTTTGCGCGCACTTGATTAATTCTCTAAAAGGGGCCTGGATTTTTGCTTAAACTTTGTTCTGTTCCTAACTCACCTTGGCTAGTAGCAGCACTACCTCCATTTCCACGAACCGCTTTCCCGGACATGTACGTCGTCCTACCCCAAAGGGCACCACAATGCTGGCACTGTCCACGTTCACGGTGAAGTTTTCCGTAGCGGGATCGATCCAGCGTTCAGGCTTAAACTGTTTGGCCTCCTGAAAGTTGCTATCCTTGTGGCAGGCGATCATGTTCTGGCAAAGAACCACCGTCTGCAAGAAGAAGATAGAAAACAATTAAAGATTGCCGCAAAGATAAAGATTGACTGTACTCACTCCTGCATTCAGCGAGTACCCTGAGAGTTCCATGTCCTCTTCGAGTATGCGTGCCAAGCAGAAAGCTGTGGGCCGCAGTCTATAGGATTCCTGGATGCAGGCCTTCGTGTAGGTCGCGTTTGTTAGTGCATCCTGCAGGATGTTTGTGTCGCGATACTCGAGAAACTCGCTGAGAATACGCGGCATGGATGAGGGTTCTCCGGTCACGGAGTTGAGCACAAAGAGCAAAGTGTTGGCTAGCTAGAGATAGAATTAAGAGAGTAATTGTAATCAATTGCAATAACGAATGAACACACCCTCCCTCAAGAGAGTGCAATAGAGAGTGAGAGAAAGACTTGGAGATTGTAGGGAAATGGGAAGTAGGAGGGACAGACTGTCGCTCACCGTTTCAATGCCCGCTGCTATAAAGTCTATAATGGCTGACTTCTTGTCGCGAATGTCCAAATCTTCGAGCTCGAGTATGTTAAGGAACACGCTCCGTAAACCGGCTGAGTCTTCGTCCTCGCAGGCCGCCGACTTCTTGTGCTCTTCCAGCTCGTTGTCGATGATCTCGGAAATGACGCTGTAAGCAGGCATTAGACAAGGCTGCGCACGGGCGGCGAGTCAAAGCTCTTATACCTACTCATAGATCAAGTCCTCGGCACGTGCAAACTCGCGATACGTCTTGGTGGGAAAGTACTTCCACAGGCCCAGCCCGTAGTACGAGTCCCGTTGCGAGATGAAGAGCTGCTTGACGGCCGCCGCCAGCTGACTAATCTTCTCAGGCTGCTTCGTATTCGGCACCAGAAAGCCCATGCGCCGGCCCAGCATCAACGTGCAGACCGCCTCCAGGCCCATCAGGTTGGCCAACTCCTCGAAATTGGGCACCACATTGGTCTGTGGGTCGCGCCGGGTCCGCAGTAACTCCACAAAGTCATCGCAGACCGCGTTTAGTGCGGGCAGGAAGTTCTGTAGTATGCGTGGCGAGGTGATGCTGGAGGTGAGCGAGGATCGCAGCCGTTGCCACATTGGACCTTGCTCGTTGACGATGCCAACGCTGGCATAGCGATCAGGCCTCGATTGACGGTACATCACAATGATTTCGGTGGGCGGGCGAAAGGGATACTTGCTCGGGTACTTGAGCACCTTCTCCAGATCCTCCCTCTTATACAGATGCACAATGGGAACATTTGAGGGCATAACCTCAAGCACAATATCCCCGTATTGTCTGTTCAGATCTGCAGGGAGGGGGAGAGGAGAAAAAGAAGAGAAAGAGAGAGAATACTTCTTAGCACATGGTCTGTGAGATTCGTTGGAGTCTTTCACCTGCGTAGACCTCGTGCAGTTTTGTCATTTTGTAGCGGCGGAAGAAGATAAGAAAGATCCACTTAGTTCCCAAAAAGGGTATCCGCTGTGGTCCAGGTATATCCCAGATGGTGCGCATCTTCCGCTGTTCGATGGGCGTGGCATGGTAGAAGTCTGTCTCGAAGGGGGTGTTCTTCAGCAACGGCTTCAGGTAAATCGCACTGATCTTTTTCCTATGAATCGCGCAATAGCAACCGAGTACAAGTGCCAGGGCAAACAACAGTATCACGGCCATTACCATTGGACGCTGTGCGGGAGAGGGACAATATATACATATATACGATATATATAGTTAGTCACTTGTCTGGCTAATTTATGGCGTATTGAAAGCTTTTCAAAGTTTTTATGCAAATTTCGTTTTAGGCCTTTTAATTGAAGTCATGAACAGTAAGTAAAATTCAAAGCCAAACCGGTCTACGATCTCTGCGATCTAACCTCTCCCAGACGTTCGTATCAAATGCTTCAATTTCGTGTATAGTCAACCAAAATTGTCAGTTAAAAATCGCTAATCGTCGAATTTTGCATGGTAATTGAGCGTTGCGATAACCATTTTATTTTTTGGTAGGGCAACAATTGTATTTGTCTTGCGCACTTAAGGAAATTAACCAGCCGCCTGTGAAATTCACATTTATTACCCGATAAGATAAAGACAACAACGATACAGTTCAAGGTTGCTTAAAAAAAGATCTTAGTCTTTGTGACTTGCCAAAAGCTGAAAGTTGTCAAAACTTATACAACAATAATTATAAAGATAGAACAGCTTTGTGGATCTTAAGTAGTCTATAGATAGAACATTTCTATTTCGCTCGCCACGTTGCATTTCAATTATCAATGGATTGCTAACGAATCTATTCTATCACTCGCTTTATGGCAACGGCACATTTTAGGTATTATTATTGCCAAAAATGCGACTTAATAGGCAAAAACTGGAAATTTTGAGGCGTCATTTCTCGATGGCGATCGTAAAATTTGTTTTGAAGCAAAATTTGATTTGCGCATTAGCCCAGTTGAATAATTTCTAGAAATTGTGAAATTCTAAACCAAAACAGAGAGAAGAAGAAGGAAGACAGACAATAACACGTAGGGTAAACAAAAAACTTTCCCATCGTCTCGTTTTACATAACAAATTACATAATGTGCTTTCTAATGTCGCATTCTGGACGCGTTGCTTTCTTCTGGCCAAGTCGAGTTGAGCCGAGGAGCTGCTTGCAGCGGGTTTCTGAGCCGGTTTCTAGATTCGACTTGGACTTGGACATGCTTGGGTCTTCTAACGCGATTCTAACGACACAACTGACAGCAACGGAAAGGTATTTTGCTCTCTCTCTCGCACTCGATCGAGCTATCACAATCGCAATCGTACTCGCTCTCTACTCCTCTCCCTTGCTCTCCTTAGTGAGCGCGACGATGTTCTATCTGCATATTAATCACGGCTTCGCATAGCTCAAGTCGGAGCCCGATTCCGAGCCGGAGAGACCGAGTCGAGCTGAGCTGCGAAGAATTCGCAAGAATTCTTATTAAAAAGCGAGTTTTTTTCTTGCTTGGAAAAGTGAGAAGCGCTTAGAACGGCGCACGCGTCGCCCCAGAGATGAGGAAGTGATTAACACAGACAAAGAAGGAAGTGCTGAACTGTCTGATGATTTCAATTTCTTGTGTTTCCACTTTTTGCAAAAGCCCCCGACTGAGATCCACCAGTCAGCTAGCCAGCCCATCGCCCCACCTCACAAAACCTACAAACACATGGAACACATAGAAACACAAACATCTATCAAATCTGTAAACGAGTTGGCGACATTAAGGAATAGCGCAATGTCACGTAGATCTGCCGAAAAAAAAAAACAACAAATGGAAATAGATAGACGAAAAAGTCAAAATAGTCTTATCTTAATTTCTTTGCAAATAAATTTCGGTGCTACCTCATCGTGTGATCGTTTGCCTTTATGGAGTGAATGTTTATTGTGTGTGAGTGTGTGTGTATGTGTGTGTGTTTGGCCCGGGCAAATAGAGTTTGCCTCATCTATGGTCAGTTTGAGTTATTCGACTATTTGGCCTAAGAACATTAATCATTTTCAATGCTCAAAATGTGTGGCTCCACAGCACGATGATCACCAATAAGAATATCGAGTTGGTCTCACTCACTGCGAGAACAAACAGTGAATGGAAAATTGAAAGAATGATTGAATTGAAGTTTTAATTATGGTATGTATAATGAAATACCAAGTAGTCAAAAGACGTTTAAGGTTCCAAATCATTTCTGTTATTTGCGCTAAAAATAGCAAACTATTAAAGATTAATAATAGATACGCTCTATTGTATAATTGTTTAATTGATATAATGAATAGAATATGAAATTATGATTAATTACAATGATGAACTGCCTTTTATTAAAAAGTATCTTTCCACAAATATTTATTTTCCAAAAAGTATTTCAAGTTAGCTTATCAGAATTCTTTTAATATCTTTGTGCAACTAATACTTAGTAAATTAACTGAATTACTCCTATTACACTATAAGCTTTCCATACATTTTCATAATTTCTACATTTCATACAATTTCTTACCCCTTGCTACCCACTGTGCTGGTCACACGCCCAATACTGAGCTGCACGCGAACTGTCAACACATTCTTCAGTTCGATTCTCAGATCATCTTTCAACTTTCTTTGCCTGTTTCGGTTGGTATCGGTTTTCAGTTAGCAGTTTTCAACCTGCAGCTTTCCCTAAACCAAATTTTCCAATGCATTCAGCAAATCGTTTGCATTGAACTGATTCCTGAACTGGCGTCAGGCAGTCCCCAAGTGCAAGTGCAATCGAAATATGTATAATGTGAAATAATGTTGACACCTACATAAAATTTGAACCTGGATCGCCAGAGACTCGTGCTTATACAACGTTGCTAAAAACTCAGTCACTCTCTCGCACACCCAACAAAATGTGACACAAAATAAAGAAAGAAAAAAACGTAAAGCGCAAAAAAAGGTTCTACCAATTAGCCGATTTTTGTTGGTGTTTATTTTGCGAAATAAACAAGTTTGTGTGTTTTCATCAGAATTTACATACAGTTTTGATCATATTCTTGGCTATTTTTATTGGCACATTTTTCACGTTTATGCAAATCAACCATATCCATATGCAAAATAAGTAAGAGTAATAAAAGAATTTAAATTGAAAAACAAATAACCAAAAATAATAAAAGCCACGCGATCCGCTGCGCAGTTGTTACTGAAGAAGAAACGGCTTCGAACGCCCAACATCAGCAGATTATTATGTCACTACTACGAACCGAACAGACCGACCAGACCGAACAGACCGACCCGACCATATAACATTGCACACGCAACGGAACCCAGCCGAATCGATGGCTTCATGGTCACGGCCAAGTCTCAAGCGACAAACCGACCGAGAGCCAACACTTTTGTCAGCTGTTCCATGGCAAAGAAGGAAGTCAGCAGAGAGACAGAAAGAGAGAGACAGAAAGAGAGAGACAGAAAGAGAGAGACAGGAGAGAGAGAGAGAGAGAGAGAGGGAAAGACTGAGAAAGAGAATGATCTTTGCCCATTAGTTTGGAACCGTGCAGCATTTGGCCAAGTTCAATGTACGGCCAACGACGAAGACTACCTGCCTGTGCCCGCCCACTCCCTCTTCCCAAACGGACTCGAATGGAATTAGAGAGAAAATAGAAAAGTAGAAAGAAATAGAGAAATTGCGCATTAGATTCGCAAAGCTTCGTAGCCGACTGGAAGCATGACCAAACTAGCTCCGCGTGTGCAGCTCATTTTGTTGCCCATCCAATCCCATGTTGTCTGCCCGCCCGCCTGCCTGCCTGCCTGATTTCGATCTATTCGTTAGTTATTCAATCGCCGAGAATCGTTAGAAAGGCAATAGAGAAGAAAAGTGAAAGAACTTTTGAATGCCGCCTGAAGACCGCATAAACTTGGGTTCTCCACAGACATTGAATAACAATGACTTCTAGCTGGGAATATTCCAACATTCTTTCGCTCTAACAAAAGTGAAGAAACAACCAAACCCATAAAACTAGTCCGGGTCTATAAATGAAAGTAGCTGAAGAGCCCGTGAATTCGCTTAGAAAAGGAATTTGAATAAGGCCGGGTATAGAAGGATGTTCTTATATACATTATTAAATAATCGTTACATATTGTATATATAAAACAAAGATATATAGATAATATATACATTTTTTCGTATTTACTTTATGTAATATAGTTTTAATATGCGTAAATATAGTATTCCAATGATAATTCTTTACCTATTCTACAATATTATGATAGAATGCATTACTATTTTATTGCAATAATGAATCTTTTATGAACTACTTTCTACTACCTTTTTTCCAGTGTAAGATAATGTGAATTCAAACGAATCTCAGTTAGACAATCTCGAGATATATACGATAGCTATCGAGCTACTGAAATCGAAGTGGCTTTATGCATAATGAGAATTAAAAGTTATGATACCCATTAGTTATTGTCACTTTGAAAACGTTGGCGATTGTCTATAAATAAACACGATGAATGAATGAACACGATGAGTGTATGCACCTCGTATTTCATTCTCGAAACCCAGTTGAGACCACTGTTAATCGTAATTGTGCCATAAAACGAAAATGTATCATCGCCTCGAAAACTCGCGGTCAATGTACGTTGATTGGATATTCCCAAAAAAAAATTACAAATGAAAAATGTAAAATGTAAAAAAAAAATAAAAAACTGCGCCTGACATTCACTTTGAAAATGTTTAAAAATGTACAATTAATTGTTTGTGTTTATTACAAATCAGAACAACAACAACAACAACAAAAGGCTGGTGTCAATTACGCAACGTGGAAGTGTGTGTGTGTGCCGGTGTTTGTTTTTAATGATGATAATGAACTTGAGGCGAGTATAAAAGATAACAAAAGAAAATAATAATATTAAGAGCTATATACGAGAGCGGGCGAATTTTATGCTCAGTACCAAAAACGGAGAAATCGGAGGTTATTGATAATGCCGGAATAATTACTAAAGTATCAAGTCTGTTCTGGTAGATCAATTCTGTTCCTTAACTTACCTCTCTTATTGTGTGATATAAATTGCATATTTAGTTACTTTAATACTCTGTGAACCTATCCTTCAAATTTCATTACAATCTAAGACCTTTAAAGATAAACCCACTAGTTAAGGAGTATCTCCAAGTGATCTTGTTTTCTGGTGAACTTTTCTTCGCGTATTTCTCACATACGCGTGCTGTTGCCTGATAAATAATAATGAGTGGAAAATTAATAAATAAATAAAAATGAGCTACACGTTAAGCTCACCAGCAGCAGTACCAACACGCATACACATATCCAACCGTGAGAAGAGCTCAGAGAAGAAACTAAATACAGTTTAATGCCAAAGTATAATAATTGCATTATTATCTCTCAACATTTTCGAATGTACTTAAATAAGGTTCAACGACAAATTTATCAAACATAAATATGAAGTTAATAAAACAAAGAAAGATCTAACAAAATTTAGTTTTGCAAGGAGCTCCAATAGAATCGAAGAATAATAGCTTGTTTTGATTACACCCAACCTATGCGGAAAGTAAAATCTCTTGTACTAAAAGATTCGATCCTAACTTAATTTCTTTACGAATCTCTCAGACTTACCTTGTTTTTTTTTGCAATTTCTTCGTTGATCCAATTGAGAATTCTTTCTTTTGTTCCAGTGGTGTGTATTTCTTTTTTTTGTAAGTCAAGAGACTTTCAGATTATTAATTCAGACATTATTTAATTAAATTATTAATCTTCTTTTTGTGTATATCGACGTTATTGCACTTCATTATAGAGACTATATATTATCACTAACCGGCATTAGTATTGGTTTTATTAATAACTTATTACTTTTAGTTGATGATTTCCTTCTTCTAGAATATTTTATAAATATTTTAGCTATATTGCACGTTGATAATTGATTATTATTAAAGCTTTTTTATTGCTGCATGTTATATTCTCTGTGATCTTTCTCGCTCTTCTCTTTCTCTAATCAGAATCAGCTGCTTTTGTTGTTGTTGTCGCTCGTCATGGTAACGAAAACAATAGGCGATTATGCTGAACTTCTCGCCTAATAACGCTCAGACATTGCACTTTTGCACTTGTGTGTAATAATTGTTTGTAATCGTAATCGAAAACCGCATCCGTATCCGTTCAATAGAAATATGCTACGAGTCTGTGTATGTGTGTGAAGCGAAACCGAAATCGGAGGAACTAACCGATTCGGTAACTATCACAGTGCCCGCTGCGATGACGACTGCGACGCTTAGTCAAAGACTGACTGAATATGAATGGGCATAAAAATATGTTGAGCCCACAGTCCACGACGACGCCGCTGACGACAGCGACTGCGACGACGACGACGACGCTGCCGAACGATCGTTTGAGCGCGTCGGCAAAACGATCGCGGGCAACTCTTCAACTGATTTAATAGGCAAGCAGGCGAGCAACAACAACAGCAACAACCATAACAGATGCAACAAGTGGAATCGATCGTGTCGATCGTGCAATCAACGAACGATCGATCGGAACAAACGATCGGACGACCGATCGACCAGCTGTTCGAATCCGTTTTGTGTGAGTAAGGTGAGGTTCGCTCTCGCACTTGCTCTCGCTCTCGCTCTCCCTCGCACTACTCACTACTGCTCTTGCTCCCTGTGTGTGCGTGCGTGCGAGCGTGTGTGTGTGGGGTCTGATCGCGCGTCTCCCGGCAGGCGATGCCGCTTGATATGATAGTCATCGTTGCTGCTCTCTCGCACCAACTACGACGTCGCTCTCAGTGTGTGTGCTGGCTCTCCCGCTGATAAGAAGACAACAAGAACAACAGCAGCAGCAGTAGCAGCAACAACAACTGCAACTGTTGTCTGCCTGTGCGCATTTGTTTTATTTTTGTTGTCGTTGTCGTTGTTGTTTTTTGCATATAAAATCTCAATGAAAGTTTGCCAAGAAACAATGGGCCCCAAGGCAATTTGTTGTTGTTGTTGGTGACTTATGGAAATGTTTACATCGAGTGCGCGTTTATGCAACACAACGACAACAACAGCAGCAGCAGTAGCAGCAGCAGCAGCTACAACTACCTCAATGCGTGGCCGCGGGAGCTGCCTGTAAGAAGAGGCCTCTCTCACGCGTACGCTCTCTCTGCTTGGCGTGAGGTAGGTTGGAGTGCGACTAGAACTGCTGCCCAACTGGTTAGTCTACGTGTCGGATCAGCTGTGCTGCAGCGTCTGGCCGACCTGCTACAACAATGTTGCAGCAGCAGCAGCAGCAAAAGGAGGAAGAGTAGCAGAGGGATCGAGCATGATGACGTAGGGGAAGAGGGAGCGGGGGAGCAGGAAGGGGTTGTGTGTGTGTGCGCGCTAATTGCCTTGATTGAGTTTTAAATTAATGCGAATTTGAGTTGGAAGTTGCGCTTGTTGTCTTAAGTCATGCGATGCTGCCACTGTGTGAGTGTGCAAACAAGAGACAGAGAGAGAAAGAGAGAGGGAAAGAGAGGGAGAGAGAGGGAGAGAGAGGGAGAGACAGCGAGAGAGAGGGAGAGCGAACAAGTGTGCGTGTGCGCATTAAGTGCCTGAAAGTGTTTCAGCAAATAGTTTAATAGAGCAGATAAAGTAACTAGAGTTTGAGGTTGGCATATTTGCGTATTTAGAGTATTGTGACTAATTGGGAATGGGTCAAGCGAGGGTTGTCCATAGTATTATAAAGAATGAGTAAAGATAGATTGCAAAATAATCAAACTTGATCTTGAATTTGTAGTATATAATCATTCACTCCTGAGATCATTATAAAGCTAAACTCCAAGTGTTAATAATCTATCTACTCTTGTGACTAACTGGGAAAGGGTCAAGCGAGGGTTGCCCATAGAATTGTAAAGACTATCTTTAAAGATAGATTGTATAGTATAATAATGAAACCTGATCTTGAATTTGTATACTCATTCAAATACTCATTATATACTCATTCAAATTGATTTAAGATTTGAAGTTTTAAAGGCAGCACACTAATATCATTATAAAGCTATACTCCAAGTCTAACTGATCTAACAGAGCAAACAGTCTGTCTTTTTTTCTCATATTCCTTTCGCTGCCTGTGATCATTCCACCTGCCTGCCGTTCGTTCTTCAGATAAGATTCATTCTCAGACTTTTTGACTTCTAAGTAGCTCACACGCTTGTATTATTACCACATCTGGAAATGTATCCTGTCGATCGACAACAACAAGAGACAACAAGAGACAACAAAGTTGAGATTCCTGTGCGAGCGCATCGGGCCTATGATTATGTCTCATCATCGGCTGACCGACTGACTGACCGAAAGAGTGAATGAATAAATGAATGAATGCGTGCGAGCGAGTGAGTGAGTGAGTGTGCATGGGCTTTGCATTATTAATTAACTCGACTGTTGTTCTCGTAGATCCCACAATTATGCCATACCAGACTGCCTGCCTGCTGCGGCAGGTTTCCTTGTCTCTCCACTCCCGTCTCGCATCTTGCATTTCCCCTTGCAGCGTCTCACGACTCTCCTTCTCCTCTCGATCTTGCTGGCCAGTCAATCAAAGGCAAAAACACAAGGCAGCGCTGTTGATACTTCTTTTCAATTAGCTCTGGATGCCATACACACACACACGTACACACACACACTCTCAAACAGAGCCACAACCAAGAACAACAAACAACAATCAACAAGTCACTTTTCCAACGAACAGGTTTTTCACACGCTGCCCCGAGGACGCCAACGTTCTATGATGCCTTGTGGCTTGGATTTTCAAGATTTTCATTTGAATTTTCATTTTACGACAAGTTTCTTCCTCCTCGGGGCTTAGAACTTTGCCTCGCCTCTCATCACTTTTCTAATCTCTCAGAGAGTGTGTTCTCGCTCGCGTCTCTCTCGCTCCACTACTCTGTCTCAATCTCTGTCTTTTTGTCATCCGAGAGACTCCTCTAGCCGCGACACTTTCGGCTCACTTCAATTTCTGGACTAAAGCAACAGATCGGGGGAGCTGCCGCTGTCTCTCTCTCTCTCTCTCTATCTCTCTCTCTCTGGCTGGTAGGCTGCCTCGGCTCGGAGCTGAGTTGCAGTCGTGCTTACAGGCGCTCAGCGTTCCCTTAACATTTAATGAGCATTAACAAGCTGCACTTAACTGCAATAACAACAACAATTGATAACAAGCAAGAATGCTCCAGTTGGAGAGAGGAAGAAGCGGGAGACATTGAGAGAGAGAGAGAGAGAGAGAGAGAGAAAGAGAGAACGTTGCAGGCTTAAACGTTTCTCAGGTGCGCTTTATATAGTCAAAACTTTAATGTGGAAAATATGTTCGATTATTCGATAACCTCCGATTAAACAATCACCAACGATTAATCGACTGTATATTCGATCAGAAAAGCTTTACACATATTCGATAATTCAATAACCGTCGATAGCACATTCAATAAGACTAAACAAGTCAAGCAATTTCGATTATTCGATAGTTATCTTAATATTTACAGTAGATTCAGTCGAAGTTCTTTCTTTACCTAACTATTCATTTGAATATTCGATTTTTAACCTTTCGCGCTGGGATAATTAACAAGAAATAACAAAAAAATTAAATGAATATTAGATTTTTCGATTAATTAATCAAATTATTCGATTAATCGATTCATCAAATATTCAACCCGCTGCTGCATTTGCAGGGTACTCGCACATTAGCAACTGCTCCACGCAGTCTGAGTGCGCCACATCCAAGTGTGAGTACTGAGCACTCAAAACAGTCACACACTCACACTCTGCACTTATGTATGTATGTGTGATCGTCGGCGTGTTGATGTGAGTATTTCGCTTGATTAACACGAGCTGCAAATTCATTTTGCCTTGTTGCCTTCCTCCAGCTACATTGTAAGAGAACTAGCAGATGCTGCCTCGATCGTCTGGCCGACTGTGTTCCTTCTCTCTCACCTCCTCCTTCTTCTTCCTCTCTTCTCCTCAGTCTTCCTCCTCTCTCCTCCTCCTTCTTCCTCCTCTCTCCTCCTCCTTATCTCCACGCTGTCTCTCGGCATCCTCACGAGCTGCAGATCGTTTTTGTGCTCCAGTTGGAAGCGGTAAATCGATGCTGAGGGCCATTGCAGCAGCACTTGCACACTTGTGTGTGTGCGCGTGTGCGTGTATGTGTGTGTGACCCAATGATCTATAAAGGGCGCGGGCAGCGGGTCTACGACAAAAAAAAGGCTGATAAGAAAAAGCAAAATCAATCAGAGCGCGATTACTTTAGAGCGCAATCGGATCGTAATCTACAATTACAAGAGCCTCGGGGCCCTATATTACGCACACACTCGCACAGATTTACGCACACACACACACACACACTCTATACACATACATATAGAGGCCCATTCATTGAAGCACTCTTGCTCGTTGTCTCTCACTCTCTCGTTTCCCATTCATTTCCATAGTCGGCGTCGCTTTTGCTTGTCCTTGAACTTGACCCAGCTGCGTTGTAGAGTGGCCCTTTTTATTATCACACTCACACTCACATACACACACTCATACTCACACTAGTATAATTAATAAATTGTAGTCACTCTCTCTCTCTCTCTCTCTGTCTCCTCTTCTCCTTCTCTTACTGATCTTTTGATTGTAGCTTGTGCGCGCTTCGTTTCGCCTTCGTTACAGTTTGTAACTTTAATCTTTATTCACTTTGATTGCTTCGCTCTTCTTCTTTATCCTCTTCATCCTCTTCTTCGGCATCTTCAGCTTTTCTTTTGCGTATTAAACAAATTTTTTGACACTTGTCGTGTTGATCTGGCGACCTTTGCCTTGATAAGATTGAAACCAAAATGTATTTTGTTTGTTCGAATTTAATAGGTTTATAACGCGGCGCCTTATTAATGGGAATGGGAAATGGAAATGGGATTTGGGTGGCATTAAAAATGTGTTTAACAGTTTAATCGATGTAGAATGGCAGAGGTGAGACAAATGTCGATGCCCTTTTGCCACCTGTTTAATCTTAACTTATACCCGAGTGTTTACTCTATAGAGCATATAGAGACTTATAGAACTGAATATGATCTGCCATGAGCTTCTGTCCAATCGTCTGCATAATATTGTCATGACTAATTAAGCATACGCCGTGTGGGCCATCCCCCAAACAGTCTGTTATCATGAAAAACACACGTGCGGGTCCCTGTTCGAGGTTACAAAGTTACCATACGCCATACAAACCTGGCTAATAATGCGGCAATTGCAAAAAGTGCTGGGCTGAAATAACCTAGAAAACGCTATGAACTGCAATTGTTGGTAGTTCACGAGCAGCTTGGAATCGGGATCGGGGTCTGGAAGGGGGTACGCTTCAGTGTCGGGTAACAGCGTTCAGCGCCAGAGCTATGACAACAAATTATTCGACATTCGTTCAACGCGAAATATTGAATGAATTGTGACCTATGCAAAATATGAAATCGAATCACGAATCGCTCAAGTTCTGCCGACCAAGCAGAACGATCGAGAAAGTCTGGGAAAGTGAATAGGTCAGAGAACTAAAGCAGAAGTAACAGTCTATATTGTTATATAATCGGATGCAACACGAATGATATCAAACTAAATCAATTAGTGTATAAAGAGTAAATTAAAAGAGAGCGTGGCATGTTAAAACTTTCTGTTATTTTTTCTTTAATAAATATCAAATATTTTATACAACTTATCTTGTTATTTTTATTTATGCATATTTATATATAGTTTTAATATTCTGTGTAGTAAATACTTTGTTATTCTTATTTTTCTTTTCGCACACTGGCGCTGGCAAAGCGTGGCGAATGCTTCAACTAAAATGTATTTCTTTGCAGCCTGAATGTATGCAATGAACATTTTGCAAAGCCAGCCACAGCCACACAGGGTGTCACATTCAATAAACATAATACGCATAAATACTCACACATTGGTGTAAACCAACACCTACACACACACACACACACACATGCATAATACGTACGCACACGCTTATAAACATTTATGGGCCTAGGATAAACAAATGATCAAATTTAATTAATGGCGCATTTATTTTTGTTGCCGCCACTTAATTTTTACAAATCGCAATTGCAGCGCCATCGCAATTAAACACGCAAAAACCAACCAAAAAACAACAACAGCAGCAACAATAATAACAACAATTGCGACAACAATAACAACAACAGTAACAGCAACAACAATTATTACGCAGAACCCACAACATCAACAGCTGCGACAGTTTTTGAGTTTGTATTACGTACATTGCCAACATTAAAAGGGGGCGGAGTTGGGGTCGTTTGTACTTAACCCAAAGGCAACCCCCGCGCCCCAACAGAAAAAACCCCTTTAACGCTTTGCGGCAAAAGCCGCAAAATGCGTGTTTATTAATTAAGCGCATTTGTTTTCATTAAACAAACGTTTTAATTGAGCATGAAACTTGGCGCCGCGCAACAACAACAACAATAAAGAAGCGCGAACAGACGCCGCATGCAACCCTTTGGTAAAAGCATCCACCTGACAGTGAGTTCCCCCTTTTAGCGACGCCAAGTGCCTTCACATATTTATACATAATAATTAATTTTGTGTATTTTAATGGATTATTACACTCGCATTGCCAGACCTCGCGAGATTCACAAACCGCCCGTGTCCGCCGCATGTTTCCTCGGTCTTGATTGATGAAAAATAAGAAAATTCTGTGCGTCGTGTGACATAGGATATAGCGGGAATAAGAGTAGGGTATCAAGTGAAGATGTAACCCTTATAGACAGTTGATATTTTAAACCGTGTTAAGCAATTGCCATGGTTTCCCTGTAAGTAAATAGAAATGAAACAGCTGGGAGCTTATCCTTTCTATGGTTTATTTGCTCCATGAAAACCACTTCTGTATATGCTCTTCTATTCTCCAGAATCGGTTCTTCTTATAATAATAAAGATATTCCACTATAATCAAGCTCCCTTTATGACCAAACATTGTGCAAATTTTATACTGAAACTATAATTCTATTGCCCGACAAACCTCTACAGGCCTCCCTTAACTCTCTTCTATACCCCAAGTAATAAAGTAATAATTATTTATTAGCTGTACTTGAGGCCGCGGGGAAAAGAAGAGGCATGTGGCTGGCAAATTGGCAACTGCTCAAGTTACTTCCCAGACATCGGGCTTAATTCACAATATGTATGCCAAAGAAGACGCCTCGTATTTGGGTCTTAACTCAGCGAATGTTGAACGCCGCACACAAATCATAATCCTGATGGCCATAGATAAAGTAATGCGGCGCTTTGCGCTGCTAAATGGATTTCCCAAAACATTTGCCAAGTTTATGAAAAATAATCATAAAGGCGCACAGTGACGTCGACCACATACACACACACTTATACGTATTGTATATATATCTTGTGTATATGATATAGATATGGCAGAATTTACGCACTGCGCTGCGTATAAAGTGCTTTTAAAAGCGCCCAAAACAAGTTGATGGGGGTAAAAGTTTTTGTTTTTCTTGTTGTTGTCGTTTTTGTTTTGTTTCTCGCTTGTTCTTTTTTTGCTGGGACCGAGAAAAGTGTTTTTCATAAGCAATAATAATAATTCGAGGCCGAATTTTAATTGCACCCAAGCGGCACATTGAAAAGGCAGCGAACTCGGCGCTGAGTGCGGGTTAAGAAGGGACTAGTTGAATGATGGCTTAGGTTGGGAACGATGTAGGAAATCAGACAGAGAAAGAGGGAGAACGAGAGAGAGAGAGAGAGAGAGAGAGAGAGAGGTAGACATAAGCGGAGAGCTAAAGTGGGGGATAATTTAGCCAGCAGTTGGCTGAATAAGTGGGTTAAACCTAGGCGATGCGCCAGCTTAATGAAGTGGAAATTATGTAGACGCATAATTTGAGCTAGCAATTGAAAAAGGAATGAAATAGATATAAATCTGATGATGATATAATATATTAAAAAGGGTTTTAAGTTTTAAAAAATATAATGTATAAGAAAATATCAAGTTAGAAAGCTACAGTCTTCTATAGGCGATTTTTAACCGCTACTAAGCTGAACATACACCATAATTATTGGATAAATTTGTATCTTCCATATTAAGCTTATGTTGTGTCACCTATTATATAAATTCCTTGACTGAATTCTTTGTTAACTATTCGATTGCATCTAAGAATCACTTGAATAGTGATAATTATTGTGTAAATTAAACTTCCTTTTATGTGCGTTTGGATACTAATCAGCTGCTGTTAATAAACATTTTCTATTAACACACTTGTTGCAACCATTAGATTATATTGAATTAAGTTATAATAGTTTATAATAGTTATCTATAGTTTATTAACTGTTTTTACAGTTTCATATTTTATTTTGCATCTATTTCTCATATCGTTTTTCTGGCGTTTAGCAACGGCAAAGCAAGAGTCACAAAATATATGCGCAACGAATTTTTTAACGCGTGTTTTTTCTATTTTCTCTTTCTCGTACTGCGAATTCAATTTGCGCCATTTCAAATGGAAGCAGGAGCAAGAGAAACAGAGGTAAGGGGCAGTTGGTGGTGGTAGGGTGTCGCACACACCTCACCTTCCGCAGTGTCGGCAAATGTCATAAAAATATGCGACATTTCGTTTTTATCGCTTTTGAAAAACTTTATTCTTGGCATTTTGTGTACCACCCAACACTTTGCTTTCTCCCTCTCTCTCTCTCTCTTGCCTTCCTTCCATTTTATGCTTTCTGCTCTCTGCTTTGCGTTCGATTTTTATTTTATTTACAATGGCAATTTCTTTGTTTTAAACAAGCAGCGCATTGCTTTTTATATCCGAAGCTCGATTGGCGATTCGAACGCGCCCGATTGGCTGCGATTTGGATTGACTTGGGTCGGAGCACAGTGGGCTGAAAGTGATGAGCACTCAATGAAATCAAAGTGTGCAGGAATATAGGTTGCTGGCTTTGATATAAAATATCTTTTTGGTAACAAAATATCTTCCTTCTGAAAGGTTTACATTAAATTATACTTTAATGAACTGTGGAAAACTGCATTAGAAAAAACCATTTCCTCCTTTTGAGTATAAATAAAAATATTATTAATTATTCTTGTCATTTGCAATTGTAAGCTGACTTTATATTTAGTAATTTGGATTAATAATAATAATAATTATTCATGTTCCTAATATGGTTTGTATTGCCATAATAAATTTATTCAATTTGAAATAGCAAACTATTGCCTGGCACCACTGTGCTTACGGCGTCTCATTCCAAATGCGGCTGGCACTCACTCCAGTAACTTAAACATCATCAACAACATGGCTGGCTCTCGAGGAAAACAGCTTTTTCGCGTCGCCATAAAATGCAAGTGGTCAGAAAGGAGCGACAGAGTAGGAGAGAGCCAGAAAGAAAGAGAGCAGCAAAGAGCAAAGGAAATGAAAAACGAAGAAAAACAATTAAATGCCAAGCAGAAGCAGAAGCAGAGGCTGGACCTAGAACTGGAGAAGGAGAAGGAGCTGGAGCAGCCGTTGTCGGGGCAGAAAGAAAACAAGGAAATAAACTTGCGAGAGCTGCATTTGCGACACGTCGAAAAGCTTCCGCGCCAATGCCAACTCAGTTTAATTGAAATCAAGTTGAAGGCAGTGGGCGTGGGCGGTGGACGGTGGGCGGTGGGCGGTACACAGTGGTGTGCTCTTTGTGGGTGGGGCCAGGCTTGCAAATCGAATGGAAACAGCAAAACGTATTCGAAAATCGACAGCAAAAGTAATTGAAATTGCATGAGCAACAATGTGTATTACAATGGCTGGGCAGGAGGTGGGAGGGGAGAGAGCAGAGGAGACTGAGACTAAGGTTGGCAGCCAACAACGAGTGGACAACACCCCGCCCCTTGATCAGCACACTTTACACATAAATTGGCAGCAGGACGACGCTGCGAAAAAAGCCAATGGCAGAAATTGAATGGTAAACACTTTAAATACACTTTGTGTGGCATTATCATATTAAAATAAACTTTTTAATAAATATTTACCATATTATTTGAGCATTATTATCGTTGTGTGGATATATATCTTCTGATATCATGAATTTAAACTGTAAGTTTAGCTGCACATCAAATTTCAAATGATTTACTAGATTGAGGGCTAGGTTTGTCTTGTTTTAAACAACCAAACCTTTCCCAAAGTTGTTATGCCCACTGCATGCTTACATCAAGAGGGAAAACTTTTCAAGCCTTGGCGCTTTTTTTATGGTTTTCCGTTGACGCACCCACGCTTTATGACGAAATTTATGAGGCGTGTTAAAGAAAGCTTAAGCTGATTAGCTGGCAAAGGAAATGAAATAATTTTTAATTACTGCGTCAAAAAAACACTCTCAACTGACTGCCATCCCACCCGTCTTACTCCCCTGCATTATTACCCTACCCTGCTTCTTCATTTTGTGACTCATTGCGGCGCTTTAAGCAATTTGCAAATTGTTTTCTAAGCGCGCAATCGAAAAGTGTCAGCAGAATAAACGCTGACAATAAATAAAAAATATGAAAATCTATGAAAAGCAAAAAGGAAAATGGAAAATGATTGAAACATGTGTCGTGTGTGCCATGTTCCATGTGCTTGATATGTATGCCCGACACGTCTGTGCCTCTGTTCTATTTCTGCCTCGTCACTACTCTGCACACGCCCACCGCCCTCCCCCCCCCGTAGTCGCATTGTTATTCCCATTTCAGGCGCTGTCAATAGCCGGGAAATGTAAACAAATAAGAAAGCAATCACTGGCGACATTTTCCGATCTAACGTGAGCTCGCACGAAAGTATGCTATAAAAAAATGATGAGAAGTGCAAAGAGGGGCGCAATTGTTTTACAGATAAGAAACGCACACACACACACATTCATGTGTTGTATGCTAGGAGAAGACTCATAAAAAGCGTCCTTAAAGAAGTGTAACAATTATTAGGGCATAAAATCTTTAGACGTGAACTATAAAACCTGATGAATTTTATATATTATGGCATCGTCTTGCAATTTATTGCCACGGATCGCATATATAAAATTGGTTAGATATTGATTATGAGATCTGATAAACATTTTCCCAGAGCATATAAATAATAATGATAATAAAGAATGAAATAAATATATAATTGTAAATAGTATATATTTTAATCATTAACTTGTTTACAATTTAGATTTCTTTACCCAAGTTACGATATTTTTCTTTATTACCTTCCCAATCTGCATTCTTTTCGCTCTCTAATCCAACTGTATACCTTGAACAGACCGCAGCTTATCAATATCAATATCAATAGCCCACATGGATGTCACACGCAATGACAAGCCCAACTAATACCTTATTGATTGCCTATCAATGGCACAACCCTCGCCTCACCCTATCCCCCTTAAACTACCCGCCCCACCCCTAGACATTTACACCACATAACTCGGAATCAGGCATTGGGTCTGTTGAAGTATAAAAGGGTTTTATGACCTGTTTGCAAAAAGAACAAAACGTGGCAAAATATGGCAACGATTTTTATTATAGATATATGCTTGTGTGTTGTATATATATTTATTTTTTAGTAAGTGGGGAGTGAAACAAATCCCGAACAAACATTAATTTGTAACGCACGTTTGGCCAATTTCGGCTTTACAATTTGCTCTTTTTTCTCTGGCCATGCTGAAACCATACAAAATGTACCCCAATGACCGCATAACGAGCCGAAATCAATTTGCCACGTTGATAAGGTTAGGCAACAACCCTTTCGGCTGGCCAGGGCGGCCCTTGTCAGGGTCTGCGGGTGGGGAGGGATTTATAGATATTAAATTAGACAAGATTTTAACGCGCACGTAACTTTGACATACATCAAATCCCGGTAAACCCCAGAACGACTTAGCTTTTAGTAATAACCTCGAAAAAAATAAGAAAAATGCAAATTGTATGCCAAATATTGGGGGGTCTCGCCACCCTGCTTTCTTCCCCTTTTCCTTCCCCCTCCCTCTTCGTGCTTGCCGTTTGCTGACCATTCAAATATTGTCGAACGTCAGGTCGCACACATGTGACCCATCAACTTGTGCTAGTGTTGTTCTTGTTGGTGTTGTTGCTGCTGCTGCTGTGGTCGCCCCAATTTCAATTTGAAATCGCATTATAATAATACACCATAATAATAATAATAATAATAATAATAATGCATAATAAGACTAAGAAGCAGAGCAAAGAAAATGGCAAATTTCAAATAGGTGTGAAACGAAGTTGCGTGCGGTTTAGTTGGTCCGGTGATTGGTCAGCTTAGAAAGCATAGAAAGGTCACCGTTGTGTGGTCACATCTGGGTATGGAGGCAAACGGGATATTCAAATTTCCAAAGGGATTACGCGTAGCACATTGGTATCATTCGATTTGGGGCAGGGGTAAGGATTGGGGGAAAGAGTTGAATTGATTTTTTTTGGATGGATGATGGGTTACGGTTGTGGAAGTAGGAATTGACAAGAGACAAATGTATTGTAGATAGCCTTAGATATACCTAGGAAAAAGGTATTAAAATCATTTCACAATCTATACGCAGTTTTCTCAGTTTCTCCTGTTCTCATATCTACAGCTTCCCCACTCTTCACCACAGTCTCTAAAACTCTGTTTAGAAAATACTTCTGTGCATTTTTTGAGTCAGTCTTTTACAATTGCCACCTGAAGAGAAGCGTCATAAATACCCAACAGCACTCTCCTACCCTCGCTCCTTCCCAACTGATCTTTAGCCCACTGGCAGTTAACAGTTTAATGAACTGTGTGGCCAGAACCCAAATACACAAGCCAAACGCGATGCCGAGTCTGACCACTGACATTAGCCATGGCTATTTAACTTTTGGGTCGAGTTTAGTGTTGAGAGACGCAGACACAAAAAAGAGAGTCACAAATTATTTATTAATTACCCGCTCAGATCAGAGTTTGGGGCAGTATTTTTCATTCTTTGCTCCCGCACTGCCATAAAGAGCCCGCTGTACTATTCTTAACAATATTCCCTGCTTATCGCAGTTGTCATTTCTTGTGATTTTCTTGTGTTTTCTTTTTGGCACAATAAAACAATAAATCAATCAGAGTTCGGGGTTTATTCGAGCTCGGCGTGTTGCGTTATCTGTTTTCAACTTTTTAGTTGCTTGTTAGATTCTCCTTTTTTATATGGTACACGGTATATGGTATATGGTATAATATGCCAGCACGCTGGCAGAACTTCTCTCTGGTATTTACGAGTGTGTAATGTCATATTTTAGGGAACAGATTCGAGATTTTTTTCTATTATTTCGTAGATCTGTTAAGTGCGATAATCTCTGTTGTTGTTTTTGTTGTTGTTGTTATAGTGTGTGCATAAATTTATATTGAATTGTAAGGCAGATCAAAGCTAAAGATGCTGGGTAAATAAAGTCGGAAAGAAACGCACGCACACACACACACATGCGCGTATAGTTAATAAAGTCTATCAAAGGCAGCACAGTGTCGAGTTCAGCAGCAACAGCTGTGGTGAGAAACGATCTCCCCTCAGTTTGAGTGTGTTCTTCGCTTGAGTTGAGTTCCCGAGCGAGAGCTGAACAAACAATGGCGGCTGCAGCGCTCTCTCGCTCTCTCTCTCATTCTTTTTGGCTTGCGGTAGGTGTGGCCTGTGTGGCTCGTTGTTGTTTCATTGCCACAACGTTTCTCTGCCTTGTTTTGTTCTTGCTGCTCTGGCTGTTGTTGTTATTGTTGTTGTTCTTGCGCCGTTGTCTGAGTAAATTAAAAATGTGTAGTTTATTATTAAATGAAGCGCATTTTTGTATTTGTATGCGACTCTTTGTTATTCTTCTGCGTGTATATCAGTGTGTGTGTTGCACAGGCAGCAACTACAACAACAATAAGAATAACAACAACAACAGTGATTGCCTGTGCATTCCTATATACAAACATACATACATATATCGGCAATATGTAAATCGTTTGCCATTACTCCTGACACACAGTCACATAATAATGCAGAAATGTTAATTAGCGTATTAATTAAGTTTTTATTTTATTTGCTTGCTCGGCGAGTGTTGATTAATGCCAGTAAGGCTAATTAATGGCTTTATTGTAATAGATTTATTGTAGTTATATTGCAAGTTGTATTCACGTTATTATAGAATATTCTTAAGAGTTTCTCGACAAGTTAAACTTAAACAAAATGAATAATATAATATTTAAAGTATTCTACAATTAAATGAAGAGATCTTTAAATCTGCCATTACTTTAAAATATAACTTTATTCTTAATTGTATAAATAAAACCAGAGTTAAATTAAATAATATTTAAATTCCATTTAATATTATTATTTCATTACATTATCACTTGCAGTTTTAACAATTTATTTGCCATATCTTTTATTTGGACATCGAATTGTATTTTAAACATTTTCCCATTCCTTTTGACCACATTCAATTTGCCTTTATTGCATTGAACGAAATTGTAATTATTTTAATGAATAAATCCACAAAATGCAAAAAAAGCGACGCTTCCCCGTGCGTCGCACCGTCCCCTTCGCCCTGCCCCGACAGCTCCAGTTAATATTTATAGCTTTTTAAACAAATAAACAGCATTCACAGTCGAGTTGAGCCTCCAGCGCACGGGGCCACCCACGGCCAACAGCGAAAATGCACTCAACCACACGCACACACACAAGCAGAGCGAGAGAGAGAACTCACACACACACACACTTACAGAGAGAGATGTATACAACTCTCTGAGCGCTGCTACTGCTGCACGCAACCAGTCCAGTCCAGTTCCAGCTCCAATCCAATCCGAAATAGTTGATTTTAATGATGTACATAATAAAATTCCCATTCGTTTTGTGCCAATGCCAATGCGTTCCAGCTTCATTGCATGTTTACACTGATTGTGGAGCGCACACACACACACACACACACACATCCACACGAACGTACGCAGTGATTTACTTGAGTGCAAGCGAGAGAGCAACTGCTGATCGGCTCTCACTCGCACTCAGGCATGCTGCGATGCTGCGCTTGATTGTGAGTGAAAGAGAGAGAGGCCAAACGGGGTTGCTGCCTGCCTTGCTGCTGCTGCCTGCTCTGCTCTGCTGCGCTGCTTTGCTCTGCTGAGATTTTGGTTGTGCCTTTTGCGGGTTCCCATGTGAAGTGAAGTCGTCCGAGTCACTTTCGAAATCATTCGTTAGTCTTAGGCCTAAACGAGCGGACACGCGCGCGGCAAACATTTCCCAAAGAAAAACACAAAATTGGAAAAACTCGCCAACTTGACAAGTGTATAAGAAGAGTGCAAGAAAAGCGCGTCTCCATTGGAAAACAGAGTGTGAAGTGAAGTGAAGAAAGCGCAATTATAAAACTGCAATTTGAACTACTGTGTCAGACTTGTAGATACCCTGTAAACACTGTTAATACCTCTTGCGAGTGCAGCGCGCGGTGTTGACATATCTCCCAAGCTGGGTAGTCCATTCCTGCATAGTACGCCCCCGGGTGGCAGCTGCAGCAGCAACAATCCCTCGCCGACGCCATCTGCTGCCGCATCGGCTGCCAAACAGCTCGCCCAGACCTTTCACCTGTCGGCCAATTCGGCCTTCAACCTCGCCCTGCCGCCCAGCTTCTATCACCATCGTCATCCGTCGTTGGCCACAGAAGCCGCCACTGTCGCAGCACCGGAGTGCGTCCAGAGTGCACACGGGAACAACAACTACGCCACGTCCGCCACAGACACCACGGACATGGATCTGATCAATCCGTATATGCGCCATCATAGCTTTGCTGCTGCCGCTCAGGGCAGTCCACCGTCGGCGGCACAGCGTCATCATTTGGCCGCCGCCGCGGCAGCGGGACTGAGCAATGGCTTCGCTGATGTTCATGCGCATGCGATGGCCGCCGCCGACTATCAGCAGCAGCTGGCGGACTATCACAGTGCTGCAGCGGCTGCGGCTGCCTATGCCAGCAGCAACAACAACAGCATCAACAGCCTGAACAACAACAACAATAATAACAATAACAACAACAACAGCAGCCCATTGATGCTACTGAAGGCGGCACAACAAGGAGTGCGAATGGAGGCGAAATCCTCAGCCGAGGATTCCCCCTCGACAACGCCACCACCAGCCTCGTCGCGCCTGCACTCGGAATCGTCGCCCTCGCCGCGCTACGAGCACAACTCAAGTCCCGGCGTCGATAGCGCCAAATCCTTTGCGCTCAGCCAGCGCAGCAGCGGCCCCGAGGATCATTGCCAGAACAGTGAGTCAAGTCCTCCTCCGCCGGACTACAGCCCTGAGAATCTCACCAGTCGCAAGTATCAGCAACACTCGAGCAGCGGCCTCAATCCGCTCAGCCTGCACAACAGCAACAGCAACCACAGCAGCAGCAACAACATCAACAACAGCAACAACAACATGGGCGTCAGCCTGCATCACAATAATAACAACAACAGCAGCCTGGAGCATAAGCTGCCACTGAGTTTTCTGGGTCCGCCACTGGCGGCACTGCATTCGATGACCACAGAAATGAAGACTGCACCGGGCGTGGGCGTGGGCGTAGGCGGTGGAGCTGGTAGTGGAGTGCCTGGTGCTGCGGGCAACAGCCTGTACGGGCACAGTCCCAACTCGCATCTGATCAGCGAACGTGTCGCAGGTTCCAGCAGCTCAGGCAGCTCAACAACCACAAACTCACAGGGCGCCGCCAATCCGCATGGCATCGATACGATACTATCGAAACCGCCGCCGGTCACATCGGCGGGTCTAAGTGCTTTAACGGGAGGTGAGTACGAAGCGGGGGGCAGTTGATATACATATGAGGGAGTGTAATAAGTTTGGATAAAAGATATATTGTGTGTGTATTGAAAACAGATAATATTTTCTATTCAATTATTATTATTATATATATGGTAAAAAGTCCCTTAATGAAATAATAATAATATAGAGAGAGAGGGAACAAGAACCATGCCTTACATTGGGATTAAAGATTATAATAGTATACCTATATTTATCATCTATATCGTATCTATGCAATAATAATTTGTATTTTCGGATATAAACTTCGAAAATATGTTTGATTCCTTGGTTTATTTTCATTTCAATTGAGAAGTACAAATAATCATGTTTGAACATATTGAAAATAGCAAGAAATAATGAAATCAATGTCTGACATAAATATCCTATAACATTAATTGTAAAGGATAACAAATTAAACAAATTTACATTCTTAAATTCAGAAAAAATAGACACAACTTCAATATAGAAATATTTCTTAGTGGTGTAAGCAGAATATTGTATATTTTATTACTCTAAATGACAGAAAGAAGATTAATGTAGTTTTCAATTTAAATATTTGATTAAATAATTTGATTTAAATTTGAGACTTAACGAATTATATATGTCCATTTGTTGTGGCTTTTGAAATGTTTTCTAAACAAACATAAAATACTTTATAGGGTACACACTAATTCATTCAATATATATATATATATATATATATATTCAATAAATGCAGAGTTTACCCATCATTATGCAATATAAAGTATTGAATACACATTATGCATGCCCCCAAAAATTGTTTTAAAATGCTATCGGTTAAACTGGTTCGAGCGTAAACCTCTAACTGAATCGTATTGTGCCCGAATCCGGTTTGACATGATTCCACATGATGTCGCTCTTTTCTCATTTGATTTCATATAGAAATGGCAACAACAATGCACAGGCAAACCTCTTTCCGATCCCCCATAGTACCTACCTACCTATAGTAGAGCAGCATTTTATTGGGCACAATTTGGGAAATCACATAATATCAAATTGCAAAATGACGCAAAACGTAATGCGATATACGCGCGTCGTACTTAAACGTTCGGCAATTAGTTGTCAAATTGTTTGTAATTAAATCAAAACGATGCAAGAGGTGGGAGACTAGAGGGAAAGGGGTGCAGACAAAGGGAAGAGTGACAGAGAGAGAGAGAGAGAGGGAGAGGCATATGACTTTGCCGTTTCACTAAAATGATTTCAATTTTTGACAGTTAAATGTAGCCCAATTGTGAGGCATGACAGACACACACACAGACAGTCACATATATACAGACACACACACACACTCACTCCCAGCCCCATAAGGAGTGGGTCAACATTTGTTGGAAATGTAAAGGTGACAGGGGGAACGGGCGGCACGTGAAGCATGTTTTTTGGAACGGGGCGTTGACAATTTACCATAACATTTTTAATTATTTTTAACGAGGGCGTTTATGTGATTCGATTGAAGAGGTTTTCTCATTCTCATTTTATGACAAATTATTTTAATGGCTTTTAATTAATTCGCTTAAATCTCTCGTTCTCTTCGATGGCGCAACCACACAATGAGTAGGCAGTTGATGTGGTAGCGACTTATAGAGGGGCTTATGTATGTTCATATTATTTATTTAGATTTGAGCTCTGGACCTTGTAGCCAAAACAAGTATGAAGAACTATATATATAACTTCTGAAATTCGTCAAGTTAGTTAGCAAAAGAAATATAATAAGCAAGTCAGAGGGACAGAGAGAGAGAAGTTAATACTTCATGAGTTTATAAAGAAGCAAAAGCATGAAAGTATAAAAACGTAATAATATGATGGGTCTATTATATAAGATGATAGAATAAAACGTCTTATAAAGCTTCTAAGGAACAGTTTTATAATTATAACTTGTCTATCTATAAAGTATCATTGAATTATTTATTGTATTAAACTATATATAATACTACAGATTATAATCTAATTATTGTACCTTTTGCTTCTTTGTTTTCCAGCTGGCATTCCTCGCTTCTCCATAGCCGCCGCTGCGGCGGGCATGGCGCAGTATCTGTCACAGAGCCAGGGGGCGCCGCTGAAGACGCACGCCGGCCACATTGTGGACCGCACGCATCTGTACTGGCCGGGACTGCAGGGGCTGGTGGCCAATCCGATAGCGTGGCGCGAGCGACTATCGAATACAAGTAAGTGAAATGAATAACTGAATGAATGACTGAATGAATGACTGAATGAATGTGCGAAAAAGTGGGCAGCAAAGCGAGTAATGAATATGCGCACTAATTTGCAAATAAGAGGCACTTCTCCAGTGATCATCTCTCCACACACACACACACACACATCTCTCCACTTGAGAAGGAGTAATCAGTGCATTCATCACGTTGCACAGTGGCACGTAATTTGGTTACGATTGTTGTCTGCCTCGCGGCGCGATGATTTGTCAACAATGAATGAGCCACACCTCGAGCCGAGAGGGGCTTCAATTCCGAATTGAGTCGAATTGAAGCGCAGAGCGATGTCGTTGTTGACTTCCTGTTGCTGCTGATACCGTTAACAAAGCGCAGCGAATGTGGCAGCTGCCCCTAATGATCGCAGTGATCGCTACTCAAGTGATTACCAATATGACGCGCCCAATGTGCTTACTGCAGCTACAGGTCCAGTTCCAGTTTCAATCCCCCTTGACGCATTGTACAACTCATTAAAATCGATCGAAGCCCAGAGAAATAATAATAATAATAACAAGATGAAGAAGCAGAAGAAGAAGAAGAGCAAGAAGAGCAATGAAATCCTAAAGCAAAAGAATCACTTTAACACGATCAGTGCAAGATCGGGGCTGGGATCGGTAGACGATCTGGCAATGACTGCACACAAAAGATGCCATATGAAAAATTAATTTACTCGCACGCTTTCGAGCATCGTTCGAGTCGATCGCTTGCTCTTCTCCTCTCTCCTCTCTTATGGTTACTTCATTATTACGTCTATTTATAAAGGCACCTCAGACGGCGGGCAAAGCTCATTAAGTAATCGCACAACTCCAACTCTGACTCCAACTCTGACTTCAACGAGAGCGCGAACTCGTTTTCACATTGTTTATTTATTTAAACGCCCTCTCTGCCTCGCTGCCCCCTCCTCCCCCCGCTCGTTTGCTGCACTGTGACAGTTGTTGCCCCCTTTTGGGCCGGCTGCCTCTGGTTAATGATCGTTCGCATTGGCAATTGATTCGATTTATTGTTGTTGTGGCTACTGCTGAGAGAGTTGGAGTTGGAGCTGAAGTTGAAGCTGAAGACGGAGTCGGGAACGTAGTCAGTGTCAGCTGCTGTTTGGCTTTTAATTGCGCCGATGACAGTGCACAATTGAGATTCGGAAATCGTACATAATTTTCTTATTGAATTAGTGACGAGATCACCAGAGATCGAAAGAGAAATGTTGTCGCAGTTGTTGTTGTACGATAGTTGTTGTTTGTCTTGTGTTCGATTTGATTTCTGAAGTGTGTCGTGGAATGTTTGGTAGCTGCTGCGATTAAGTAAATATTGATTCAATTGATTTGCCAAGCAAGAGCGTGAGGTGTCTCGAGTGCAGCCCAAACTGGAGCAGGCAAGGAAGTCGAGATTAGGATAGCTGAGCTACCTCCTTAGTTACACAATCTGCACATAAATTTGGAATTTTGTGAGATAATAAATACACTGAGAGTGTATTTTATTATCATAGTTTTGTGCTCTGCTACCCCTTATTTATTGGCTGCAATAACTAACCTATCCAAGGGTATCTGGAATTGGCAAAAAGCTTCGCGTAGATAAGCACAGCTGATAGGAACTTAATTAACGATATTATATGAAGTTCAGCGTGGTCTGTTCAAACAATTGTAATCCCGCAGCCGCAGCGCATAAAAAGCGCAATGAACTCGCTTTGGCTGCCGCCGCAGCCGATGCCAATTGACATTAATGAATTGCAATGCAAATATTAATAATAGCAATAATAATGACAGCGATAAAGCCCGTGCAATGTGCAATGTTCGTTTAAATCAATCGTGCAGAAATTTGTTTGCGGCAGGTCGCATTTAATTAATATGCACAATCAATGGGCAAACGAGGTTAAGAACGAGTCCAATAAACAATCGTGCAATCAAATACAGCTAATAAAATGCAATGCTGCCAATGGCATTATTAATAACAAATAAAGAGAGTGTGCAGCCGGCAGGCAAAGCGACAAACAAAGCGACGAAGATGAAATCAAAACAAAAAACATCGTAGCATACTTTTGTGCGCACATAAAAATTTAAATGAAGCACGCCGCCATTTTTCGCAGAGCAGCTTTCACATAAAACAAACACACACAGACGCACGCACTCAGATGCGCAGCCATATAAAGCTTGTTAACATGACAGCCTACAAGCATATAAACACCAACGCACACACACAGACACAGACAGGGAGAAAACAAACAAGAGGGAGATAGAGCGCATCCCCCTTTGGACTGTTTGTAGGTTCGCCTCAGCATCGTCTAGATAATAATGTGGCAACATATTCTCATAGCGTCTGCGTTTGCTCTTATCTTATAGCGCTTCCCTTCCCCCTCTATATATAGTCAGCATTTATATAGAGCAAGAGCAGCTCGTCTGCTGCTTTAACTTTTTTTCCGGCCAAAAGTTTCCTGTTTTTTTTGATGTTGTTTTGTTTTTTTCATCGTCTCTTTGCGTCTGGCCGAGCAGCTGTCGCATCTTTCAGCCATAAATATGTATATACAAATAATAAATAAATAAATATACATTTTTATGTAAATAATAAACGAGCATACACACACACACACACTGTTGATGCTGGCGCGCACATTGTGTGCTTTATGTAAATGTGCTGAGTACGATGGAATATCGTATCGTATCGTATAATGCGCATATGACAATGTTTTGGCCTGGAAAATTATGTGGAAACGATGAGGAAAACGACAAAGCGACAAGCGAGTCAAGCATTTCTCTCGCTTGTTTTCCTCGCTTTTCCTCACGTTTAAATGGAATTTATGGCCGCAGCAAGTCTCATATTGATTTTCCCTTAACCATAATGGTTACTTAATGGACGCGCTTGAGGTGTAAATAAAATAAATCGAAATATTAAGAGGTGGCTCGATAAAAGAGAAACTGTTTAAAATGGGTAAACTGACAAGATATTTCAGAATATTATTATGAAGATTTCTCTAGCTTAAAAGCAACTGCAATCAGGGGCGCAAGCCACATGCTGTGATTAAAATAATTAACTGGAATACATAAAAATGTAAATGCAGCAACCAAAAATATAAACACAACACACACGCACAGACACAGACATTTATATAGTCGGACAGACAACGTCCAACGAACCAGAGCCAAAACCGCAGTCTACATTTGACACAATTCATTAAGCTTAATGAAGACAGCAGCAGCCCAACAGAATAAAGCCCAAATAAAAAAGTTACAGCTGCCAGAGGGAGAGAGAGAAAGAGAGAGAGAGAGAGAGTGTGTGTGAGAAAGGGACAGCGAGACAAGGGCTGGGAATATATATAAAGTTAGCTACTAGCTGTTGCGTTTAATTAAAATTCAAGTGGCATTTTGTGTGTCGTCCTCCTCTACCTCTCCCTCTCCCTCTATCTTTTCCCTGCTCATTGCGAGGCAAAGGAACTTGTGCTTTAAGCATATAATCGGGCATAAAACAGGCCATAAAACAATGCAATGAAGCACCAATCCCACAGAGAGCGACAGAGATAGAAGAACAACGACAGAGCGGGAGCGAGAGGGTAGCATAATGAGCAGTGCTACCTATGGAGAGGTTTATAAAAGCTGAACAGGCACAGGCACAGGGATGGAGGCAGCTCTGACAAGGCATCGTTAAGTTTATTAGGGTAAACAAGCTGCTTATCGTATCTGCTTGAGATTGGCATAAAGATATTACAAGATTGTTATATGGCTGTGTGTGAAGAAGAGAGAGAGAGAGGAATAAGTCGGGAAACATGTGACATATGTAAAGAGGGGAGACGCAGCCATTGTTGTAGGTTCAAAATGGCCGACATCGCGAGATGTTCAAGAAAACCTTTTCTTTTCGAGTACAAAACTGGTTTTCATTTATTGTAGCTAAATTTCAATACAACATGAACATTCCAAATACACTCAATTTTAATTTCATTTTAGTAACTAAATAGTAAATAAAACTAACGAGCCATTAGCTTAATCAGCTTAACTGGATAATTACCACAACAGATACGCAGATTAGCTTAAAAAAATGCATTTGCAGTTAATTTTTCTCGATTTTTCCTGCTCATTTTTCTCGCCTGTCTATCAACAGTTGCAATTGACAAGCGCGAGCAACGCCCTCACACCCTCCGCACGCCCATAACAAATGACTTTTTAATATTTTCAATAAGGCAACGCCAAAACACAACACGCCCACCAACACACACACACACACACACACATATATATATTATCAATATCCAAACCGAAAAAAAGAGGGAAAGCAAAATAAAAAGGTAGCGGAAAAAGTGCAAATGCAGCGATGCCAACAGGGTGACTAGGGTGACTTATGCGATTATAGACAACTGCTGCAAGGGCCCAAGCAGAGCCTAGAGGGGAGTGAGGAGTGAGAAGAAGGGAGAGAGGGGAGCATAAAGTGAGCCTGCTGCCATTTGCAGTGCGAATTCATTTCATTTCCTCTCTGCTAGCACTGCGTGAGGGCCCTGACATGAGCAAATAAACGCTTCATATTTGTCGGTTATTTATGAGGGTCCTTGGGACGCAGCTGCAACCCAATAGACAGCAGCCCTATATAGACAGATGAGAAGGGAGATGAGGGAGAGGCGAAGCTGCTCGCGAGACAAACAAAAAAAAAAAAATTATCACTTCTACAATTTTTCTTGCCAGGGATTAAGCTTGTTACGGTCCAAGCTTGGCCTCGTTGTTGGCCAACGCCCCCTTCGCACGTACTTCCCTCCTTCTACCTCCAGCATAATATTCTCCATTGACAAGTATTATTTTTTTGCTGTTAAGCTTGTGAATTGTCTGCGAAAGAAAAGAGAAAACAAATGAAACATAAATTTTATGGCACATATTTATTTTGACGCAATTTTATCAGGAATTTTGTAT
Organism: Zaprionus camerounensis; assembly: GCA_018904165.1. Lineage (NCBI taxonomy): Eukaryota > Metazoa > Arthropoda > Insecta > Diptera > Drosophilidae > Zaprionus > Zaprionus camerounensis. The sequence goes on from JAEIFS010000742.1 coordinate 10,818,256, forward strand.
TGTTTGTTTGTTTTATGCATTCCCAGTCTGCAATCAAATTGTGCAGTTGCATCTGAGCTTAAATGGAAGAAAACAATGAATGAAATTGTAGGAAAATTGGGTTGGAGTACAATTGTTCGATATGCTGGGTTAAATATATGATATGTAGAGCGAATTATAATAATTTTTAGTGTTTAAATTTTCACCTTTTCATATGATTCTTTTCAACTTACGATAGACATAAGACTGAGGGGTTTACCTTTCAATAATTAGAAGTCCATAATGCTTATAAATTCTTAGGGGTCAAAGTGTTATCTTCCTTAACTCCTTTACCATTGGTTTCTTTCTTTACCCATATTAAATGCTGTAACTTTTTGCATTATCTTAACTGTTTTCAATAAATTCACTGTCCTATCTTTACTCATACTCACACACACACATCTATTCCGCGCTGTAACTGTAACCATTTCAATTAATAATTTCGCTGAAACTGCACCAAAGTAAAGGGAGCCACTTTATGCTCTAAAAAAGAGTCAAGTCTCGCCGCTGGCAGGCAAATAAATGTCTTCAACCCTCACCCTGCAGCAGCACCACCTCAACGCCCCTCTTCTTTCTTTTTGGGCAACCTCCTCCCCTGTGCTCTATTGTGGCTTTACCTTTTTTAGCTAGCGCCAGGCGCGTCCTGTGCATATTTAGTTAAATCATTTCACATAATTAGGGATCATTTAATAATGGGGTGACATTAATTGAAAGCACACAGACACACACACGCAGGCGCACACACACACTCACACACTCTAGGGCTGCTGTCAACCCTCAGACCTCAGACCACCCACACGGGGCGCTTCCGTTTAATTTTATGGCCACCACCCGACCATGTCCACTTGACTGGCTTTACGAGCCTTCTGGGCGGGTGGTTCATGCACGTAGCGCCCCCTTAGATGGGGGAGGTATAGCCAAGGAGGCAGGGCACAGGAGGCGTGAGCTCTGCTTTTATTGGCCTCTTGTCGTCAGAGTCGTTGCCGTCGTCGACGTCGGGTTCGTCCTGCTCCACGTTCCTGTTTTTGCTAATTGATTTTAATGAAAGCCCACGATAGCAGGGAAAAGTTAAGTGCTCCCTCTCATAAATTCTGCGGTCAATTTGGTTTTGTTAATTGTCGCAACGTGAATGCTGGACACTTTTTTCTGGCTCCCACTGTAATTAGTGTCTAATTATTATGCGTGGCCTAGGCTAGAGACCATAACAACAGTCGAAATTGGTCAAAATGAATTGCCGAAAATTTATTACAAAATGTGTAATGCATTTTCAGAGCTTGTAAATCAAAATAACGAAGTTTGATGGGGATGGGAAAGAAATAAAATCTAAATACCTGTGAGTATAGCATAAATACACATGGACAGCTAGAGAATCGTCTATATAGAAAACATCTACACCCTCTCTGGTTTAATCCTTTCTCTCTCAAGTAAACTTTTCAAATATGCCAAATATCCATGCTGAACAATCGTGTTTACAAGCTATTTAAAATTCAATTGCGAAACAATAAGCAAACTCATAAAATGGAGCGAGAAATAATGTCGCCCCATAAATCGGGGAGGTACGAGGTTGATAAAGGAAAGTTCCTTGTTGTTGTTGCTGTTGCGGCAAAGTTTTTTGACATTTATTAATTGTTTATGTGGCGCGTTTGGCGACAGCTGCGCTCTTGGCAGGGGGATGGAATTGCCGGGGCAATGTCCCGTTTAAATACATTGAATATGAATTTATAATGAAATGGGGTATTCACAAGAATATAGATATTAAAGAGCGAGTCTGTTCTATGTTCTATGTTCTATGCTCTATGTTTGATATAAATTGTATATTATATATTCCCTAACCTTCTAAAGATTCCTTCCAATCTCTTGCAGTGTCCGCCAATCTGTCGCAGTCTCATCAGCATCATCCTTCCAACGATAAGGATGGTAAGAAGAAACACACCCGCCCAACATTCAGTGGTCAGCAGATATTCGCGCTAGAGAAGACCTTCGAGCAGACCAAATACCTAGCAGGACCGGAGCGTGCCAAGCTCGCATATGCCTTAGGAATGTCCGAGTCGCAGGTTAAGGTGAGTCCCAATAACCATCCAGGAAAAAAACCCCTTGTGTATGCAAATTAAAAACTCATAAAATGGCGGCGGGTATCTCTAACCAAAAAAACAACCTAAAAGGTATCATACCTCTTTCCTCTCACTCGCTCTTTCCCTTCCTTTAGCTCTGCTTCCTTTCGTCCTTTATCATCCATTGACTTTTGCGGCAATTTGCATTTTTATTGAAACGCAAAGCTCGTGGATTTTTGCTTTATTTTTCGTTGAAACCGAAAACAAAATGGCGCCAATGGTCTGCCGCTGGGAATAGCAGTTCCACCCGCTATCCCTGTGTGGGTTATGCCCTAAAGGCTTAGTGCACATGTCTGTCCCAAAACAGCGTCGCGTCCTAAAAGACATTCCCGGGCGATGTAATTTTAAAGTTTACACCGAAGGTTGTTTTTTTCCACTCTACTCTTGAGCCACAATCTCCCCCAATTCTGGCTTTCCACTGTCGCTGAAATGTTATCAACAAATAAATCCTTTGTGTCGTCAAATTTGTCGAGCGGCGTCGCCATCATCGTTCTTGTAATCCGCCCCAGAAACGCACGTGTCACGTTGCCGCGTGTGCTACGCGGTTTACGGATCTGCGACGGGTTCGGTTTGTCATTTAAATTAGTCGTAAGCCAGGCCAGTTAATTGGATCTGTGTTGGGTTCCATTCCAGCACTCGAAACATATGATGGCGCAGATTAGAGTTCGTCTAGGTACAGTGGAATGAAGGGGAAATGCTGTGTATGGATATAAGTTTTCAGTTGAATATTGGAAATAACTTAGGAAATAGCAATACATTCACTATATATTCATATTTATAGGGATCATATTATCTGAAATACATTGTCATATATCCGCAACTCTATTTCCGCTTCCTTTACAAACTACTTTCGCCTGTAGAGGGTTATGCCATCTCTCTAATTTGCCAATTTCATTAGAGGCAACTTGATTGTGCCATTTGTAGTGGCATTTGTCAGGCAATTTGTAGACCCCCAGACCTCTGAAACACCCTTCGCAGTGTGCACAACTGTGCACAAATCAGGCTCGGTTGCTCGGCGACTTCGCAGAGATAGGCGAGAGCGAAAGAAATCACGTTTATGATGAGCAGAATGATTAATTACCAATGAATGAGGCCGTTGGCATTGCGAGGCATATGAAACGGCAAAAGGTTCTATGAAGAGCGGCAGAGACAGAGCAAGAAAGAGCAAGAGAGAGAGAGAGAGAGAGCGCGCTGCTAGGATTGATGGCTTGAGCTGCAGCTAAATATGCGTCATTTGTGCAGGGGCTAAACAGAGATAGAGTAGGAGAAAGAGAAGCAGAGTGAGTGTCGTCCTGATGACGAGTACAAATGAGTGAGATGAACGAGTGCAGGCGGGACAGGGGCAAGAGGCAACGGGAACGTGGGGCAAGGCGGGGCGGTGCTGGGTGGCCTCCGTCTGATAGACATGCCAAATGACTGCATGACTTTTGGGTGAGTGTAAATTAAATTCTGTGCAAGGACAACACAACAACGACGACGACATCAGCTTCATACATATTCAATTAGTGTGTGCCAGTGTGGGTGTGACTGTGTGCGTGTGCCTGTGCCTCTGGCTCTGGCTGTGTGAGTATGCGTATCATCTGTCTGTGTGTGTGGGAGATGCTCCACGAAGATGAAAAACAACCATGACGATGATAGTATGCAAATTGACAAACAAAAACACAGCACAACAAGGCAGCGGACACTGGCCAAAAATATGACAGCCACGCACACGCACACACTCACACGCCCCGTCTGGATGTGGCTATGTCTGTGTCTGTGTGGGCGTGGCTGCCACTGGGCGCATGCCAAATGATCTTGACAAGAATAATTGCGCTGTTATCATAATTAAAAGCGTTTTTGGACACAGCACGAGTCCAGCCGAGTCCGAGCTTCGTTTTAGCAATCATTTAATGCAAATGGTCGCCATTTTGTACGTTGCACACTCCCGTAACGGTACCCCGACTCCATATTCATGCCTGTGTGTTTGTTTCTCTCTCTCTCTCTCGCTCTGAATTATAGCGTCTGCGACCATTATTAATGACATCCTAGCTGGACGTCCTCATGGACTAGCTGGACACGCCATAATATTATTGCATGATTGTTGTTATGGCCTCTCCGTGATTTCACCCCCTCTCTCCACTCTCCTCTGCATAAATGTATGAAAATTTCCACTGATTGTTGAGTACATGCATGTAAACACATGCGATAAAGAAAATACTCGAATGGAGCAGCCATCTCACTGTGGGTGGCTCCAAACTGTTTGTTACTTTGCCTATTTTGCATACGAACATTTGTGTGCAGGACCTTAACAACATGTGAATGGATTAGTTAAGGCAATATGCATATTACTGCCATAAAGGGTGCTCCGATAATGGGATGAGCTCAGGAAACTCAGTTACGGTATACAACAGAGAGTTCTGATTTGATTTGCAGGGAAGATAATTGAAATAGGTTCAGTATTTAGGCAGTATGAACACTCCAACTACAAAGACTGACTGCTGTAACTCAGCTTGATTTTGAGTTGAAAACATTTTGGAACTGTCTTAGGAATATGCTTAGTTCGAAGTCCATTAAATATAAAACCTGTCTCAGTTTATTAGACTATCTATAAGTTCGGCCTAAAACATTCATCACTTGGGTAAATTTAAACAATGATATGACGTGATATTTGTCATGCATCGATTGATTGCTTTTATTATCGTTTATAATGGCCTAAAGATGTTTTCTAGACTCAAATCAAAACTCGCCGCATAATTAGCACATGTCTAATGAAAGCTTATGGACCAAATCAATTCGTAGCGACTGTCAGAAACGTCTTGGACAATGGCTTGGGCTAGTGACAAGCCGACAAGTTGACAATGGGACAGGCAGCTCATAAAAACTTATGACAGATATGTGAAATATTGTCTAATTGATTTTTGGAAACTGCATAGAGAAACTGGTCCCCTCAGTCTCAGCGTCAGCCTCAGCCAGCTGCCCCATTGTTGTCGGCTAATGGATTTGATTGTGTGTTAATGAATGGAAATGCAAAGAAATTCCATTGAGAGAGCGCGCTACCAATGGTAAGAATAGAAGAAACAGAGAAAGAGAAAGAGAGAGATAGAGGGAGTGAGAGAGATAATTCCTTGATCTTCCATTAGAGCAGAGAGGTCGCTCCACACACTTCTCAACTCACAATTAGTCAAATAAAAAGGCAATTTATGTGCCCTGCCCTCGGGCTGATGGGCAAATAAATCAGAAACTCACATAAATACGAGTTCGAATTCGAATTTGAGTTCGAATGCAAAAGCGTATGCGCTGGGTAAGCCTGTCGTTCAAATTAAAATTTACGAGCGACTCTTAAAAAGCAAGAACTACACCAAAAAGAAGAAAAAACCCACACCGTGCTCAATACTCAAATTGTTTGTTAACCAATAGGAGAAAAAAGAAGAAAAACAGAAAACAGAAAACGTGAAAAAACAGAACAGAAAATAATACCAAACTGCAACTTGTCAGACGATCAGGGGCGGCTGTCGGTCGCGGGGCTCTAAAAGGTGTGCGCGCTCGGCCATGTTGTAAATTTTCATGACTTTTAAGTACCCACAGCGAGCCGGGCTCACTCCTATCCTCTCCAATACGATCCGAGCCGTACCGAACCCGTGCGTAAACAAATAAATTTCCAATTTGGCCCGGAGAGTCATATATTTGCCATCGCGTCGAGGCGAGGGTGGTCTACAGTCGGGGCAAAAAAGTAGAATTCATATACAAGGTTTGATTTTGACATCCGTTCCTACGAAATTTACATAACGCTTTTCATTCTTATCTGACACCTGACGGTGCATCCCTCTCCCCCTGCCCCGCACAATGCATCCCCGCGGTGGTGCCAAAAACAACAACAGCAGGCATCGCATCTGACCAAAACATTGGCATATGTTTTATAACCTTGTGTCCTGGGAGGCAATAAATAAATCCGTTTACCCAAAAACCAATCGCCTGGCCAGGTCGAGTCGAGTCGTATCCCCCTCCCCCTTTGGGAACTATAGAAGCGTAGCGTTGCCACGTCAAATTGATTGCCACAATATTTGATTGACTTTGACATGTTGCCTGTCATAAATATCCGACTGTGTCGAGTCTCTACCATGTTCCTTTCTTCCTCCACTTCGGTTGATCTTGTGATCTTGATCGCCCTGTGTGGCCATAAAAGAAACCTTGCGCATATTTGTGAAAAACATGTCGGAAGCAGATCAATGAAATATTTCTTAGCAAAGTCTGTTATGCTTGGGTATCTTTGACGAAAAGATACGATCAGTTTTAAGATGCCTAAGGAATGAGCAAACTGAGCTATGCATTTACGAATTAACATTGAAAAGGTCTCACTTTAGTTAAAATTAAAGAAAAGTGTCCATCAAATTGATTGCGCTGCCCTCGTTTGAACCATTCCATTCTTTTGGGTTTCCTTAAAGTTTTTGGCATGCCGAGCATGTGCAAACACAGAATGACAAGGCTTCAATTCAACAGTCTGTTGCCTTGCACTTAGAAACTATGCTTTAGTGGGTGCTAGATGACGCATACAACATCGTTATGATGTCGCAAACGGCCGCAACACCCGAAACAGGCTTCTTGTATAATATCCTGCCAGGCTGGCCCACCCCTTACCCTGTTGGAACTTGCTGTTTTGGTCGAGCAAATCCCCAACAACATGGACACAGCTGTTACCAAAAAATAATGACCATGAAAAGCAGCCTTAATGATGCCAACTAACGTGGTTGTTGCCCGCCTATGTGCCTGAGAGAGAGAGAAAGACAGAGAGCAAGCAAGGCAGAGCTTCAGTGCAAAGAGACGCCACAATCTGCCGACTTCCGCTTACCTCCGGCACAGCCTCTCTACAGCTGTAGCACACAGGAGAAATATTAATTGTATTTTTATTTCGCATAATGTTGCAAATAATAATTACACAAATGTGCAAATGAAGTTGTAAATTATGTTGTATCTGGTTTAATTGCACCTTCGGGTCGTTTACAGGCGCTGATTTTAACGTGTTGCGGCTGAATACATTATAATCGTATTAAACATGGCACGAAAGGTAGCAACGCAGATTATAACTGCAGCTTACCATGGACTTTTAATACTTAAAAGGAAATTAAATTGGTTTAGTGCTTCAAAAAACACTCCACTTAGTGAACAAGCTCTAGTAGCTCGAGTCCTAAACTAGCTAGCGACATTTGAAAAACACTTTGGCACCTCTCATTAATTGCTGTTTTGATTTTTCAATGAAGCACACTCCATCAGGCGAAAACAAACTCAAGTAACTCGACTCGCCGATGAGCTGGCGATATTTTGAAAAGGCAAACAGAGTGTTCGCTCTGTAAATGGGTCAATTTAACTCGAAATGCGCCCCCTCAAAAGCGCTGTTAATGACTTCGGCAACAAGATGAGCTCTTGTCCAAGGGGCTCAAAGCGCAGCATCATCAGGCAAATGTAGAAATTATGCTCGATTTTGCAGCAGCACACGCCTTGCCAGGGAGCTGCAAAAAAAACCAAAACAGTAACAAAAGTGAGCTGGAAAACGTGTCTAGGCCTAAGCCGAGTCGTGCGGCAGGGTGGCATGCAACATATGTTGCCAGAGGCCAGACGTAGCCACAGCAGCAGCAACAGACCCCGGGGCGGTTGCAAAATGGAAAATGAAGCGCAACCAAAGACGTTAGTCATGGTTTTGCATAGTTTTTGCCGTGCTGCTGCTGCTGCTGCTGTTGCTGGCTGTGTAACTGCTGTCCAGGGCTTAATATTGTCTTAATTGGGGGTTAACCGGCGTTGATGATGCGACTTATGGGCTGCGAGACGGGCGCGGGTCTCGACTTAATGACTTTGACAATGTGTGCCGGGTCTTGGACGGGCCTGGGGCCGGACTGGCTAATTACACATGAAACTTTAGCCGCTGCTTATTTAAAACTTTAATTGTCGCACACACACACACACACACTCGTAAATACACCCACTCACAGACTGTCACACACGCATTTCTAAAGTTTGTCATTTTAATTTTGGACTTTTACAGGTTTGGTTTCAAAATCGTCGCACCAAATGGCGCAAACGGCATGCGGCGGAAATGGCAACGGCCAAGCGGAAACAGGACGACTTGGGTGGCGACAACGATGGCGACTGCAGCGAGACCATGGACAGCGACAACGAGAGCCTGGACATGGGCGAGGCACCCACCCAGAGCAAAAGGAGTCGCAGCAGCAGCGGCTCCCAGCAGCAGCAGGATAATTATCGTCATTAAAACGAATTTACAAAATGGCAAAGGATAAACCGAATACAAGAAATTACAGCAACAGCAACCGTTACAACAACAACAACAACAACTTAGAGCAACAGCTAATAAACTACAAACAATAAGACAGCGAAAGGTTCTCAGCATAATTTGAGTTTTTCATTAGCTAAAAAAAACGATAACGAAATGAAACTTATAAAAAGGTTTTGCCACTTTACAGTCTTTTGAAGACGTCAATTTTAAGGCTACGCGTTTTGAATTCTTCCTTCCCATCCCCCTCATTCTATCCCCGGCCCCTGCCCCCCTTCGATTTGAATGTGTGTAAATATTTCTGTTAATTTTGAAAAGCGCATAGATATATTAGTATTCTAGGTATTTTGTATTTAATAATAACCCTAACCGGCTCTAACTGCTAAGTCGTCTTAAGTCACACAATTTACTGAATTTATTACATACTGTATGTTTACTTTGATAGTTTCTAAACTCAGATCGAAAGTATCGAGATGAAAATGCTTATAAGGAAAAAACTCCCACTAAAATTAATGTAATTTCGTGCATTAGAAGAGACTTTAGGTTCTATTTAAATCTAACTAACTAAACTATCAATCACGACAGTGTGTTTCGAATAATATGATTATTATTATTATAACAGTGGCATGTCGAGATGAAATACTGCAGTAAATTATGTAAAATGTATTTAAATTAAATTGTAATTTTAATTATTTCAAATTGATAAAGAATAAAACGATACAAATATGAACAGAAATTGCAGCTTTGTCTTTGTGTGATTATAAAAGGAATTAAAAATGTTATATGTACTTTTCACAAAGATAATATTCGAAAGGTTATTCTATAATACAAGCTGTACTTGTTTCATGTTCTAAATGGTATTTTGACAAGTTCTCTCACTGAGATTATGCTACAAAAAAACCTCACATAAGACATGCATCTTGCCCTTTCCACATTCCGTATGCCGTATCATATGGGATTACCCAGAACAGACCCGAGGCTAGTGAAATAACAAATAAGGAACTCAGCCCACGATCATAATACACATTGCTCACCCCGAAGAAATGAGCTCTGTTCCACCCACAAGGGCAACAACAATGGCTGCAGTCGGGCTTAGGGCTCATAACAATTACGCAGGCAGACCGGAAATCTGCTTATAGAGTCAGTCGAGATGACAATCCGTCAAATGTTACACACTGACTGCAGTCAAAAGGATTAAGAGTCGAAAGAGTTTCAGGTTCGGACAAAAACGGAACTGCAATGAATGGAACATATGTGTGAAAAGAAGCCAAAGATTGATTGATTGTCAATCAAAAGAGGCAACGAGAAAAGGAAAGAAAGAGAGAGAGAAAGAGAGCGAGAGCGATGAATGAGATTTGAAACAGGTTGATGGAACAATACAGAAATTATTAATGCCTCGCACACTTGACGAATCTGGGAGAGATCAACAAGTAGAGCTGTGGCACAATTGAACCAGCACAGCAGCACCTTGATGGGCTTGTTAGGAACGGCCGCCCGCTAATGACGCTGTTGCAACTACCGAACCCAATGGGAGGTGGAGGCCAAGGCAGAGTAGGAGTAGGTGAGGGGGATGCCAGCATTAATCATGCTTTAAACAGACAAAGCAAAGGCCCGACACTATGCGATCTATTCAAAATACCATTAGCATACCGCCGATAATTGACTCGCTGGGCCATTAGCGGACTCCGCACGGAGCAGTAAGGGGGGAAAGGGAAAGGGTAAACAGCCGCCGTATTACGTTGTGAAATTCCAGATCAAACATCAATTGACTTACGAAACCAGGGACGGCACAGAAAGTGCCAATTCATACGGAGGAGGAGAGCACGTTTTGGCATGTTGCAATTCCTTTCGAGGAACCCAACACTTCCGCACACTTCCGCTTTGGGAATCGGTTTCTCAGATGAGTTTCGCCTGCCTTTGTAGTGTCGCCTTAGTACGCGCCTAAAGTCAACTTCCAGCAATTGACAACGGAGTGTGAATTGCCATTGAATTTGCCTCGTTTCGTTCCAGCTGCATGCGGTACGTGATCCCGCTCGGCCTTGCCAACGATCGGCATTCTCAGGTAAATCCTGCTAAGCCCGAGCCAGAGGTTAATAGAATCTCGGCACACAATAAACTGGTCGGGGGGCGAACGTGCCCCTGGAGTATAATTTGAGTTTTGAGACCCTGTTAATCTGCTTGCCGAAAAATTGCAAGCTGATGTGGGTTTTCCTCTCTCTCTCTCTCTTCTCCCCCGTATTCTTTACTCTGTTTCGGCTTTGCGAATTTGACTTTGTTTTCCTGTGTGTTCTCTGTGTGTCAATAAAAATTGATTAATTGCTTTATTGTTGAGTTACCAGTCTGAATGGATAGAGCATTGCATCAGATATAGAGCGAGGGTATTTGAAAAGATCAGCATGTTCCGAGGAAATACGCCTAAGCGGATTGCGAAAGTGCCTCAACCTGTAGAAGATCGGATGAGAGCATAACCTTTACCCATTGATACTTATCTTAATAACGTATAATACCAAATACTATTTATATGCATGATGGATTCCAATCCTATAATCGCATATAAGATTTACAAATTTATATTTATAAATAGGGGAGTAACGTTATTCCAACTTATATTATTATAACTTCAATTCCAATTCGAATGCAGATACTTTTATAGTATTTATATAAGTACATCCTTGAATAGCACTCTTTAAACTTATTTCCTGTATTCCTGCTCTAAATTTAAGCACAGCAACCCACTCTGCAAGTGATCAATAAAAGCGACTGGCATTCACAACGGTTTGCTCCGCTTTTGAAAATGTGGAGAGTTACGAGCCCGGCCATAAATAGCAATAGATGCGCCTGCACTGCCACTGCACACTGCACACTGTGCACAGTGCACACAGGCCAGAAATGTACTCGAGTGTCGGGCGAGGCATTTAGCCTGACAATGACAGGCCGGCTAAACCAATCTGCCAATGGGCCAAAACCCAGGACGGCCAGTCAGCCAGTCAAGTTGGCCATCAAATTGTTTGGCCTGCAGTCCACCCGCAGCAGCATGTTCCCAATCCCCATCAGATCCCTTCGTGCTGCCGCCTATTCAACTGACACCTCATGAATGTCCGGGAGAGACACAGACAGCGGCAGTAGGGGGAGAGGTAGGGGGAGGACAATGAACGGGGGAAGGCTACTAAATTGTCCCTCGACACAAATTTGAAATCGATAAATGATAAAAATCAACAGAAACTTCATGGATGGCCTATCGCTTGCTCGCTCCCACACACTCGCACAACGGCAAATGGCGTCGCGGCGATGGCGATGGCGATGGCGCTTCATGAAGCTTTTATTGTCTGTCTATTTCTAAGCTTTGTACATGGACTCCCCAAAATCTATTGCCATCCCGCTCGATGGATTAGACTCGCTCTCTCTCACTCACTCACTCACTGGCGCACACACACACACACACAGATACAGTCGCACACTCGCTTGTGCAGCAAATTTTCGAAAACTTACCAAATTGTTTTCGTTGTTAGGGTTTGCCGGGTGGATTCCAATGCTGATATATGAGGATTGCAAGTTGGTTCGTTGCTTTCGGACTGTCCACCACCCCCCTACCCTCTGCTGGCCCACTCTATATGTGTGCTATATACACACATATAGTACGAGCAAGTCTCTCTGTATGTGTGTGTGTGTCTGTTTGGATATCTCTTTCAGGCATCCCCTCTCTTTCTCACTCTCTTCCTGTCGTGCTTTTTGCAGCCGACAACATTGATTATGCCGTGTTTTTTGCCTGTTTCATTTCTCGTTCTTGTTGTCGTTGTCATGCTGCTTGTTGTTGTTGTAGTTATTGTTTTCTTTTTGCTATTTACATTAAATTGAATTATTGTTTATGTTTATAGCAAAACAATGCACGTATGTCTTTTTAATGAGCGTCGCTTGAATTTATGAACAGCGGCCTCGCATTAAAGGTAATAAAAATGCCAGTTGATAGATCCGAAAATAACAGAGGAAAGCATGGGCTTACAAAGGGTGCAATGGGGAAGGGGGTTTACTGATAAATAAATATATGTAAATAAATATATAATTGGGTTCTGGCTTAGTTGTTGAAGGGCAAATTATTTAAATGATGCTGAGTAACTTTGAGAATAGAAAGAAAAACAAAGCAATTTAAAAAAGATTAAATATAGAGATACTTTGATTAAACAGTTAAAAACAAATTTAAGGGCATAAATTCTTAAATATAATATCATGAACAGCAAAAATTACAAACAACAATGTTGGCAAATTGAAGTTAACCAACAAAAAATGCGCACAATTCGAAAATTTTTTTAATTAAATTCGCCGGCAAATCCAATCAAGTTGGACTGTTAATGAGCTACCCCAGAGTGTTCGGTAGCCTATTAAAAATGCAACAAACACGTCCCAAGAAAAGCAAGCGAAATATACCAGGCCCCCCTCTCTCTCCACCCTCCAACAGTCGCAGCCAGAGCCCCTTCTCATCATCTGCAATCGCTGTACACAATTGTAGAGAAGGTCAAAACGTAATCAAGCCCGGCAGCAAGCAATGAGCGCAGAGTTCGCAGTTCACCTCACCACGGAGTTTGAGTGAGGCATATTTGAGTGGAAACACAAGCCACGCCCACAACAGGGGCTGATGGCAGCCAGCCAAGTCATGCGCAGCGGGGAGAATCAAAATGGCCATGCAGAGTGTTTCCCTGTGTTCCATTTCCATTTCGTTGCATGGCAGCTGCGCATGAGGCAAGCTAAGGCAGACAGAGAGAGAGAGAGAAGGTGAGTGCAAGAGCGAGCGAGAGAGAGAGCACGTGAGTGAGTGTGTGAGCGAGTAAGTGAGTGAGCGTGGTGGGGAGCTGGCTTTTTAACGCGCTCGACATGAAAATGAGCAACGAAACGTGCGACAAGCGATGGAGTCCATTTTGAGTTTATTGTTTGATGATTTGAACATTTTATACATACACACACACATGTACATATTGTGTTGTATGCATGTGTATCTCTCTCGCGCTGCCTGTCTGCCTCTGTGTGTGTGTGTGTGTGTGTGTGTGTGTGTGCCTAAGCAGCTCTACTGGTATATCTTTTAGTTTCGCGGCTGTTGTAGTTGTTGCTCTTGTAATTGCTTGATGCCCGCTAGTTACTGCGCTTAAGCTCTTCTCTTTTCTTCCCCTCTATCTCTCTCTCTCCCTCTCTCTCCCTCCCTCTCTATCCCTCTCTCTCTCTCTCTCTCTTTAACTGCAGTTTTTGTGGCTTATAGAAACGCTGCGCTTACTTTTAGCTGCAATCGATGCACTCTTTGTGCGCTCTTCTCGTCATTTACTGTTATTTATAACAGCAGCAACAGCAACTTTCTATTTTCTATCTGTTCTCCTGCTTTTTGGTTGCCCCCCACCCAGCCGAATTTATCGCTCTTTGATTGACAATTTGGCCGGGGAATTGCAATTAATTTGCCATATAATGCATGCGTTACAGCAACATCTCATCAATTTCTATTGTTTAAACGTTTGTCACCTCTCTCTCGGCGCCTCAGCTCCCTCTCTCTCTCTCTCTCAGTCTCTCTCTCTATCTCTTTGTCTCCGCTTCAGTCACGCCCGAGTTTATTAATTGTCCATTTTTATGCCAGCCAGACATCTATTGTTATTAATAGGCATTAAGTTTTTAAATATGAGCAGAACGAATTGTGTTTCTGATTCTCTCCTTCTCGTCGTCCTTCCGAAAGGGTAGTTGATTAGCTGAACGAGTACTAATTGAGTTGACTGTCAGTTAAGGTTTGCGATATTCTCTGAATATATTGTATATTATATATACATACATTGTATTTATTGTACATATACAAGAAGGAATAGAAATGAGCATTCTTAGCAAGAATCATTAAGATTGAGAGACTTAAACAGACAGACGGAGGGACTGGCTAGTCAGTAAACCCCCTGGTGTTCACACTGATAGTTAATATAACGTATGTTCTTTATGGGGTCAGAAATGATAACCCCAATGATCTCTTATTCCGATTGTAAAATACAATAACTTGCAGATTTTGTTGCTAATCTAGAAATGTTTACAAACAAACATTAAACAAAATAAAATACAGAAGGGCAGATAACTTTGTGACAATATACAATAAATGATTTATTTAGCAGGTCACACAAATAACCCCAAATGATATTAAAGTCCAGATTAAAGGCTGTTCAATGTTAAATGCTTTATCAGCTCAGGCCATACAATTATCGCGTGATTACGGGCTATAAAAGACGGGCGATCTGCTCTGAGAATATCATTGTACGCTTTTGTCTAGTTCGGAATTGAACATTCGCAATTTGTTATTCTGCAAAAGTCTTGAGAAACATGAGACGCATCTGTGTATCTCTGCTCTACCTAATCCTGCTGCAGGCAGTCACTGCTGCGCCTCAACAGAAGAATCCTAAGAGCTGCATTGACACCACTACTACGGGCGTGTACAACCTAACCCTTTCCAACAATTTCACTTTTGAGGTACTATGTAACTCTGATATCACTGATCCAGGGTGGACTGTTATACAGCAGAGGATCAGGGGCGGAGTAGACTTTTACAGGAATTGGACCACATATCGCAATGGCTTTGGTGACTTCTGGGACGGGGATTTCTTCCTCGGCCTCGAGAAGATACACAGATTGACCAACGAGCAACCGCACAAACTATACATTTACATGAAACGCTTTGATGGAAGCGCCTTGATTGCCAGATACGATGAGTTCGCCATTTCGGGTGAATCTGATCAATACCGTATTACCAAGTTGGGTAAATTCGGTGGTAATACACTAGACAGATTGAAAATACACAAGGATGTGAGATTCTCGACTTATGACCGTGACAACGACGAATGGAACATGAATTGCGCTAAAACATACCATAATGCCTGGTGGAACAAGTTTTGTTACAATTGGTAAGTGTCCTACTTATAAGATATAATGCTTTCCATTTGTACTTAATGAGGTTACATTTGTTATAGCAATTTGAATGGAGTATACTTCAATACTGAAGTGGAAGAAGACAGCGGCATTTACTGGGAAGCAAAATCATCTCTCAAGCAAGTGTGGATGATGATTCAGCCCAAGGGTGTTACTGTTATTAATGAGGAATTTTCTTATTTTGAATTTTAATCCAATAAAATGGAAATGTTAACTTGAACAAATTAGCCGAACATTCGAATATTGGACAATCTTCTTTTATTTATTTTTGACAATTTGAAATTGTTCTTAAACTACACACAACACTTGTCAACTTTACCAATTGAGTTGGATTCTAAGGAAATTGGATCGTGTCACATCCTAATCTGCTTGATCCAACTTATTTACAGCATACAAAATCAATAAATATGACGTCTTTTTATAGATATCGCAAGTTGTTAAATGTCAAAATGTATTTGAACTTTCTGTACAATAGTTGATTATGCAACTTGTTTTTGGGTTTCTTTCAACCGCAATTTTCAATTAAATTCAATATCTTAAGGGTCTACAATACCTTGACTCCTAGCAGCATTGTAATTCCCAGTCAATTCTTATGCGCAACTAGCGTAATTCCCCTGCCGAGTTCAATTTGTAGGTATATTCAATGAAAAGCCCATAAAATAGTTACCGAACTCAATAAGCACCCAACAATAGGACAGACAGACAGACAGAGAGACAGACACAATCGATGCGAGTCGATGCAATTCACACTGCTGCGAAAATCTTCGACTGACATTAAGGCCAAACTAATTTATGGCCTTTTAATTTAATGGGTTGGGCTTAAAAGTGTCCCCTCATTTGGCATCGAGAACTCAATTCCGGGTGGGTTGTCTGGTTGCAAAATCAAACTCATAAAATCCCTCTCACTCTCGCTCTAACTCTTCTCTCTCTCTCTCTCTCCCTCTCTATTCTCATCCGTCTGTCTCATATGGGTATTATATGTGCTACTGTTACCATTTCAAGTTCATAATCTATCACATATGAGGGTTGCAATCGAATTGCCGACACAAAAAAACACATCGAATAAATTTATGCTACAAATGTTTCTCATTTTTCTATTTCTTTCTTCTTTTTTTGGGTGCTTATGTGGAAAATTTTTAATCTATAAATATCTATAAAAATCAATTTTGTGTTCACGCGATAGTTTAGCAATGGAAATGATTTTTGGGTGCGGGTTCGACGGGGATCAGCGAGTTGACAACCGGATTAATTGCAGATGCTATGATTTTTTGCCTACATTTTTCGATACATTTTTTCCACACAATTTGCTGTGCCTGCATGGCGTTTTCTGCGTGACTGAATGCGGATTTAGTTAGCTTCTTCTTCTCTCCCTGTCTGTGACGTCACGAAAGTAGCTTAGGCAGCTGTCTTTGCGGAAGATATTGTGAGGCATCTTAAATAGACCACTGATCAAAATCAACATATCATAGAGCACAAACAAAGAAAACAATTAATAAACAACAAACAAGACGATAACTAATTATGCCAGAGAGAGAGAGAGAGCAGGACCAGTTCCTTTCTGGCATATCCTTTCAAAATCCCATTTATCACACTTTAGTCTCGTCTGCGATCGGGTCTATCGTTTTGCTTGTAATACGCTGCCAAGCTGCGCAATTAAAGATCACCCGAAATTCAATTCCAAAGACTCATTGAGCTGCGAAATTAGCACGGATAATGGCAGCGGTGACAACACACACACACACACACGCATACAGAGAGATAGGGATATCATTAGGTGAAGGGGATTCCTGGTCGTGCCAAAAGTCATTTCAGCTGCGACGTGTCGCAGTGCTTCCGTTTTCATGAGGGGTTGATCGCCTGCCAAATGCACAATCTGGTTCAGGTAACCAACGAGGATGAGGACGAGAGGATGAGGCACAACCGGAAATCGGTTCATTGAGTTCAGTTTCAGGTTTACGCAGGGCGACTGTTGCTTTGACAATACGCCAGGCAAGGCTCTCCGAGAGGAACTTTGCCGTATGCGTTATCTGCTCTTGCTCTCCTCGCAGCTCGCTTGATTGATCACCGTCACCCAATTAGTGTAAATGCGATTATGTATATGAGTGAGAGGATATAAACAATGGCTCTTTTCTCTATAGGGGAAAGTGAGGAAAGTGAGCGTGACCATGCACTGAGAGAAATCGTTGGGAGTGTAAGTATCTGGATAGGAGTTGGTGGGAAGGTATAAGAAGGTTGTTAAGGTTGTCAGGAATCTATAGAATTAACCTAATATATAATCGGCCCATTTCCACATACTGATACGTTATACATATATATATATATATATATATATATATATATATATATATATATATATATATAACTGTTCTTGTATTTATATTCAGCATAGTGATCATGAATATATATCCTTCAACTAGGTTATATTGACTGCTGCTTTCCTCATTGTGTTTGCTTTGTCTCCTTTCGAATTAGTCCTCAACTGATTGTCTGCTAACTACTCCGATTTCTTGCAGTGTATCTATTGTTAGGAGCTGCTTTATTAGTGCACAAATTACTTTTGGCTGCCACTGTCAGTCCCTCATCAAAATCGTGGCAAAACACTCGGCTTGCTGTGAACTGAGCAGTACAAAAGGATTTTGCTAAATTAATTTTTCCCAATTGACTTTTCGACAGGGGGTTGGTTGATCGTTGCCCCGCTCTCTTTCTCTATCTCTGTCTCCCTCTCTCTCGATCTCTCTTTATGGTGCCATTCTTTACCCTATCATTAACCGATCATATTTAGGGTAAGGCTAAGCACGTAATTAGGGGTTGCTTTTCATGGTGTTGTCATCTTCGCTTCGTTTGCGACTTCTCCTGCGACTTTTTGATTCCATATGAAATCACGCGATCCTTATGCCATATGCCATAGAGGAATCGTCCTCATTAACGCGGCGGCACTTCAAATGGAATTTCGCCATTGAGTTGGCGCCAAGAAAGATGAAATTTGCATTTAAATTGCGATTAAAATTAGTTACAAGAAGTTGAGCCGGCAAAATTAAGAAGGAACGCTAATGGGGCCAGCACTAATTAAACCAACAACAGACACTAGCACATGTGAGTGTGTGTATGGTTGTGTGTTTGTCTGTGTGTGTGTGTGTGTGAAGTAATTAGCGAAATCCTCTCGCGTCGTAATCTACGAAATCGTAAAAATATGTTCAACGACAAAGTCGCAAGTTATTATTATTGCAGAGCGAGAGAGAGAGGTAGAGAGGGAGGGAGAGAGACAGTGGGTGTACGAGCTAAGCACCCAAATGGAGCTCGAGCACCTAAAAACATTTAAGCAAATTAGCTGGAAATGCAAATGTAAAAATGACGACGTCGCCAAGCCATGCGACCAGCTACATTTTACAACCCTCTGGCACACACACATGTGTCTGCTCGTAATCCACAGAAAAAGCATCTTGAGAAATAATTAAGATGTATGTAAATGGAGAAAATGCTAAAATTGTTAAAAGCATTATATTTCTTTGGCTACCACCACCACGCCAGGCCCAAAACGAACCCTGAACCCCAAACCCAACCCGAATACGAACCCCATCGAAATGATGTCGCACATGTGTTGTATTTTTTGTTCCAGCAAAGTTATAGCCAACTGTTCATGTGTGTTTGTATGTGTGTGTGTGTGTGTGTGAGTTAGACGCCATATTCTAATTCAATTATCACTTGGGCAGCAATGGGTGGTCCCCCAGTTTTTGGATAGGGTGTTCCACAGCGTTGTTTCAACTGACACTAAAAGCTTTGTCAGCGACTTTGGCCACGCCAGCAACTTGTGGTAATGCATGGGGTAACGCCGGGCGACTCTTTACTGGTTTGCTGGCACTGTCCCACTTGATATATGACCTCACTTAGAAGCCAGCAGAACGTCATGTTATTTAGTGTATGCCCGAATGAAATATACTACTCGAGCATAAGTTGAGCGAGCAACATGGCATGCATCAATGTCGGACAGGAAACTATAGATAGATAGAGATATAACTAGCTTGAATTGCGTCAAAGAATTCCATGCATATCATGTAATAATTTAATTCTGTTTCTGTTGGTTTTATATACTACTTATAGCTCTATAGCATAAGTTGAGCAAACGATATAGCATTACTTAATGAGAGGCAGAAAAAGTAGAGCATATGTCAATAATATAATATGTAGCTTGGACTATCGTAAAGACATCTATCTATAATATTTTCTTTATATTTCCTCTGCTTTAGCTCTTCTCTATATCTCTAATTAGTCACTTCAATTATTTGTCTCACTCTTTCTCACATATTGTCATAAATTTGCAATCGTTTTAGCCTTGGCATTTGCACCCACTTTCCATCCGCATCCCTCTCTTGCTTGAGCACAAACCGCAAATGTCTAAAGTTTCGTTTGCAAAAATATGCCAAAAATATACCCACATCCATAAATCTGTAACTTGGCTCAGGCATCTTTCTCCGGCAACGACACCGCAAAGTAAACAAATTAAGTAAATCAGTTTCTAATTGCATTCTAGTTGGGAAACGAAGAGGAACTGGGCTAAGCTGGCTCCTGTCGCTGGGTCTGAATTGTTTGTTTCTTTTGCGGTTCCAAACGAAACTTTTCACTCGAATCGAGGTAAATACTCAAATAAAGAGAGCCCTTTAATGATCTATTTAGTATTGTGCGACCATTTAGTCAGTAGGGTTTTTTGATGCTGTGTAAAAAGAAGAATTTTAAATTATTTGTAGCCTTACATGTTTTTGGTTTTAACTTATTTCTATTGAATATTCCTTTAGTTCATTCAATTTATTCTTTCTTAAGCCTCGCGATCTTCTACAGCAATTATTTCTAATGTCGCAAATCCAGCCGCCCCGATTAATTTGGCCAGCCATAAAGCATTTTAATGGGCCTCACATAAGGCGCAAAAATAGTCAAAGTCAAAGGGAATATTAACCAATATTTCAGACGAAAGCATACATAACCTAAAACTATGTTTAGTTTTATGCTTACCAGTTTTACAAATAATGTTCAAGGCACATACATGTGTGTGTGTGTGTGTGTTAACAATAATAAACGGAATAAACGCAACGTACACACAAAATTTCTAATTCTAATTACAAACAATAAACGGAAATACGCAAGCCTTATAAATGGCAAGCTAGCTCCCTCTCCCTTTTTCTCTCTCTCTCTCTCTTTCTCTCACTTTCTCTGAGAGAAGAGTTCATAATCCATTTCGGACGTCGGGGCGAAATTAATATTCAGATTTATGTATTAATAACATTACACGTCCTCTGCCCGAATGTGGTGCCACAGGCGTAGAGAAGGGGACGGGGTCAATTTGTGCTTATCGTATAATTAGAGAGGACGCAACTGGGCTCCCCCACATCATCATCATAATCATAAGGACGACCACATGCGTTTGCAGGCACTGTGCAAATCTGTGTGCGCGGCAAATAGCAAAAGTCGCATAATTAATCTGCTTATGTGCTGGCCAAATGGGACAAGTGCTGTACGGATTTGGATATGGATATGGATGCGGATGTATGGCTACGTATGTGGACTCGGGTGTGACTAAGTAATTGCAAGTAATACTCGTTATATTAATAAAACCATTTGGTTTTATGTTCCTCGAGAACCTCAAGAGCCTGCGGCAGTTGGTTGTGGTGTAAATCATTTAAGGGGTGATTACCAAATACTACGTTATTGTAGTCTATAAAATGTAGTTTAATGGAAACCATTCAATTAAGTTTACAATTTATACTGTACTATGTTGAAAACTAAATACAGAAAACCTAATTAGAATGCACCTTATTTATTTGATGTACTTTCAATATTCGAGAGCACATAAAACAGGCTGAAAAAGTACTAGCTACAGTGAACTCTTGGCAATCGCGCCATCGCACATAAATCATATATCGAATCGAGAAACAGGACTATCGCATAAGTTAGAAGAATTGGCAAGCTACACGGCGTCAATAAATAAACAAAAGGCGTATACGGCAAAGCCATTCTCTACGGTCTCCAAGGACAAAACTAGTGGGTAGCCCCACTTGCCACACCCCCCACCCCGGGTCTAACTAAAGCCACTCCCTCGCCTTATATTTATGGGCCGCCAGCGAGTGGCATTTGCATATATGCGTGTGTGTGTGTATGTGTGTGTGTGGGAAACAGGCTGAGCAAATGACCGCTGCTACCTTTTTCCATTTTCCGCTAAGGCAGCAGGAGGGCGGGATGGGGGACAAGTTTCGCGCAATCAAAGGCCGTCTAGCGATTTGCCATTTTCATACACATGCGAGTCGAGCAACGCGTTCGCTATTCGCCAAGGGGAGGAGGATAGAGAGAGAGAGGGGGGGACGAGGCTGGCTAACATATATCATTGTCTGGCCGAAACGGTGAGACCGTATAGCAGTGGAATGCAATGCATTCTGCGCCCGGGGCACAGGATCCACAGCGAAGCAACCTGCCGTCGTTGTCTGATTTATGATGCTATTTAGATTTCACGTGATTCGTTTTCAATGTGCGCGTCCAGCGCGCAAAGATAGAAAAAAATTGCGCACAATAAATCGCGGACACTAGAAAAAAGAATTCGAGCAAATGAAAAAAGAGAAGGCAATTCAAAAACCAAAACGAATAAAGAATAGTAAAAAATACAGCTAAATCGAGAGAGAAAGAAATAATAATAAAAAAAAAAAGCTGGGCGAATCCTAGGCTAAAAATTACAACACACAGCTGCGTGTGCATAAATCTCCAGGCCGCGCAGATCTGCCAATGCATTTTTTTTGGGGAAAAATTAAAAAAGCCTGACGCGCAGCCAAGCAACCCATTCAAAATGCAATAAAAATAAAAGGCACAAGGCGCTGAACTTGCTGCAAACTAAACGAATTGTAAATACTCTCGCTAAGATTGGAGGAAGGAAAGGAAACAATTGCTTGGCATCAAATATAAAGAGTTTATAATACAAATTCAATAAATATATTCACAATATTCATTAAATTCTGCTAGTTAGAGTAATAAATAATATAATGAATATTTCCTTCAATTCTGCCAAATATTTCTACAACTAGACCTAACATAATATGAATAAAATAAGGAATATTTTATTACTTATAGCATTGAAATAATGAAAAAAGGATTATATTATATAATTAAAATAAAAGCTCTATAGTATATACAAATATCTATCTATCCCCTTTATTCATCTAAGTATTTCCCACTTTGCCACACATGTTACTTCAAATCCGATATACCCCTCGCCATATACCCTTTCCAAATTCGTTTTAGCTGCGACTTAGAATCGCGAAATTGAATTTGCATCCACGCATTGCGCACAGTCGACTTCGGCGGCCCTTTTTGTGCGGGCGGGCTTATCAACTATTAAACGCAAATGGCGGCATATTTAGCATGAAATTGGCCAAAATGAAAATGCTATCGATGCCCCGTTGCCAATTTGCCGTACTGTGATTATGACGCCAGCAATTCGCATTCGATTTGCATATATTTTGCGTGCGGCATGAATAATCGAGCGTCGAGTCGAGGCCCCCCGATCTCATATATATTGCGACCCCTTGTGTGTGTGTGGCGTATACAGTTCATGAGTTCAGCCGATTGACTTTGAATATTAGACAAGTTAAGGGGGAGGGGGTGGTAAAGAGAGAGTGGTGAGGGAAGAGGGGCATCATTTGCCAGCTGTAATTGACATGCAAGTTGAGAGCGCGTTTTGGACGTTGATTTGATTTGCAGTTGTTGCCTCCGCTACTGGGCGCATATGATTATAACGGAAGTCATGCATTTGATTTGATTAATTATTGTACAACAACTGCTTTGCCTTGTTATTGTTGTGTATGCGTGTGTATTAGTGTGCTTGTGTGTGTGTTAATACAAATTAATTAATTTGCGCACATTGCACACAACATTTGAGAGCTGCGAGACTGAGATTGATTGCACCGAGCACAGAGGCAGTATTCATCTTTCCCTCTCTCTCACTCCCTCTCTCTCTCTCACTTTCTTTGCCTCACTCTCCGTATTACTCCTCCTCAATCCTTAGTTTTCTTCACCATATACTCTCAGAACGTCTAAGTGGAATTTAAATACATAACAGTGCATTAAAAAGCCTTTCGAAACGATTCGAATTTAGTTATATTATATTTATAAGTTATTTCTGTATCAACCTCAAAGCACTTAAAACTCTGTATAATCATTATAAATTAATTATACATATTATTACGCTTTCGCTTGAGCAAATCATGAGAGAAATGTAAGGGGAAACAGGGCAACATCTTCCATTAATTTTCCCAGAATGCGCCGCACTTTCTTCATATAATAAATGACTACCCGACATGTCTCCGACTATAACATAATACGTAAATTATCATAAACAAATTAAAAAAGTTCGTGATGTGTCATTTTGACAAGAGCAGCAAAAAGGGAGACAAGAGGCAGCGCAGACCCAGCGAATAAGCTGCAAGAGTTTCCTTCCTTGTTTTTTCCTACGAGTAATGAGCGAAAGCCTCGTGGGTGGTCGGACAAGTCAACAAAAAGCCGGGAAAGCGGGGAAACTCTGGGTGTAGCAACCCGGTAAATCCACGCAGCCTTCCTGCGGCCTCTAAGCGACAAACAGAAATCCGATTGGAGCAGCCCTCGGTGCGGGTCTCAAGTGTTGAAATAGAAACTCCCCATGGAATGGGTACGGCAAGCTCTGGGACTGCTACCAGATCCGGGCATTTTAAATATAATTTATTTGGCCGCCCTTCCCCAAAGGGGTTGTGCGTCGAGTGAATCACAGCAGGGGCGCAACCGGTACAGGCAAGAGATGGAGGGGGAACGATGACGGTCCCAGGCGGTTGCCGTGCAAAAACAATCAGTCAACATTTTGGCAACTTGACTCACTGACATTAAGAGGCGCAAACAGTAGCAAAATATACTCAGTGTGGCTAATGACGAAGTTTGTATACTCTATCGAAAATATGATGTGTGTTGGAAAGGTATAGAAAAGGCATATAAGTATATGGGAAACTGCACAAGAGCGGAATAATGCACTAAAAATGTGAGAAGATTTAGAATTGTTATTGTATATCTATTGTATATCTAAGACCATCATTTGCCTTATCAAAATCAAAGTAGCTGTAAATATATATTTATATATGTATATGATATTTATATAATATATTTGTATAATATTTTGATATTTATAAAATAAATTTGTATAATATTTTGAACTATCTTCAGCCGCCTGACAGACCCGATTTACTCTTTCACAACTCAAAGTGAGTGGAAAAAAATACTTGTAGCATTTTGTTTGTGGCCGAATTGAGGACACGTGACCTGGTCACGTGGCCAAGCAGACCCAGCCCCCCCCCCGCACACAGAGCGGCGTGTCAACTCGCATGTAATCACAACAAACATGTGGCCTGGCCTCCGTCTCCGACTTCGACGGCCGGCGAGGCGAGGCGAGGAGAGGCAAGGCTTGGTATTGGATAACTGATATCGGGGCGTACAATGAAATTGCCATTAAGCGTTTAATAGTTGCCTGTTGGCACATCCCACGGATCGGCAAAAGAGGCGGCAAACCAGAAAATCAGTAGCAAAAGGAGGAGGGGGAGGAAGAGGTAGAGAAGGAGGAGGAGGAGAGAAAACGGGGGTGCCTGCGGTTGGCCGCGTGCCGACGCCTCATCATTCATGCGGATGTCGTGGTTAGCTGCGCGTTTAATGTTCATGTAAATTATGCGACAAAAATTTAAATTCCAAGCATTAGAGATAACATTTTACAGAGTTTACAAATCGTGGGATTTGTTTTGAGGCAAACAGGCATTAAAAATAACAACAAAAAGTGTATATGCCCAAAGGGGAGTGGGAGAAGAGGGTGTTGTTGCTCCTTTTGGGGGTGTCAACCCGCACACGTGTTGAAATTTTGCTGACCAAAAGCCAAAAGCCTTGGGGTATTACAAATTTATTGACAGCAGGAGGCAGAAGAAGATATAAATGGACAAAGAGAAGGGTTTGATTTTCTTATATGTGGTATACAGAACAATAAAATACATGGCTTACGATATTAACTGCACAGTTAATTTAGGCAGAAAGCTAACTGCAGATATATGCCTCTTGCCAGTTCTCCAGTTAATGCCTCTCCCTAGCCTCACAAAATCTATATAATTCAATGCGCAACAACAGCAAATGCAACTTTGATGGCCGCACTGGGTCGACATATTGTAAAACTATAAAAAAGAAGTATATAATTCGTGCAAATCCCGAATCGTAAAAATTGCGCAAATTTCGCCAATACTGGGAAAGCCGCAACAAATCGCAAACAGTCGCAAGGGGAGTGACAAGGGGGAGGGGGTACTAAATTAGTACCAAAATAAAGAGCAAAGCAGGAAAGCAGAGCAAACAAAACACGCGAGTCGAGGCAACATAAAAATGGCAACATAATGTGGCAACATGGCCCCGGTGTCGCAGCAAAAGCCCATAAAAAATTATAGATTTTCATCTTTGCATATTTAACTTTTATCGCTCATGTGTTGCCCTAAGAAGGCAAGGGAGGGGGAGGAGGAGAGAGAGAGTGAGGCATTTATGCCACCGCAGGCTGAAGTAGGCATAAAACAAATGTCATACTCAGCGAGGTGGCAAGCAGGCACCTCTCTGCATGTGTGTGTGTGTGTGTATAGACCCTTGCTGCAAATCCGCTCAGCCATAAAGGTGTTGTGTCGGTCGTGTGTGTGTGTGTGTGTGTGTTGTGGATTTTTGCATAATCGTCAATTTCTGATTTTAAAATCGGAGTGCATTAGGGTCGCCAGCATTGGGGCATGCTGCCATTGCCCTGATGTCTTGGTCAACCATAAAAATTCATTTTTACAATCTTAACATGTGTTACAGCAGCAATACCAACAACAATAACAACAACAACAAATATCAACAGCTTTGCATTGTTGTAAATAAATATTTATGACTATTTTACGATTGATTTTAGTTTAGCCTCAGGTATTACCCGAAGCCATTTGCCTAAAATGATGTTATTAAAATGGCAATAGAACGAAACGTTAAGCATAGAATGGAGGCTGTAATAAATAGTATTTGCATATAAGTACTTCTGGAGATTCGTATTTACTCATTATTTCAAATATATATTACTTCCTGGAGAGCTCATGGTTCCTCTGGATCAATTCAGTATTTAAATAGTTGAACAATATTTATAGAAACAGCACAATAAAGTAATGTTCTTTATATATGTTGGTTTATACTTTTTATGTATATCTATTACATATCTACTAGGTTATATATCTATTATGTATATTATTAAATTCATATTTTACAATTCTCAATATTTTTGAATTTAAAATGAATTTGAACAGTCGAAGCAGTGAACATTTCACACACAATACATTTTAATGCGCGCCCTCAATTATATCTATAGTTATTTGTTTGTACGTAAAATAAATATTTATTATCTATCGGAAATTTGTAACATATTTTAAAATAATATTTTAAAATGTATTTGAATTATGCTGATGATTTGTCTACCTAAACAGATTTCATCTCATAGGAAACCTGGGATCAATCGACGCGCCCCCCGAGCATTTTGTAGAAGGTCAAGCAAATTTCTCGAGGTATAATCCACAATAGGTAAAGCAGGATTTCCAACAGCGCCTTTAGTTGATCGAGGACAATCATCATAAACTTTTTAGATACTTTCTGTTTACCAAGCCAGTTGTAATCGGCTCACATTACGAATAAAAAAAACATTGACTAAATCTGCAATCCAATAACCAAAATATGGAAATATCGGAACTTAAATTTGTAGGTGATGAATGAATAATGAATTTCAAAAATGTAAGGCAAAGTTAACTAGAATGAAAACTGAAATGAGTAGAAAGTAGTTAGCTCTATTATTATTATGGTATTTTATAGTATTTTTTGTGCACTACTTGGAGAGACAATTGCAGATTGAAAGCGCAAATATGAGAGCAATTTAACTAATGGCGCAACACCCCAATGAAATCATAAATAAGCGACAACTCTGATTTACTCTCCTTGCCGGCAATAAAGTCAACATTAAATTAAGTGCAAAAGGGTAACCCTGCAACCAGAACTGGACGCACCCAGCGTGGCGAACCCACTTAAGAGATGCGCTCTCTGTCTCTCTCCTCTATCCCTGTGCGAGTGTGTGCTGTGGAGCGTGAGAGGGGAAATTGCGTATTAGCCTCGCTGGGATGCCAAAGCGAAATGCGAGAAATCGGAAATGGGAAATGGCAGCGCTAATGCGCAATAGCAAATATCGAATGTTAGAGCATGGAGTACCCAGTGGGACTCGACTTAGAGTGAGCAAGTTAAAAGAGAATTCAGAAGAATGTGTGCCGAGAATAAGTATATCATATTTTCACACAGTGCTGCACACTTTCAAAAAGAGAAGTAGTATACTTGCACTGGATTGTAGATGACTTAATCATGCTATGAACACGTTCGATATGAAATGCTACAGTGTTTTTCTGTATCATATAGATGTCTCTTATTTTCTATACTGGATATGAATAAATTACTGCCTAGACAATTCATCGTACAGAGCTTTCCTCTGTCCACTCCTGCTGGGCACTTTATTTGCACCCCATGTCCCACTGGGTATTTAGTATTACCTTTCCTTTGCTATCTCATCGATGTGCTGAACATACAGCAATTAGTGTACTTCGATTCAGTCCGACATGCGATAGGAATAATCTTGACTGCACTTAAGCACAGGTAACGCCTCGCATATCTTTGCCGGAGTGAGGGGCAGCAGCATTCAAACAGCGTTTAACACACGCCATAAAGTAGCAATTAAAATCTTATTTTCGCTTATTACATTTCTCGAGGGGCTGCGCGGGGTCCCAGCTGCAGGCGTCGCCAATAAACACGTCTAAAATTATTCCCATGCCAACTCAGGTCGCGCTTCAAGAATTTGTCGCCTGAGTTGCCACCTGTTTCCAGTATTTTCGTTGATTCTCGTTTCATATATTTTTTTTTCTCGCCTCGGTTCGCGTAATTGAATCATTTTAGCGCCATTTATTTTCCTTCACCCCGCCCCGGTGCAAACATAGAGGCAGGCAGAGGAGAAGGAGGCGTGCTTGGCGCATGGGGCGTGACATTTGTAAAACAATTTCTATTTTCGAAATGAAATCCGCAACAAGAGCAACAACAACCACAGCGAGAAAACAGCGAAACAGACGCTGAGAGCAGGCACATAAATAATAATGCGTTAAATTTATGCGTTGATTAATGCGAAGCAGTCAATCTACATAAGCGAGCCCCGCAGCAAGCGCAGGAGTGGATATGGAAGTGGAAACGGAAACACAAATGGAAACTGAACGGAAAACGAGCGATAACTTTTTGCGCTCAGGTGTTGCCAGCATAAGGCACAACAAGCTCATATGAATAAAACTAGACGAGGAATTACGAGGGTCGTTTGATAAGTCCGTGACTTTTTGTATTTGCCGCGCACCTGCTCTAAATACAACACTGCTCCTGTCAGCAGTTATCGATTAACAGCTGACTGTAAAATTTTGAGAAAGCTGCGTTTCTTAGTTTGCGTTTTATAGGCATTGAAAGCAGACGATCTCGTGAATTTTAACGAAAATGGAAAAAAGTGAATTTCGTGTGCTAATTAAGCATTATTTTTTGCGTAAAAAATCCATCACCGAAACCAAGGAAAGACTTGATAAATATTATGGGGACTCTGCACCATCAATTTCAATGGTTAAGAAATGGTTTACTGAGTTCCGTTGTGGTCGTACCAGTACAAGTGATGCCGAACGTTCAGGTCGCCCAAAAGAGGTCGTCATGCCAGAAATCGTCGACAAAATCCATGGAATGATATTGGATGATCGGAGAATGAAAGTGCGTGAGGTAGCTGAGGCTGTAGGCATCTCAACTGAACGGGTACATCACATTTTACATGAATATTTGGACATGAAAAAAAAAAGACATGAAACATGGATCCACCACACCACACCAGAGACCAAAGAACAATCAAGACAGTGGGTTTCTCCGGGTGAACGTGCACCAAAGAAGGCCAAGGTGGGTCTGTCGGCCAACAAGGTCATGGCCACAGTTTTTTGGGATGCACAAGGTATCATTCACATCGATTACCTTGAAAAGGGTAAAACGATCACCGGCGAATATTATTCAGAGCTTTTGGACAGATTCGATATTGATTTGAAGCAGAAACGACCGCATTTGGCGAAAAAAAAAGTGCTGTTCCATCAGGACAATGCACGGGTGCACACGTGTGTAGTCAGCATGGCAAAATTTCATAAATTGGGCTACGAACTGCTACCCCATCCAGCATATTCTCCAGATTTAGCCCCCTGTGACTATTTTTTGTTTCCAAACATGAAGAAATGGCTCGGCGGTAAGAGATTCGGGTCAAATGAAGAGGTCATCACAGAAACAAACGACTATTTTGAGGGCCTTGAGAAAACCTATTATTTGGAAGGAATAAAAAAATTGGAAAAACGCTGGACTAAATGTATAGAGCTAAAAGGAGATTATGTTGAGAAATAAAACGCTTCTTTGACGAAAAAAATATATTTTATTCAAAAAGTCACGGACTTATCAAACGACCCTCGTAAGCTAAAGAAATGATTATTGATAAGCATATGGAACTTATTGAACATATTTTAGATTGGTCTATCTAACTATTAATAAACCTTAGTACTGTAGATTTTATTTATCATTAATATGTTGTTCATTTTATATGCTTTTAGTTTTAATATAGAGTTCTTTATTCCATTTCAGGCTTTGTTTTATCATTGGCACTATTTAATCTGTACGTTCTTAAACCTATTCCAATATATAGTACAAAGATTTCTAGAGCTATTAAAATATGATCCGTTAAGAAATCATGTAGTATTATTTTTTGACCCACTGTTTTCCTAATAAAATGTACAATCTGAGTAAGTATAAAATTAATAAAAAACTACATACTAAAAAAATAATGATTTTCTCTTTTTATAAACAAGAAATATATGATAAACTTTCTATTGTTTCCTTGTCGCTGGCTCAATTGTTTGGAAAAGCTCATCAAATGAAATGATTACCGTTACTTTGTGCCAAATACGTAGGCATTTAGCAAAACGTTTATTTCATTATTACGCTTGGGGGGAGGAGGGGGGAAATAATACCCAAATGCACAAAAGTCAAATTGAAAAAGTCAAAAAGCGTATCATGCCGAACGAAAACAAAACCCTCCTTGTGCAAAGAGGGTGGGTAAAAGGGGCCCACCCACGGCACGAGGGTTGGCAGCCCTCGAAGTAAAAACCGGAACGGAAGTACAAGCAGCTAAACAGCATGGATATGGAATGGGCTCAACCACCCGTACACCACCCGAAAACAAGTTCCGTCGTTGCCGTCACTAAGAACCCGACGGAACCCAGAAAAGCGAAGGCAAAGCCTGACACTTGTGTGGTAATTCCAACCCCCCGCGGTCTGGCCTCAAATCACATGCATAAGGTTTTTAAGTTTTGTGCTTTGTCATATACATACATAAGTGTGTGGAGGACGATCTGTAGATACAGTTGTAAAGATATGGTAACAGGCGCGTAATGTGACAGCGTTGCCAGTTGCCAGTTGAAAGGAGTGCTGGCAGACAGACAGCAACGGTACACATGTTTAGGCGTTGCCAGCATCAGATTACAATACGCAGTGAGGGAGAGGGTGGAGTGAGGCAATGACATAGACTAGCGAGAGAGGGAAGAGAAATTACGTTAGTTGACTTTCTCTTATAACATTATTGATCATACTTTAGGTATTGTAGTAAAGTGCAGGTATATATTCTTGATCTAACAACAGAAAGCTGAGATCGTGTTTGCTACATTCTAAAGTATGCTATATATATTCATGATCCACATAAAATACTTCGCTGATGTTTGCATAACAAGTTTCTTTCTATATTGTACATTGAAATATAGATAAATCCTTCGATAAGTTTAAACTCAACATGTGCACCTGCAGTTTCCTGTTCGACAAACTTCCTGAACCACCCACTGGCTGTCACTTTTTGGCAGGCATCAAACAAGTTCTGCTTACCTATTGCTGGTTAATACTCCGCCCCAAATCTCGTTCACATTCGTACACGTGTTACACGACATTGCCGCCCATTTTGTTGACATTGCCGCCTTATTTACACGGGAATGTGCGCCACACACACACACGTACGCACACTTAGACACAGGCACTGTTTGGATATCATTGTGCGCAAAAAGCAACAACTAAAATTAAACGTTGGGCAAATAGTTGCAGGAGTAATTGGTACATTTATTTACCTTGCCCAGTGTGAGCTATTTGAGTGAGGAAAACAGAGGGAAATAACCTCTCTGCGCTGCACTTCATTGAACTGTCCAGGGGAAATTTAATTAAGGCGCCCAGGTGACAATGCTGTGGGCAGGGCAATAGGCTTGTCATAAATCAAAGTTCAAGTGCAGAAGGCAGGTTAAAAAGTGGTGGAGGGGGCAGAGGGCCAACGACTGCTGCAAGTGTCAGCAACATGTGGCAGCGCGAAAAAATTGAGCCGAAGAAATGAGCGCAGCGTGGCATTCTAAAGATGAGGAACAGCAACTCGTCTGATGGACTGCTAGATACTCCTCATAGAAAAGTAGAAGAAAAAAGTAAAACAAGATAAATAATTATATGATCTAATAAATGTATTAATATATAATTTATTCTTCAAAATTGTAGGGAAAGATAAAATTAGTTGACCCTGTTTAAAGCACTGCAATTTGGTAACAGGTCAAAAATATTCTTGAAAACTTTAAAATTGGCAAATTCGAGAATCCCAAACAACAATCACAACTCAACCTTGTGTACAGGGTATACGTGTACCAAGAACTTTGTGAGTCTTGTGACTTTTTGACATGGTCAAGTTTAATTGAAAAAATAATACAGCCAAATTTGTTTTAAAAATTGTAGAAAAAACGAGAAAATACAAAAAGCTAAGCGCGACTTTTGGCCTGACATTTAACGCCGCGCAGCTGCTCATAATTAGAAATTGTGGAAAAAACAGAGAGAGAAATTAATTTATTCCTTTTTGCGTTTTTTAATTGAAATTTCTTTTTATATTTTTTCAGTTTTCTCTGTTTCTTCTCTGCTGCTGCAGATAATTTTTAATAACCTGCCCTGCACACGCAGCGCAGAGAAAGAGAAAGAGAGATAGTAAAAGTGAGGGGGCGAGGGTCGAAAGGATGCGCCGGTAATTGCCGTGGCAAAACGGATGATAAGGTAAGCAGGGCAAATAAAAGTGGAGCAAGTGTGGAAGGTCAGAGGGAGAGGGGAGGAACAAGTACTCTTTCGAGGGCGAAAGGGTTAACTTTTGCCCAGCTTTTATTAACAAATTTCACTTTATTTACGCTGCACGACGCTACGTAATAATTAATAATTGGCCAAGGGGATATTTATCTTGCATATCCACCGCGCAGGTTGCACGCGAGTTGATTAAATTCGACACACTTCAAGGTGAATTTCGAATAGACTACAGGGGAAGGGGGTTATGGACAGTATTGGCAATATTTTTGGGTTAGAAAAAGGGTTAAACCTGTGGTTGATTTTTGACATTTATGGGAGTTATTTATGGGGGAGGGCGATAAGAAAGGAAGCTTTTTCTCATGCCATGTCACTTTTATTGATGTATGATGTATGTAAATATATTATTATTGTTAACTTACAGTTGTTTTTCTTCATCTATGTTTATCATTTAATTCATTGCCACAACCTATCAGAATTATTAAAAATTATTATAAATAAAATTTAAAATCTCGAAAAAAATGTCGAAATTTGTCGGCAATGCAGTGTCCATCCTCTTTGATTAGAAAGCAGTGCACTGCTTGGTGGATCAGGCACATCCGGGACACAAATGGGATCGTGTCCTGGGAAACGAGCTCTGTTAGCCAAAACAAGCAGTTTTTCATATCGAATAACGGCAGATTTTTTTAATTTTCAAATCGAAATTGCGGCCAAACCGGAAAAACTAGCAGTATGCGTTTTTTTCCAATCGGTTCTTTTTTTTCTTCTGCGCGCAGTCGAAAATAATCCAGGTTTCCAAAGTGTACAGCCCGCCCTGTAGAGGCCTCCAAAGTTTTGACTGTGTTTTTCAGTTTTTCTCACTTTTTTAAGACGCCCCCGTTTTGAAAAACGCCCCACTGGTTGCCAAGAGGGGCGGGGCGGCGAAAAACTCTCTTAACAGTGCTGCAAACAACAGATTATGTTATTTAACAGCACTGCTAACGCAACAATGGTTGGCAACTCTAGCAGGGACACGCACCACATAGCGAAGACAATCAACAAACGAAATATCCCAGCTGCCGCGTTTATCGCATGCGACAAAATTTTAGCTGATTTTTAGAAATTCAACTAAATTCAACTATCACAGTCATAAATTATAGCTATTTATTTTATTTATCGATTCATTTCTCCACCGCACTCTCTTTGTTTTCGTATTTCATCATTATGTCGCGCGCCACCTTCATTTCCTCGAGCATCGTCGCCAATTGGGCGCATTCAATATTAAGAATATGCGTGGTATCTGTCGGCAGTCCGTCGACAAGTTCTTGCGAGATTTTTAGTTCCAAGGTGGCACAATTTGGGGGCGTTTCGCCCAGCGAGGTAATGTTGCGTATGCTCTGCAGCTCATTAACTGGAAGAGAAGCGCGATATGGATTACAAAAGGCAGCACAATATAGTATACACGCACTCACTTCTAAAGGACTTATCTATAAGTTTCTGTCTGATGGCCGCCGCATGCGTCTGCAGCACACGACACATGGCAGCCGCATGATCCTTGGGCAGACCGAGTTGCTGGATCTCCTCGCCAAAACTGGCTTCACTGCAGCTGTAGCGGGCTGCATTGGTGAGCATGTAATGAATGCATGCAACGGCTGTTTTGCCATCGTTTGTGACTGTCGATGTGAGAGATCTGACTGCAGTTTCCTGCAATGAAACACAAGTATTAATTGAAGATTGATTACGAGAGGTGTGCTCAAACTACTTCAAAGGGCTCGCCACTGATGCGCTTGGCCACCAGCTGAGCCAGCTGCTCGAGGTTCTCGACACTCAGATTCGAAAGCGTGGATATGATTTCAGCTAGCACCCAGTCTGGACAATCGCCCTCGCCACAGAAGCGAAATTTCTGCAAAGAGAGAACAATGATAGATATTAGAATGAACCGCCAAGATCTTATAGGAGTAGATTAGAACCTAGTGCCAATTGCTAGGCCGTACTCCCTGTAGTGGCAGCTTTGGTTGCCCAACATAAAGCTCCCTGGGGAACTGAAATTTTCAACGCCTACGCCTTCGCCTAGAGCGTCGTCACGTCCAGGCCAAATTAAAGGGTATGGGCAGGCAACAAGTGGGCTAAACCAGAGAAGTTCGAGGAGAAATGCGACGGCACACACGTATTTGCATATGATTAATTTCATACGCTTGCCTGCTAATCAGCGAGCAATTTGTACAACTTGCTGACTGACAGTTGGCGGCCGCCAAAAAGGGGTGTACTACTGCATGTAAGGGGTGGCAGGGTGGTGTGCGTGTGTGTGCGAATGAGTAAGAGCGAGTGCCACAAGCTAATGAACAGCTTGCGACTTGCTGGTTTCAGTTTCAAGTGCACGTCACGTTTATCTACGGGCAGGATTAATAAATAAGGAGCCGAACGAAAAGCTAAAAAACAGAAAAAGGAAAACAGAAAGATACAAACGAGCAGCCGTTTAGAAGCTTAAGAGCACGCCGTAAATTTATGACACTTGTTGCAGGCAGCGGAGACGTTGCGACACCACCACCGTGGTCCCCCGATGCTTATTAGTCCTCGCTCTTTAGCCGTGTGTAACGGTTTAGAAATGTAAACGACAACGTTTTATAATTATTTTATGAACTTCAAAGTTGACAGTCGTCCGCGGTGGGAGGACAAGGGTTGGATGACGAGCAGCCTCGCTCGATGTGCTCGATGTCGCTGGTATATAAGCCCCAGGCTGTGCCTGTTGCCTGCACAGTTGTCCCTTGTCAATCTTCGAGTGTGAACGCGTGTCTACAACGCCCAGGACCAACCAGCAATCCAGGAGAGGATTGGACACGCATAGCCCAACACATCTTTCGCTCGACATGTTGCACCTCTGGCGTCTGCTGCTTCTCCTGGCCATGTGCAGGCAGCTCTATGCGCTGCCCACGCACATGTCCACAGATCTGGAGTTGAGCACGTGCGAGCTGCAGCTGGCGAAGTATCGCAAGTTCATTCTCCAGGCCATACTCAGCTTCGAGGATGTTTGTGATGCGTACAATGCACGCCCAGTGACTGCCGAGGAAAGCGTCCTATCGGACGGCTGGCTCTTCCATCAGTACGCCCCACCACCGACTTCACAACGTGGCGAGATCTGGGCTTTCTTCAAGCTGCTCATGGCACAGTTCAATGACGTCGAGTTTGTAGCAATTATACAGAATGCGGTCATCGAACGTTGCCGCTTCAAGCTACAGCGTGACGACAAACGCAACTCGGTTGTGCTTGGCAAGAAACAGCGCTTCCACTCGTGGGGCGGCAAGCGATCCCCGGACCAGGGCGCAGTTGGCGGCGCGATGCTCACGATGCCCGAGACCGTGTCGGGCCCCGGCGTCGACCACGGCTTCTTCTAAAGCGAAGCGTCATTTTTAATGTCCCCATCTTAGTAATTCATTCCAGAAATGTATGAAACGCCAATCATTCACTTAATTACAGCACTTTCTCTTAATGTTTAATTGCAAACAGTAATAAATACGCAGCGAGAGGTTACTAACCATCCTTGTGCAGGTGTTTCAATTGTTTTGATTTTATTTGCAATTATTTATAGTAAATGACTACGTAGCTATCGGCCTACCGCCACACTGAATAAAGCGCTATCGATGAGCGCATGTGCTTGTGGTTGGTAGCGAGTTATCGATGTGTCCAGTCAACTTTTGTTGTATCGATATACAAGTAGTGGCGGTACGTTTGAAATTAATTTTATTCATGCTAAAGGATTTTGATGTGCCATGCAGTTTGACTAGGCGGAATTACTATACAAACCGTATAAAATTAAATAATACTTATGCATTTAAAATGTGTTAAATAATAATCTCTCTCGATTGAGCTTGCATCATTCGAAAACAACAGCTACGCAACTTTAAATTGTATTTTGTAAACTAAACTATTACATTATAGAAGCACAAATACTAATATAGTAAATTATAAATAATTAGAGCTAGCTTCAGAAGCAATCTTTAGAAATCTACGATCAACGCTTTCTAATGATTGATTACATCGAATAACGCCCTCGAAACACACCCATCACACACCTCGTTGCTTTATCAACAGTGTATTGCCCATTCTGACAGCAGGCGCCCATTCTAACGATAAGGCAGCTTTGCCCTGATAGACACATATAGTCCGAAACTGATTGAAGGTGGTTTGACCAACGACACGACACAACAAACCCATAAACCTTGTCTATAAATACACAGACACAGCATACACTACATTTGTCTGCACTGTCTCAAAAGGGGGGTGGCAAGAGGATGCGAACTGCTAACTGTCACTCACAATGCATGTGCATTCCATTATCGCATCTCGGTTCTAGGGTTCAGTTCAAGCCTTTGGCTTCTGGAACACGCTCAAAACAAATGTTAACTAATCGCTGAGCCACAAATCTGAATTCAACGAAAATCATTAAGCCAATTGATAATCGAATAGCAAATCTATTAAATTACTATATACCTCTGTGTATATAAATATAAACTACAACGTGTGCAGTTTTTTATTTTCCCTCTTCACGATGCGAGACGCCGGCTTGGGGTTTTCTCTGGCAAACTATAAACAGCTGATTACGCTGTGATTAGGTTTAGATTAGGTGGGCGGGTTTTCAATAACAAGTCAGTGCTGCCCAGGCCCTTCATGTTGGTATACTGCGAGGGCCTTCCTATCTATCTGCGGTCTTATGTAAAAGCGTCAAAGTTCGACTAGTGATTCTAAAAATAATGCGGATTTGTTAAGAGCTTCAATATAAAAATAGAAAATTGAACTAACGAGCCCGATTTTCGAAGCGCAGAAGCTGAGACAATCTAAAAGCGGAACTAAGTTGCGCCCCCTAATCTGGCTGGCAATCAGGCCGACTGCATTCGTAGTGCAGTGGCCCCACAACTTTCCAGCTACACCGATGCATGCCAGTGTATAATATATATGATATATACATATGTATTCCACTGTAGGCCCGTTAGTAGGATGTCGCGACCCTAGCTTTGGGCTATCTACCCCTCATTAGGCAAATATATGCAGGCGAGACCTGGGCAATATAATGCGCCATAAATCTGATCACCTTAAAATGCAACAAAAAATAAAAACACGTTGGGGATCTCTTATCGCATTTCTTTTGGGTGATGAAGACCCAAATCAAAGTGTAATAAAATTTAAGAAATTATTCGTCTAGGCATATTAAAACTGAATGAAATCACGTTTCTATATGCAGTATTTCATTATTATATTCAGTTCATAAATATTTCTGAGCGATATCTCTTTATTTCTCTCTTCTTTTTGTCATCCGCTCTTACAACTGTGAAACCATAAATAAATAATTAAAATTTTAATTTTAATGCGCTTTCAAATGATTGTGCATCCAAGACCGTGTTTCGTTTGCATCTCTTTATAAGACGGGTGTTTAGGTATATTCCCTGATGTCAGAAAGGCCGACAACAAAGCTGAAAGATAGAAAAAGTGTCGAAAACAAAAGCAGAGAAGAGAAACGTAATAATAACAAAAGAACACAATAAATCTACCTTTATGAAAAAAGAAGCGTATAGAGATGAAAAAGTAAGTAAGAAATTGAATGGAGAAGATTACACAAAAGAGAAATAGGATGCGCAGAGGTTATTTATATTTTATTTACGTTATAGTATTTCTTACACAATAATCTTGCACACCTCTTATCACACCCTCCCCTCTATCTGTCTCTCTCTCTCTCTCTACCATCCGAAAAGCTTGGCCATCTATATATGCGAAAACTAGGGCAACATGGACATAAGACTGATAACAAGTACCTCGACAGCTGATTAAACAAAATAGTCGAAAAAAAAAGATGAAAACAAGACACAAAAAACAAAGGCGAAATCACGTTTCAATTTAGTCATTGAACTTAATTTTAGATGAGCAGGAGGCCAAACAGCCAACGATAGTGAGCGAGAGAGAGATGGCAAGTGGCGTCTATGGTCCGCTTGTTGTCGCCAGTCGCGCGACTGGAGCTGGCAACAATCTCTCGCCTCGACATTAAGTTCCCCCTAAAAGACCCCACTTAACTTTTTAATTTTCTCCCCATGATTAGGCTAAAAACTTGATTAACACGGCGATTAGACACACGCTAATGAGTCCAGGAGACGCAAGAGTAGGAAGGCTGCCCGAGGGACAGTGGGAAGGAAAACACAGTTAAGATCCCGCCCATACTATGCGGTTCAGGCCACCAGGTGGCGTTTGCAGCGTGGGTGTTTGCATGCAATAAAAAAGGCAAAAGAAAACTTGTCTGTGGAAAACTGTTGCCCCGCATATGGCGACGGCATTCGCTGATTTGATTTATTTTTTGCCTGCATTTTGCGTGGGGGCGTTGCATGCCCAAAAGGAATTTAATTGAAATATCTTTGCGTCAAGACCAGCTACAAATTTACTACCAAAGTCGGAAATTGATAGAGTTATATGTGCAATGTGAAATTTTCGATTTTAATTCGATTGATATACTACTCTAACTATAGATGACAAACAAATTATTTTCTAAAGCTTTATTTTTCTATTTGCAGATTAAAAACTATTTGTTTCTATATATAAGTTTCCATTGCACAATCAATCCATCAAATATTAAAAATAGTTTATATTACTTACAATCACGAACTGCAAGAATGTTTTACAAATTCCGTTTCGAACACCTACAACAATCTGTTTGTGGCATTTGTAACTGTCAATCACAGACATCAGGGCTGTTCTATTGACGTCACGGCGATTGTCACTACAACATTCTACAATAATTTGTAATAGTTGAACCCGGCATGTAGATAGGGCGCGTAACCCCTAACCCTAGACTATACTGCGCAGCTTAACTCCCACACAATCTGAGATTTTTTTGAAAAATATTTAATAAATACTTCACAATATTATGCATTGAATGGAAACTCTCTCACTTCAACTGGTCAGTCTTTTATTTATTTATCAATTTATGAAAGTTCAAAAAAAGTATTATATTTCTTTCATATTTTATATTTTCTGGTCATTAGCGCGTTAAGGTGGAAAATTTTCCTGTTCGTTTTGTTTCACATGACAGCAAAAATCGATTACAAAAACAAACAAAAAATATATATATAGGCATATATATGTATATTCTACAATCGTATCGGTAGTTATTTATACACGACTTATATGGCTATATAGAGTTAATCAGCTATAAACAATTTAATGTGCCCTGATAAGCCAAAAGGTGACCCAGTTGGATGTTTTAAAAACGCCAAGGGGGGGAAGTATTATGGGGAAGCACCAAGTGAACGATGCTATGTGTTCTAATGTTCTATAAATCTGGCAGAAAAAAGTACCAAATATACGATAAAGCTGAGTCTAATGGATGTCATGTTGCGCTGCGTTATAAAGTCTCTCTAAAACTACTCAAGGTGTACCAGTCTACTTTATAATATCCTCTAAATCTGGTAAAAAGTACCGAATATACGATAAACATGGTCTAATGGACGTCAAGACTCGCTGTGCTTAAAAGCTACTCCAGAGCTACTTAAAGTGCACCACACCCTGTATCATTATATCCTATAAAATTGAATTCCAAGACCAATAGATCATAGCTTTTCGCATCGTCTCGCATTTCCCTCAGTCGAATGGAAATGAAAACAATTCCCCAGACTCGCTGCCGATCTCGGGATGTCGTTACTTCCAGTAAAAACAAACAAAATATAAATAAAATAAATAAACTGAATGCAAAATCGCGACTCTTTGCAGTTTCAATGAGTTCAATGTGCTCGCAGTTTTTAACTCAATTGCCCGTTGGATAGTTTATATTTTCTAAACATTTGAAAAGCGAGCTTCAAATCAAGGCCTGCGAAATGTCTAGTGACCCACTGTAGAAGGTTAATTCAATTGAAATCTAGACTGGCAATCAAAATCAAGTGACTTTTTTTTGGCAATTTCTGCAGGTGAAAGAAGTATAATAGAATAACTATTAATAAAAGAAATGGTCAATTGTGAACATATAAAACAATTGTTATATTTACTTAAAAGTAATTCATCACAAATATAACATTTACCTGGCATTGCCTACACACCCCTGACTCACAAGGCGGCGTCTTCTAGGCATGTGTTTGCTCTGTCTACGCGTTTCTAGTTGCATCTGCGGCCACAGATACATTTGTATCTTTGCATCTGTCAGTGCAATGCACGCAGTTAGCATTGAACGCTAAATGGCCGAACATGTTTTATGCTATGCGTTTTACCTCGTTCGCTTTTATGTTAATGCCCCATAAACCGGAACCGGAATGAAAATGACAAGTCGATGCTTAATAGTTTTCCCAGCCTCCCCTCCCCACACCCCTTTGGTAAATGGTAATGGCATGATTGCAAAGAAAGGCGGAATTGCTTGAGGTCGATTATGTATTTTTAGTTTAGTTTTGGTTTTATTTTTTATCGCACGATGTTTGCCAAGTTTTTACAGCAACAAATTGGCAGTAGAATTTGTGTTAGTTAGGCAATCAAATAACCTAATCTATATGTATGTAAACACCCAATCTACAGCACTAAAGTATTGCTAAACTTATTGATTTTCAGCCACAATTGCATTCATATTTGTTGCAATCTTCCGAGGAGAAAGCGAGAGATGTTTTGTTTATTTTTATACTGCGCCATTTTGGGTTCGATTATAGATTGTATAAAATATGCAGAAATCGGTGTATTCAGCTGACATCTAGATTATTGCGATTTACAGTCTCTTAATTAGTGAATGTATTTTTATCAATCACAATCAGAGCAGGTTTTTCGTGGCGCTGGTTGGGCTGCAACTTGGTCAAGTTCCCTTGGCAACCCACATTAGATAAGCGCACTAATCTCCAAAAACAGATGTTTTAAGCGGCAATAAAAGTGTGAAAGTGTTTGGTACCTGCTATACAGGGTGATGTTTTAGCAAAATATCAACTAATACTGGAGAATCAAAACTAAATATTTTTATTGTATATGGAAGTTCTTAATACTTGAGTGTGATAAGGTAATATCTTTATTTGATATACAAAAGGCTGCTCTATTGACTTTTATCACCTTCAAAAGTCCGTATTCAACCTTGTACCAATTTGTATACAATTCTAAACATACCCTATAACTTACCAACATAAACAAAGGGTTTCGATAATGTACTTTCAATGTAGTTGAATCGGACTTAAAAACTCGGAGAAGTTTAGTTTGTTTGTTACATAAATTTAGAGTAGTTTTCCCATACTTACTTAACGCACTTAATGTTTAAACTAGGGTATACCACAAAAGGTGCTAGTTAATTGTTCATTATTTACCTAAAACGGTGACAAAAACTATACTAACACTTTGTGGCAACCTGTTCGAGACGTGAATACATTATCCAAGCACACACGAGGCGCGAACACTCGACTGTCGACAGCTAAGCAAACATGTGACAGATCGTCAGACCCAGAACCATATGTGACATGTGAGTATGTGTGTGTAAGTGTCTGTGTGCGTCTAGTTTCGTCTGGCGTGCTAGACTATAATTAGAGCCTCAGACCCCGAAAAAAATTGAATAGTTCGGCTCTATTGATAAGGCGTCGCACTGTTTGCCCGATGATTAACGCAAGAGAATGACCAAGTGAGTACAAGAGGGAGAGAGAGGCAGAGAGGTGGCACACAGGAGAGAGTTTCAATTGTTGTTGCATGGGAGTTGTTTGCTTATCAGCAGACGCACACAAAGGCTGCGAGATACTCGTATCATAATTACAGGCAGACTCAGTTGCCGACGCAGACGTCGCGTCGTTGCGAACCGATGTCAATGAAACAGTTTTTCCAGCATTGTCAAACAAGAGTGCGGGTAGTACGATGTAGTAATACCTAGTATGTTTACTCGCCCACTCGAGTGGGCTGGTCTCGCCTGGCCTGGCCTGGGCTGGGGTGGCCTGGTCTGGCCTGGCCTGGTGTGGCTGAGCACAAGCGCAAAACGTGATCGGCTCGTGTTCGGAGGCGGGCAGCTTGAGGCGGCCAAACCACAAACAAGGCCTGGTGATCTTTAAATAGACGTAGTCTCGCGTCGCGTAGCCTCGCGTCCCGTGGCGTCAGATCGCATCGCATATTTGCATAATAAATCGCATAATTAAGTTTCGATCGCGAGCTGCAGTGGAAAATTACGCGGCAAAAATTACGCGATTAATATGCATATATATATATTGTAAGTCGATCGGTCGATCGGTACGGATCGTATCGATCGTTCACTAAGCGCCTATTCATTGACCCCCACGATAACAGGCAAGAGAGAGTGCCCGAGAGAGAGAGAGAGAGTGAGAGAGTGAGAGTTTGCTCTGTCCTTATTGCGTTGTCTCTATTTCCGTTTCCGTTTCCTTTGCGTTTCTGCCAAATAGTTGATCACGCCCCGATCAGGTGCTCTAGGTCAGTTACGGCATGATATATCGCTACTCTCGCTGCGCCAAGGCAGCCAAAAATAACACACTCGACGCTATATTTATGATGCTCGAATTTAGTTTATGCTGCGCAGTTTATCTCTCTCAGTCTTTCGATTCCGCCTTCCCCAACTCCTCAACCTATGCACGATCAGCTAGGCAGCGACTGCAATTGATAAGAGTTTCCAGTCGCGCGCCTCGCTTCTAATTTTAAACTTTCGGGCTGCTTTGCCTAACATCAAACAAACAGCGATCTATATATAATGTATGTATCTGTAACTTGTTTGTACTGGCTT
Source organism: Zaprionus camerounensis (assembly GCA_018904165.1). NCBI lineage: Eukaryota > Metazoa > Arthropoda > Insecta > Diptera > Drosophilidae > Zaprionus > Zaprionus camerounensis. The sequence goes on from JAEIFS010000742.1 coordinate 10,861,517, forward strand.
CTAATTAGTTAGTTAGATCATTAGTAACACCAGGTACGCCTTTTTCTGTACTATATAGCGGCGATAATCTTTTCACATTTGGCGCTCGCTGATCATTCTGCTGATATTGCCGGCTCACTTGATTTCATCAGCATTAACAGAGCTCCCGCCTCTCTATCTGCTCAGCGATCCACAGCCAGGCCCAGACGACGTGGTCGGCATGAAGTGTGGCGCGTTTTGGTTATGCTTTTCCAGCATGACAAGTCGAGGGCAGAATGTGGCGATTTTATATTTTATAGTTCCCCAGAAGAAATGTGTATTCGCAACAGTTTCCAAATGGATTTTGTTGCACGCATGTGACGCATGAATCAAATTGTGTCTAAAGTCTAACGGGAATTAAATACATATCTAACATAATTATCGGGGAATTCCAGATGAGACATATGGTAAGGGAAAAAGCTGCATAAATGCGAAGCAGACGAATACAAAGATAGTATTTCCATTTGAACTCATCGATAAATGCATCAAATTACTATCGATACTTAAAGGTATAATTGTATTTGATTTGGGCCTATCTAACATTACGATCGGGGGAATCCAGATGTCACAGAAAAGCGAAAATGCTAAATAAATACATCTATATTACAGCAGTAACACCTACGACAGTTTTTCCATTCAAATTCATCGCAATACTATCGATAAATGTATATTTGTTTTGTGAAAATGTTAACCACAATAAAACAACAAGCTTTTCTTTCAAATAACAAAAATAAACAATATTTTTGGGAAACAATTTAAAATATGTTCGAGCTTAAAATAGAAATATCATAGAGAGAGAAAGAAAGAGAAATGGGAATGAAAACAAGTTGGATTCGCAATACGTGTTCCATATAAACATGGGTATACACAATGTTGTCCCGAGATAATGCCATATAATTTATACATATTCGTTAGCTAAATTGTAACAATTTCATGTAGTCTTATGATTTAGGACTCCTGTTGGGACAGGTTTCGAGTTTTTCCAACTAGTTTGTGCCATTAGTGTACAGTGCCTCAGCTAAAGCAACCTACGCCAGTCCAAAAATGAAAGTCTCGCCTGCTCGCTCGCTAAATAATGCATCACATCCGCCCGAGGGGCGAAGGAGAAAATAATAATTTGCGTTTTTCACATGCGAAAATGGTAACAGAAATAGACAGTCTGACAGCTGGCGGTATCAAGAAAAGAGATCATCTCTCTATATAGTATATTGCATGTCTGTGTATATATTGTATCACAAAATTATTTCAAGTGCAGGCAATAATCGTGGCGTGGCCACATGGCCAGCCACACAGCAAAGGGCAGTGCACCAAAGAGAGAGAGAGAGAGAGAGAGAGAGAGAGAGAGAGAGAGAGGAAGAGAAGGCAAGACTGAGGAAGATCAGCCTGTGCCAAGTCAAGTTGTCTATGTACGCAAACAGCTATACATGCACATATAGCTTCACTATATAGTCGCAGGCTGATGAAGTGGCCGGCAAAAATGCAACGAGCCACTCCAGAAACGCCGCATCGTTAAACCGGCTCTCGGCCAGCCTCAGGTTGGAAGGGGGCGAGCCACAGAGCGAGGGGGTCGGCTAGGCGACTAGGTGAACAAGTGCCGGCCGGCGATGCTGAGATGCTGCAGCAGCAGCAGCAACAACGAAGCTCCCAAGGCAAGCAAATAACTTGTGGACTTGTGCGCAGGTTGCCCTCCCCAAGTGCCACCCAAAGAAAGTGGCACAGTGGTTGCGTATCGATTGGAAACACTTGAACATACTAGATCGAATCGTGAACCCTTCAACTACAACTCGCTGAAGAGACCAAGGACAGAGAGAGAAACCTGCACTATCATGGTGGTGCATGGTGCGGGCATTTCTCGTCTACCTAAGGCCCGACTGAGGGTCTCGTCGCCATTGGTGAATGTCAACGAGTCACGCACGCCACACTCCGAATAACACACACACAAATGCACAACACACTGCATACCACGCACACACACACACACAAGCACACTTTCTATGACAAGAAATGGTCGCAGTTTCCGTCGATGCGTGGAGGAAAACGTCGACAATTTCCCAGTCTTCCAACGATGTGGGTACTACGACGACTGCAACCGAGAATTCTTATACGCTGCTTTATGAATGTATGTGGGTTTTTGAGATCCAAACAAAGACCAGAGATCGTGGAGTACCCGCTCTTATTGTTATTATTATTATTATTATCTACGCCCATGCATTAAATGCACTTCAAGTGATTTAAGTGCGTTCATACTGCGAGTGCACTGCCAGATGCATATGGAAAAATCACTGAGAAAATTAGTCTACCAGTCTAGACTTTGATTATGAATGAATTTCAATGGGAAAGCGTAAAACTTAATTAAGCTAATATAAGATTGAAATGAAGGAATAACGTATCTAGGAAGCATATGGCTCTAGCAACCGTGATTTATTCACAGTTCAATATTTGTATTTTTCTTTTTTTCTTTTTTTCAAATGATTTTTAATTTTTGGTTTCCCATTTTCGTCTACTCTGCCAATACATTTCCCGTGGCAGTTTTTTATTTATTATGCAAAGATCGCAATGTAGATTATCGCGCAAAACTCCCACACACATAAATATTGAAAAGTATTTTCTTTTATCTATCATCTCTCCTGTTGCTGCTGGCCTCTAACCTCGCGCCCGCTGACGCTAACCCGATTAATATGCCTGTTGCATTTCAATGTAGCGCATGAGAAAGTCGATGAAGACTGCAGATTACATATCTCTAAACGACAACTTTTACACAATTCCCCCAAAGCATAATTGATTTAGAGCCGGCAACTCAACGAAACGGACAAAGACAAGACACAAAAAAACAAAGAAAAGGAGATGAAGAAGAAGAAGAAGGGGGAAAGAGAGGCAGACACACACACACATAAATTGCATAAAGAAAAGCGTAGGCCGCAAAGGTGTTCGGATCTTCGGATCTCCGATTGCAGCCAGCAGACCCCGCTACGAATATAAATAAATAAAGCAGGAAAACCACTCGAAAGGCAAGCATAAAACGTCAGCAACTCATTTGAGTGGGGGCACTCAAAAATAAATAAACGAAAAAGCACTCATTCATTGAGTTCGTTTGAAGAGTATGGGAGAAGATGGAATGCATGCGAATGTGTAAATGTGTGATAAGATAAAGGGTGTAGCCCCGTCTTAAAATCAGCAACAGTAGCGGAAACTGGCTAAAAGCGTAGACGCCACTTAATAATACTATAACTAATCGCATGGAAAGTTGTTTGACATGCGGGCAAAGCAAATAGTTGATTAATATATAAACATAATCCAAAAACGAGCGCACGAGCTAATGATCGCACTCTGATCATGTCCATCAAGCCTGACACATGAACTGACATTGTCTCCGAGACGCCAACGGCGGTAGCGGCGCCTAAGACTAACAAAAATAGCGACTGCAACTAAACTAAACTAACCGAACTCAACCGACAATCAATGCAATCAAATGCAACTGCTTTAGAGCAGGGACGGGAGAGAGCGGTCCACACGAAGGGGGGATGCAAGCGACGCAACAGCAGCTGAGGCTGAACAGGGTAGTGAGCGCGAGAGAGCAAGCACCTTCTAGAGCACACGATCCGCACTCGCAGAGTTACTCACTCAGTATCGTCAACTCACTCGCGCGCTCTCTCTCTCTCGCTGGTAGCGTCGTTGTGGGCCCCAGTGGATTGTATGGACGCGGCCTGCGGACAGTCTTGACGGTGAGTTGCCCTGACAACGTTGGGTTATTCGTCTCTGAATCGTCGAGGCGAACGGTACTGAAAGCCGGACGGCAACAGGCAACAACAAAACGCGATGCGGGCCTAATTTCTTCGTGTCGTTTCACAACTAAAATATACATACATATATAAAACATATACTAAAAAGTAAATATCAATACAATACAAGAAAACGCGCGAATTTAATTTCGTTAAAAGTCAATTCAACATTTTGTAAAACACTTTGTTGTCGTCTCTCTGATCGTCGTTTTGTTTTGTACGCCGCGCTGCAATTGTTACGTGTGTGTGGTAATTCCTTCGAATAGTTTGAAGAAAAAATTAAAAATTTTAATTCTCTACACAAATCTGCAATCGGTTTCCATTTCATTGTCTGACGCGCGTTCCCAACTCACGAACAGCGCGCGTGATGCACATATGAAAAGAGAAGAGAATAAAGAGAAAAGATCTGCACATAAGAAAGTTGAGCAAAAGTAGAAAAGAAGTAAAAAGTGATACCAGTAAAGTTCCTTAAATCAACGGAAGGAGAGAAAGAAAGTGGGAAATTTCCCCAAAAGAAATACATAATATACAGCACTGTCAGATCCCAACTAACGGTTAGTTTCGTTATAACGATGAAAAAAAATATAATCTCTGCACTATCAATAATCGTAAACGTTTTATAAACATTTCCATTCGAGCATATTGTTTAGAATTTACTTCCAGTTAAGATTCCCTTCACGCCATCGACACTGAATGTTTACACAATATTTATATTCACTCTATCAATTTCTTAAATCTAATTTACAGGCCCTGCAACAACAGTAATAGTTCCTTGTTAGAGTTCTATATAGAAAGCAAAAAGCAAAAGCCTATAAAATGATTTCACACAGTCCACCTATATTCAGTCACAGTCCACCCGTTAGTTTCTTAGCGGACTACATGAGCGGACATCAGCGTCAAGCATTGAAGTAAGTCTAAAAAATACTATATAGTATAACCAAACATAAAATAACACAACCCGCCTCAGATGCCCTGCCCAATTTGGGGACAGCCAATCTGTACAATAATTTGATTTGATTGATTTCAATTGAGTTCACGAGTTTTCGGCAACCAATCAAAATTTGATTTTTATTAATATACTAATTTTCCCTTTGGTTAGGAACTTTTGCTTTCCTGTAGCGCATAATTCCCTGGTCTTTGATAATTGAAAATCGCTGACTTTCACATAGTTCACGTCGCGAAATAATTTTTATGGAATTTCTCTTATCATTAGATTAGCGGTAAACATTTCTGATACACCCCCAACAACCTGCGTACGTGTTTTAATTGAAAAATAAAAACAAAACAAGAAAGAGTCTTTAATAAAAAAAAGTGCTGATTAAATTATCGTCATGATATTGTATATACATTATACATTCCAAATGGAAAGCTCATTTCCGTTTTCATATAATTTTCGAGTATTATATAATCAATAAGAAATTTTAAATAAAATATTTAAAAACAATAATAATGTTTATAGAAATATAATTTGATTTTAATTTTCCTTATTGTCTTGCTAGAAATATTTCCAAGCATTTTCAACAATTTCGAAACAAATTCCGCTTGCGGGTTAAATATTTTCATATCAACAATAAACACGATATTGTTTATTTCTCGTATCAATATGAATGTAACACGTTTGTTCACCTGTCCCAAAACAGGTTGAATGTATTGATAAACATTGTTAAATAATATCAATAAATATTGAACATTTTACAAAGGCCACAGCTGAAAGAGAAACCCTTGCGATAATATTATATATTTATATATAATATTATATATTTTATTAACGTTATACCTCACTTTCAATTAGTAGTAATTACTTTTATAATCACGCAGTAATTATACATTAATCATGAGTTCCCACAGTGCCGTCGCCTAGCGAATATTATGCACAACAATGAAACACGCACTAAAAATATGCTCAGAGTTTGTGCTGGTTGACAACAGAAAAATTGCGAATGGACAGAAGAATTGAGTGGAAAAAGCATTCAAGATCAAGATCGTTCATACGAAATATCAAAACAAACTTTTACTGTTGTCGCAGCTTAGAGAATTAGTAGAGTATTCAGAGAGCCAGAGAGCAGACGGATTTCTCGGTCTGCGCCCGAACACGAGCCCGCCAGATGATGATGCTGATGGCAACAGATTTAGCGCGTGGCGCTTTGAAATAAATAACACAAAATTCTATTTGTTTTTGCCAAAATTAATTCTGACAGATCTTCACTTGGGGTCTTGACGCAATTGATTTAAATTATGCTTGACCATATATGTACGTATCACACACGCCTCCTCCTGTTCTTCGTCTGTGCAATAAAAATATATTCGACAGATGCAAAGCTATAAATATAAATTCTGTATAAGTTTAATATATATTTATAGCATATTTAGATTAGACTCAAAAGAAAAAACAAGTTTCTAAAGAAAACACATAAAGATTAGTAAAACCATAGCGCATCACGTGCTTTGCAACTTACCTAGCATTGCAATTATCCCACGTAACTAACTCAGTTGTTACTTATTTTATTTGCCTGAAAATTTACAATTATACCTTTTACACTAAAATTAGTTTATAAGATATGCAGATGTTGTGTACTAACTGTTTATGGCTCACAACAAAATTTGACCATATGCCACCAACTTACACAAACAATCTTAATTTACTAGAAACGCCTATACATAGTTGCAAACTCACTCGATTAACTCAGCTGTTTATGAATCAATCTACCTAAAGGTTTGTTTCCAAGTTCTTGTGCCCTCAACACAAAAATAACACAATGATAACAAAATTAATTGATCAATTATATTTCACCTTAGTAATGTCGAATCTTTGTTATCAGGGATCCAATAAATAAATATTCCAAAAATGTTTAGCCTTATCGGACGGCGACTTTTTAGTTTTCTCACTGTCTAGCCGAAAAAAATACAACAGGCGAATGAATCAGTACGTAGAAAAACTGCAAACATTCTGTTCCAAAAATATCACAGCCCACGGACAAATGCCCTGATGAATCATGAGTAAATACTACTATGTGTACTACTCTCAATTCAAATAGCCTAAGTCTCTTTTCTGGACTCTATTCAAATCATGTGCGGAGGCCGTGCGTAAGAGGCTCGAATAGAACCTCTTCGCTTATCAGTGACGCTATTTCTTTTCAGATAGTGTGTATGTGTAAAGGGAATTTATAATGTGAAGTAAGCGACTGAACAATGCAGTACTGAGTGTGTATAGGTTGTCTGTATTATCGCACAATACGGGAAAATAAAAATAAAAGACAGAGGCGACCTTATCATGCTGATAAAAGAAAAAGTAAACGTGAGGCCCTCGTGGCCTCAGAGCTAAATACTCGTACGATTGTCAATATAGGAATAATGCGCAGATATATAGTACATATATTCATGAAATATTTGGTATATATTATTAAAATACGAAATCTTTCTCATTTACAGTTACAATGAAGAAGCCAACCGAGCGTCACGCTATTGTCGTCCTCAGGCTGTAACTCTGGTCTCTAAAGCCATGGTCAACAACGCCTCGAATGCGGCCCAGGGCCAACAAATGCCCACCAAGACGGGTGGTACACCCCTTGGTGTCGGTAGCCGCTCAGGTCGCAGCTATTTGGAGCGCATGGTCTCTGCCCCGTTGCTCAACACACAGCCCAAATCGTGCCTTAGCCGTAAATCCTGCCTGCACAAGAGTAACCAAAGTTCCAGCCCCAAGGATGCTGCCCCCACGGAAGATGCCGATGTCGTCGACAGTGGCAGCAACAGCACCAGCCCCAACCCTAGCGACATCTGCGAGCAAAGGTGAGTTCACTTATGATTGCATAATATGAGTGGGTAATTCGAGTGCATCCATTGGTTTCGAGTGCTTGGAGAGCACAACCACAGACAGTCAGCGGCACTTCGTGGCTCCATTTGACGTCAACCATTTGGTAGAAGACAAATGACGCCGTCGCCGTCTTTCGAGTCTGGGGCTTACCACAATCTGAACTACATTGCGGTGGGGTTGATGAAAAGTGAAACTCGATAGGGTAAATAGAAAGCGGGTGAAGAACTACAACTATGTATATTCGAAAATTTCTCAATTCATTCAATCGAAACACGATAGTTCAGTTGGGGGTCACAATTCTACAAATCATTCACTATTCAAATCATTCTTTTAGTGAAATTCTTTGATCAAACGATCTGAATATCGAGCTGTCACAGAGCAGACATATACAGTACTATTTCCCAGCCCATTATGTATGCATTTCAACCAAATTTGGCCTGACATCAAGAAAGAGCAACAAAATAGAAAAACAGACCACAATCTAAACATTTCTCTTGGCAGTCGAAGCAATTTTTTAGACGTCAGAGCAAGCACATGTCACAAGGATTCCAAATAGACTCATATGCGACTCATAAAAATTGCATACGTTGATTTATACAAATAATATAAACTTGAGATATATACGAAATAGACAATTACGTTGGTTGAATTTTAAATATTTAACGAGCTCAGTGCAAGAATGCAGAAATTATCTAAGCTTTTTGCCAGATTTGCGCCGGAAAAAACACGCCACAAACTGGCCATATCATACATACTATATGTATATAGTATATTATATATAGATAGATATACACTCTTAGATAAAAACAAACCAAACAAATTAAGGCTGATTTTTTTGGGATTTATTATAAAGACGCCTGAGAATATGGCGCCATTATGGAGCTTTCTCTTTCGTTCTGAATAATCTTGAATAATTGCACAATGTTAACACTTTTGCTACTTATCTTTCGAAATATATATATGTGTATAAGTAATGTCGTTTTCACTTTTGGCCCGGCTAAAAGCTTTTATGCACTTGAATTTGACATTTTAAAAATGCCTAAAAATACAATACGAAGCAGGGGAAAATGCAGCACAGAGCAACACTACAAGACATCGCACAGATGTCGAAGCAAAGTGAATATGCTATGTATGTATATGTACATTGAGTGTAGTAACACTATTTTTGGTTGGGAAATGTCTAGACGAGGCCTGTGGAGCTTGTTTAGCTGATATCACCGAAAAGCGACATACAAAGTTATCAATGTAAACCAGACACACACAGAGGCAAACACAGTCAAACAAGTATTATGTAGTCAGATGATGTGTGTAGATCTTGCGGTTGCGTATGCATTGTTTCATTCGAACACTGAGAGAAAAATTTGTAGAGGGACACGTTATTGTTTCGGAATTTCAAGTAACTCCGTTGTTTGCTAAGCCTTTCTATTCACGTTTTGAGTACTGTTTGTACTGCCAAATAACAATCCTAAACAGAACACGTTATACTTCAAAGAACATCATAATTTCTAGGGACTATTTTGAAATTTCTTACATCTCTGTCACATCTCAATCAGCTTATTCTCGGCTGGCATTCATCAATCACAATCGCACTTCCTCTGCACCGTCTGTCGGCAATACATGCCGCACTTTTTGCTTTTAATTACCCCCATAACAACCCGACAAGCTGGCAGACAGAACGTACCAGGTCACGCCAAGGCCAATGAAAAGGCGACAAAAATATTCAAACTAAATGCGTGATAATTTAGTTTCGATCTTTTTTTTTCGTGTGTAGCCAAGTATAGGGGGAAATGTTTCAACATCTGTACATAAATACATATGTAATGCTGTGCGCATATAGACGAACTGTGCATGCAATCGTCACGTGTAAAGATCTGAGAAATCTGTAAAAATTTCAATAATGAATTTTGTAAATTTCGGTCAGAAGCGTGCATGTGTATGTAATTTGACAGCAGCGAGAAATTATAGGTCTATATATATTGGATCTGACTACGACTAATTACTAGACGCCTACGCTTTAAAGAAAAAAACGATGATGAGCCAAACTATTTTTGTGCGTAGTTTGTATAATTTGTGCTTTTGAGAAAGTAAAATCTCGCACAGCTTGAAAGTAGGAAAACGGAACCACCTTGTCATAATTAGGCAATAAAAGACGTACAAGGCTGTTTTTAAAGGTCAGCAGGGTGACCATCATATGTTCATTAAAAAATGTAAAAATATTTGCCAAGGTAGTCAGCAGTTAAGGGTTGTTGACTTTTACGATAAGCTTGTTCTAGTTTCTAGATAGATGACTATATGAAAAGGTGGCATATATTATAAAAGAGATTAGGGTAACCATCACATGCCAAATTAATGTAAAATAGTTTACAAGGTAGACCAGACCACAAGGGTTGTTGACATTAAACGATTAGCTGGCGCTACTTAAATTCTAGGAAATATTGAACATTAGACAAATGTCGTAAATATTAATCAGGGTGACCATGCCTGGTTGTGCGAAAAGCCAGTTGATTTCAATAACAAGTTAATCTAATTATAGCTGATAGACAAGTGTCATACTATTCTACCATACAGTATATGGCAAAGAATTTATTATGTCTAGGATTGGGCCTTATTGATTTACTTGAACTTATCTACAGCGTCAAGTACTGGTTCCATTCGAAAACTTGTTTCGTTTTCTTCTTTCTTTCATTTGTTTCGTTTTATTTGTATTCACACCTTAAAATGCATTACATATGGAAGACACAAAAGTTGATGGGGCTGTTAATTTGTATGTGCCTTGTTGTAAACCGGACCCCATATTTTTTGGGTTTCAGGCAATGCATATAAATGAGTGCACTCAAAATGCAGCTGAAGAAGATGAAGAGGGTAAAGCGAAGAAATTGTAAACCCGTTTATAGATTTCCTTAAGCCGCCAGCGTGGCGTTTGTGGCCTATAAAACCCAAAGACTCCGCTTCGAGAGCTCGAACAACCCACAATGCATGAGAAAAACTATGTAAAACTTTTTTATGTTCGGTGACAATTTTGTAGCAACAATTTTTGTTGAACAGTTGACACGTCCAACAACAACAGCAGCAACGCCAGAAAACGAGACCCGGTCCCCGGTCTAAAGCCTACACGATAAGCGATCGCCTGATCAAGAAACAAAACCAAAATAAAAAACAGAAACCTGTTGAAGAAAATGCAGCGTCGATTGCACGCCTTCGACGCGTGATCATCGACGACGAATGTGGCCAGTTGTTGCCCGGTCCCAGACCCGAGTCGGCTGTTTGATATTGGCGTCGGCTAATAAACAGAGCCAACATAGCAGCAATTGCCTCACAATTGTAGAAAGTACACAGACTATATACTATTTGTATATCCGAGCTAATATATGTATATACTTATTCGTACATGGATCTCTGCCCGAATTGTTTGCAATCCATTAAAGTAAAACCTGTGAACGATTCCGATTCACGCTGGGACTCCCGATCGACTCTTGAGATTCTCACTTTTGGGGGTCTGTCGGAAAGTTTTTGTCTTTAGTCAGTCGTGCTATTTATATTACCTATATCATGGGAACCAAGCCCCTAAATAGTCAATAATTTTATCGTTATCTTATCAACTTTATAGACCGACTATCAATCCTTCGATTTTCTGTTTCGTTTTCTGTTATTAAGTACAAAGATCCGTTTTATATTGTCATGTTGCAATTCTTGCAAAAGAAATCGTCATTTAATTGTATAATATTAGGTAAATATTTCAAAAATCCTATGCTTTAAAAACATATAAAAACTTAATGTATATTCAAGACTTTTCTGAATTATTCATAGTTTTTTAAAACTGTTGTTCCACATTTTTGGGAATATTTTTAAAACCAACGTTAATTTCCTATTTCTTTTCTGCTTTGTTATTAATTTTCCGCCATATTTAATAATCGTATAAGTCACGAGTAGCTGTTTTCTTTTCGTCTATACTATGCATACGAAATACATTATATCCCTTGGAATTTCTTTTCACACTTTTCCAAATGGGCGTGTTTTATTTACATCTCAATATTGTGGGCGTCTTTCGTCGTATGCCAAAAGGAAAACGGCGCAAGAACAACAAATACTAAATAGAATATATTATATGAAAAGTAAAGAACGAAATACTGAAAGCCCAGACACTTGGAATAGACTCTCCCGATCATTTCCATGGCAATTATTGGACGTACATTATCGTTTTGCTACGTGACGACCGAAATAGCCCCCAAAAAGAGGAACGCACACACGCATGATTTTTCGCAACAGGCAAACACACAGATATGATATGTGGGGATCGGGAGCCTTCCATTTTATGACGCAAAATGGATGCAAAAAACAGAACGGAATACAAACAAAAACAAAAGGGAATCAAAAATAAAAACCGTTTGCAGTAAAACAAATAGAAAACAAAAAAAGAACCGCCTTAAATGTCAATTTACTGGCAATTGCGACGACAGCTTCCGATCTTACGATCTGCTGATCTGTGTGCACTTCTCTTGATATAAACTCGTGAAATTGGCTTTTTTGCTTAGTCAATTATTCGAAGATCGGTTTGCCAAAAATAAAGCAACAATATACGAAATGCAATGTGCGCAGTTTAGACGATCAAATCCACAAACAAGACTATAAAGTTCTTAGCATAAATATAGAAATCCATAACGATGCTTGACATATCGGTAAATGCATATACTACGATGCGAACATAAAGCACATACATATATGTATGTGGGGGGCCCGAATCGAATGAACTGATAAGCATCGGTTCAAGGTTAGCAGACGTTCTATTTTAGAAGCAGGCTCTGTGAATTTACCTATATCTCATATCACTCTCTCTCTCTCTTCTCTGTCTCCTCTCACTTTGCAGTCGCTTGCGCAAAAAGCATGTGATCTTTGCGGACGATGAGGGTCTATCGCTAACGGAGGTTCGCGTCATGTCGGAGCCCTCGAATGTGCCGCCGTATTGGAGCATGAAGTTCTTAGAACAAATCACACAAGGACTGGTCAGTCCCCATCCGCCAGATAAATGGACAGTGGACTTTAAGCAACCAGCATCCGACTATTTGACCTTCAGGTAAGCCAAATAACACCTGACAATGTCGTGCAGAAGTAACATTTGTTTCGCTGTCTTCATTTAGACAAAAGATCGAGCGCAACTTTGTCTCCCTGGAGAATGTGATTGTCAAGGACGAGGAATCCATCGTAGTGGGCACAATCAAAGTTCGAAATGTGGATTACCAGAAGGAGGTCATTGTCCGTGTCACCTGGGACGATTGGAAGAGCCAGCAGGACATATTCTGCACATTTGCCCGGGCCTATGGACCCGCAACCTGTGCTCACGTTGTCTTCGATACATTCTCATTCAAGATCACCCTGCCGCCATCCTCCAAGCGCCTGGAGTTCTGCATATGCTATCGTTCAAAAGAAACAGAATACTGGGACAACAATGATGTATGTTCATAGAATGAAATACTCAATGAGCATGAACTTATATCTTACTTTCGTCACCTTACAGGGCAAGAACTACACCATCAGCAAGCGTTCACCCTTCTACTACAACGCGCTGTCACCCTATGATAAGGGTCAGAGCCAGAATCGCAGCCCCAGTCAGCAGATGCGATCCACACTGACCGATGCACTGGCCAAGGCACAGCAGCAGCATAACAGCTGGAACCAGGAGCCACATACGCCATATTGGTAGATCGATAGATGATAGATCGATAGTCGTGCGTGAGGAGTGTCAAGCTAGAGCTTCCTTTGGCTTTATAGCTAAACAGGTCGATGAATTGACCATTTGTCGGGTCTTTTCGGCTGTTCAACTTCAAGTGGAATTGATTTCCAACTGAACAACAAAATCCATCCTAGAATTGAGAATTGGCTTGGGAAAACAAAGAAGAAAAGAATTCATTAAGTGTTTTATCCGAACTATCGACAAAACGGACACAATTTTTTTATTTTTTATTATTTTATTTCGCGTTTGGTACAAAAGATCCCAATATGTGCCATTTGACTTGAGGTACAATCAAACAGAAACTACTTTACAATCGTAAGCAGCGAAAATGAGTTTTCTAAAAACCAGCTCAAGATCATATCTTTATATACATATTACATATATCTCTCTAAAGTGTTGAATGTTTGATTGTCTAATGATATCCATATCGATTTCTATAATTCTGTATTCTATGTTTGCCTGTATGCCTGTGTGATTGTCTATATATATACATATATTATGATATACATAAAACTGATATTAGTTTAGAAAACAAAACACAAGTCAAAAAGAAAACAAAAAAAAAGAAAAGTAGGGAAGAGTGTAGAGAGAAAACAGATTACTAAGGCGTGAGTTTTCCTAGCAAACCATTGATTCGAAATTTTCTTCATATGCAAATAAAGAAAAGCCCAGAAAAAGAAAACACCCACAGAAAATATCTAAACGAATATATGAAAATTTAGAAATTAAGTTTTTGCATGTGAACAATTTATAGAACATTATGATTTTCATTAATTATTATTTTGGTTATTTGAAACTCTAAGACTGAAATGGCTTGTTATGGAGAACACGTCCTGCAATTCACTATATAAAAACAAAAACTAAAAACAAAAACAAAAAAAACACAAAAAGTAAAATATAATACGAAACATCACATAAAAGAAACATTGTAATGTCTCTATGTGTTTTAATTGTCCGTGTGAACCCGACTTTGAAACTTAGGCTTAATCGATCTGTACATAAAAAGTATGTATCTATAAATATATAGATGCATATCATATCATAATCATATACCAGAAAATTGCCTGTTATATACATTTATATACACATTACCTATGCGTTTAGTTTTGTAAACATTTAGCTGTAGTCCTTAGAGGTTATTTAGTTATAAGTTGACCCCTGCCCCTCTCACCCAACCCACTCAGTCCCCAGCCTCAGCAGCCCCATTAAGCAAAACTAATGAGAAATATCACTTTCTCAGCTATAACTCCTACTATACAATTATTTAGTTTTTAACATGATGCCAATTGCAGCTCAAATTGCAACATACAATATGTACACAGTGAAATTATGATAGAACGAGCCATCATATAGAATTATTATGCTCCTTTATCATAACAAAATAAATTTTTTGCAAAAAAAAAAAATTGAAACATTGTTTTATTTATTCTTGTTGATAAAAGGGGGAAATGGTAACAATTTAAAAAGCTTTATAAATAGTATTTCTCAAATCAATAAGCATGCTTTCAAGATGAAGTCATTCGGTAGACCCTTGCACCGACCATAAACAATCAATAAGCGAAAGCTAATACAATCGAGCGCACTCGACACAACATGGTATTCGGTTAATATGAAAGATTGTTACAAATAGTCAAATTACAAATTTTGCAGTAGAGTTTGTTGTTGGGAATTGTAAGACTTTCCCACACGGTAAACTAAGAAAAGGCTATGTTATAAAGGAACCTTTTTGCTGGTTATCCTGATCAATAATATTTATATATACTTTATGGGGTCTGCCACATTTTCTTTTGACTGCTACGTACAGTACCCACTTTTCCAGAAGCAAAAGGTATAAAAAATTTCCATTGTAAAGTCAACGTTGACGTCACACAGACAATCTCATCTCGGAATCAAGGCTATATAGTATAAAGCGCCTATGCATGTAACAAGTGCAAGACGTGGCACTGATAAACCGGTTGCTAATACTAAATATGAATTAAAAACATTGTTTGCAGTATTTAGAAAACATCGCTAAAATAAAATCAGAATAAAAAACAATCGATAGATTTAGTGTTTTATGTTATAATTTAATTTATTCAGTGTTCATTGGAATAGATCTGAGTTCATTTTTTCTAACTTTTCTAGTAGCGTTGCACATCATTCTTCGGAATGCATAATATCATATTCGCCTGACCAAAAATACAACACTTTTAACATTTGAGGTAGGGGAAACAACACACACAAACTTATATAATGCATACAAAACTAATCTTGTACATTGAATCTCCAACTGTGGAATACTTAGTGTAGAATATTGTAGAAAGTGAATGAATCTTGAGTAATTGTTTACGGTTGCAAATGCAGTTTTCAAATGCCGTCAATTAAAAGGAATGAATAAAGACTCTCAAAATGTACGAGACTTTGGCTGCCTGGCTAAAGAAAATAAACTTGAAATATTTTTAAACTTATGAATAAAGTGGTATGTTATCCTCGCCTAACTCATCCATAGGTTGTCAAAGTTCTTGAGTTATATCCGGTTCTCAATCTCGTTCACACTACTTCTTGACTAAATAGATATTTTGCATTTTCTTATCGCTTTGCTATCAATGAATTTACTTCTCCTTGAGGCTGGCGGGCATCTCTGGTGGGGGTGGGCGGGGAATACCCAGAGCGACCTTAACACCATCATAGATGAACCATTGCAGGGCAGTGAGTGTACCGATCATAATGATACGGGGCGTCAAACCGTTCCACATGCCCATGAAGCCCAATTGCTTGACGATCTGGCCCGCGGAGGCTCCCTTAGACTGGTTCAGCTTGGAGACGAGCACATCAGCAGGATGCGAGACGACGGCACAGAATACTCCGGCAATGTAACCAGCGGCAAAGGTGACAACCAGCTGCTCGCTCTTGGAGCAGTCAGTGCGTGGCTTGGGCACCACATACCTGGCGAAGCACAGAGAACAGATTTAGTGGGGGGCAAATGGAAAATGTTGATGCATTGCAACTTACTTGTAAAGCAGCTCCACAGTACGCTCGAAGCAAGCGAACTTCATCATGGTGTATGGGATTTGACGCATCCACAATGGCACCAGACCCTTGTAGAAGGCAGAGATGCCCTCCTCCTTGATCATCTTGGGAACAGCCTCACGGAAGGTGTTGGCAAAGCCGGGAACGGTCTGAATCTTAACCTTAGCGGCCTCGAACGGCGACAGAGCAATGTCGGCAAAGACCTCAGCAGAAGCGGAAGCAGCCAAGTAAATGTACGTACGGTACAGATAAGCATTCTCCTCGCCCAAAAGTTCAGCGTACTTAATCTTGAACACTTCGTAGAAACCGAACTTGCACAGACCCTGAAATCGATGATATCACGTGCCGCAAAAGAGATACCAGATTAGAGACAAGTCTTATGCAAGCGTGTCTTGTGCAACTCACCTGAAGGGAGTAACCGATCAGTGTGGGGAACCATCCCTTGGCCAGACCACGGGCACCCTCCTCGGCGACGGTCACCTTGACACCATTAAATACGTTCTTGTACTTGGCCGGGTTGACCTGCAGACGGCACTTCACCAAATCCAGAGGCACAACAAAGGTATGGGTGGTACCGCAGCTCAGAATGCCACCAATACCGCACAAAGCGAAGTATTTGTTGCTTCCAAACTCGCAGGAGTCACCCGCCGGGGTAGCAGCAGCTGCAATCTCACGTCCAACCACGGGAGCGGGATCTTTGAATGCAGGAGCAGGGGTGGTAAGTGCAGCCTGGCCATTGTCGCACTGGACCCGGGTAAAGGGCGTCCTGAAAGGCGAGTTCTTTGCAACGTCAAAGAATGATGAAAACATTTTTACAATTTTTCCGTTCTGCGTCTACTTTAAGAGTACACTGTAAAGAGATGAAGAGATCCGGAGACTTTAAGATAATGTTGTAATTCACACATGCATGTAATTATCTAATTTAATCAGCTGCGAAATTTTCACTGTGTCGCTTGGTCACTTTTTCTAAGTTACATAATGCCGTGCACATACAATTGCCAGCGACTGTGGCAAAAATACACACTCACACCAACACGCACCCACACACACTCCAAACACGCTCGCAATTACATTAATTCTTAAAATTTAAACAAAATATGCTTAAACAAGACCTTTGCTAACCGTGAGCATGTGATCAATTTTTATTATGCAATTAAATAATGTATAATTTGCAAACTTACGTTGCGGCCGACAGTGGCGTGGCAAGGAACAAGATTCAAAGAATGAGTTGCGGTGTGGCCGCACACGGCTATCGTGTATATACCAGAAAACAAAACGTAAAGCATGCAAATATACCGCGACTCTTTAACGTAACGAATTTGACGTAAGGGTACGCTACGTTAAGAATACATTGGGTTAATATGCTTGAAATATTTATTTATCAATAATTATTATGTTAGTATATAAAGCATTTTTTGACTCCCACTCACATTTTAACTATAAAAAACGTGAATTGATTTTAATTAAACATTTGGCATTTTCAGTAAATACATTTTTGTAAAATATTGTTTGTATATAATTGATCGGAATATTTTTCACGAAACTATAAACATTATTACAATTTCAGCGCAAATGTATTAATGTATTAAATGTTCCTTATAATTTATTTGAATGCTTCATAAAGTTTTCTTTTTTTTCCATAATCTAATCGTTTTCTTGCATGGTCGGGATGCTTACGAAAGTGCACAGTGATGCCCGAGAGATGCGCGTAGGCCTTCGGGCAGACGGGGCACTTCAAAGGACGTTCTCCCGTGTGGGTTCGTATGTGTTGGGTTAGATTCTGTTTCTGTATGAAGGCTTTGGGGCAAAAAGAGCACTTGAAGGGTCGTTCTCCGGTGTGTATTCGGATATGCGTCTTCAAATTTCCTTTCCAACTTAGTTTTATATCGCAGTAAGGGCACTTTATTTCCTTTGAACTAGACGAACTCCGATCCCTACTACGCCTTGGGGTAACACTAACTTCATCGTGATAGGAGTGGCTGTTCTTATGACGTGTATTATATGAATGTGTTCTATTTTCCTTAGTCGTGTCGTATTCTGTGACTATATAATCTCGTACTTCACTGTCATTCTCCTGAATGAGCACATTGCAAATATTCTCAAACCTTTCATTGCTCTGCTCAGATTCTTCCACTTTGATAATACTCTCGTCATCCTCAACTGAATTATAAAGATCCAAAAGTTGCTGATGAGTTCCTTGGATCATCCGCTTGAATTCCAATGCCAATTCAGATCTTGTAATACATTTTGCGCAAATATATTGTGACAGTAAATCGTTTTGTTTGTCCACTAATTCGAAACCGGCGATTTCATTGAGAATGTCGGCCATACAAATGCATCGATCTTCCTCCATTAACGAGTTCTTTAGCGGAGAAAATATGCTGACCATGATATTGGAGTTATTCATACAGGCCCGACAAGTTTTATCCATTGTTTGTTATGTTTATAAAATCAAACATCTAACAAATCTAGGGTTGCAGTATACAAACAATGTTTGTTTTTGTAGAGGTGCAATAATATCGATATTTTTTTAATTGTTTAAAGCATCGCATTTTTATTTCGGATATCGATGATTTTTAGATATCACTTTTGAACGTGAAGACGCTCGTATTTAACGAGTTTTTTTATTTAAAGCTTTATTTTCGTTCATTGATTAACTGAAAATATCTAAACCTTAAAATTCAAATGTATATTCTTAAATGCAGTTCGCCGCTTTGAAACTTTTGAATTTTAACTGTTTCATCAATGTGTTTGGTGAACAACATTGTAAGTATCAATATCTACATATATCGATGTTTCTGCACCTCTAACAACCTCTTCGCTTGGATGGCCATTGATGAAAATAAATATTTTGGTAAATTCTGTTTCCACTTATTAGTGTTTTATTTCCTTATATTATTTAAAAGTACGACAATTGAACTCCGCAATTTAAATGAGACCACATAATGAATATAAACAATGAATTGGTATTGACAATTACATTTTATTTAATGTAAAGAGCTTATATTAATGGCAGACATACATTATTATAATATATTTTATGTAATTGAGTTTATACTGAGGGTGCACAGTCATTTTGACTCGTAAGGTCTAGTGGTAGCGGGCAACATGTGCTTCAAGATTGGATTGTTGTCTAAAGGTCTTAGAACATGCTTTGCACTTTACAGGACGCTCTTTAGTATGAATTCTTATGTGCACAATTAAAGATTGTTTTTGGCGAAAACTTTTCGGGCAGTAGGAGCAATGAAAAGGACGTTCCCCAGTGTGTGTCACCATATGGACCTTCAGGTTTCCTTTTGTAGATAATTTAAGTTTGCATAAGCCACATTCGAAAGATGAAGTTTCATCTGGAACGTAACATTTCTGTAAATCGTCACTCTTTATTTTCCTTTGGGTAGTCTTTACCATGCTTTCCTTTGTTTTTGTGTTGATGTTAATTAAGTTTTTGTAATTCAGCATCTTTTTTCGCGTATTGTATATATGCCTTATCTCGGGTAAAATAGTTTTGCTTTCTGGCTGTTCATAATTTTTAATTTGAAAATCTTGTATCAGTTTTATATCCTCGTTGTCAATCATATCACATATTTCCATAAAATCGACCGCCAAGTTTGGTTCCATTTTGATTTCAGCTTTCTTCAAACATGTTTTCTGTTTAAGTTTGTCCAGCAAGTTTTGATGCGTTTCCATAATCAATTGCTTAAATTCCTGTGCGGCTTTAGCTTTATCAATGCATGGTATGCACATATATTCCGGGAGTTGATTGTCAGATGTGTCCACCAACTCACAGCCGGCAATTTCGTTGAGTACGTCGGCCATGCATCGGGACTGTTCTTTTTTTACCCCGTGAGTTTGATCCAGAGGGGTAAAGATATTCACTAAATTGCTGCAATCACCCAAACAAGTACGACAAACATTCATTGTTTTAAAAAATAGTCCTATTTTGTTATTGCTTCGTAAATTACGCTGTTTGGTTTGGTGGCAGACGATTATTAAAGAACATTCTTATCGATTACGATATTTAATTCACGCCAATAACTTCTTTCTAAGTTTTTATCGAAATTTGTTTCACCAAAAATAAAGATGTGTTTTTTATCATAATAACCTAAGAATCGATTGATGTTATTGATCTTATTTTTAAGTTACTTTACGTCAGTTATGCGATAGAACAAACAACGAAAAGGTTAATACTTAAATCGCATGTTTAAATCGAGCCCCAGCATCGCGCCTTTTTGCGCGAGCAATGTATGCAGTAGTTATCGATTTATTATGGCCTTCGCTACACAGCACTGAAACATTTGAAATACTGACAGCCTGCCTGCATCAAGCAGCGGCAAAAAAAAGAGCTACTAAAAATTTAATAAATCCATTCAAATATTGTCAAAATTACTATATATATATGTAAAAATGTACACGGATGAGGTGCGCACGCCGCAAGCATTAAAAACAAGATATTACGCCAGCTTGAACGATATTAAATATCGTGTAACAACAAGCGGAAGGCGCAGCAGTAGCAGCAAGAACAGTTTTACGACAGCAACGGCGGCGTCGGTGACATTAGGAACGCCAACGAATGGCGCCAAACATAATATATCTAAAACCAGTCCCCAAATGAATGCAAATTCAACGATTTGTACACCGCCACCCAAACGACTGCAAAAGGTGAGAAATCCTTTCGAGGGAGCATTGGCGGAGCGTCTTCATTTACCGCTTATTGCCAGGTAAGTTGTTGTTGCTGTTGTAGTCTGTGAATCAGAGTTAAACTACCGTAAACTAATTGAGTGCTCTTGCAGTCCCTCTCTGTTTCAATGTAATTCACGGACACAGCAGTTGTCCTCTACTTTATTTGAATGGGACATTGAGGCGAAGTCGCTGCTTACACCCGCCGATGTAGAGCCACACGAGACACAGTTCAATGGTTCGCCGGATCCAGAGCAGGAGTCTAAGGCACAGTTGGCCATCAGTGCCTTCTTCAAGGAGTCTCACATAGTGCCCAGCCCCGTGGACTGTCCGCTGCGCAAGCAGCGTATTGTGCTAAATGAGCTTGATAATAATACGCCCATATCGAAAAAAACGACACCCGCTTGTAAAGTTCGGAACTGCGAAGTGCAAACTGAGCTTACATTGCCTCCGGTGCTTCCAAAGGCGCTGGAAGAGGCCTTGCGGCCGTATTTCCAACCACATTTGACGGGTCCGCATGTGATCCAATCAAACGTAAATGTCTTCAACACTTCTATGCGTCGCAAACTCTTTGATCTGCAGAATATTATAGTGCTGGAGAAGAAACAACAAGAGGAGGAGGGCGAAGAGAAGGATCATGAGGTAAATGTACAAATGGTTGGCTCGAGTCCACAGGGCAAGCAGACCATGTTCGCCGGCCGCCTTTCGGATTCAGCTGCCCCTGACGATGAAGGCTCCAGCAGCTTCGGCTGCCTCTCTCCCATAAGAAATCTCTGTGGCTTGTCGGAGGGAACCCCGGACGGCGGTGGCGAGCAATACAGTGGTCACAAGCGAAAGCAACTGTTGCACGACATTGTTGATATGCCCTCGCCTATAGCGCTCTCGGAACACTTGAGTCGCCGTCGCAACAACAACAGCAACTTGACCACCACAACAACAGGCAACAACAGCGGGGAGCAGCATGTGACCCTGTCAGAGCTGACGGGAACAGCGCGCATTGCGTGTAAGTTTACGCCTGATCGCAGCTCCTCGCCCATGGCCATGGACTTTTCCATAGACAGCAGCATCAATCGGCGTGTGAGTCGCCTGCGGGTAAATAGCGCACAGCAGCTGCCGAATAAGTCGCTGCTGGAGGAGGTGGAGCATGCGTTGGGCGGTAAAGGCGAACCAGACGCAGACTATATATCAGAGACAGAGGAAGATGATGGCGAAGAACAGGACGAGGAAGAGGATATTATGCAATTGTCCCTGATGTCGGCGCACAGCTTTAACTGCAGTTCCTCCAATTCAGATACACCACGTGGCCATCGTCGTCGGCGTTCCGCAAATCGTAAAAATTTGTCCCAATCTTTTAGCGCCAATCTATTGGATGAAATAGAACTAGTAGTCGAGGAGCAGGAGACTGATTCGATGCAGGCTCAACAGATCAATGAGCCGCCCCAGATGAAGGCTAGTGAGATTGCCTCGTATGCGGCGCCACAACGTGTCGGTCTCTATCGCACCGACAGTGGCTTCAATGAAACCGGCAGCACCTCCAACTTTGCGTGCTCGCAGGAGTTACCCTCGCTGGATGTCTCAATGGTTTGCTGTTCCACACCCTCGACACGTTCTTGACAAAGTTTTTTCAACACTTTCCTACTTTCATAGTCTAAATTTGTAATGCAATAACAATTTTCTTCACCGAAATGAAGACTTCAAACTGCAATTAAGCCCACCGAACCGAATATCTACGTATATATACATATATCACCAAGGCCTTTCGTATTAATTAATTAGTTTAGTTCGTTTTTAATGTAATTTTGTACATTTTTAGCTAATTTCAGTTGTTCAATGTCGAAATAGTTGCCAAAATAGTTTCTTAGGTTGTCATCGTTTGCAATTTCATTTAACTGTATTCACATTTAAGTAATTAAATCTGCCATTTCAATTTGTAAGAGTTATTATAAAATAAAGGAATTCAAAAAAAAAGTGCGCTCCATTAAAATTTATTTTCTCAAATTGAATATAACTGTAAATGTATAAAATCGCACTGGTAATGTTAACAGAGATCGTATTGGCCAATTCAGATTAATAACATTAGTTGGCCCTGCAATCGATCACTTTAACATACCCAGTTTGAGTCTAACAGCAGCCAAAATTAACATTTACAGTCTCGGAGAAAGAGAGAGAGAACAGCATTGCGCCAGAGAATTTACCTTAGTTGTTGCTTTACCGTCGTGTAGTAAAGATCGTGTCATGGTGCGTGCGTTGTATTAAAAAACAATAATTCAAAATTTGTGTTTCAAATAAAATGAATTAAATTATTAAACGATACCTACTGATTAACATTGTGTTTAGAAAAGAGTGCGGTAAAGCAGCCATTAAAACCTGTTGCATTTGTTTGATTATTTCACTTTTGCCGTGTTCACTTTATCACACAAAAATTTCGTTGGTACGCATGCGAAAATACCATAATATCAGCAATAAATCACAAATAACAACAATAACGACAGCCGAAAAATGCTGCACTAATTTTCACCTGTGTGTTGTTGTTGTTGGATACGTGTGGCTGCTTTTCGGTTATATAGGTTTGCTTGTGTTGGTGTGTAGCATGCGTGAATTGTTAAAAATAGGTAAACCTGAGAGAGAGAGAGAGAGAGAGAGAGAGAGAGAGCGGGCAGGAGAGAGATCACTTCTTGCAAAGAAAGTGCAAAAACAAAAAAGCAACAGAGATAAAAAGAATATGTTTTTGTAGGCCAACGCCGAAACAAATAAATTAGAACACGCCGAAAACAAAAGAATGCGTAAATATGTCAGGTGAAAAATGCAAAAAAACGAACACATAAACATAACAAACAAAACTAACAAAACGGATATCGTTTTTCTTTATCTATTATTTGTCTATTTCTCTCTCCACCCTTCTTCTGTTTTCGCTTATTTTGCTAAATAAATTAGTGAAATGCCAAACGACATTTGGCAACACTGTTCAAATTCCTGTTACAATCCTGTTACAAGAAACCAGTTGGACTGTTCTCTCCCCCCATCCTCATCTGTCCCTCTCTCTTCGGGCACGATCTACACCTCTCCATGTCTTTCTTTCGCGCCTGCTGCAATTCAAAAAGTTTCCTATTGGAACCGCCTGCTGCATCCGTTTTGAGCGAAAGTTTTTTATGTGCGCAAAAGAAAAAAAGTGTGCAAACCAGCTCGCAACTGGCCAGCAGCTGTTGATCGCTGGAGAAGAGAGAGGGAGACACACAGACGATAACAACAACAACTGCACTAGCAACAGAAAATAAATCTATTCAATTAATTGTTTGTGCCGCCGTGAAAGTGTATGTGTGTGTGTGTGCGAGTGCAAGTCGCTAATAAAAACAATTTTTTACAATTGCAGTGTGATTTATGTGTGTGTTTATGTGCGTCTGTTAGTGTTGATTGAATGCAACATTGAAAAAATAATAGAAATTGAGAAAAAAATACAACAAAAAACCAAATACAGCAGCTACAACAACTACGTCAGACAGCTCCAATGCCGTTTTGTTACTGAGGTAAGCATTTACTTTGCCGGTTAAATGCAGTGAATGTAGTCTATGAGGTCTGCGATCATAAAAAACAAAACCATGTGACATTTACATTTACATTTTTGGTTATTCAGTCTGCGTCTAATTGACAAATTTTTACGTTGGCCTCGCACTCAAGATTTGCATAGTAGAGTTCGAGTATAAAATATATATAGTAGGGTATAAAATTAAATAACACAATAGCTGATATTGAAAGGGACAAATTAAGAGCATGTTCAATGTAATCTATAGAGTTGTTTTATTATATATTATTATTATATTTTATAGAGTTTTGGCGACCTTTATGTTGTACACTCATTGTAGCTGACCTCGAGCCAGCTACAATGAGTATTATTATATTTTATTATATTTAATTTTCTTCTGATCCCCTCTTTACGAACTTTGTCTTATTTGAAACAATTCATTGGAGTTTTTGAGGGTGTTCATTAAAAATCGGCTGAGCCAAACTTCTTAATGAAATGTCCATGCGCAGACAGCTCTGTACTCTTTATCTCTCTCTTTCTTTCATTTACCTTACCTGTCTCCTTTTCTCTCTCTCTCTCTTTCTGGGGCCATGTGACAAATGTTTGTGGAACCTTCTCAGCCTTGCGTGGTTCATTTACAGTTCTTGTTTTTGTTGCAGTAGTTAACGTTGTTCCCGCTGCTGTTGTTGTTGTTGTTGATATGGTGGCCGGTCTCTCTTGCGGCTTTTGTATAACTTCCGCTATATGTGAAGTTGTTTCAACGGAAAAAGTGTAATTAAACGTCGACTGAGACTCAGTCAGACTGGGTAGAGACACTTGTAGGTAGCAAACAAAGAGTATGGCACATACAGCAACTACAACTACAACAACAACAACAGCAATAGCTATAATAATAATAATAACAACAACAGCAGCGGCAACAACTGCGTTGTGTCTGGGTAAACAATGAACCCGCGTTGCAGCCGGGCAGCCTCTCATGGGAGGCGCAACTTGTTGTTGTCTCTGCTGTTGCTGCTGCCACGGTTGGTGTTGTTGTTGTTAGCACTTCAAAAACCGGTTACAAAAAAAACCATTAAACTCAAAAAATTCTAAAGCATAGTCAGAGTACCGCCTATATCTACCATAGACTGTCTCCCTCTTCCCCCTCTCTCTGTTTTTGTCTCTCTCTTTCTATCGCTGTCTTCCTGCATCGCTGCGCATGCGTGCAACTTGTTGCCAGCTGCCTGTTGCTTGCTCTTGTTGTTGCACTTTCATTAAACGTCTCTGTGCGGGGCAACAACATTTATATGTGTATTTCTCTATAGTCCAACACTTTATAACAAAGTTCAACTGAACCTTATCGAGTAAATAAATAATAATGTTTTCAGTTTTTCCAGTAAAATGAGGTTTAACAGGTACTGACTATACCCAACAATTTGTTTATATTAAATATAAATATAAATAAAGAGAGTATCTCGTGTTCGTCACACTCAATGCCAGTGCCGGCATCTACTTGATTTTCCTGTTTTGCAATGCATTCAAATTCAGTTTCTAATACTATACAAAATCGGAGCATGGTAGATAGGAGGAGGGAGAGGGGGAGGGGAGGCACAGAAACACGTTTTGCATCCTTGTGGCACACTGACATCTTTTGCGGCTCAAACTAAATTTGCTTAATTAATTTCAAAGCTTTTGCTTTCAGTTGTCTCTGTCTGTCTCTCTCACTCTCTCTCTCTCTCTCTCTCTCTCTCTCTCTCTCTTGACTGGCGTCTCGTTTGTCCAGTCATTTGCATTGATTTGCAATTTTTTACCGTCCGCTTTGACGTAATTAAATGTTATTTATTATTTACCTGCCCGAAATTGATAGCCAACTAATCAGGTTGGCTTTTGTGTTTGTTGGCTTATTTATGAGGCAACTTCATTACGAATTTAGCTACCCAAGGACTCTTCTCACGCCCCATGAGGCAGCAGCATGAAGAACAAGATGCGACACACATGTTCCACAAACGTGTGGGGAATATGACGAGCACAGTCTGTCTCTGTGTCATTCTCTTTGTAATTTAATGCCTTGAAATGATTCAAGGAAGCACCTCCTCCCACTCTTAGACAGCTGTTCAATTAGTCTGTCTGTCCCACTGTCCCTCCTTCCGTCCTTCCATTTGTCTGTGGCATTGACAGCTGCGTTTGTCAAGTCAAAACACAGAAGAAACAGCAAAAAAAGAGACAGTGGATACGTTGGATATATATTTATATATAATATTACTTATAGCAGTAGTGCTATTTACAAAGATTAACTAATATAATTGATCGTTATGTAGAATACAATATTATTTCTTATAGATCTTTAGCTGCTTCTATATACAGTGTGTCGTCTCGATAACTTTAATGCAAATATAGATAAACTTTTTCGTTGGTACATATTAACCCGTTTATAGCTGTGCGGTTATTTTTAGCCCACTGTAGACAGTGGGCCACCGTGGGGCGGCTGTTTAAAAAGTTTGCTTAATAAGCAGAGCAAAGCTAACTGCTAAGCGTATTTAAACTAAAACTACAACTTGTTAATTGCTCACTTTGCATTATATTGCAAGTTCATACTGTTTAACGGTAGATTTCCATACCAACAAAAAAACCAACAACAAAAGTAACAGCTGCAGCAACGTCGGCGTCATCGTCGTGTAGCACAGCCTCAAAAGTCAGTCAACTAATTCAATTAGTGCCATGTGAATTACTTGCCCAAATCTGATGGACATGTGGCCAAGGGAGGGTGCAGCGGGGGAGGGGTAGTTATAATGTTGGAGGGTAAAAGCAAACTGATGTGATGAAGCTATTGAAGATTCACTCTCATTCTGCATGCATTGGAGATGTAACTAACTCAAACGGAGCGATAATTGACGATGTTTATTGAATGAAATAAATGATATAATAAATTTAATACAAATTACATAATTAATATATGTATGTATATATGTACATTATTATGATCCACAAATCATGTTGCTAAACTTCCCCTGATTTCTGTATCGTATTTGCGTAGATTGCGATTAGTTATAGCCAAGTCTACCTACTTATAAGTAATTCCTGTTGTTTCTGCTAGATTCGCTTATACACAAGATTATTAGTCTACTTTTTCAACTATTTCTTTTCCTAATCTCATAGTTAAATATTCATTCGATTCGAGCCAGCTGCCATCTCTAGCGCAGCACACGTCCATCGCTAATACTTCCGAATTAGCCCGACTGGTCGCTCTCTGGCCAACTGTATAACCGGCCCCATGGCCTGGCCTGGTCTGCCCTGGCTTATTATCTCTGTCTCTCTCACAAATGTTGAGCTCGACTATCAAAAAACTTTTGTGCCAGTTTCATTTTTGCATTGTTCTGCCGCTCTCTGAGGCTCAAGAAACTGCCGGCTTGGCTTGGGTTGTACAACCTCATTGTCTGTGCTGAAAATTGCAGAACAAGAAAACTTTTCTATTTGCACATTTTTCGGTGGGTGTCAACGTTGTTTGCCATTGCGGCGGCGGCGTGGCAGAAAAGTCGCACGGCTTTTGGCCAATCCCTCCCCACGCCTGCTGCCCTCGCTTTCGTCGAATGAAACCAAATCGACAATAACAATGATGCAACGGCGACGGCAACAAAATAGTAAACAATTGTGCTTTTGTTTACTAATTTGTGGCTGATTCGTTGTTGTTACTTCTGTTCTGCTGTTTTTTCGGTCTCTTGACTTTATCATTTATTTTGTTTACTTTCCTTGGCTTGGTCTAGTTCGCAGTTGTTGTTATTGCTTGTTTGTTTTTGTTTTGGCATTCGGGTGCGAGTTGAAAGTTCATTTGCCGTTTTAATTGCCAGCTAATAGCACGAAAGTTACTCAGATTTTGGTTTCCATTTTCCCTATTTCGGAAAAGTTATGGCCGTTGGCGAACAAAAGAGTTCAGACATTTCGTAATTGCCTTAGGGATTTAAGCATTTTGGGAAAGTTGTGCTTTCGATTGCCCTGCAAGCAACTGCTCAATGGATAATTATAGTTATATAGTATATAAGGAAAGATCAGATCGGGTCAACTGGCCGAGTCAATGGGTTGCTGACGGGTTAGGGTGTCAGTTTTGGAAACAAAATGAAAGTTGATGTTGCAACTTAATGCATAAAAATTAATCAGTTGTATTTCATTAATTATTTTGTCATATAATTTATGTCATTTCTGTCGCATTTCTTTAGCTCTGCTGTCAGCATTTCTTCGTCCGTTTTTTACTATTATATATTGCTTAATTAATAATTTATGAAATGCGCCATAAAACATTTCATTTCTCGGCAAGTTAACAGTAGCTAAATTGATTAATTTTAATCATGTGTGTGTGCATTGTTCCCATGGCAAATAAAACGGACACGTAATGATTTATTAGTCACAATTATAGTCAACAATTTAACAATTATCAGAGCTGGTGTTTATTGGCTTAACGTTATCAGAACAAGTAGACAAGTCTCGCTCGATTTGCAGGCATATGGCGAGCTTGAAAGAGAAAACTAGAATTATCAGCATTATCAGAATTATTTCTAAATGGAAAACGCCAGTGAAAATGTAGAAAGGTGAAAACCAATTAAGGTAATTAAGTGAAAATACGCACGATAAAGTAAAAGTAAATAGCGAGAAGGCGGAAAAGGTAAACAATATTTTTTCAATTGTATTGAACAACAAATAAACTCGAATAAATATAAATATATAATTAAATTATAATAAAAATCCGAGCCAGTCAATCATTAACTGTAATCTATATGCAATTCGCAATTGGCCATCGGGCGTCGGTGGCAGCCAAGTGACTAATTGGCCCAAAGGCAGCGCCACAAGCAGCCGAAATGCGGAAAAACCAAACAGCATTAAATTTATAACATTTTAATGGCCAATTAGTGGCGGCTATAAACAGCTTGTACGTGTGTGTGTGTGTCGGTGTGTGTGGCAAGAGTCGATATGCTCGTGTGCTTGCTTGGTCACAACAAATCTGGACTAGGACAACCGCAGCCCACAACCCACAGCGCACAGTCCACTGCAGACTGGCACACACACACTCACACACACATTCCGCAAGCAAGTAAATCTTTGCTCGCATTGAAATCAAACGCGTTTCCACACTCTGCCCAATTTCAAATTTCAAAATTTGATTTCACATTTTCGATGGCAATTACGGTTTACGCTGTGCCGCAGCAGCAAATCAGCTTGGCGATTTGTGGCCAAAATTGTCATTTGCCAGTTTCCCAAAGTGCCAACAAATTGGGTCCCAATAGAGCTAGCGAGAATTGCCTGCCCTTTTCCCTCCCCTTCCCTTACCCTCCCTGCCTATTCCATCTCTCCTTCCCCATCTAAGTCCATTCGGCAATTCTTTTTTCTGCTCTCATTTTGCTGGACGTTGCTTTTGTGCACATTTTTAATACTATTAACAGCTTGTCAGAGCACTGCTTCATGGCCAGCAGGCTTGACAAGCGGGGGTAGGGTGGTGGTGGGGTAGGAGTCGCGTGGCTACCTGTGAGCAGGTAAAAACTTTTTGACGCCTCTATAAAAAGAAATAGAGTACGGAAGAAAAGATTGAATGAGTTTTATTTTCGAGCAAAGAAAGTTTTCTGACAGCCTCAAGAAGAAGAAGTTGGCTTCTTTCTACGCTTTTCTTGTGCACACTACCCCCTTGCCCCCTACTCTCCCCCTTCTGTCCTTCCTTCTCTGATTGCCAGTTGAAATATTACACACATATACATAAGTACCTAAGTATGATAGAGCTAGTATGTCTCTGTAGAATTGCGATTGTTGCTGCTCGTTTTGTTCGGTCGCTTGTTCGCTGCCAAGTCACGGGTCTATTTCAGTTAATTATCGCGCCCGCAGCAGGTTAACTTGACTGCTGGCCGGTACGGCTGGTCCCGCCCACCAAACGCTTCACCACCCCCTCCCGTTGGCACCCACCACTCTTGCCGACCCTCACGTAATGCGCCTGACGCACATTGACTGATATTTTTGCTCGAATGATCTAATCAGAAACAAGTTGATTTGAATTGTTGCTGTTGTTTTTGGCGCTGCTTTTGTCACTCGACAACTGACGCTATGCGGGGGACAATCGATTGTTGCTGCTGTTGTTGTTGTTGTGATATCAGTTGAGTTCTACTACGATGTATTAATCAACTGGCCTGAACAGGTATGCAATATGCGAAAAGATATCATGAGATAAACATGTTTAGGAATATTTATGTACTTTGAATGCATTCAGATCAGTTGGAACGAATCAGTTGTGGAATGTATGTGGAAGACATGTTTAAATACCTAATTGAACTCTTTGGAACTTGGTAGTTGAACTTATTTAATTATTATTCATTTTATGTGGATTCCAGGCAGAAACTTATATTTTAAATATCTAAATATTGATTCAAAATGATGTTCATTAACTCAAATTATGAAAGGTGGAAGTTGTGGAACTCATGTGGATTCTAAGATGATTGTGTTTGTTTATAATTTGATGAAGTAATAAAACTGTATCGCTCTCTTACTCAAGACCACTACTTAGAAACTTGTGGATTGCATGTGAAATTTCCTATATTGTCGATAGTTTTTATATTATTTAAGAGTTGCTAATAGATTTTCCACAACTTTTCGAATTGATCGAAGTCAAAAACGTAATATCTACAATATACTCCGCTTCCACGTTTACTTTGCTAATTTTATGGCTAAGACAGTCTTCTTCTATGTGCCCGATTAACAATATTATAAAATATTTACTTATGTTGATATTCTGTAGCTTATCTAATAGAGCGAATGTTTGGGCCATTCCCTCACTTCCGTCATTTGATAAATACGTTATCAAATATTTACTGCACGTACCGTTAGGTGTTATAACTTTTCGCTGGTAAAATTGACCAGCGGCAGAGAAAAACAAGAACCCGAAGCTTACTGCTCAATTTAGCGATAAATTGCGCTAAGCTATCACAAAGTAGAGCGGTTCGCATGTGCAACAAAGCCCCATGATCCATGGCAAAAAGAAAAAACGGCGAAATAATTCCCAGTTTATTCCGCAAAACAAATGAAATTACGATTTTTTTCAATTTAACTATATCTATATGACATTCGAACAGACCTGCCTTTGTTTTTACTGACATCCACGACATGTAAAAAACAAAATATTAGAAAATAAATGGAATGTCGAGTCAACTTTAGAATACTCTGCCGAAGATTGTAGATAAATGTGAATATAAAGAATTATATAGGTTTTTATAGAACTAAAAATTCATTTCTAGATGCTATCTTTGATAACTGTTAATGATATTCTTGGCAAATATTTTGCATAAATAAACAATAGTTTAGGTTGTAAGCGATTTCTTTTTGACAAAGCGAATACACCCCTTTAAATGTGTAAACAGAACGTACAGTTAAATGGCCACACGGTTAATAAAGTGGGGAAAAAAACGAAAAAGAATCTATTCAATTCTATTATCTGCTGACGCTTTTTGTTGACACTTTTGTGCTGTTGCCATATCGAAAATTCAACAAATGAAATGAAAAAAGTCGCAACGAAAAGCGCTTAACAATTAAAAAGCGCGTGAAATATGCACAGACAGCACTAGCATAGAGCAGGGGGAGGGGGACAGAAAGAGAGAGCAACGATACAAGAACTAATTGAAGTGGGATGGCAACAGCAGCTGCGGATTGCGTGCGCGGGGTCATCAACTGGCAGCTGGTTGGTCAGACTGGTCGACCACTGTTCGTAATGCCCCTTGAGCGTTGTTTGTGGCCACCAACTTTATGGCCGTAACAATAATAAATAATAACAATAATACGCGCAAAGAAAATAGAAAGAAGAACATAAAAAAAGGAAGAAACCATGAAGAAGGCTGAAAAATTGAACAAAGACTGAAAGTTTGATTAATGGGCGGGTGGCGAGTGCTTTTTATACCTTCCTTAGACCCTTGAGGCGAAGGCTTAAAGCGCAATCTTTGCTGAAGTGGCAACAAAAATGCGGTACTGCAGATAATGAAAACTTTAGATAAGCCATGGCTAAAATCGAATCTGTAGCAAATTGAGTCTCAGACTTAGAATAAGCCACAGACGAAATAAAACTCTTGCTTGCGGTAACTTCTGAAGCTTGAGATTATATTGAGGTCAGTTTGGTAGAGACGAACCTCAAAAAAAGAAGACTGAAAATATGCTTGGAAATTGATAGATGACTGGGGAGCAATAATGATAGATGAAAGAGGAGAATTTGTATTGCAAAAAAAGAAATACACTTGAAAGTGCCAGTTGGAGTAGATCTCTTTTCGGTTATTGCGTTCAATTTGTGAGGATTGTGGGTGGAATCTGTGTCAATTATGCGATATCTGAAAATGGTTAGAGCACTGCTTGACACACTGGAATCGAATGTGGCACAAATGTTTCTTTTGCTTTGGTTTGAATTCTATGATTTACAAATTTAAATACAATAAATTCTCTGAGAATTCAATTAAAATTCATTTAATAACGCAAATCTCTAAAATGTACAGTAATACGCAATGTTGCTTAATTAAAACGCAATTACTAAAATAAACAACTCGGCAAACTGTTGATAGCCCGGCTTTAATTTAATTTCCCAAGCTCCTGCAATGTCATTCAAATGTCAACAACAGCAGCCACTCTCACACCCTCTCACCCGCACTCACTTTATGTAGTATTGTCTTCCTCTCTCGGTCTTTATCAGGCATTACGTTGCGCTTTTCGGGATATAAAATTCGTTAAGCACATTATCAAAAATGTATGTACAAAATATATCAAATTAAAAATTTAACCACCCAACCGAGAATCTATTCAATTATTTATAACATTAAAACAACGACGCACAATTTAAAATGCAATTTCAATAAAAAAAGCAAATAAAATTCAATTATAAACAAATTTACCGCAAAACAACAACAATATATGATGGAAATAACAATAACATTAGTATCAACACTTTTTATACCCGCTACCCCATGGGGTAGAAGAGTATTATAACTTTGTGCCAACCGAAAATGTATGTAACAAGCAGAAGAAGGCGTGGCACACTCCACAAATTGTATATATTCTAAATCGATAAAAACCGAGTTCCAAGCATCATATTAATGCAGGACAATTAAAATTATAACAATAATTATCAACGCCCAAATGATTTCTGAAAATTTAGTTACAATCGGATAATTAAAATAGAAGTTATCTAAGAAATAATTTTGCCAAACCACTCCCTGCAAAGTATGCAGCACAAAATATCCTAAGCAAAAGTAATATTTCTAAGAAATCGTTTTGGGCAGGTGGGTATATCACAGTCGAACACACTCGACCGTAGCTTTGGTGCTTGTTATTTAAAGCTCTGCAATTTTGAATACACTGTGTTAATGATTAGGGTCAAATATGTACCATATATACTATATAGTAAGTGCTGTTTGATCATATAGGATTGCAATTATAGGTATTATACATATTCTAATGAACTTTTAACCTATTTTGTTTATGTTCTGCATTTGTTCCATGCATAGAACAGTAAAGAATAATTATAGAAAGATTAGTCAGGCAAACTTCAACAGTGCATAACTATAAAGTACGTGCTCCATTTTTTTGAGTGTGACATTTTAATGAACTTATTCGCTCTTCATAAAACAAACTTTCAACAAGAGTGGCACAGCCCCAATGTCAATTTGTGGCACTCCGCAAATCGTTGGGAACCAAAATTCGCAGTGACTCGGAAAAAGTTCCCGTTGCTTTTTCGTGTTGCTGTTGCTGTTGTTGTTGGCGCCCAGAAAACGCAATTAAAAAACAAGCAGAGTCAAAAGTTTTCAGAGTTTCGAGAGTTTTTAGTTTTTTATTATTCTTTTATTTTACCTCACTCTTTCTCTCTGTCTCTCAACTAACTCAGTCACGTTTCGTACGCAGAGCGTAGCAGGCAGCTGTTAGCTGGCTTACCTATCATAATGTGAGAGGGGACAGTGCAGAGGGGGGAATCAGTCAGCGAGTGGGAGGAAATGTGAAATGTGGCTGGAAAAAGTGCTAAAAAAGTGCTCGTAAAGCGATTTTCCAACGCGTGCCAGAATAACAATTTCACCACACTATTCATTCATTCGTATAACAAACATAGATAAAGTATAAGGGGGAAATCAAGTTGGAGAGGGGGAGGGGGGAATGCGTGTTTATCCCTTGGATAAGGGAACGTCCTGTAAATGCCATCATCGTAGTCATAGTCATGTACTCATAGCATATTTTTGCATATGCTGTCGTACAAAAATTTTCCATGTAACAGCTTCGCAGTTTTGTATGCCACATGCGCCTCACACCCGTGTGCCGTGTGCCGCGTGCCGCGTGCTCTGTGCCACATGCCGCATGCCACAGCGGCTCTGTGCGCAGCGCTAACTACCGACGCGCTTGCAACCTTGTTGTCGAAACGAAACTTTCTGCCAAAATAAACAATAATAATAAAATAAATGAATTATCCCATGCGCAACGAATTGCAGATACTCTGTAAAGGGTTTAGGAAGGAATGAATAAAAGAAAAAACAAAATTTTTTAAATAAAAATTATGTATTAAATAATTAGAAGGATATAGAACAAATATACATATCTAGAAATACTAGAATTACTATCAAAAGTTCAATAAATATCGTGGTATGAATTTGAATTTATTATCTTATTAATATTCATAAATATACAAACTATTTGCTTTATTTATATTTACAGATTTCTGCCACAGAACAACAAACTAAAGTCTGAATTGGCCAAAGAGTACGTACTTGTGAACAATATTTCAATCTTCTAATTAGATCTGCTAATTACACTTAAGCTGGTTTATCTATAATAAGCATCTACACTTAAAGTTCCCGCCAGATAATTCGTTTAAGTTTTTCCATCAAACTTTCTCAGTTAGACGAACATACTTCTGCAAGTTTTTTCAAATAGTTTCAACTCGCTGACAATGAAAATTCCCACATGCCTTGCAAGCGTAACATGTCTAATGATTAAAGTTATAACAACCGTTTCGTTTATACCCTGAAAAATGGTGTTGAAGCAAAAGTTTTTCCACACAGCTGCAGTGGCCAGGGAAATGCTGTGAGTGTGAGAGAGAGAGAGGGGAAGGGAAGGGAGGTAAGAGGACAGCACCTAACCCGTTGCTAAACAAAAGGAAAACAATGTAATGGCGGCGAGAAGTGAAAACCACGCACAACAACTAAAATAACAAGAGTAGCTAAAAGCGGCAACGAGAATAACATAACATAATGTAGGCAACACCCACAGAAAACAGACCAGAGACCAGAGAGTCTGGTCATGGCAGTCAGTTGGCGTTGGGTGAAGGGGGTTAAGAGGGGAGCGGAGGCCAGAACTGTGACCAGTTGAAAACAAGAGCGGAGCTGAGCTCAGGAGGAGAATGGATAAGCTACAAAGTGGAACAATGCGACATGTTGCGCTTCAAAGGTTTTACTGCGAGTCCTGGCGAGACGCAAGCACACACACACACATACACACAGACAGTGTCGCACACCCACACACATATCGTCTGGATCTGACCTTTGAAACGTGGCTCGTGTTGGGGGAATTGATAATACTAAGCAGAAGGGGCATATGGTGGGGTTAGCGGGTTAATGTGGTCTAAGCGAGCTGGAGGAACTGCTTCATCTCCTGCTGCTGCTGCTGCTGCTGTAACCGTATGCGCTTTTGCATGAACTTGACTTGAATTTATGCTGCACTTTTCCGTATATTTTCTTTGTTTTATACAGGGGAAAACTTGCCATAGTAATTTGAAAGTGGACTATGAACTGCGCCAAATCGATTGGGGAGCAATTTGAGAGATAAAAGCAGATTCTCTGCTCCAGTTGAAAGTTTTTTGTTGTTGTTGTTGTTGTTCTGCTGCAAACAAGGAGAAAGTTTTTGACCAAACCAAATAAAATATATAAGTATGCAAGCCCACAGCAAGTACAGGAGATATCAAAGTTGTGTGTGGCATAAAGTTTCTAATATGATTTTAATGAACGGAAATCGCTTGAACTTCTATCAGAGATCTAAATCTGCGATATGCGACTTGAAAATTCCATTGAAATACTTCCTCATTCCCCTTTCAGTGCATCCTTCAAGTGTGCCCTTTAGATTAAACATAAACAATGAAAACAAATGAAGTAAATAAATTAATTTGACAATTCGATGCGATAAGAGGCGCGTAGTAAATCAAATGAATCATAAATAATGAAGATAATTTGGCATAACTGGATGTTTCTGAAGCCTTCACCAATTAGTCAGACAGAAGAAGAAATCGTGAATGAATTTATGAGTAGTATTTAAGGCAATGTAGAATTAGTCACAGTTTTCTGGTGCAGTATGACTGCACAGTAATCAGGGCATTAATCAAATATTTGTCCTACTCACATGCCTTATCTAGTATAGAGCGGCATGTGCGCCTTATAATACTACGCGTTTGTCTTTCTTTCCCAAGTAAATGCCTCATATCCATTTGTAATACCCGTCTCCAGCAGATGCTCATTAAATCACTTAGGGCAAATGATTTTAGATATAAGAACTTCCTGAAAGCACCCTTACTGTGGATGAATGAGTTTGCCATAAAAGAAGGTGACGACGGCACTTAACTGAACTGCACATAAACCGTTAAACACCCTTCTAACTGATATTACACAATAATGCGCCAAGCTTATCGCAAATCAAATAATTAAAAATTGTCGGCAAAGAAGGGAAGCGACCGAAATGGAATAACTGCGAACCTTTTGGCTATAACGAATTATAATGTTGAATAGAGGAAAATAGTTAGATAAACCTCGCTGGGCTCGACTGTTGAATACGCTGTAGATTTATACCTATGCTTAAAATGTTATAATAGATACAGATACAGATACCTAAGTAAGAGCAGTACAATACATATGTATACAAAGAGATTTCCACATATACTTACTGTATACCGGATGCGTTGCTCTTGCCGTGTTTCACATCTTGTTGCCGTATTCCACATGTACAGGGTATTAAGAACGCAAATTTGTTTAACAAAGTGCTTTTTAGCAGGCCATAAAAAAATCGTCATCGCGCACAACAAAGCAAAGGGGGAAGTACAGAACAGGGAACACAGTACCAGAGAGAGAGAGAGAGAGAGGGAGAAACACAGAACGCAGAATGCACAGAACAATAACAAGAACAGCAACGGCAAAAAGAGCAGCAGGCAAAGGCAAATTTCCGCTGTGGAAGGCAAATAAATAACGGTGAACGGTGCAAAATGTAAACAACAATGAAAACGATGCGCAGAATTTGCAGGTAGAAGTTTTGCTGGAAAATCTGAAGCTGAAGCAGCAGCAGCAGCAGAAACAGATGCAAAACTAGTTACCAACAGTGTTGGCCAAAAGTAAGACAACAATAGCCAGGGAGATAGCAAAGCTGACTACGAATGGAGTGCACGGACAAAGTACTTAAACGTACTGGCTACGTATGTATGTATATGTATATAGTACTCTACTAGTACGTGTATGTATAAGTAGAGAAGCGCAACAACTCGACGATGATAAAGAAAGTAACAACAACAACAACAGCAACAACAACAAAAAGGCAACAAGAGATGCGACGCGAAATGTGCAAACAAATCTATGGCAGAGCCAAATGAAATGGAGCAAATCTTTTAGCAAAAAGCTGTAACTGGGCAAAGGGGTGTGTCGAGGCGGGGCGGGCAATTGATAATGTTGCTCCGCAGCGAGGTGCACAGTCAGCTTAAAGGGGAGAATAAAGGAGCGAGGCTGGAAGGGGGAGGAGCGTGCCATGGCGCAGCGTTTCGGAAACAATTTGAAGGCCATAAAAGTTGATGTGGCGGCAGCCTGTAAAAGAGGCGTTACACGGGCCAAGGGGGGAGGGTGGAGGAGGAGGGAGTAGAGAGCAGGTTGGCTGGCGCAGACAGGCAAGGTGTGCAAACTGTGACAGCAATTGAGTAGTGCAAGGCGAAGACAAGGCGCACACAATACTTACATACTACCTACCTATTTCACTGAGCGAAGCGTCTTGACTGCAGCAACAACAACAAAGACGACGAAGACGTCGGCAAGCAAACAAATAAACATTAAGCAGCTGTTTCTTGGCGCCTCGCAGCAAAAGACAGAGTGTCGTAAAGGCAGTGCAAGAGAGTGAGAGAGACAGTAAGATAGAGCGAGAACGTCGAATGGGAGAGCGACAGCAAAGAGAGCAAATAACACTCGACATGCTCTTTGCCGGCTGCCCACGCAAATTTCTTCAACGTTATCAATCAGTGCATTGCATTGCACATACGCACAGTGGTGCGCGCATGTGGAACAAGGAGTTGTAATTGTTTTGAGGTGTAAAAATGACTATTATTATAAGTAAAGTTATTACTTTGTATCAATAATAATACAACTATTTCCTCAATTTCCCATTAATATTCAGACTATTTTCATGAATTTTTATTTAACTGATGTACTCTGATATTTTTACTATAATAATTGTCTTATTTATTTTTAGCAGTGAATAATACTATCTTAATACATTTTATGTATGCATAATTATAAAAACATTACTCAATTTCGTCCTATCCACATCCCTGCAATCAATCAGCTAAAGGTTCTTATCTTAAAAGGCAGTGGAATTTCAGTGAAAGCAAGAGCAAGAGTTGAAAACAGACAATGATATACTTCTCCTGTCCAAAATCATGATCAAACAAGGTTATATAATAAGAATTAAAAGATATAGATATTTTATTCTGCTTACACATCATCAAGGA
The DNA here is from genome assembly GCA_018904165.1 of Zaprionus camerounensis. Classification (NCBI taxonomy): domain Eukaryota; kingdom Metazoa; phylum Arthropoda; class Insecta; order Diptera; family Drosophilidae; genus Zaprionus; species Zaprionus camerounensis. The sequence goes on from JAEIFS010000742.1 coordinate 10,900,769, forward strand.
GTAGCCACAGTTGCAGAGGTTCTGTTAAAAATAAAAAAATATAATAATATTTGTATATTATTTTGCATTATTATTATTTGTAAACTAAAACTTCAATTTTATTTAAAAATTCACTTCCTTTTCATTATCACTCCGACCACTGTGCTGCTACGTCACACATAGAACATAGAACGATGGCGATGTTTTTGCGTTCGGCACAGCTCGTGTCGTCGTTCTCTCTCGCCCGACTGCGCGCTCTCTCTCGTTCGCTCTCCTGCTGCCACTCACCGCCCACTTTTCAGTTGGCATTCACTCATTCATAGCTAGACTGGCGGGCACTCCTCTCTCCCGCTCTGCCGCTCTCCCTGTTGCAGCTGTCGTTCTCCTTTCCCTCTCCCCCGCTTCGCTTTGGGGACGCCTGCCTGTGCCTATTGGCAACGAGACGCCGTCGACGTCGCTGTCGCTGCCGTTTGCCGACTGAAAACGACGCTGCGGCATTTTGGCCACGGCTCTTCTGGCTCTTGGGCTCTTGGGCTCTTTGGCGCGTTGGGCGCTTGGCCGTATTTCAAGTGTTTCGACTGTGTTCAGTTATAGTTCTGTGGCTGCAGCGCCAGCAACAAAGCGACGGACGACGGGATCCGGCACTGCGTAACGACGTAACGACGCAACAACGATACGTTGAACGTTAAACGTGAATGTGAAACGCGAACGATTCGTGAATTATTTGACGCGCGTTTGTGTCGCTTCAATTTTTATTACGTATACGCCGCGTGCCATTCGACAATTTTGCTTTTTTGGTCATGTTTCCACTTTGCCTTTTGGCAATTTATTTGCACTGAGTGTCACAAGGCGCGACAAATATGAAACGAAAATGAGAATGGGAATGAGAATGAGAATGAAAATGTAAATGCCAAAAGCGAACAAGTCGCCGACAGTACACTCAGCCCACTAGATAAAGCAACAACAGCGATAATAACAACAACAACAACAACAACAATATCAGCAGTAAATACAACAACAACGGCAAATCAATGTCGATAAGGTGCCGCACGCGGCAATCAATTTGAAAATATTAGCAAAGACGAAAAGAGCAGGAAAACAACAATAACAAAGCAAAAACTACGGTAAAAAAAAAGAATCGAGTAGTAAAAAAAACTTTTCAATTGTTCATTTTGTTTTTGTTTTTTTTTTATTTTTGCGCTCTACGCTTCATCTGTTGGTATTGTTGTTGTTGTTGTTGCTTTTCACGTGATATTTGTACGGCCGCCTCAGATAAGCAAAACGTTAACAATAACAACAACAACAACAACAGCAATAACAATAACAATAACAAAAGCAAAGACAAAACGGCAGAATGGGAAGATAGATTGCCGGACACACGGGGCGTATGATTGTTATGCCGTTCTCATGGGATCCATGTATCGCGTGTGCCAAAACGATACCGTGCAGTTTACCTCAATCGCCGTGTTTGACGCACTGTTTGAACAATTCTGGAAAAATCAAATGAAAACCGAAGCGCATAAATCAAATTGATAATTGCATATTTTACATTTACTATTTTGGGATATTGTATATATGTATGTATATATGCAATGCAGTATGCAATGACTCGCACTTGAATGCAAACTCGTAAATTATCCAAATATTTAAATGCCTGCCAAGAGCGATGCGTTCTCTCCGTGCTGCGTCCCTTGTTAGGCCTCCCCCCAACAGTGTCAACACATTGCTGAAATTCTCTAAATACGGTTTCGTTTTATATACATATCTCTTGCCATCGTTTGCTGGCTGTTGCGTCCCATTATTGCGCTATATTCGTTTTGATTCCGAGAAATTTGATTCGCAATTGATCGCTTTGCTGACAGCCTGAAGCTGCCGCTTATATTGTTATTATGCGGCCATTAAGTGAGTCTCGTAAATACGTCAACAGAAATATATTTCATAAAATATCAACTATTCGCAAAACAGTTGTGTAAACAAAACGAGACGAGGAAAGAACGACTCGCGGGAGAAGTTCGTCTCATGTGGCCTGTATCACATTTAATTCTACAGAAAGAAACTGCTGCGGTTTATATAATCAATTTATAATATATAGCAGAGTATTCTATTTAAGTAGAGATCGATTTTACTACTTTGGGGAGCACATTTAATTACATACATAGTTTGTCAAGGCAGTTTGCTTATTTTTCTTGTGTAAGTTTACAATGGACTAAAGAAGGAATCTGCTGAAACCATTGTTGAGTTTTTAACAGTTACTTGCAAAAATATATGCAACTTAACTTTGAGCTTAAGTTGGGAAAAGTATTATAGTTAACCAATATATTATTTATTAATAAACGTTGAAACAATCAGCTAATTTGTAAATCATCACCTACAAGTAATGTCAAAGATATCTTTATTTTTGCTTCCGGAACTGATCTTAAGTTGATTTGATATCTATTTGCATAACTATATATGTAGGTAGCTCAATCTACATACATACAATATATATGCAATTACAACCTCAACTGTTCGTCAAGACAGTCGCTTGATAAGAGTCAGTTATGCTTTAGTTCGAATACTAATCTTATCTGCAGTTACCTTTTGGTAAGTTTCATTAAGTTAGATCTAAAATTCTAAGAAATATCTTAGATATTTTTTTCTATATGTCTAAACAGTTATCAGAGGAAATTGTAGTATTGTTTTTAAGAAGACTTTCTACGACACTAAGCATATCATTGATCAGCTATAAAACTATTGCAAATAATAAATTCCAATTAAAACAGAACTGTAACTGCAGTAAAAATCTCTCTCTTTCTTATTCCTTCTCTCTTTTTTCTCTCTCTCTCTCGTTGTCTATTAACACCCTTGCACTTTAATTGGTTATTCCAAGTGTCAACTGCAGTAATTACTCGAGTTGCCTCGAGTTAAGCTCGAAGTTTGTAATGCGTTTTCCGCACAAAAACTCAAAATACACCATTAGGAATTGGCCTAAGCCAACTATACAAATATATATATATATATATATTATACATCTATAGTATACCCCATTTAATGGCAACAATGAAACTTTGTCTGCCAAAATCAACTTGAGAGCACAAAAGAAACGAAAAAAAAAAGCTGAATGAAATCCAAACAGAAACAGAAATCGGTGGAAAGAATAAGAAAAACGGAAGCAAAGCTAAAGGGCAAACTTTTTCAATTGCCAACACACTCATTTCTGACAAGGGCTGGGCGGGTGTGTCTATGTGTGTGTTAAGGGTTGTGCAAAGTGGCAAGTTAAAGCGGCAGCCGCAACACTCATCATTATCCACATGTGACCGTGGCTATGGAAGTAACGTTATTTACGCAAAGCTATACGCACTGACAGGCTCATAATTTATGGGCCACTTATTGATTAGCCAGCCAGTCCAGGCCACGCCAGTCCAGGCCATTGCAGCGCAGCGTAGGCGGTTCAAGGTGAAAACACAACTTTAAAGATGCTTTATCAATGCGGGCAAAAAGGGAAAACCACTTGGCTGCTTGGACCATCTTTGCTTTCTATCTGGCTGGCTGGATAGCCCGGTTAGTCCGGGTCAGAACTCGCTCGAACTCATTCGCGTTGGCATAATTTGTCTGCTGCCATTCGCAATTTCTGCGCACCGCTGGCCAAGCGGAAACGAGCTGCGCTCTGTGACAGCCGCTGGCTGTTTCCGGCCATTTTATTGTTGTCGTTGTTGTTGTGGTTGTTGCTCTGTTGCTGTTGGAGACAATTGTTGTTGTGTGCAATTGTTGCAATTTTATGGCCACCGCCAGAGCGAATGAGGCCAACTGTTTTTCGGCTAATCTCCTGCCAATTTGTTGGCCATTTTGCCATCTCTTTTCGCCAAAAACCAGAATGTTGTCCACGCTTTAAGCGCTTTCAGTGGCAAAGTCTCTTCCCTTCATTGGCAGGAGAGCTTAAAACTTTGCAGCCTTTGGCTGAGTTGATGTCCAAAAAGTTGCCCGGTTCCTTTGCATATTTATGTATATTTCATTTATATTTTCTCTGCTTATTTTTAACTTCAATTCTCTCGCTTGTGCCCCACCGCACACTTGTATTATGCTAATTGCGAGCGGCTGCCCACCTTTCTACCCTAACCGAGGGCAGCTGAGAACTCAATTCAAAGAGATTTTTACTCTCCTTTTATTTCGCATTTTATTTGCGCCGGTTTTGCTAATTAGTTGCGTGAAATTTATGCAGATAAGGGCGACGAAGAGACGGCACACAGACGTCAGTCAGTCGATGGAGCAGAAGTCACAAGCGAAATAACACGAAATAATCCAAAGTTCTCTCTCTCCAGGCGAAAAGTTGAAGCATATTTTCGTGCTGTGCGTGCAGTGAATTCTGTCTGGGGAACATGGCAAACTTGAGCAGCAAATCTCGTGAAATTAATCTTCCATGCAAATTTAAACAAAACAAAATAAATTTGCTTGTTGCTGCAATACTTAACTTGAATTTTGGATAACAACGCGACGGCAGAATTATTTGATTAGCTTAAAGTTGCCTGAAACTCAAATAGTCTTTAAAATGTTAACAAGTTTTCGCTAACAGCCCGACAATCACTTATCCCATATAATAAGCCATTCTGGCATAATTCTAAAAGCTAATCCCGCTCATGTTATGACGTATTTAACGTCGCCAATGCTTTATCTTTTACGGGCGATGCATTAAAGTGACAGCTTAGCGCTCGGAGATGATCAATAAGCCAATCCCCAAATACGCAATTGACAAGATGCCCTCAACTTCCCTGCCCTCTTCCTGAAGGAAAATCTCTTCTTGCTTATCACTTTAACCCACAGGACGTATCAGGCCTTATACAAGATTACATATAGCCACTGTATATATTATTTATCTGGAGAAAATGCAATGTAAAGCCAGTCAGGCGTAAAAACGGCCTGGGTGGGGCAAAGAGAAGGAGGCGGAAGCAGTCACCGCATAAAAAGAGGCAGAAAAGAGCGGAAAAGCAGGCAACAATATTTGCGTAAAATGGCAAATTCAGCGCATGGAAAACTCATTTATCATATGACGCTGCCGCTGCTGCTGCCCGCTGTTGTCGCCGCTGTTGCCACTGACGTCGCTGCCTCGGCGACCGCAACACGCAACACACCCGACGCACAACACGAAAAAAAACAGCCAGCAATAACGACAAACAAATGATTTAAATTAATCCACTTAAAGCCACTCAGAGCGTCATGTCATAGACCAAAAAGTACAAATTGTACCGATAAATATGTATACAGCATATATAGTCTGTAAATTTGTACTTCCAATGTATATTTACGAGTGAGAGAACAAAACCATTGCACGACATGCCAAATAAAACTGAATTATATTGAATAAAGTGCTCAGAGCTTAACTAAATATATAAGATGTATACTGTATATACACATCGTATAAAGAGCACTCCGAGCCGGACTTCTGATGCCCTGAAGCCCAAACAATCCAAACAGTCCCTTGAGCAGAGCGTGCTGCCTCGCTCTCGTCGCTCTTTGACATTAATTTCCGCATTGTTGGGCAATTTTCTTTAAGCCGCTTTTATGTGTGCTTGTGCGTTTGTGGTATAAACTCCTTGGGAATTCCGAGAATTTTCAAGTGCCCAGCGCCAAATAGTATGCTTTAAAAATGGCTTTTTGAGTGTTGTTCTTAATTAAGTATTAAATCGCTTTGAGGTTATGTTTTCAATAACAAGCTCAGAAAGCTCCTTGAGTGCGCATTTTAAACGATAAGCTCAACTTAAGTACCTAAGTGGCTTTCCAAGAATACATTTTGTATAGCATACAACTTGGGGCCAGCTTAAATTATAATTTGTATATGAGAAAGATATTTCATGGGTGCAATTTAAAAGGCAGTTGGTAATAAAACAAACTGTCTACTTAAAGGAAATATTAAATTTTTAATTTTATTCTAATATGAAAGTTAATACAGTGCAAATTGAATAAAACGAATCTGTTTATTGCTATTGTAGTCTTTAGTTTCTTTAGTGCATATGCCATAAGGAATTTTTCAATAATCCCACACTGACCTCTGTCAAACGGCCTGTGAAAGAAATGCGATCTGCGGCACTCTACCCTGGCAACTTGTACAGAGCTGGCATATTGAATGGCAGGCGCAAAGAGAAATGTTTTCAATTTCGATATATGGTAAAGGCTAAAGACATGCCTTAAGTGGGTGAAAGGGCTAGACGCGAAACAAGAAGAAGGAGAATAGGGGAGAGAGGCTGGTATATTGGTTGTACGGCCTCTCGGCACGCCTCAAATGTGGGTCACATTGCAATTGTTGGCCGGGGGTTGTCAACGAAACGACCCGCTTTTGGCCAAGGCGCTGGCAACGAAGACGACATATGGCCAGCACACAGGATGAGCCAACAGACCCTCCCTCTCTCTCACTCTCTCCCAGACAGTGGGAACATCCTCGCAGAGTGGTAGCTGGGCGGGAGGGGAGGAAGTAGTTTGTAGGTTACCCTGCGGTTGTCGTCGACGGCGTCATCGCTTAAATCGCCGCCATCGTTTTTTACCGTTGCAGCGCCGACATTTTATTGCATCCTTGCAGCTTTGATAGACCCATCCGCACTTGGCGTGCACACGCTCTGTCGCCCTCTGTCTCTACCCAGTCCCCTCATCTCCTTGCTTTCTGTCTATGTTTCTCTCTGGCTGACTGCTGCCTATTCCTACATAAGCGCACGCAATTGTTTTCTGCCTCTCACTCGCACCTACTCGGGGACTGCCTATCTTTCTGTCCTCGTCTGGCACGCCCCTGCAATCGAGCATGTGTTCTCTCCTTTACACCCACTTGCAAAATGTTATTTACAGTTATTTTAGTGCATTGTGCGGCCGAGGCGACTGACGGAAGTCGAAGGCGCTCGCATTGGTATGCGTGTAAGGCCTTTAAAACACACACAGATACACACATCTAGACAGAGACGGACCTGCACATACATATGCTAACTCACACCCATAAATAGCGTGATATATATGTACGTGTGTGACCGTCTGTACATGCTCGTTCTTCCTACGTATGTATATTTAAGAGTTCAAAGCAAAGCAGCAAAAAAAGCGACAGTAAAAAAACGAAACGAAGCCTTCGTCTGATAACAAGAAGTCGCAAAAAAGCGAGAGTCAAGCAAAAAGCGTGTGGACCTACAGAGAATTGAACCCAGAGTTACCCTAAATAGTTTTAAAAGTATATAAAATATATATATAATAATGAGGTACTGCGGCAAAATTGAATCTGTGAATAAATCGATCTCAGTATGAAAATATTGATTGAAGTATTTTCATCTGCAATAAACTGTTTGCAATTTAATATAGTTCAACTTGATATAGAATAGTCTGCGTGATAGACTCAATATCCTGTACAGCATTCGATGCAAAAAAAAACTTTAGCTTATATTATGTTTAAGGCAAGAATTAAATTTAAAGTTTCTATGTCATCTTGATTTTATAAATTAACATAACACTCTCTACATTTTTATTTACAATACAGCTGTAGCTACCCTCTGCCTCAACTTGTCCCTAGGATATTCCCTAGAGCAACAAAAAAAATCAGCGCCCATTTGTAGGAGCAGTCGTAGCCACTGTAGCTCTGGCCCTGTCGTGGGTGCAGCCCGTCTGTCTACATTGGCTTGGGTTGGGCCGTAGGTGGAATAGGCAGAAGTGGTGGAAAGGGAAGGGGAATGGGGAAAACCCTATAGCACACTGGAGACATATGCCTGGAGAACAGTTTTTCATTGGAACTTTGTACGCTTTAATGTTGGCAAATATAGGTTTGCTTTTTCCCTCCGTCCGCTTCTTCCACTTCTTCTTCTTCGTTTGGGGTTTTTCTGTGTGTGTGTCCCACAAAGCTCGTTAAGCAGAATAGAATAAGGTAAGCAAATAATCGAATTGCTGCGCACTTTTGAAATCAAAGACCCCAAACCATTGAAACGAGATATTGCAGTTAGATAAAGCCTTCTAAAGCCTGAATTTAAATATAGAAATAAATAAAGCCACACCAATGGAAATAGACAAACAGACAGATAGACAGACAGACGTTGATAAATATAGATAGGGCGAAATGGTAATATTGCTGTAAAAGAGCGATAGATATTGATGATAAGTTTATACGGCACATCAAACAAGCATATGAATTGAAAGATAAAGAGCTGAGGGGAAATTCTAATAAACTAATACTATATATGCAGCCTGATAATGTTGATTATTGCCGGGAATTTTTGAATGGGCGCGTAGAGTAACCAAAAATAAATGTCTATTTAGAGGGAAATGTTTGCTTGTTTGTATATAAGTATCTACTTTAATGTAGGTATATTAAAGGTATATCCCAGTGAGTTATTAAAGATATATTCCACTGCGTTGGTTTCTGAATTTCAATTGTAAAATATTCTTTTACCTTTTCTCGTGTGTATTTCCTATCATATTTATTTGAAATTCAATTTGAAAACCTGTTTCGCTTATCAACGATGTCATATATCAACAGCAATTCGAGGCATAACAGGAAGTACAGTTAGCAGCAGATCGCTCTCTTTGGTTGCCGCCTCATCCGACTCTCAACTTGCTGCAACCTTTTCATGTGTACTACGTGCAGCATTGACTCTGTCTCTACGTGCCACTGACTTTCAAGCCTTGTCGCCTCTCTTACTGTCGCCTCTGTCCGGTCTGCGTGTCTCCTGCTGGTTCGACCCTCGTGTTGTCTGTCCGCATTAAGCGCACATAAGCTGCCCTTAAACCCCTTTTTGTGAGGGACTCAGGGGCTCTCAGTAAGTGTGCCTCTGTCTGAGTGAGTACGGCTGTGAGTGTGTATGTGTGTGGGTGTGTGTGTGTGTATGTGCGCGTACCTACATTTAATACAAATTTGCCAGTTGTGTGTACTCCCAAAAGCCAATTACGTGCTCAAACGGCTACCGGAAATGACAAGGAGTGTGAGAAACAGGGAGAGGGAGACACCTAAAGAGGACGTGGAAATATGCACTGAATAGAGAGAGAGGGAGAGAGAGAGAGAGAGTAGAGGCTTGTGCGTGGTCATAACATTTATAAGATCACGTGCTCAATTATTAAGCCACTAAATAAATAAATAGCGGCATTCCGACACGTGCCCGGGCCACATAAGGACGACAATGAAGTTGAATTCCTTGCCTTGAGCAACAGAGAGAGTGGGAGAGAGAGAGGGGGAGAGGAAGCATCAGGTCCGCATAATAAACTGCTTTCCTTTAGCGTCGTCTCGCCTCGCCTTGCCTCACCTTGCCCCGCCTTGACCAGTGATACGGAAATTTAGTTGAGTTCATTACTCATACGCCACATTGGCCGCACACACCAGGGTGCAAATATTGCGTATACGCGCCGTGAGATAAATCGTTCGCTTTGTATGTGAATTAATTAATTAATCAGTGCCGAGCAAAATGAATGGCACAAGAGATTGAAGCGGAAAAGAAACAAACCAAAAAACGAGCAAGAAAAAAATGACATTCACTGGATTATTCTATCTTAATTTTGGGCGGAAACTGGGCAGGATGCAACAAGGAGAGGGAATGTGAGGGGGAAGGGCAATGGGCGCGACATCACGACCTCGTTTGTTTGGGTGATAAAAATCGCGCAATTAGCTGGCGTTGATTTTCGCACAGGACTTGCATACATACATATTTCATACACACACACACACACACACACTAACACAAGACACACATACAGGGCATTACGGAGAGCCGTGTGCGGCATGCGGCCTTTTGGGCCCAGGCGAAACTAGAGCAAATGAAGCCAATTCTAATTTACTCGCGTCTGGCGTAAAATAATTCACTTTTGCCCCATTCCGCATGCCGCTTGATGAGAGAGAGAGAGTGATAGGGGGAGAGAGGGGAAGGGAACTGTAAAAGAGGTCCGAGCGTTTAAACGAAGGTGCAAATTAAATCAACATGCATATCCGTTTGACACCATTTCGCAAATCACCCCCCTCTTTATAAACGAACACTCTGCGGAGTGTAGAAAGAAAGGGGGCAAGGGTAGGCAACTACCTGGGACTCAATCCCAAAGGGAGTGGGGGGAAATGGAACGCGAAAATGCCGGGCATATTGCAAATGACCAAAAAAAAAACAAAACACAAAAACGGCAACAACAGCAGAATGTAATGAAACTTTGGGCGCCACGTGCCACTGTATATGTGTGTGTGTACGTTGGAATATGAGTGTGTTGTTTGTGTGTGTGTGTGTTTGTAACTAACCTTGTTAAAAACTGGAGCGCAGATATGCCAACTGGCAAATGGATAAAAAAGTAGCGCACCAACACACACACACACACACTGGCACACTCACCAGGGTGCAACAATAAAATAAGTGGGAACTTCTTCTTCCTCTTCTGCCTCGTTTGCTTGTTACCCTAGAACACTTTAAAGATCCCCGCTGCACTGAGATTTGCCGCGTAGTCGCCTAACAAGAAAACGGCATTAATTTTATGCGAGCTAATATAACCTGATGCCGTGCCGTAAGGCAGTTTCCATAGCTCCTCGCAGGCAGACAGGCAGGGAAATCTCTGCTATGCAATAACTCCTACGGTTTATCCTTCTTCTGCTGTGGCAGCGATTGTCTGGCTTGGCTGGTTTATGGCCAAAATGGAGAAATGGGGAATGTTACAGCCACGTTTCCATCGTAAATTTCACAGCTATCAATTGAAATGGCAATGGGCAAAGCAGGAGTTGATAGAGAGATTAGTTGAGCCATTATGGGATGGAATAAATTAAAATTGACTGCTGAGAGAAATACTAAAAAAAAGATCGTTGCAAAATAATGAAGTTGCAGCGAAATAAAATGTGAAACACTGCAGTCAATATAAAAGAAATGAAACAGTATTTTATTGCTTAAGGTAATGCATAGAAACACTACAGGAAAGATGAATTGCAAACAGAGCGAAGCAGAAGCATAAAATACTGCACTAAGTTAAACAAAAGGAAATTTGCATTAGAATAATTTAAAAAATATAAATGTATAATAAAAACAAAAGTGTCGAATACATAAAATAAATATGTGTTGAGAAAAGCCGCTAAAATATAAATGGAGTAAATCAAATTTCAAATTAGCTTTATGCTGCACGAAAAACAAGAGAAAATACTGAAAATAAATAGAAAATGCATCAAAATAAATAATAATTAATTAAGTTACTCAAAGCGCATAAATAAAACAGTTAAATACATAAGAAACAATGCAAATAATCAAAAAATAAAAGACAAAACTGCAGTGCAGTGAGTACAAATTGAATTATTGCTGAATAATATAGAATGGAAATGAAATGAAATGAATTCAACGAAATATACTAATTAAATAAAAGACAAAAGTAAACATGGAACATGTTGAAAACAAAGCAAATAGATGCAACCAGTTGAAATGAACCCAAAAGAGAAACCAAAAAAGAAATAAAGAAAAACAAAACTCAACTGAATTTCAGCTCTCAACTCGTTCGGTTTCCAGACAAAACAAACGATAGATAATCTAATATAATATCGCAGTACGAAATTGCCATATTTTATGGGCACATTTGGCAGCCTTTCTGTCTGGACTACCCTGTCCCCCACTCCCTTACGCCTCGCCCTTCCGTTTGTCATTCTTCTTCGAGCTAATTTGCTGCTGCCATTGGCTCTGCTCGAAAATAGTTAATACCTCGTAATCTTGTCCACAAAATGGGCCAAAAAGTGCGCTCCATCTAGAATAATGCATTTTGTCTGTCTGTATCTTCGTCTATCTATCTCCTTCTCTCTCTCTCTCTCTCTCTTTGTCTGTCTATCCACGCAGCGCGCTGTCTGACACTCGCTTAAATAAAAGATTTTTTAATTAAAAATATTTCACCTGCGAAAAACGGCGACACAATTTTCCTCTTTGCGCTCGCATAAATAAATGCAGCCACGCACAGGCGGTGAAAAAAACAATACACACACACAGAAAAAGAACAAGTTGAAGTAGCCAACTGTGCGTGGTCGACTGTGGCATACCCTGTAGATAGTTTTCAAAGAAATTAAGCTTATCAAAGCAGGCAAAATGTAAAATACTTATGATAATTAAGATATTTTAAAGTGAATTCAATTTGTGTAGGGTAAATACCTCTTTACATAGTTTTAACTGTTCCACCCTCCACGCTGATGCACTTCAGGCCTCTGACAAACCCGCCAACTAAACTTATATGCCCCTACCCAGCATATTTTCAATGAATACAGGGTATCAACAGAGGAAAAACAACGGAAAAAGTGAAAATGGGAACAGGAACAGCAATTTAAAATACAAAGACACGAAACGGCTGGACAAATGAGTCCGCAGGGGTGAAACAAGAAGAAGTGGAGGAAGGAGAGCAAGCAAAAGTAGCAGAGGAACAGCTAAAGGAGTAGGAGGAGGAGAAGGGCGAGGAGGAGGGCGAGGAGGTGTTGCCACTTGCCGCAGGGTCAAACTGAAAATGAGCCGTGGGCGTGAATATAAATAAATGAGCAAGCGTGTGGAAAGATGGGAGAGAGAGAGAGAGGGAGGGGGGGGAGGGACAAGCAGATGGACAGCGCCAACAAAGGAAAAGGGCGCGGGCAATAATTAAACCGATACGCAAACAATTGAACGATAGGTGGCGCTCCAGGTGTTCACCGCAAACGACAAACAAACAGGGGAAGGGAAACAGAGACAAAGAGAGGGCGAGGCAGAGGCTAAGGGGCAGGGGGTGGTAGCAAGAAATTAACCCATGACTTTAAAAACATTCGTTAAGCGCTGCGGAGACAGCGACAGAAATGATGGACAGAACTTAAGCCACAATGACAATGGCGACGGCAGAAAAGGAAGACAACAACAAGGACGACACGCTGAGCTGAGCAGCGACTTGCTGTGTGTGTGTGAGTAACGAGTCTACGTGTGTATGTGTGTGTGTGTGGGAGGGAGGAAGAGAGACTGTTTCTCTATGTGTCATCGGACAGCGTTGCTCTTGGCACGTTGTGCTAAATTTTGAAAGATGACCAAAACAGTTTGCTGGATTAAGTTGCCGACGGAATGGGCAATTGCCTCCAGTCATAGTCGAGGGTGTAGCAAGTGGACACATCATCAGCGTCATTGTGTGTGTGTATGTGTGTGTGTGTGTGTGTGTATTTGTGTGTGGTCTTGATTGACAGCAATGGCAGTTAAGCAAGTTGAGCGGCAAAATGACAAATTCCGAGTTGGCGCTTCTATTTTCTTTTATCTTGTCTCCGTCGCTTAATCAGTATTTAATAGTGTTTCCTTTACATTTGTTATGAATATTCATGATCTTTCGACTGAGGATTAAAGACAGTTTGTTTTGCTTTTCATAATTTCTCTCACGCTTTGCAAATGCTAAAGAGCAAAAGCAAAGCGAAGCGAAGCTTATGCGGAATTATTTCTTATGAAGATGTCATTAGAAACTGATTGAGTCGACAGAGTGACTTGCAGATTGTTTACCCTATAAAAAGAGGGGGAATAGGTCGATCATTTATATTAATAACGTTACATTTAACTATTTCCCTTTTGAAACAATGTTTTATACAAAAGAATATGTATTGCCCTTAAGAGATATCTAATTGTCTATCATAAAACTCATTTGGTATAAAAAAGTCTGCAATTTTGGCTTGCAGAACCGTTTTAAATATTCAAATCCAGCCGAGGTACACACAATATATTGATTTATTCTATATTTATTGCATTTTTTGTTGCCCTTGTTGGCTTGTTTAATAATTTACCTTTCTCCCTGCAGTACATTAGTCCAAGTAAGTCGTAACAAAAATATTTAAATTAGAACGTCAACAACAACAGCAGCCTCATCCTTTAAGCTGACCTCCATTAAATTGCTTTGTTTATCAAATGATTCAACGATGTTATTCCTACGAAAATCTGAGAGAGAGAAAGAGAACTTAAAGCAGCTTATACCTGCACAAAGAAGGTTGCAAATGCTCGTAATTTGTTTATCCGATTTCAGAGAATTTATATACAATATATAATAGCATTATATACGTACATATGTCATGAAATCGAAAGTCCGCTTTAATATAATATTATAAACACATAATTAACATGCATTTTATAATTAAGTTTGTGTCTCGATAAATATGATGTAAGCACGCGCGGGCTTTATTAACTCCTCCTAATTATGATTTCGTTTCATTGCGTCGAACATGCGCATAATTATATTAATATTAATGCCGAATAAAGTGCAACATATACCTTGCAGTTAATATCTGACGATGCATATTTATGGTATATTTATTTTTAACATAACATTTTTCCCTTTATAAAGGAAAAATGTGAGGGCGGAAAATATGAAAGCAATAACCAAGAAATTTTAATTATGTTCCCCCAATAAACCCTGAGGCACTCACTCAGCTTGCAACATTTATTTCTGTGTGCTTGACAACTGACGTGGAGTGGGGAGGAGGGGAGTAGAGGGCAGGCAGTCAAGGCAGGTAAAGGCAGATAGAGATGGAGAAATGGCCAAGGCGAGGAGGAAACCAATAGCCCGACATCAAGGATATTGCGATGCAATTTTCATTTATGAGTTTGTCTGCTGCAGCTGTCCGTCAATACACAAAGGCGCATTCTGTTCCAAGATTGTCAGAATGTCTGTGTGGGTGTGTTTGTGTGTATGTGTGGATGTGTGGATGTGGGTGTTTGGTCGGATTACAATGGAGTCCACAGCACTAGCAGCCAGCAGCAGCAGCAACAACAACAATGATAACAAGCTGAATTGCCAAATACCCAAACCCGATTCGACGCCGTACATCATGGCGTATGCGTGTTATCTTCGGTCGTACAAGGCAGCAGCTTGCTTGCTTCCGGCCTTGCTATTGTGTGCACTTCCGCACACACCCTCTGCCCTTTATCTCTTGTCCTTCCTCTCTCTCTATCTTTCTCTCAGTTTGGTTATCCTGCTGCGTCTTAAGTTATTAATATTGCTCTCGCCTAAGCTGCATATTTATGCCAGTGTTTAATAATAAAAGCTAAAGGCAAATAATTTACGGAATAAAGACATTAAGAGATGAGATAAAAAACGGCCAACAGCAAGTGGGGGGGTGGGCGTGCAAGAAAAAACAAGTAAAAGCAAAAAGAAAACGTGAAAAACTCTTCAAGCTTAATTCAAACTAAGTGGCTCGACATCAAGGCAAGTGACGACGCCGACGACGACGACGGTGATTATGACCTGAAGAGTGTCGGGCCAAACTGAGAGAGAGAGAGAGAGAGAGTGATAAAGGGAGAAAGGGGAAGGGCGGGCACAAAAATGAATGGCTCTCGACAGGCGCAATGTGCAACATGAGTCCAACAGCAACAGCAACATTGCCAAGTGGGCCAAGCCACAACAGGCTCTCCCCCCCCCCGCAAAAACACCTTCAGACCAGAGTCGAGGGAGGGAAGAGGAGGACCCTCTAATGAGTACTGTTATGGCAAATTACAGTGGTGCAATACAATACAAAATCCCTGGGGTATTTCAATAGACTGCTGAGATAATATTGAAAATTATCTTGACAATTGTGAAATAATTGCAGATTATCATACGATAGAAGATCAGACGATCCCCAATGAATTGAAAACTTGTTGAAATTAAAGCAGATTAGATCACATCTTCAAAATTGACTTGTGCCAATGTTTTTGATGATAATTTATAAACTTCAACTCACTTTCATCAGTTCTACTTGGTATGCTGTGATTTTGGCAGCCACTGTCTGTCGACAGTAGGAAGTCACTGTGGGACTGAGGGGGCTGGGGACTGGCATCGTTTGATGGCTTCCGAGTGTGGCACATGCTCGTCGATGGGTAGGGGGGGTTGTTGAGGCAGGCGAGGCGAATTATGTGCTCGCACTGAGTGCATTAGCACCCGTCCAGCATAAGGAGGAGAGAATGAAATGGAAATGAGTGTGAGCACGAGAACGTGCATTGGCATGGCAATGGAAATGGGCTGGGCAAGGAGAGGGGGTAGGGGCAGGGAGAAAGAGTGCTGCTTGAGGATGAAAGAGCGAGGATAAGCATGAGGTTAAGGATGTTAGTTTTAAGCGTTGCCCAAGAGAGCGAGGCAAGGCAAGGCAAGGCGAGGTGCAAGTGGCATGTGGCGAGGCCAAGCGCAGGCAACGGCAAAAGGAAAGCCAGGCAGACTGGGTAGGCAGGGCGGGCAGGCTATTGTTATTGTTGTGCTCGAGGTTGGGGACCCAAAAACTGTGCCACACAGCAATGCAGGGCAAAGTAAATTATGGTAGCTGTTGTTGCCGCTGCTGTTGCTGCCTCTGTGCCTGCTGTGCTGTGGCCCCAAAAAGTGAAATCAAAATCAAATAAAAGCAGCCCCAGCACGTGAGTCAAACTGCCCTGAAACGGTGCAGGCAATGCAAATTAAATTCGAGTGCCGATTCTAGTCCCGTCGTCCGTTTCTTGCAATTCCTTTGCTACTCCTTCTCCTGTTCCTGCTTGTGCTTCTTTCATTCGTCCGTTCGTTGACTCCTTCAGCCTAACCAAACGGAAAACACTCGGGCAAGAAGAAAAAAAGGGTCACAGGTGTATTTTGTGCCAATTTGTGTTGCTCGGAGGGGGGGTTTGGGAAGTATGTGTGTGGAGTGTGCACACACAAGAAACGCAATCACAATGCCACAAACTGCATGCGACATGCCGCATTCAGTTCAAGCGGCATCGAGTTGCGCTGCGATTTAATGAGTACTCTAAGGGGGGAATACAAACTGCGACTCGTTCGATGGGGCGAATCCATTCAAATTGCTTTTGAATGGCCACGTAAATTGTTAGCAAATTTAATATATGAGCACCAAGAGGTTTTACAATATTAAAGACTGTTTCTTTATGGGAATTTCTCTGGATTTCTTCGTATATACATATGTATATTTATTTACAGTTTGTCAAATTACAGTATATTAAATATGATCAATTTATTAATAAACTGTAGAACTTTATAAAGATATGATATGAAGTCCAACATGATTTGATTTAATTTATTTAACTGTAGTATTAAATATATATTATTATATTTTACTGTAAATAATTTAAATAAAAATGGAACATATGTACACAAATATACATATATTTGATGGGTTTCCTCTGTCGCTTTATTTATTTCTTTTACTACGTACCTTGTATATCCCATAAAAATGTTAGACATTCCAGAAAATATTGCTCACAATTTTACATTCAATTTTCAAGCGAGCTATGTATTTGAAATAGTTTTACTAACATTCAAGTATATTAAAACTGTTGTTGCAAGTGCAACATGAAAGTCTTTATGAAGTAAACTTATTCTATTACCGTAGATAAAATAAATAAATATTCTATTACCGTAGATTAAATTTCAAAAATTAGCTTGGACAGTTTTGCACAGATTTGTGTTCATTTTAGGAGCATGGCAGAGGGCATTAGTCAGACAGACACACACACACACACAAGTTGGGCACTACGTACATGACTTGGTATAGAAAGTGGAAGAGTCAGAGCTGTCGGAGAAAGGGAACCACAGAGAGAGAGAGGGAGAGAGCATGGTAAATTAGCCAACTTAGTTGCAGTTGGCAGTTTGTTTAAGGCTCCATTTAAAAATGCTCTTTGCCAGCGACCGCATGCACCAAATGCAGAGGGAGAAGGGCAGAAAGGGAGTTGCTTGGGGCTTAGGTAAACTGAGTCGGATGGCCTGACGACATGCAATTTCAGCTGCTATCAAAACTAAGGACACGAGACATGAGCAGAGATAGAGAAAGAGACAGGACGCACTCGAATGACGTATTCACATTATTCTTACACTCGAGCGCAACCGAAAACCAAAGAGACACTGAATGAGAGTGCTGTGGAGAGGGCAGGGGAATGGGTGAAGGGTAAAGGGTGACGGGGGTTGTCAGTCTGGCAGATAGTTGATAGGCGATCCATTAGCACAATTGCGTTGACTGTTGCTCCACGCCAGCGGCAGCAGGAGCTTCCATTTATCTTGCTTGCAGAGTGTGTGGAGAGTTTATCATGCAATTTGATTTTGGCCTTATGCGTTCTCAGTTTGCACTGTTTGCCGTTATTCTTAGCAACTGTTAACCCTCTGGCTCTAACATATGTTTTCTAATCTCACGCTCTTCCTTCTTCTTCTCCTTCTCTTTACAGTGAAAAGTTGCTGAGCAAAGCTGAAAAGCATCGGAATCAAAAGTAAACACAAGAGTCCGCAGGAACAGGACAGCACTGTGCAAGGGAGGAGGGCACACAGGAGAGTGAAGTCAACTGGGGCAGGGGCAGGGACGCAGGGCCCTGCTGCCATGAGAGAGCTGCCGCGGCTGCAGCGGGAGCTACTGCTGCTGCAACAACTACAACTACAACTGCAACAACTACAAGAGCAACAGCTACAGATGTAAGCAGTAATAATAAAAAGTACTTGCAGCTGCAACAACAGCAACAACAACAACAACAATAAAGCCACAAGAGAAACACAACAAACGGAAATCAAATTCAAAGATGCAAATTACAATTTGCATGCAAACGAAGACGAAGCAGATGAACAGCAGTAGCAACAATAAAAGACAACAACAGCAACAACAACAACTGAACGAAGAGGAAGAAGAACATTATTAGGCAACCAATTGAGTTGGCAACTAAAGAAAACGGCAATACATATAAAGAGTGTGGCACTACTTGTATATTCAAAGTGTAACTTCCTCTCTCTCAAGTATCGAGTACATATCACATACATCACATCCCATCAAAATGATCAAGGGTATTTTGATACAACGCAAGAGCCAAGAGGATGCCAGCTACACCAAGCAGCTCAAGATGGAGCACGCCGATCTGGTGGCCGAAATGCAGACCGTCGAGAGTTTGCCCACCCACGAGAGGCTTCAGCTGGCGCGACTGTAAGTATAATCGATGAAAGGCTAAAGTGAATACTCTCTAATAATAAACAATGCAAATAGTATAACAAATCTGTGGCAACTTTCTTCCTTATTGGGAAAGTTCAGCTCTTTTACAATGTAGTTTTTTCTAGATACATAGAGCATATATGTTTGTGTATACTATGTATACCTAAATAGTTTTTTCAGGCTCATTTTGAACTTGTCTAGGTGAGATGTGAAGAATATTATGATACGGAATAATTTAAATTTCAAATAAAATCGTATGGAAAGTATTTAAACCCTTATATTGAAAATATAACAAGAATACAAATATTACAAATTGACTTTTACACTTTCTACTGCCAAACTCTGTGCTTTATCAGCCTCTACATCTCTTCGCAAATTCGCTATTCACTTGCTTCCTCTCAGCTACTGTATACTTCTAAATAAACACCTTGTTTACCAGCCTGATCTATATACGTAGCTTTAACCAATTTCCTGCCCATTAAGGTAGTCTCCACTTCAAGGACTCTGCACACAAATTGATTTTCATACATACTATAGGTAGCAATTCAGATTATTACCCACAGACTGAGCATCTGCGCTTTAATTGAGCAAACACTGAAGTATTCTCGAGATACTCATGGGTTTAACAGAAATACGACTGCAATAATAATAACATTCTCATAGGTTGTCGGCGGCAGCAAACTAATATTAACATTGTGTAATTGGAAATAATAAAATAACACAAATGTTTCTGGCTCGCTTGCTGTCCCGCTTTAAGGCCACTGTGCTCGAGTATATATGTTATTATGATTCATTTAGTTCCCCACGAGGAAACAAAAACCAGATGCAAAATAGTCTGCTACATTTCACTAGCAAGGAATTCAAAATATGTTTGCGACTTTTATGACCATTTATGCGACTCATTGTCTCGCAGTCGTATCGTCCCAATTTGGCCCAGGGTCAACTCGGAAAAGTTGTGCGAAATTCCAGTTACATGTCACGCAGAAATGTTGCTGTCGACTTTGACAATTAGTTTCTAATTTAATTCATCACATTCTCATGGCATTTCAAGTTGCACCCGAGCAGGAACAACATGAGTAATATATATACATACATGCACAGACATGTCCGTGCAGGCGTGAGTGTGTAACGGAGCCACACACAACAGGCAAAACTTTAGCAGTGCGCAGCGAAGTTCGCCTAAAGTTTTGATTGATTTTAAAGAACAAGTAAAACTTTAGCTGGCAAGTCTGTTATGTATGTAATGCGGAAGCGTAATTAAACTGACAGCGTGAAGGGATTCTTCTTGGAAATTGGAGACAGCGTGTTGAGATTATGTGTTGGTATTAAACTGTTGAGTTTGGATTGCGATAAGTATTTGCATGACAAAGACAGGAGTACGACCTCATCAAATTTGGTAGAAAGATATGCAATATATTGGAATATTAAATATGTAAATTAAAGTTAATTCTTTCTATGGAAGTAATGAGAAATTTGACATTATTAAAATCTTAGAAAATATAAAAAGTCCAAGCAAGTAACAAGCCTTTTAAATATGCTTTCTAAAAGTTTTTTGAACTAAAATATCCTATACAGATCTCTTACAATACTTTGAAAAATTAGAAAGTTTTGCCTGGTGCAGTTCTTGTAAGAAATCAAGCTAATAGAGAGTTGGTAACCCAATCAAATTGGAGTGAAATATATTACAATATAGATACCACAAATAAAGCTAAAGTATCCTAAAGAATAAATAAAAAATCCCAACTTGTACAAGTTATAACAAAGCGGAACAATAGCCGGAAGTAACAAAAACTTTGAATTCTTTACCAACCTGTTGTTGAGCTAGAAAACCATGTATGCAACTCTTATAATATCATTTAATAATATCATAAATACATATCCTATACGTACATACATTTATGGTATATTTGTAATCTCTCATCCCCTCTCTCGTCTCTCACACTCTTTCTCCCCTCTTAGCCGACGAACGCAACAGCTGAAGTTGGCGCGTCAGAAAGAGAAAGAATGGCTGAAGCTGCAACGTGCCAAGGGTCAAAGTGGTGGCACCGCTGGCAATGTGTTGAATGGCAGCGGTGCCGACACCACGCACCACTTTCGTCATGCCAACGGATCAGGCACGCTGAGCGGGCGGCGGCACATCTCCTTTGAGAACAGCGTGGTGCTACTGGAGGCGGCGTCTCGCAATGATATGCCCGAGGTGGCGGCACTGCTGCAGCACGGCATCACGCCGGATGCGGCCAACGAGGATGGACTGACGGCGCTGCATCAGTGCTGCATCGACAACAATGTGGACATGTTGCGCCTGCTGCTCGACTATGGAGCGAATGTGGATGCGCAGGACAGCGATAAGTGGACGCCGTTGCATGCAGCCGCGACTTGTGGCCACCTGGAACTGGTGCGCATTCTCATAAGGCACAATGCCAACTTGCTGGCCGTCAATACGGATGGGAATATGCCGTACGATCTGTGTGACGATGAGAATACCCTGGACTTTATCGAGGGCGAGATGGCGCAACGTGGTGTCACGCAGGAACTGATCGACGAGACCCGCTCATCGACAGAGCGCGTTATGCTGAAGGATCTAATGGATCTGGCACGCACCGGTGGCGATCTCGAGGAGCCCGACTATCAGGGCGCCACGCCGGTAGGTCCAACAATCCCAAACTCTGGCTGTGAATCTGTGTATCTGAATATCCTGTCATACTTATCTCTAACAGCTGCACATTGCCTCCGCCAATGGTTATGTGCGCGTGGTTGAGTTTCTACTGGAGCAGCATGTCAATGTTGATGCCCTGGATAAGGATCTGTGGACGCCAGTGCATGCGGCAGCCTGCTGGGGGCATGTAAGTACCAAGAATACTCCATGCATATGCATCATTAACTCAATTGGATCCTCTTTCAGCTCGAGGTGCTTGAGATGCTTGCGCAATGTGGCGCCGATTTGAATGTGCGCAACAAGGATGATGAAACGCCCTCGGGTAGGTTCACTGCCGTCTCATCATGACTAAGTCTACTACTATTAATTCTTTGCTAGACATCTGCGAGGACCCCGAGATACGTGAACGCATCGAACAGCTGAAGACGGAACAGGAGAGCAAACGACTGGCGGAGGCGCAAAGACGGCGCGTTCGACGCTCACAAAGCAACAATACCAGGTGAGTAGACTGCACATTGAGGTGAGCCCACTCTCTCTTACACTCATTCTCTCTCTAGAGCCCAATCGGTGCGCCGCACCAGCCTGCGCGACAAAACGCTTACAACCAAAAAAGATGCCGTGGAAGAGGCTCGTCTGCGTCTGCAGGCACAAGAGGCGACAGATACCACGACCAGCGGCAGCAGCACCTCAACCAACACAACGACGACGCAACCTGGTGCTGCCGAGCTGCCGAATGGCTATGGTGGCTATCACAGCAACAACAACAACAACAACAGTGGCGAAAAACGTTCCTCGACAGTGTCCAATCAGAATGGGTTGTCGCTGTTGTCGCACTCGAAATCCGCGGATGCTGTGGACAACATGGCCACGCTGCTCACAACAACACATTCCTGTCAGCCACGTCGTCCGCCCGACGGCCGTGAAAACGATGAGCAAATGTTGCAACTGAAGGCTGGCGCGGGATGCGAGAGTGGCGAGCTACAGCGTGCCACATCAGCAGCGGCTGTCATACTGACGGACAAGGGGACAGCAGCCAGTGCAGAGGCAGTGCAGATACAATCCTCCAAGGAGGCGGGCAATGGCAAAATCAACGTGCAGGTCACCGTTCTAGTGGGTGAGTAGCCACAGGCACAGCAAGTAGTCTACACCCAGACATGCCCACACACACACACACACACACACATTCACAATCACAATCACACACACAGACACACATATGTGTGTAGCATAGCTTGTTGCAATCAAGAATCGTCGCTTAAATGCTTCCTTTGTGTCAATGTCAATGTCTAATGCGTATTTAACGACTCTACCAAAACGGAAAGCATGCTTGGCATAGCAACTGACTGACTAGCACATACCCTGTAGCTGTTGAAACGAAATGCAAGAGAAAAAAGACTGTAGTTAAAACAAATTCATAATTTTAAAATACTATTTATTTTTCTTTTTGATAATTATTATTTATTTATTATTTATTTAGTATGAATTAATTATTATTTAAAATTGTTCTTTCATTTTCAAAGTACACTTAAAAGCAAAATAAATTCAAGGGAACAAAAACTAAAGTTAATATTTATTGGTTATCCACAAGTATTTACCAAATTTATTTTGAATAAGAAACTCTTTGATTATTTTATTTATCATCTACAAATTTTCGCATTCTTTTTACTCAAATGTTCCTTAAAGTTGAAGCAACTTTGAGCAAAGTAAACGTGCTTGAAAAAGTCTAAAGGTTAAATTGTTTTAAACATTGTAAATTTATTGATTGATATTTAAAAAGTTAATTAAAACTTTTAAGGTATTTCCTTACTATACTCAATTGTTACTTAAAGTTTCTACTTGAGCAAACTTTCCTTTCCTTGCGTTTCCTTTTTGAAAAACAAAAACATTTCCATTTTGTTGCCTGCTTTCATACAATGTTCTGTCTATCATGCACTATGCTACCCCCCACACGCTTAGTAATAAAACAGAAACAAAACATAATAAAAAACACCAACAAAATATGTAACAAAAATAATACAAAGTTAAATAACGTTTGCCTGTTCATTTTATGTTTATTTTTTGTGCTGTTTGCCTCGTTCTGTGCTCGTCCGCCTGCTCGCCCGCATCATCATTAACGTCACAACAACCACCCACTACCAACACTGCAAACAACACCCCACAACAACAACAACAACAACACCAACAAACGCCTCATGTAGACACAAACAGCACGCATCACCAACAGCAGCAGCAGCTGCAGCAGCAGCAGCAACATCATCAGCTGCAGCAACATGCACTGCTGCTGCAACATCAACAGCAACAGCAGCAGCTTCAGCAACATCAGCAACTGCAACATCAGCAACTGCAGCAGCAGCAACAGCAGCCGCAATATGTTGCTTTAGATGCAAGTGCCGTTACTTTGTCAAATTTGAAAAAGCAACGATCGCTGTCGCGCACTGCTAATGTGCTTAACAATTTTGAGCTGTCGTCTGCAACATCAACAACTGCAACAGCAGCAGCAGCAGCTGCAGCTGCCACAGCAACAACAACAACTACAACTAATGGCTCTGTTTTAGGAGCTGCCACTACGGTTAATCATCACAACAACAACAATAACAACAGCAACAGCGCCAACAACAACATCAACAACAACAACGGCAGCAACAACATGAGCCATGAAGCAGCACCAATTGCAACACAACCCTTGGGTCTGGGCTCGATGAGTCCCAGCCTGCTGGAATTTGAGGCAGCCTCGCCTGCGGCATCCAATGCGGCCAATGCGAATTCCGTCAACAAATTCAGTGGCATCACTGGCGACGTGGTCAGCGACAGCACCAGCTCCAGTCGCAAGTGCTGTGTCCTTATGTAGATCCATCGGGACGAAGGTGAAGGAGAAGGGCAAGCATACAACTGCAGACAACAACAACAACAACAACAACAAACAGGGTATTATATAAAAAGGGCCGCAAAGCTTACCAAAATCGCAGGGGGTGGGGGGTTGATCACGTGGGGTGGGAATGGGGAGGGTTATGTTATGTAATTGTAATTATAATACAAATCAAAACACAATTAGCAATTTTTGAGATGCCTGGCAACCAAATCGTGTAGCAAGCAAAAAGTGTCTTTTATTAGCATTTTAGTAGAAGAAATTCTGATTGTAAATGTTTAACGGTTATTGATTAATAATAATATGTATGGTATGATTATTGATTTGGTAACTATACGAGAGATAGATATGAGGCGCGTGAGCTCAGTTCTGTGAGCTTCACATTCGATAAAAACGGCTCAAAGTCGTGGCATTTTCCTAGGCCAGTTAAAAGAAATGAATTACACAAAAACGATGTAACAAATTTATATATATACTATATACGATATATACACACATTTTAAAAAAACATTGAAGTAAATGAATAACAAAAAACGAAAAAAAATAATTTGATGCGAGCAAAATTTGCGCTAATTTATAATTTGTTAAGACCAATTACGAAAGAAAGTGTTAAGAACTTTTGTTTTTTGCTAGTTCTTCAACGTTTGCTTCGGTGTGCGACATGGCAAAGCAAAGTATTATGCAAAAAGTATAAAACCTACATAAATGTACTATATTATAATGTATACAAAATATTAAAATAATATTAGCGAAATTATAGCATCTTACAAGAAAAACGAAAAGAAGAAAGAAATGAGAAAAGCAATGCAATTATTGGAAAATTGCAAGCACATAAGCAATTCAACAATAAACCGCAAATCGTTCATACATACTTACTATATCTATGTAAATCTGAATGTCAAATAGTTGAAAAACGCATTGAATTGCAGCTTCCAATTGAGAATTAATCGCAATAATAATAATAATACTTATTTGTTCATATAATTCACATAAATCTGTTTAACTTTGGCCAACAAATTTTCGATTCTATTTTAATTGCAATTACTTTGCTCTGCGTGATTTGAATTTAGTTAATAGTTTAAATTGTATGTATTTAGATATATATTAATAAATATTTGTACATTATACAAAATTCCAGAGATGATTAAGCAACAAATACAACGCGCAATTTAATTAGTTTAGGCCAGTGCGAGCTATTTATTGCAAGTAGTCGAGAAACGTTTTGTAAAATAAACAAATGAAAAAAACAAAATGAAGCAAGTACCCTAACTGACCTACTGTTTGTGTTTTCTTATTCTCTATATACGTTAATGATTTTACTTCAAAATATCTCTCCGTCATAAGATTGTGATGAAATAAATAGTTCTGAGAATGAACCCAAATTTCCATAATTCCAATAGATAATATCAATATCATCTTTCTGGGATGCTAAATAAAAACTCCTTTTTTATTTTTGAAGGTCGCTATTTATTAAAAACGATCATAATCTATGCTATTTTTGCTTTTTGTTTGTTGTTATTCAGACGTTTTATTCTTCTATCCACAATGTGACGCAATGGACGCTCCGGCTTAATTAATTCACTCTCATCCATTGGCTCGATGATCTGTCCCTTGCGCGTAATGACCGCCGGACGTGTCAGCATGCGGAATGCCGTTTCCGGCACAAAATTCCGACCAATTGGCGCACGTATGCTGGCCTCATAATCAGCCAGTGAGGTGAAGGGGAACGGTACACTGGACACCATGTGACCACGAGCCTGTTTGCTTGTTGTCTCGTTTATGTACAGACGATCCTTATTATCGTCGCGACGTTTTTCCGGCGCAGCCAATTTAAGCAACAGTCGCTTGTTGCGCCTGTCTAGAACCTCTTGTGAAATACCAGCGCCCGCCCAGGAGCCCCAGCCGGGCATAGCTAACTGCAGCACGTTGTTCTTAATTTCGGAATCCTTCGTTTTGTCCTTGTTAAAATCGGCTATAATGTCATCATCCTCGAAGGCCTGACTGATGGTCAATTGACGCTCAGCGGCGACATCTGTCTCATCATAATCAGCCGCATCGTCATCTGCCAATGCATCGTTCATTACATCGGATGCACGCATACTCTGCTTCCACGTAATGGTGGTCACATTATTGGGATCAATTACTGCTGTCGTTGGTTCTTCTGGTGTTTTCGGCACTTCAGATGGTTTCTCCTCACTTTCGACAACCGGCAATGCTGGGGTGGGCTCCAGCTCATCCTGATTGAGTGGCTCGTCGATTTCGACGCGCTGTTTGGTCTTCTTAAAAGTCAAATCTTTCAGGTTTTTCAGTTCATTTCGTTGCTTTTTAGTTTTCTTTGATTTAGTTAAGGGCTCCTTTAGTTTTTCCGCTTGTTTTTTCAGCTTATCCAACTTTTTGCTCACTTTTCCGCGAAGTTTCTCTTCGTGCTCCTCAAAAATGTCATCTAATGATTTAGTTTTGTTGATGCTACCCGTCGATTCTTGTTCAACTTCCTCCACTATCCATCCATTCTCCACTGTTGGTTTCTTCTTCTTGTTCTTTTTCTGTTTTAGCTTGGGCTTAATATCAGTTTCGCTTGTGTTATCCTCCTGATGTTCCTGCTGTTCCCGTACTTCCTCCAAGTCCGCACGATGCTCTGCTAGCAGTTTTTCATTTTCATTGCGCTCGGTCCAATATTTTCGCCAGTTGGCATCCCCTTCCTCAGGTTCTTTTTTATTCTTTTCTGCTGCTTTTGTTTTTGTCCATGGGTTAAAGGGGTCTTGGTCACCTTGGTCCACCTCATTTGCCTTTTTCTTTGCCGTTTGTTCATCTTCGCTATCTGTATCCACTTTCTTCTCAGTCAACTGACGACTGACAGCCAATTGTTCGGCAAGATCTTTGCGCACATCCTTATCGTACTTGGCACGCACCTGCAGATTCTTGGCCCAGGTACCTGTGTTCTTATGCCGCAAACTGGCACGTTCCAATACCCGACTCTTCTCCAGTGCATTGAGCTTCTCCAACGCCGCCTCTGGGTTTGTTTTTTGCAGCAGTTCGAATTCCTTCATCTGCTCTAACATCTTTTGTCGCTTCTGCAGCTTGTGAAACTTCTTCGATTTGATTTTGTTTTGCATTCGCGCCTTGGCCGACTTTTGGGACTCGCGCATTTTCAGGTAGTTCAGCTCACGACGACGTGCATAGAGCTCATCTCGGCGTAGTTTCTTTTCAAGCAGATCATGTTCCTGCCTAGCTAGGGCATTCTCATCTGTAGTGTCACCAATACGAGCCTTACGCAATTCCCTCAGCTTCTTGTGGCTGGCTTCGAGTTCTTTGGCCAAGTCGGATTTTAAAGTGGTTTTTATAGCTTTCGAATGTGCAGCTGTATTAATGTAAATCGTTTCCGAGGGAATGGGAAATATCTGCAAAACATTGCTGTATAGTTGAAATACATTTCGATTGCCACAATATATTTACCTGTGTTTCGGCTGATCGCTGCTGCCCCACTACAGCATCCCATCGTCCTAGCTTCTTTTTAATACCTTCGTAGCCAATTGATCGCTTAATGCGATCAGCCTGTGGTTTCTCGAGTGGCTTTTCCAAAATCTTCTTGGTACTGTGTACATTCTTAAGCTTCTTGCCTGTCTCTATATGCTTGGACCTTCGCAATATCTGTACCAAGTCGTTTACAGCAACTGCCTTAGGAGCATGTTCCGTTGAGTTGGAGCTCTTTATCAATTGAAATTCATTTTGTTGCCGATGCTGCTCGTTGCGGGTAGATTTTTGTATATGAAGTCCATTTCCTAGGTTGCTAATTGCCTGCAACAGCTTCTTGTGTGCTCTTGGTTCATATTGTTGCTCATCGTCGCTCATTTTTCCTAAAAAGTTAATGTAGAACGTGAAATTTTACAAAACACGCGGTGCACAGAAACAGCTGACAATATCGATATGCGGAAAACATTATCGTCTCATCAAAAACGGTACGCTGAACAAGCAAAATGTTTCGACAGTCACGTTTATCGATAATAGGCAAGCCTATAAATTTAAGCAAGTTATAGTCTATTATTTGACTTTGAGTAGTCTTTAAAAAATGAAATTAAATTTTAGTATTTAAATCAATTAAAAGATCTTGATTTTATTTAATTGGCAAATTTATTGAGTATATTATTTAATGTTGACATAATACGATGACTGATGTTGTGTTGCGTCAAATATCGATAATCATCTTTTAAACTAACAAAATATCGAGTCAGGTGTTTAATATCGAGGCAGCGATAGGCCAGTCCGATATCAGTCTGCTTTACATGCAGACGCGAAATTGTTAAACAAATTCGCCTGCATCGCGTGCAATGGCCGATACAAAATCTGGCCGTTATGCGAGCAGTAGCGCCGCACCGTCCCCCTTAGTGCAGAACCCGGAAAACCTAGAGTGTAAAAATTTTCAAGAATATCTGCGCACCCGTCAAACCCCCGAGACATTGGAGAAGCTCTACAATTATCCACCCATTTGTTTGGCTGTGTATCGCGAGTTGCCAGAAATTGCCCGACAATTTGTCATACGAATACTGTTTGTGGATCAACCGGTGCCGCAGGCAGTTGTCAGCTCATGGGGCGCACAGCGTGTTGCCAAGTAAGTAAATTAGTTGATTCTAAGATCTTTATATAAAATATTTCCTCTACAGGGAACAAATGGAGGCCACAAGCTGCCTTACCGCTTTGAATGTTTGGCGCGTTACAGCTATACCAGGTGGTCTGGCAGCCTGGGAGCTATCTCCGACATTCAAAAAGAGCGTCCGCCAAGTGCTGCTGGGGGGCGGTAAGCCCTGGGCCATGACCAATACTCTCGATAAGGATTCAAAGCCGCGTGATATTGCATTTCTGGACTCTTATGCCATGTCACGTTGGCGTTGCGTCCTGCATTATATGGTAGGCACGGGTAATCGTAATGGCGGTACAGATGCTGAGGCCATTAGTCCGGATGCTGTGCGAATTCTCCTACATGCCAATCTAATGAAACGAGACGAACGGGATGGCATCACCATAACCCGCCAAGGCTTTCAGTTTCTACTGCTAGACACGCGTGCCCAGGTGTGGCATTTTATGCTCCAATATTTGGAGACATGTGAAGAACGTGGCATTTCTCTTCCCGAGTGTCTCTCAATGCTTTTCCAGTTAAGCTTCTCGACGCTTGGACGAGATTACAGCTCCGATGGCATGAGCAATCAAATGTTAACATTTTTGCAACATTTACGCGAGTTTGGACTGGTTTTCCAGCGCAAGCGTAAGGAGGGGCGTTTCTATCCCACACGCCTCGCACTGAATGTGACCAACAAGGATGCGGCACAGGCATCCATCGCGGCAGATGACGAACGCATGCAAGAAAGGGGCTACATTGTGGTTGAAACCAATTATCGTGTTTACGCCTACACAGATTCTCAACTGCAGGTGGCAGTGCTGGGTCTCTTCACCGAGCTCCTATATCGTTTTCCCAATCTTGTCGTCGGAGTGCTTACACGCGACTCTGTACGTCAAGCTCTGCGTGGTGGCATTACGGCCGAGCAAATCGTAAGCTATCTGGAACAGTATGCACACCCAAACATGAAGCTGGTCGAATCGGCCATTCAATCAAAATCCTGCCTGCCGCCCACGGTTGTGGATCAGATCAAGCTCTGGGAATTGGAACGAAACCGTTTCACCTACACGGAGGGCGTTGTCTACAATCAGTTCCTCTCACAGAATGACTTTGTCACACTGCGCGATTATGCCCAATCAATCAACATGCTGGTGTGGCAGAATGAGCGCACACGCACCATGGTGGTGCAAAAGAACGGCCATGACGATGTCAAGCGGTACTGGAAGAAGTACTCAAAGAGCGGCGTCTAGCGCCCTTTGCTCATTTCGATCATCCATTCTATTTAAGCTTATTTGTTTAATTGTATTATTAAGAATTAATTTAGAACACGTCTATCGGTTGCCTCTAATAACAAGCACAAACTTCAAATTGTTATTTGATTGAGGGAATCTCTAGATGGGTTCGCAAATAAAGAATGGCATTAAACCATCTACAAACTTGCACTCTATTGCTTTCAATTGACAAGACCGATCAGTCAAGTTTATACATGTATAATATATAAAATACAGTACATACATAAATTCATAGACAACATGAAAGAACATTAAAGCTTGACAAAAATCTTACTTAAATGCAAAGTAGAAAATTATAACGGAACGTTTAGTATAAAATCGGACGTTGTGGCATGCAAAGATTTATAAAGCTCCTCTTATCCCAAAAGTCCATGCCTTTCCAGCCACACCAGCCCTTAATCTGAATGGTTGACAAATCATCGGCGCCCGTGTAATGTGGATCGAGTATCAAAAACTTCGCTTCTCCAGTCTGAACGCAGTAGTCGACTCCAATTATTGTGTGAGCTAGAACACCGCCTCCAATCATAACGGGTGTTCCCTGAGTCTGGAAATGCATTGCCAGCTCGGAGGCAATTGTTGAGAGTTCGGTTCCCGACGCGACATGTAATATCTTGGAGTCAACGTTAAGGAATCCCTGTAAGCACATGCTCAATTCCGTCGAGCCAATCCACTGTGAAGAGCCAACGAAGGAGGCTGGCTTATCGTTTATCTTGTGCAAATACTCTTGAACCTCTAAATGAGTGGGTATCGCACGTTCCGTATAACCTTGCAGCAGGAACCACGAGCAGATCGTCTGCAGTGAGCGGTAGGCACAGCCCCATCCCTTATCCTGTATCTGTTGCTGCAAGTAATGGTAGTAATGATAGTTGCCATTAACCAAATACTCCTTGGCATCGGTCACACCACTGGGCCGTACACCCAAATGGGTGTTGAGCAGTGGCGTCCATGTAGACGTATCTGCTGCATCCAAATCGCTTAGGAATCGGCATTGATTGGCACGCCGGAAGTAGGGACGTGTTACAGGCAATGCAAACTGTCGGTGCAATCGTTTCCGTTTCTCCTGCACAGTGGGCTCATCGTCGGTCAAATCCTCCAGGTATGCACAGCTGAGAAAGTGTCCAAACTCCTGTGGATAAAAGTGATAGCTGCCAGGGGCCAAAATTTTTGGATTTGAGCCCGGCTCGTGCTCGGTGAGATGTTCGGTGAGACATTGCTCAAAGAGACGCAATGATCGGCAAATGCTTTCGATAAGAACGTCGTAGAGTCTCAACAGCTTCGTCTTTTTACAGAGTATGGCCATGGCCTCCAGCTCAAGTGGTACCTGCACTTTGCTAGTCTCTTCGTTTGTGATGCAAATGCTTAAAGCAGAGTGCGGTGCGGCAGAATCACCAGCTGCTGGGTCACGGGTCCGACAGCGTAGAACATCGATATTGATAACATCATATGGACAGCCAGCTGCACCATAATATTTGGACAATTCCGGGGCAGTTGTAACCGTCTTCTTTTTGTTATTGCCACTGGGCGTTTCTGCGGGAATGGGAATCTCCGCGATGAGCTGCTCGATTCGTGAATCACTGTTGAAGCTCTTGTGCTGCGTTCCACAGTTACTGCTCACATAGATCTTCGTTTGTGCCACATTAAATACGAGACTGCCGTCAGCAACACGCTTTCGCAACGCATGCATCTCCTTGGAAATTGCCTCGGGTGTTGGTAACGAACGCAAATAGAACCCGCATTTCAATCGTGTGAAACAGAAGTCATTATATAGCTGTGCACCCTCCATCACTTCGTACGGAACATGCTCCAGCTTGCCATGCACAAAGAACGATGCCTGCAGGCCCACCAGTGTGCCCAATTGACACTGCAACACTATGGGATTATCCGTTATGTCCACAGATGAAATCACCTCTTTAAGGTGAGCATCTGTGTCAGTGCAGTCGCCAAACTTGACTAAGCCACACAGATCTAGTTCGGCTGGGAATTTATGCTGTATTTGCTCATAGTTCAATTGGCCCACACTGGACTCAACGTTGAAGCTCAGCAGCAGTAGGGTGCCGTCACCGTAAAAAACTCCATATAAACAACCACTGCACTGCAACTTTACACGCTCCAGGCGCTATAACAAATGCAATAAAAATATTAAACGTGGTTTAAGGATCATGTAAATCATTTACCTTTAGCAGAAATGACGATATTTTCAGTTTGGGAAGCATTTTTCTTGAAAACTAGGCGTGAAATTTGATTACTTGGGGTACAAACTGCACAGCTGGCAAATGTGTTATCGATAAACCTGCTATCACAATGCAATGCATTTGCAATCAGAATCGGCAGTAGTGTGACCATATTTATTTAAACAACCTTGGCGCTCAATTGATTATTAAAACGCAATTAATAAAATAACATTGCAATTAAATAAAAAATGTATGTAAGCACTTAGCAATGAACATATAGACACTTACCACTTACTCTAAGAACTGACTGTAAATAAACTTTTGGAAAAACTGAGCAACTTCATCGATTTTATCGATAAACATTAAGATTACCATTGAAACTTTCATCAAATTGTGCGCCCACAGAATTCAAAAGGTTGGCGAAAATTTTTAAGAAAAGTGAAACACATTTGATTACACACACATATAACATTTATTTAATACAATATATATTGAATTCGGCATAGAATATAGATTCGCAAAAAACGCTTTAGTATTTGACTGAGCAAGCAGCTTTGTGTTATGTACGTTAGACCTTTAGCTAAAATTTACTCAATTGTCAGCAGCTCGACGCAATTACTCGTATTCACTTCTCTTGTAGGGGCGTTCCTCTTTATCTTACTAAATGTAAATTCTACCAATGTTATACATTTATATACAAATACAATATTCATAATTGTGTGCCGTTGCGCTCTTACATTCCTAGTACTTGCGCCTTTTTACTGGAATATCTTTCTCATAATTCTTTCGATTCGTTTTCACTAATATACAATACGAATTAAGCAAATTGTTAGATACGCGAGACTACAAACTACAGGCTACTAGTATTATATTTTCACAATTTTCTAATCAATTTTCTTTGCTAATTTTGTTTTGGTGTTGACCAAAGAAAGCATTTAAGCTTAATATTTCAATACAATCCCTTGAATAGATACAGTTAATTAAATTCCTGCGGCTATCTTGTTTTCTTCGCTTTTCGAGTTGAAGTATTGACGTAAAACAGTTAGATAAAACGCTAAACATGAAATTTAAAACACAAACATCCATTTCTATGACGCTACTTCTTTTGCTTGGCAGACAAAGTGGCGCTCGTGGTTGTTGCGGCAGCTGTTACTATTGCTGCAGCTGAATCAATTGTTGTGGTTGCTGTAGGAACTGCAGCTGTTGTGGTTATAGCCATTTGCTCCTTGCGTCCCATGGATGATGAGACAGCACAGGCGCTTGTCGGCTTTGTCGTTGTAACCGATGGTTTTTTGGACGCATCCGTTTTAACTAAAATTACAATAAATTAAAACAATGTTAATTACCATATTTAACAACAAACTGACATTAAATAGCAATGCTTACCCAGTTCAGCTGTGGCTTTGCCTTTATCTAGCTGTGGCTCTTTGGACGATGGCTTTTTTTCTAGTGTTTGTGTTGGCGACGACGATGATTCGCCCTCTGCATACTCCTCGATGGCCGGCATGAAACCCTCAGACACACTACTACTGTCTTGAGTGCTCGTAGGTGAATCTTTCTCCTCAGCAATGCGTGGCAAGATCTCACAGTTGCTTGGTATGGCAACAACATTGTTTGTAGATTGATTATCACCCAAGCTGGATGATGCCCCAGCTGTTGCTGCTGGTACAACAGATGTTGTAACTGTAGTTGCCGTTGATCTTTGCGATTCATCCTGCAACTGTTGCTGCGATGCACCTGCTCCTGCAGTAGATCCACCTCCAGCTGCCCCTGGTCGCCAAGTACCAGCTACAACTCGTTGATGTTGATGCTGTGTCTGCTGTTTGATGGGCGGCGAGCAGCAAAGTGGAGATATTTTCGTTTCAGCACTGCGTGGATGCAGACGATCCGGCGACAGAGCACGACGCAATAATGGCGAGCTGGGCTCGGCTGACTTAGTGCGAGCAAATCCTGCTTTCTTGCTGTTAGCACTTACCGCAGTCTGCAGGGTTGGCAGCGTTGTGCTACCCGGACTATACGACTGCGTGGTGTTTGATGCACCTGGTTGATGACCCACCAATGGAAAAGCCAACGGGGATGGCGAGCGTGTTGGCGACGATGGCAACGGAGATGGTGAAGGAGTGCGTGCAAGCGGTGACAACGGTATATGACCCACGGACTTGCGACGATTGGGCAGCGCGTTGCTGTTAGAAGTGTGCAATGTTTTCAAGCCTCCACCGGCAGCACCACTACCTGCTGATCCTCCTGCACCAGTTGCAGCAGCGTGTAGTTTGTGTTTTAACCCATGCAACGTCGAGGGACGTTGATAGAGTTGTGGCACAACACCAGTAGGTGACACTAAAGAGAGACACAACGATTGAGTACAAATACCTATAACTCCTCTACTGAAACTTACCTGGCACGTTTCCTACGGATGTTGGGCTACTGCCCACAACAGCACCTACATGGGGCAAAAGCACAACTGGACTGACAGGCGGCAAAGGTAATTGAACGCTCAAAGCGGCAATAGGGGGAGCGATAATAGGATTAGTTGCAATTCCATTGCCGCTTATATTTCCATTGCCATTACTGTTGCCATTGCCGTTGGTACTAGAACCGGTGGGCGTGTTTGGAGACGACGACGAAGGCGAGGTGGATTGCGATGAGGAGTTGGCTGCTGATTGACAGCAGCTGCTGCTGTGATACGAAGAGTCTAGCGGTGAGAGGTTTCGTGCCGATGGCGTGGTGGGTGAACTGGTGCCAGCCGAGTACTGCGAAGATAACAAATAAATAGAGTGTTCATTATAAAATGGTCTGCTACCCACCTGTTGCATCTCGGCATTGGCACGTTTACTGCTGATGCGGCGGAACAGTGAAGTTTTCCGCTTCTTATCGTGCTCCCGTTTCGTTTGCTTCTTCTGCCGGTTTAGGCCCTTCTTTGCCAGCTTGCTTTGCATAAGATCGCGCTTACGCCCACCACTCTGTATGCTTGTATGCTCCAGAGGTGTGGCTCGCAGTGTAACATGCTCGCCGCCACTGAGTAGAAGCTGCAGCACTTGCGTGTGGAACAAGCCCTGGACGGGCTCGCCGTTAACGTGAGTAATGAGATCAGCAGGCCGCAGACCTGCTTCAAATGCTGGACTACCCTCGTCAACGGCCATTACTAGATGGTGCATGGTATAGAAATCAGTATCGCCGTAATACACCCGTATGGTGTGAACGGTGAACCCAAAGCCACGCGGTCCACGACGAATAATGATGGGTGGCTTGAGATTGGTGACCAGCGGCGAAAGTTCCCGGCAAGGTGATGTGTCTCGCGAGCTAGCTGTGCTCGATCCATTGCCGCCACCACCAGCACTGCCTGGCGATTGTATGCCACAAAGCTGGGCAGCCAATTGCGAGTTATCCAGCGATGACATCAATGAGAGACCTAAAGCCGAAGCGGATTTAACAATCGAACGTGAACGATGATGCTTGCTGCCATATGACGAGGGACCAGCGCTGCAACTGCCATCCATAGACTTGGGTTGATGGTGCAGCGCCAACGGTGACTGTTCTCGTATATTCATGTTCTCCGTCGATGAGCTCCCAGCACTAATAGTTTCATCCTCAATAGAAATCGAGAATCGTGGCAATATATCACGTGCGCAAACGCCCTTTCGCTTGCGATTGATTTGTGGCGAGAAATCGTCACTGTCTGTTTGCGAACTCTCCGGTGTGCTTCGTGAGAAACTGTTCACACTCGTCGGCTGCGGCGTTGCTGTCGACGACTGTGTGGGTGGCGGAGGCGTTGCCGGTGTGCTAATGATAGTCGTTGTATTTGGTGGCATGCTATGGCGCTGCTGCATACGCACAGCCGGTTGCGTCGGCTGTTGTAAATAATGCTTAAGCATGCGCAGCTCGGCATCGTTTCCAATGGTCACATTGTGCAATAATTCCGGTAGATACTCTGTATCCGGAGTGGATGGAACCTTTAGGCAACTGGACGAGAGCTAAAACGAACAAATATACAAGTTAATCAAACAGGCAAATACATATGTTAAGTAAATTAACTTTGTAAATATCGTTGAACTTAAAATGTAATGCATTAACATTACATACATATGTACATACACAAATTAAAATATATACATATGCATATAGATTGTATATAAAATGCGCGAACATTATTATATTATGTCTCAAGTAGAAGGCAGTACTCACTAAATTTGGAATTTTAAATTTAATTTGTTAAATAAATAAATTACATATACATCGATTAGTAAGTATCCCAACTTTGCACTAATCGATATATCGTTGCACTTTTTAAGTACGTTTATTTTGACTTCGATAGTTATGCTGCAGCCGATAGCAGGCTTAGCTGTTAAACAATCGATAAACTAAGCCTTGATTGCACATTAAATACTCACATCTAGTTTACGCAACTGTGGTGTGTTCAAGAACTTGTTGACCACGCCTTCCTGGCTCACAGCTGATGGCTTAAGTTTCGGCATTGCACCGGTTGCAGTAATTGCTGCTGTAGCTGCCGTTGTTGTTACAGTTTCCTGGGCTCGGGAGGGCAATGATGTCAGCGTTGGCGTTGCTTTCGCGCTATCCGTTGATGTGGCGGTTGCATGACGAGACCAGCTATAATGCTGCTTACGATATTGAGGCGTATAGGAGTTAAAAGAACCAAACACAGGTGTATCATCGGTGTCATCAGTATCTTCACCACCCAGGTCGTGATTGTAGCGATCCATGCGAGCTGCAAATAGAATGATTAATAACACAATCCTTACATAGTTTATGTCTTTTACGTACTATCAAAGTAGCTGGTGTCATCGTCGTGCGATAACTGAGGCACAAACTCGGCCTTCTGACGCAACAGTGAATTCCAGTCCATGCCATCAAAGTAGACATGTTCCTTCACCTCTAGAGCGCCCGTTTGTGCGCCCAGACGATCACGCGGGTTCTGTTGCAACAGCTGTGTAATAATATCCTTGGCTTCCGTTTGCACAGGCCAATCCTCGCTGTCGGGCCACTCGATGTCATCGTTAACGGTATGCGCAAATAACTCCTCAGCTGTATCTCCAAAAAATGGCACACACCCAATGAGAAACTCATACAAGACAATACCCATGGACCACCAATCGACTGGTTTGCCATAGCCCTGTCGCAGAATCACTTCGGGCGCTATATACTCGGGTGTGCCATAGACCTAGTAAAGATTTATTCAATTAGGAACCATATAATAGTATGTGTAACAATCGAAATCTTACCTGTTTGTCGGAAAACATGCGCGTATCCGAGTCAATGTAGCCCTCGTACAAGTTAGTGGCCAGCGACATGAGACCCATTTTGGACAAACCAAAATCGGTGAGCTTGATGTGGCCCAGGGCCGTGATTAGCAAGTTGTCCGGCTTGAGATCGCGATGGACAATGCCATAACTGTGCAGATATTCTACGGCTAATACTGTTTCGGCAAAATAGAATCGCGCCATATCGGCGGGCAGGGGTCCAATGTTCTTGAGCAGAGTGCCGCAATCGCCGCCCTCGACGTACTCCATGACCAGACAGAGATGCTTCTTTGTCTCGAACGAGCAGTACATGCTAACCACAAAGGGATTGTCGGCAAACGACAATATATCTCGCTCGGCAAACACCTGTTCCACCTGATTACGCAATATGAGATTATTCTTGTTGATCTTCTTCATTGCAAAGCGCTGGCGTGTCGTCTTGTGCTTCACCAGATAGACAGCCCCATAGGCGCCATTTGAGATCAACTTGGCAATGTCAAAGTCATTTTCGTGCGGCAGCGGCTGTTGTTGCAGCAGCTGTTGTTGTTGCTGCTGTTGCTTCTGCTGCTGTGTGGCAGCCACCTCTGCCGAGGTGTTCAGTTGGCTAATGGCCAGAGCAAACGTGGGCGTAGATTGAGCATCACAAGCCACCGGTGTCTGTGGCGGCTGCTGTGGCAGTGCCGGCTGTGGCGTGCAACTGCCGCTGCCACCTGAAGTTCCCACATCCAGTGTCATTGTATCCAATGTCAGATTGCTCAGCTGCTTGGCCGCACAGGTCAGCGGCGAGTTAAGCAACAGCCCACCCGATTGCGTGTCCATCAACTTGTCTCCGCCGCCTGTCACACGTTCCGCACAGATTTGCTGCGTCTCACGCAACTCCTGCTGCAACTCGGCAATGGGATCACGATTGAGACCGAGCTTGTTGATAATATACTGCGGTATATCTGCCTTTATCACAGGCATAGCCTTGGCATGTCCTTCGGCAGCCTCTAGTAGTTCATAGAATTCCTGCGGATCGAATTCAAGGCATTCCAGCAATCGTGCCGGCCGTGAAATAATTAGCAGCAGCTTCTTTATAACGCCGTTCAACTCGGCAGCAGCCTCTGGTGATTTCTCCTTCGTTTCCAACAGCAGTCGCTCCAGATTCTCGCTCAACTCATAGAAATATTGTGCCGTAATCAATTTCGCCTCTGATTTGTGCAGACAATCTCGCGCCATCTCCAGCACCTGATGATGCACAAAACTGCAAGAGATTTTTGTTGTTATTATTGTAATCAAACATACTGACTAAGGATCTCCAAATCAATCTCTACATTACTTATATAATATACTCTGTGTATATTTTACTTACCGTACAATCGGTTGGGAATCGCGGAAGCTATTGCAGGCTAAACTCTTATTTTCGTTGATGAAATGCTTTAGGCGCTCCTCCATTTGCTGGGTAGCCTTGGGAAAGCGTTCCTTGTACAGCGTATTCATTATGGCAATCTCACTATCAACAATTGGCGTGCGCGACGGACTGGACAATGAACGCGAGCGTGGACGAAAGTATGGCGACATGCGACCACTGGTATTGCCCGGCATGGAGGTCATCGATGCATTGGCGCTGGCATTAGCGCTGCCGCTTCCTGCTCCGCTGCAAGCCGCGCTTAGTTCGGCACAGCAGTTAATGCAAGCGATCGGTGGTTTCAATGGTTGTGGCTGCAGCTGGGCAAGCTTTGGAGCATGTTGTGGCTGCTGCTGCTGTGGCTGCTGCTGCTGTGGCTGCTGCTGCTGTGGCTGCTGCTGTGGCTTGCTGGCCGCTTGCAAAAGGGCACAGTGTTTGGTGCAATGTTGCTTCAAGTGTTCCGCACAACAGGCACCAACAGCCACAGCTGCTGCATCTTCTTGACCAGGTGGAATGTTGTGCGACAAATGGTTGAGTGCCTCCTGACTGGAGCATTGAGACTGTTCAATAAAAGAAAAGACAATTGAGTAGCCTACAACTGCAAGCTATTTGGATCTTCTTACCGATAGGTTGGAGCTGCCTGGTGTGGTGCCATAGCCCGAGGAGGGCAACGATGCTACCGACCAACGTCTACCGTCCACTATGCCGCGGCACGAGGCAATGCGCTTGATGGGTGCAAATGCGAACGGCATCGGTGAATTGAGTCGTGGACTGTCCGCTGGACTTGCCGAATAGGGTGAATGAGCACGTGAATTGCCCACCATGGCCGAAGCATTGGTGACCAAGCTGAGACGATGATGGGCAACCCCACTAGAGCCGCCTCCACCGGCAGCGGAACCAGATCCACGCATAACCACACCATGCAGATGATGATGCTTAGACAGAGCAATGCCGCTGCCGGAACGTGAGATATTGAGGCCAGAAGGGCCCGCCGTTGGCACAACAGCTGATACGTTGGCCGCTTGCGTTGAGCAGAGCTCATGGCGGAAATAGTTGCCAGTCAAACAGGGCGCCGACTTGCCCAGCGAAGAGTGACGCATGCGCAGCAAATTTGAGGCTTCTAAAGAAAGAAAGAATAGGAACTTTTAAATGTCACGTTACCTCTTAAAGAGATCTCATCCTTACCGCTGCTCACTGCACGCATCGAGTTCGTGTGCTGCTGATAGGAGATCTTGCGCAGCAGCGCAGTATAGCCACGAGAGTGCAGCGAACTGGAGCTGCCGGATAGACCACCCGAAGAGCTCTTCGTTAGATTGAGATTACGAATAAGCGAGGATCCATTGCTATTATCATTGCCAAACTTGGCTGGTGATGCGGGCAGCAATTCAACGCCGCTGCCAATGGATGTTGTTGCTGATAGAACGGCAGCAGATGCAGATGCAGCTGCTGCTGCTGCCTCCTGATCGGAATCATCGAAAATGAGCACACGCGCCGAGTAACTGGACTGTGGTCGTATGCGCGATACATTTGCCGAGCTCATCTGTCGCTTGGCCACCGGACTGGCGCCACTGCTGGTGCTGCTATTGATGGTCAGGTCACAACAAATGGCGCTGGCATCGCTGGCATCTATTTCGCTGGCCATGCTGCGATTGATGAACTCCATCTGCTGTTGTTGATCCTCCTGTGTACTAGACTCATCCCGTTTTTGTGGTGTTGATGTTGAGATTTTGCTGCATGTTGTTGCTGTTGCCGTTGATGTAGTTGTTGCTGTAGCAGTTCTTGCTGCTGTTACTGCTCCTAATGATGCTGATGCTGATGTTGTTGCCCCTATACCCGACGAGTGGGACCCTCCTACTGCCTCCTGACGACTCATGTTCTTGGCTTTGCTTGGCTGCTGGACGCGTGCGCTTAACAGACTTGCATGTTGTTGTTGCAATTGCTGTTGTTAATAATCTTTTCGCTATTGTTGCGACTTGGCATGGCGGCTGCTGCTGCTGCTGCTTTGTCGGCTGGTTGTGCGACTGCTGCTTATGCGACTGCTGTTGCTGCTGTAAATAATCAGAGTGAACAATTAACATAAGGCTAACAATGTCGCTCAAAGCGCCCCAGACACTGACAATTGATTCAATAAACACAATAACAACAATAAAAATCGCAACACACGTAAAAACAAACAAAACAAAATATAACGAAAACGCAAACAAATTCGAAAATATTCTTGTTAAATTTTCATTTTTCTCGCACGTCAATGGAAAATTCAATATAAAATATATAGTATATGTAGGTAGTACATAAGTATTCTCATCTATATCACATACATACATATCAAATAGTTCAGCTACTGAAAAAGTGATCACAAATCTGTACGTATGTTTATACAGTGTGCCAATAAAGTGTTCGTACGTCTCTGCTATTTATAACTTTTATTGACTTGAGAAATTAACATGTACAAGGTAAAAAAAATACAAATCTCGTGTCAGATTTGTTTTTACATTTTATTATTCGAAATTTATCCAATTCGAGAGCTCATCTGGGCGATTTCCTATCAGACCCACACGCAAAAAATTTCTGCTAATAAAGATGCACGATAAATCTATAGAGATTCGGACCAAATAGTAAGTACAGTGGTACACGGCTAATTGAACTTGTGAGTTTCATTTGGAAGTTACATATATTGGGTCAATGTTAACAAATGTAAATTATAAACCAATTAGCAAATATACATTCAAGTATATTCTTATAAATTATGTAGAATAAGAAAAGATTCTCGGACAATATTCTTATCCACATTTAAATGTATACGGCAGATAAATATATCTATGTATATACTGCGCATATATAGCTTTCATTCATATAATTTTAAGTGATCATTAATTAATATATGTATTATAATGTTTATACGATTGTCTGACAGTAAATATGTGTGTAGTATATACGAGAATAAATGTATATAAAATGTATGCATGGGTATTCAAAAGCACGATTCGCGCTTTTGTTTCCGCTCATTTGAGTGCCGTGAATGGG
Source organism: Zaprionus camerounensis (assembly GCA_018904165.1). Classification (NCBI taxonomy): domain Eukaryota; kingdom Metazoa; phylum Arthropoda; class Insecta; order Diptera; family Drosophilidae; genus Zaprionus; species Zaprionus camerounensis. The sequence continues at coordinate 10,942,828 of JAEIFS010000742.1, forward strand.
GGATAACAAGGGTCACAGCTACGGATTAAGCCAGGAAGGGATGAGAAACCGTTTTACACCCTACTGGCGGTCCCTGGAAACAGTTTCTTTACTAGTGCAGGTATGTGGTACTTTCTTAAGATTTGGCTTATCGTTTAACAACTGGTAGTCACGGGTGTAGGGTATTCGGACTGTGTGCAATGCAAATAGCGTGCGGCTGTAGTTGTCGTAGTCACGACGTCGACGCCTGGTCTGCGGTTATCAGATAAGTATTGAGTTTGTTTTCATTTTATTCTCTGTATGTTTAGAGGCACTTATTTACTCATAAAATCTCTATCTCTCTCTCTCTCTCTCTATCCCTTTGTGCGTATGTGTGGGTATGTGTTTTTGTTTGCCCCACTTTGTTTAAATTCTGCCCGCATGATAATTGAATCTGTTTTTATTATTTGCCAAGGGCAGCAGGGTTGATTTGCTGTTTGGTTTATTTGCAGGACTTGAGGCACCATGAATAAAACAGGAGTCAGGTTAATTGCGTCCATCGGCCCAACAACAATGACACATACATTTGTCATACATCGGTGTCTGCTCCACACCTCAAAAGCAAGGCAAATACATCCTCCTTCTTGTTGTTGTGCTCGCTGTTGTCGCCAACACTGGGCGTAAGTATGTGAGTTGGACGGTTGGTCTCCTATTGGGCCTGGGCCGCCCACTGTCTGCTGCCTTGTATACGCACACGCACACGCACACAATTGCACAGGCACGCACTCTTGGTCACACTAACACTCAGACAGAGTGTGGTGGGGCAACAATTGATTGTTACACACACACACACAGCTTACATGCACTTTGTGTAAATTTTGCACATTACATGATATACGCAGCAAGAAGGGCGGACACGCACACGTATGTGCACCGCACGCACAACAAAAAAAAGAATTATTAACTATAGATTTTACTAATCAACCAGAGCGACGAAAAATCGTTGTAATAATATCAATTGGTTTTCCTAAGCTACGGTCACACTGCAGACACTTCGTTGGGGATGATAAGGTGAGTAAAAACCGATACCATGCACTGCGATATATCGCTTATATTTAATCGAGTAGAAATTATTTGTGATAACGGCACTCATACTGCTACATCCCATATTTTATCGACTATTCATCAATTTGACCTGATAGATTTGAATATTTGCATAAGCATTAATAAAGACCCAGAGACCACTATTTACATTCACTAATTTTATTTATTACTTTCTTGTTTGTTTTATAGAGAAATGTAAATTAATTCGCATTGCTTATTATCTTCATTATTTAAAATAATCCGAATAAAAAGCATAATTAAATTTATCAGTAATGAGTATACATGTATATATAAGCAACAATCGTTAGCCATAATTCATGTTTGTACTATGCGAGGTCTGGTAAGCGCTGGATATGTTCTTCTGGGACGTTGACTGCTGCTGTTGCTGCGTGTGCTGCTGCTGATCTGTGGCAAGATGGTTGTTTTCTTGGCACCACTCAACAAAATCATCAATCAGCACGGGCCAAGCCCCCTCTGAATCATAGTTGCTCATGCGATCATCAATATTGGTGGCAAAATCGAGCAGCAGATTCCAGGTGTCCCTTGAAATAGCTCGCTTGTGTTTCTCCTCAAGGAACTTGCACCAAATGTCCAAGAACTTAAATCGATCACTGAGCACGATACACCAGTACGCTATAGCCATGTCCAAATCAATGCCTTTCTGGCCCGGATCCTTGGCATAGTTAAAAGTAAAGTGGTAGAAATCTTTAAATTTGCCAGCATCGTTCAATTCCTGTTCCAGCAAGGGGAGCTTTGATTTGAGTTTCTCAATGCTATCTATGCCCAAGTCGCACATGCCATTAATAAACTCATCGCGTGAGAATTCACATTGGACTTCTGCATGGAATTTCCAGGCAATTATGAGGACCAGCTTGGAGTCTGGACTAAGCTCCAAGTCCTCAAGAAATCGTATCACACCCTGTGAGTTGATCTTCTGCGCATCAGTAGGATCCCGATACCGCATAAACAATTGCTCGATGCGTTTACGATCTAGCTCCCGATAATAGTATTCAGGATTCTGAAAATAATTATCGCTGGCCAAATCCATTTTCCAATCATTCTGTTGCAGGCAGAAAATGGCCGTCTGTTCGCCAGTTTGTGTTAGCGAGATGAATTTTTTTACTTTGTCCCGGTGTTGGCTTGACTTTAATTTGTTCTGTAAGAAAAATAAACAAAATTAATAGATGATACCCATGACCAATACAAATGCATGAGTAACTGCGAATTGCATAAATACACCAACTACAACAATTGTGTGTGCGCTGGCGCTTGTGGGTGCAAGAAGAGTCAGCATCAGCAGCAAGCAAAACAAAAACACAAAACTGTTATACTGCACTTTCACTCACTACTCACACAGCTTAATACAAACATTACTATTTTCTAGTTTTGCACTTACCATGTTTTTAAGTATATATTTGTTATTATTTACTTATTATTAGCAAAGTTTTCTCTGCGCTGGTGTTTCGACCGTCAAAACTCAGAGATGACTTTGATATCGATTTATTATCGTAACTATGTGGCAGCACCAGGCTAGTGGTAGCACCAACTTGCTATCGATAATTTACATCTGACTCAGTATTGATTTTCAGAGCAACAACACTTCTTAGCGATAAAAAAAACAAAGCGGACACAATTTGTTATAAAAAAACAGCCAAATGCTTTCCTTTTGGCTGCTGGTTGTAGCGCTCAGCACCTTTGCCAGCGCAAGCAATATTACAAAAATTGTATTTGGCGACATCAAAGAGGGCATTGTGGCAGCCTTCGGTGACTTCAATTCAGATGAACTTACAGACATATTCGTCATACGCGATAAGAGAAAAACTCTGCAAATACTCTTTGGTGCGTATGTATAAGTTCGTGGAAAGACTAGAACAAAAATAAACAGTGCTTGATAGAAATAAATGCTAATTAAAGATTAAAGATAGGGAAGGAATAATTTCTCATCTATGTTTTTACTAAACCACATTGAATAATAGTCAAATAGTTATATAAATTCCTTATTTTTTTAAAACCAGGTGCAGACACGGAGCCCCTGCTAACTCCTGGACCATACTGTCAGTTCAAGGGCAATATTGTGAGTGCTATTCCTGGTGATTTCGATGGAGACGCTTTAATGGATGTGCTTGTCAACGTGGAGAATGGCGAGGGCATCTATGATGTTTACATCAACTGGGGAAATACCACAAAACTGATTTGCTCCGACAAATCGATCATCCAAACGAAGGGCGAAGTAATGGCACTGGACTTTAATCACGATATGATAATTGATTTGTATGGCCTGGACACAAATGACACACGCTGCTTCTGGATATTCAATAATACTCGAGGACCGCCTCTCGTTGTACACCAGGCAATGCCTACAGGCGCAACCCCGCAAACTTTGAGCATCCCCAATGCAAATGCATATTTGGATCGTAATAACGATTACTTGGCCGATCTCTTTCTGCAAACGGAAACCGGCTACGAAACCTGGTTTGGAGTCACTGAAAACAATGGCCAGGAGAACTTCAGGTATAACCACACTACGTCATTTCAGTTGATCGGAGTAAAGGACTATGCCGTGGGTCAGGCGGTTTTCATGGACTTTAAGTTGAGTAACCAACTGAATCTAGTCGTGCCGTTTTGTGTGCAGAATAAGTGTCAAAACTCATCGATCTTGGTGCACAATGGAAAGGATTGGATTGATGTGCATGTAAACTTTAAGGATCCGCAGGGTGTAACATGGACGTTTATTCCGCCCCAGAAGGATGATGTCTATCTTAAGACGATTACGGCGCGTAGTGGAGATTTCAATTTGGACGGCTATCCCGATCTATTGATGACATTGCAACCTTTAGGCAGCTCCAATCAGTACCAAACATTTCTACTAGAAAATGTCCCTTGCGGATCCATATGTACCAGTTTGGAGCGAACCTTTGAGGTGCGCTGGAATGCTTTATCTCCAATGGGCAATAATACAGTTGCTGGCGCATTCTATGACTTCTATCAAGACGGTGTTCTCGATGTGATTCTTGTTGAGAAACAAAACAACGGAAATTATCGTCCGCTCGCCTTTCGAAATACTCTCGACTACGACGCCAACTTTGTTAAGGTGATTGTTTTAACGGGTCTGGTGAATGACCAGAATCCGACGCCACGGACACCACTGGGTCGCAAAAAGGTCACGTATGGTAGTAATTTACCGGGTCCGGTTATTCAGTACATTACAACCACACAGGAAGGCCACGCACGAAGTGGAAGCAACGCGCAATTGCCGCAGTCATCCTATTTTGCATTACAATTACCTTACACATGCATCGGCCTGGATCGAACACCCAATTTTGTTGATCAAGTGCTAGTGGGTCTCTACCAGAAGTCCCATAACTGGACCCAGCTCATACCGAACTCGCAGATCATTGTAGTGCCCAGGCCTCTCGATAAGCCACTGCAATGGACGGCGTTGCTCTTTGTAACGCCGAGCAAACTGATCTGGATGAGTGTTATTGCCCTGGGTGGAACTTGCCTGGTCATTGTGCTCATTATCTTAGTGCTGTACATTAAAGAGAAACGCGAGGATAGACAGGAGCGACTCCAAGAGTCACACCGATTCCATTTTGACGCTATGTAAAAAGCAAAACTAATACGAAACTCAAGCAATTTTGTGTCGAGCAGAGCTGTTGCTTTATTTAATAATATTTTGTGTGTTTAGTTGACATTAATATATTTCACATAACACAAAAAAAAAAACATCTACTTCGGCAATCACAGTTGATTCTAAACGTTTTAAAAAGACTCTTTTTAACCAATGTATGTATTGATTTTTATCTCCAATTTAGAGCTGTACCTAGAACCAGCTGTAAATGCAGCAAATACACATAATTGTATAATATAGTTTTAAAAATGTGATAATAAAAATCCAATAAATGTAATTGTTAATATAGTCTTTTCGATTCCGGAAACATCCATTATCTAATTTGAAGTTATTATTTGTATGGATTTTTCCGTTTCCCATTATTGGAATCGCATTGATTCAAATGGTTAGAAATTTAGTTATAGAAAATAATGCATTAATTGTGAAATAGATATCTAAACGAAGTACATGGGATTAGATTTTAAAAATTCCGGTACAATCAATCGCTTTTTATATTCCTCCTGTGGAGAACGATGTAGGCGAGTTCTGTAATTAAGGAAATCAATTAGTTTGATCGATTCGTGTAGTAATCCTGTGTTTTGCCCCAATGCGTACCCGGTTATATAAACACGGCCACGTGCGGCAGCCAAATGAGCCAAATAGGCTGGTGCCGGATAGGATACTGAGCGATTGCAACGCGGAAACATGTGGCACAAATTATATGTCAGCTGCTGTAGCAAATCTATATCCAAGTCTCCAGTGTTCTCAATGACGTTGTAACGTGTGGGTTTTGCTGTTCCCTGTATGGATTGATGGCTGACCATAAAGAATTGCATCTCATTGGGATGCACAATGGTGCGATCGACAACGGTGCCAGGATCGACATTATTGTATCTGTTTCTCGGATGAGGTTCGCCTTTCGGGAAGAATCGTGTGTGGTGACGCTTTACTACAATCACACAGCACAACTTGGGATTAATTTTTGTCTGTAAACAAATAATTAAAATATCATGAAAAACAGACTATCCCAAATGCTTAAGATTTTTATGTGTCATGTGTCATCGAATTTGCTTACCCTTGCGCAAGCTGCTTTAATGCCCTTCAGTTCCAAGTTTTTAATTTTCATGAATTGCCCATCACTGACACCATCGCGATAGTAAATTATGTGATCCGGATAACGCTTTTGGAACTGGTAATAGACACGCAAATGCTCCATCATGATGGATTCCATATCTTCGATTTCTTCACGCGCGCCGCCACCACCACTGATCTGCAGACGATATTGCATGTTGTAGTTGGCGCCAAAGGTGTCATGTGATGCGGCCACGCCGACTACACTAGGTATTTCCCGCTGATCTGGCGAAGGATGCGTAACATCTGCGCCCAAGAACATAACATTCGCCAGTTGGACATTTTCCTTGAGCTTATGATTGATGCCATTCAGTTTTGAATTAACTTTCAAAAGAACATTATCAACCAATTGGGGATTCAAGCGACGCTCAAAATTGTTTTGCTTTATGCACTGCGTCAATATGCCGTACTGCAGTTCTGCCTTCTGTTTGATAACATCGTATGTGGCACCACGGTTCGGAATTACAACAAAGACAAGATCGAATTGCTTTAACTTAAGATCTTTCAAATGTCCATCCAAATTGTTTTCGTCTTTAAATTGGCGTATGTCCGCCTTAGGCTCAAGGCCTACATTCACGTTCCTAGACTGGCGTAAAACCTGAAAATATGTCAATCAATAATATTAGCAATTTATCGGCATTATTGGCCCTAGTTCCTTAATTTACCATATCCTCGAAGTCGGCTGCCTTGGGGTAAGGTGTGCGTGAATCAGTTAGTATGGCCCATTTGTGGGCTTTCTGTCTGGTAACCAAAAATTGACACCGATCAGAGCGCCAAGATCCATTCATTGGCGATTGGTACATCTTGTTCCTATATTCCAGCTGTGGTGCTGGCAAAAGTCGCGTGCTGACAGTGATAAAATCACCAGCAATGTGGATGCCAAATCGGCTTATAGTAGGATCCATATTATGATTGAAGTATCTTAATAGATCCATGATCTTTGCCTTACGCACTTGAGTTGGCGTTGCTGCAAACTTAATCATTTCCGATACCTGGCTGGAGCCATCTTTACGCTGAAAGAAGATAAGACAAAAGATAAATAAAGAGATTCTTATCAAATGAACTATTCGGAATTAATTTGTTGTACTCACGTTTAGGGCTTGACCCTCTTCAATGCGACACAGTTCCAGGGGCAGGAAAATATTCTTGGCCGTCGGACCGACGCTCAGACACGGTAGTTTTGGATACTTCAGTTGATAATTGCGCGACTTAAAATATTCCAGTATAGTGACAGAACCATTTTCCGTCTGAAACTTATGGTCGGACGCTGGGTAGTCGGACAAGCCGTTAACTTTATATACACGAGGTGCTGTAGCAAAACTCTTAGGCGGCTCATAGATAATATTGATGCCCTTAATGAAGGGAATTATGAATCTCGAGTTGGTTATCGTGGTATCCTTTGTAATGCGCATTCTAAGACCAAAATTTTCCATATACTCGATCATTGTCATGGCAATGGGAAATGATTTGTGCGACACATCCACATTGACAAAGGGCTTGTCGCCCAGCACAAAGGTTTGATAGAGACCCACAAGTGCCTCATAGCCATCGCCTAGATCTCGGCGATCCCCTCCTTCAGAGGTCTTAAAAAATGAACGACCAGCGCGAATGGCACGCTGCTGACAAGGTGCAGCGAGCACAACTTCCAAGCATTGCATTGCACGCATGGGCTTATCATAGATCTTGTCGTTCATATAGCTGCAAGATACATGATACAGATTTGTTGGGCATTGCTTAATAAAAAACCTTATTCCTTACTTGTGGAGAGATTTTAGTTCAATTACTGAATTCTCCGTTTCTTTGACGGTGATTTTATAGTTTAAAGTGCGTCCATGTTGATCGACTACCTGCATATAAACCGAGATATTTGTAAGGCGGTAAAATTATGATATTTAACTGAATTATAAGCAATAGCTGACCTTCACTTCGCCGGTAACATTAGGTAGCTTAACTACCGAATAACATGATTTGCGTCCATCGTACGCTGCAATTTCATTATTCAAATGCTGCATTCGGAACACCTCGAACGCATTACGATAAAACTTTTTGGGGCGCTCCGGCACTAGGTCCACATCATAGTGATAGGCAATATCTGGCATTTTGCTCATGTCAACATCCAAATAGTTGACATCACAAGTGCCGGGACGTCCAATTGTACCACGTTTGATATTACCAACTTGGGTAATAGATGTAGCACTACCTCCGCCACGCTGTTGTTGAAAGCCACCTCGTTGGCCAGGAGGCGGACCACGTTGTTGTCCTCCAGGTAGGCCTTGCTGCGGATAACCACGTTGTTGACTTTGAGGACCACGTTGTTGTCCTCCAGGTGGGCCCTGCTGCTGATAACCTTGTTGTTGGCCAGGGGGCGGACCACGTTGTTGTCCTCCAGGTAGGCCTTGCTGCGGATAGCCATGTTGTTGACTTTGAGGACCACGTTGTTGTCCTCCAGGTAGGCCTTGCTGCGGATAGCCATGTTGTTGACTTTGAGGACCACGTTGTTGTCCTCCAGGTAGGCCTTGCTGCTGATAACCTTGTTGTTGGCCAGGGGGTGGACCACGTTGTTGTCCTCCAGGTAGGCCTTGCTGCGGATAGCCATGTTGTTGACTTTGAGGACCACGTTGTTGTCCTCCAGGTAGGCCTTGCTGCGGATAGCCATGTTGTTGACTTTGAGGACCACGTTGTTGTCCTCCAGGTAGGCCTTGCTGCTGATAGCCTTGTTGTTGGCCAGGAGGCGGACCACGTTGTTGTTGCTGTTGATGGCCACCTTGTGGCGGAGAAGGACCAGATGGGCCCTGCCTTTGTTGTTGTCCAGCTTGTCCCCAACTTTGTGGACCAGCCTGTCCTCGCTGCTGTTGCCCACTTTTTTGCCATCCTCCTGCACTTTGCTGGCTTGCTGCACTCTGCGCTTGTACCGTGAAGGACCCGGAAGGAGTATTTGTCGAAGCAGCTGTAGTAGAAAAAAATCAAAGAAATGCGTGATGTGGTTAACATTTTAAAATAGCACGTAAATAAAAGAAATGTTGCGAATTAAAAACGAAACTGGGGAGTGAGGGAGTGAGGGAGATGGATAGATACGTTGACTATTAAACAGATAAAAGGAAATTGATAGCCAATCACGTACGGGTACAACATGCTTAAAGTCAAGACGTGTACTTCCCCAGAATTGAAAGAACTCTCTCGAACATACGCAACAATTGCACTACGACCACAACCTAATATATATGTACATGCACAAATGAGTGAGGGAGATGGATGAATTCGTTGACTATTAAATAGATGAAGGAATTTCATAGCCAATCGCGTACGGGTACAACAGGTTTAAAGTCAAAACGTGTACTTCCCCACAATTGAAATAACTCTCTCGAGCATACGCAATAATTGCAGCACGACCACAAACTAATAATATATACATATATGTACATATTGATGTATATGCACAAACGCATGCACACAAACACAGAATTTCACCATCATTGCCCTTACGTTGTTGTTGCTGTGGAGGAGGTGCAGCCTCGTGTGCCTTATATTCTGAAATAGCAATCAAAAGGTGAACCACTGCATCGTTTAAATCGATCTAGAAAATATAACTTACTGTTCTTCTTTCCCATGATTTTTTTTAATTTACTGAGACAATTTGAAGAAAATTTTCGATAAAATATTTGCTTTTTTACGTCTGACGACTTCTCTGCTTCTGGTTATTCTTTACTCTGTGTATTTCTTTTTATGCACCTTGTACAACACTGGGCAGACTAAAAGTGCCATGTTGGTAAACGAGCAATGTTGCATCAACATCTGTTGTTCGATAGTTGGTTATTGGTTTATATATCGATAGTAGCGTGGAAAAAAGTACTGATAAAAAAAAATTTTAAATTTAAGAAAATCAGATCCAGCACTCCAAAAATCGCTAAACTGCACCCACCCAAAAAACTAAAATTCTTGTTGTTGTTATGGTTGTATCAATTTTATTTGGAATTGCACTTTTACTTTGCCCAATTACAGCAACCAATTAAATGTTTTACAATTTTTTTGTAATATTTTGTTGATTTTTCAATTTTTCTCTTCTATGCATTAAAATTGGTGTAGCCAAAAAATAATGTATGGTTATATTTAATATACTATATATGCATATTTAAAAATATAGATATTTTTGTATATTTATATAAATATATTGTAATGCATTAGTCAATTCATTTCAACGCATTTCAATAAACAATTTTCATTCATTTTCCCATCGCACAAATGTGATTTTTCAATTGGTGTCAACTCAATTCTCTTGTAATTTTCTATAGAATTTGTATATAAAATTTTACTAACAATTGCACAACTTCGTCCGCATGATTTATATACATTAAAAATAATAACTACATTAGATTTACATATTTATGTATGTATGTACTCATATAGCAGATAAACGATTTGATAAAAAATCAATAGTTATGCTTACAAATTTTGTTTTAAGTAATTTTTGTGATTCGTAAATTCAACTAATTTATGCTAAAATGACTCATACAGGACAAACATACACATACATATGTACATGTATTGTACATAAGTATTAATAGTTAATAGTTCATAAAAGACTGCGGAAACAAGAAATATTATGCCAAAAAATTGCACTACAACGTAAAAATAAATCGTAATAATAATAATAATATATAATAAAAACAAAATCTTTGCTGCAAAGTAAGTTAATATTGTAGTTGTCGCTGCTGCAGTTTTCAGTTGTTTTAGCTTTTTGATGCTTATGTTGCCAGCATTATTTGCGTTTTTGTCTTCATCGTTATCTTAATATTGCTGCAGCGCCACTTAAAATATAAAACTTAACAAACAATATTATCTTTTTTCTTATAATTGGCTCGGAAATTGTTTAATTCGCCCAGGCAGAAACAAGAGTGAGAGACGCTCCAGTTGCTGCTGGTAAACAAAAAACTTAAATGCTGCATACAGACATAGATCGTTTAACATGCACATGCATGCAAATACATGTGTATATATGTATGTATGTACTACATCATCCAAATTCATACATAGCTAGATATATGGAATCGTTTTCGATTCTTAGTTTGCTTTTTTAACTTTACTTTTCGTTTGTCTTCTGCTGTGTTTTTCAGTTATCGCTTTTGTTGAGAAATATCGTTTAAAGGAACAAGAGTCATGCCAAACAAAATTCAAGTTACTGTACAGAACAGCTCTCGGAGTTAAGTTCGTGCAATCAAGCATTATTAAAACATAATGTACATGTCGTTGCTCTTAAATCGAATCGATGTTTTCTTAGAGCCCACATCGCAGCATGCCATATGCGTATTTGGTGTATACAAGTGTGTGTGAGAGTGTGTTTCATGTGTATGTGTGTGGGTGTGTGTGTGTGAGCTTATTTTTGATTTTCATTTAAAACAATATTATTACGTAGCTTCTCTTTAGAGGCTTCTTAAGTGGGGTTCTTTTGAGCTTTTCGGTTGCAGATCAGATATCAGGCTATACATATAACAGGAATGCATGACTAATAATATAAGATACAAACTACAAATAGCTAGTTATAGTTTAAGTATAAAGTGTGTATCGTATGTAGTATATAGTTTAAATATACTGTATAAGTTATTATACACTTGTATTTATATGGTTTCATTTATGGGCATGTGAGCTGGTGGAAGAGGGCGATTCTTGGGGAATGTTTTTACCGCTTTGTGCTAACCAAAGGCAAATTCTTATACATGGTACATATAAAGAATTGCTTGCTTGATCTGTATCAAGACAATTTCGTTTATAAACTGATAAATTCTTAAAAACTTTCACTCGAAACTCGTACAACAAACATAATAATCATACTAATAATTATAATAATAATAGAATAATAATAGAAATATCTCTCGGGCAGGCAGGCAATCTTGAACTTAACGCCTGGACAACAGGCTTAGGACTTTTTCACATTGTGCTTGCTAACTAGGGCCTGCAATTTGTGCAGCTGACTAAGTAGATTGGCATTGGTCTCCTCCAGTGACTCGAGGCGCTTTTTGTAATCATGATTTTCTGTAACCAAGATTTCGACGCGCCTCTCCAGCTGATCCATATACTCTTTCTTTTTGCGACGACTTTCCTGAGCGGAGATCTATAATGAAGGAACAATAGAGCCATAAGAATTTTATACGACCTTATAGAACTCGTGAGTCTACTTACCTTATTTTTGATTTTGCGTCGTATCTTCTTCAGCGATTTCTCTTCGGCTTTGGTCAGTGGCAGCTTCTGTGGTATGGGATAACCCTCGGCCAACAGGGTGCGTTTCTCTTCCTCGGTCAAGAGCAGAGTGCCAGTTGAGCCTTTCTGTAAGCGCAAGAATGAATGCAATTAAAAAAAGGGAAAATGTAGAAATTGCAGTTGTCTTTTAAACTAGATAGACTGGATGTCAATTAGAGGCATGTATTGTCAAGGATTTTTGTTCTCTGGTATTGGGATCTTACCGGCTGCGAGCTGATTAGCGGAGTGTGTATGGGTTGCCTCGTCGATGTTGCCGTATTGGAGGCACCGCTGTTATTATTTGCAGCTGCGCGTGTCATGGCTGCAGCAGAGCGTCGCGCGCTTCCATTGCTAATCGAATCACTATTGGCGGCTGCACTGCCAACAGCGGATATGGAAACGGAAGCGTTCGGCGACAGTGGCGCATACAAATGTTCCGGCGATAGGTTGCCTTCCGAATCATCGCTGGGCAGAGAGGAGGGCGGCGTCAAGGGTATGCCATAGGCGTGCGATTTACCCGAACTGCTGCTACTGCTGCTGCTGCTGGTGGCGCTCTGTTTCTCGCTCTTGATGGCCATTTTTGGCAGCATGAGGCTCTGGCCAGACTGGCCAAGCAAAAGCTGCTGCTGCTGGGATTTGATGAGGTTGCTGGTGTTGCTATTGCTCGCTGTGAGCAGAAGGCCTCCCTGTCAAAGTGGAATAGAAAAAGAGGTTTAGCATAAGGAGTCGATATTGATCTTAATGTTGATCTTACCTTTTGGTCAAAGAGCAGCTCCTTTTGCAAATTAGCCAAATTCAGGCTGAGCTGCTGTTGCATGCTGCTGATCTGTGAATTTGGACTGGCGGGACAGCTGGAGTCGGGCGACATGGGCTCATCTTTGATGACCGCTTCATCGATCTCAATGTCTGAGCAAATATCCGGCGATATGCTGCCCTCACGGGCCGAAGACATCGACGAGCTGCAGTCGTTGTCGTCGTACATATCCGCCAGATGCTGAGGTAGTTGTAAATGCTCAAATGAGACAATGTTGTTGTTGTTGCTGCCGCTGGTGGTGCTGCCACCAGCGCTGCTGCTGCTGCTGGAGCTGCTGCCGCTGCTATTCTTGTGGTTGTTGCTGCTCAGGCTGCTGCTGTTGCCATGATGCGACATCTCGTTGTGGTTGCCACGGGCGAGCAGGGCTGTGTTGGCAGCCGTCAACTCCGTGATGGCTGTGTTGAGAGCGGGACTGACGCTGGTGCAGCTCATGCTCAGCATGGTGCTGCTGCGGCTATTTCTTGCGGGCGGGTGAAGTGTGAGGCATTTGGGATCGATGGTGATGCGCCCGCTACCGGAGTAACACTCGTCATCCATATCTGCGAATGGCAACAGTGGAAACATTGTAATTGCAGTTCAGAATATCGACAACAGCAAGGACTTTTAACAATTCCGATTAATAAGAAACTATTTTAGTTTCCCCTCTCGCCAAGTATGGTTACGTTTGTGTTTTACGCTCATAGTGGCTGTTTACGTCTTAAGTCGGAAGCCAAATCAAATAATCCAATGTGTACGCAAATGTTGTGCTCTCTAACCTACATTTGCTAAATGTTTTTCCCCAACCAAGCTCGACTATAGACTGAGGTATTTAACAAATATTATACAACAATTTGATATTCTTTTCTGTAACTATGAAAACAGGCCCAAACATTGGATCACGTCAGCAGATGCTCGTGCCAAGACACTTGTGTTTGCACACCTACAGGTGGTTATGCATGTTTCTTTTCACAGTTCTTGCTGTTGTTTCAGCCCCGTTCTTGTTTCACACTCTCTTTCTCTCTGTGAATTGGCTTCTTTTTGTTGTTTCATAAATTTTAATTCTATTTACACAATTGCTGTACAGTTTTCATAAAATTACAAACAATACGAAAACAGGCCAAGCCAGGCAACAGTAATTATACATACATACATAGCCCATATATCGTTCATGTATAGGGGAATATTACCAACAACAATAACAATAACTGATATCGCGTCAAAGTACAAAACTTCATGCACGAGTACTGCGTTAAATTGCTAAATGCTACCGCGACAGTAGAGAAAAACAGAAAACTGTTCAACTGTTTTTATTTATTTATTTTTTTTATTTTGTTTTTTTTGTCCATGTTGTTGTCGTCTGTTGTACGTCTATGTACATGGCCTAAATTTACAATGAAGCCACCAACTGGCAACTGTATTTATCTTGGCTTTGACTCAAAAGAACGTTAACCGTCAACCGTTAGCCAAATTAATCGATAGGCGCACGCGCATTTCGCGCTCGATAACACACACTCGACTTGGCTCTGTCATTATGCAATTGCCAGAAGAACGTCAATTGACCGTTCATTCAATGATAACATACTGTGGTCAACAATACAAACACAATGGTATGGAAGGGGGAATGCGAAGGCGGAGTAACCTACCATCCATCTTGGCCTGCAGGCTTTTTGGCGAGTTGGGCAGGGAATCACCATCGCTGTTGAGACTGTAGGAATGCTCAGTTTTGATGGGTCCGGTGCCATTGAGCAGCGCATCGGAAATAAGTTTATCATGGAGTATGACGGCCGGATCCTTGACGTCGCGTTCATAGAACCAATCGTGCATATCGTGATCACTGCTTATTTTCAAGGATTCCGTCTGTAAAAATAGCGCAAGCAGAAGAGAGCAGAAAACAAAAGCAATATTAGTAATTAGTAAATGTTAAAACTTGGTCGTGTTGCACAGCGATAACAGCACACTTATATAACTTAGAAACAACGCTGCAAATATACATATGTACATATATATTTGTGCACTCAACAAAAACAATAGAAAGAAAGAAAAAACACAAAACAATAATTTAAAAGCGAATCGCACGAAATGCGGACACACGTTAAACCAAAAAGCAGCTATACAGATACACGACCCATGCAGATAGCTGAAAAGGCAATAAAAACAACAACTGCAAATCTATCTACAAATAGCGTATATATGTACATCCATAAACAATATTTGAAAAATCGAATACATTGAAAAAAAGATCGACTAGCAGCCTTGCATGTGGTGCCAGGTATGTAGTATATTTCTATTTGTCAATCTTATCAGAGACGACAGCGACTCTATCGTACCCTTGAATTTTTCATAGATTCAAACAAAATAAAAATAAAAGCAATTTCAAGTTATCATTTTCTTTCCTCAAGTGGAACTACCGTCCCAATTGTAGTATAAATAAATTCAAATCAAAACGATAGCATTGCCCATTGTCCTAACTATCGATGGCTAAACGATGATTCGCCAGCATCGTTTGCATGTCCTTGGGGGTGTGTGTGTGTGTGTCTATCGATAATCGTGTCATCCCTGTCAGAGTTCAACGCATCGCAAGACTATTTTGCAAGGCTTGCAAAAAATTAATTGAATTCATACATGTATAGTATATGTACTATAAAAGTGTGTGCAACAGATTAATAAATTATTTTTAAACAGCGCGCATTTAATGGTGCCGTGAGCGTGATTAGTCGGCAACAACCTTGAATAACAACCATGTGCATATGAGGAGCACAAATTGTGATTTGCAACAAGTGTTTGTTTGTTGTTCGCCGCACTGCGCCGCTCTCTCGGCGGGAACAAGTTTGCTTCTTCTTCCATTTCTTCGACTTTAACCAAAGTATCCAGAATGCGAATTTGGTACAAGTGTATCTAGTATATTTTAAAGCTTGATGATGTAATCTCGTTGTGTGCCATTTCTTGACAAAAAAGACAATGAAAATCAACAGAAACTGCTTGAATTTACTTAATTTCTGTAAGCAAATCTACGGCTATAAATTGTTGACCCATATACTATGCGACACTTTCCGTACATGTGTGTGAGTATAATCGCATACTTCTGGTACGTATGTATGTATTTTTAAAATGATAAAAAGTGCATGTAATTACGCTCAGCCTTAAAAACCCATTAGTATGTAAAATTTTTTGCCTTTAAAATGTTCACATTCTAAGCCACACTCAAATGGAAATCCAGTTTTGGCCATAAGAAAAGGGAACGTCGCGGGCATGGTCACAGCTACATATGTATGTAAGTGCCTGTGAGTTGATATGCATGCGAGTGTATGTGTGAGACTGAGTGTATGTGTGTGTACATACATACATACATACATATGTCAGCCGGCTTGCGTGCCGCGGCAGGTACAATTCTTCGCTCTTCTGTCTGTCTGGCTCTGTTTCTGCTTCTGTGTGGGTCTTCTTTCGAGCTTACCACATATTCGTACACGGCACATAAACTTAAACATTGATTACCGTTTGCACGCGTGCATTGTATGTTGTATATATGTATGTATGTCTATGTGTACATTGGTATGTGCGAGGGTGGATTTAAAAGTATGTCACATTAGGCGCACGTGATACGCAATTTTGTGTGCGCTTAATTATTCTAAGAGCGATGACAGTTGCAACGATAACCCACTGTAATTGTGATGGGCGATAGGCAATTTAAGATCAACTCATATATAAGGGCATACATCGATATTAAATTTTGATGCGATGAGTCAAATACATGGAATGCAAACACACATATTTACACACAACATACATACATACATATGTACATTCAGATGTACAAACGTTAGTACTGCATCGTTTGCACAGAACCAGAATTTCCAGGCTTTTTACTTTTATGATCCGCCCTCGTTTGTATGTACATACATATGCATGCATGTGTGTATGTACCTGTGTCCCTACACAAGTGCTTTCTCCATATTTTAGCCGTCTTTCGACAGCGGCCAAGAATCAGCAAAGTAGCACTGGCAGCAGAGAAGCGTAAATAAATTGTGCAAGTGTTTGTGCGTGCCTGCGGCGTGTCAGTATGTGAGTGTGTTGTGTGTTTATGATGAGTTCATCGAACCTTGGAATTGTTGAGAATTAGCAATTCTTGAAAAATGTTACCAAAACGGGCAACATAAACATACAAACACATATGCACATCAACTCTCATCGGTGTACAAAAAGAAGAAAAGAGAGCAAGAGCAAGTGGAAGAGAGTTGATGAAAGAAAGCCAAGAAGAGAAGAGGCAAAAAATGCTCGCAGGCATTCACTGTTGCCGCAGCTGCCTCTGCTCCCCTTTACAGCTGTTGCTGCTGTTGTCGTTTTTATGTTGTTGTTGTTGTTGTTGCTATAGATCAGCATGGCGGCGCTAGGGGCCAAGTTACCGACAAATCAAAGCTGTGGAGCATCACTGAGCATTCATTGTTGCAAGTTTCAGGTGTTTTTTCTTACGTCTAACGTGTTCGATGAAAGCCGCTTTACCTGGCGTTGCTTTGGTGAAATGCCAAGGGCGACTGACAAGTCAAGTGCCCCTTGCACTCAAGTGGAAGCCGAGCTGGAGACTGCGATGGAGCCGGAGCCCAACACGGAGCTCAGGTTGAAGCCTCTTAAGCCGCAAACAAAATACAAAAATAAAAAAACAGAAAAATGCTTAAGCAATCGCTTAGGTATCTAGTAATGATCATCTCTGCGCTGGCTATCGATTGTATGACAAACGGCTCTTGCTGCTATCGATGACAAACCCGTTATCGAATGCAAATGAGCACCTGTTGCCCTCGCGTCACGTGTGCGCAAGTTGTTTTAGTTTTGTGAGAACCTTTCCACCATTTCCTTTTGGCTGCATTTCATTTCGAAATCTATTCAAAACCGAACTAACCCAACTTGCTTCAGAGCAAATGAGCCGCCCGGGAAGGGAATTCAGAGATATCCGAGCACGGCATTAGCATATCGCCTGCGCTCCATTATACAATTTTATTCAAATTATGTGTGTGTAGTCCCCGTCAGAAAAAGGGTGTATGGCATGGTAAAAGACAAAAGGCGAAACCGAAAATAAACCAGACAGAAAATACAATTTCATAAAAATAATTAAACTGGTTATACATAGGTAGGTTCGGTTTTTCAGTCTTTTCTCCGTCTCCGTCTCTTTCATTTCTTTTTCTCGAACTCTTGTTGGTATTTTGTCTATACACATATTTCGATTTTGCTTTTCGCCTGCTCCACAAATTGGATTGATTAAATAATGTTGCAGCAGCAAGCGAAAACCTTTCACATTTATAAAACTGCAATTGTGTGCGTGTTGCTCTGTACATACACATGTACCTATGTTTGTGGGCATGTACATGCATGTGCGTACTTACATATGTATGTATGTACATACATATGTTTGTATGTATCGGTTTTCTTTGTGTTGTGCACAGCATTTTTAGTTGCTCTTTATTTCTTTTCAATTTAATGCGCTGTCGGTCTCACTGTCTTTCGGCTTCTGCTTCTTCTTCATCATCATGATCGTCGTCGTCATCATGATGATCATCATGAGCTGCGCTGTAAAGTGAAAGGTGCTCCCACAATTCAAAAATGCTTTTTAACTTGAAAAATTGCTACGCTTTGGCTTGCGCTTTGGTTTCTTATAACGTTTTGCGTTTTTTTTTTGTTTCTGTTTCTTTCTCGGCCTTTGCCAGGCAGCAGTCGAAAAGCGTAGTAAATGGTAATTGGTAAATGTAAAGTGGCCTGCAAAAGAAAGTGGACGAACAGAAGAATGCTAAAGAGCAGCCCTATCAGAGACTGCCTTTCAAATAGCTTTTGTATTAGCTTGAAGTTTCCAAAAAATCCCTTTGCAAAAGTTATAATTTTTACATAAATGTAATCCAATATTATTTGATATACGAGAGTCGCTTGATAAGTCCGTGACTTTTTGTATTTGCCGCGCACCTGCTCTAAATACAACACTGCTCCTGTCAGCAGTTATCGATTAACAGCTGACTGTAAAATTTTGAGAAAGCTGCGTTTCTTAGTTTGCGTTTTATAGGCATTGAAAGCAGACGATCTCGTGAATTTTAACGAAAATGGAAAAAAGTGAATTTCGTGTGCTAATTAAGCATTATTTTTTGCGTAAAAAATCCATCACCGAAACCAAGGAAAGACTTGATAAATATTATGGGGACTCTGCACCATCAATTTCAATGGTTAAGAAATGGTTTACTGAGTTCCGTTGTGGTCGTACCAGTACAAGTGATGCCGAACGTTCAGGTCGCCCAAAAGAGGTCGTCATGCCAGAAATCGTCGACAAAATCCATGGAATGATATTGGATGATCGGAGAATGAAAGTGCGTGAGGTAGCTGAGGCTGTAGGCATCTCAACTGAACGGGTACATCACATTTTACATGAATATTTGGACATGAAAAAGCTTTCCGCGCGATGGGTGCCGCGATTGCTCACACACGACCATAAGCGCAACCGTGTGACCATTTCAAAGGAGTGTTTGGCGATGTTCAACCGCAATCCAAACGAATTTTTGCGCCGTTTCGTTACCGTAGACGAAACATGGATCCACCACACCACACCAGAGACCAAAGAACAATCAAGACAGTGGGTTTCTCCGGGTGAACGTGCACCAAAGAAGGCCAAGGTGGGTCTGTCGGCCAACAAGGTCATGGCCACAGTTTTTTGGGATGCACAAGGTATCATTCACATCGATTACCTTGAAAAGGGTAAAACGATCACCGGCGAATATTATTCAGAGCTTTTGGACAGATTCGATATTGATTTGAAGCAGAAACGACCGCATTTGGCGAAAAAAAAGTGCTGTTCCATCAGGACAATGCACGGGTGCACACGTGTGTAGTCAGCATGGCAAAATTTCATAAATTGGGCTACGAACTGCTACCCCATCCAGCATATTCTCCAGATTTAGCCCCCTGTGACTATTTTTTGTTTCCAAACATGAAGAAATGGCTCGGCGGTAAGAGATTCGGGTCAAATGAAGAGGTCATCACAGAAACAAACGACTATTTTGAGGGCCTTGAGAAAACCTATTATTTGGAAGGAATAAAAAAATTGGAAAAACGCTGGACTAAATGTATAGAGCTAAAAGGAGATTATGTTGAGAAATAAAACGCTTCTTTGACGAAAAAAATATATTTTATTCAAAAAGTCACGGACTTATCAAACGACCCTCGTAAAGTATTTGAGTTTTTACAATCATTTAAGTCTTTTATATCTTCGACTTTTGTTAATGATGCAAACGTAATCAATTCATTTATTCAACGCGAGACAAACGATCTTCGTTGGAGGATCGATAGAGTGCAGATAATAATCGATATATTGATCGCACGACAGGCGGCTAATTGGCCTCGTTGATGCCGTCTGCAGAAAAAAAAAGAAAAAAAGACGTATACGCCGCATATGCCAACTGCGGCGTCGTGTTGCAACCCTCATGACGGCCCCAAGGCGGCGACCCAAAAAACGATTGGCAACAAAGGCAGCAGCCAAATGACGTGTTGCGCCTCATTCCAGTTATAAATATAGTCGCATTGGTATAATAATAGCACACACACACATACAAGCACACAGACACACAGGCTTACTGCTGATATGGCGAGGGCGTGCGTCCCTATGCGGGCTTAACCTTATCACCAACATATAAATTTGCAACAAAAATGAGAGGAGTACGCAAGTACACAAGCAGCAAGACGCCCTGACGTAAAAACCACCCGCCAGTTAACTAATTCGCAAAAGGAAAAAGAGAAAAACGGAAATGTTGTGAAAGTTGCTGCAGCCCACGCAGCCTGAAGCGCGCTGGCGTGTGTCCTAATCGCATTTTGCGGCTTTGCCGCTTCCCTCCCCTTTCTGTCGCAGCGTCGCCTCGGTTCGCTGAGGTGTTAAAGTGCCCAAAAAGTGGTTGACTTTGGCGCCTTTCACAAAAAGCCACAAGCAGAAATCAAATCACATATACACATAATAAAAATACAATAATAAAAGATCCGAACCGAAAGGCCATCCGACGGAAGCAACAATTATGTAGATCGGCGCAACCTAATCAACATACTGCCGTGCTGTGCTGTACCCCACTCTGCACTCCGAGTGTATGCGAAACCAATTGATCAAGCGAGCTTTTGTTGCCCAAAGGGGCAACACGCAGTCACAGTGAGTGAGTGGGTGAGTCACAGTGAGCAAGTAGGATCATAAATTTGTTTGGGTGTATTGACTCATTTAATTGATCGCACGTCTGTGGGAAGTTAATTATGTGATAAGGCTAGATGCTACACTTCAAGGAATCACTTAAGGCAGCCTAATTAAATAGAAATCATCAGCCTGTTCATCTATTTTAACAGTATGTATGTTCTGTTTATTATCGATTTAAACTCAATTAACATTCCTATTGGCAAACTGCAGTTGCTGTTATCGATAAGTGTTCCTATTGGCAAACTGCAGAATGTTAGAATCTCTAACAGTCTGTCAGAGGTTACGTAAGGTTGACAGCGTTACGTTGTGCGTTAGTTCTGTCATTAATGTATGGCAATATTGTAACAAGAGTACTTATAAATAGTAGAACGTAAACACTAAGGAAAATACTATTTCAATTTGAAGAATGAGCATATCAATGTGGCAATGCTGTAATGTAATCGATATCGGCAGATCGTATTAAAAACAGTTGCAATAACGCGTACTAAAATATGCTGTGACTAACTTTAATCACACCTTATTTAGTTTTTATCTTTACTTTATGCTCTTTCTCCTGTTGACAGCCCCAACTGTTGCACAACTTGTTGCCAACGCGCGTGCTGGTTACAGTTATCGTATAACACTTGATTAACAAAACAATATGGTACGCCCACGCTTTCGTTCACCACCCCCAACTCGACATCCTACTCAAGCTCTTCGATTGGGCCCAAACATATTGTAAATTCAATCTATGAATTATTCACACTGAGCCTTCAACTCCTGCCTGGCTGCCTTAGTTCCCCTTCCTCCCTGCCTGCCTGACATTGACGTCAAAAGTAAACGTAACAGCTGTTCGCCGGCCGCCCACAATTGAGCGTATTTAAGAGAGTGCACAGTGCAGAGAGTTCTGGGCAGCGAAAAAAAGAGCAACAGGCTGGCAGAGCAACAGCAGAGACAGAGACAGAAGCAACAACAACAACGGTGTGCGCGCATCCTGCACTGCGCAGCGCGTGTAAAATTCGCATGAATGGACGCTTTTCACTCAATGAATGCGAATGGGGGAGGCTCTCTAACTGTAATACGATGACACACACACACACATATATGTATGTGTGCCCGTATGTTTATGTGTATGTGGGTAAATTTATGCGCGCTTTTGCCATATGTTTGAACTTTTTTCATAGAAATGTGCCGCATACGAAATTTGCAATGTTGCCATTGTCGCAAGTTTTTGGCATTCGCTTTGTATTTGTTGTATTTGTATCTTAACCTGTTTTTGCAGAGATTGCAACGCGCTACTTCACTCCACACCATTCCACACTCCGTTCGATTGGAAATGTCAAAGTTAAGCAATACACACACACACACTCGCAAGACCATGCAGAGGGGCACACATATTGTTTTACTTTTATAGCATATTGAAAGTATCGCAGCTCGAACTAGTTATTCAAATATGCTGAGCCACCGTCACTCTGTCTCTCACTCTCCTCCGTGTGGACCGACCGCGTCTGTTGCCAAGCACGTTTTTCAGTTTTGTGGGTTCTCTCGCGTGCATTTTTAAATAGCGGCTTGCTGCACTAAGCCGTTAGAAATTCAACCTAACCTCAAAAGAACTAAACAAATTCACCGTGCACCATGCACCATACACATTTGCATTCAACTCGTGTGCGTGTGTGTGTGAGTGTATTAACTGTTCTTTCGTTATTGCTTTTCGTTAAAGGGTGTCAAATTGTGTCTTTAGAAAATGGTTAATATCATTATTTACGCTCGTAGAGCTAGCAAAATGATTGTTGTTGTTGTTGTTGCCAATACTTTTGCTTATATAAGCGAAAGTTGTACCAAAAAGCGTAGAAACGTAAGGCCCCTCGCCTTCTTCTTTGTTTTGGCCCCTCAATGGAAGAGGTAGAAGGGGAAGAGGAGGTGGAGACCGTACCAAACTGAGCCAAGTCAAGTAAACTTGCTGACTTATTAACTTGAACTTGTTTGTTAATGCTGCAATTTTCTTCTCCACTTGACTTTTGGTCTTTACAAAAGACTTCACTTCCATTCTCTTCTTCGTTTTCTTCGCTTCTGCCACTGCCCCCCCCCTTCAGTTCTTTCTGGTCAGCATTCTTTTGTGAAGGCGATTGCAGCTACTTTTCGGCTTTCGTCGAGCCAAGGTAATAATTATTTTGTTTTCGTTTCTTTGCCTTTTTTGGCTTTTTCCACGATTTGTTTTTTTTTTTGCCATTTTTTTTTGTTTTTTTGCAAAAGAAGAATTGTGGAAAAGAGAGCGCGGAATGAGTCTAGTTAAAGTTTACTATGCTGGCAAGTCGCAAAGCATTTTGAAGATCGTCTTTTTGGATACGAAACAACATATTTCCTGCCTCAGAGATGCGAGGAAGTGAACAACCCCGAGCTACTATATACTCTACACAAATTATAATATGTTTATATACGCTTTCGCCGGGCTGTAAGATTAATTTGAGAGCTGTCTAGCGTAGCGTTCTGTTTCCATGCACGTTATGTGCCTCCTTATCGTTAGGAGAATGTGAAAATAGAATTTATTTTAGCTTCTAACAGCAAAAATTGTCTCGAACTCTTATCAATAATATTAATGGACCACTTTACGACTAGCTAGGCAATACTACGCGTTCGTCTTGAATTTCTATCGCAGTTTTCTTATATTTTTTCATTTGAAAATGATGTAATGATTTGCAGTTTTAATATTATTAATGCTCTGTATTCTTGGAAAATCGCATTTTTCATCATAATGACTGTAATAACTGGAAAAGCTATCGATGCCAGCAAAGGAAAAGAAAACAATGTCAAGAATTTACATATTAAGTTGATTAACCAGTCTGTAAGCACAATAATACCCTATAATATGGCAGTCTAATATCCTAACACACTTTCTCAATGTGCAATATCGAATGTTATAACATTTAACCAAATAAAAGTTATGAAACTCTGTTATATTGGTATGCATATTGAAATATTTCCTCGAAGCTTGACAGAACAAGTATTATTTCTATCGTTAAAATGTTGTTTATAAAAGTAACGATTCCGGAAGATAGCCCAATGGAAAACAGGTTTATTTATAGCGATTCCAGATCGCAAACATCCCGCTTATAATTGATTTCCCAGAATAATAAAAAGTATTGCTCAATACTTCTGAAATTAATCAATACATTTTACATGAGCTTCATCAGTTTCCTGTCTTTATATGGGTACAGTCTGCACACTTATAATATATTAAAATTATTCAGCACTTCTTAAGATAATCAATGAAATAAAGTGATGGGTTGCTGACAGTACAGATAACGCAGGCACTTGAGCAATTACAATCGGTGTGCAGGGAAGTCTGGTATGCTCAGCTTGAAGGGGATTTTTCTTTCGTGATTGCCAAGATGATAATAAATATATGTATTTCAGTGCCGTATGCATGTATATATATATTTACCTTTTTTTATTATAGATTCTGGGATTTTCTTCTCGTAAATATTGACAGTTCACTTTTGTTTTCAGGCAATAATTGGATTATCTGAGCTTTGTTTTTTTTTCCTGCCCTGGAGAATTCCCCTTTGAGTCTTTTTCTTCGAAGCTTTTAATAGGGGGTTTGTTTTATAATTACGAGTATGTATATTTCTTTTTTTATT
Organism: Zaprionus camerounensis; assembly: GCA_018904165.1. NCBI lineage: Eukaryota > Metazoa > Arthropoda > Insecta > Diptera > Drosophilidae > Zaprionus > Zaprionus camerounensis. Next base: position 10,967,469 of record JAEIFS010000742.1, read on the forward strand.
CACGTACGAAACGGACGCGAGAGCGTAATCAAAACTATTTGTGGTCTTATCTGGCATTTGGCTCTTTTTCTTTTGCTTTCGGGTTACAAAATACTTTTTTCCCCGATAAGATTCTCCGATTAGGGCCCCACCAAGACGACGATGATAATTTAAATTTCAAATAATAATAATAATAATGCGAGAGTGAAGTGAGAAGGGGGAATGCGATAAGTGGAAATTATTCGTTATTTATGCTACAAGTTAATCGGTGCAATCGATATTTATGCATGCATGTGCCTATCGAGGGACTCATTAAGGCGAATACGCTGCGAACTATGTGTGGCTGCAAGCGCGAATGAAACTGAAACTGAATCAGAAGCAGCAACAGAAACAGACTCTGACGTAATCGAGGGCGCACGCCCCGGGTAATCAACGTCGTCGTCGTCGTCTACGGCGTTCTGCTTACGGCGGGAAAAAACTGCACGCGCGTTTTTCCCGGGAATTTGTTTTCGCTCGCGATTTGAGGCATCAGCCTATTTCGGTGCGTCGCAGTCGGCGTCGCGCCCTGCCCTGCCCCAGGCCGGCCAACACATCGCATTATCTCTTGACTATTGTCAGTTTCTTCAGTTTAAAGTGCAGCAACAGGCGAAAAGGCGAGAGGCAACAACAATAACAAGAAGCAGAGGACGAGGGGGTTGAAGTGAAGTGAAAATAAAAAGCAAAGCAAAGTCATTAGTTACTTTGCATTCAGCGCAGCTGATAACGCAGCACCGCAGTGCGCCTCCCTTATCACTCCCTAATGAGAGTTTAACTGTGTGTGTGTGTGTGTGTCCGTGTGTGCGGGTGCGTGTGCGCATGTGTGTGTGTCTGTGTCTCGATTGTCGTAATAGATTCATTCTTTTATATTTGGAGTCTGCGCGACGTACTCAGAAATGTGACAACGACGCAGACGCTGACGTCGACTGCGACTGCGACGCTTCCTCGACGACATGTATTCATTACTGTTTCCGCAGCGATAAGACTAGCACATCACACACACACACACACACACATGCATACAGACCCGCGTGCGCACAGTGGTACTTGACTGTGAAGCTTACTCCCAATTTGTTGGTTTTAGCGCATTTCATTATTTTGAAACTGTTGTTCACGACGGAATTCGCTCGCTCTAATGATAAATTTCTTTTCTAATTTCCAGGAAAAACTTCAATTATCATTATCAGACAAAACACTTTGTGCGGAACAGAGAACTCTAGTTACGCGCCAGCAATAGTTGTGACAGTCGCTCCTCTTATCGCCAGACCGACGACACCACCTCCTTTCTCTCCCTCTCTCTCTTCTACTCCCAATGTAAATGATATTTTTGAACATAGGAAATCACTAAAGAATTGTTTCATTCCGTATCAATGATGGTTTTCTTTCCTTTGTCCCCACCCCCGCTACGTAAGATACGTAAGTTCACGTAACGCTGCAGATAAAAACCTTGGGCCTACCTTCCTTCCAACCTTCCAACCTACCTACCTACCTACCTATGTACACCTACTTCTCCTATCGTATCAGACATATTTCTTCAGTTCTCTTTTTTTTGCAATAGTTGCGAGTGGAGAACTAGGTGTGGGTACGCATTGGAGTATGTTTCATGGGGTTTATTGTGACATATTATACGTACGATATATCTTAGGGCCGCTGGATCTGTGGTAGCAAATGGTGTCGATTAGATTTTTGCCTTTTTTGCTTTTGTTGGTGACGGGCGATGGGCGAAAGATTCGAGTCAAGAGTCAAGATAGACGGACAGACAGTTTTATGAGGTTGTTTTATGGGACTGGTTTTTTTTCATTTTCGAGGAGTTTAAATAGACGGGGTACAGCGCTGAGCAGGGGTGGGGACTGAACAGTAGAGAGACAGAGGTTGACTGGCCTTTTGGGTCTGGTTCGTACATGTAAAACAACTGCTTAATATGCAGGCACGAAGATCATCAGTCCAATCAGAAAGGGAAAATGGAACTAAACACAAACACACACACACACACATACATGATGGACATTTTAAAGATGTATGCAACAATTTCTCTCATTTCATGCAACACCTAACAGAGAAGCGTGTAATTCGTTACTTACAAAGCGCCTTCAAATTTTATTTTCAACTGAAATCAATGCACGTTTTCCTAAACTCATTTGCCGGGCCTGATAAGCTTCGTAAACTTAATGTGGGTCATTAATTTGTTTTACTAGAGCTTCATCGATTCGAATGCAATTTCATTTTCATTCGAAGATCATTCTCCAAGAGTTTCCTATCATTTTATGCCTAATTAACATTGAATTATTCAAAATGAAAAGCAAATAGTGAATATTCTTATCGTTCTATGAATTTAAAGTAATTATTTTACGTCATTTCGTTTAAGTATTGTTTCTTTCCACTTTATAACAGGCATAACTAGCCCTGATAAAGTCTGCTCCGACTGATGGGTACTATAAAATCGAACTGGTTGTGTGTGTGTGTGCTTAGCTTTTAGTTACATATGTAGCTAGCTGGTTTTTTAGTTACTTACCGGATCTAAATCGGAGTCCCATATATCTTTGAGGTCGCCATCGTAGAATGAGTCCATATTGAGGTTTGTTGTTTTGCGCTCTAAGAACTTTTTAGGTTTTCTCTACTCGCTCTCTCTCCTTTCTCTATTTATTTCTCTGTTTCTCTCTGTACGGTTTTTTGGAGTTGACTTGGACTTCGTTCCACCCGGTTGCAGTCACACAATATTATATTGTACAAAATATATATATTTTTCAAGACTTTTTATTCAATAGAATTTCGATTTACTCGATGAATAATGCGTAGAAATTCTTTTCGCTCGATTCCGTGAATAGAACTAAGCGAAATTGAACTGAGTTCTGGACGCGCGCTGCCTTATAACACTTTTTAGGGCGAAACCTGTTGATTCCAGAGAATGTTTTCACTTGACATTGTTAGAGTGTCCGCGTGTGTGTGTGTGTGTGTGAGTTACCGTGTGTGCGCGCGAGAGTGTGTGCGTGTATTGGTGTACGAACATATGTATGTATGTGTATGTATTGTAGTTCTAACTTGGTTTACAACTTGTAGCTGGATTCGACTTGTTGCACGCGTTTCTAAAGGGGGATTTCTCTCTATATTTGTTGTTTTTCTTGTAATTATTAATAATTATTTTGTTTGTATTTCGGTTTCTCAATAATTTAATCAACACTGTTGGATTTGCACTAGTTTCTCCATCGAAAATTGTTACGAACAATGTAATTTTGTTTGTATTTAATTGATTGCGGTCGGATACGTTGGATTTAATGGATTCGATTTTCAGATTTCAGATTTGTCAGCACAGCATTTCCATATGGCTGCCACTGGCCGTGTTTAATAACATTTGAGATGAGTGTAGTTAATGTAATTAACTTTTGCCGCTTTTTAATTGAATTGTTTATGCTATGTGCCAGTGTGCAATGCGTGCGTTTACTTGTATTTGTATATGTACGTAGTTATTATATATATATATGTGTTTTGGTATTTTTTGCTCTCTCTCTTATGCTGGTTAACGCAATTAGAATATTGTCCGTAGTGCGACTGCAGCCAAAAACGGTACTAAACTAAATGTCGGTGAAATTCTTGTGAATGTGCACGAACTGCCAGGCCTCAGCAGCGGCAGCAGCAGCAGCAGTCTCAGCAGCAGCGCTGTCGCTGTCGCCAGTCGCTTACTCTCCCATTCTCTCGTACACATACACACACACATTTGCAGCCTAACAAAGCAAAGAGAGCGCATGTGAATGACTTCACGATTGACAATGCCGGTCGTTCGGTTGCCGGCTTTGCGTTTGTGCTCGTTTGTTCGTATTCGGCTCTCTTAGCAAACTTTCACGCTCTTTTGCCTGTGTGTAAAGTGAATGTAAGCAGGCGTCGCAGTCGTGCGCTGCGTCGCTGCTTTGCCATCGTAAGCCGGCTTTGACGTCAACTCACAAGACTTGCTTGGGGTATAGGAAAAAAAACAAGTTTCTTCCGACGCTGACGTTGCTGCCACTGCTGCTGCTGCTGCTGTCGCTGCCTCTGCTGCTGTTGCGGCAACATTTGTTAACCTGTTTTTATTATAGATTTTTTTTTGTTGGTATTTGATTTGATGTGTACCCCCACCCCGCCCTCGCACGCTCTCGTGTGCACTCTCTCTCTGTCTCTGCCGCTGCCCCTCTCTCTCTCTGTCGGCTTCGGCTTCGCTGCCGCTTGGCAACACTTTGCGCTGCTGCTGCTGCTGCTGTTGATCTTGTCAACTTGACCAAGTTATTTGAACTATGCGCATGTGCAGCCCTGTCTAGCTGGCCAGGCCAGAGCCAGTTGGCCAGTTAGGCAGTTAGCCAAGCCTAAGCGACTCTCAGATAGCTTTGTCATTTGAAGGCTGTTTGCCTGGGCCCGGCTGCAGCGACGTCAGTCGCAGTCGCAGCAACAGCAGCAGCAGAGGCAGCGGCAGCAGCAGTGGCATAAAGTGAATGTACTTTCAAACCAAAGATCCGGTTTAAAGCCAGGCACAGATACAGCCATGATGACGGCGCTGGCGACGACGTTTTCACAAATGCTTGTGTAATACATATGGAGAGGCAGAGCCTCCACACATACACACACAAGCACACACACACACACATGCAGATGTATCTACATAATGTAGACTTGTATCTGGAGAGCTTTGGGGCTACAAATTCGAGTTGTATTTGGACAAAGTTAAAAAATCCCATATGTATATCGAATTGTTGGCCAGGCTTACAAGCTCAAACCGGTCGCCTGTTCGTGATTATCGCACACAGTACAACAAAAAAGTCTTCCCCCGAGTCCGGGAAAGTATCGAAAAGTGCCTAGAGACAATAAGAGAGAAGGAGATAGGGAGGGTAGCAGGCAGCGACTGAGGGCAGCGGGCAGCGCACAGTGTTACCCCAGATCAATGAGCTCTGATAGCTCTCGGCAAGACGCCAGCCCAGCCGACCCAGAGATCTTTTAATATTTTATAAGTATGTGCACACACACACACACTTGCATTGACACATAGACAGGCCCGTTGTGAATGTGCATTGTGTGTGTGTACATTAAATTTCATTTTGTTTGCAACTGTGTGTACAATAATAATTCGTCATGCTCCGACCGCATTGAGCCCGCATAGTCTGCCGCCCGCTGCCCGCCGCCCGCAACGTACCGGGCCCAACGCCGCCCCTAATAAGCAAATCAAAAAAGGCAGAGAGTAACAGGAAAAATGACGATGCCGCTCTTTGCTTTGCTTCACTCTTACACTCTCTGATCAATCTGCGCTCCCTCTATCAAACTGTCTCTCTCTCGCTCTCTCTCTCTCTCTCTTGCTCAGTAGTCTGCTCCTCTCTCAGAGTTTGCTGATCGTGTGATGGCGCTTCAAGTGGTTTTTACAGTTACATAGTATACATGCGCAGAGAGAGAGAGAGAGAGGCGATTGATGAAGAGAGCTTGCGAGTGGCGTCGGCAGAGAGGGGCCGTTGCAAGGGGGAGTGCAGAGAGACACTGTTTTTTTTCTTTCTTCTTTTTTTGTTGTATCTTACGGCGCTGGCACAAATATTTTTCGCGCAGCGCCCAAGCTGAGCTGCTGAGCATTTTTTTATTGTTATTATATTATTTGATTTGTGAATCACAACAAAAAACCGTAGATACATGAGAAGGTGTGTGTGCGTGCCTCAGTGTGTGTCTGTGTTTGTGTGTGAATGTAGCTGGGTTTCACTGGAAAACAAGATACATTACGTGTTGTTGTTGCTTCTGCTGTTGAGGTGTCGACGGTGTCTGTTGGTCTGGTTGGCCGTGTGTTTGCGCTTCGCATGTCGTTTATCTGCAGCAACATTTTAATCTGCACTTCAGTCCTTCAAACAGCAACAAAATATAATTTAGAATTATGCCAGGCCCGACTCGTGATTAGATTCTGTTCTGTTATTATTATTATTTCGCCTGCTGCCGTCACAGATAATTTAATGACTTCCTCCCTCTCTCTGGCGATCAAGAGAAGTTAGTATCTTGAGTGAGTTGCAAAAGATTCGGGGCGTAGCATTTTTGAACCGACCTGATACTGATATTCCACGTTAATTATTAATGAATTTTAAAGTACTTCGCTGCTGCGACTGCGACTGCGACTACTTCAGCTGATTAGATAGTCAGTCTGCCAGTCTGCCAGTCTCTGGTTTTCCATTTTCCTCGAAATGTTTTCAGTTTTCAGGGTCGCAGGACAGGCGCGGCAAACAAATGAATCAATTGCAGGGTCTATCCACTAATTGTTGTCCGTCTCTTAGTGCATAATAACTTGCCTAATGTATTTCGGGAAATGTGACTGATAAGTCGGCTCTGGATATTATGTCTTGTTTCCTTAACTTTCATTTTAAACGCACATTAAACAATGCTCATTGTTTATGTACTATAATTAGCCGTATGGAAAGCAGCTGCGGCTGTGGCTTTTTTTCTTTTTGAAAAAGGCACAACAACAAGAAGAAGTGAAGAACATATGCCAGAAGCTAAAAATATGTACAATATGTTTATAGACTTGGTAAAGATCGAGTAAATAAATGCGACTGCTTGATTGCTGTTGATTAAAAAAGACATCGCATAAAGATACCAATAAAAAAGAATAGACTTCCCCCATCCCGGCCCTCTCCAATCCAATCCCGTCTCCTTAACAATACTGTGTTAACTAGATGCTTTAAGATCTTCGAGTTATCTTTATGCCTTATTCGCGACGCATTTTTCTTGCTAAACCTTTATTTAACTGACACAGTTTTTTCGGCATTATCAAATTGTAAAGCGCGATCGTTAACCTGAACAAAAATAAAATAAAAACAAATATACAAAAAATGCTTCGATTTGTGAATACCTTGTGATACCTTTGGAGGGTCTCTGATAAGTTAAACTATATTTAATTTGAATTTCTTGCTAAACTTATCGCTTATTTATAATTTTAATTTTCCACTGCTATTGAATTATTTGATACGAATCGTTAAATATCTATTTAAATTCTAAATAAATAATAATAAGAGCGCGGAGTTTTCGATAGTCTATTGTGGAATACCCTGTAGTAAGCCGGGTTGAACATATCTCGGTTATTTTTCACGTGATCTTTATGAAGTTCTTAGGATATTGAGCTTTGCATTGATATAGAGTATATCTCCTTAACTGTGCAAGCTCGAGTATTTATTCAAAAGAACAATTGTGTTTATATTATATAAGAAACTACAGTTTGAATTTGATGTCTCTAGCTGTTCTAGTTGCAGAGATGGAGACAGACAAACTGACTCAGCTCATCATACATAGCTCACCTAGTTCACAAGTCTCGATTAAACCTCCCTTTACTCACTCTAATTGCTTAAAGGGCATTGATAAATGACTTCACACTTACTATATAAGAAAAACAAATTCACCCAGGACTTTGTCATCGTCATGCTGTGCGCAAACATGTGTACACATATGTATAACGTTGTAGAATGTATTTCCATTTCATGGCTGACTGTAATGTTGTTGTTTTTCTACCCATTTTTGGCCATTTCTCGAGTTGGCTTAATATAAATGTCTTGAAAGCTGTGCAATGAAATTAACACATGCTTGTAAATAAATGCACATGTGTATTGTAAATTGAGTACGCAGTTCACTGATCGATCTATCTGAATGTGTGTGTGTGTCGTTGCTAGTGTGAGTGTGTGTGTATGTGAGCACACCGGCAGACATTTTGCCGACGCAACTTCTTTACAACTGAGTCCACAAAGCGTGTGCATTGATCGGCCTTTTGTTGCAGTTCGATCGTGTCTTTTGTCATTGAACACACACACACACACACATGCACATACACGTGCACACTTACGTCCATCTGTCAATGCATTTAATAAAGCAAACATCGTTTATAAGAAATGAGTTCTATACCAATGAAAAAAACAATGCGAACGCATGGAAAAATTGGTTACGTTCGCACTTGTTTAAACAAATTCACAATGCCTTCCTAAATCAACTACCACCCCCCCTCCCCACAGAACCCCTCTCTCACTCCAGCGATCGCTACCTTCATTCTGCTCTTGTCTTCCCATTTAGTTTATTAATAATTTTTCATTTTCTTGCGACTTACAGGTGCAGCAGCGTCGCTGCGAGCGCGATAAAGCAGTCAGCTTGTCTTATCGTCGCGCGTCTCTGCTTTAATTCTTGACAATAAATTAGATTTTGTGCAAATTCCGCTAAGAGCGATCCACTCCAGTACTGGATCGAGCTTCGGGCCTGCTGGCCACGCCCGGGGACAATGATGGTGCACAAATAGTTTGGGAATGGTGTGATTTATATCGCAGCGCCAAACGGAAAGAATCTAGAGATAGCCAAAGCAATTGCGAAATAAGCATACGCTTGCGATAGTAAGCGATAGTTGACTATCGTGGGCAGGGAGAACATGTAGTATAATAAATAAATGATGATTATTATCTATTACTATAGCGATAGTAAGATACTAGTACGATATTAATGTAAGCGATATGTAACTATCGCAGGGAAAGTAAACAATGTAGAACAAAAACTAAAATATATAATTATGATCTATTACTTTAGCGATAGTAAGATACTATTACAATGGTAAGCAATAGATGTCTATCGTAAATAAAGTAAACAATGTAGAATACAAACTAAAATACAATAAAGATAGTAAGATACTACTATTGATAGTAAGCGATAGTTGTCTATTGCAGAGAAAGTAAACAGACTAAAATATGATCATGATCTATTACTAACTATACCAATTACACAATAAAGTCCATATATAATATTTACAGCAGTCAAGTATCGATATATAGCCCATTACTATCGCTTAAGAGTTAAAAGAATCGTATAATGTACAAATTAGAATGATATATTTTATGAAGACACGCCAAAAACTACATTCATGTTAATCGCACTATCTAGAGTCATAAATCTAAGCCAATTTTAGCCATTTACTAGCTACATTTAGCCCATGTATCATGGCACGCAGTAGCTGGCATAATTTGATGATTTATTGTGGGTTATTCTCTGTCTCCAAGTGCATTATAGAACCACGACAACCCGCCCCGCTGCGCACCTGTAGCGCAAGCCACATTCGAGCATAGCTTGCGGCAGTTGCTTTTTCTTCATTTTTGGCTTTTCAGCTTTCAGCTGTTAGCTCTTTAGCGGCTACACATACTCTATACACATACTATCGTAATGCCATGAGCCGAGCCGAGGCAACCGAGTTGAGGTCAATGATTTCTTATGTCTTCTTCAGCGTTGTCTTGCTTTCTGCGGCTGCTTTTCACGCTTTTGGCTCTGCTCGAAAACACTTTGCGAGCATATATATTGAATATTAATTAAAAGACCGACCGTGCTGGACTTATGTAAACACAGAGCTATGTCGTGGAGAGAAATGGTCGAGCGAGGCGAGGGATCGCTTGGCAGATTCGCTGGACCATTGACACTTGGCTGGGGCAATGCAATGTCGTCGATCCGATGACATAATGTGGTATAATTAGTGGCAAATGGAACTCCATGTGATTCAGCATTCCAGTAATTTATCGATGCTTCCACTGAGGTCACATCTTCGATTGATAAAGATAGTGAGAACGATCTGCAATTAGCCTAAAAAGAAATGCTTGTAGTCTATTTGGAACTTGGGCCCAATAAATTGGGCGCAATTGCCGCTGTGGGGCTTCAGTTAGTGAATCAACCCGACTTTATAATGACTAGATCGTTACTCGCTCTCTGCCTGGCGCTGTGCATCACCTGTGGCTGGGCCGATGTGTTTGAGGAGTGCGCTGAGTCCGAGGAGGGCAGTTTTGTGGCCAGTTGGGAGAGTTGCCAGAGTTATGTGTATTGTGATGGCGGCGATTCGTTGCTGGGTCAGTGCGACGAGGGAGAATACTTCGATGCGGAGTCAGGTGCCTGTGATGAGGCCGCCAATGTACAGTGTTTTCTGGACCAGGTCGATGAGCCGCCGGTGCAGGAGGAAACCGACGATGAAGCAGCCGTAGAAGAGCCTGAAGTCGACCAACAACCAACGCCGCCAACCATGCAGACCCCTAGTGAAGTGGATATTCTCAATGTGGCGCCAGTTGTCAAGCCGAATTGTCCGTTCAGTGATGATCCCAGCCAGGTTATACTGATGCCCAGCAATACCTCATGCACGGGCTACTATCTGTGCTATCATAGCCATGCCATGGAGATGCACTGCACGGATCAGCTGCACTTCAATGCGAATACGGGGCAATGCGATTACCCAGAGAACGTGCACTGCCCGGTGAGTCCCATCCGGATTGTATTCTATATATGCTTATGCTAATCTTCTATCTGTTTTCCTCTGTCAGCTGGAGGAACCGTCGGCGCACAAGTGTCTACCCCACATGACGGACTTCTTTCCGCATCCGGGGAAGTGCAGCTACTTCTACTACTGCATCAAGGGCTACCTGACGCTGCAGCAGTGTCCATTCAACTACGGCTGGGACACGGAGAGACGCAGTTGCGTGCACCTCGATGTGGCCAAGTGCTACAGCAGTGCGAGACGCGCGTAACCGGAAATGTTACAATGGGTTTACCCCGCCAAGACAAGAGCCAACGAACTGCTGCGACAGAGATTTGGTATTTGTGTTGTACCTTTAATTGATAAGTGCGTCGCGATCGTGATAAGTCACCCTGAAATATCGAAATGTAGAGAACATGACTAGCTTAATTAAATGCAAGTATTAACGGGGCAAGGCAATCTATCTCGTTCTCTACGAGGGGGCTAAATATAAAAACCAGCGCACTCAGCACCGATTGTCGCACAAAATGAGACAATCGTTGAGCATTAGGATCCTGCTAGTCACCCTCTTGCTAGGGTCTGCGCACCTTTGTGCTGCTCGTGAAATAAGCGCCTGTGGCTCACAAGTTGGATACTATCAGAACGCGGACGATTGCACCTACAGTGTGATCTATTGTGATGGCAGCGATTCCGAGTACTGTTTAAGTCAGACGGATTGCAGTCCCACATACGATTGTCCAAGCACAGGTGACGCGACAACGTCAGCGACGACGGGAACGACAACGACAGGGCCAACAACGCAATGGACGGGGACGACTGCATCGGGATTGCCTACAATACGGACGACAGCAACGGCAACCACACCAGCCAGTTTCAGCACGTTGCCAACAGATCCGACACGATCCTCGACGGAAGCGCGTGCAGTTTGTCAACGTGGTGTGACCAGAAAACTGGAATATCCGGGCAATTGCAACTACTATTACCTCTGCATGGATGGCTTCCTGTTTGTCGAGCAGTGTCCACTGGGTTATGCCTTCAACGTGCAGAATGGCTCCTGCAGGGGACGCATGAGCGACGTGCCCAACTGTATACAGCGATAGCGGAGTAGGGAATGAGTAGCGCAGCGGCTGCGTGAGAAAAGACACAATTTACGAGGGTCGTTTGATAAGTCCGTGACTTTTTGAATAAAATATATTTTTTTCGTCAAAGAAGCGTTTTATTTCTCAACATAATCTCCTTTTAGCTCTATACATTTAGTCCAGCGTTTTTCCAATTTTTTTATTCCTTCCAAATAATAGGTTTTCTCAAGGCCCTCAAAATAGTCGTTTGTTTCTGTGATGACCTCTTCATTTGACCCGAATCTCTTACCGCCGAGCCATTTCTTCATGTTTGGAAACAAAAAATAGTCACAGGGGGCTAAATCTGGAGAATATGCTGGATGGGGTAGCAGTTCGTAGCCCAATTTATGAAATTTTGCCATGCTGACTACACACGTGTGCACCCGTGCATTGTCCTGATGGAACAGCACTTTTTTTTCGCCAAATGCGGTCGTTTCTGCTTCAAATCAATATCGAATCTGTCCAAAAGCTCTGAATAATATTCGCCGGTGATCGTTTTACCCTTTTCAAGGTAATCGATGTGAATGATACCTTGTGCATCCCAAAAAACTGTGGCCATGACCTTGTTGGCCGACAGACCCACCTTGGCCTTCTTTGGTGCACGTTCACCCGGAGAAACCCACTGTCTTGATTGTTCTTTGGTCTCTGGTGTGGTGTGGTGGATCCATGTTTCGTCTACGGTAACGAAACGGCGCAAAAATTCGTTTGGATTGCGGTTGAACATCGCCAAACACTCCTTTGAAATGGTCACACGGTTGCGCTTATGGTCGTGTGTGAGCAATCGCGGCACCCATCGCGCGGAAAGCTTTTTCATGTCCAAATATTCATGTAAAATGTGATGTACCCGTTCAGTTGAGATGCCTACAGCCTCAGCTACCTCACGCACTTTCATTCTCCGATCATCCAATATCATTCCATGGATTTTGTCGACGATTTCTGGCATGACGACCTCTTTTGGGCGACCTGAACGTTCGGCATCACTTGTACTGGTACGACCACAACGGAACTCAGTAAACCATTTCTTAACCATTGAAATTGATGGTGCAGAGTCCCCATAATATTTATCAAGTCTTTCCTTGGTTTCGGTGATGGATTTTTTACGCAAAAAATAATGCTTAATTAGCACACGAAATTCACTTTTTTCCATTTTCGTTAAAATTCACGAGATCGTCTGCTTTCAATGCCTATAAAACGCAAACTAAGAAACGCAGCTTTCTCAAAATTTTACAGTCAGCTGTTAATCGATAACTGCTGACAGGAGCAGTGTTGTATTTAGAGCAGGTGCGCGGCAAATACAAAAAGTCACGGACTTATCAAACGACCCTCGTAATTAAGCACCATGTCAATTTTTAATTAATAATAATAAATCTGAGCTAAACACACCTTATCGAGTCGTTGAAGTCGCGTATCTAAGTGTATAAAGTCATCGTGTTGGGCCGGGAAGTTCGACAGTTTTAATTCTAACTTGAATGTTGTTCCTGCTGCTTGTTCTTGCCTGCCTGCGGCCCAGCGAGGCAGCGTTCCTCCAGGAATGCGAGGGCTACATTATTAATCTAGTGCGCAATCCGAATCAAGAGTGCAGCGAGTATATTTACTGCAACGGCGACAACTCCTACTACTGCAATGGACAGTGCGATGAGCCAGTCACGTGCTACGAAGAGGCCTCAACAGAGGCGTCAACCCCATCACCAACAACAACTACAGAGACAACCACAACAACAACAGAGGCAACCACAACAACAACAGAGGCAACCACAACAACAACAACAACAACAACTCCTTCTGGGGGCAGAGCAGACACAGAGACTTCGACGACAGAGCCGCCGGTGGAGAGCACTACCCAAAGTACACCTCCCCCACCACAGCCTCAAACGGCAACTCCTTCTACAACATCTGGAACCCCGCTCGGCCCACAAGTGCGTTGCCGGCAAAGCGTCCGTAACGAGGTCTATCCTTATCCGGCCAACGATACCTATTACTATCAGTGCATTTCGAAGTATCTGCTGCTGCAGCAGTGCCCGCAGAACTTCTACTTCGATGAGTCACAGGGTAAATGCATTGTCAGGCGTTCTTATCGATGATAAGCAGACCCGAAAATTACATGTACATACAGTATGCACTCGAGGGAGTGAACAATAAATATGGGAAACCCCTGGAGTTTTGCCTTATCGCATGTTTACTGTCGTTCTAATAAAGTTACCCGACTTCAAGCAGGGAAAATATGTAGTATAATCAGCAGCAGAAACCGTTCTACAAGTCAATCAAGTAGCATTGATAACCCGTCGACAGACTGCAGAACAGAATCGTTTAAAAGTCTACGGTAACTGGGCCAGCTTCTTTAGTCTCCACTTGACAACAATCGGAAGAGAACATGCATAATTTACGAAGAAGATGCCTGACATTGCTGTGGCTGCTGGGGTTTGGCAGGCTGGCGCTGGGCGACGTCTTCGATGAGTGCAACGAGACGAACGACCAACAGTTCGTGCTCTCGCCGAAAGGTTGCACCTTCTTCATTCTTTGTAACGGCGAAGATTCGCACGAAGGCGAATGCCCCGACGGCGACAGGTTCGATGCGGCCGAGCAGATGTGTGAAGTTATGGAAGATGTAGATTGTCGCACAGGTCTGCCGATAGGAACGGTGAATCCCGATGAGAACTTAGTCACCGAAGATACTACAACAGCTGGAGAATTGGATAACGCTGTGACAAGCGAAACGAGTACAGAGCTGCCCACATTGGAGGTCACAGACGAGTCCAGCGAAGCTAGTACTACTTCTGTGACTGCTGTGGCTATTAGTCCCGCTCTAACCATTGTGGCTAGCGTGTGTCCCAGGCTAGATAATCCCAATCAAATTGTGCTAATCGCCCATGACAAATCCTGCACAGAATATTTTATCTGCTATCGCGGCCAGGCCATTTCCATGAGTTGTGCGGCCACGCTGCACTTCAATGTCAAGACCGGAAAATGTGACAGAGCTGAAATAGTCAAGTGCATGGTAAGTGATAATTAAACAAGCACATACATGTACATACCATACATACACATTTAGCTACCTGGCTACCTAAGCATATCGGGAAACTCATAGATTACCTTTGCATTCCACAGACATCGACAATTAGCGCGCGCGAGCAGTGCAAGCGGGAGACCGTGGACATATATCCGCATCCGGATAATTGCAACTACTACTACTACTGCCAGAATGGGTTCCTCTTGCTGCAGCAGTGCCCATTCTTCTATGGCTGGGACTATGTGAAGCGCTCCTGTGTGGCGATCAATCAAGCCAAGTGCTATGGCAGAAGACTCTGAAGAGAGAGGACCATTTTAAGTAGAACATAGTTTAGTTTAATAGTTAAGATCATAATAAATTTCATTATAATTTCAACTATAAATAACCAGCACGTCTATGGTTAACTATTTATTTTTTCTATTTCATTCTTATTTCTTAAGAGCTGTTTAACAACGTTCTAGATCACACAATCCATAGCTTCTTGTGTAATACCTCACGAACTTTAGTCATCTTCGTAGATAACTCTGCAGAGAACTTGTGGAAAATCACGGCGTGTTTCACAATTTGTCACCAAATTGTTTTCCGACTGCACAACGAGTTATCTTCGACGGTATTTTATTTTTGTTCAGGGCCAACTCACTTCTACCACAACAAGAGTTGAATCATGGCAAAGTTTTCGACAATTTCTACCAGTCTTCAAGTTAACTCCAACTGGGCCAACAACAGAGATGGAACATCAGTGACCGATACGACGTGAGTTTGTCTCACACAAGGCCAGATTGTCAGTTTTATCATCAAAGAACTGGTAGAACATAATTAATTGGCTCTTTACTGTCGCTGTGCACAATCTATTCGAGCTAATCTCGGTTCAAGTCTAGAGACTTTTCTCTTTGATCGACATTGTAAAATTAATCAAGCCGCAACGCAACGCATTGTTCTTTGAGGTGTTAATTTTGAATCTACAAAATTGTGTAGATCAATCTCGAGCGTAGAGCGAGAGAAAAAGTGTTGCAGAAAATGTGCCGGCAGCGAATGTTTTGGTTGAAGGTCTTATCGAAACGTTGACACGCAATTGAAAAATGTTAATTTTCTGATACTGCCAGTGGCTGGCGCTCCATCTGAGGTCGCATATATGCTGTGTTCCTCGAGTATTACGAAATTAGAATAAAATTGCTCTTTAGTGAAGCCTGACATAGTTTACGCACATAAATATGACCTACAATTGGAAGTACCTAGGTAAGAAACTGTCAAATAGAGTGATTGTAACCTTGAAGGGGTTTGCAAATGCAATTACTTAACCAATTTCTTTCAGTGTTGCCTTTACTGCTGGGAGTCACGCTGTCAGCGTCGCAGCCCAAGTGGATACGGAAACCAACGAATTCGGTGACTATTCGACAGAGCGGCAGCAACATGTGCGCCAATCAGTTGCTCGGTTCGTTTGTGGCTCATCCCGACGATTGTCGACTGTTTTACCTGTGCATGGAGAGCGGTGATGCTGTGCTGGCCTCGTGCCCATCCACAATGCTCTTCAATGCGGAGAACAAGATTTGCGATGCGCCCAACAATGTCAGATGCGTTAACGGTACCGATAGTGTGAATCCTGGAAATAACGGCACTGATCCTTCTACTCGTCCTAGTGACAGTGATGTGAATGATATGGTGACGGATGCAGCGAGTTATTGCGCAGCACTTTTGGCTCCACAGACGGGCACTAATCGAATTGTGTATATTGGCAGTTCGAGCAGTTGCAATAATTATTACATTTGTTATTACGGCCAAGCTTTATTGCAATCATGCAGCGCAGAGTTGCATTGGAATGCCGTAACCGCCAAATGTGATTTGCCAGAGCGCGCGCAATGTACGCTGTTCGAACAAAATGTTACGCCGGTTGCACCGCCAGCCGATAGCACAAACATCTCTAACGATTTGATACATTGCCCGGCATATGGACAGCATCTCTACCCGCACATGCAACGCTGTGAGTTCTTTATTTATTGTGTCAAAGGCTATGCAACTTTGCAACAGTGTCCGTTCTACTATTACTTCGATGTTGTGACCAAAAGCTGTCAGAAGGCACGTTCGGCAGTCTGTGTTCGTGATTTAAATTTCCCGCGACGCAAAAACTAGATATATCGATATCAATTGTTGTTAGAGCACCGTATCGGTAGTAAATCATCGATTGTAATTTACCAAATAAATGGAGTTGGATGTTGGTATTTTTCTATGATGTCATGCGATATAATACCAAATTAAATGCTACGGTTACACTTACCTTTGCCCAGCCACTGTTTACACGAATTTCGATAATAAAAGAAAATGTATTAAATGTGCAGCGTAATTCTTAAAACCAGGGAAACAAGTTAACAAACTCTAAACATAATGTATTAATTTTTGCGCAAATATGTCCTTACAAAAACAAAGCACACAAGTTTTATTACAAACAATAAAGTAAACAAAAACGGAATGGAATATTTTTGTACCTAATAGAAATCGACATCTGCATTGAAGAAAAAACTCGAATCTTGGGTGTTCCTTGCGATAGCGACAGCTACAGGTAAATCGGGTACGCAATTTAATCTTGAGCAGAATTCAAACATTTCAGAGAAGCCAGAAATTGCTAGAACTTTCGACATCGATTGCGCCATAAACTCTCTTAATAAGTGACTAGTACTTGCTGTTGTTTACCTGTGTGTGCTGCTCGTACGTCAGAAAATAAAAATGTTTGAAAATTTGATCGGTATTTTCCGTAAACGGCGACGCTTTGAAGAGCAGCTGCCCCCGAGAACCCCTGCCAATAATAATTACGACAACTATGACGATGATGAATACAATGATGATGACAATGACCATGATAATTATGCGTGGACTGGCGCACATATAAACAACACAACACAGATCGATAGGTAATTAATAATGAAATAAATATTCTTTTCTCTCTCTCTCTTGCAGCTGGTGAGTGTATGTATGTGTGTAGCTATAATATATATGAATATTAATAGCAGAAGTTAACGATAATAACAACAACAAGAGCAACCCACGCAAAAAGCTTAAAACATTCCAAAATAAAATACTTTCCAACTTTCGTTCATGCTTGGCGCGAATTTCGAAACATTGTAACAAAGAATCTAAGAGAGAGAGAGTGAGCCTGAGTGGCCCAGAGTGGCCGAGCGATAGAAAGAGAGGAGACACATAGAAAATAGCGAGTTTGATTTTCTAAGCTCGATTGCCAGAAGGCAGCGGGAGCAAAAGAAATTTTGTTCACACTGGATCAGCCGCAGGATATGGATATTGATACTCCTCATGTGCATGGCATGCAGGAGGAACACAGCAACGACACCGGCAATAACTACTATCAACACAACAACAACAGCGGCAGCAACAACAACAGCAGCAACAGCCAGGCGTATCAACATTCGGAAGCATCAATGAATTTTGACTATTTACAAGGCTTGCGTGGCGATGCTGCAGCAGCTTCCAGTTCCTCGGCCGGCGGCGGCGGAGGCACCGCATATGGACTTGTCGACGACAGTAGAGCACTGGACAGGTTGTTATCCCCCACACTAAATAATCACCTGAACAACAACAACAACAATAATATTGAGATTCAGTTTCTTTTTTTTTTTGTTCTTATATATAATTTAAACGCTTTTGTAGTTTATCTGTGTGTATATTTTCGCACTGTGCTACCTTATGTTCAGTCAGCATATCATTATCTCTTTTATTTTCTGTATATTTTTGGTCATGCATATAAAATTCATACATAATATTAATATAATGTGGTGGTAGCCCAAATGTGTTTCCAAGTGGTGCCCACACAATGTCCACATATGGAACTTGTGCGAGTGCCGCTTAGGTTTCTATTTGCATAAGATTCGGTACAAAGCTGACAGCCTAACAACTTAACAACAACTTTGCTTGTCTCTTTTCATATCACCTTCAACTCCAACCGCAACAACAACAACAAACAAAACCAAATAAAAATAACCAACATCGAGTAGACCTTACAATGCGAACGAGCGGTAATATAACATTTATTAATAACCCATTTGTGTATGGAATTAACTTATATGATTCCCCATTTAGGTTTGTCACAATTCTGGACCAGTTGGATGCGCGTGTGGAGAAGTTTCGCAAGGATGCCCTGAATCTACAGGAGAAGAAAGACTACCTCTTAATGTCCATGGATCTCATAAAAAGCAACGAAATGCTGCAAAATATGAGTGCGGGTTAGTTCAAGTCGGAACTCGAATAGTTATAGAACATCTCTAAATTGATTTACTTCTCATAGGGGAACGGGAAGAGATCATGTTATACATTCAGCGTGTAAGCTCACGCCTGGGCACCGTCGAGCTGAATGTACGCACTGTTCGGGATAAGTCTCAGGAAGATTCTCTTAGCCAGATCAATGCCTTGATCGACACCATGATCAAAATGGGGGATCCAGTTATTGCGCGCCAACGGTGCCAGCTTTATTTGAATGCCTGCTGCAGCAACACCATGGATCCTAGTAGTCAACTGGGCACCGTTCCGGAGGCGGACGTGGGACCCATCGATAAGAAGTTCGAGAGTGCTCTGCTTGGCTGCACCTTGGACGATCAGAAGAACATTAAGAAGCGTTTACAGGCATTGATGGGCTATTTAAATAAGCAAACTGTTACAAATTAAATTTAAATCAAGCTAGTTACTTTATTAGACACATTTTAATGACGATTATTACGTTGCGATACAATAAAACCAAAACGAAATTAAATATGCAATCATAACACAAATAATGCAAATATAAATAAAAATCAAAACTAATTTGTTTGATTTATCGATAATAGTTTCAAATAGGCTCAACGCAAAAATCATCGTCTTTTTATTGATTTATATTTGTACATTAAATTTATCTGCATCCCTGCTCTGTTGCCTAGACCTGATTTGGTATATTTATACTGTTTTACAACACCAATAAAAAAGAGCATAATTAAGCAAATTCTTATCGAAACACACGCATACTGCTTATCGATGTTTATAGTCAGTCGATAATATTCACGATCACACACCTCTGCAAGAATGGAAATGTTCCGTTACATTTCCTAGGATTTTATTGGCAGAACTTAGTAATTTGTTTTTTTTTTAAGCACTATTTATTATATGCCTGGATAGCAAATATCTTGAGGCTTTAGCACACGATCACTGAGCACCCAAACGGCGCCCTCATCCCCAAAGAATATCTGTTGAATATTCTTTGACGTTAGGTAAATAATCTCATTGCCTTCAGCAGTAAGATTCTTTAGCTGGGCACAGCGCACCACGGCTCCAAATTTGGGAACCACATAGAAGAGTGCGCCAAAGTAATCAATGAGCATGCTGCGGCTGGGACCCAACAAGCTACCCAGACGTGTTAGTTCTATATGTATCGCATTGCTAGTGGTGGATGATCCTGTCAGTTGCAGCCTGTTAACGGAACCGTAGAGCTCACCATCCTGATCGGAGATAATCAGCTCCCCCTGCATGCCAAAGGTAAAGTCCATAGGACTAATGGGAAAAGTCTGACTCATATTCTCGTATTTATTGCTCATCAGATCCAGTTGATGCCAGGTCTGCTCCAGTATATCGTAGGCCAGTATTTGTGGTCTGTTCTCCAATATAAAAAAGATGTGTCTCTCCACTTCGCAGCTGCTGGACTTGGGTCCCAAGTGCACTACCAGGCTCTGCATGGTGGCATTGCCATCAATGTGCTGACCACAATCAATGCGCAGCAGTTCCGCGTTGTTGCGTAGCAAATCGAATACCAATAGCTTTGGAGGGCAGCCGATCTGTGGCCAGCCAACATCCATCACCCACAGACGACTCAGGCTGTCCACTTGGGACCAGTGCGCCTGTTGCAGTCGCGTGCAATCCGCATCCTCTCGGCTTGCATGCACCTCTTGGCTGGGAAAGACCAACGTGCGCAAGGGCAAATACGAGACGGGCCACTGTGCTTCGATAAGAGTGGGGAAATCGTTGTGCTCCACACTAATACAGAGAAACACGCGCGAGAAGTGTGTCGACAAGTGACGTACATTGTAACTGGAGTCATTGAGGCCAGCTTGAGACAACAGCCAAGCACTATGGAGTGTCGCTTTGAAGAGCACGCAAAGCACGACGTGAAGGCGGAGGCGCGTTCTCAATGTGGTGTCCATTGTTTGGCGAGCGGACTGCAACTGCAAGTGCAACTGGGACTGAGAATGGTATTAAGCTCAGCTGGGCTAAGCTGGCCCCCTGCAAAACAACAACAACAACTGCTAAGGTTATGCATTGAAATGCTTGGAAATGGCCCAGCGAAGGCAGTCGAAGAAACTCAGCGAATTTGTCTAGCTAAGCATTTAAGATATCGCGTATCATGCCGGCAAATAAATAAACGAATTGGCCTGGCAACCTGCATTTCGGTGAGTTCCGAAAAAAGAGTTTACTTTCATTTTGTAACAAAGTTTCTTGTTGTTCATGTTGTTCATGTTGTTTTTCTCTTTCCAGCTGATAATCTATGTCTTGTTATTGCAACCTGTTGAAGATCCCTTACTTCAAACGGCAGAAGCGTGTCTTGTTAGATAACACTATCAGCCTTCCGAATTCTTCAACTCTGTCAATCAACTCTAGTGTTGTTATTTAAAAAAATAGATAACTAGACATTTTTTCATACAATTTTAGGATTTCAAAACAAATGAAAAGAAGTGCAAAAAAGTGAATATATTTTTTATTTACTTAAGCTAACTATATATAAATAAACAGAAACTTAATATATGTACATATATGGCATTGCGATAGCTTATCTATTCTTATCTATTCATTTGTGGGTTGGTCTAACAATGCACTCAAGAGATGCATCGCTGTGAGTCAGTTTTATTATTGTTATCATTGTTGACACCACATCACACAAATCATAAATAAAATAACTTAACTGATAGTGAATATGTTAGGACTGTAACCTAATTATGCTATATTCTCCCATTGTTCATATCGATTATCGAACGTAAACTTTTTGAGACCATAAATTAATGATTTTTATTGTATTTGTAATACAAATTTATAATATTGACGATAAAATGATTTGTTTTTGGATAGTTGATATCAATACTTATGTCATGTATTAAATTATTATCAATAATAACTTTTTATAACGTACTATGCGAAACGTTAAATTAATCAATCATTTTGATTACCCCGAATGGGTTCCAGAAATTTCAAACTCGCTACCAAGAATTCTGAGTGCTATAACCGCTGACTCAACTTGTCCAGCAGTTATTTCAATTCTTGACCTAATAATATTTTCCTAACTACTTGAGTTGAGCTCCGACTATCCGGCTAGATGGTATCTAATCTTGTACGACCGATTTGAATTAGTCCCAAAAATGTTAAAAGTCAAATAAACACAGTATGTTCCCTATTTACACGATTGTTAATAATACCTTCCTGTGCTTTTGTAAATCCCCAATTTGACAGAATTCTATACATAGAAACTATATAATCTTCATACAGCTATAATAGGCATTGATTATGTGAGTGGAGTGCTGTTATCTCAGATGGCCAAAACCCATTTGTCACCGACATCGACGCTCTTTTATTTGCACAGCTTTTGTCATAGCCCCCAAAAACATTACTTACTCTATCGAATATATATTTTACGCACCTGATGTCTTTACGCTATCCTAAACTAATTCTGTGAAGTCGTATAGATCGTAAATTGAAAAAAGACACTGGAAATTGCTTTAAGCATGCGTAATAAGTTCAAAATTCTATATGATTGTATAGGGCTTATGTGATTTTTCATGTTACTCCTCCAGATACTCATCTGTGTGACAACTAGCTTCTGTTTATTTTACTTGGCTTAGAGAAGTAAACTGTTACAGTTGTTAAATACCGGCTTATCCTACCCAGCAACTCTCAGTTCGAAATGGGTGCAACGCAAACTGAGTTTGGGGTCGTCAGTTAAGTTTTTTCGTCGCTTGGTTGTTAATTACGGGGCTCTTATCAGTCGATGGTACTTTTTTTTACCGTGCCCCGATATGATTAAGGCTTTCACACTTCTGGGTTTCGACTTGATTTCTGTGCTACGAACGATTCAGTTGTTATTTTGTTTCGCCCATCGACGGTTCGTCCATAGCACAGTAAAAAAAGAGGCTAAAACAGACTTATATATACTATATATAGTATAAACATATTTACTAACGTAATTGAAAACATAAATAACAATGTGCAACGCTCTGTGTGAATGCCTGAAGTGCCCCGGCAAGGTTGTATGTTGGTAAGTTTCGACTCATTTGTGGCTATTTGTGACTCAATCGGATAATGAAAAAGTGTCAGCACATTGGAAACACTCGAAAAGTATTATAATGAATAGTTGACATGCATATATGTATTGGTATAAGTACTGTGTGAGTCATATTCAGTGTACAAAAGAATGATATTGATTGCAATCGGCCGTAATTCAACATAGGATTACATTTTGGATTGCATTGGCACGTGGAAGTGTCTGCTAAGGGTCTTTCCACTCCCTCTATGGGGTATATGAATCAATAGTACGTGAATAACACTTGATTCATAGAATTGTATAGGCACACTTTGTCTTATCTATTCATGACTATTATCTATTCCAAAGTGATTACAACTTTGGGAGGTTTTTTCACACTTCTTGATCCTCCTTTAAATAACTTCTTTATATTAAAATCCTTTTTGTTATCTACTTTCAGCTGCTGTAACTGTGCCTGCAAGATGCTAATGAGCATTATCTGCTCATTTATCGTGCTGCTGGTGATCATTGGAGTGATCGTATATTTCACCGTCTACCACAACAAGGATAACGGCGATACGACAAAACAACTGCAGAAAATGGCGCCAATTGTGAAGCGAAGCATACGCGATTACTTCCAAAAGGAATATTAAGATCGATCCATGCCACAGGAATTTATAAATTAGGTTATAAGAGTAGACAATAAAATAAAACTAAAAACGAAACTAAATTTGGGTATATGAAATTATCTAATCTTGTTCAGGTGGTTGAGCCGAGTCGATTTCTCGTTCTAACGAGGCTTTTC
This sequence comes from Zaprionus camerounensis, assembly GCA_018904165.1. Lineage (NCBI taxonomy): Eukaryota > Metazoa > Arthropoda > Insecta > Diptera > Drosophilidae > Zaprionus > Zaprionus camerounensis. The sequence goes on from JAEIFS010000742.1 coordinate 10,990,902, forward strand.
CTTATCTGTAAATTGTTTGGGCTAAACCGAATAGTTGGTATGGCCAATTTATATGGACGTGTTGGATGGGTTGGCGTTTTGTTTTCCTTATACCGATAAGCGACATTATGAATCATAAAATTCGTGAATTCTTTTCCCAGAAACGCAATTAGGCAAGGCAGACAACGGGAGAAGAGAGAAGAAGAGAGAGAGAGGACACGAGAGTGCAAATTGAGAGGCAGAGAGAGAGGGTCGTCTGCGACCCGCTGAGTGGGAACCCTCATCTGTAAGCAGCTGTTAGGTAAACAGTATTTCCCCTAGCGCAGCCTTTTTCTTTGTTGAGCTGGTCAGGTAGCCCCGAGAGAGAGGGAAAGAGCTAGAGAGAGGAACAAAGGACGAGGGATGAATTCTTCTGTCGACTTCGACGGAGTCTCGGACGCATCTCACGTCAATCACAGTTCACTTTTGACCAGCCAAGCGTCAGGTTCTTTTTTGTGAAGAAGCAGCAGCAAAGATGTCCTCTGCCACCTCCTCCTCGAATGCTACGTTGTACTACACGGCCGTGGACGACATGTTCAAGGATCTGCTGCGGGAGCAAGAGGAGCACGAAACAGCAAAGGAACAGGCAGCTCAGCAGGTTGCCCAGTCGGAGCCATGGACTGCAACGCCCAAACGTCTGGTGCGCATACGCAAGCATAATCTGTTTGGCAAGGATGCATCGGAGGAGTTTGTGATCTGTCGCCGCTTGGCTGCGACACAGCTTGAATCATCCCCCCGCAGTCGGGAACAGCAGGCAGAGGTGCGTCGCCTGGATTTGATGCAACTGCGACGCCAACGCTGCGAAGTTGAACAAAAGAGAGCCACTCGACGCGTTCTAATGCGGATTTGAGAACGGCGATGACAATTGAGATGTGACAACGTGTGATCGATAACAACCTAATCGACTATTCGATTTGCCTTGAATGTGCTTCCAATAATTATGCTTTAGATTATAATTAGTTTTAAGAACAGCAATAAGTATGCAATGATGATTTATCTCTTTGTTAGCTTAGCAAATATACAAACCCTGAAAATGTACTAAGAGTGGGTTTTGAGCTGTGCTACCTAAGCAGTGCACTGCTTAGTGCTCTGATAATTTGCGTTTTCATTTTTCGCAGCCGCCAAGACACGATCCCATTTGTGACCGGGTGTGTATCTAGGATCACTTGAGTTTTATTTTTTTTGTTTTTATTTTTATTTAGAATGCGCCCTGCCCTCACCGCATTTTAAATAACAAATCTTTATTAAAAACACCAGATAAAAAAACTAAATAACCCACAATCCAAACATTCAACTATTTGATATTTCTTTTTTATATTTTTATTTAATATACAATTTTGCTGATTTCATAATAAATGTGAATTAGTAATCAAATCAAATTTAAAATTGGAAATATAGTATAGCGTATACTATACCAATTACTCGATAATCAATTGAAAGAATTAATTAATACATAACTTTAAGTTATGCATAAATCGTGCAATTTATACAATGAGTGAGAGCACTTTAATAAATAATGTAGATAACATGAAAGAAAATATTTTCGGACGTCGAATTATTTAAAAATTTACGACACTCGCGCTTTAGCGAAAGTTGATTGCTTTTTATTGGTCTGGTTAGTTTTATTCTCTTCGCTACCTCTCTTCATGCGGAGCATTGGCCTTTATCTACAAAAGGTCTCTCTTTTGCAGAAATTACTTGATCTTTTTTTATAGTTTGATTAGAGTGCGAAAAGAGCATTGGCATTTGGCCTTGCCATTCTCTCGAGTGTCTTTCCTTAACCTTGCAGATAATGCTCTTTGCATAAGCGAGTGGGATTTCATAAGTTTATTGCGGGTGGGGGGTAGGATCAGGTACTTAGATTAGCCTGGTGCTAAGAACTATTTCTTAGGATCCTTGGGATAGTTCAGTGCACTGGGCCCACAGTATTGATTTATCAGCGCACATGACTTTCACAAATCTATTTTAAATGTGCCTAATCAGTGTGCTTAATTGATTTATAGACCTTTTCCCGTTATGTTTTGAAACTTATATAAACCATGGGTGATTTGCACAAATTCCTGCGCGATGCTACTGTTATTTTTCCATCACGCAATTTATTGCACTTTATGCAAATCATTTGGCATCGAGCTTGACCTATGCCAGAGGCATGACTTGTGCAATGTCTAGGACGCAACGCCCCTTGGCTAGACATGCCCCAATGGCCCAAGCAGTAGCCCCCACATATTACACTTACATACACACACACACACACATGACGATGCCCCGACATTAATCTACGTTTCTATGTATGACAACAACTCGTCTCTCATATCTGTCGTCTCGTTTCGAGCAAGTGGGAAACGCGCGACCGGAACTCAATAACGAAAAATTTTATAAAAATCCCTGTGGCCACAGGAAATGTTCGATTTTCTTCAAATTGGGTATATAGCTCCCTTTGACTATCTACTATAATCATGCCAAAACTGAATAAGATACCTCCACTGCAACAGGCTGAAATAACGAAAGTCTACTGCTCCCTTATGCTAGCTCCGATTTTCATGATTCTTTCAAAATCAGATACTTCACAGCGACAGCTACTAACTGCAGTAATTTGAGCCAAATCTATGGCTTATAAGCATCAAAAATCATTTAACGAAATACATTTTAAATCGTTCATTTGTTATAAACAAAAAACATCTCTCAGTTTCGCTGCGAAAACGCTTTGACTTTATCATCAATGAGCAAACACGCGGCCGGCAGCGACAGCGCTAGACAAGCCGTTTAGGGAGACCCGGCGCTGACGGGGGAAAGCCGTGGCCGGTCTACAGCGGCAGAGGGAGAGGGAGGGCAAGAGAGAGCTAGTTGCTTGTCGTATAGAAACTTGAATCGACTATCGCTGGGTCTGGTCGGGTGGCTGTGGGGGCCTGGGAACGACGGCATGTGCTGTGTGGCTTTTGTTGTTCTGTTTGACTACGAAATCTAATAGGTTTGTCGATCAGGTCGATTATGGGGGATATATAAGTAGGTACACAATGTAATCGTTGTGTAAGGATATTTTTAATATACCCCGTTGAGTCACAAATTATGATAGCCAATATTAATTATTGTGGGTGTATGGGGTCTATCACGAGTGCTCTAATCTTTTGATTTGCCTGGTGGTGATATCTTTGTTGTCCAAATTGATCCCGAAATGCTTGTCATTGTAGTCTTGTTTATGACTCTGAATAGTGCATGTTCCAGACACCCGCAGCTCTATCAAGAGTCCATGAGCAGGCAGTTTTTGCTGAATTGACCGGCGATTAGATCTAGGCTCCTGATTTGGCTTGATTTCATTCCAAGTATAGTTAATCGTTTCTTGCTTTTGTCAGGGAATTATTTATTCAGATTAAATGTACATGGATTCATTCAGCAAATTCAGCTGCAGTCCCATTTGTTTTAATTTCAGCAAACTATTATTTGTTTCAGGTAATTTCTATTTCGTTAATCGCAAGCTGGAAAAATCCCTAACAGTTTCTTGTGTTACTACTTGAGATATGCGTTATCATTTGATTAAATGGTTATAAAGTCTCAGTCTAAGCGAAAGAGTGCAGAAATATTATGTAAAACTAAATCTTTGTTTCAAGTATATGTATACTGGTAAATTCCTGTCAAGCTGCGCTCTTTAAACTTCCACAAATAATACAAAACCATCATATGATGTTTTATACCTGTTTATTTGTTAGATCAAAGAAGGATGAGAAGATGAAGCGCTGATTTATTATACATGACACTCTCCATGTATTACGCAGTTTATTTCAAATTTGGAAGATCTCTTCAAACATTGCACTGTGTTGTGAATGAGATCATACTTGGCCTACCGATAAACTCTCAGCACGTAGGCACTTGGTAGATTTTTGAAGACAGAAAGAAATAAAAATATAGTATTTCAATCACAAATGTTTATTAAAATATAATTTTTTATTATCATCATATTATGGTAATCTAAGGCTAAATAATACGCACTTTGTTTCGTACAGAAAACAACGTACAATTATAGGTATTAATATTAGAATAAACCCCCCTATGTGTAAGATTTACGCTTAACGTCTATGATGCCCGGTCAGCAGTACAATCCCTGTCCCTCGTTCTGCTCAATGTGGTAGGTGCAGTACTGGCGCTGCGTAGGTGTCAGGCCCATGGTCTCCACCTCTGTCTTGAACTGGTCAACACCGCCAACACCGGCAAGGTAACCGTTCAGTTTGGTGGCCACGTAACTGTTCTGCAGCAGCTGCTTGTTGAGATTGAGTGAGGCGGCCAAATCCTTGTGGCCCTGCAATCTGTACTTCTGGTGGTAGCTGTAGAAGTGAAGAAAGAAGCAGTCAGTATGCATCCCTTATCTAATGGGCTCTTTGAACTTACTCCTCGGCTGCATAGAAGTTCTCCTTTGGTGCAATGTCCGTGGTAATCACCTCGGGTGCACGACGCTCCTGCTCCTCCAGCTTGGAGGCTTCGGCAATGCGCTTCTGTTCATCATCGTGATAGAGAATCAGCGATGCGTATTGACGCTTGATGGGCGTCGTCAGGCCATACTCATGGTTGTTCCAGAACAGCTCAAGCAGATCCTTGAAACTGATCACAGTGGGATCGTAGTCGATTTCCAGCACCTCCGTGTGGTCACCCCTGCATAGAGTTAGTACGTGAAATAGCGTTAGCAAGAGGAAAGCGATAGACATGGGAGAATAGAGCAGAGAAATATTGCTGGTTAGGCCAATTGATGCCCTGCTGCACAGTGCTTACATTTTACGGTACGTTGGCAATTCCGAGCTGCCGCCAGCATAGCCCACAGTGGTGCGCAGGATCCCACGCGTTGCTCCATACAGCGACTCGGCTCCCCAGAAGCAGCCCATGCCAAAGGTCGCCGTGGCATAGCTAACGTTCAAGCGATGCACTGGAGCAAGACTCAGCTCTTTCTGCTCATTGCGTACGGTACTCTGCGGAAAGGAAACAACAATAAGAAGAAAGATAATTGATAAGTCAAGTGACACAAATGGTTCAATGTACGCGAAGAGCAGACCAAAAAGAGAAAGGTGAGGCCGTACCCCAAGCCTGCACCAGGTAAGCAACGCATATTTCAAAAGGTTCACAAGAATTTCTACACAAACTTTGTACGAAGTTTTTTCTTTACTCTCTGCCTTTGTTGGCGTTTCGTCAGCAACTGTAGCCGGCACTATTGCTCTCTGTACTTTTGGTCACCTCTTTCTACTTGCATTCGCGACTATCAGCTGTTTGGAGCGCGCACAGCTGTTCGGCTGTGGTGCAGCGTCGCTGTCGACGTTGACGCCTACGTCGACGTAAACGTGCGCCAGCAAAATCAAGGTCAACTGTTTACGTGTAAGCGAATTTATAATTATTGTTGAGAAATCGAAAGTAGACCTAAACAAGTTATATCACTAATACCATTTTGAGTTTATCACATTTCCTAAACATCAACACACAATTTAAATATTTAATATTCATTTCTGCACCTTTTCACTTGCCTTAAAATTACGAAACAAACGCGCAAACATTTTGGCTGTTGTGTTCGCTTGGCCTGTTGGGAAGCAACTAAAGCTGGCCAAAACAAAGAAGATACTTAAAATAAAAATACTGTGTACACGACAATAGAAGCTTGGCCTTGAAATAGTTCAAAGCACTCGGAAGCTCAACTGAGGAATTTACTTTGATATATCATGTCTAGATCTCATAAAAAAATTTAACGCTTTTTTCACTTGATCATTTCATATTCATTTTCACTCTGTATTCGCATGCTTACCAGATCCTTAAGCTCAGGAGTAGAGACTTCTTGGGTAATGGACAGCGACATGTTTTCTTATATTTTCTTGTAGTGTTGTGCTTGGTGAAAATCGAGCAACTGTTGGCGTTGGGCGAATTTCCAGCCATTTTATAGCCGGCGTTGATGTGTAGTTTCTATTGATAGCGCTCGTATGGTTGATGAGAGAGTGGAAGAAAGATCGCGAGAGAGAGCCAGTGTTGCCGGCAACATATGTTGCTGAGTTGGCAACGCGTGCGCTCGACATGAGCTTTTGCGTGTGAATAAGCTTTAACAGTATTTTACAACGAAGGCGAGCACAAATTTTATTATTTAAACAAATTAGGAATATTGTCATTTTAAGAAAAATGATTCGCAGTCTTATTTCTTTGGGTTTTAATCTATTTGCTACTTGTTGGGCTCGTATTTGAGTCGACTAAGGCGTAGAATGAAGTCGAGCAGAAACATTTGTATTTTGATTTCCTTGGGATTTTGTGTGGGATAAAAGCCAGGTACTCCAGCCTTTTGCAACATAGTTTGTTGATCATAGACCTGAAGGAGAGACATATAAATTGACTGTTAAAGACGGTTATATATTAGGAACTTGCCTTCTGATCGAGTATATCGACAATTCTCTTGTCTGCTGCCAGTAGGCTTTTAGTATGTTTGATTTTCAACAGTCCCAGTATGTGCTGGAGTTCTTCGGGATCTTTGATCTTCTCACGCCAGTTGGATAGCTCAATTTCATATTTATTTTCATCTTGTTCTCGCATTTGTATTAGATGCTTTTCCGTGCAGTGCTGTAGTTCCATTAGGGCTTTGACTATATCGAATATGCCCTCATTTAGCACACAATTAGCCAGTTCGGTAAGCAGATCGTATGAAATACGCGTCTGCAGTACTCTATATGTTTGAAAGGCGTATGTAGAATCGGTCTTGTTTAACTTACTTTACTAAATACTCACTCTGGAAGCTCTGCATGCATTGCCTTAAGTTGATCCACTGATAAATAAGAATAATAATTGATTAATGCAAATTAGTCAAAAGTGTCGGCGAAGATTGCAATAACTCACTTAGGAAGTAAATTTTACGTTGCAAGAACTCTGGCGTCGGCTGTTCATGTACATTTTCAGCTTCGCTCGGCGTCTCGTTGCTACTTGCGCTTGCCCCGTGCGTCATTTCACAATCGCCTTCCATAGTTTTTAATAGTAATACACTGTTTTATTTTTTTCCTTTATTTGTTTGTACAAACAAATTTGTACTGGCCGGGATTTATCTATCACTCTCAATCAGCTGTTTTATTGTGACAAGTAACGTAATCATCAACAGGTCCAGTGTGACCTTAACAAGTCTATCCAACCACATATCGAAAAGAGGGACAAAATTTAAAATATACCGCAGATTTAATGTTTGTGTACATACTGCTGTACGTATGAAATGTTGTACGTAATAATTCGGTTTTTGATGTAAAATTAAAAGTTACTAATTTGTGTTTTAACTTGTCTTGTTACGTTTAATTAACCAAACTTAAACATATTTATGCCAGCCGTTGTTATTCGATAACACCACCAGTGTGACCTCACAAAATAGTTGAATATACATACCATAAGTTAACATACGTTTCAAAAATGCATTTTTATTTATATTTAGGAAAAAAATATATTTTATTTTGAATCACAATAAAAGGTTAATATATCTATGGCAATATTACATCTGCTAGTTGGATCAATTTTAAAAATTAAGTGATTTGCGAGCTTTGATGAACTGCTTGTCCATTTCATAGCTGTAGACACGGTTCACTTTGGTTTTGCGGCGTTTCTTGAGTTCCGTTAAAAATGTAGAAGAGCCAGTACAGGGAGTAGCAGGAACCTGTGACTTCTTGATCTCCTCCGAATAGCATTCACGTTTTGGGGCCTCACGTTGAGGTTGCCGTGGTGTCTCAACAATTCTAAGTCCGTTCAAACGCTGCATAATTTGTTTGTATGTTTCAATGCTGTCCATAGTTGAAATCCTTTTGATGATTATTTGAGTACGTTAAGATGACTGCTGTTGAGTTGCTACTGATTTATACTGTTAATGTGTCCTGCTTTTATAGTTAGTTTGATGTACGCGCAAATTTTATGATCCTTGTCTTAAGCTTGCACGGAAATTTGCGGAAAATTGACATTGCAGCTGTCATTTATTGCAGGTAATATAATATGGAAATGTATGTGCAATTTTATGGTGTTCCGATGAAAACAGCTAATCCGTTTTTAATGTAATTCGAATGTAAGCGCGCAGGTAGAAATTTAAATGGGCCACCTGGCATGTACACACTGGCGGCTCCACCATATGATTTTCAGAATTCAAGTGCACGTGTGTATGTGTGTGAGTGTGTGTGAGTGCGCGAACGAACAGTGTGTGGAATACGTTACAAACTGTGTTACGCGAACTACGAACGAAGGAGGCAGGCAACTCTCGCACTCCAATAATTGGCAATAAATTCAGGCAATTGATTTGGACAATCGCTAACAGCTTCACCTACGATAACAACAAAAAAAACAACAACAGACACAGAGGAGATATATATCAAAGCTGACTTTGTGAACATTGTGTAACTGCTTGACTAGAAGATGAAATTGAAATGAGACGGCAGCAACAACAAACACAGCAGCACCAACGACGACATCAACAACATCAACAGCAACAACACCTCAATACAACAACAACTAAAGCAACAACAACAATATCAGGCGAAACAACAGTTGACATTCAAATCATTTAATCATATGATTTGATAAATAATCAAAGCAAACAAAACAAACAAAGAAGGCATAGGGAAAGGCAGCTAAAAATTAGCTGGAGAGGAGAGATATTAAAGCAAACTGACATGTACACGGTAAACAAGGGTCCCAGCAAAATTGTTGCTAAAACGCGACGCGGTAAGTTGCAGTACTACTAGTATACAAAGGTGCAAAAAGTACATTAAACCCAATTCCAAATTGAGAAGGGCGCCCTCCTGGGGAAAAGTGTTGCTGTTATGTCACAACACGCCGCCGCTGGCGGCAAAAGCAGCGCTGCTCGCCGCTCTCAATATGCTCTCTTAGAATCGCACTCGCGCATTTGCTCTCTCCCTCTCTCTTTATTGTGCTCCCTCTCTCTCAATTTAATTGTACTTTTTGCCGGCAAACAATATTTATCATTCACACAATAACACAGAAATGCATGTCCACACAGGTCTGGCGCAAAACATTGAGAAGTTTGAGTGTATTAAAGAGAGCACTAAGAAGAATGGAAGTAACAGCAGCTTTGATTTAAACAGTCCAGAGAAGAATAAGAAGTAAGTAAGAGAGAGTTAGTTGGGCTTATGCAAACGATTCAGCGAACTGGCTTATCTGGGTGATACATGCGTTTTTTTTATCGCAAGAAGCCCATGGCACGACCTTTGTATATAGCATAGTCATGCTAATTGAACAACCAGAGTAACCGGGCGTACAACTACAACACGTGGGTCAGTGTCGGTTATCACCAGCAGCAGCGGAGGCACATTGACTTTTGCCTCCATACGTTACGTCACGGAAGAGAATAAGTAACGCGAGCATAAGTTTTTCCATTACCAATGAGATTTATTTTTGTACTTGGGTCCACATGTGCCTTCGTTTGTTTGCATAAGTGCAGTATCTCCCTGTCTATGTGTGTGTGCACTTTGTATTCTTATGTTAATGCAATGATAATGTTAATTAACATTTGATTTCCATTCCATAGCATACCGCGCCCGGTGTTTCAACAGAGCTTCGCCTCCAAGCGGATTGCACCGACGAAACTCATCGAGGACGAGGTGATAACGCCCCAGCATGAGGAGATAATACGATATATAAATGACTGTAAGCACAGCCCGTTTGTTGTCGAGTTAAGAATCACAATTCTTGTTTATTTAATTCAATTTGTAGCCTGGAATATTTTGGTCGCACAAAATCCGTATGATTCCAGCGCTTCTAAGGCCGACGGCAAGGCCGATGCAAATAATAACAATGCCAGCAGCTTGACACCCAATCCCGTGGATAGTATCATAGCTAATACACCTGTGGCAGCATCGGCAGCTCCAGCTGTTTGGGTCGAGCCCCCAAGTCCAGCACTGAACGATTTTAAGCCATTCGATTTGGAGTCGTGGTGGGGACGTCGTTTGTTCCAGAACATTACCAAAAGCCTTTAGACTGAATGGCCCACCCCCATCTGGAAGAGGTGATTTTCTGAAGTAGTCGGGTCGGTGCTTCCCTTTTAGATATTATTTTTACGCATAGATCTTTTCGACGGAATCAAATTAATTTTTCTATAGAGTTTTGCAATTGTAGAGTAACCATTCGAAATGGAAATTTATAAAGTCTTTGTGGAAGTTTGTAGCCATTTATTGTTTTGTTATTTTATTTTTTTTAGACTTTAAAGCTATATATACTTTTAGAACGTCAGAGTTGTCGGGCGTGTGAATAATTCGATACAAAGAGCATTGTATGATTATTTCATATTAAGCTAAGATTGGTTTGTTAAGTTTATGTTATACACATTTATACATACATACATACATACATACACAATACATACATACAAGAATATCTGATGAGATATGAGGGATGATCATAGTTATGACTATAGTCTTAATTTGTAAACTACCAGTCTACAAACGCAAAAAGACTACAGCAAATATGTACAACTCTTGCATGCTGCAATTTTATCGACTAATATGTCTAAAAAACTGTTCATTCAAAAAGAAATCTTTAACAAGAGCTCCTATAATTGTATACTTTTCGATTTGTGTTAAGCTTGTAGGTCTTCAGAATATTAAGTTCAACTCTTACCCAACATCACTGGCAAGTAATGTTGTCATTAAGAAATTTAAATATGTGTAATATTTTAAATATAATTCTTATCATAGTTCAAGAAAGATACAAATATTTTGCGAGGTATTTCCCACGTTGGAATTTAACTTTTTTTTCTTTCTTATTGTAGTTATGTGTAGTTTATACGAAAGTATAATAAACACAGTATTTGAAAATGTACAATGTCTTGAAAACTTATTTAAATTGGAAGTTTGATGAAAGTAATTTATTAAAAGGGGTCTGTTGTTAAATTTGTGTTTTGTGTGTTGGTTTGTTTTCTGTTATCTTAACTAATACCACAACATAACGAGCAACGCTGTTAACGTTAATCTAGTTTACGTTAGTTTGTTTTCGATATCTCATTTGTGCGTTACGTTACGTGGCCCATTTTGCGTTCACGTTGCGCATTTTGCTTTACGTAAACTATAACGCGTCAGCTGTGCACCGACAAACACATTTCTTAAAAAATTTATCTGGAAATCATATATTAAAATGTCGTGCGTTGATGCAATCGGAGAACTGGAGACACGCCTGGCTGAGACCACTCTGGAGGATGTGGGGACACGACATCGGCGCGAACGCAAAGAGCTCCAAGCCAAATTGCAGGCAATGAAGAAAAATGCGCCGAAGAACAACAAAAACAAGCGTAAGGAGTTCCTGGAGGAGATGACACGTCTAGAGGGTGAACTGGAGCAGCGGCACAAAGTGGAACTGCAAGAAGCCACGGCTACAACCGCCGTTACTGCAACAAACGAGCAGCCAACGGAAAAGCCAGCAGAGAAACCAGCTGCAGCTGCAGCCGGCGGCAGCGACAATGATGACGATGACGACGTAGTGCATCCAACGCAGCAACGTGTGTCCAAGGCACAAAAGCGTCGCAACAAAAAGGAGCGTGAGGCACGCGAGCGTGCGCAGGAGATACGCGTGGAGTTGCAGAAAGCAGCGAATCAACCGTCTCCCAAATCGCAAATCGAACTGCAACAGATCACAGCCAAGTTAAGTGGCCGCCAGTTGGGATTGCACTCGATTGCCTCAGACGGCGACTGTCTGTACCATGCGGTGCGGCATCAGCTTGAGTTGCATGCGCTGCCCGGTCACAGCATCCAGGAGCTGCGCCAAGAGACTGCGAATTATGTGCGGGCACACAAGGATTCTCTTATTTGTTACATGACACATCCAGATACTGGGGATCTACTTAACGACGAGCAATTCGAGCAATACTGTCAGGATATAGCCAAAACACACGCATGGGGCGGACACATCGAACTGAAGGCACTCTCTTCGCTGCTACGTGTGCCCATCGAAGTAATCCAGGCTGAGGGCTCCTCCACACTTCTGGGTCAGGAGGAGTTCGGCGGTGCTCCATTGGTCATCTGCTATCATCGTCATATCTACCAACTGGGCGCCCATTACAACTCCACTGTGCCGTTAGGGCAGTGAAGAAGGCCATAGGAATAAATAAATACAGATACATTTGATGTGTAACACGATTTAATTTGATTTAATATATATATATATCGATTCTATTTATAATTATGCACTTGGAAGATTTGAATTATTGTCAAAATTTGCAAATAGTTTGTTACGCTTTGTACAAATATTATTAATATTTAATAACAAGATTAGTTTAGGCATACTTTACACATGCAAAAGTATTTCAAAAGGTACTTGCTGACATTCTTAATATAATCTCCGATAAGCATTCGGCTCCTCGATACCCTTGGGCACCCTACAATCGTATTTGAAATACCTATTGCTGTAAAGTTTAAGCTTAGCTAGTTAATTACGCTCAACCTCGGCTTGATAATGCTCATTTACTTAGTAAAGTTCGATTTTCTCTAAAAGCGCGAATTGTTCTAGGAAAATATTGCCTATGTACATATATAGAAAAATATTACAATTGTTTTATTATTTTACTTGCACTTTTTCGATCTAACTACGTAAATGGCAATGAAATAAACTTTCTAGTGTATTCCGGAAGTTATTTCAATGAGTTGGATTTGTTTAACAAACTTTGTCTTACGTTAAATACATTTTAGAATTCCCACTATAAAACTAAAATTTCAGTAGAATTTCAACAAAATAGAAAGAATTACTTATAATAAACATTATAGAATTCTCGCGCTATCTTAGTGAATCGTTTAAAAGATTCCTTTTAAGTATTGTGTCTGGTATTTGTTTGATGGAACCTTAATTATTACTGCATTTAATTATCCTTCTTGCTGGACTTCTTGCCTGCTGGTTTCTTTGCTGGCGTATTGGGATAGAGCGCGAACATGGACAATTGAATGGCACCCAAGGTCCATAGGAACAAATTCTGGAACTGTGATAAAGAGAAGTTAGTCCGATTTCCAAGTTAGTCCGATTATTCAATACTTACCACCATGACAGTGTTATGGATGGAGAGGGCGTACAACGTCCAGGATGTGGCCACAAGTTGACCAGCCAATATGATGGGGAAGGGCATACCCTCGGTGCTCTTCTTCTTGATAACATTGGGCAGGTTCAGCATGGGGGAACCCACAAGCCAGATGAGAATGGCTGTGATTATCATGCCCAAACGAAATTCAACATGCTTGGGATCTTCAAAATTGGCATAGGTAATGCAAGCTATCAGGAACAACGAGCAATAAGCAAACTTCTGCCATAACCCCGATTTGCTCTCCTGGGAGGCCCAATAGTAAAAGCCGGACATGAAAACCACATTGATCGCAAAGCCAATAACGTTGACCTTGATCATGGGCTGGTCGCCCATCACTAGACCCAGCTTGATGCTGAGAACGGTGCTGTAAAGGATATTGTATTCAAAATAAATTGTATTCCCATGTTATCGTTAACTCTAACATTTATACAGTGACTTGTAGATTTTGTTGTCGCATATCTATTGTAATTCCCATTGCGAATTTCATAATAATCACCCTTGATTGAGCTATCCGTATCGCACTGACAACGTCACAGTGAGTTGCAAGAAGAACATACAATGTGCTTCTACCGGGAGTACATTATCATAGACCTTATCGATCAGTTTGTTTTCGTTCGCTTTTTGTTTCAATTTTCCCTCAACTTATTCTTCATATATGTATGTACATATGTATATCTATCGTGGAATTGATTACGTGTCCCCTAAAACGAATTTAAATTACTTAAGAAAATCCTGCTTAATCCGACTATCTCAACTTTGTTGCTTAACTATTCGATAACAATATTTAGAAGGTAATTTCACGTGTATAAGTGTTATTTAGTTTATCTGTAGACTGGTTTACCTAATTGTGCTTCTATATCATTCTTTATGAGCTTTATTTTTATAATGCAAGATATGTAAGAACTCAGTAATCATTTTTCATCAGCAAAACCGGTTTATATTAAAGTCGTTTTCCAGTCTTGTTCATAACGTTAGGTTAGAAGAACACGAAATGAATAATGCAGAATTATTATATTTGTCTGCCATCTTATATCTGATTTGGGTTAGTCCATTATATCTTAACGACACGAAGTCCACAACCTGCATTTAGGCAACTTTTATAGCAACAGTTTAATGAATACGGGAAATGGGAGGCCGGCCAATCCCTAAAAGAACAATGGTAAACATTGTTTTAGCACGCAACTGTTGCGCCTTACGCCGATTATAGCATGCTACGGGGCACTTTGCCTTCCATTTGAAAATACTATATAGACCGGACTGAGAATGATTTGCATTTCAATTTTCATTAAGTAAAACTAGCACGTTAGTGGGTTCAGTTCTGGGTGATCTGAGTTTGTCTCTCCCTCTCGCTGGCCTCGCCTTCTGCTGATTAGCTAAACTGGCAGAGAGACTAACCCATGTGCCGGCTGTCGCATACTAAGCGATTGTATATTAAATACTTATGAGTCCGAAGATAAGTTGTACGTGGTGCCTGAGACCTTCAGTGATAAGGAATGTGAAGTAATTTCTGTGAAATTCTTTCCGTATAAGTATTATCTTTGAATTAGGGGTATTTTTTATGTAACCGTCAATTGTCATTGACATTGCCGGATTCGCTGACTGATCAAATTGGCAATAAAAAGACCATTGAATAAAGGCCTTGAACTATCCAGAGAAACGTCTCTCGCTCTCTCTATCTGTGACTTAAGCGCCCCAAGAGTAAGCCAAGCGACAATTCAAAAACAAAAACAATAATCAGAATGAAATTTAATCAATTTCACACAGAGGCAACTCTGTGCGCAGCGGAGCGTTACAAACGGCATCTGTGTTATATGATGAGATTTGAAAAGGAAGCTTTGTTCTTTTATTTGATTCACTTACAGCACAATACCGCCCAAAAACGGTCCAACGGGATAGACATCGCTGCAGCCCTTTTTCCTTATGTCATTCAGCAGGAAAAATCCAGATAAGAACTGTAAAGTTGTTATTGCACCGGCAACTTGGCCAATAACTGCACTGTAGGGTTCCAATAAGTCGCCTAAAGCATCCATGTTTCTCAGCTGTCTTGTGTTTATGTGTTGAGAACAAAAACTTGTTTTACGCGTGAGCACAAGCGAGTCAACTTTGTTTTTCTTTTTAATTTGAGTTTATTCGACGGCGTACACCCGTTTGAGAGTCTTTCGTTTGTGTTATAAACAAATGTGTAATAACGAAAATGAAATAAAAATCTAACGACCAAACGAAACGAGCTGCCGTTGCTTTCACAACTGACTACTGGGCTCCAATCGACAGAGCTGTCCACCTTTTATAAACAAAATGTGCTAGATAACACAAGTTAGACAAGTAGTTATCGCTGGCGGCCAGCTTATCGCTAATCGATTACAAGTATTTCGTCATTCAAAAAGTATTCTTTGCATATCAGAACCAGTACGAGGCACTTGAAACGTTTTTTTTATCCTCTCATAGCATAATTTATGGCATCACGTTTCATAAATCCATTTAAATCTCTAGATTAGCAAAGAAAATTAGTAGAATAGTTTAAAACATTCTATTGTTGTACTTATTGTACTTAGCTATCTATCAATCTACGTATGGTTTTGATTTAATATAAAAATAAAAGTAAGAGTGACGTGGTACCTAGGAAAATTAGCTAATTGACGTGGTTAACTGAGGAATAAAGTTAATTGCTTCCAGGCTTGTCCCATTAAGTATAGTTCCTAATTTAAACCATATTAATTATCATTTGTAGGATAATATTCCATCTGCCATCAGAAGAATTAACAGAAATATGATTTTACAGTTTATTTTATTTCCAAAAATTGAAATTCCATTTATAAAATGATCACTATTAGCTAAGAACCTTAAATAACTAGACATCCTGTCGCAGTACATGCTTTTTCTTTTCGCTGACGAACGGTACCTTGCCTTTCTTGGAGTGTTTGCGCACATTGGCCTCCTTGACCAGCTCCTTGTTCTTGACAGCGCGCATTTTGCGCTGCGCATTAAGCACATGTCGCGGCACCTGGCGATGGCGGGCGATACGTTTTATTTGAGGATGGGCTGCGTATTTCTCTTTAAGCGCCTCTTGATAATTGAAATTAGCACGTTCTCGTGGACGTATGACACCCAGCTTTTCGGACGCATTCGCCTTCCACATGCGGATGTTCATTTCATCGGAACCCGAAAAGATGTACCGGTTGTCCAGAGACCAAGCAATACAGACCACATGCTGCATACGCTTGGTGTGATAAATATCACGCGAATGGCTCTGATGGGCATGATAGATGCGCACAGTCTTGTCGTAGCTCGACGAAACGAACTCCTTGCCGGTGGGCGCATAGTCAACGTCTGTCACAGCCGAGACGTGGTCGAAGTGAACCTTTAGCGGCGTCTGCAGTTTGCGTGTGTCAAAGGTGTAAAGACTGAAATAGCGGTACAAATTGGTTAGTCAGTATAGGTTTAGCTGAACTCCATTTAGCCACTCACTTGCAATCTTCATTGGCCACAGTAAAGTTGAATGCCTCCATGGGATTCCAGGCCAACTTGTTGCTCTTCATGGTCAGCACAACCTTGCGCAGGGGCTGTGCCTCGCGTTGATCATACAATATGATGCTACGGTCGCTGGCACAACAGGCAAGTATGGAGGTTTCGACAGGATTAAATGAAATTGTGTGTAGTGTATCCACACCCCACTTCAGCGTCTTTATGGGATCGTTGTGTTCCTCATCCCATATGGCACACACCTCTCCGCATGTGGCAAAACTGTTGTCCTTGCGATTGTGTGAAATTCCATGCAATATGTGACGACTCAGTATTGTGTTGATCGGCTCCTCATCCTCACCGACTTCGGGCGCCTTAGAGTTCCACACCTTAATAGTTTTGTCATCGCCAACAGTGAAAAAGCGTCCTCCATCCCGTGCATACGTAATACCACGCACAAATCCATCGTGTGCCACAAAGCTACGCATGCTGGTGCGATTTGCTAGGTCCCAGATGCGCACCTCGCCATCGTAGGCGCCAGTAGCGAGCGTGGATAACAGTTTTGGATGCTTGCCGAAACAGGCGACACCGTCGCGATGACCACTGAGGTTGCACACAAATGGCTTGGCAAAGACGCGATCCAACTTGGTGGCGTTCAAAGCACGTACATATTCCCTGGCACCCTCGAGCGGATGCAGTGCCGGATCGTAATTGCGCGGTACTGCAAAGTAAACGCTGGTTAATACATTAATTGTATTTATTGTGCTGCTTACCTTTATGTTGCTGCAATTTGGTTTCCCGGATATAGTTGTCCGGGTTGCGACTTATCATTTTTACTTTCATTTTTCTATTGCATTCAGTCAAATTAACAAACTACAAAGATTTTCTTGCCAATACAAAACAAAAACATGTGCGCATTTGTCTGTAATAGGGATGGCCAAGGCTATCGATATATCGATAAGTCTGAAGGGCCAGCTGTTTAGCGATGTGCATTGCGCGTGGCAATCGGCTTTTAGTATTTTTGGTATTTTATCGTGATAATTTTAAATATTTAAACACAAGGCTTTGCTACAGCCAGTACGGAGACTGGTAAAACGGTTTGAACTACATACTTTATTGCAATTCGTTAATATGTATATAACCCAAAAAACATTACGACGCATACAAAAGTGCCCCCGTCATATGTGCAATAGTCATAATCATCAGATAGAGGATCCCAAATTGCACGGGCACCACAGAAGCAGCCACTTCCGTTCTGCTGAAAAATAACTGCTTGAATACAATGTTTATAGCGCGGCATGACCTTAACATCAGTGTTAGCTTTATCGACCACTTCTCGCACCCACTTGCTGGCATCTGCAGCTGTATATGTCTTGCCTAAAAATATGAAAGGCAAATGATAGAATACAAGTATATAACCAATTAGAGATAATAATTGCCTTTCAATACTTTATTTAGTACACGCTCTACATTGTACCGTATCAATCGCAGTGGAAACTTCATGCCGAAAGCGGGCCCCATTATGTAGGCGTTATGAATGGTCACATTTGTGGCCAGTTCAGCCTCCGGATGATCTTCGGGTTCGGGATCTGGTAGGGTTATTGAATGGTTACTTTTCCTTTGGAACGTCGACATTTTTAAAGAATTTTTTGTATTGTTTACGTAAATGAAAAATTCCAGCTAGACTACACCTGCCATAAGTTTTATTTTAGTACAATACTATAATAGGAAAAACAAACCTACTATGTTTACATATTGTACATATGTACACGTATGGCTAGCAAAAGGTAATGGAATTATAAATTTATGCCAAACGACATTGTATGTAACAGGCAGAAGAAAGTGTCTCCACCCTATAAGGTCTATATATTCTTGTCCAGCGTCAACTATCGAGTCGATATAGCCATGTCCGGTTTGGTCGTTTGTATGAGATCCTAGATCACAGAGACTATTAGAGCTGAGGCTACCGAATTTGTAGAAAACTGCTTACTTCTTGTTGTTAATAATGTTTTCAAAATGCTTAATTCTCTTCGTAATTCTTACAATTTTATTAATTTTTGTGTTAACTTCTTTTTTGATATTTTCAAGTTAGGATTTTTTGAAAATATAACGTATCCCTTTTTTTCGTTCTTTTCCTAAAAACAAAATACACACGGCAAAAAACCTAACGGCAAATCAAATGAATTTCAACGAAATTCCACAAACATTTTGTCGTTTTTTAATGCTTTTGACGTTTACGTTGTCGACGCCCTGCAGATGTCGTTTTGTCCGTGCAGTTCGAGCTATTGCCAACAGATGGCGGTGCTGCGCTCTCCAAACGTTGCTGCAGCAGCTCCTCATCGATGTCCAGGCCCTGTTGTTGCTGCAACTGCTGCAGCTTGCGCATGCAACAACAATTGCGTAGGGAACGCATAAAAGACTCCAAATTTATATTGAACGTTGCCAAATGCTCCAGATCCACAGCAACGCACGGCGTGCAGCTCTCGATGGTCAGCTGGGCGTGTAATATGCATTCGCTGGCATAGCCAAGTGTCTCCTTCAGCATACAGATTTGGCTCTTCTTCTTCTGCTGTAGATGCAAATATCTTGTGCAGATCGCCTCCAGGCGACTCTGCTCGTTGCGGTAGTCATCGAGCAGAGAATTGTACTTGCCGCGCAACTCCTCCAGGTCACACTTAAGCAGCCTCATCGCCTTCTCCTTCTTGGCCAGCTGGCGATTCGTATGGCGATGTGAGGTTGATAGTTCGTCGTAGCTAGAGGAGACAAATGAGGTTTGTAGAAGATTCCAAAATCTAATAACAAACGCGAAAACTACAGTCGACTGTACCCGCTACCCATCTAACCAAAACGTTATTTTACATATGTTTTTCTATTTTAAGCGTATTTTGTGCTGCATACTCTAAGGAGCGGTTTGGAAATCATTAACTCTTAAAATGATTTATTAAATAACTTTAATGTTAATTAATTATTCGATCGAAACCAAATTTTCAGAAACCATTGATAGTTACTATGTTTACCAAAAATGAACTGTCCTGCATTAAAATTGTGCTTGGAACTCGGTTACCCTATGGGTAGCGGGTATAATAATATAATTCAAGCGGTCGATCACTTTCTGCAGCTTTCAGTAACTTTCTATTGTATGCTCAAGTTTTTCTCAGCTTTTGATTGAGATATAGTTTAAATATAACTTCCCTACTTACCGTTGCTGCATGAGAAGCGGACTTATCGACCCGTAGATCTCGCCATTCGACTGCATTCGCAATCCGCTCAGCATTTCAGTTTCCGGTTCACTGTCACTAGACGAATCAGTGTCGATGCCACGCAGCAAGTGCACCAGTCTCTGATTGCGCATCTTCTCCGTGTCCAGCGAGAAGTCCAGTTCATTAACACGCTCCGTTTGTTGCTCAAGCGCAATGCGCAGCTTAAATTCCTGCTGCTGATTCTCGTAGAGCGTATGCTCTAGTTCATTGATCTTCTGAAGAATCACCTCGACCGTTTGCTTATACAAAGGTCGATGTTGATTAAGCTCTGCTATGGTGTGCGAGTGACGTCTCCGTCCAGTGGATGAGTCCTGCTCGATCGGTTGCCTCTTACGCTCACTCAGCTGTGTCTGCGGGGTTTGTGGGGTGACGATATCGTTGCTGATCTCAAGCGAAGACGTTGTCGACGGTGTTGCAGTTGTTGTTGCCGTTGTTGCTGTCGACTCCAGCTGCTTTTTGGTGCCGACACCAAATCTTAGACTATTGCTCAAGGATCTGGCAAGCGCGCCCAAGTTCATGCTTGGTGCTGTCAGGTTACGTGTTGATTGTCGTGTGTGGGCAAAGTTTCTTTCGCTTTGTTTGTTTGCTTCTTCTCTTTTTCTAATGGTTCTTGTTGTTGTTGTTGTTGTGTTGTGTGCTGTCAGCATTGACTGCGTCGCCGCCTGCTCTCTCCACATTCCACATTTGGCCCCGTCGGAACTCTCTCAGTCAGCCTGTCTCCATATGGTTAGCCAAGTTTTTAAATTGGTTTCAGTTTTTCACACCCTGCCCAACACTTTCCTTGGCACTCAATCAAAGTTTCGCATGTTTTGGGCCCTGTTTTGCCTCCGCTGCGCTTGTTAGTCGTGCGTGAATTGCCATTAGCACAGCGCCAGGTACTGCTGGCTCTGCTCCAAGGTTCTTATGCTGCTGTGTAGTACACTTATTGCATTTTTATGGTTAAAAGTTTTCCAGCCTTCGAGTGCCTCGTCCCTGATTGCGATGACAGGGGGAAAACTTGGGCCGCTCTCGTTGCTGATTGAGTCAATGTAAGCGAATAATAAGTGTGAGTACAGAATGTTATAAAGTCTATGCAAGAATGATATCTAAAGATCCTGAGTGCATTGAAAGCAGAAATAAAGCACACCAATTAAATACAATACAATGTTCATGAACAAATGAGATAGGAATTTGTTTAGTTGCTAAAGAAAAACTTAGTTTTTAAAAGTAACGTCTTCAGATCAAGAGAAATTTTAAGATCTTTAATAACATATATCGTATTGTTTTATTTATTTGTATAACGACTGTTAATGTATTTGAACTGTAGTACGCGGAAAGTAAATAAAAGTTTCTGTATAATTAAAATATTTTCGTAAATAAACAAATTGAACAACTTAGATAAAGATTATTAAATTAGGTCGGTAATAAACCGAATAACATTATTTGTTTTTTTTCAATAAAACAGTGTATAAATATTATCTTATCAAATCTAGTAAATGGTCGCAAACCTAAACTTTTATCAGCTTATCTTCTCTACATATGTATGTACATACATATAATAAATGATGTTCCCAATGAGCTTTTGTTGCTAGAGTCTTCTCTGCACTTCAGATTGAAAGAAAAAATCTCCAATCTAATCAGTGAGTACTATTAAATAGAGATAGTAAGTGAATACCCTGCATAAAGTCGATACGACTTCATAATTTCTTTTAAATTTTGAAAAAATAGTCAAATTAGTATTTAATTTTGTTCATATATTTTAAGAGACTGATTTTTTCAGCTTTTGTTTTGGCGCCTTGTAGCGTATGGAATAAGTCGACAAAGTTGTCGAACATACAATCGGGAAATGGAATATCCAAAGCACGCTCTCACCAGTGTCCAATTGATAAGTTGCACAAGCAATCGTTAGTCTCTCCAGCTGCAGCCGTAGCTTTCACACTAACAGCAGCGCCAGCTGGTCGAACACGACGACGACGGGAAAGCTTCTGCTCCATTCGTTTGGGAAGCTTTGGCGACAACGTTAAACAAACGCATAGAGCTGCCTCTGCTTGGTGTCTTCAATAAATCACAAACATATTGAGAACGGTGCTGAGGTTTCATCTAATTTGTGTTGGTTTTTCTTCAATTGTTAGCAAGGAAAGGAAAGAAATGAGTATTGCATCACGTATAAAGTCGGTCGCCGCACTGATCTTCAAGAAACATCCCATTGTGGCGAACTGCACTATCTATGGTGCCCTGTACACGAGTGCGGATCTTATGCAGCAACTTGTCAGTAAATATTTCATAGAAGTAAGTAACATTTGCCGGTCCACACAGTTGGAGAGCAATTAGACTAATTTTCTTGTTATTTGCAGGCTGACAAGGATAAAGATATCGATTATAAGGTCGTCAGACGTTTGGCGTTTATGGGGACCTTCATCTATGGGCCCACGTTATATGCTTGGTTCGTTACGCAGATAGGGATAGCTAGCTGTATACATAACTGACACTTTTATTGATGCTTTATACGAGCACAGCAGCCTAATTGATGCACTCACACAATCACACTCGCCTGTACTCATTGATTCACTCATACACACTCACTTTCTCTCTGATTCAATTGTGTATGTCGCATGTTTTTGTTATTGTTTGGTCGCCTCTGTTATTTTCTTTTTTATCAATTTGTTTACCATTGGAAAAAGCTGTCTAGCACGTGTGGCTAAGCTTGCTCTCACTCACGCGCCACTTGCTCTCTCTCTCTCTTTGTCTCTCCGTCTCTTTAGCAGCACCGGCAAGAGCGTAGAGCTTTTCTGTAATAAGCTCCAGCCAAGCACGCTACGCACCGTTTTGTGAGGCATTTGAGTGCACATAAACACATGATATATGTAAGTGTCAGATAAAATTAGGAAAAAACGAGTTACAAGAAACAGAAGAAACAAGAAAACAACTTACACATGAAACAACATAAGAAGACGAATCAGTTTGCCCACTTAGGTACACTTACCTACAGCAGTTTATGCACAAACCAAACAGAACATGTAAAATACAATGATATTAATCTACACTCACAAACAGAAGTAAACGTAAATGCTCAGCACATTCAAATAATATATGTTACACTAACACCCACAGGTTTCACGTGTTACACTAAACCACAGAAGTTTACACACAACACATATACATAGACATAATATAGTACACAACACTTATACTTATATAGAAGAGTATTAGCACACATTCTTCACATCTGCTTGTCATTGCATTATCTGAATCTCACGCTCTCCTGTTTTTTTACTTTGATTTACCCAGTTAATACTTTTCGCAGGTATAAATGGCTGGACGGAACCTTTCCCGGTACAACGAAGAGAATCGTTGTAAAGAAATTGTTACTGGATCAGTGTATTTTAACACCAATATGCCTTACTTTATTTTATACAGGTGAGACATTCCTAATTAATTGTCGGTTTTATTTCATAAAATTCGACCTTAAAATATGTTATACTAGTATGATTGATAAGGGACGGAAATATTTTTAAAATATCTTTTATAATACTAATATCTAATATATATTGACTTCCAGGCAAATTTTAATTTTAGTTTTACATTTTCAATATTCAATAAAATAAATTCTATCTATATAATCCTTATATTTGATTGTCCTTTCTCTTTTTTTCCAGGGATGTCAATAATGGAGGAACGTGAAGATGTATTCGAGGAACTGACCGATAAATTCGTACCCACTTTTCTAAGATCGTGTTGCTTCTGGTTGCCCGCACAGTCTTTAAATTTTACATTTATAGCGCCTCGTTTTCGGATCGTTTATATGGGTTTATGTGGTGTTGCTTGGATCAATATTTTGTGTTGGATGAAGCGACAAAATTATCATACAATTACAGGCGCAGTTATCACAGCACAGCCTCTGCCAGAAGAAATACCCAAGGAAACGGAATCTGAAACGGAGTCTGAATCCAAACCTAAAACGGAGCCGGAATCCAAACCCAAAACAGAGTCTAAATGAATGCTTCATTGGATTCGTTAGTAGTATAGCAGAGAGCACAGTGAAAGTGTATAGTAGATTTGATATAGTGCACAGAGGCTTTGCCAAATAAATACATTCCATTGACGAGAGATGTATGGGTTGTACGCTTCCACATACACATATACAAACACATGGTTAGAGAGCGAGAAGTAGCTACATAAATATACACATGTATTATTTAACCTGGGCACAAAATGCGGGGCACACAGTGCGTATGATTGATGTTGTTATAAAAGGAAACCCATCAATTACTACTTATATATGCTGTCTGTGTCTCGCTCGGTATTTGTGAGTATGTGTGTGTGTGTGCGATTCACTTGGATGTGCTGTGTGAGTAAACTTGTTTAATTGTGTGCGTGTGTGCGTAAATGTTTCATCAATATTTGGTACACAAACAACAAGTTCGTCTCTCTCTATCTCACTGAGAGATGGCAACTATTGTCCTATAATATATGAGGCAAGTTGGCCAGAAAAATAGCCTAATGTGCTTAGCTGAACTAGAGGTGGGAGTCGGCCTTGATCTGGAAACTATCGGTGGAGATAGAGAGACGAACTTGTGCTGGTTTTCAGAAAGTCATGCAATGAGGAATTGATTAATATCATTCAGATATCATAAGCAATTAGCAGTGACATAGAAAATACGGTTTCCTGCTTTGAGCTATCGTGTGATTAATATTAAACTCTACGATATATTTATTTTGTTCTCTCACAACAATCGATGTTTTGACTTTTGTAGTAATGCGTTTGTCCATCTCTAGTGGGAGTGGACCCACAGCACCTGCCCTTACTGAACTAATTAGACATTGCGTGTTTATGCCTGTGTCGTCTGTTCCTCATCTCCCATTGACCATTTCTCTTGCTCTCTCTACCAACCCCCACTACACTCCCGTTTCCCTCTGCTATGCTTTGTCCATGTGCGTCTGTTTAACTTATTGCTGTCTATTTAAATTGCAATTTGTCAATATGCGTGAGTGTGTGTCTGTGGCTTCGGCACACGCCCACTAAACCACACACCGCTTACCGTTCCTCCTCCATTCGCTCCATCTTCTTTTCTGACACTAATACTCAGCTTTACCTTTGTCTCCTGCGTTGCTTGTCTCTATCTCCATTTTCTGGTCTTAGGGGCGGACTCACAATTAAACTTCTTGTACAGTCATTAACAGCACATAACTTGGGCTAGCCTGTTCTAAGCCCAAACTTGGCAGACATAGTCAGTCCCCTGGTCTATCCTTTTCCCCTTAACTCCGCCCTCCCCTCAGTACAACAGCAAAAACAACTGAGTAAAGAGTGGGGGTGTCTAAGCCATTGCGGCCGCCCGGCTTGCATGGCTTGAGCTACTCCCACGCCTGTTACTTCCTCTTGCCCTCCGCCGTCCTTCGACGAGTGACTTTGACGTAGAAAACGTTCGCTGGTACTTTTTATTTACATCCGCTTGTTTGTTCAAAGCGGAAAATTAATTCCATCTTGGCTTGTTTCCGTTTATCTTAAAAGTATTTCGTCGTCCATGGCTCGCTGTCTAGCTCTCTCTCTCTCTCTGCCTTTCACTTGGTCAGTGTTTCTAGTCTTTCTCCTCTCTTCTAGCTGTCCTGTGTTTGTTTCGCTTTGTGCTGTTGCTTTTACTTTTATTTTTGGCAGGACGTGAAACCTGCTGACCAGCTGAAATTGCCTTCTCTTCTGTGCTTTCTTAAACATCTTCCTTTTCTATTTCGGAGGACTTTTTATACTAATTATGACGAGCTTTATCAATTAAATTCAAAAAATAAAATATTCTACATTTTGAAAAATTTTGAAAATGTAACGGGGGATTTATTTATTCTTATGTTTGAATATGGTCTTTTTAAAAAAATATGACTACGTTAGCATCGATTTCGCTAGTGCCCTAAAAAGTATGCTATATTATACAACTTGTACTACTTGTATTTCCTTTGCGTTTGTTTTGTGTCTGGCGCGTGAAATTAGTGACCTTAGCGGCGTTGCCTGAGCTACCCCACGGCCCACCCACGGAAACGTATATTAAATTAAAAATTAATTTACAAAAATAAACACAGTTATGTGCGGCAGTGGGGCAGTCTGAAGAGGCGAGCATAAGAAGCTAATACTTACTAATGCTGCTTCATTTGATTCAATTACCGGAAGCATTCAGCCAGCTGAGCGAATCTTTTCTAGCCAGAAACACTTTGTTTATCTTGTGCCACGCGGCATGTGGGGGGAGGGATACGAAGTGTGCGGCACCGTGGCACGCTGTGGTGGCGTGCGGTGGCATGCGAAGCGCAGAACTTGTTGTAATTACCGAGACCAAGACAAATAGAAAATGGCGCAAAAACGAGAAATTAATCAGCGACGCGAGGCGTGTTGATGGCGTGGGCGTTTCACGGATTTGATGGAACCGGACGTAATGTGAAGCGCTCGGTAAATATGCCCGGAGTACTACAAGAGAAAGAGGCAGGGAGAGGAAGAGTGGGTGCTGCCTGGACGGAACTGTTGTCCAATGTTTGTCCACTTTGATGATGGTCATGATGGGACGCTACTTTCACACGCGCTCGCGCACGTTGCCGCATTATAATTTTAAACAACCCAGTGGGAAGCGGAGGCAGGACACACTCTAGACTCTACCTTCTCCCCCCTGCAGCCCCTCTCTCTGTTATGTCTTCTCTCACTGCGGAGGACACCCCGGTGTGGCACATTTGTTCGCCGGCATGTGAAAATTGATTGCTGTTGTTCATAGCTGCGGGATATGGCCAAAGTTTTTAAGTTCCTCACGCCGCGTCGCGCTCTTCCGTTCTTCAATTCCTCTTGCTTCTCCGATTTCCCTTTCTACTCCTCCTGTTGCTGTTGTTGTTGTTGGCGTTTCGGCGCTGAAAAGCTGAAAACAATGGGCATTCCGCTTGCGGCTCTGCTGCGCCGTGAATGGACTTATTTTTCGCTTCCTTCTCTCGTTTTTTTTGGGGCTCCCCCTCTTTTTTTGTATTATTAAGAAAGTTTTATATATTTTCTGTTGGCATAACGGAGGAGTTGGAGTATATTTACATTTGGCAGTTGGCTGCGTTAAGCGGCTTGTGTTGCCATGGAGGCGCAGCAGCAAGGCAAGGGGCGGGGCACGGAGGCGTGGCTGGTCAAAAAACTTGCTGCTGGTGCTGAAATTTTTAATACTCTGTTACCTTGCCGCACAGACAATTTGCTGCCAATGGGAATACCCTAGCATGGAAGGAGAGAGAGAGTGACAGAGGGAGAGAGAAAGGGGGAGAGAGCGAGGGCAGTTTTATAATTAAAGAAAGACGCAACGAAAACAAAGGAATGAAAACCAAATAAGAGAGTGGATAACAGTTGGCATGGCACCAACAAGTGCAGCTGGCCTCCATTCCCCTATGCCCAAGGCTGCAGATTGTACATGATCCCTGGCTCAGGAGGATGTGTGGCCAAAGGTGAAAGGTGAAATTTTAAGGCATATATGAAAGTGATTTTATTGTGCTTCATTTCGTGCTTGACTTGATAAAGATGTTGTACAATTTAAGAAGTTTAAAAATGCTTAAATAGCAAAAGATACATTAAGTTTAGAGATACTTTTGGTGTGGGGTATTTAGTATGGATTGCATTAGGTATGTTAGGCGCTACACATGTCGGCATTATTTTTATGGCACGCACACACAATCAAACCTTGCTAGGTCGGCAGTTTTGAGCTGATCTGCAGCAGCATAAAACGCCATCAAATTGCTACAAACACACACACACACGCAAAGGCAAAACAAACACCTGCTGTCAACCCTATCAAAAGCGCACGTAAATAAATAAAAAATAAAAATAATAATCATAAAAAAAGGTTGCCCCAATGCGTAGCATGGCGTGGCGTGTCGCGTTCTTCTTCGGCCATGGGTCGTCTGGTTTGGTGTGTCTCCTGTTTGACTTTTGCCTTTG
Source organism: Zaprionus camerounensis (assembly GCA_018904165.1). NCBI lineage: Eukaryota > Metazoa > Arthropoda > Insecta > Diptera > Drosophilidae > Zaprionus > Zaprionus camerounensis. Next base: position 11,018,593 of record JAEIFS010000742.1, read on the forward strand.
TGTGCATGCAAACGCATAATCAGGCAAGGTAAGCAAAAGGCAACGCACACACGCATACTCTCATACTCACACACACACTTAAACACACGCACATTCCTCGCACGCTGCGCTGCTTACATTTAATTTCACCTTCAGCTTTTCTCTGTCGCTTCGCTTTTTTTTGGCGACTTTCCCGCGAAGGCGCCGGCTCCTTCCTTGTTCATCTCTCTCTCTCTGTCTCTTTCTCCTTTGCTTTTGTTGTCGTCTGTGCAGTTGACAGGAAAAATTAGTTGACTACGAAAACTTTTGGCCTCGACCAAACGACACAACAGACGACCATTCTCCGGGTATCCTTGAGCGTGTGCGTGTGTGTGTTGTCCTTGTCCCTGTGTTGTATGCAACCTTCTGGCAGTTGTAAAATGTTGTGCCGAAAAACCATAAACAGGTGTTGCTAGCAATGTTGCTGATGTTGTTGTTCCTGTTGTTATACCTCGGCTCCAGCAACGGGTTCAAAGGGTATCATAAAAAGCGGCAAATGTGCTCGACAAGCTGAACGAGGCATCTTTGATCCCAATCATGTTTATCATGTATGCATATGCATATGAATTGCCCGTCTAAAGGCACTTTCTTCTGTATATGCTACAAAAACTCGTAGGTATAGCTTGCTGTTGTTGTAATTTACTGTACTCACATGGCTATTTATGGTGATTAAGAATATATATTCATTATAGCGCAAGCAACGCCTTCTTTGGCAAAACAATAATGCTGTGGATACTCCCTAGAGCTATAGAACGCAGCATGATGTGCTAAGCACTCTGCATATCTGGTAGGAAGTGCAAATTATGTAAGTACCCAATTAGTTTATTTTCTAAATATTCAAGTACCTTAGAAGTTAAGTAACTTGGCATACACGATTCTAGTTGATTAGGTAATTACAAAATGTAAACATATATTTTATTAATATTTATTAATATTAATTTTATGATATTACAAAGTTTTCTATTATTGTACTTTACTATGTAAAGTAATTGTCTAACTATCGATGGTTTGCACACTTAACTCCCTTTTGCTCGCTTCTTCTGTTAAACTTTACATGCTGTTAACTCATTTTGTGCTGTTAACTTCGATATGTTCGATTACTTTTGCTGTTAATTAAAACTGATGACTCTGTTAATCCAAAATATTAGTTCTGTTAATGCATGGTACTTACTTAATACATAATTCTACAAATAATACTAAATCTAAATATATTATTACAATCTATTATTATAAAAGTATCTCACTATCAAAGTATCCTAATATGGAAGTACAGAAACATCTAAGTATCTTTTAGGAGCACTTAATAATATAATCATCTATATTTATAGTTTGAAACTTGTACAAGAAATTAATTATTTCATATAATATATATCTAAAGCATTTAAATACATATCTTTTAAAATATCTAGCATAAACATAGCTAATCCAGAGTATTTGCCAGCCGTGCATGGCTAAGAAAATCCCTTGAATACATATGTTGTTCAGTTGTTGTTGCTGCTGGTGTTGCTGCTGTTGTTGCTGTCGCTGCGTGTGGTCGGCCGCACAATATGTTGCGTTCTAACGTGTTTTTGGCCCCCATGTCTGTTTTGTACATAATCCGCTGGTCGAAAACCTTTAGCTGCTTTAATATGCTTGCGGGTAGCTGCAGCAGGTCTGCAGACATTTCGTAACTGTTCAGCTTGGTTCGGTTCGCTACGCTTTGTACAAAAGTTATTAAACTTAATGCAGTTTAATTGACCTTTTCGCAAAAGTTTGCGACGCCTGCCTTTGGCAGCAGCTGCAACAGCAGCAGCAACAACAGGAGCAGCAGTGGCAGCAAGGGCCATTTGGGCATTTCCTGTTTCGTCGTTCGGCATCCTGCCAGCAGGTACTACACACATACACACTCACACACACACACACACACACACACACACACACGCACACTCAGTGTAGACGTTTTGCGCTGGCGCTGTGCGCATTATTACTTTTAATTACGGCTTAAACTTATTGACTGGAAATTTTAATATGTTATTTATTTACAATTAACGCCCGAAACTGCTTCGTGTACAACTGGGCGTATGATTTATGCGATTTGTTGAGCCCTTGCTGTAACGTAGCAACTATTGTGCGCGTTGGGTGGGTAAGGAGCAGCATCTGTGAGTCATTTTGCAACAGTCGGCACTCGTAAATCGGTGGGGGGATAACTACAGCATGATCTCTCCCCTTGGTCGCTGCCCACTTCCCCTCTAAAATTGTCAAATGCGGCTCTGCTTTTTGGATGGGAAATTGAAATGAAAATGAAATTATTTATGGTGCTCATTTGATGCGACAGCTTTTTGGCCAATGCCTGGTTACGGTTAGGAAAGAGGAAGGGGGTGTAGTTTAAGGTTTAGAGAGAGGAAGAAGGTTGCGGATGCGGATGCGAGAGTGTGGTATAAATAACAGAAAACGATAAATACGAATTGCAATTGCAGCTATGGCAATAAATTACTTGCGAATATTGATTGGAATGACGGCTTATGTACATATAATACATACATAATCATTAAGTATATACATATATATAATGGTCAGAAGGTAAATTGAGAAGCTTAATTCTGAGTTAGTTTCCCTCAAATTTAGTTCGGTATTGAGTTGCTTAACATTTCCTTAGCCCAAGTTGTGCTTCATTTTTACAGCTTTACACCAAATTTTACGCATTTATTCTTAGATGCAAATCGCGCACTTTGTATGCAATCGCTAAGTACGGCAATATCTTCAGCTAGTTTCCATTAGGAGTAGTACACTGCGTATACATAACATTTTCATGGCAACGCCAAGTTGAATGCTTTTAATTCGTGCGTAAGTCGCCCTGCCGGCCCAGACATTTGATGCTCCCTTGTGCGCTTTCTTGCTCTCACTCTCTCTCTTTTCTTGCGAACAGAGCATAGCAAATTTTCCCTCTATTCTGCGCTCTATACATATTTTAATTTGTGCAGCAAAGAGCAGGCAGCAGGCAGCGAGCAGGCAATAAATTCATAAACCGAATAGCTTCAGCGGCAAAGTAATCAGCATATAGAGCCGAAGCGCCCCAAGACTATAGTACAGTCTCAGATGAAGACAGAGAGGAGAGAGCGGAGCACGCTTTGCTATGAAGTAAAAAAAGTGTTGCCTACGCTAGGGCGAAGCAAAAGTTACCCCCATGTGAAAGACATCAGAAACATATTAGCAGTGTAGTCGTAGAGAAGCTGGAGTAGGCAGAAGGCAGAGGGGAGGGGAGCTTAAGAAAAACTTGGAACGCTCATACGCACTACACGAACGGGCAATGGGGTCGTTTGACAGAGCTGAGAAAACTAAGGAGAGATTTTCTGGAATAAAGCAGCTTTTTAATGCAACCAATATGTTTAATAAATACTAATATGTGTTTTAATAAATGTAATATGTGTAATTAATAAATTAAATATAAATATAAATAAATAAATATAAACATAATTAAACTAAGCTGACTTTTTAATCTTTTTATTTTTTTTTCTGCTTATAAATTGAAATTCTGAAGTATTCCATACACTCCAAATAAATTAATAAACAAATAAGTTTATTTTCTTATTTATGTTTATTTTCAGATATATTCATTTTCATTTCTGTTAAAACTCTTTACAATTTAATATTATAAACTGCTACTAAGTATTATTTGCAATATAATCGCCACTCTTTTTAGATCTCCTTGCTGCATTTTTGCACAGTTGCTTGTTCACCACTTGCCCCCTATGCAGAGAGGCATGTGGCAGGTAGCACTTGCTCGGCTCCACCTCTGCATACCTCACTCCGTTCGCTTTTGCTCATCGTACACCGTAAATACGCTTCTTCTCGTTGCTGCGCTTTGCACAGCGCTTAATGAGTATAAATGAGCTTGATTGCATATGCCAAGGAAAGCATGTGTGGCAGTGTGTGTGTGGCAATGTGTGTGTGTGTGAGTTGTTATTTAATAGCCTGCATATGGCGTTGTAAAAGTTTTCATTACACAAACAGCAACAACAACAAGGCGAACAACAAGTGCAACAAAAAGTCAACGAGACGAGGCAATTTACAAGCTGCAACTTATTGGCTTGACTTCTGAGCGCAGTTAACACGCGGCGTATGCGTAATGCAGCCAGGCACAAGCAGTCAGCCTTCCTTCCTCTCTCCACACTCCTCTCTCCTCTTCTCCGTAGCCCGCAGCAACTGCAGCCCCAATTGAATACAGTTGCTCGTAAAATGCTTAAGCACCTGCTGTTACCTGTAGAGGTATACAGCGAACGACAGCGAGCATCCCCCCTGTCCTCTTGCTCCCCTCGCCATCGGTCTGGCTTTGACTGCGACTACACTTAACGCTAATTTGCCGTTTTACTCTCGAATGATTTTTGAACGCAGCTATGAAAGGCGGAAAAAAAACACGCACTGTACATATACATACAACAAGCAGTGTATTTTCTTCCTTACTATATAGTTAGCTTCTTTTTTTACTTCAGCCGCGTCAGCACATAATAGAAGGAGAGGGGAGTGGGGAGGGAGAGTGGCGCTGTGGCACTCACGCCCTTTTGCCTAGCAATTTTTGGGGAAAATTTCATCTGCGGTTGATTTTGATTGTGAAAGGATTTGCCAAATTGCTGTTTGCAACGGTGCGGCAAAAAATCAAAGGGATTTTACAATACCCAATACCAGCTCACACATCACAGTGTGTGTGTGTGTGTATGAATGCGCGTGAGTATATGTGTGTATGTGTGGTTGTTGTGGCCTGAGTGCTGCTGCGTTGCTGGTGTGCGGCTTGTGGTTCCTCCTGGGCGCCATCTCACAATGGGCCGCAAAACTCCTACAATTCGAGTATTCCCCCTCCCCCACTGCACCTCCCCTCACTTCATCCCTCTGGCAATGCGTTTAAACAACAGTTTAACAGCAGTTTGCCTGCCTTTTGTTATTGGTGAGGCTTTCGCTTTTGCATTCTGCCTTTGCTCATCGATGTGCGGAGAGTTTTTTTTTGCCTGGCCCCGCATCGGCCGCGTTTGTCGATTTATGGAAATTGTGCAATATTTTCAATGCGAGTGGGGTTTTTGGTTTTTATTTGTATTTTGTTTTGTGTTTTTTTTTGCTCCAACTTCAGTTCGGTTGTTCGGCTCTAGTCGAGGTTTAGCTTGTGCGCATTTTTATCTCATAATTTTCGCACGCCAACCAGAAGCTAAATCTTTAAAAAATACACTCTGCAGTGGGAATATTTCTTTTGAATCGGAACATCAATATGAGTTAATAAAAAATCAATTTCTTTTATGGTATTTTTTGCATTTTTCACAATTAATCTGACATTTTCATACTATACGAATCTCTGGGGAACTTTTCGCTGTTTGCAATAATTTACCATTTAGTTTCCATCATAAATTTATGTTTTTAGTGTATGTACTGTAGTAATTCTTCTTCCTCTTTATTTTTCTGCAATTATATAATCTCAGATTAATTTTTCATTATTTTCATCGTGGCATTCTCCAAGCGTACAACATGGCGCATACTTAATAAGCCGCCTTTGTTATTCGTTCTCGTTTTCTCCCTCTCCCTCTTCCTCTCTCTCTATGCCAAATGCCCTTTTCATTGTTCCGCCATGATATTGCACTTTATTAAATCTGGCTTTTATTTGTACAACTGCCACGCCCCCGCCCATTTGGCTGAGTGGAGGCCAGCGGCAGTTAGTTATTAATTTTTAATGCGTGCGCATTTCGTGTAATTATGTGCAGCAAATACTTTTGGCTCCGTGCCTCATCCCCCTTCCAGGCTGCTCGGCCACTGCTTGCCTGCCTGCCACGCCCTCTTTTCCGCTGGCCGATGAGTCGATGCTCAAGTTATTTGTTTGGCCCACGGCGGTGAATTGCGCAAAAATTAAAGACCAAGTTATTGACTGCATTCCCTTTGTGCGCTGTCCTGCCCAGCCAAAGGGGGCACAAAGTCAAAGTCCGTTATTAATAACTGTACAAAGTATTTATGCGCAGCCCAAGAAAGTCGGTTGTGGTATTTTCTGTACCAGTGTTTTGTAGAATTTATTCAAGGAAAAAGCTCGTGATATTTTGGAGAAAACTGTTTATTTTATTAAAATATGTTATGAGGTGTCTAATTGCGATTTTAACATTACCCATTAACAGTTATTTATTTGTATACATTTTGAAAATAATTTAAAGCTTATGTTTATGTTAATGTTTGCAGATAGGGCTTATTAAGTTATGGTGCACAGCTTGTTTGTTCTATCCTTTTGCTGATTTCCTTGAACATATACATATATAAGCTCATATATACTAACATATGTCTACATTAATCTAGATTGCTTATTATTACCATATCTCTATGTTCAATATACTTGTATATGTTATCATATCTCCCTTTTACAATATTCCTCCATACTCCTATCTTTTTCTTAATCTACTCTCTTTATCCACTTGCATTACTTTGAACTATCATCTTTTCCTTATTCTTTCCCTACCATATATATATTCCGTCGAACGTTCTTCATCACATTATGCTGAGCCTTCTCAAGTGTTGACAAAAAGCAGCTTGTCCCGCTTATATATCATGAAAATTATTGCATATTTCTTGCGCCTTGCGGCAGGCGAAGTATCGGACATGCAAAATGAAAATAAGTGTAAAGAAAAGAAGGCACGAAAAGAGCAGGCATTCATTTAAGTTTTAAGCTACTTTACGGCCGTTTCAGCCATTTCCCCAACTAACGCCATTAGCTCGGCCATTGAGCGCTTTGTTGGCTTTCAATAAAAATTTCCATTAAAATGGCCCCATTCTCGTTTCACCTACCCCCTCCCCCTCTTGTGAGAGGGGCTCTTGCTGCATCGCATAAAATGCGTATGCATATTGCCAACTTGCAACTCGCAACTTGCTACAGCGACAGGCACTGGTACAGCTACAGCTACAGCAACAGCTACTGTTGACTGTTTGGTTGGTCGACTGGCTGTTTGGCCGGTTGGCTGGTTGGCTGGTTGGTTCGTTGGTTGTTCGGTTGGTAACTGGGCAGTAAATTTTAACTATTGCCAGGCCGATGACTACACGCTGCACTCTGCCGACCGCCGCAGTTAGACAGATAAATGGCGGCTAGTTTTGCGTTTGCATGGCTAATGGAAATTTGCATCCAGTTGGCGGCGTCCACAAAATGCGCTAAGCGTTTCTTTTTTTCTTGCACTCCCCTTGCCTCTTGCCCGTCTCTTCCTCTCTCTTCCCTTTTCAATCCCTTTTTACGTTGCAAGTGAAGTTTGGCCCAAGTTACAGCGCACCATGAATGAGCTGCAGCTGCAGCTGCATGCAAATTGAGTTTTATCTATTGGTCGCAAGAGAGAGGAAATAATAATTAATAGCCCAAGCTAATTGACTTTTAATGAACCGATAAGGCTTTCACTTACTCGAACTTTTTATTGAATTTTTAATACGTTTTTGAAATTTTGTTTGTAAGTTTTATTGAGTTAATTTCAACATTTAAATTCAAATTAAGATTTGTTTATATTTCTAATTTACTTGCAATGTACTATATATATTTATAATATTTATATTTTGGGGGCCATTCTGTGTTCTATTGTAGTTCTAGTAAATATTTCTAATATCATAAAATACTTTCTTCCATTTGTTTGCTCCTCCACTTTTTTTCTTTAAATTTATCAACCTATATACTTTATTTATGTTATACTATATATGTTCATTATACATATTTGGTGCGAGTAGCGCAACTTTCCTATTCGTTGTGGCTGCATTTCACGTGCAGCAGATCCACTTTGCCTTGTAGATTGGCCGTACGAAAACAGTTCGTATTGGCTGTTGTCCGGTTTGTGTATAAATCTTAATTATGTACAATGCACATTTTCTAATTGACTACTCAGACATACAGACACACACACAACACAGACACACATGCACTCCTACCTTATGCAAAGCAGTAGGCAGTTGCATATTACGTATACGTTATGTCAATTACGTAAGAAAAGTGGCCGCTCGCAATGCATTTTTGCCAGCCTCAACTGGCGCGTAATTTGTTTACCGAGCTGAGCGTCGCTGTTGGCGCTGCTGTTCCTGCTGACTATTGAGCCGAGCTCTGAGCAGAGCTCTTGCAGCGGAAAATGGGCAGTCAACCAACTGTTAAATTTACTATTATACGGGCTATTATCCTGGCTGTGACTGCCGACGGTGGAAGGTGGAGAGAGAAGAAGAGGCCGTTTCCATTATAATGCCGCCTGCGTTACGCCATTGGCGAATTCGACTGAGGTAGGCGTGGCTGGGAGTGGGCATAGTACTGTTCTCCGTCTGTCTGTCTGTCTGCAGCGTCGCTGGCGTAAAGTTTATGTGCACATATGAGCTTTTAATTGCAATTTAATGGCCGGTCATTTATTATCTAGCGGCGTCGACAGCGACAAGGACAACGACAACGGCAACGGTACAGGCGACACTGCCCAAGCCCTGCCTGTCTTATGTACAGTGCCCTGTAGCAGTATGCGCCTCAGTATATGGCAATGTGCAGGTAAATGGCAGCATCGCATGCAAACACGCCTTACTTGCTGCTGTTTCTAAATAAGTTTTGTAATTGTTTATGGGCTGTGCTTCCTTAAGCAAGTGTGTGCAAAGGTTGTTAGGTATTTAAGAGCATCTATTTATGTATAATGAATCTATATAAAAGTGGCCTTTGTAAACTTTATCTCCTTCATTCTCACATTTCTTTTTCGTATTCAAAAACTTCCTTTCTCAATTTTATCTTGCTTTCAACTCATCATCAGCTCTTTCATTTCATTTTACCAAGAACTTCAGCTTAAATTAAAAGCTATTATACCATTATTCAGCGGAAAAAGCAAAGAGAAACAATTGTTTTTCCGCCCAAACGATTTGATAAAATTGTTTCACGAACAACAAACCTCAACAACATGACATTTTCAGCGCCTCATTTGATATGCATTATTCATCAGCCTAAACACGGCCATAAACACATGAACAAACACACACACATACACACAGGTGTATGTGTGTGTAAGGACCTAAAAATTGGCAAAGTGGCCAACCATTTTGAACTCGTTCTCATTTGACTTTGTGACGCAATTAAAACGCGCACGGTACAAAAATATTTTTCACATTTTGCCGGCAAATTTATTGTGTGTGTTTGGTTGCCATCCACTCTTTTGTAATCGGTATACTGCTGTATTGCTGTATGTATGTGTTACCAATAGGTAATATGTTGGGTAAAGGGAGGTTCCATTGTTTGTCACATTAAAATGTCGCTTTTCTCATTTAAGTCGCGTGCGGCTTTCCGTTTACATTTCAATTAAAGTTACATAACCTCAAAACAGCAATTGCAATAGCAACAGCAACAACAATAGCTAGTCATAGTTGCGGCTGGTAGGCAGGAGGTTCATGGGGAAGGGTTCGCGTGGGGTTCCAACCTCGCTATGCAGATGCCGTGATTTTGGCTTGGCACAAAAGTCAATTTCATGCATATTTCATCATTCGTGTTTCGTGTTCGTGTATGCCGCGTGACACGCGCACACACACACACCTACGCCCTTCCTCCATGCCCACAGACCATCGGTAACATACCTGATGTGGCCCTGCGACCCCGCGACCACGCCATCCGACCCGCAGCTTTTCAATATTTCATGAGTATTGGCTCTCAGCCTGGCATAATCAAACACCACACAAAATATTTCACTGTGCTACGGCCAAATATAATCAGCAGATACAGTGGGTACATATAATCATAATCAAAAATAAAGTACACATTTAAGATATATTTTAAACACTATAAGAAAATAATAACAATTCATGCTATGAATTATAATGCAATTAAATCAAAAATACAAAAATTTATAATGAAAACGGTAATATAAAATAAATGTATAATAAATTATTATTAGTATTATTATTTATTGTTTTTTCATTAATTAATATTTTATTATCATTATTATAAGTTATTTTATTATTTTCGTCATTTTTATATCACTACTTTTAATCTTATTCACAATATCATTGCTTGTAATTATTTAAATTAATATTTCATTATTATTCCTTTTATTTTTATTTTTCCGTATTGTAGTATTATTATTATTACTATCACTATTATTATTCACTCGAACTTATCATTACTCTACACTCCGTTCATACTCGTGTTGTGCAGTGTGTTGTTTGGCTGAGACACACGCATACATATGCAAATGTGCGCACGCTTACACACACGCAGGCCAGACTGTGAGTTGAAGTTATTTTTGCATATATGTATACATGATTTGGTTTATTAGATTCGTACAAAGGCACACAATATGTCGGTTCGTCTATTTGTCTGTTTGTCTGTCTGCGTGACTGTTTGCCTGAGTATGTGATTGTGTGTTGCTGCGGGCAGTTGTCCTCCCCCACTCTTCACTCCACTCTCTCAGTCATCCTCCCTCCCTCCGACTCTCACCTACTCGTGCTGTTTCATGTGCCAGAGCTGTGGGTAAATTCAATTATTTGCTGCTGATATCGTCGTTTGTTTTTTGTGCGCCGCTTTTGTATTCATATTTATTGTACGGCATTTTAAATTGGTATATTTACATTGCTAATTTACGCACACACACGTGCGCAGACTGCACTGAATATGTGTGCCTGTGAGTGTGTGAGATGGGTATATGGTGAGCATTTGGATTCGCAATTCGATAGAAAGCGAAGCAATTAATTCACAAAGTTCATTTTTGGTCACTGTTTTTGGTTTCGCTGTGTGCAACAGAGAAGGACAATAATGGGGAGAGAAAAACAATACTGCTAGACTGCCCAGCGCGTGAGCGAGATAGCGCTAAGTCATTTTTACAACTAAGAGCGAAATTCAATATTTAAACAATGCTCTAGCGGACTTTTCCGCTGTGGTTAGCCAAGTTGTCGTCTCAGTATGCTGTGTGTGTGTGTGATTGTGTTGTTGGCTTTGTATGTGGCATGTGACTGTCAATTGGTTTCGTAATTGTTGTTGCTGCTCCCCTAATGAAGGCCAGTACGAGTATTTGAAATTGCCTGCCAGGCAGTCATCGCATTAAACATGTTGTCATTTTTGCATTTGCCGAATTTCCCACATTTTCCGCATTTGCCACAGACCGTTTTTCAATTTGTGTGTAACACAACGTCTGTTATGATTTTGTTTCTGTACCAAAATGCACATACATATGTCTATAACTATTCGTTTGACATTCTATTTGTACATTGTGTAGTTGCAATGTGTCAGAGAGTGTTCCCCAGGGAAGCAGGACGCACCGAAGGGAGAGGGGGCAAAGGAAAGGGAACTCTGCATGTTCGTACACACGATGCAAATATTGAAAAGTTTTAATAAACAAAGTACACGATGTCAAGCCAAAATATGCCGGGTTGTCAGGCGTGCTGAGGCTGTCAGAATTTATTGTTTCGCATCGATGTTATTTCGTTTCCATTATAGATAAGGTTGGTATCAAATGAAATTTGATATCTATATGCGCATACCTGAATCCAGACAGAAGTAAATATATTGAAGTTCAACAACATTGCAACTAGTTCAATAATTAAATAGCAATGCAAGTAATAAAATTCGCATTGCAGACCATAAATTATTCTAAGCAAAAGATAAAGCAATAAAAATTGTTATAAATTTTTAAATAATATGTTATTAAGGTTTGAATTTGCGTTTTTTTACGTTTCGTTTGAGGCCAGACTCCATTGAATTGTTTTTAAATAAATCATATATTTTTCTATTGCGTATGTCAATTTATATCGAATTTATGGTGCTTTAATAAGGGATGTGTGCAGTGCAGTACTAGATTTGCAGTAAACCCTAAAAGGGTTGCAACGTTTGAGTGCCAAACAAATATTTCTCCATTTACAAATTTGAACAAATGAAATTCTATATTTTTTGAGCACTTTTTATATATATATATTTTGTTATTAAGTTGATATATTTATTTTAAGAGAGAAGTAAATTATTTTTTCAGTCGTCCGAGAGCAAAACAAATATTTCATTAAAGTATTATTTCAACCAAATAAATTTTATGGTTTTCACTGACTTTTAGTATAGTTAACATTTTTATAATAATCTTGAAATATTTTATTATTTACGAAAAGTACATAAATATGTCTCACACTTTAATTTATTTTATTTATCTTGCGTACATTGACTTCGCTTAGACCAAACCTTGAAGTATGCAGAATTTTTTGCACTGTCGAAGCAGCTGCTTGCTTGTGCAGTTTTTGCTTCGTCGCAACTTTACCATGACATGCCAGTAAAAAATGTGCTTATTATTTATCTATTAATTATCCGGACATGCTGCGTCCACGATAAGTCCAATATTTCGCCCACTCCCAGTTCCGAAAAACGTTTAGCTAATCGAGCTGGCGTGGCCCATTATTCGTCTACATCCTTTGCCTCATGGTTATATACAAATTTTACTGCTGTCTCCTTGCGTCGTGTTTCTTGCTCATCGTTAATTACCCAATAATTTTGCACATGACGCGACTTTTTATAGAATTTTTATAATATTTTCGCCCTTTTTAGCATGTCGCTGTCGATGGCGCACCCAGAAAAAAGGGGGGAAAATGGGAACGCCTCCCAAAAAGCTGGCAGCGCTGTGCCACTAATGACAGCGTTTTTTTGCCATGAAGTTGTTACTTTGTTTAATGCCACATCGTAGACGAACCGACAAAGACGTTGCCTGGAAGGTGGTAGGGACGGGGGAGGGGAGGTGCCACTCCCATGTAGATTCGCACAGTGTCGGCGGGAGTCAGCAAGGACTTTTGGGTTTCATTTTGTGCGCCAATGAGCGGATCAATCAACGTGTCAAATCGTCTTGAAACGACGCGACGTTGATTTTAATGCTGGCGCCCCCTAGCGTCGAGTAGGTATGGGCTTTACGTGCGCACGTGATATCCGTCGAGAAACGCTTTAACAAATTACCCCAACGGCGGCGGCAGTGCGTTAGTTAACATTTTGAGGATGCGGCGCAGCATGTCGAACCTGTGTCAAAAATTTGCCATTCTCTGGCATATAGGTGGCACGTTAATACCCTTCTCCTGCTCCCTACTCCCATCCTCGACATCATCCCTGCCAGTGTCACACACCTATTCGTGCCGTGCTTTCACAAGGTTAACAACTTAAGAGTCTTTGATTGACATTCGATTGAAAATTACCTTAGCCATTGTGTCAATCAAGCCAGCACAAGCCACACAACAAATCAAACGTCTGCTTCCGATCTCAACTGGCATACTATATCAAAATATATATGTATATGCATGTGGCCATTGTCGGAGCTGACTTCCTGTACCAGTAAAAATCAATTGAGGTGTCATTTCGTAAATTTAATTTGCCTGACGCTGCCTGTTGACTTTTCCACGAGTGCTCTCTCTCTCTTTCTTTGTCTCGTTCCTACTGAACAATTTAAAGCTCTAATCGTTGAATTTTCTGACATTGATGAATTGAGAAGACCCTGTGAAAATAAATGAAAATACAATTCCAAGAAATATTTTAATAAAAGATGTTGATAGCATAGGAAAGTAGACGAAGAAGAGGCCTAAATTGAATAAAGTATACATTATATGAAGACAGACTAATATAAAATAAATACAAAATTAAAATACACATTTAATTTATAAACATCGCCAATCTTTCGATCATTCTTCATGATTTCAAAATTGTCAATAAAATTCACAGTTAATCCAGACAATTTATATATAATATTTATATAGTATACCCTATTCTAGACCAACTTAAAGCTATAATACCCAATCATATTATTTACCAGTTAATTTCTAAAACGCGAAAAGATTCTTTGGATTCGCAGCTTGAAAATTATGTGAAAACAATGAAATTAACGAACCAAACACGAATGAAGAAAATCGCATAGCAAAGACGACGATGAAGGGGCGAGGACAAGAAAAAAAAAACACAAAAACAAGTCGAGGGAGGGAACGGAGCTGCTCAGAAAAGCGTAAAATCAAAGCAACCTGCAACGCGCACAGATGGTTCCATAATTAAATAAGCATTGAACGGGAGGAGCTGGGTGAAAAATGGCATAGGCGGCCGACACCCTGTCGAGGTCCTCAAGTTTCTGACGTTCCGACATCGTCTCTCACTCGCTCTTACTCCTCCTCGCTCTCTCTCGCACTCACTCATTTTGCCATTTAACTAATTGGTAATTTCGTTTCGCGCTGCCCTTCCACAATTGATTTCGGTTTGTGTCAGCGACGATTGACAGCGTCCTGTGCGCGCCCTTCTCCGCCCCAGCCTCCTCCCTCTCTGCTTTCCGCGTCAGAGACACTTCAGGTGTCTTGGTATCTTCCTGTGTGCCCTGGTGCTCGCTTTTTCACGCGCTCTTTAGCCTATTTCCTTGCTGGAGTGGCCCTTCCGGGCAGCCATCGAGCCGGGACTGGTGCCGGGCTTGGTCCTTACATTCGTTAGCGGCACTTGGTCCTGCTGCAGCTCGCATGCTAATAAGTAAATCCTGCGATCCAATCCGAAGAATAAATATTTGACAAACGCACGGAGTGAGGGGAAGGGCAACGGGGGAGTTGGGAGAGGACAGTCCGCCATTGGAATGTAAGTATAATAAATGCGATTTTGAATTTGAGGCTGGTATTTTTGGGGTTGCTGGCTGTCCTTGTCGTACTGCTTGCCTTGGCTTCTGCCTGTGCCTCTTCCACGCCCCCACCTTGCTCCGCCCCTGCTGGCCACGTCGTCTGCTACGTGCCACTTGTTTTAAATTCTGCGTCAAAATCGTTTTATTTGCCAATATTTCATTGTGTTGGTGAGTGGCTGCCACACTGCGAGTCGCGTCCTCCGCCCTCCTTCCATCTCCTTCGGTTCATCGTCCTCTTGTCCTGCGCTCACTTTATTAATGGTGTTGGTTTTCGGATTATTTAACGGTGTATTATTTTATTATTTATTTTTGCATTAATTTTTGATGAGCAACGCGCTGAGCGCACAAAAATTGACGGGAAACAAAAACGAAAACGAAAACTTTGCTCAGCCAAACAAATTTCGGACAATATTTTTGTAATGCCAGGCGGGAAAGGGGGAAGAGGAACGTTGGCTGGTGTAGGCTAAGCACTAATGGGTTAAGCCCGAGCGGGGTTTATGGTTAACTGTTGTGGGGCTTACTGTTTTTCCCCAATTATATATAGAGAGAGCCATAAAAAGTTACTTCATCGATTTTTGCTCTTGTTTCGCACTTCTCTGCTCTGATTTTCGCGTTGGAAATTGGACAGCTGCCTCATTATTTATGCGTTAGTTGTTGTGGGATGCAGAGGGCAGGGGGAGGGGGGGAGGAGCTGCCTGATTGCTAGTAACGTGTGACAGCTGGCAATGGAATTTATTTGCGATATTGTAAATAAAAAAGTATTAGCCCTGGAATAATTAAAATTGCCTTATTGTCAGTTGGCTTTAGGCTTTTATTGATCTGCAATAACAAAGAAAGTAATTTAAACTTTAGTTTGTTTAACTAAGTGTCCCTTGGCCCTTGGCACGTGTTTATTGTCAATTGCTGGCAGCACTTTGCAAGACGTTTCCCGAAGTGTTTGGCAATTGAATTTATTGATTTAATGACCGTCAAGAGGGCTGGAATAGAGGGGATAATGAAGCGGGAGAGAGGTAGTTAGACTTGGTTTATTTTAATTGCATTGTAAATGTTATTTATTATTTTATGTATATTTTGCTGTAAATTGATTCTATTTGGTTTATTTAGCTTTCCAATAATTATATTTATTCTATTTTTCTTGTGTAAAGAATGCCATCAAGCATACATTTCAGGCGTAATCGACTTCATGCAAGGTGTATTCTAGCTCAGTCATTTCCCCCTCTGTCTCCTACTTTTGCCTTCGCTGCAGCAGCAACCTAATTGCAATCGTTCCTTTAATCATATTTTACCTTCTTTATGTGTTTGTGACTGTGGGTGTTTGGTGCCACCTGCATTAACTGTCTCCCTTCCACAAGCAAGTTCACTGTCAAGGCGGCTGCTCAAAGTGCTAGCTCATTAGCGAGGCCAATGTCAAAGGCTACGTGTCGCATACACAGCTTCCATTCCCTGTGTCCCCATTCCCGTTCTCTCTCTCGTTTTCCCTCTCCCTTTCTACTTTTTAAATGCGTGCCACTTCTAAATTTGCGCAACTGGTTGGGCAGGGAAGGGGGTGGCCACAAAAAATTTACCAGGTGTGCCCGACAAAACTGACGCCCGACGCCTTTCCTTAGTCTCTGTTTACCAACTGTCTGCCGAAAATATTAAAAAAAAATAGAAAAAAGCCACAGTCGCGCTGCACGCGACAGTGGGATACCCTTCGACCTATGTTCCGGTGTAGTTTAATTTGTTAAATTTATACACATATACAAATGCGCATGCTTTTAAATTATTGCCGACAGATGGCGCTCGCGCTTTGCGCTCGCCCGCCTCCCTTGTTAGCTGATACAAGCACTTAGTTTTATGCACATACTTTCTTAAATAACTTCTGTGTTTATTGTCCGATCGGATTGCAATTTCGAGAATACGTAGATATTTTAATGAGCTTTGTATATGTTTAAGTCAGAAAGTTGTATCTTTTATACAGCGCTTAAAAATTAAGTTCAAAAATTAAATTATTGATTTGCGGGGGCGGTGGGCGTGGCACCTAACATTTGAAATAAACTTGATCTGCTTATAGTACACAGGAGTCTTCCTGCCAAATTTGGTAACTCTAGCTTTCATAATAGCTGAGATCTGTGCGTTCACACAGACAGACGGACAGACGGACAGACGGACAGACGGACAGACAGACAGACAGGGCTCAATCGACTCGGCTTGTGATCCTGAGCAAGAATATATATACTTTATGGGGTCTCCGACGCCTCCTTCTGCCTGTTACATACATTTGCACAAAGTTAGTATACCCTTTTTTGACCATTTTCAATGGTCGAAGGGTATAATGAGCTGCCATTTTTTATGGTGCTGCCGCTGCCTGCGTCTGCTTCATGTGCTGTCATCTTATCATTTTTCTCACAGACAGCGCAACGAGTCGAAGCGACTCCACCCGACGCCCGAAAATGTATGCTATGAAAGTTGGCAGAGCACGCCGCGCGTCACTTGGAGGGGTTAAAATTTGATCAAAGTTCAAAGGCAAAG
This sequence comes from Zaprionus camerounensis, assembly GCA_018904165.1. NCBI lineage: Eukaryota > Metazoa > Arthropoda > Insecta > Diptera > Drosophilidae > Zaprionus > Zaprionus camerounensis. Next base: position 11,035,695 of record JAEIFS010000742.1, read on the forward strand.
GCTAAGAAAAGCAGATGAAGAAGAGCACAGGCAGAGGCAGAGCCAGCAGAAAGGCAAACAAAAAAATATGAATGAGCGAACATACATGTAAATTGGCTCGCGCAAATTACGACATATGCAAAAGGGCCCCAGGGGGCAGAAGGCGTAGTGGCAGCAGAAATAGGAGCAGGCAGTCCTGAGTAACTGCCGCATTCGGGCGCCTGCGATGTTTGCCAATTTAGACACACTTTGGCAAATTTGATTAAAATCTCTCTCACAACTTTCGGACAGAAAGTGCAGGGAACAATTTCCAGTGCTAATTTGCACGAACTTCTCATAGTCAAAGTGGAACGATAAAGATATTAAGTGAACGAGTACTAAATTACCCAGGTTAAAGTGAAGCATGTCTTGTTAAACTTGTTCTTTAATTAGGTAAGAATTGAAGCATTATATTGAAAATAAATATTTAGGTTATGGTTAGCATTATAATATTATTAAATATCATATCATATCGTATCATAAAGCAAAGCCCGTCAAACATTTATTTTAGCATAGAAAAGTGAATCAAATGTAACTAATTAAACTAGCAACTAATTTGCGGCTTATCAACACAAAAAATAGAGTTGCAAATAAAATTAATGATATCACAGCTTCCAAAAGTTTTCCGCAATTACCTATGCTTCATTGCGATTGCTTGCGCTGAGCTGATCAGTAGCAAACTTTTGCTCCTCCCCTAGCCCAAACTCTTTTTTCCTGCTTTTGAGAAAAGTTTGTGCCCTACGCGAGGGTATATAAAAATTTCTACTTTGCTGCCAACTTAATTTGTCACTGAGCGCAAAGACGTCGCCACGACTCGAAAGAAAACAATTCATGTTATATAAATTGCACAAAGACAGAGCAAGAGAAAGAGAGAGAGAAAGGGAGGGAAAGAAAAATGAAATGAGATTTTTTCTAGCTGCTGCAATACATATGCAAATAATATGTATATATACACAAGTGTGTGCGTGTGTTTGTGAAGGCGCAGCTACCGTGCCACTTAAACTCCGCTGCGCAAGGACTTTGCGCTGTTTCTCATCCTTGGCAAGGAGTCTAGTTGGCATTTTACTTTTCTACTTTGTGGCTTACTTGCCTTTTAGCTTTGGCCATTTTGTTGTTGACTGTTTTTAATAAAAGGCACAAATAAAATGCGAATACAGAAAATAAAAAGTACAACAACAACAGCTACAAGAACAGAGTATAAAAAGCGCATAGTTATAAATTTTGCAGGCGCAGTCAAAGCGCATTGTTTGGGGCGCCCAACGTGGGCGGGTTGTGGTGCGTGCAGAGTGCGGGAAATTGGGATTTATAGAGTTATGTACTTACTCCTATAGCATAGTAATGCGAATTGCAGAATGGGATGGAATGGGGAAGAAGCCGGAGGGGGCAAACTGAGAGAAAACGGGTTGTGGTAACTGGGAGTGTTGCACGCAACTCGAGCGTTTGCTGTCTTCAACTTGGGCGAGTCATAAAGGTAAAATCATAAACAAGTTCGCCTGGCCAAGGGTCTACGTTCTATAGTCTACGGTCTGGAGTCTAGACTGTGAAACCGCACGGTGCTCTACCCCTTGCGTGAGACCGCCAACTTACGAGTATAATAAAAATAATTCAAAGTTTCCAATTGACAATGAAATGTTTGCAATTTGTTGTGATTTCTTTGCAACAGTGCAAAAGTTTATGCAATTAGTTTTTTTTTATGTTAATGGAAAGGTTTTTAAGGTTTGAGAGAAGGAATTGAAAGTTCTTCGCGGTAACCAGTAACAATATTTCGCAAGGCTCGGTCAACTCTAATATAATTTATAGTATTCTCCATTTCATATCGCATTTTAATCAGACAAATGTTCATCGATTTTTCCCACTCTCCTTTGGGTTTTCCCCACTTTTTTGTCTCAGCCAAACTAAACCACCCCTTGGAGTTGCAGTCAAGTGTAGAGTGTGCATAAAACGAGAAGCTGTGCTGGGTTTACAATTGGATTGCCATGGCAATCATAAGTGTAGGTTCGAGCCTGAAAATATGCAACGAATTTCCTTTGTTTCTCCCAGGCATTTGTCGCAGACACAAAAGCATAGAGAGGAAAATAGTGTAACAGCAGCTGGAATTATATTGGATTGTGCTCAAAGCTGTTTGGTATTTCATAAATCTATGAACAGCATCGCATGAATAAAGCTTTCCACTTTGATTGTGAACTGTATACGTTCTAACATATTTAAGTCTGTTTACACATGTGTTGAAGCTTAAACGCAAAGCTCATTAGCAACTTAGCAGTTAGAAGCTTTAATTATTCAATTAAATTGAAGCACATTTCAAGCTCTCGAAAATGCTGTAAGACAGCTACACTGCACTCAGCTGCAATGCCCAGTTAAATTAGTATTCCCTAGGCTCGCCACGACCTTCAGAAATGGAGCAAATCATAAAAAATGCAGCAGCCTAATTGCAGCTGCGGCAGCTAACTTAGTTAGCTTTTCCCTCAGGGGTATTGACTTCCTTCCGCTGCTGCTTTATTATCAATCCCTTTTGTATCGATTGTAGGTCATGTGTACACTGCGGCGTGTCTCGAGTTCGACTGCAACTTTTTGGGGCAGCTTTAATTTTTGATTGTTGCACTCGCACTCAGCGGAACGGCACGGAAAGAGAGAAAGACGAAGAAGAGGAGTACAAAGTGAAAGAGCAGAAAAGTTGTTTAATGCTTGACTCAGTCCTTTAGGCCATTCATTTCATTAAAGCAACACAATGCGGCTTTTGTAAAACGTTGCTTCTGCCGCTAACCAAACCGCAACTGCAAATGAGAAGACTGCACACACATACACTTGCCGAGATTCACCTGTGCTGCATGTGTGTGTGTGTGTGCTCCACAGCCTAGAGACCTCTAGCTGCGCCAATGCCGGTAGCGTGACGTGCGTGCGCTTTCTTTATTCTGTCGAGGATTTGCTGCGCTGCCTGTCAGCGGCCTCCTCCTCATCATCATGTGCGGCTCCTTGACAGGCTGCTGCCTTAGTCTGAGCCTTTGCCTTTGCCTTTGCCTTCGTCTTTGCTTTTGCCTTTTACCTGAGCTAATATAGCAGGCGCAGCAGCACTGGAACTGGCAACTGAAACTGCATTGCGCTATGCCGCAAAACTTTGCGCTCTGCCGGCAAATCCCTTTTGTCGCATTAACTGGCAACTTTTTGCAGCGCGTGGCGAAACGCGACAAACTTTGTTCACAAGTCGACAGAAAAAGGCGTCAACTCTGCACGCAGCAAAGAAACTCTCTCTGGCTCTCTCTCTCTATCTATCTTTCTCTTACAAAGGCTGCAGGTAGCAGTTCACAAATTCCCAGATCCTTTTCGGGCCATTCTGTATGCTCTCAAACATGCATTTGTCAAATCAAAATTTTATGGTCTCGTCACATTGTTGCCACGACAACACGACAAACTGAAGCAGCTCCACGGAATTTGAGCGTCTCGAGTGCAGTTCTTTCTTTTTTATGGCCTGCCAACAAGTTGGGAATTACAACTGTGATGTACGGTTGGAGACATATTTTCATACATATTTTCTGCCATATTCTGAAAATCCACTTCGAAATGTATTTGCTGCTATTTCCAATTCACAAAGCACATTGTCCTTGCATTAATTTTGGAAAAAGTTAGATTTTCTTCGCTAATTACCCAAAAAGCATAAATTATGGTTTCAAAAAGCAAATCTGGCCTGCACAGGCCGTTTATAATGTTGAACATTATAATTTTGCAAAGCTTTTACAATACTTAATACTTTATCATTTGTTATTTAAAATGCTCTTTGATACACTTTGAAGTGGAGACTCGACACTTGTAGGGTAAGACTTTTGCTGTGTAGTTGACAATGTGTGTTGTGAATTGAAAAAATGAATAGAATATACCTGTAATTATTGAAAAAACGGGCTCGTTTTCAATATCAAAAGAATTTCTTGATTTAAATTTCAATAAAGGAAAAAAAAGAGACAAAAACTTTTTAGTTTCACTAAATAAGTTCATAAATCTTAGATACCATTCATAGATACCAGGGGTAGAAACCACTGTTTTCTTTCAGTAATTATAGTAGCTTTTATTTGACAGCAAAAGCCAAAAAGTTTCAGTTTAACTTCAGCTGCATTATAAAGAACTTCAACACTTGCAGTGTGTTTCTTATTCGTTGCCTGAAGAAATTCGTCATTCATTTGAAGTTTTATAGCCTTGCTCTGGAGGACGTCGAGTGCCTTCTTAAATGGCAACTAATTTGCGAACGCAATTTGCTTTTTATAACTAAATTTGCGTTTGCCTCGCAACTCTCTCAGTGAGCATCTCGGGCTGCTTTTCGCAATTTGCGATTCTTGACAACTCGACAATGACGTAGCAATTATGCCAAAGCCGTAAAGCAGCAAAAGCAGCAACAGCAGCAGGAGCGATGGCTAAAGCTGCCAAAAGTTACGACTGTCTGTCAAACAGTCTGCCTTATCTGGGAGCATTTATCAGAAATCGCATCTCCATCCGTTCTGGGGGCGTTAATTGCATAGGACAATAGTGCGGCAAATGAATTTGTACAAGGGATAATTGTTTGGCTCGGTTCGCAACGAAACTTATTTGCTCTACGCGGCGGGTGTTTAATTTTGTGCAAACACAGAGAGAGTGACTGTTTGAAGCAGAGGGTTGGAGGGAGTTGAAAACAAGCCGCATTCTTCCTGCTACTCACAGACAACTCCCTGTCCAAACAAATGTCGTGAACTCGACGCGCTCATATTTCAGAAAAAGGGGCGCATAAATTTATGCGGAATCTATTAGGCACCGCGACGCAGTCCGACCCACAGTCCCATTCGCAGTCCAACCCTTTTCAGCAGAGCCCAGAGACGAGACGAGTTGAGACGTCGACGAATGCCACTGCGAATGCGAATGTTGTTTGTTATCCCCCAATTCCTTCTTTTTTACTCGGGTCGAAGCTGCAGTGAGCACCCTGTGGATTTTGGATACGGTTCTCATTTCATTCATGTTTCATTTCCATTTGTAAGTGAAACTTAAATTAACTTTTCATATTTTGCCAATTTTGATATTTGAATTTTAATGAATGATTCCTCAAGGCTCGTAAAGAACCGAAGGTCTACACGGGCACGTCAAGATAAAGCAGCATTTTTAGGCATTTTGTCAGTTTTTATTTGAGGCGGGTTTGATGCCTGCCTGAGGTTGTTTTTAAAATAGTTTCAAGTGAAGTAGGTTGATGGAGTAGTCAATGCGGAAGAGATGGAGGTTTATTTTAGAATGGCTCTCATTGTTTATATGAAATTTGTTTTTGATAAAAGCTTTAAAGTATTGTTATTTTGACGGGATGCTAGAGGAATCTATTGTATATTATATTTCTTTCTTATATCATATTAGATATTATTTAATAATAATGCTTCTTTTTAATATGATTATAATTGCATTAACATCTATAATGATTTCCGTTTTTATTTTTTTTAAGTAAATCTAAGTCAATTAATATTTAAGTAATAGTCATACCTTACCAAAGGCTTCTCAGAATCATGACTGTATTTCTTCTTTATTTTTATTTGGCTCGTAACCACGATGAGTAAGCTAAGAAAACTTCGGGGACTCGATGAGACACAAAGTACGAGAATTTATGGAAGTACATTTTGTTGATAAGTTGTTTGTCAAACTAAGGGTGTTCTTATTAGAAAATGCTATCATAAATTTTTAATATGTATGACCTTTCTGGCATTTTACCCTCATACCCGTGTGTGAGACTTGTGCAGAGGTCATGACAGCAAACAAAGCTCGTATATTTCGCTGGTAATTGAAAAAGCGGCCTGTCCATGTATGCATGTGCGTGTGCATGTGTGTGATTTTTTGGCAATGCCCCTGCTGACACGCCCCCCTTGGCAGTGGCCTCAGTCGGGCTCTGGCTAAAGCCCAGAACTCCGCAGGCTCCGGGCTTACCTCTTTGGATTCGAGGCGAGGCGAAGCGACGCCAAACAACATTTCAATTGTTGTATAATGATGTACACACTGTGCGGGTAGAAGGGATAATAAAAAATTGTTATTGTTGTTTCGCAACAGCTACAACAAGAACAAGAACAACAACAACGGGATGAGTCGAGGAATAGCTAAGCCAACACATGTAGGGGATACAATGGCGGGACACTCGTAAATAAATCGTGTCAGTGGGTAACAAAAATTCATTCATTTCATATTTTGCTTTATTTCCCCGCTCACCCATTGACCTCTCCCTCGCCCTGTCTCTCTCTTTCTTATCTCACATGCTGCTCGTTCTACAGCCACATTTACTGTTATTTCTGTACGCGTACCAAATATTTTTTGGTTCGCCCACTAACGGAGAGCAAAAAAAAACAAATAATAAGTTTTTCCAAGTTGGGTATTGGGAAAGTTGGAAATACCCTGGAAAATGGTGTCATAATTATTTATTATTTATTTCATTGGGAGAAAGTTGTTTGACATGCTTTCCAAATACATATATTTCTTAAATCTCATTTTGATAGAAACATTTTTTATAGCGGAAAACCTTTAAACTATCAATCAATTATTATTATTATTTAAAGCCATGATTCAAAATGTTGTCTATCTTTCAAGTTTCTAGTATAGGTTCCATGTTTGATATAGTTCCAAAGATACTTTGGTTGATTGATTACAACTTTAGAGTTGCTTAAAGCAAAAACAAGCTCGGGAATAAATATATCAATATAATATCTAAAGGTAATCAGCTCTAGCTCGAGAATAAATACATCTATATAGAATCTTAAAGCTTTTTAAAGTCTCTTAACTCTTTAGAATCCTCATAAAAGCATAAAGCAAGTCAACTTTTATGCGCTGCTCTCAACATTCCCAACATCCAGCTAAGGGTATCAAAAACTTACTTCTCATATGTTTCTCTCTAGTTGTTTGGGTGTGTGTGTTGTTGTTGTTGGTTTTGTATTTTTATATATCTGAGCGGCGAAAACATAAAAGTCAGAGCTAAAGGGCACAGACAGCGAGCAGCCGTTGTCGGAGTGGTTGTCGCACAGTGGTGCAATGTGTCAATTAGCAGCACCCCTTCAAAAAAAGGAGTGCTCAAATTAAGAGAGAGCAGGTACAGTCAACATGTCGCGACAAACGCTGCAGCCCAACTGGCTACCCTGTTTGTTTAATTTTATCCTTTTCGAATACAAAGTGTTTTTCTTTTATTTTTGTGCACTTCGACAGATGGCAGCCCAGTGTGCGTCATATATTTCGGTTGGTCGCTCGTATTTTTTGATAAATGGTCTACTCTTTTATCATCTTGCTCCTGAGCTTTCGCGGCGGGCTGCTTTGGCGATTCGTAACGTACCCGTAGCGCAGCGTAACATACCGTTCCATTCCGTTCCGTTCCATGTCGAGTTGTGTGGCATGTACCGTGGCATGGAATCGCGTTCCGTTCGCCACGCGAGTGGGAAAGATAAAATACGTTTTTCATTTGGCCGCCCTGCTACAGTTGCGCTGCAGTTGTTTTCCTTCTTATTTGTTGTTTTTTTTTTTCTTTTTTTGTTGGTTTCTGTTGCTGTTGATTTTTTAGCCAAGGCAATGTTTTTGTTTTCCTGCTGTGTTCCTCTAAAATTTTCTTTTTCTGCTCTTTCATTTTTTCGGCAGATTGTTTTGTTTTATGCAGCCAAGCGCAAAAAAATATTATTTTCGGTATTTTGTGATTGCCTCCGCTTGCAGTTCCTGTTCTTCTTATTGTGGCACACACACACACATACACAGAGATCCCACCTAGGCATTCAACAAGGCAACTCTTCATCTCCCTCTCCTCTACCCCATTTCTATCTACTACTCCAATTCCAACTCCATTTTCATTTCTAACATCATGGCTTGTTTTACTACTTAGTTAATCAGCTAATTTAAAGTTGCAGGCTTTGTGTGTGTGTGTGTGTGTGACCCGAATGCAATAAGGGAGGGAGACATGGTGGCAGGTGTACAGAGTGCGAGAGTTCATGTTGTTTGGCTCTCAGGTTTATTAAAGTTTACGCAACTCTTTTGTTTTGGCCTAATTTAACGGGCTGGGAACATGTAAATTTTATATAATTTTTAAACAAATAAAGTTCTTATAAAACGAGTAAGAAAAGCAACCTGAGGCATGCCGAAAGTTGTATACTCTTGCAGGTTCTGATCTCCTCCGATCGTTCCAATACTAGTCATATATATTGGTGCAGAGTTTCGTTGTTACATTTATTATAAATCCTTTATTTTACTTAGCCAGTTTTATCTTTTCAACATGACAAGAAAAGCAAAAATAAATATTTCTAGTCAATGGCAAAGATAATTTTTAATCTTTAAGTATGCTGAAAAATACTGGAAGTTTCAATCTTTTATAAGCCATGGTTTTTTTCATTAGCAGCGTGTTGGCAAAGTGGAAAAAAGTGTTTCTTATTTCATTGATATCCTTTATGGAGGAAAAACATATTATTTCGAGCCAGACAAAAATGTCGAGGCAATTTTCATAAATAAGCATTAAAAAAGATGCCAAGTTTTATTATTAAATGTTAGGCAAGCTAGACAAAAGTGCAAGGCACGTGCCTGGCTCTCACACACACACACACACACATACACACACACACACACAGTCATTCACACTCGAGCACCGGGAAGCCTGCTATTGGAAGCGCCTGAAGGCAGTCGAAACAAAAGCCACAAAATAATGTGCCATGAAATGGGAATTGTTGTTGCCTGGTTGCACCACAAACTCTCCACCACGCCCCCGTTCTACCACGCCCCCGTTCTACCACGCACTGCGGCCGCCCTCTTCCATCAGACTGGCAAAGGAGTCGCCAAGTCGACTTGCAACTTGGCCACGTTTCACTGCATCGCTGCCTGCCGCCTGCCGCATGCCGCTTGCTGGCGAATTTTCTGCAACGTAACTTTGGAGACGCCTCCGTTCCGCCTGCCGACACAGCCACCTGCCGTGCCCCGTTCCCGCGTCCTTGCGTTCCGTTCCACCGCCTGTCACTCTCACTTTGGACTTGACTTTGCTAGAATTTTTCAATTACACTACTTCAGCCAGCAGTGGAAATGGAAAGAGGTGGAAACCTGCAACGCCGCTGCTCGCAGTGAAGCAGTGCCTCGATGTGTGGCAAAGTGGCTGCGTTGCGTTCAGCCATGTTGCAACCAGTTTAAATCTTATAACAAACCCAAGGCGGGGTAGTCTGTAATACCGATTCCTCTGCACGCTGGCTGCATAACGTTTAGATGATGAAGTCTGGTATTGATTTTAGAATAGGAGAAAACGAAGGAAGGAAAAGGAATATGAGGAAGGGAAAGAGAAGTACAGGCTGTTGATTATTATTAACAGTTAGAAGATATTGGGGTACAATAAACATTTTATTTAAATTATATTTTGATAAGTACATATAATAAATATTTTATATGAATTGATGTGATTCCCTTTACTAACTATATATATTATAGCAAGTAATACTTTTTTAGACTTCGTTTATGATAGGAATAGATACAATATATAAGGTAGTATTAGGTAGTCGGCTACTCCATCTCGGCAAAGGGTATATGTGTACATACTTGTGCTGTCACGATTTGCGATGCAGTCACAGTAGCAGATCGCAGTGGCAGTCGCAGGATGCGTTGCGTGTTTTCTGCCAGGAATTCGGTTTCGCATTCGTTTGGATAATGGCAAACGGCTGACGACATTCCTCATCCTCTTGCCATCTACCGTTAGCCATTTCTGTCCTTCTCTGCCCCCTTCTGAGCACCCCTTCGCGCTGTCTATGGTGCAGGATTTTGTTGCGCAGGCTATAAAGTCAGGTGAGTTGGGTGGCCTGGGTAACCAGTCAATGGAGGTGGAGCAGGACAGGCAGAGGACATAGAGGGGGTAGCGGCGCCCCTGGCTAGCAGGTGGCAATGCGGCGCGTGCTGTGTTGCCCTGGCGATTTTCATGTTACAAAGTCGCCACATCGTCAGTCGTCTGCTCTCGCTCCCGCTCTGTGCAAAGACTTTTTATTTCGCCCGTTTGGCAGTTTTGTGCCGTGAATTGTGGCAGGGAGAAGAAGGGATAGACAAGGTGGGATCGTGGGCAGGTGGACAGCGGGAGAGGGGGCTGTTGTGGGCGCTGGCGTGTTTAGAAATGGTTACAAAATGCGTAATTAGCGTTATGCAGCGGCATTCTGCCGCACAAAGAGCGATGCGTGGCAGCTAAAGCAGAACCAAGAGAAGAAGGAGAGGCACAGAGACGCAGAGAATCCTGCGTCGCGTGCTAATGGATGTCCTTATGGCATCCATGGAGATAGAAATAGTGTGGCTAAGTTTGGTGTTATGTGGCGCTCAGATTGGGATGTGCATTGAACGTAAGGCGGAGAAGAGTGAGGGAGTGAGAGAGGCAAGGGTATTGGAGGGTTTTGTAGAGGGAACAATGACAGAAAATGGGAAATAGATGTAGCTTGAAAGGTGTTAGAGTATTAAGTTAAGTATGTTTAGTTAAGGCGGAAACTTCTGAAGGAGAGTCGGGTATATTTTAATACGATTACATTCGAGTTCTTACACATAAATATACTTCAGGAATTGTGAAGAAACTTATGCTAAACATTATATATATTCTGATCTTATAAGCATATATGCAGTTTTGGATAACAATATCACACCTAAGAAAATGTTTAAGGTTTGTAAAATAATACATGAAACAGAAATGGTTTAGAATTCAAATACGATCTTTGAATATAGCTTAGGTTTGTTATGTTTCAAGTTTGTTGGTTAGTTATATATAATCGTCTATATCTCTTTAAAGCCTATTACTCTTCAAAAAACCTTTAACACATTTTAACCCAGGCACTTATTGATTAAACTCCCTTTCCAACTGTATCTAAATTAAACTTTATCAATGCCAAACCTTCATCAGTTTTAACTGGAATTGTCCAAGGCAAAATGAATGAAAACAAGAACAACAATAACAACAAGGAGTATAACTGTAACCCAGACCAAATCGTATTTGCTTTTAATCTGGACACTTTGCTCTGTCTCGACTAGTTTCATTATTTCCTCTCTTAGCGTATATCTATGTCCAGTATTCTTGTAGTTTAGGGCTTCCTAATTGTTTTTCAAATCAAAAAGTTCACAGAGTCCCATGAAAAAGGCAACACACACACAGACACACAAGTCGCACACAAATACTAAAATATGTCAGTTTTAGGTTTTACGCATTTTGTTGTTTCCATTTCCATTTCGATACGGAACTGTCGCCCCTCTCTCTCTCTCTCTCTCTGTCCATCCGTGTCTATTGGGATGGGCTTTAATTCGTTTCTGTTTTCTTGTTGCTCTTACAGGAAAAACAATGAACGTCAAAGCGGGGGCCTTGGCAATTTCCGTTGCGTTATCGAAAACGAATAAACAATAAAAGCGAGCAACTATGCGAAGAAAACCCTCTACAAGAAACCGAAACCACCCAAAACCCACCCAAACCCCAAAACCTTCCCCCTCCCTGAGCTACGCGCCTTTTCTAGAGATGTGCGTGACACGTGCCACGAGAGCGGGTAGTTTGAGATGAGAGTCAACCAAGGAGGAGTTGGATTCAAAGTATATTTATAGCAAAGTTTTCAATTTCGGGGAGTTACTATAAATATTTACTTTATTTATTGCAACTTAGTTCGTATATAAAAAGCTTTATAACTATTTGATGTGCTCTGCCTGCCAAAGTTGATTGAAGTTGATTGATTGATGTGCGCCGCATCGTTGTTTGACCCCCCGACACAGTCACATCTATATAGATGGACACTTCGTCATCACGAGTGCATCTCTAATCCCCAGCGAGTGCTGCTCACACATGCAAAGCAACTCGAGTTGACAGTCAGACGCTGCGCTGTCTCCTTGTCTCTCTGTCTCCCTATCTCCCTGTCCGTCCGTGCGTCCGTCTGTCTGTCCGTCTCTCTGTCTGTCTGTTTTGCAGTAGTCCCAATTTTTATTTTCATTTTTATTGCTCTTACTTTCAGCTTACGTGCGACTTAAAGTGCGAACTTGTAGAAAGGGTTATGCGACAGGGGCAGGGGCCACGTGCCAGAGAGGGGCAGGCGGAGTTGAAGCTGATGCCCAGGGTATGGGGGTGCCAGTGCCTTTGTCAAGTCGGTACTGGGCTCCTGTCCTCAAATGACAGGCACCAAGGCAACGAATAGTTTCAAACGAAACTTTCTTCTATTTTTTTCGCCATCATCGTGTTTGTTGTTGTGTTTCCTTTGTTGTTGTTGCTCTCGTGTATTTGTTTTTGTATATTTTTTGTTCACTGTGTTTTGTGTCGTTTCTGTGTTTATGTGCAAACTGGCGCCGGACTTTAGTGGCAGTGGCAGTTTTGTCTGGCGAGTCAGGGTAATAAAAATACGCAATGCCAGGATACGGAATTCCTCGTAGAGGAAGGGGAAGGTGAAGGGGGAGTGTGACATGGCCCTGGACCACATCAGAATGCAATAAATGTTTGTAGTTATCAAAATGTTGCAGGGTGCTCCAAATGCGGCACATGCGACCAGTGCGCTGTGTATTACAGTCTTAATGTGACGCAATGTCAGCGCAGCGGATGAGAGGGGGGAAGGTCAGAGGCCAGGGGCAGAGGGGGCAAGTAAAGGCGTTGGCGAAACGTGCCAGTCAGAGGCACACGCTTAATTTGCTGATTGACATGCATAAATTTCCGGAAAAGCCGACGACACAACGCCCAGCACGATGATGAGGACCGGCAACGGCAACGACGACGACGACGTCGACGACGATGATGACGTAGCCGAGTTGAGTTGAGTTTTAATCAGCGGACTTTCGATTTCACGTTGCGGTTAGTCCGCCACCAAACCAATCCGAACCGCAGCGCATTGCAGCCCAGTGACCATTTGAACGGACATCCGCTTCGTTTGATTTCCGGCATGTGATTGAGTGCGCAGCGATTGAAAGTGCGACTCGTTCCTCCACACCGTGATTACCTCGATGACGATGACGACGACGACGATGATGATGTTGACGGTGACGGTGACGGTGGGGATGGTCGTGATGACAGGATGTCCATGGGGCGTGCAGATCTCATCAGTTAGGCATTTGCTATACGTCATAAAGCGATTAGTGCGGAGCGTGTGGCGATTAATTTGCTGCCGATGCTGCCACACGCTTTTTCGATATGCGCGCATGCATAAAAAACAGTATCGAATTACGGTTACAGTTACAGCTACAGTTACGTTGCCGTTATGGTAGTTGCAACTGCGACAGTTGCGTGTCAATTGCGATTGTCAGTTTCATAAGCGAATCAGGGTGGCTACCCTCTGTAAGGGGTGGGGAGTGGGGGATAACAATCAACAAGTATTATAATGCACGTAATGCGGATTAGAATAACAGCTTCATAGCGAGCACTTCAAATGATATTCAATGGAATCGATTTGAAACTGATTTGGGGAATGCATAAATCGATTCGGAGTTGCTGAAAATAAAATAGAATATCAAATATTTTGTAGTATTTTATAGCTTGGAATTCAATTTGTGTACATTTAACATTAGATATGTTAAGTCTTTATTGGTCTATTTTATTCACATTTTAATATGTTGCATACTTTAGGGGCAGTTCGGAAATCAGTAATTATTAATATTATTTATTTAATAACATATAAGTTAATGATCTGATCGCAACCAAATTTTCAGAAATCATTTGGGACTATTCTGCTTTTAAATTACGCTTGGAATTCGGATTTTATTGATGTACGACGGCGTAAAGGGGCGTGTTCAAATTCTAAAACAAACTTGATCTGCGTGCAATTATAACATATAGTCTCTGAGATCTAGGTTTTTATACGGACGGATGGACAGGCAAACAGATCTACTACCTATCTGGCACGTCTCCTTCTGTTACATATATTTTCAGTTGGCCCAAAGTTATAATCCCCCTCTACCCCATGGGCAGCGTGTATAAAAATAATAAAACATATTTTCATATTTTATTATTTACATATTTATTTTCATATTTTACAGTCAATTTCCTATCGTTCAATTTGAGTGTAACTTTAAACTTCTCTCTAACATGAAACTCAATAAATATTGCAGTATTTTATTATAATTAAGTAAGTTGATCATACCAAACACAAAACCTACAAATAATGCAGTGTTCAATTTCGATGAATATAAATTACTTTTAATAAATTAACACAATTTTTTTATGGTGTATATTATTACCAAAGATGGTTCAATATCTTCATTACGGATTATTATTATTTTTCTCTTCATCGTCTTTTTAATTAATTTTCCTTCTTTTGCCTGTTTTATTATAGTTTTATCGTTGCCCCTTTTGCTCCTCATTCTTGTTTTATTTACCCTCCGTACTTTCAATAACTTGCAGACTTCTTCCCCCGTTTCATTACGCTGCTCTTGTTTATGGTCTTACAATTCTTCTTTAGACTTAAGGGCCTATCAACAGCTTGCGTCGTAGTTAAAGTTCGCCATTTTTAATTGCTACGGCAACGCGATAAGTCAGTGACTATCGCCAACTTCGCCACCTCATAAAAAGCGCTGCCAGCAGCAGCAGCAGCATCGACTCCATCTTCGTCTCTATGGCTTCCGTTATGAGTTCCATCATTCCCATTTGGTATGCCATCATTGCCAACTAGCTGCCAAGTGGCACGTTAGGGTTTTCATTACCCCAACTAGCACTTTTACTCTCTCTCTCTCTCTCATTCTCTCTTTGTCTCTTTTTCGCTCTCACTTTGCGTCGCAGTTCATTTGAGACTTTGAACTGCAAATAGACAACGTGTTGGGCCGCTATGTATCGTACATACAAATATAGTTAGAGCTGGGAGGAAGGTAAGGGAGTCAGTGTGGGGGGGAAGAGGGGGTATGTCGTCTGCTTTTCACTTTTCACATTTCCATCATCAACCTTTGCCGACTTTGCTTTCGTTTTTGCTGTATTTGCATATCAAATTAAAAGCGCCCGAGTAATTTTAACGCTTTCACAGAGCGATAGAGATATGTACGTAGATTGCTCCAGAAGGGGGTAAAAGAGTAAGAGCGAGAGAGAGCGGGGGGATGGCAGACTGCCTTTTGTGGGCAATGCACAGCGGAAACGGAAGTTAGCATAACTCCCCGTCGAACATGGCGCGTTTTTCCGGCATATTGTCTGATGAGCCACCCGCAGCTGTGAAATAAATAAAATACACGTTAGGATGCTACCATTTAAAAGCTATAATTAAAAAGCGACCAAACAGTGCCACCCAGCTACGGGCTATATATATGTAAGTACATATACATAGGTCTGTATATATGTTGGAATAGTAGCCAGACATGGACTGTGGAATAAAGCTAGACGCGGTCTGTTTTCGTCTGCACAAGCTGTAAAATATTCAAATGGCGCAGCGACATACAAAATGGCGCATAGACGTGTAAAAACAGTTAGTGCCAAACAGCTGAGCGGTAGAGAAGGGAGAGAGGGGAATGAGGAGTGCAGTGAGGGGCGAAGGGAGTGTCACAGAGCGAGTGTGTTTGTGTGTGTGCCAAATTGAATTGTATTTGTTTGAGTCTCAGTCGCAGCTTGTACATTTGACTGCATGTCTGTCTTTCTCTCTCTCTCTTTCTCTCTTTATGTCTGTATCTCTCTCTGTAGCTCTCTGTGTCCGTCTCTTTGTCGCGTCTGCATTTTAAAGTACTCACTCTGCGGGCATCAGAATCATGTCAATCGTGTACAGCCGACAAAAAGTCGGAGGAGTCGATTTTGGTGATTAAAACGGGTAATTACTTATCGGTTATCGGCTATTTAATGTGGTATATTAAAATCGATATAACTATTGATCAATTAATAGTCATGTTATGTTCAGCGAATTATCGATGGTGCGACATGCTGTTATCGATAAAACAACATGAATGTAGTGTCGATTTTGATGACTATTAGTAGAAGTA
The DNA here is from genome assembly GCA_018904165.1 of Zaprionus camerounensis. Lineage (NCBI taxonomy): Eukaryota > Metazoa > Arthropoda > Insecta > Diptera > Drosophilidae > Zaprionus > Zaprionus camerounensis. The sequence goes on from JAEIFS010000742.1 coordinate 11,051,571, forward strand.
ACGTGGCACATAAATATCGATATATCGATAAAAAGTCATGTTTTAAAAATAACTATAAATATACTTAAGGTAAGCCTTAAGGTAAGCTCCATTTCGTATGCCTCTCTCTTCTCTTCTCTCCTCTCTCTCTCTTTCACTTTCAACTTCATGCTTTATTCTCTTCGCTGCCCACCTTTTTCTCATTATGTTCCGCTTTGTATCTGCTTTTGTGTACGGCTTAGTTCCGGTAAATGTGCTTTTCGCCGTAGTGTCCCTACTCCTCCTCCTGCCTTCATCCACGCAGTTCCCTAATTCCGGCTGCTAGAGCTGAAACTGCGCTCACTTGTCGCCTGCTCGGCTTCCTGTACGCGTGTGGGTGAGAGTGTTCCTGTATGTGTGTGTGCGTCAACGGAATGGGCGCTTTATTATTCAAGATTATCCTGCGGGTATCGAAGCGCCGCCGCCGTGCTCGACTAAGTATTCCCCATATCCCAACGACGCCATCGATGACATGTTTGCGTCGCCAGCATGTCTGCCAGGAACTATAATAGACCTGAGCCTGAGCTGAGAGTGAGACTGAGAATGGATCTGTGCCGGAGACTGAGGCTGTTGTCTGCCCGCAGTTTTTGGAGCAGCTGAAGATGCTTTTATGTCAAGGAACCGCAAGGACTTTGCGCGTGTCTGCGTTGAGGTCTTTCAGTTACATAATTTGATTAGTCCCGGAGTTAGTTGCGCTGATTTCGGGAGTGGGGCATGCCCATCATCATAAATATTTGAAGGCTGCTCAAAGTCAGACGAGATTTATTTACTGATTATGGACACAATGATTTATGAACTGTCTGACGTGCTACTCATTCGTTCAGTCTCTTTCGCCTCGTCTGTCAGTGGAGCGTGTGATTAGCCCTGATATGTTATGTCAATTTTCCAAATAATTTTCTCCCGCCCTTAGAAATCAAACAACTGCCCGTAAAATCCTTTAAAAACCTGCCAGAACAGCGTTCTTTCATTAGGCAAACAATGGGGCCAGGACACTGCGATGCAATGGTTGGTTCTGTTTCTGGGGCTCTGATGGAATTAGTTTTATTTTTGATCGGGCATCCCCTTTTGACATTCCATCCCATGCTGGAGAGCTCGTGCAAACCATTTAAAACGCAGATTGTCATCCATTAAGAGATTAGAAAATTTTCGAGGGTGATTTTTGGAGGGGGATCTCCGAGTTTTTCTTTTTATCCCGTTTCCAGTTCCGTTGTCCTTTGTCTCTGGCATGAGTTTTGCAAACAGTCGCAGGATACAAACAATCGCACACACACGGACACAGATACATACACACACACACACACAGACAGGCAGGACACACACAGACAGGCAGGACATACAGGACAAAGTCGTAAAAAACCCATCGTAGTCGTCGTCGGGGCCAGGAAGCATCAGCAAGTTTCACATAAAAATCACTTCAAATGTCATATTACGATGCTTCGGGAGCCAGGACAATTGCCATCGAATTCGTATCGGGAAATTGAAATCTCTGCGAGTCCAAGTCAGCGGCGGACAAACGTATAAGTTTTGCCGTAGGGCAGAGCAAGAAAGGATCAAGGGAAGGGGTCACTTCCCCCCATATACGATACATATGCTTGACGTAATCCTTTTTGCCTGGCAATGTGCAGCACTTTGTCCTTTGCTTGTTCACAGGATTTTCGACAAATTTTGTCTGTTTTGACTTTGTCGTTTTCCTCTCACTCCCACTGTCCTCATTGTTGTTGTAAATCTTCGTTGTTGTTGCTTTTGTTGTTGTTTCAAATCATTCTCAATTGCTTGACCATAGGAAATTGGTGCTCATATTTTAAGTAGTGGCAGCAGCAAGAGGAAACTTCTTGCTTACTGTTACGCTTCAACAAAGCTGCACGAAAGAGTTAACTTCCACTGAAAGCTTCAGACAGGCGGACAGAGCAACAAACAGACAGACAGACAGACCGTGAGACTGGTAGACAGTCGGACAGACACATGTCTGTGCGAATATGCAACAAAGAGCTTATTGTTGGGTTGACAGGCAACTTGAGTTGAAGCAAAATGCCATGCTACTTGAAGTGTAATTGCATTAGCAGAGTGCCGACAAAACCCAAACTGTATTTATATCAATGCTCAATTGCATTTCGCATTGCTTTAAATGCTTATTTCCCTTTAAATGCCAATACGAAAGCGATGGGATCGAGAAAGCAAGCGAAATTAATTAAAGAACGTATCGATACGCAAGGTTAAACGCTTTGTTATCGATATGCAAGGTTGAATAGATTAACTGCTGTAAAGTTTGTATTGAATGAAATATTCTGTAGTTTAGCAGCACTAAGCATCGATGCTTAGTGTTAGCAGTTTATTAAAAATCATGTTAATGGTGTCTCTCAATAGATCGCGGCTATAGCAAAGTTGGATGATCTGCCTGTTAAGAAGCTTGACTCAACAGCTGTTAATGTAAACACTCTCACTCACTCTCGCTGTTCGTTCCTCTCTCTCTCAGATCAGAGACAATCAATTAGTTATTCGGTTTTATTAAATGTAAGCAGAGTAAAGTGCAACAGTGTATAGTGCAATTTAATAGTGGGTGTTTTTCAACAACTTAATTTATTATTTATAAAGGATTAAAAAGACTAATTAGCTGGCATAAACGGCAAACATGGTGCAGCAACACAATGTAATTTTCTGCAATACTGCAGTTCACAAAATGTTTAAACATAAAAGTAAGTACACACTCAAACATACATACATGTGTATGGCTGCTAGCATGTAGAGTTGGTTAGTTTTTATTTTTATTTATTGTTAACAACTTTTGCCAACATTTGCAGGCAACTTCCAGTTTGCACCGCCGTTATTGTCGCCGGCAGCGCCGTTTGCATTTCCTTTGTGTGTGTTTGTCCGCGACAAAAGCTTCTCATTTCACATCCTTCGCACTATGAATATGGCCAGAAAAGGGTATATTAATTAGTCCGACTGTATGTAACAGGCAGAAGTAGGCGTGGCTGACCGCACAAAGTGTATATAATTTCTATTTAGTTCACTAGCAGAGAAGATTGGCGATCATGACTGGCTGAATTTCTGTGTCTCTATGGTTCCAAGCAGCGCAGCCTCGTTGACAACGACGTCGTGCGCTTATCTGCCTGCATGAGTAAGAGCGAGATAGCAATGCTATCGGGAATTCTAATCTTTACCAAAACTCTGACTATCGGGGGCGCTGCATTATTGCCTTTTGTCTGGTTTAATGTCGCTGTTGTTGTCCTGCTTCTGCTTGCTGCACTGTTACGTTGCTGTTGCTGCCTCTGCTAATTGTGCGTGTTGAATTGGGCAAAGCTTTAAAGTTTCGTAACTGACGTTGCTTATCTGGTTCGCTCAGGCTTCCTTTACTTCTTTACTTTGTGCATGTTTTGATTTAATAGCGCGCTCAGCTATCGCTTTAATGGCTTGTCAATATCCATCGCTGCTCGCTGCTCTCTGCTTGGTGTTCGCTGCTGGTGAACAACTTTCTGGGGCAGCCGCACAAAATGCGTTTACCGTTGTCTGCTGTCTACTTTTAGTTTTCATCATGAATTTTCAAAAAGTTTTCCGCGCGCTCTTCGCGAAAATTGCAGCAGAGACGGCAACGAGCAGCAAAGTTGTTATCGCCATTGCCGTCGCAGTCGCAGTCACCGTCGCCGTCGCAGTCGTCGTCTTACTTATCTTGGCATAAAATTTGTTTCCACCACGCGCTGTTGGTAGAGTTGAGTTGAGTTTGTCGCTGCTGTTGTTGTTGTTGTCCCTCTCTCTCTCTCTGTCTTTTCCTGACTGTTTTCTTGTCAACTTACTCTTGTTAACGGCACTACGCCTGACGTTGTTCTCCTTTCTCGTTTGTTTTCTTAGGTGGCGCAGCCAGTACCATTTTAATATGTCCCTAGCCACGCGAAATTGCTCAAGACATGTTTGTTTTTAAACAGATTACATTATTTTATGAACGCATTTCTCGCTTCTCTCTTCTTCTTGTTCTGCTACTGCTGCCGTTGATAATATGCAAAAACTTGGCAAACAATAACACGCACCCAGAAAAGCACCAAATGCTACTAAAAAGTTGCACACATACACAGGCACACATGAAAACCCACTCACATATACTCGTATGCTGAGGAAAAGCTCTCAGCTTGCGTAAACATCGCCTGGGAATATTGCCATAAGTTTCATCGACAAATTAATGATGAGTAACCATAAACATGCATTACATAACAAAACAGAAGAGCGCGAATATTTCTAGCGTAGCGAACCGTAGGCGGAGTGACGGGTGGAGGGGGAGGCAGAGGGGAACGGGGGATCCGCTTTGTTGTGCTGCGGCTGCTTTTGTTGTTTGTATTCTTCATGCTTAATGTAAAGTTCATTTCACATATGACGCGCATTAGCTTTGAGCTGCACTCGAAGGCACAGCGTGGAATAGTACCGCGCACAGGCGACAAGTTTGTCCAGGTTTGTAAAATTGTATAAGGAATTCTTTTCAATACGGAAATATTCTTAAGGAATTCTTTTCAATACGGAAATATTCTTAAGGAACTAAACAAGTTAGTGCAATTTCGGAATATCTTACTTAGTTTTTGAGACGTGAGTAGTTGGAAATAAAAACAATTTTTAGATATGTTATTTAGGTTTCGGCATATAGCCTCCTGAAGTTCGCAGTTCGACGAATGACACTGGGAAAAAGCAATATATCCTCAGCTGAATATTTCAAATACTTTATTGTCTCCCATTTATATTGTCCAGTCTTTCTATTAGCTGTGTAATTCCTGTTTTGATTGCACTGAAATTCAAGTTTATTTATGTTTATCTTGCTGTGAACTTTTGCAATCATCTTTTAAGCGTTCGTTTTGTTTGGCCAACAAACAATCCATCAAATGCAGTTTTCCACTGCATTTCTGCAATCGTTCTTCATCTCTTCTGTTGTTTTTTTCCTGTTTCTCTGCCAACTTTAGAACTTGTGACATTCTCAGAATGCATGCCATGTGTCATATTAAAGACTCGCATTCTTTTTCTTGCACACACTATTCACACACACATACATACATACATACACAAATAGAAGATGTCAATTGTGTTGCCTCGTGTCGCCTGGGCTAGTTCACACTCGCATTCCACATGCAGGTGCCACGTCGCGCTCTCCTCAATCCACAACACACACAGCATCAGCTTTGTGCTCATTCCCGTTACCGTGCTCTCACTTTACCTGCCGCTCTCTCCTACTCTCTCCCGCTTTCGTCTTCGTCACCTAATCCCATACCGACGCACTCCAGACGCTTTACACGTGCTCCATGCCATTCAAGTGGCGGCAACCGGCAACAGCTCCTTGGCATAATCGCTCAACAACAAAGGAGAGCGGCAGAGGGGGAGAGAGTGGGTGCAGTAGTGCGGGAGAGAGTGGGGGAGAGCGGCAGCTAAGACATTTTATCTGTGCCTTTGCCGTTGCCGTTGCGCGTTCCGTTGCGGATGCGGAAGCTTGTTGATGCTTTTACCATTTGTTAAGTGCTGCTTGTTGCTCCAGCTGTCGATGCTGAGGTCAACGCTGCAGGTGCTGCTTCTCTGCTTTGCTCTGCTGTTGTTGCTGCTGCTGCTGCTGCTGCTGCTTGTGCCTCTGCCTCTGCCTCTGTTATTGTTGTTGCTTTTTCACCTGGCTCTTGCCAGTTGCCTTCTGCCTGTTGCTATTGGTTATGTCCTCAGACATGCAGGAGGTGAATTGAGAGGCGCATACATCAGGCTCAGGCTCAGCTCACGGACACGCTTGCTCTGCTCTGCGCTGTCTTGGAATTTGCACTCGGATTTTTCGACTTACTACGTGCCTTGGCGTTTGCTTTTAGTTGCGCTATGCGCTAATGCTAAGTAACTGCTGTTTGCTGTAGCGAGCAGAGCAAGCGAAAAAAATCCATAGAGAGCGAGACCTGATCCAAAGCCAGTGCAAAGTTTGCCATGCTCAGCGATATAAGGTGCAATTCAGTCGAAAGTTTATTTTTTATCTGTCAGTCAGGAAATTTGTTCGTTCATGAAAAAACCGTTGCATAGTTTTAGGAGACGTGAGATTTATAGATGTACTGTGTAGATGTGTTTTTTGGATACTGAAATGACAAAGAATAAAGACAATTGCAGTTTTTATTTTTATAATAATACAAGTCTATAATGTAAGAGGTATTATAATGTAGAAGGACTCAATGGTAGATTTATATTTTATTATTCGTCATCTATTTCTCCTTTCTTCTTTCTGTTGTTTTTAAAAGTCTCTGCAAACTTATTTACGCTCATCAAATGTCTATAATTTGATATTTAAAGACAGATTCTTATATATTTGTAAATTTGTAAAACAAAATTTTAAAGTTTTTAAAAGAATTTCTAATCTATTTGCCATTTCTTTCCTTTGTAGCGCACTCAAAAGTCGCTGCAATATTTACTTCGCTTGTTGGCTTTGTTTTTTATGGTTATTCTATAGTTCTCTTTTTTTGGAAACTGATACAAACTACAAAATGTCTTGACAGATTGTTGCACCCGATGACTGCGACATGGGGGCTAAAGAGGGCGTGGTAGCCAGGGCAACAGGCAGAAGCTAGAAAGTGCATTTCTCAGTTGCGCCAAATGGCAATTTGTGTACGCCGCTCTTAAATTACAACTTTATGTCTGCAGTTGTATCTACATATATCTTGTAGTTTGTATCTGGCATCTGCATCTGCAAGTGCAACTGTAAGTGTAACTGTGTTGCAATCTCTATATTAATGGCAAGCCAAAAGCTTTTGGGTGTTGCCAGTGAGTATTTGAGAAATGTGCATCCCATGTCAGCGATTTTCTCGTCTCGTCTTGTTTTGGGTTTTGTTTACTAGCTGAGCAAATGATACTAACGTGGTATAGTATACTATATATGCCATATATGTAGTTGATTTACAAATTGTCAAGGTGCCAAGCGGCAAATACTCTTCGGATTATCTTCATTTTCAGGTGAAATGGGGTGCATGGTCTGCCCTTCTCTCCCCTTGTCGAACATCAATTTCCATTTGCCAGCAGTGTGTGCATCGCCAAAAAACTTGCCAAAATAACGTGCAGTGGCAGTCGATATACAGATATAGATAGATACATATGTATATGTATGCATGTATGGGTATGTGGAAGATGTGCATTCTAAGTAGGTGTATAAATCGATTTGGTAATGTCTTGCAGGGCAATCAACATGGGAGAATGATCAATGATGAGTCTGAGATGAGTTGAGTTTGGTTCTGCATCGTAACAGTTGGAGTATATTTCAGGGAATTGAGATTGATGTGCTTGCGAGATTACTGAAACTTTAACTTAAGTGTAGACTGGAGAAAAAGGAGATGTAAGTGAGAAAGAGGGAGGTGGCAATAAACTGCAGGAAAATTACAAATTTAAAAGGAATGTACAAAGCAGAGACCTTCATTTATCTAATACAAATATCTCTAGAAATTAACTTACAAAATTCCCATCATATCACATTTAAGTAGGAAGATAATTACGAAATTTGAATTGTGTCAGTTGTGAGGTGTGCAATCCAAAATAAATATAAACAATTCGGCGAAGAATTCAAAGATAAATTTTGATGAAGTAATGGAAAACTTGTTAATGAAGTCAAACAAAAATACGGAAATTGCTATTGGTGCCGGAGCAGTGAGTGATTATAATTATCCGTTGGTTTGTTTGGCTTGGCACCTGCCTCTGTAATTGGAAGCCGCGTCTCTGCCTACTTCCCCCTCCCTCCCCCGCTCTGCCCACTCTGCCTTATCGCGTGGTGCTTTGTAGTTGAATATTTTTTGGTTTTTGGCTCATTAAATTGCCACTTAACGTTAAGTTGCGGCCATTATCGGATATTACCCGCTGTTTACATAAATCGGATTCCCTTTATTCCCTTCCTTGCGACCGCAAAGAGAAAACTGTCTGTGCGAGAGCTAATTGCGTTTTGTGTGCAGATTTCAATTAATTTATATTTATTTTAATTGATTTTCTTTGCTCTGCTTTGCTTTTGTTTCTGTTCAGTTTGCCTCAACTCACCTCACTCCTGCGCTGCGTGTTGTCACTTACGGCAGAGGTTTGATTGATACAAAAGGGTGAAGCGGGGCACAAAGAAAGGAGTAGAGCACACACACACAGGGAGGCCGGCACACACCCACATATTCAGGCACTCTCTCTCACATATTGGCCACACTTGGACAGACGTCATGACACATGTTTTCCTTTACAAAAGCACAAGGTCACTCTGGCTGGGCAAAGGGCGTGTAGTGGGGTTGGCGAGGAGGGGGAGTCAGCATTACGCAAAGCGAAAAAAGGTCAAAGGTGGCATTGAGTGCTGCAGCAAGGCGCCTCCTTCGGGTCTGGTGTTTGGGTTAATTAATTTCTCTTGGCCTTGCCGGGCCGTCGCGTCGTGTCGAGAGGCTTTTGAGAAAGTTGCCAGCTTTGCCAAAAAATGTAACACGCCCTGCACGCTCAATGTCTCTCTTTCTCTCTCTCTCTCTTTTTTCTCACTCAGAATGGGCGTGGTCAGCAGGAGAGTTGCACTAATAAATTACAAGACAAAAGTCAATAAAATCACTGAATTCATTATAGGAATATATCAGTTCCAGCTCTCTTTCTCTCCCTGTCCCACTTTCACTTAATTTAAACCCTGGCTACAGTTTCTAGGTTTCTTGGGGCGTTGCCATACCCTTGACTTGTGCTCTATCAAGGACATGGACAGATTCCAAAATGAATTGAATGAAATGAATTGAATAGAATGAATTGAACAAATTTACGTAATTTTCTTAGCTGCAAGTTGAAAATTCTCTTCACATTATACCAAAATGTCCCATCATTTGCATCCCCAGTCTCCCCGTCATCTAGTCTCCCTTATCACCTACCTCCAATGTCTCCTCAGCCCGCTTGCCTTCTCTTTCATTGTCCGGCCTTTTCGGCTTTGTCTTTGCCATCGTCCGGTGCAAATCGTCACTAACGACGCGCGTAATTTTATGGCAGAGAGTTTCTACTTCATTTAAAGTCGCCTCAGCTTACCTCACACCCTCTGAGGACCCTCTTGTTCTCCCCCTACTCTCTGGCAGTGGCGTAAATTGTTTGTGTTGGGCTTTAGCTAAGGCCCAATGCTGATATGGTTCGTACACTCTTCGGTTAGATAATAACTTGTCCGGGCTATTTTCTAATAAATTAACTTTGAATGAAGAATAAATCAGCTCAAAGCTTCCAGAGACATGCATAGGCATTTGGAACAATCGAAATTTTGAAGTTTAGGCTAGGGATGGACGATATGCAAATGCGCTACTTAGTTGATAGGGAAGATGAAGAGAAATTTTTTCTTGTTGATGAAAGAGAATAAGGAAAATTTGTGTTAAATATTATAATATTTCTCTAAAACTCTGTAAATATTTAAATGCAGTCTAATAATTAATCTATGTTTATATTTGTCACATCCTTTTCATCAAACTCTGACAACGACATCATTAGCTTATTCCCAGATCTGGATTGGGCTACAATGAACAACTTCCGCACATGTAATCGCTGCAGGGTATTGAAAATTTGCAAAGTTCTTGGTATCTTTTGTAGGACCCGGTTCGGCATTAACACTCTACTCCGGTTTTCAAGAGCCTGCTACAAATGATGAGCAGCACAGATAAAAAGAGATAGAGATAGAGCGAGGGGAGAGAAACAGCGAGGGAGCTGAACAATTTTTGAGTTTCTCGTACCGGAAATTGCTCGGGATTGTTCTTAATTTCCCAGACAACAGCGTTGAGCTGATGGCTTTCATTTCGGACTTGTTGTTGTTGTGATTGTTGTTGCTCAGGCTGTTGTTTGTGCTGCCGTTGACCGCATGCTTGAGATGGCATCAGTTCCAGTTCCACGCCCCCGAAACACACATGTTTCCCAGACTTTTGAGTGATGCACACATGCAGAGATAATTTGTTAGTTGGCTGACTCTGTCTGCATTATGTGTGTGCGAATGTGTGTGTGCGAATGTGTGTGTGGTGTGTTAGCCCTTAAGGCTTTGTGCTGGCCATGTGCGTAATGTCGTCGTCTACTCCCAACTTTGCCTTGCTGCATTGGCAACTTCTCTCAATGGGCACTGCCCGGCGGCGGCTTTTGTCGCATGTTTCCAGCTTGATGAGCCACAAACAAAAGAAGACAACAACAGCAATAACAACAGTAACAGAAAAAAGTTACACAAAATTCCTCTTATAGTTTGCAACATTTTAAAGCTATTAGCTAAAGGCAGTTAGAGAGATAGAAAGAGAAAGAGAGAAATAGAGAGAAGGGATTAACTAGGGCAGGGAGTGGGTAAGACCTGCTAAAGTTCGAGTAATGAGAAGCTCTGCAAATGTTGCGATACTCTCTTTATGCTCCATTAAGAGGGTAAGGAGCAACTTCAAATTGAAGCACTGTCATGCTTGACAGCTAAGCTACCCTACTTCATTTCAATTAGCAGGGTATTAACTACTTTTGTGTCGCAATGCTGAAGGAGGCGTCGCCAGCTTGAACAACTGTCAGTGCTCATTAAGTCGCCTGCTTGAGCACCTTGCTGCACACACCCACACACCCACACACCCACACAACCCACACACCTACACACACTCGCACACCCAGTGAACATTTTGTCACATTTACACCTCCCCGCTGCACAATAAATATGTGATGGCAAATCTGCTTTGATCCCTTTCGCAGCATTGTCCTTAATGTTGCGTAACGTCGCCTTTGCCCCTTCCCCTGCCTCTGTCTCAGCCTCCACCTGCGCCATAGCTCCCTCTCGCACTCCGCCTCTGTGTCCGCCTTATTGATGTTCTAATTCGCACTTAATCCAATCTAAGATTCGAATGAGCAATTTCAAATTATGATTATACCTTGGCACACTCAACCCAGTCAGCCGCAACAGGCGGATCCGCCCAGTCGACTCCGACTCTGGGGACACTCTATAATAGAGGATGATGCGAGGATTGTGTGGCCAATCCCGGGAAGACGGGGAAGGGGCCGCTCAGGTCACGCTAGAGGTAGCGCAAAATAAGAAGAAAATTATTTGAAAATATGACGCTAATGAAATTTTATGGGCCATGCGAAGGTTTATTTTTATTTTGTTTTTCCTGTATTTTTTTCCTGGCACTCTTATCCCCCCTCTCCACCCCATTGGCATTGTTGCAAAGCTGATGCCCAAATAACGGTAAATTAAGCGAGATAAATCTGTGTCCTGGAGAGGGGGGGAAGGAATCGCGGACGCAGCTCAGTTCAGCACAGCTCAGGAGAGGAACGCTTGAGTGTTTGGCGTTTTCCTCGGATTAAAATTTTCATTTTCCCGCTCCCTCGTTTGTTTCTTCTTCTTTCTCGAATTTTGGCACTTTCTCTTTGCATTGTTTCGCTTTCGGTACGGGCTTCTTCTAATATTTGCACAGCAACCGGGCTATTTATTTGTAAACAAGTTGGCATTTTTAAAAAATTTACATCATTTTTTATGTTTGTGAGCTTTTCTTGGCTTCGAATTTGCCAAGGGTGGCAAGTGGGGACAACGGAAGAGGAATGAATGACGGCAGGAAGATTTCGCTTGGTTTCGCTGCCATCATAAAAATTGGTTATAAAATTGTTTGGCCGTAAATGAAGTATGCGCATTTTTTGATGAATTTGTTTTGCAGCCGAAGCGGCGCCAGTGGCAAAGGAAATATCCCGCTGTACTTTGGCAAATACATATCTCTGTATTCATATAAATTATCGGCAGTTCAGTGTGATTTTTATGGTACGGTAATAACACGCAATGAGCCTAAGAAAACCAAAGACAGAAAGTGTTCCCTTGTCTCTAGGCCTGGGGAAAGAGAAACCTTTTGAGTGCCCAACGAGGCGTCAGGCGGGATAACTCGAGAACATTCATCAAAGTCATCGCCAGCAGATCGTGCCGCATTGATTGGTAGATTCATATTGGATTGGATATCAACAACCATTAAATACGCCACGATTGTATTAAAAATGTTCTAAAAAAGGTATAAAAATTAGTTTGAATGCAGAATGAAATAGCTAATGGCGTATTAAATCGGAGATGTCCTGAAAGTATCTTCAATTTGGAATGTCTAATTAAAGCGCAGATCGAATTGGTTAAGAACTGATCAGAACTATGTACGGTTAGGTTAGAATTCCCTAGATTGCAACATTTTAGGATAGCTTAGGTAAGGTAAGGTTACGTTATGTTACGTTTAGCTTGGTAAGGTAACTTAAGTTCAGATTAGAATAGCTTAGAATAGGTAGGCTAGGTTAAGTTAGGTTAGGTAAGGCTAAGTAAGGTTAGGTTATATTAAGTAAGGTTAGGTTAGGTTAGCTTAGGTTAGGTTGGGTTGGGTTTAGCTTAGCTGGGTTGCGTTGGGTTAGGTTAGGTTAGGTTAGGTAAAGTAGGGTTGGATATGGATGGATTGGGTTTGATTAGGATTGGGTAGGATTAGTGATATTGCATCACTTCACGTAAGTTTAGGAAGGTTTATCCGATATAAGGTTAGGTTATTTTAGATAAGGTTTGATAAGATAATTCCACATTCAGATATGAATAAATTCGTAAAAGATCTACACACACTCCAGTATATACTGATTTAACTATTTGTTTCTAGGGGTCTATATAATTTGCATGACAATATATCCAAATATTCTAATTCCAATTTAAAGCATTGTAATTTATTCGTTTCTTTCCAAAAAATGGAATGGAGAATACGCAAAAAACCACTTAACTCATTACCAACTTTATATCCATTTGGCAGGCAAACCTCAACTCGATCAACTCGTTACAGCGAGCAGTAACTAACTCTATCCCCTTCGACCATTAGCCTAATTGATAGTTTTTTTCTGGTGGGGGTAGATGCGCGGGTACACAATCAAAGGAAACTTTAGACATGATTGATTCGCAAGTCTGCAACGCGTCGCACGAACGAGATTTACAATATGCCATTAAATCTCTATAAAACGATTAATCTAAATCTTTAATCAAATTACGCTTTGACTAAAAAGCGCGGCTGTCTGCCGCACTCGCTTCCCCCTCCATCCCTCTGTCTCTCTCTCTATGTCTCTCTCACTCTTTCTATGTAGTTCGCTTTTGTTCGCTTGTTTTTTGTTATTTTAAATTAAAATGTAATAGAAAATTCATTGGGTTACATTAAAAATGCACTTATCGGCTTAACCCGGGCGAACTGCAGAGCGTTGCGACTGTTTCCCCTCCCTCCCTTGTCTCGGACGACCTCAGCTCGTACAAATTGCATGAAATTAATTAAAAATGCATGTGTGTGTGCGGCAAAGTGCTGTCGCCTGTGTGTGTGTGTGTGTGTGTGTTGTGGCATGCTTTTGTCAAATGGGTGGCCTAAAGTGACCCGCAGGCTGTTGCAGCATGCCATGGACGGGGGCTGGCGAGAGTGGAGGTGGAGAGGCAGGACTCGCTTGGCTGCTGGCGGCAGGAATTTCATACATCGATTTATTAATGTCAGGAATGCACTACTTGCCACACCCCCTCCCACACTGCCGCACTGTGTTTTTATTTCTTCGTCCACAAATGTCGCCACATTGGGAGTGGGTGGCGGTGGTTTGCTGGGGCGGCTGGGCGTGGCTGCAGCGACAACAGCAGCACTTTTTTGACGGCATCCATCAGTTATTTCCAATTTTGCATGTGCAATTTTAATGCAGGCGGGGAGAGGGAGAGAGCGAGCAAGAGAGTGCAGAGAGTGGGGGACAGCAGTAAGAGCATCGTGTCTGTAAATGTGTGTGTTCTGTTCCATTGCTCGAAGAGTCCCACGTGATTGCTGTCAGTTGTTCTTGTTATCCTTTTTTTTACAGCTGATGAAAATGCAATAAAGACTTCGCTGGATACTCTGTCAATGGAGTATGATGACCATAGTAAAGCTGGCGAATAGAATTGAGGAAAAGTTAGTTAACTTGAAGAGTTTTAATTTTCTCACGTAATAATTTCAATTTATGTACTATATTGACAAGGGGTATAAATATCTTTCTAGATCGTATCTTAACTTTTTTTCCAAGCTAAATGATAATTTCTTTTAGTTTCATTTATACAACATAACAAGAGAGTATATTAAATTCGGCTAGCCAGTCAAGGCTTTCTGTACTCCTGTTTTTTTCTTGCCCGGCAGGCTCAGGAAACAAATAAAAAGGAGGATGAAGAATTGACTGAAAGCGGGAAAAGAAACAGGCGCAAAAGTGACTGATAGAAATGCCGAAACTATGACAGCAGCATGCATCAGTTGCGAGGGGTAATCCAAGAGTTACAGTGATCTAAAAGACGTTTAAATGCGAGTTCTTTCCATGCAAATTAGGTGATACTTCTAAAATAAAATAATTTTATTTATTATAATAAAACTTGTTTATTATTGTTGGCTATACCAGTTGCAGTTGAGTTCTTGCAACTTGGCAACTCTTAACTTTTGCGGCAACTTCAGTAATCTCCCTCGCAGAAGTTGTGTTTCTCTTGTTGCACGGACTGCGTTGTTATTTTAAACGTATTGCTCCGCCGTAGTCGTAGGTTGCTTGCCTCACAATACAAAACGAACTTGCAGCCTGCCCTCTTTCTCACTCCTTTCTTGCCCCACTCTGCGTCAAACTACACGTCGAACGCATTTTTGCATAACACATTAAATATTCGAGTTTGTTTTTTCCCTTCTGGGTTTCAATTTAAACTGCACCCAGACAAGGCGGCAGCAGCATCAGCGGGCAACAGGCAACGTGCATAGTGCAACTTGCAGCTTGCAACGTGTGGCAGGTCTTCAGCTTGCTCTCCCTCTCTCTTTTGCTGCTTTTACTTTCAGTCTACGGAGTTCTGACTCGTGCTCCACATTTCAGCATTTGTCTGCTTGATAAGCATGGCAAAAGTGGCAGAGTTGATGCGGACACGAGTGTGGCAAGGGGCAGGTAGCAGGTGGCAAATGGTAGGTGGCAGGGGGTGCAGGTGAGTTCTTGCAGCAACTGTGGGAAAAGCCAGCGGGGCGGCGTATGGGGTTGCTTCTTATTCTTGCTGCTGTTTAAAAAGTTAACAAGCGAAATGTATTTTCGCGGTTCGAATCACGCTTCGATTGACTCGACTAGAGCAATGCCTGAGTGAATGAATGAAATAACGAATGAATGCATGAGTGAATGAGTGAATGTCTGACAGACTGGCAGACAGCATGACAGTATGACAGACTGACAGCGGGTCTGCTGCAGTGCTGTCTCTGTTTGCTTCGTGTGTCACATTTGCATGATAAATAAATTTCCTCGGCTATCGTTTTTCGTATATCTTGGCCTTTCCTCATTTTCTGTGCGCTTTTCCGCGCGTTTTTATCTTTGATCTGTTGAGTTGTTGTTGTTTTGCTCTGGTCTACTGGGTCTGTTGTTGTTGTTGTCCTTTCAACGCGGCGTTAGAAGTAACGTTAATAGTCGGGGACGCAATTTATGAAAATTACTGCAAAATGATGCGGACAAGGACGCAAACCGGACGCAAGACGGACGTGCGACGAGTCCGAGAGAGACTCTACTGCGTTCCCCCCCGCTCGAGCTGACCGAACCGGGACAGTCGTAAAAAATAAGCACCGCCAAACAGTTTGCTGTTGTTCTATTTTTTTTAAGTTTTCTTTGTTTTTTTTATTATATTTTTTGTCACTGTGGTTTGCCCCACGCTTTGCTCATGTGTGGTTGTTGCTTTCGCTTTCGCTGTTATTGTTGTTGTTGTTGTAGCTGCTATTGTTGTCTTAACTACAGTTATTGTTGTTGCTGTTGTGACACCATGTGCGCCAAGTGTTGAAATGTTTTTTAACGCGCAACTTTGCCGACTGCTTTTAAACACACATTTATCGCGTTGCCCTATCGACTCTCAAGCATATCGCGAATGCTGTTATGGATAACGGGAATATCGGATAAATGAAATATAACGAATTTTATGACAGTTTCAACTAGTGAAATTAATTTTATTTATGCACTAAATGTTGATATTGACGCAAAATACAACAGATTAAATAGTTATCGATTCAAATAATAAGGAACAAGAATCAAGATCAATTATAGCTAGTTATCAAATATATAACTCTTTCTTTTCTTTATGTTATATTTGTGATTATTTAACTGAGCTCTTTATATAGGAAGGAGAGTTAGAGCATTTGCTCTGCGACCTTCGTGTGGCACAAGCAACTTTTTCTTGATATGAATTTTTTATTTTTTTCGGTTCTTTGTTTTTTGTATTTTTCGGATAATTTTTTTCTCTCGGTTCATTTAGCAACGTCGCCATGCAAAATTGCGTCCAAAAATTGTCTGGCAAAGAGCAAGGGAAAGTAACGGTTGAGGGAAGGGAGGTAAAGGCAGCTTGATGGTGTGAAGGGGAAAAAACTTTATATTTGCTCACAACATTGCGTGCGCCTGTTCTTGTCGTCCTGCCCCCTGCTCTCGTTACGTTATGATCCTGCTGGTGTCCTCGCGTGGGTTGAAAATAATTTTATGCTCACCCAACTAACGTTTTACGCTCGTTCTTCGTTTTTCTTTTTTTTTTGTTGGTGCCTCTCTCCCACCATATTCTGTGAAAGTGCAAAGTTTTGCTTAAACGCACATAACAGTAAAAGCGAGAATAACAACAACATTATGCAGCGAAACAGTTTTCACTGTACCCATCACTACAGTACACTACGCAACCAAGACACAAGTCGCCACTGCAGTTACTTACAGAGGGAATAAATGAGTTGAATTTAAATTTGTATAGAAGAATACGTACAGACAAGAAAGAAAGGCTAAAGTATATTAAAAGTCTTAGTCTTATGTATGTTTCATATGTCCATAAACATTAGTTACGTCAATCCAAAACAGCAATCCAACAATTAAATAATGCTGTGCCTATAGAAATGGTTTGTTTCCCGGGGTCATTGGCATAACCCCAGATTTTATAAAAACCCCGATTAACTTCGGTACGGCGATTGCGTCAGTAGCCGCCTTATCAGCTCGGAACAGTCACTTGGCGCGTAATCAGTGCTATAAAAGACCGACAGTCTGCAGCTTGTTCAATCATTGTGTATTTTGATTTATTGAAAAGCTGAATATTTGTAATTTTGTGTTTCGCGGAAGTCTTCAAGAAAAATGAGACTAAACTGTGTGACGATTCTCTGTCTGATTCTTCTGCAGGCTTTGTCAGGATATGCTGTTCCAGATGAATCGCATCAGGTAAGAAAAAGGGTATTTCATGAAATCAGAATTGAGTCAGTATTTTAAATAGCGACATCGACTGTTTTGTTATTTTATTAGCCATATTGTAAGTCCCGTCAATTGGAAGAGGAGTGTGGGGTGTATGCCCATCAGGTCGTGAAACCGATGCTTGAATTTTTTGATAAACTAAATCAAAAGATTGACAGGAATGACGCGAAAATGGAGATTAAAAACCAACAAATTCAACAGCTAGAAGACAAACTAACGAATCTTCAAATAGAGAATAACATATACAAAACAAAAGTCGATTCTATGACTGATCTTGAAGAGCTTAAAAATAAAATGCTGACAATCGTACAGCAAAACCTATGTGAGAAAGAAAATGTTCAGGTAAAGGAGCAGGTCAGCTCTGATGCTCAAAGGTTAATCCAATACGAAACGGACATTCAAAATAAAGAAGCAAAAATTCTACAATTGGAAACAGAAGTAAAAAACCTGATTGATAAAGCAAAACAAGTCGAATCTGTTACACAACATAAGATTGAACTTCTACAGAGTTCAAATGAGCAGCAAATTCAAGAGATAGCTGAATTGAATGCAAGAGTCAGCTTAAACGCTGATAAAGCGAGCAAATGTGAAATAGATGCATTAAAAGTAATCGAACAGAATAGAATTATAAAGAGTTGCGGTGCCAAAGGGGTTCATAAGGTCAAGTTCTCCAACGATTCTCCATTTGAGGTACTCTGTAACTCTGATATCGCAGGCCCCGGTTGGACCGTTATACAGCAGAGGATCAGAGGCGGAGTTGATTTCTACAGGAATTGGACTGAATACCGAAATGGTTTCGGAGACTTTTGGGACGGTGATTTCTTTGTAGGCTTGGAGCAAATACATAGGTTAACCAGCGAGCAGCCCCACGAACTTTACATTTCCATGCAAAGATTCGATGGCAGCACCTTCTATGCCAGATATGATCAGTTTGCAATTTCAAGTGAAGATGACCAATACACCATCAGCAAGTTGGGAACATTCTCTGGAAATACCAGAGATAACTTTGGTTTTGCCAGAGATAAGAAATTTTCAACATTTGACCGTGACAACGACTTGCATAGGTATAAAAACTGCGCTGACTTCTATCATAATGGCTGGTGGAACTCAAATTGTTACAATAGGTAAGTGTTCTTAATATTAAGGATTCTTTTTATATTCCTATATTAAATGAGGTTATGTCGTTACAGCAATTTAAATGGAGTATACTTCAACACTGAAGTGGCAGATCACAAAAGCCTTCATTGGGATTATAATCATTCTCTCAAAGAAGTGAAGATGATGATTCGGCCCAAGGCTCCTTCCAAATAAATTTTATATTTTACTTATCTGTTAATTCAGCTTTTACTCTTTGTAAACATTTATTTGCTTAACTTTTTAAATAAAATTAAAATTCTGATTGGTGCACATTAGTCGAGCGTGTTGTTCTTTTATATTTTTCTTTCAATTTAGAATCTTTTCCAGAATGCTGCGCACCAAAGTTGACAGCCTTTACAGTTTTAAGTGGCATCTTTGATATTCAAATATACTATCGGGTGATATACAATATCATCTTGATATTCAAAATCTGCTATTTAATAACCAGGCATACATAAATGTAACTCCCCAACAGCAATATTGCATTCTCTCTAACAGCAAACACTTCTTATAGCGCAAATATAACGCATACGCCACGGTGAACGTGGCCCCTTGACTTAATACCACTTTGAATAACTTTTATGTTATGCAACGTAGCTTTCTCCTCACTTACTCTCTTTTTTAACCCCTAGGTGAAGCTGAAGGTCGACCACAAGCAAACCCCTCGTTGTCCAAACGTGTTCCTAATGCTGCATTGTTGCGCTTTTGAAGTTCAACCGCGTGCATTTCGCGTTCATTTGCCACAGGCAAAGGCGAAAGGCAGTCAAAGAGCAGTAGGAGGGGGTGAGGGGTGATGTAAGCGGCTGTAGAGTTAGCCGCGTTGAGCTAGGGTTACGCTTGAGCCGCATTGTACAATTGGTTTATAATAAATTCAGCATTATGTGCGAGTTTTTTGTGCCAGGATTTGCGTTCACAAGCAGCGGATTGTACGGCAGGCAAGGACGTGGAACAGGAGAAGGGCAATGGGGTGGCGAGGGGAATGAGAGAGCCTAATTACGGCTTAATGCAATGCAATTCGATTTGCTAAATTAACGCAGGCTGGCGGCTTTTGTAATTTGCATACATTTCACGCATTTCGCAATTAAATTAAACTAATTTTCGACCTGGCAACGCTCTCATTGATCATTAGGAGTAAGTTCTTTTTTTTGACTCATTGCAATCTTTTTTGTGCACCTGCTGCAAATGTATTGGCAATGTGTTGCCAATGCCAAACTAATGACACTGTCATTCCCTGCAATCGTGCCCCGAACTCCACTGGGTACCGTCCGTCCGTCCGTTTGTCTGCCCATCCGCTCGCATTGTTGGCAAGTGAAAAGTTTCGCCGTGGAAAACTGTGCCAAACACGGCATAAAATGACAGGCAAATGTCTTTTAAATGACGCGAGTGAGACACAAAAGGGAACGCCCGCGGGATTTGTCCCCTCTCTGCCTCGGTTTGCCTCCCCTGTGCCCCATGCCACGCCCAGTATGCCTCGCATCTGCCAATGCGGTCTGCACTGCCAACGACGACGCCTCGTCCTGCTCCTTCTTCGTCTGCGTCTCCGTCGTCGTCGTCGTCGTCGTGACTGACGATGCGCAACTAAGCCCGTAAAAATCTATTTTTCAAACCAGTTGACAAGGCATCCAGACATAGCCAGAGTAGGGGTAGAAGATCGAGGGGAGAGGCAGCTCGAGTAGTTTGCGAGGCAGTGGGGCGTGTGAGAATATTTTATGTGTGAAGCAGAAATGAAAAATGGTTCGATGGCGCCAGCTTTTCAAGTTTGTCAGCATACGCAAGGTATATTCAGTTTATGCGTTTCTAATAAGAAGCCGCTTGCAGCAGCATTCATAAATCGGAATTGCAGCTAATACCCTGTGGTCGTTAAATCGATATAGTTGAGTTTGATGTGGCTGAAGTTTACCTATGCAAGCTGACGATAATTCCATCCAATTTATAGTTGTATTCACGCTTATTACAGTTGCTCACAAGTATAACATCTTTGTTCCTTTATATTAAATATTCCTTTATATTTACTAGATCTAAGCACCTTACAGCCAAGTTTTAAACTTGCTAAAGCATTACTCTCAAGCAATACACAATTGTCACTGTTTCAGGATTGACTATTGGAATTAGATCTACGTAAATATGTTGCGAGTATAAATATCTCTTTTAAATTTTCCTTAAAATAAAATATTTAAACTTTATAAATACTTCACATTCTTAAAGTCATGGCACAGTTTCATTTTTCTTTTCAATTACTTTCACAACAATCTTCTCGAATTGTAAACATTCCTCTGCCTGCCCATGCCAGGCTACTCGCAAGCAACTGCTCTATTCATACGCTTGGCAAATACTTTAACATATGAATATACAAATTTCAAACATAAAATAAATAAAGACAGGCAACATGGAAAGAGAGAGCGGAGGAGATACTGAGCGCACCAGAGACGACAAGAATGAATGACAATGTTTGTGACGTTGGGCTAACGTCTCCTTGGGGAACCATTTCAATTATCAGGCCACAGACACGACGCACATGGAGAACCCAAACATATGCTCGAATATGGAGCAATTTCTGTGTCGAGACAACTCAAGAGGTCAGCGCTGGGTCAGACATGTCCAGGCAAACAACATCTAACATGCTTGCACTGCAGCTCCTTGTCAGAGAGAAAACAAACACAAGGTAATCGTGACACTTTTCATGCATTTGAATAAAGAGGGGGGAACAAAAATAAGAAAAAGCCATCCGAAAAATTTAGATCTGAAAAAAAAGGGAAACTTTCTTCTGGCTATTTGAAATTTATGTGCCAAAACAAAATCAATAAACTGACGAACCCGCCGACTTTCGCTTTTCATCTAATGCCCAACACGATGTGAGGGTATTGCTGAGGATCTCGTTGAGTTGCAGTTTTTAGATTGAACTAAGACTGAGAATATCAAGAATTAAATATTATTATATGTAAGTTAACTGAGTTTATAATTTAGAGAAATAAGAATATTTAAGTTTCTGAACAAGAAACTCCATGAATTTGGCTGCCAAAATAAATGAAAAGTATTCTGGGTTAAGACAAGTATAGAAAATAAACTTATATGTTTATCTAATTCTATATATTTAATAATTTAGATCTCTTTAAAATATAAAAATACCAATTCTCTTTTATTGAGAATTTCATAAATTGCCTTTGACATATTTTGCAAGTATTTTGATATGAAAATCATAACATAAAATCATTCAAAGCGTATCGAAACTTCTACATATCGACTTCGCCAGCTTCTCTAAACTTTTTTATATAAATTTCACCGCCTTTGGGCTACTTTACCACGGCCTGCTTATCAGTTGACAATAAATTTTTGTTGCCCAGGGACATAAATTGAGCGCAGAGGTCCGCACCAAGCTTTGTGATGTATTCGGGGTCTGGTGGAAGGGGTCTAGGAAGGGGCGCAGAGTTTTCTGTGTCAGGGGACCACTTGAAGGGGGAGGAATGGAGTGAATGAGAAGGGGAGCAGGGAAGGGGAGTTTGATGCCGTAAAAAGCGCTGCACACTTTGCGGCATTAAACGTGAGTTTTATGCACAAAATTATATGGCATTGCAGTTAAGGAGCAGCTGTTCGAATCCTGAATCCGCGGCATGTTTTAAGTTTAATTAAGTTGAAAATATTTGCTCTGCTTTAAATAATAACAGCAACAGTAACCGTAACTGTAACACACACAAACACACACACACTCACAGGCAGAGCAATGTTATAAAATCTATAAAAACAAACACACAAAAACAGGAAAGCAAAGCAAAGCGAGCTGAGGAATAACGTAAGCAGGCCGCACCGTTCGGACGGAAATAAAATGCTCTGTAACTGTAAATACAACGCGGCGTATGCGTAATGTGAGAATTTTATGCAAAACAGTCTTTGTACTGGCGTACAACAACAACAACATTAGAAAAGTAGAATGAGCAGGAGGAGCAGGAGGAAAAGCCAGAGCAGAGCTTAGAAGCTTGGACGACGCCGCTTGGCGCTTGGCTTGGGCGTCTGACTATAAAACGGCGCCCAGAGCCTGCCTGCCCTGGCAACCATTTGGCGAACGTGGTCCTTCTCGTTCCCAATGTGCTGCTCGTTGTTGTTGTTGTTGTTGCTGTTGCTGTTGTTGCCCCTTGCCCTGGCCTGGCATTAAAATTTGAAGCACCAAATTAACTGCAGCTTTTGCACAAGCGAAACGCGCGAAGCGCTCACAAGCTTTATAATACACTACAGCCGATGAAACGACCAGTTGAGGTATATTAGCTATGTAACTTAGGGATGGGCAAAGGGCAGGTGAGGATTTGAAGTGTGCAGGTTCTGAATAAGAAAGGATAAAGCTTTATCTGCAACGATAACAAGTTGAGAAGTGAAGGCACAAAGTATTTGGTTTTATTTCATCTTAACTCTATCATGACGTTCTTTCTCTTACGATGAGTGCCGATAAGGTCCACTTAAATACCCTTTAACTAACTAGTCCTTATATTTAATAATATAATATAAAATGTAATATAATACGAGGGTCGTTTGATAAGTCCGTGACTTTTTGTATTTGCCGCGCACCTGCTCTAAATACAACACTGCTCCTGTCAGCAGTTATCGATTAACAGCTGACTGTAAAATTTTGAGAAAGCTGCGTTTCTTAGTTTGCGTTTTATAGGCATTGAAAGCAGACGATCTCGTGAATTTTAACGAAAATGGAAAAAAGTGAATTTCGTGTGCTAATTAAGCATTATTTTTTGCGTAAAAAATCCATCACCGAAACCAAGGAAAGACTTGATAAATATTATGGGGACTCTGCACCATCAATTTCAATGGTTAAGAAATGGTTTACTGAGTTCCGTTGTGGTCGTACCAGTACAAGTGATGCCGAACGTTCAGGTCGCCCAAAAGAGGTCGTCATGCCAGAAATCGTCGACAAAATCCATGGAATGATATTGGATGATCGGAGAATGAAAGTGCGTGAGGTAGCTGAGGCTGTAGGCATCTCAACTGAACGGGTACATCACATTTTACATGAATATTTGGACATGAAAAAGCTTTCCGCGCGATGGGTGCCGCGATTGCTCACACACGACCATAAGCGCAACCGTGTGACCATTTCAAAGGAGTGTTTGGCGATGTTCAACCGCAATCCAAACGAATTTTTGCGCCGTTTCGTTACCGTAGACGAAACATGGATCCACCACACCACACCAGAGACCAAAGAACAATCAAGACAGTGGGTTTCTCCGGGTGAACGTGCACCAAAGAAGGCCAAGGTGGGTCTGTCGGCCAACAAGGTCATGGCCACAGTTTTTTGGGATGCACAAGGTATCATTCACATCGATTACCTTGAAAAGGGTAAAACGATCACCGGCAAATATTATTCAGAGCTTTTGGACAGATTCGATATTGATTTGAAGCAGAAACGACCGCATTTGGCGAAAAAAAAAGTGCTGTTCCATCAGGACAATGCACGGGTGCACACGTGTGTAGTCAGCATGGCAAAATTTCATAAATTGGGCTACGAACTGCTACCCCATCCAGCATATTCTCCAGATTTAGCCCCCTGTGACTATTTTTTGTTTCCAAACATGAAGAAATGGCTCGGCGGTAAGAGATTCGGGTCAAATGAAGAGGTCATCACAGAAACAAACGACTATTTTGAGGGCCTTGAGAAAACCTATTATTTGGAAGGAATAAAAAAATTGGAAAAACGCTGGACTAAATGTATAGAGCTAAAAGGAGATTATGTTGAGAAATAAAACGCTTCTTTGACGAAAAAAATATATTTTATTCAAAAAGTCACGGACTTATCAAACGACCCTCGTAATATACAGTCAATGTTTAATCTTTTCTTTACTTAATCAAAGCATTTAGGATTTCTTATCAATTTCCAATCATCACTTTACTTTACCCTTCACTTCCCTGCCAGCAGTTTCTTTACTTTAATTCAATTCTAAGCTATCAATTCAGTTTGAATGTCTTGCAGTTACCCCGTTTCTCATTCAAATACGATTTCCTTTGGCAATTGCAGAGCATTTCCGGTACGTCTATTTGCACTGCTGACCGGTTTCACTTGATATTTTTTATCGTTTTGGATTTTAAATGTGAAAATTTTTCGTTTCGCTCATTGCTGGCCGTTGCTTTTGTTGTTGCTGTAGTTGCTGTTGTTGTCTGTGCTAGTTTCGCGCAATGATGATGAAAATTAAAATAAAATGAAATACATTTGCTCACAGTAAACACAGCGCACACACACAGTAGGATGAAGTGAAGCCCTTTGCTTGCTAGCGCTTTGGAGCGAGAGACAGTTTTGTACCATTTCCTGTGTTGTGTGTGTGTGTGTGTTGGTTGGTGTTGTTTCTGGTGGCACAGCTGCCGCCATTTTGGGGCGCCATTTGCCTAGCTCGAGAGCGCGCGCGCTATGCTAATCGGAAACGGAAATGGCGCATATTAATACGCAAGCTGCTCCGCTCGAGGAAGTCGAGCTCGGTCGCTCGGCTCGGCTAAGTAAGCCAGGCGCATGAAATTTTTAAAACCTAATTAAAATGTTGAAATGGAATTTGTTAATTTAAAATTGGGTAATTTGCACAAGTCGGCCGAGACAGCAGCAGCAGCAGCAGCAGTAGAGCAGCAGCAGAAGCAGCTGCCAGCTCGACGCTTCTCTGGCGGAGCCGTTAACAACTTTGTTGCTGTAAATTAACTACTCATAATGCCGCCCAAAGTACCCATTCCCCCTCGATCCCCTTTGCCATTTCAGGTCCTCGTGCCCGGTCGCCAGAATTGGCAGCAGCTATAAACATTGTGCTGCAATTAAGCGTTATTTATAACCGTCTAGCCATGGCCCGAAATAGCCAAAGCGTCGAATCGCCAAATAGCCAAATGGCCAAAGAGCCAAATCGTCGTATAGCCGTATCGCCCGTGCTTAAATCCCGCTATCCAGCTCTTCTTCTGCTGCTGCTGCTGCTGCTGCTGCTTCTGCCTCTTCTGCCTCTTCTGCTGTTCCTTCTGGCTTGTTTGCCAGCATTTTCGGGGCCAATGACTTAACTGTTATTGCATTTTGCACCTTCTTCGTGCCACTCTCTCTTTTTTTTGCCCAGCTCCTGCTTCTGCTATTTCGTTCCCTTTGCCTTTTGGTTCTGGCGTCAACTTTGGCGTCAATTGACAACTTTTGTTGTTCATACTCTTTCTATCTCTGTCTCTCTCTCTTCCCTTCTTTCTTTCTGCCTCTGTTTGTGCCTTTTCGCGCTATCTGATTGAGACGCTGCGAAATAAAAATGAAGCAAAGGAATCGCAACGATGTCGAGCAACATAAAGCAGAGCATGACAGCCAGCGCCAGCAGTTGAGATTGCCATAGCTCTCGCTCTCCTGCTCCTGCTCCAACATCTGCTCCTACTTGAGATAGTCGCGGCTATAGGTTGCCTCGTGAGCTGCGATTCTTTGTACCAGTCGCGGCACAAAGAGTGCGAAAAAACACGCCACAGTAGATATAGTCGTTCTATAGTTGGTTGGTTGCCCACTTTGCCCGCGTTGCCGCGCTGCAATGCGATACTGCTGAATGCCTTCGCCCGACTATGGCTGAACAGGTGCGCACGCTACGGTTGAACTTTGGCCAGTTGGCTGCGGTGATGAAGCTGCCAAGAGCTTGCAACGCCTGCAACGGTTGCACGACTGCAGGGCTACAGGGTTGCAGGGTTGCGGCAGTTGCATGACTGCACGAAAGAAACGCTTGCCATGGCGATAATCACGGTTCACTTAATGAGTCTATTTACGGTTTTTCTTGCGCTATTTAAATTTGTGCTGATTATAATATTCATTATAGTTCCTTATTGATCAAATAATAATCAAAAAGAATTGAGATATATAATCTATACTAGTTTGAATGTTATAATTACTTCCGTGAGTAACTCACGTTGCCTTCTTCTCGTTGTGCATTAATTGTTCGTATTTTGTTTGAGTAGCAACTCAAGAAGAAACACTGTGCTAAAAGAACTTGAAAATCAGTGCCTAATCCTTTATAACAACTCTTTCTTTGCTTTACTTGTGGATTATTTATGGTCTATCTTTCTTTCTTTCTGTTTTCCTTTGAGTCATTACAAATTTATCATCATTTGTACTTAACCCAATATTCTACATCTTTTTTAACTTGCTCCTACTTGTTTATCTTCTATTCTGTTCATCTCTTTCTCTATCTTTCCATCTGCTGGGATTATTAAGAAGTGGATAAGTTGTAAGTAAATACACTTGATTAAATATAATTTAATTGTATTTATTTTGAAGGAAGTTAAACAATTTGTACAGTGTTCCAAAATTATTATTCCATTTTACCTAGCTTTCTTTACTTGGCAGCTGTCGATAACCTTTTGCTGCACTTGGAAAACTTTGGTAAAGTTGCATGAAAAAATGTCAGTCTCTGTGTGTGTGTGTGTGTGTCTTTTGCTGGTTGCCTTATCCTTCCTCTTTGCTGCTGTTTTTTTATACTTATCTGGATGTATTTAGTTTATCGTTCATATTTTTCTCTTCCAGCGAAACGGAACTCATTAAAATAATTCACATGCAAGCAGTTTATCGATCGTCGTTTGACGCCGTCGACACTGACGACGCTGACGAACGTCGTCTGGGAGACTTTTCACATTTTCCTTTTCTTTTTTTGTTATTATTTTATTTGGTTTCATTTTAACTGCTTTTTTAGTTGCATTCGCTGTTCGGCACTCCAGCAAATTTTCCGTTTTCCGCTGCTGCCTTTCTTTCACGTGTTGCCCGTCATCGTCGTCGTTGCTCGTCGTCGTCTGCACAGGAAATTCATTTGACTCGCCGCGTGCTATAAATTTTATATGCACACACGACCATTAAGAATTAATAATATTTTAAAATGTTGGCGCTAATGATGCGACAAGGGGCGCGCGTGTGTGCGGCTGTTGTCGCGGGGCGTGGCAGCTTTTACACTTTTGGTGAGATGCGAACAAAAAAGCGCCGTCAATTATCTGACTAAAAGGCAATGATACAATGAAGCAATGATACAATGAACAAAGGACGAGGCGCGCACTCTGATGCAATCAATGAAAAACAATAACCGAAAATGCGCTACAATTGTTTGCCTCGCAACGAACTGTAGATGCACTAACATACAAGTTTTAATATAGAAAATTACCTGTTATATTACTAACAGTATGTCAAATATTTATATATATTTCTAAATTGTTTTAAAACATAGTTCACCAACTACTCGCCTTAGTCAAGGCTCTCCTTCTTGCACTATTAAGTGTGAGCTTCACAAAAAACGGCAACAATATCCTGCAATCCTGCTGCGTTGTGCATGTGTGTGTGTGTGTGTGTGTAAGTCTGTTTGTCTGCCAAAAATTTTCCAAAAGCCTACCCAACGTAATGGTAAAAAGATATAACTCTTGTTTGTTGCCTCGGCCAGGAGACAGACGCGGCTTTCATCTCCTGCATACTGATCAATGTGCGTGAAGGTGTGTTCGCTAGTGTGTGTGTGTGTGTGTGTGAATTGGATAGATTGGCTGTCTCGCATGCCTGAATGGAATTGCATTACCAAACAGCCGACACACACATGGATATCGACGAACGGGATTCCCAGGCCCAAAACCGAAAGAAGCCATCTTATTTGTTCATCATCAATTATTGGCGTGCAGCAGCCGAAGCAGCGTTGATGGAAACAATGGAAACGTCATGTATCACATAAGGAACGCAGATATATTCCACATATATGTATAAATAAATACACGTTTTCGTATATTGATATATGTTGTTGTTGGTCTGAGCGAGGTGTTCAAAAAGCAAGCCTGGTAAAAAGATGTGATTGCCTGCATAAAGCATGCATCTGCTGTTAAAAGGCGCAGTGGCGTAGTGCGGAAGTGGGAGTTATCTTAAAATACAAACTTGGTCTGGATATACTTTAAAGTAAATACAGAAATATAATTTTTCAGTTATTTCGAATGTACAATGTACATATTATATTTATTAATTTATGTTTAAAAGAAACCCTTAGACTGTTGATTAAAGGTATTTTTAAATAGACATTTACACGATATTCTCAAGTTTTACTGATGTTTTCTTTATTATTTATGCTAGACATTATTTCAAAAGGTACTTCTACAAATTTAATAAAATTACATAAAATATTCTATTAATAACTTATCAAATGCTCATCTGTAATTGTAGATTTATAGGTTAAAATTGACAGCCTGGTTTTTTAACTTTAAGTTTCTTAAGTTTTGTTATCTTCTAACTCCAAATCTACAAACATAATTTACTTTTTAAGTTCCATATATTTCTGATTTTCCGAATGATATTTCTTTAATACTCTATAGAAGTATTACTCATATACCCCATTCCGTTTGCTTTTTCTCGCTCGATTTAGCCGTCCATTAAGCGGAAGCAGTCCCCAAGTCAAGCAAAGAAACTCCCCCTATATCATTCTCAAAGAGAGCACTCTGAAAGTTGTCAGAACTTTTCGTACTGTTGCTGACGCCTCCGATTTATGTTGAAAAATGCAGCATAGCGTAAAGTTTCAGTGGCTTAATTTTTGACATATACCAGACTGTGGCTTGGCCCACTATATGGGGTCTGCAGTTCAAACAGGAAGGGGATGGTGGCGTTGGGGGACGGGGTAGGCCATTTGATGTGGCTTTAATTTGATGCCTGCAAATTGGTTTGACCAGTCGTAAGTTCGACGCCCATAAAGAGGACTGGATAAATGGGTGGGAGAGTGAGTAGGTGGGTTCGCCTTATAATAAGCATTGCAACCCCCACAATGGATAATGGATGCCCTTGTTACCCCTCTGCCTCTCTTACTACACCCTGCACTGCCTCCCTCCACTTGCCTTCTCTCTCTGATTTCCAATCTCGTTAAGCTGATTTCATAACAGCATCGACAGTGCAGAGAAGTGGAGGGTAGAATAAGTGTGGCCCCACCATAATGACCTTAACTGGCATCCTCAACTCTGGCAGCGTCATCGTTCTTGTTCTCCCCCCCTCCTCTTCCTTCTCCTGCTTGTCTTCGTCTTGTTGCTGCTGTTGCTTTAAATCAAACGCCACCGCATTTCACACTTGACGATGGCGTTTCACCGTGTCCCCAAGAGTTGCGTCTCCGGTCAGTTTGTCCCCTGCCCTGCCCTGCTCTGCCCCGCCTCCTGCTCCCCTCTGCACTTCGCTGCTTGTTGTCTGGCATTGCCACGATATGATTGCCAACCGGAAAATGTCGAGGAAAATTACATTTCCAAGAGGGTGCTGGCCGTTGAAGGTGCAAACAGAGCTTTACTTGGAAATGGGGGCGGAAGGCGTGGCAACTTCAAAAATTATTTACTGCCGGAGACGTTGACTTCATTTTGTTCGCTGTTGGTTATCAGTTGGGGTAGTTGTTATTTATAGCGGGCAACAGTTGCTATTGCTGGTGTTGTTGTTGTTGTTGTTGTTGCTGTAGCTGGCAGCAACTAATTTGCTGTTGTTGTTTATCAGCAAAGTGCAGCAGCAGTCCCCTCTGCTCACTGATAAGTGCCTGGCATACATTCCCTTTCAGCTGAAATGAATTGGAAAGTGCAGAGGGGGAACGCAATATTCTACAAGAACATATATAATATATATCTATTTTAAATATGTGTTGAGCTTTTGATTGCAACAGCTGTAAAGCTGCTTAACATTTTTAATGGTATTTCAGAGGTTACCAATTTGCATTTAAATCCGCATGTGATTTATCAAAATCAAACTAAGCCGCTAAGGTTATTAGCTTTAGTTACATTGATGGAAAGGGAAATGGGGATAATAACTAATTAAAGGGTACCCCATTACTTATGCTGGTATGTAAAAGTTGAGCTTATTGAGACTAGGTTGTGAATACAATATCTGTTAAGTGGCCACAGCTAAATATGTCATTTTTGATGATCGACTCTTTTTATGGTACAAATGTTGCAACACAGTCATAAGAAATGGGGCACCCTGTACATTTGTAGATAGCGAAAGAATACATTTGTAGCTTATTTATTGCATCCCCTCTACACTTAAGTAAGTTTACAGTTTACAATCCTAAGCCACTTAATACTAGTTTACAGTTTCCAAATTACCGACACAAATTAAAAATTGCCTCAGCTCATAAATCATGCGAAGCACTTGCAAATTGTTTCGTTTAGCCTGGGGAGATGACCAGGCAGGGGGAGGGGGGCAGTTTACAGCTCAGTTCATTTGGCAGTCGGTTCGTTACGAGCTCAAACGGTTATTAACCCGCCTAGCGCCGACGGGCATCGGCCCTGTCTGCCTCTTAACCCATTGCTGACCCCTTGCAACTTGTGCATGCTTTCGGTTTCTCGTTGCTTTTTCTTTTATTTGAGATTTTCTGCCATGCAGCTTAATATGCACTTTGTGGCCTACAAATACGAGTTCACATAAAAAACAGTTGTAGTAAACCGAACCGAACTGCGAGCAGGAACTGACCAGCAACATAAATAAAACTCCGCCAGGCAATCAATGTGAGTGCAAAGCGTTTTTACCTCCCGCGGGCTGTACGCAAACCCCCCACCCGCTTCCCCACATATTGTTGTTGGTGCTGTTGTTCAGGCTCAATAAAAAGAGGACAGATGGACATCAGAAAGTTCTGCAGGCACTGTCAGGGGGGCGGTGGGTGTGGCAGTTGTACTGAGCGCTGAGCTGCATGCAAAATTAGCTGAGGCGCGCGCGTGTGCGGCGTGAAAATTTTCGTAGACTTTCCAATCGAGTTGCTCGAGAGAGGGCCAGATAGAGAGGGCAGGTAGTGTATGAGAGAGACAGAGAAAGAGAGAGAGAGAGAGAGGATTTTGGTATGGCGAGCAGCGTTTACACATCAATACAATTTAAGCCCATTAATACTAAAGGCAAAATTGCAAACACTGTAAACGGAAACGGAAGCAAAACTCTCGCATGCGAGTTAAGCAAGCAGGCAGAGGAGGTGGAGAAGGGGCAGCAGAGGCAGGACAGTGGACCAAAGGACGCCTCCAATGACTACTTATACAAACATTCGACCAAAAACTGCACAGGGAGGCGGCCAGCAGCTCGACTGGGACATTGCTGCAGGAATCATCGCCGTCTGGCACGTGGTTTGGTTTGCCTTCGGTCTCTGCTCTCCCATCATTGACTCACTCCCCCCTCAGCCCAGCACTGGTGGCTTGCTCTAATGTGCTTGTGCAGCGTATATTAAAAAGGGAAATGAAATGATTGCGATTGCTATGAGTACAAGTCGACGGAACTCAGACGGACTCGACTCGATTCGATTCGATTCGCAATTGGCACAATGCGAGTACCCGCCGCAGTGGCAGACGAAGTCAAGTTAAATTGCCGCCAGTTGGGCAAACATTGAGAGGGCTATCGATGCCATTGAGTGGCCCAGTCCCAGCCCCAGCTCCAACCTCAGCCCTTGGACCATTCATCGTTATAGGTACCTCCTAGCCATACATATAGAAAAGTAATTGTTGGCCCACAAGCATCAACAATGAAGGGGATTTGCTCGCGATAGGGTTCTTCTCTCTCCTCCTGTTTTCTTTTTCCATTTTCTGTGAATTTTCTCCCTTTTTTCTTCACGTTTCCGGCTACTTGTGGTCGACTAAAGGTGGCATTATGCGGCCTATAAATCGGGATTTAATAATGATTTGTGCGGATTCCCAGCATTGCATGCAAGATTACAAGAAGGAGCGTCGTTTCACTCTGATAAATAGTTGACATATTGCGTAGTTGAAAAATTTTCACAAATATTTTACCTTGCTAGTTTTAGTTTGATGAACATTTCATTTTAATGAAATAAAATGTATATTACATTTTTGTTGTACGAGTATGTGGCTGCAATTAGAAATTATAAGAAAAGTTTTTAAATAGTTTTGGAACTAAATGTATATTGCATGTTGGGTTTTAATTGTTTTATACCCTGTAAAATATTTATTATAATTAAACTTTTCTAGTCTTTTAGTGATAGAAATAGTTGTGTTTCAAATTGTTGTGCTGTTATGGATAGTTTCAGAACATAAAGTTAAACGAAAGTTAGATAGATATATACATATTTTGAATACTGACTGTAACAATTTAAGTTGATTTTCAAATCATTTTGCAAGAGTTAAGTTAGATCCTTAACTTACTTTTTCTTTTACTATTTTATTTATTAAATAATTAATGAGTTCTTATAACTATCATTGAATACTTCGAGAGCTAGTCTAGTCTTCTTTTATAGTATTATTTTAGCTTTATATAGTGCACTGTTGCAGTTAGTTTTGGAAATACTCTGTTTATTTATAGTTTCCGAACTAAAAGTTAAGCAACAGATGATGTTTTATATTGGAATGCTCTTCTTCTAATAGTTTGCAAGAGTTGAATGAATGATCTTTTATGTAATCCTACTTTACAGTATATTCCAAGTACTGTTAAAGCAATATTGAATTATCTTCAATGCCACAGTGCAGCTAACACCTCAAGATAATATTTCAGAAGTGACATGCATATTCCACAAAGTTTGTTCCCTGTTTCCACTAATTTTAGTAACTTGTCAGGCAGAAAACAAACTCAGAAAAGGGACTGAGTTTCGCTTGCGTCCCTTTGCTGCAAGTAGTGCGCTAAATGCAGCTCATCGTACAAGTATTTGTGCTATACATACGTGTGTGTGTGTGTGTGTGTGTTTGTCGCATGCAACACGCCAGCACACACAAATTGGCAATTCCAGTTCCAGTTTTGCCAGTTCTGATGCCGTTTTGATGATGGGCTGCCAAACGAGGCGAGCGCCCTCGCAACTTTTGACTTTGCATACCTAAAGCGGCGGCCCCAACTTGTGGATACTGTTGGCAAATTCTTTTGAACTTCCCACAATGTCTGAGAGTGTGTGCTGTGTGTGTATATGGTGTGTCTGTGTGTGTGAGTGTAGGTGTGTGTAGGTGCGAGTTTGCGGTGTTATTTCTTTTTTACTTTTGCCTCTGCTCGTCGGATTAGAAGTCGCCTTTTTATGGGCAGCACTTAAAGTTGCACACACACTCATCATGTATGTGTGTGTGTCTATACGTATGGGTATTAAATCTGTTCAAATAACCGCACACACACGCAGGCACAACGAGTTGGCAGAGGGGGAGCCAGGGACAGAGGGGCAGAGGGGACTGGGGCTGACAACCTGAACTGACGACAGCCTCGTCGAAGTCATTGCTGATAAATCTTTGAACTCAGCCGCAAACACGTAGAAGCATTCGGTGGTTACGGAAAAATTTCGAGGCAAACGTTGTCATAAAATGAAAATGTCCTCCACGTTCTCACATTTTGTGGGCGTGGCACTTGCCATGGCACGGTTGGGGCTGGGCTGGGCTTGGCCTGGCTCGGCTTGGCTTGGCTTGGGGTGTGCGTGTCGCCGATAACACTTAAAGCGCACTGCAGATTTCTTTACTTATAACGAGGCGAAACTGAAATCTCTCTTCATGCGGCCCCTCCCCCTCCTCCTCGCACGCCTGTCGCACGCTTGTTGTTGTTTTAATGGGAATCGCTGACGGTTCCTGGAGTTGCCCCCGCTGCCGGCGCCACTGCCATGTGCAGCATTTATGAGTAATGAACTTCTTGCTGAAAATGGCAGACCGCAAGGTGCGCGACGATGACGACGACGACGACGACGACGACGTGGATGATGATGATGGCATCTCCGGCGAGTCCCGTGCGAGCAGCTCTTCCAGCTACCCACATGTTGGTTGGCAACTTTTTCGAAGGGTGAATTTGTGTGTGGCAACCTTTTGGACCCGCCGACATCGTCAACGTCGGCTGCAGGCAACGGCGACGACGACGACGACGATGGCAGCTTTTGCTGAAAAGTAACAAACTGTGTCAGCTCGCTTGGCATTTGAGACGTGACTGTGTGACTCTCTGGCAAATCTAAAGGCTTCCCAGTTCCCAGTTGCCGGCACCCTGTTCCCAGTTCTCAGTTTGCCCCACGTGTGTGTGCGTGTGTGTGACATCAAAACGACAATCGCGTGTGAAGCAAAAATTTAATTTATATTTTGACATAAAAATTATAGCAATAAGCGAGTGTGTATGAAGAGGGCGACACAGAGAGAAAGAGCGAGAGAGTGAGAGAGAGTGGGAGTGGGAGAGGGAGTGGCAACGGCAGAAAGCAAAGTCACAGCGTGACGGAAACGCATCTCAAAGATGGCGACTGAGATAAGGGCCAAGCGTTTTCGTTTGGCTCTCATGTTGCGTGTTTGCCTTAAGATGCCATCGGCGACGTTGGGCTGATTAACGCGAAATTGATTAAGTGACATGGCAGGCAGGCAGGCAGGCAGCCAGACAGGCAGACCAAAAGGCAGCGGTGCTGGTAAAAGGGGGCTGGCAGGCTGTAAAAGCGCAGTGCGCCGTGCTCAAAGTGATGAATGTGCTTCGCGAACAGCACAGGATGGGGGCATGGGGAAATGGGAAAGTGGGAGAGAAGCTTACAAACCAGACGACGATATACAGCGAAGATCGATTATAAAAGTTATCGATAGGTTAGCGTAGATATAGCATATTTTAATTGATAATTAAAGAACATATTAAATAAAAAGAATATAGCATATAAAAGACACTTTAACATATTCTTAGAATACACCCACAAATAACAGAGCAATAATATTTAGTTTAAAAAATAAAAATAAGCATAAATATAAATATCTAGCAAATTAAAGAGCTCAAATGATTTGACATTTGTGATACGTTTGCCCCGGGCCAAGTGTGAATCAATATTTGTGCAATTAATAATTCACTTTGGTTTATTAACAAACAAATAAAACACAATCCAAAAATATTTGTGGGTTTATTAGCAATTTAATTGAGACTGGAAAATATTTTGATAACAAAATAAAATCGAAATTTGCAGTACTTTAATGTCAAAGCGAAAGTTTTCGCAATGTCTGTTTTACTAGTATAGACTGTCTGAGTTGGCTATAGACTGGCTAAAGTTGTTGTAGATGATATTGTTGTTTGTAATATTGTTGTAGGTTATGTTGTTGTAGATGATGTTGTTGTAGATGATGTTGTTGTATACAATGTTCTTGATGTTTATATATTTGTTGGCTTTTTTGACGCTTTCGTTTGCTGACACTAAATACGCTCGGGAAATTATACAATACATTCTCAATCAAATGTCTGCTCAATGCTGTAAAATACTTCAAAGTGCCCGCCTGCCATTGCAGCTGCTGGCAGTCGCGCCCCGCCCACGCCTCCGTCGCCCAATCTACCCTCCTCCTTCCTACTCTACACACACACTTCTTGGAATACCACCCGCATTTGCTGCTGCTGCTGTTGGCCGTCTGGGGAAATTTGCCATTTTCTGCACAATAAGATTTACTTGTCTAGCTCGTGCCCGTTGCCATTTGGTGGCGTCGCTGCCACCTCTGCTGCTGCCTCAGTCGACGTCGTTGGCAGCCGCAACGCCAGCATCGTCGCTGCATTAAAAACTTTGACAGCTCATTTACTCGTTGTTCGAACTTGGCTACGCTGGAGCTTCTTCCCTCTGCACCTTCCTTTGCCCACTCCGCACCCACTCCTGGGGGGCGTGGCTAGTGCGCCAAGCCGTTATGTTTAGGTTTAAAGTCTATAACTGCTGTCGTTGTCGTTGCCGTTGTCATTACCCCAAAGGATTTTCCACGCTTTGCCGGGCCGTCGTTCAAATTGCTTAGTGCTTATTCGCTCGTAAGTGCCGAAATAATGAAATCCCCTTGTATTATCCGCCACATAAGCTGCCATCGCTACAATCGCTCTATCCTGCTCTCAGCACACTCTCTCCCCTTGTCCTCTCTCCCTCTCCCTCTCCCTCTCCCTCTCCCTCTCCCTCTCCACCTCCCACTCTCTCTGTGCTTGTGGCAATATAGTTTTTACCGTTATTGTTGTTGTCGTTGCGGGTTGCTGGCTGCGCTATTATTGCTGTTGCAGTTGCAGTTGCAGTTCGCTGTTTTGGCTGTCGCTGTTTGCTTACTCTCTGTTTCTGTTGCTGTCTCTGTTTCACTTTGCTGTTTATTTGTTGTTGCTGTGCGGCGAAATCTATTTTGCTGCACATTTCTTTGGGCGATAAGTCGCAGACATGGCAAATGATGCTGCCGCTGATATGCGCCCGGAATGCCCGCACAGGGCACAGTGCAGTGCGCTACAATTGATATGCAGAGTCCATGCCCTGCACGAGATCCCGTGGGGCAAGTAAGGATGATGGCAGTGCGCTGTCTGGCACGATTTTAAAGCAGGATTAAGTTGCATTATTACAAGTTTAAGTTAAAAGCAGTTGCAAATATTAAAATAACATTTAAGATATTCATTTATTTATTTATTTACTTATTTATTTATATTTTGCTAGCTGCAATTTATTTCGCTTCAATCATTTAATTTGTTTGTTTTTTATTTGCTCTACTGCTGCCTCTGATTTATATAGTCAGCGCACCACATGCCGTATGTGTAATATTGAAAAATTACCATTTTGAATGCGGCAAGACGCATACGCAGCGTGGCCACAACTTATACGCATCCATCTCCATTAGCGCATACAAACTTCGACGCCGACTAAAGTTTCACCCCTCCCCCTCTCCCTCTTCCTTGCCTCTGTTTCTCATAAGAGCTGTGGGGCCGCCCCCCACGCGCTCTCTCTCTCTCACTTTTCTGCTTATGGCCGCTACTTAAAACTGTTTGCTGTTAAATTCAATTTCAATGCTCGTTTGTTTCCATGCGTTTGGCAATTTTACTGCCAGGACTAGTCCGGTTTGCTGGCTGGGATCGGGATTGGGATCATGGAGAAGGAACCGCTTTATGCCTTGCGGTGGCGTCGCGTCGATAGCGCAAACTTCTGTAAGTAGCTGCTGTGGCTGCCACAGCTTCTGCTGCAGTTGTTTTCCTTATGCGCCTGTTTCCCTCGCACTCCTTCTCTCTCTCTCTCTCTCTCCCTCTTTCTTTTTTTTTGATTCCATTGCAAAGTTGCGCATGAGAATGCAGCAAACGGCTTTTTTATTGTGGCCATTTGCCATAGTGCCGCCAATGTGCTGCCAATTTGGTGCTCAGCGCTCTGCCCTGGCAACTGTTGCCGCTTCATATGCGGGGTTTTTAGTGCCTCCCTCTGCCCCCGCCGGTGCTTCGCTCTGCTGCTGCACCTTCTGCTCGGACCGTGCAGCGTTTCGCTATTGCACTTCAAATTGCCCGCTTAAATGTGCGACGATTACCAGCAGCCAAAGCAGGCAGCGGGCGGCTTCAAAGCCAAAAATAAAGGCAGTCAAAGAGGAGAGCCAAAAACAGCTAAAAAAAAACTTAATTCTATTTGCGGTTGCAGCAGCAGCAGCAATGGGCAGCATCAGCAACCGGCTGCGCTGTCGAGTCGCATTAACGTTGAATTTTTGGTAATTTATACGAGCATTATACGATCCTCCGCTTTGGCTCTGTCCGCTCTTGCCGACCCTGCGCAGCTTTGTGGCTGTCACATTTGGCAATTTCCATTATTTTATGTCCTCGTCTTTGTCGTCATCCCCATCTCCATCCTCCTCAGCTCATCATCGTCGTCAGCATCAGCGTCGTCGAAGCCAAAGTAAATTTTATACGCCACTTTTCGCGGCTAAACAAAAATTAAATAAAATTTAGCGGTCTGCTTGCCCCGCCCCCACAGCTGCCGCCTCCTCCCTGCTGCTTCTCTGCCATCTGCATCGAAAAAAAAGAGATGAAGAAGACCAAACCCAGCCAAGCCAACGGGCCAACGAGCCAAGCAGCTTCTCATTCCCAGCCAGCAGGCACCTCTGCCATTCTTCCAGTTTCCCTCTGCCGTCCTCCCTTCTAAGCAGCCGCGGCATGCGGAGCCAGCCCCCTGCTCCCTCTGTTTATGGCCTGTCTAACGATTCCCGGCCAAGTTGCCTGGCGTTGATTAGCCTCTGTGCGAAGCTTGAATTAGGGCCAAGACAAAACGTGCCCAAAAGCGAAACTTGATGCGACAGCTGCACAGTGGGTTAACTTTTGGTTTGGTGATTAAAATATGATTTAAAGACAGTAAGGAATATATTTATAGAACTGGTATAAATGACTGTACGAAACGGCAATAAAATCTAACTTTGAATTTATTCTGTATAGAAATATTAATAATTATAAAATCTATAGAATATACATTAATTATTTGCATAAATATTTTATAATAGACCACAAATTATCATATATTATGATATGCATTTCATTTTAAAATTTAGAACCCACTTTAGCTTTGTTCAATTACTGGTAACTTTTTATACCCGCTACCCATAAGGGTATTATAACTTTGTGCCAGTCGGAAATGTGTGTAACTGGCATAAACGTATATATCTCTATATATTCTTAATCATCATTGATGTCCGTTCCTTTGCCGATTTTAATATCTAGATCTCAGAGACTACAATTGCTAGTACTATGTATATATTTTGTGTCCATATGGTTTACGAGTATTATTGCACGCAGATCAAGTTTATTTTAAATTTTGGCTACGCTTCTTTTTTAAATCGATAAAAACCAAATTCCAAGCGTAGTTCATTTTGTGTAAAAACAATTACTATCAACGA
Organism: Zaprionus camerounensis; assembly: GCA_018904165.1. Classification (NCBI taxonomy): domain Eukaryota; kingdom Metazoa; phylum Arthropoda; class Insecta; order Diptera; family Drosophilidae; genus Zaprionus; species Zaprionus camerounensis. Next base: position 11,090,385 of record JAEIFS010000742.1, read on the forward strand.
ATTTCTGAGAGTTTGGTTGCGATCGAATTCACAGTGATTTCCCCACTGTGCCTGTCAGTCTCGACGCTTTCACAGACGTAACCACATGGTGACTGTGACTTTGATGCCAACGCCGTCGACGCAGTAAAGTTCGGGGTCAGGTGGTGGTTGACGGGATGAAGCAGATGCTGGGGAGAGGGGGTGTGACCAGGGGGAGGTGTGGCTATGGGGCCTCTCTTTGGGGTGGACATGCAAATGAGGCTGTCCCGTAGTTGGTTTTCTGCTTGGACGCTTCGTTGCCTCTGCTAACGCTGCTGCTGCCTGCTTCTGCTCTTGCTTCTCCCGTTGTCGTCCCCCGTCCGCCCGTCGTCCCGCGTTGTCGTTTTTATGGACGCAGTTGTTAATAGAAAATGAGCTACACGCGGCCGCCCATCTTGGCCAAATCATAACGGGCCTGCTGTTCACAAAACCGAAGACGGAATGTTTTTATTGATGTAATTTGCATAAATTTACACTTGCCCAACGAAAATAAAAACTCACCCAATACGCCCGACAAAAACAAAGAGAAACGACAACGCAATCTGTCAAAATTTTTGTCAGAATCAAAAAAGAAAAAAGAATCAAAAGGGGGAGCCAAAAGGATGCGAGTACGCGTCACTTGAGAAGCTTATTGCGGCTATCATTGAATGCGACTTAATTAAAATCACAACGAGGCGAAAATGTTGAAAACGTTGCCGTGCGTTGCGTATACGCAGTGTGTGAGTGTGTGCGCGCCAAATGCGCTTAATTACGTCATTAGCAAAGTCAATAGAATTAGTTGCTGCCACTATTGTTGTAGATGTTACTGTATTTGTTGTTGCCACTGCTGTTGCAGCCACACGAGGTTGCAGGCAACGCGCTGACTTTTCACTTCGCACTTAAATCAAAATTAAATTGCATAAGCGCCGCTGCAGCTGCACCAGCGGCTACAACAACAACAACAACAAAAGCAACAGTAATGCCATCACGGATGTAAAGTCGTTGCTACCAGAGTCGCTGCTGCAGGCGTCGCTGCCGCTGCGCCAACCGCCGACGCCGACGCCGACGTTGCCGCCGCCACCGGCTGACAATAACAATAGAAACTGAAGTGGCAAAACAATAACTGGCGCGTCGCGTTGGGTTTTCCGGGCATCAACCAAATACAACCCGCACACACACACACACACACACAGGGGAGAGAGAGAGAGATAGACACACAAATGGTACGCACAGACAGGGGGAAAATATGCCAGCTTCTTTGTGTGTGGGTGCATTCAAAAAGGGTCGCTCAAGGAGTTCTTAATTATGTTATGTGAAGTGAAGTCCATTTAAATATGTTTTATGTCGTAGTTTGTATAGATTATATGTAAGCGAATGGAAGTATTATATGAATGGGAATATGATAGAACACTTCTTTGATCTCTTTGTACACCATAAAGTATGTACTTAGATTTTTTCGTAAAAAACGTTAAGAGATCTCTATTTGATATGAAAAACTTAGAGGTTAAAATTATTTTGAATTCGATTTATAAAATATTTATTTAATGATGCAGTTATTTAATTTCTGAATTGCATTCCCTCTTTAACTATCTTCAATATCTTTCAAAACTACCCACGTTGCACGCTCTCATTGTCTATGGGGCAACACATTACCATTTTCATGTTGCATTTTTCGTTTTTTCGGTTTCCTGCAGACCTCTTCTCTGACAAACTATAGACGGCGAGGCCAATGTGCAGCATCCACGGTTGTGGCACCGTGGGCATTAGGTGCCGCCACCAGCTGTCGGCGCAACACTGCAGCCAATACTGGCAATGTTAATGGGGCCAGCTGCGTGTGCTGTGTGCGCCTTCAGTGCCCCTCAATTGCATTCAAATTGATCGCTAATCAAAGCATTTCAACGCGACGAACTCGCCTCATTTACATATCTGTCCCACGGTGCGATGATGAGGCGATCTCCCGTTGCCTGCCTGTGCCACGTCTCTCCCCCGCGTTCTTCAGCAAGTGCTGCAATTTTGCTCTGGTTCCCACTGGACGCTGCCTGTACCAGGCTGCCTTTATTCGTATTGTTGCTGCATGGCATTGTCCTGGACTCTGGTCGGCCTGCTGCACACTGTCTCCCCTCCCTCTCTTCTACTTCTTCCCACCGCTCTACACTCTCCTCGCTGACTGTGCTATGGAACCTTGGCTGTTGTCGTCGTCGTCGTCGTCGTCGCCGTCGTCTGGCCACAAATCGATGCGCAAATTTTTACAGCGCTCTGCGGTTAGCAGAGTCGCTGTCCCAGCCGCGTGCTTTGTTATTATACCCTACTAAAGAGTCGGTTGGTTATCTGGAATTATACAATATCTCAAAAAAATATATAAATATATGCCTTAGATTTGTATGCTGTTTTGGGGTTTTTCTGTGTTAAAATTTTTTTTATAAATTTTATCACATTTTACATTTAGTTTCCAAATCATTTTATTATTCTTGAAAGTTTTGAAGAATTTTTATAATGTCTTGGATCAGTAAATTAAACTACAATATTTCTAAAATTTCAATAAATTTATTTCCCTTAATATTGTTTTGTTACCTATGTATAAATTGGTTTTAAATATTGATATTTATTAAACATTTTCTTTAATCTGCCATAGGGCAGTAGTGCTTCTTCTATTCCCTTGCAGCTCATTTTGCCTTTCTTGTGTTTTAATAAAAAATGTATCTCAATGGGCTCACTGTGTCTGTCTGTATGTCTGGACACGGACATGGCTGTTGGTACTTGGGCTCTGGCTACGGCGTCGAGTGGCCACCATCTCCTGCCATTTGTTATTCATTTTTAATTTTTATTAAAATATTTATGCAAATATTGAACATATGTTGGTGGTTTGGCGCACGCAGGCAGGCTGGCAGCCTGCTTTTTGCTGCCTTTAATATTGGTGCAGAAATCAAAAGCTATTTAATTAGTTAAAAGTGCGATACCCCGTAGCCAGGCGTCGCTGGGGATTCGCACTGGACACATAGCGGTTGTCTGTCTCTACCTCCCAGCCTCCCTCGCACTCCCACTCCACTGCACTTCGACACCCCCCGCACTGACTGCCTGCCTGGCTGACACTTGACTGTTAATTAATGCATGAGGTGTCCAGGCAGAGCTATATGCGTGTGCCAGTGTGTGTGTGTGTGTGTGTGTGTGTCTATAGTCCGTTTGCTGCAGTATGCGCAATTAATTTCATATAAGTTTATTGTCGCCTCTTAACTTCGTTCTCGCTCCCTCAAATGCAATTGCGGCTGACTGCGAGAGTAGAGCGGGAATGCAAGTGGGAGGGGGGAATGCGGGAGTGCGGGGAATTGGCAGGTATACAAATGGACTTAATTACGTGCACGGAAATCAAGTATTTTCTACAAATTTACGCGCTGCCACGCTCCCTACCACGGAGCTACTGCAGCGCACACACACACACACCTACACACCCAATACTCATGGCACTCGTCTGCGGTAACCGTCTCTGTCTCTGCGTGCGTTTGTTGTTTGTATTTCAAATTAATCATACGCCACGTATACATGGTGCAGTCGAAATCAATCGCACGCGTTCCCAAAAACAATTCCAACGAATTTGCGCGATTCTACAATTAAAACCATGAACTCTTAGAAAATAATGACTTAGTTAACGCATTTAATTATTTAATATATTATTACATAATGTTTTAAATTGTTTTATAATATTTAAATTGTTTAAGTTTGTTTTTAAAGTAATCAAAATGATTATAAAACCATTTTTTTATATTTCTTTCATATAAATTGTCTTTTGAATTGTGTGTTTCATACTTTTTCCGATAACGCGTATTAAATATTTATTTTCAGCCCAGTTAAATGTGTTTTTCGGAATATATTACTATATGATTTACACTCCTGAAGCGTACTGAATGTCGCTCGATGGGCTCATCCCCACCTCCACCCCTGCCCCTGCTGCTGCTGTTGCTGCTGTTGTTGTCGTCCACCACGTGTGTAGAGTTGTAAATGATCCAGACAACTGCCAATTTGCGCATCAATTGTTGAATAAAACATGATAATCATAATAAAGCGGGCTCTGTGGGGTGGCGGGAGAAGGAAAAAACTGAAATGAATTGAAATGAAATGAAATAAAATAGTAGACGTGGCCAGGTCCCATGCATAAATGAAATGCGAATCAAAGCGAAACCAATCGACATGGTCGCCAGCCAAAACCAGTGGCCAACTGTCCGGCACAGGCACAGGCACAGTCCCAGGCAGCTCCAACGCATCATCATCATCATCAGCACCATCACCGTCATCAACAGCATCGACAGGGGACAACACCATGAGGGATACAGTGGGAAGGCAGGGTACGTGGGGCAGCTGAGCAAACGGCGTGCAAATAAATAAATGTAATTGAAGGCAATTATTGACGTTAAACTCCAATTGCAATTGGAGTTTTGGTTGGCTGACCACACCTGCCCTCTCTACACATCCAGCCGCCTGCCTCGCCTCTGTCTGCCTCATAAGCCGCATCAAATAAACGCATAGAGCATTATATTAAGCGCTTTAAGCGCCACACCAAATTGTCGACCAACGCAAATTGGATATTTGCATTTTGTTATGGGTTTTCAATGCGATACAATGAGCCTGGCCTGGGCTCATCTATTTGTGTGGTCAGCTGCATTGAAAAGCAATTGAAAGCGTTGGCATAATTATGGCAATCCTTGCAGAAGGCATCCGATTATGCCATTGATTGAATTACTATCAAAGAGAAGTCAATTAACTTGCATGCGATACTTTCCAATCCTCCCTCGCTTCCACATTTTATAGTTTATTTGGTTTGTGTCTTCATTTCATTTCGACATGATTTATTTCTTCACTTTGACTCTGTGGAAATCCTTTAATGGTCTATTAGGTATTCTCTTTGCAGTGGATGCTATAACGACATTGCCGTTAAATTTATGGTATTCTACGGCGGTCAGAACTTTCAATAACAAAGCTCCATTCAGAAATTCCATCATGCCTCAAACGACAGAAGAGCATTGATAAATAGCTCAAGTGAGATTGTCTTGTGCACTTTTCCACTTCCCCCATGTTCCCACACAGACTCTGACATTGGCACTGGCACGCACTCACGCAGTAGCAAGTGGACAATATGGGGCAGTTTCTCTTCACCCTCTCCTTCTCCTTCTCTATCACTGTAGGTCTTCTTGTTCGAGCTTTCAGCAGCCCTCTGCATCTATAATTTTAAAAGCAAACTCATAAATATTCAAAAAAGGCGGCCAACGTCAGCGACCAACATCGCATTATGTAGGGGTGTTCTGCCAGTATGTATGTGTGTGTGTGCGCTGCTGCGTGTGTGTGTGTGTTTTATACGACTCGCCCACGATATGCTACAGCAGCTGCCACGCCCACATGGCACTCTGAACTGAACCGAAAATTCTATTTTCTTTTTAATAAAGACCAAAAGATGTGCAAGCAGAGCAAGGGGAAGAGAGTATGGTAGTAGATCAGGGGGAAGCGGGCAAGGGGAGGGGGGACAGCGCATTGCGAACCGATGGATGGCCGTTGTGTGTGGCACTGGCTTTTTGAAAAGTCGACCATAAAATTGAATAAACCGCATTGAAGCACATTATTTTTTATTAACTGTGCCCCGACTCGACTCGAGTCTCGAGTCTAGAGTCGACTCGCTGTGTGGCAAGTCGAGTTAAGGCAGAGTGGAGTCCGAGCGATGGCAATGCCATCAACGAGTGCTAAACAAAAATCCAGAGCAGGTCGTCGCCTTGGTCCAGTGTGCTGCCCTGTGTCCCGACATGTTCTCCTCCTCCTCCTCCTGCTCCTTCTGGGCTTTTGACCGACGTTTGTCAAATAGTCCTTGCAATTTACACACACTCAAAAAAGGGGAAGGGGAATCAGGAAGGGGCCGAGGAGTTTCCGGATTTTGGTGCAACGTTTGTTGGTTATGGGCCAATGCTCCATTGTTCCGCCGTAACCCTCTGACTGACTGAATGTGTGTGTGCCAGTGTGTGTGTGTGTATGCGGATGTATTTGTGTATGTGTGTGTGTGTGTGTGCACTTGCCTTTCAAGCACCTTATTTATAAGCACTTTTAATGGAGTTGGCTTACGGGGCGTATGAGTATGGCAAACATATTTCTCCACCGTACATCTATCTACCTCCCTCTCTCTCTCTCTCTTTCACTGTACGTTTCTGTCTCGCTGTCCCAGTGTCTCTGTCTCCGCGTCTGTGTCTGTGTGTGCTTCAAAATCTGATTACGATTTTTATATGACACTTTGATATGATTTATTTGGTCATTCAGCTTTTCAAAGGCAGGCGGCCTCGAGCCGCCACCGAAAGGGTGTCAATGGCTTTTGAAATATCTGCAGAGCATTTCATTTTTGTTTGCCCGCCAGCCAGCAGTACCAGCAGTTCCCACAGGGGAAGTGCGGCAGAGAGAGAGAGAGATGGAAAAGGGAGTGAGATTGAGGCGTGAGACGAGGTGGACAGCGGCAGCTTCCTACTTGTGCTTATGGTCGGATAATGTGAGCTTCAGCCAAGTTATTTGCAACTGCTTCGTGTTGTTGTTGCTGTTGATGTTGTTGTTGCTAGCCATGCAGACGACGTGCCTTGTGGGTCCCGTAATTGATGACCTTCGCGATACGTCGTACCGTCTCCATCGTGGCCCGGAAACCTTTTCTTTTTTTTTTTGGTTGGTTCTCTCGGCCGGGCAGTTTTTATGGCTGGGCACTAAAATTTCTTTTTTAAATTGAATTTAATGAAAAGGCGTGTACTGCGCCCTGGGCAGGACTAGGGCAGGGTAGGCACATGGCGCCATATTCAAATGGCACTTAAATACGATCTATGATGTGTTCCACAAATCGAATTCTTCTGAATTACGACAGTGAATTGCCTAAAGGCAGTTCCGGTGCGAGTTTGAAGCAATATGTGCACTTTATTTTGGACATAAATCTATTTAGAGCTGAACTTAGGAGACATTTTATTATCATATGTTGGACATTTTGCATAATATTTTATATATACTATATTTTATATATGTTTTTAGAAATATAAAATTATAAGAAGTGAAAACGAAATCTAAACTTGTTACAGAGTAATAGGAAAGTAATTGAAATTTCTTTTTTATATTTGAAACCCTTTTACAAAGCAATTTAAACTTCATGAAATTGTTGCTTCAAGGCAGAAAAGAAATGTAAAAAGTAAAGAAATATTTAACAAGCTATAAAAAAGTATAAGTAAGTTATGATATTATTAATATTCAGTATTTATTTATCTATATATTTATATACTTTTTATTTATTTATTTAATTTTTTTTTTATTATTATTTTTTATTTCTTAATTATTATGTATAAACATTTTCCTTATGTTCTACACTTCTACAAATAAATGGCGAAATTCTGCAGAATTTGAAATTGCATGCAACCCTCGTTTTTTGGCCATAAATTGTTTTGTATATGCGAAAATAAATCGCTCAATGCAAAGTCCGAGTGCTTATCCTGCCCATTTTATTGCTCGCTTTTGCTTTAACTTTGTCTCATTCTTTTTTATAGCGTTAAAAGATTTCGCTCGGCATCGTTATAATAATTATTGCAGGTATTAAGTCAAGTAGCCGCAAAGAGCAGTCCCCAGGCAAAGCGGCTGCTTTCCGTTCCCCCTTCTCTTCTCACGCCTCCTGTGCAACTTTTTTTGTGGTCAGGTTTGAATTTTTTCGTTCACTTTGTTTTTGCCCACCGTCGCTTTGCATAACAATAATTTGTGTCACATCGTTGCTGTTGCTATATATAGAGTATATGTAATGTATATATATATATAGGCAGAGTAAAAGAGACAGAGAGTGAGAGGGAAACCACAACGATTTTCGCGCAACGCGACGATGGCGCGAGCGACGGCAGAAACTAAATGTGTTTAATTAATTTTTTGTTGCATAATTCGGGGGGATTAGTTTTCAGATGCCGCGCGAAGCTGCTGCAATGCGTTGCCAGCAAAAACAACAACAAGAACAATGGCAACCACTACAACAACCAGAAATGCCAAGCGGTTTGGTTTGCGCACTCTTTGTGTTGTTCTTGTTGCAACAGTAGCAACATTTGCCCCACACACGTGGCACATTAGGGCGAGAGGCAATCGATACATTGTAGACTTGAAAAAGTTATATGCATAAAACTGGCATTTAAATTAATACAATTTAATAACGGCATTTGTAAATTAAAAGTGTATGATATATCCTTTTTCTCGTATATAAAAACTTATTTCTTTTGTAATAATATTAAGTGCCTAAAGAAATAAAGCAGGAATGTAAAAGAGAATATTCTTCGAGGAAATTTCTTTCTTTTTGCATTCAAAAACCTAATTCAACCCTATTAATTCAATTGCAAAGACGCAGAAATTGCAATTTGCGAAATTGTTCTCGGGCGAGCTACGTTTGTGGCTTAAAACCTATTTCAATAATTAACAAAACAAAGAATTTTGTTGCAATGCACTGGCAACTTTTGCTTGGCCAACAACAGCAATAACAAAGGCAGCAGCAACAACTACAACAACAATAACAACAATTTTGTGCCGCAACTTTTCTTTAATAAAATGTTCGCTTGACTTGCCACTTGCCGCCTGCATTCAGTTTGCGGCCATGTGACACACCAATGCGCACACATAAACATGCAGAACACACACAGGCACTTGTACAGACAGGCACACACAGGCACAGATAGGCACACACAAATATCTCGACATCGGCTGCAGACTGTCATTTGTTTACTTGTGTAAACTTTAATTAAATTCCAAAAAGACGACGGCGCCGACAACCGATGGCAGCTGCAGCCACAGCAGCTGCTTCCTCTGGTGCTGCTACTGCTGCTCGCATTCTCCAGCTTCTCCTCCGACACCAACTCCAACCTCGTCTCCAACTCCAGTTGACTTTGCCGTAACACGCCTCCTCCTCGACTTCTGCTTCGCCTTGGCCACATGTGCTGCATACTTTTAGGCGTAGCTTGACTACCAATTGCCATAATTATGGTAGAGTGTGATGCCCCTCGCACACACGCACACACACGCATTCACACAGCAGAAAGTATTAGAACAATTGTCGATGGGTCATGCATGCAAATCGTTGCTGTAGTCGACGACGATGCAGCTGCCTCGCGAGTGTCAAATTTGAAGTGCTGCAACCGGAACTGTTCCTGCTGACCAGGCTCAGCTGACGCACTGCGGCAATGTGAAAACCAGCGACGTCGTTGTCGTTGCTGTTGCCCAAAAACAAACGTGTGTCTGCCCTCCTTGCATAGTCCCTCGCTAACCCCTCAGCCCAACCTCTGATTCTTGCCCCGTGTTGGTGCATTGTCAAAACAGTCAGCACCAGCTGCAGTTTTACGTAATGGCTGATTATGGAGAAAGTTGGCAGTGCGTATTTTACGTGAATGTGTGTGTGCGAGTGCATCGCAATTGGGCATGTGCCCTTTGTAGCCAACTCATTTGGATGGAACGCTTGCCTAGGAACATTTACAAACAGAAATGCATCGGACACTCAATTATCAGAAGGTGAACAGCAGACTTTGATGCACTTTTAGAATTTGAAGAACTAAGCTGTGTAATCTGCAGTTAGAGATGTGCAACACTAGGAAGACAGCTTCTTGATGTTCATGAGATAAGGTCAATCAGTGTAGGATATATCGTATAATTCCTACGAAACACTGGTCTGATAATATAGCTATAATCTCAGCAGGGTTACAATAGATCTTATAGGATGCAGCACAGAATCCCGTTACAATAATCAATATTAATCTACCGTTAGTCTCATGGTTGGCTGCTTAGTTTAACAAAAAGATGAATTACAAATGCATAAGGTGTGTATGAGGTATTTTAATATATTTGATTTTATTATATTTCTTAAACAATTCAAAGCAATGCGACTCAATTTCAATTTTAAAACTCATTTCAAATAATTTTCATATCTCAATTTATTTATATCTAACAGTATTTTATGTATTTTATCAATTGCTAACATATTTCCGAACTTAGTTTCGGCTGAAAACTTTTGGTTTATTATTACTTAAAATTCTCGAAATATACTCCGAGAAATATACTTCCAAATCCGAAAGTTATTTCATTTTTAAATACCTTTTGGCCAAATTTTCAGGAGAGTAATTTAATTCTTTTTCATTAGGAGTTAGTTCGAGCGAGTGCAGCTTGAGCCAGGCAACTTAGTTCATAGAAATAAAATGAAAAGAGTCAGAAAAGAAGCAGAAAAAACTGCTGGATTTCATGCGCAGCTGAAACAAATGACAAAGGCAAAACTTTGCTTCCTGGCTAGACATAATTTTTGGGCGCTCTGCACAATTGCGACAAGACTTGGGCAGAAAAAGCCGAGGAAAATACCTACGACATGCTGGACGTACATATATGTATGTGAAATGCACAGGCGTGTTGGCAGCCCTACAAAACTGCCCGGCAAATGTAATTTGCTGGAGCACAGAGCAAAACTTGTTAGCTGTAGCTGTTGTTGTCGTTGTTGTTGTTGTTGCTGCCTTTGTCCACCAACAGCATTCGCCTGGAGGTCATTTTTGTGCATAGTTCATTACGATTGAACTGCCACAAAGGTCCTTTCACACATACACACACTTACACACTCGCACACAATGTGATTGCGTGGGGAAAGTGGAAATGTCGCTGCGGGGTGAAGTTTCTATTTTCGAACAAATTTCCCTTTTCTCTTCAAACGATTACGATGGGACAGTGTGACTAGCAGTTTATCTGAGAGTATCTTCAGCAATGGGCTAAGTACCTTCTCGAGTACCTTTTGAATGAACTGAAAGCACTTGACAGCTGTGCCTGAGCATTGATATGATTAGGAATTCTGAGTTAAGTACGGTTGTGTTTAGAGAAAAGTATTTAATTTGATGAATAGAATACAAAAATACTTATAATTGCTAGTCAGTAAAGGATTAGCAAGGTATTTTATTATACTGCATTAAACATGCTCATAATAATCCAATTTGATACACTGCATATACTTTAATCTTCTCCAAGGAGTATTTCGAGCATCAACTTTGCGGCAAATTACTCGGCTTTCGCTTTATTCCTTTTGGACAATGGTCCCGACTTGCCACACTTTGTTGCAAGTTTTGTGCCCAGCAAATGTCATAAAGTTGCAGCAGCATCTTTCCACACACACACACACACACACACTGTCTCCGTCTGCCTCTTTTCCACTATCTCTTGCTGTCTCATTCTTTTGCTGTGCTTGCCGCCTGTCAACCTGATCAGTTTTTATAGAAGTTGCTGCTGCTGCTGCTCCCGTTGCGCGTTGCAAGTTCCAATTGCCAGCGACTGTTGCTTCTGCTGCTTCTGTTGCTGTTGCTGCTGTGCTTGGCCCCATTGTCTGCGGACTTTTCTTTTGGCCATAAACTTTAAACTTGGAACGTTAGCCATGCTATGAACTTCCTGCCAGCCACACAATACGCTGGCCTATGCTGCTCTCCCACTCTTTCTCTCTCTGTCTCTCTCTATCTATCTCTGTTGCTCTCTGTCTATCTGACTATCCGTCCGTCTGGCTGTACGACCATTTTGACCGTTAAATGTTGACATTTGTGCATTTCATTGTGCATGACCTTTCGGCGCGCCACAACAACAGCAGCAGCTGCGGCAGTATTGAAGCTGCAACTGAAGCTGCAGCTGAAACTGAAGCAGCAACAGGAGCAGACAGACGAGAAGAAGATGGACCCGAAGAAGGACACGGAGCAGGAGTGACGCTCTCCAGCATTGTCGTCGCTTGTCTACTCATAAACTAAATGTAAATTCCCTCCCACTGCATCTGCAGCACACTTGTACTGCACAGTTTCGCCGTCTGCATGCAGCAGCCCCTTCTTCCTCCCCTTCTCCACCATCTTCCACCCACGCTTTACTCTCTTCTAACCCCGGCGAGTTCTTATGACCCCAACCCCCTACACATACTTTGCTGGCAGTGCTCGACGTGTGGTTGCCCTTATTGTTCTTCTTGTTGCTCGTCTTGCAGTTAATGTTGTTGCTGCAGTTGTTGGTGTTGTTGTTGTCAACAGGCTGGTGCTTCTGCTGATTCGGCTGCCGTCCAGGGACTTTATTGTCTGCTTGCCTGGTTGTGCTATTTGAATTTAGAAATCTATGGGACATGACCCCTTGAGTTGTGTGCGGCATTGTGCGGGATTGCAGCAAAGAATGAAGAAGAATAACAAATGGAAAATAGAAAACAGAAAATATAAAAGGATTAAGCAGTTGGAAAATAAAATTGAGAATTATGAGAAACTACAGTTTATGTTATGACTACTTATGAGTGGGCACTAACTACTGATGTTTGGTATATCATAGGAGCTTCAGTCATTCATGTGATTATCTAAAGAAACTCTGTCAAAACACTTAACTAGTCCAAAAATCTATTCTTCTATATGTCTCTCAATCTTTGAATCCATCCATCCATCTGTCTATTCATCTATCTATCTATCTATCGAGCTATCTATCAATCTATCTATCAAGCTATCTATCTTTGTATTTATCTACATTTTATTAATCTATTTTATGTCTTCAATTGAAATACCATTGTTATCGCAATACCTCTATCTTTTTTATTCCTCCCCCCAGAATATTCTTGATTAACTTCTAGACACAGTACTCACCCTTTCTGTGATGCTTAGCCCAACTTCCCCTGGGTGTAATCAGTAATAAACTGTTACTTACGTAGCACACTTTATATTCTAAATGTCCCAATACATATATCTATATAAATAAGCATGTGTGAGTGGCTTGTTGTGTCTACTGCAGTCTTTGTCTGGCTATTTCTCTGCTGGGGCTACAACCCTCCCCCGATTTAGTATATGATTTTTCTCACTGTGCAACCCTAGAATTCTTGCAACTCCATTCACTTTCTAATGGACACGCTGTGGGTTTAAAATCTTCCGCAATTGTGCAGTTCAACCCCCAACAAGCTGGCAAGTGTAGCCCACTTTTAAGAAGTCCTTTCCCTCTACCTCTCCCATCTACTTCGGCCGGGCACACCATGCAAACGCAACCCTTCTGCTGCCTTTGCATAAAAATCTGCTGTGACAACAGCGTCGACAACTTGTTACACATATATCTTAGTAGGTTCTTAGCTGCCCCACAGCCTGTACTCCTGCACCCCTGCACCCATGCACCCATGCACCCTCTTCCCTGTGGAACTGCATTTGCATTGTGCTGTGTCCATTCGAGGCTTAACATACGCTGCGTATAAATTGCATAATTTATGTGAATTATGCGGCAAAACATTGAAGCGCTTTTCCATCCTCTCCCTGTCGGCTTTGTGTATGTGTGTGTGTCGTTGCCTTCGGGGTGCAATGAACTGGCAAAGTGGCCTTGTCCAGGACATTGGCACGTCGCCTGCGCGTCGCACTTAATTGTCACAATTGTCAAAACACTTCCTTGCCGCCTCTGGCCAAAATCCAATTAGTTGGAACCGACTTTAGTCATGGCTCAATCACTCACTCGCTCGCTCAGTCAATTATTTATCAAACCTGGTGGACAAAGACAAAAGAGAGAGAGAGAGAGAAAGATAAAGAAAGAAAGAGAGAGATAGACAGAGAGAGGGAGTGGCAGTTGAGAGCAATGATGTCAGCTGAAATGGAAACTAGCGCACTGTTCCACCTTTTTTCGGAGCCAAGTTTTATGACATTTTCCCGTTAAACGTTTCGTGTTGTTTCAATCAATGATGCCAATCAAATACGGAAAATGGCAAAGATTTTTGCCACACTTTGACTGACTTTGAACTGAGCACTAAGCTGGGCGGGATGTGGCTGGGCCAGAAGAGTGATAGAAGCATTGAAAGGGTGAAACAGAAAGAGGTAGAGACGGGAGAATGTGTATAACAGAGCGAGAAAGAGGTGGAGTGTTTGAGAAGAAGAAAGGCAGTTAGAATATGCTCTGCATATGGCTGAGCTTTCATTGCTTTCATTTATATTGTGCCAAATTTGACTTAGTAAAAGTTTCACAAATTGATGATAAAATTGAAGAAAATCTCTAAATAAATTAAAGAATTATTTAAAGATGTGTTGATTTAAACAGTATATGCAGCAAACCGTACTCAAATTCCCCATAAATATTATTTACTTGCTGCTCTTAAGCAATGCAAAAGGATTGCGAAATCTCGTTCAAGGCGACTAACCACACTCGCTACTTCTGTGCTCCATTAACGACTCAACGCACTACAAGCTTGACAATCAAATGGGGAAGATCTTCATTAAATGTAATATTATACGCTTGCTTGCATTAAAATTTCCTGTTTCTGGTGTTTATGACTTTTAGGGGCAATTCGGGGCAACATTCGCGCGGCTCCTTAGTCTGCCATTAAGACAACGCTGCGTATGCGTAATAAATAATTGAAATTCTCACCGTGGGGCCGTTGCGAAAGGTTAAATGGAGACTAAAAGATGAGCCCAGCATAGCCCAAAGAGTTGTGTTTGTATGTATGTGTCTCTGTGTGTCTGTATGTCTGTGTGTGTGTTTGTGTTTGTGTGAGTTCGTAAGTATTTAGCTTTTGGGCAAGCGAGCGCACCAAAGCGAAATGAAAATAATTTTCATTGCGCTAAGACTGTGAAGAGTGCAGAGTGAGGGAAGGGTACAAGGAGGGGGTTAAGGAGAAAGAGAGAGTGAGAGCGGGCTGGGGACTGCGGAGAAGTTGTGGGGCAAGTAATGAACACACTTTTCGCATTTAAGCGTGCTGCAGCACGCTAATGGGACAACAGCAACAACTACAACAGCAGCAATGACAACAACTACAAGAAGAAGGACAACAACAACTGTTGCTGCTGGCAGTGGCGCCTGCTTCTCGACTCATTTTTAATTCCTTGGCACATTTGTGTAACGTGACATGAAATCCATTTGATGTTGTCGTACTGCTGCTTCCCTCTCTCTCATTCTCTCTTTCTCTCCGTCTCGCTCTTTCCCTTGCCAGTTTGCTTTGCTTTCAGCATCTACTGCTCGTCGTGCACTTGTTAACAAACAAACACGCTTTTCTACTTTTTATTGCTAATTTTTATTTTATTTTATTCTTTTTTTATATTTTCCTTCATTTTCGTATCTCCGTGTTGCAACCAAGGAGGGAAGGGGAGGCGGACAAAGAGTGGTGGAGTGTGGGGCAGCATTTTAACGCGATAACTCCCCTGGCAGTTGAGCTCATAAATTTATAAATGAGCCAGCGACTGTAAAATGCCAACGAGCCGTATAACTCCGGCAACTCAGGGTACTCTCTGGGAACTCACGGACGATTCGCGTGGCCGGGCGCGGGGCGGAGGCCGCAGCTGTAGCAAGTAGGCGAAAAATTGGAATGAGAAGCTACGCCTTGAAAAGCACTCATCTTTTTGATAGAATCTGAAGTGTACGACAGGCTATCATAACTTCACGATAGGCTTGGTGACAGGTTTTGGGAGATACTTAAGAGAGCATTGAAAATATATATAAACTATGATCTTATTAATCTTTCCAATTACATTAAATCAGCTGTAAATAATAATTTATGTTGATTTTAATAAATAGAAGTTGCAATGGAACAATTGATTTAATAGCTATTCAAATTGGCATTAATTTATTTGAATTTTAAGGAATATGTTTCCTCATTTATATTAGAATTTGAATTACAATATCTTTATTATCAGTTCTACTAGTCATATTTTATTCACTTCTTAGAGCATCCACCTTTCGATTTGCTACTGTTTGCGATGTCATTTTATTATTTGTGTAACTTTTGTCACTCATAATTATTTGGCTGTTGGGCTGTCAGCGTCTGCGGAAACGGAAACAACTGAAGTATCTGTCGAGAATGTACGCGAATTGGCTGAACGAGCAGCAGCAGCGCGTCGTGAGTACTTCGATGTACACGTACATTTTAATATTTCATTTCGAAGTCATGAATTTGTATGTTGCGCTCTCGTGCACGCCCCCATTAAAAGAGGCAGAAATCATTTTAAATATACATTTATGCTTTCAAAAAGCCCCCTTTGAGGCCCGTTCCGTATCCCAAACATTATCATAGAAATCACTTAAGAAATACATTCTATGAAAGGTTCGTTTTCAAATTATTGTTTATTTGTTTATGCTCTCGTTCGCTGTTGTGATTAAATTAACATTTGTTTATTGGGTTCAATAAGTTGCGCTTGGTTGACCTTCACTTCCATTTGCGTCGTCGTCGTCTTTTATCTGCGGAAAGTCTAATCAAACAACAACAAAAAAAAAATGCAATTAGAAAAGTTAAAAGTCGAAATTGCCAGGCCAAATTGATGTGCAGTCAGAAGGAAATTTCAAAATTCAAAATTTACTCTACGACTCAGGCAAAAATGAAAGTGAAGCGGAAATATGCTATATCGATGTGTAATGTTTAATTGTAGGGTATATTATATTCGCTGAAAACCTTCTATTTACTTTACTTTGCAAAAAGTATTTTGAACAATAAAAAACATGCTGTTTTAATTGTCGAATGGACAGTTATCATCCATAATTTGTGGTTGAAGAAATGTTTTGTGTGCGTTGTCTTGCATCAACTTTTCAATAATGGAAACCGAGCAGCTTAAAATATATATTTATATTTCCCTCACGCTCTCACTCTTCTCTCTCTCTGGCAACAAGTTAATTAAGAGTAAAAACCTCAGGAATTCAATTATTAAACTATGCCAAAAAGTATTTCAACACGCTGGGCAATTGCAAGCCTGTGTTGACCGAGCTGCTGAAAAGTATGCAATGGTTTTGTTAAATGCTGACCTGAAAAAGTATTCAGCAGACAATGTCAGCTATTATTGTGGCAAGCGAAAGGGCTGCGAGCCCCGGAGCAGCAACAAAACGTCAAATTAGTAAACGTCTAGACCAATTTGCCCTATTGCTCTAAACCTATAAACAGTTTGCGTAGATAAGAGCATCGTCTTTGCGTCGCTATTCGCAATTCACATTCGCATTTGTGGAATTTGCGTATGCGAAAATCTCGTTTGCCAACTTCAAACATGACTGGAATAATTGTCATTTTGACATTTATAAACACACATTTTAAATAAACTTCAATCAATGCCGCAGACAAGACCCCAAGGCATCGCCACAGCGAAGATAGATTCGCGCAAACAATGCGAACAGATAGGGGGTGAAGAGAGGAGGGGAGCAAAGGGTGGGAGAATGCCTTAAAAGTCAATTTGCCGTAGGCATTGCTAACAAAACATAAAGCGCCCCAGACAATGCATATAAAAAACATGCTGAAATTTCCATACAACAAAAGCAACAGCCTCCGCCGCAGCAGCAGCAACAATAACAATAACAGCAACAGCAGCCTGGGCAACAGCCAACGGTAAAAGGGGCGAAAAATTTCACGCAGCTTAAAAACCGCACTCACGCACAAAATATTTTTATTTACCTTCACAGGCACAGCTCCCTGTGCCGTTCCCCTTGCCATCAGTGCTTGACTACCTCTTTGTATCTCTCTGTATTCGGTAAACAATAAACCTCGGCGGGGCCCCCTTCACTTCCAGCTCAGCCTGTGCCGCAGTCGCGCCTTTAAAAGCGCCTTATTTACGACGTTTACATGCAATATTTACATGAAATCTCTTACAATAACAGTTATGCCTTTTGATGCGACCCGAGATCCTCGCAAGCACGCCTCAACACTGTCTCCAATGCCACCTGCACTTGCCCCTTTTATTCGCTGACTCCGTTTCTCGTTCCTTTATTAATTTGTTAAAGAATAAAACGAAAATCAGGGCTGCACGCGGTGATAACCGGAGATGGTGTTAAAACTAACTGATTTTTGTATTTTTAACATATCACAGCCCGTGGTAAAAAGTTTTTATTATGATTAACTACTTGTAAAATTTTCAAAATTGTTCAACTTATTTTTAAACTGTTTTGATATTTATTTAATAATTCACTTTCAAATAAGGAGGAAACGAGATTGCTAAAAATAAAACTATTGAAAACTACTGCGCATATTCCCATTAATTAAATTCCATTTGGTAATTGCATAGAGTGCCAAAAAAGTTATATGAAAATCAACTCATTTTCATTATTTTAATTAAGAACTAACAAAGTTAATAAACAAGAGTTTACTTTTTTCGTGCAGAGGGGGTGCACGAGCACTCTCCATCCCTGCGGATGAACACCATGCATCGTGACCATCTGCCACAGTCACCGAGTGCACGTTTAATATTTTAGCATTAAAAGTGATTTCCAACACGTACCGCATAGGCAAGTGCGGCGTCTCAAAGCAGGCTACAAATATTACCGCGCCGCATTCATATGCAAATACATAAAGGGCAAGCGCAAAGGCAAAGGCAGCACAGCCAACAGTAACAACAGCAGCAACAGCAACAACATCGCCAAAAAAACATGCCAAATAATAAAAAAAGAGGCAGCGTATTTCGTATCCGCAAAAAGCGCGATGCGCAAATAGCGCGCTTCCTGAAATAATAATTCAAATGCTGTGATAAAAATCGACTATAAACCCGCATGCTGTGCGAAGCCACGCCCCCGCCAACACCCGATACCCGCAACACCTCGACAAGCACCACCCATACATGCAGTTGTACGCCGAGGCTAGCCGCCGAGGGCTCAGCGAGTACTTTCTCCCTACTCTACCACCCCTTCCACTGTTCCCAATATAAAGTCCCCCTCGTCAGCATGCCTCTCCCACTTGGCAACACAGCCTCGGTGCGTACGTGCGCATATTTCATTCCCTAACGACCCCTTTTAACTGAGAAAATGTGTTTTCGTTACTTTTAGCATCTTTATCAAATAATAATATTACGCCGCACGAACCCAAACGTCGTCGAGGTGGCCCCCCTTTCCCATTCCCCCTACTCACTTTTCACGTCCTGCTTCACCTAAAAAAAAATTTGTTTCTTCTCCACTTTGCACTCAAAGAAGTGCAAAATGTAAAAGACAAAAAAACTTGAAGAAATTGAAATGGCAGATCGAATACGTCGAAATATTGATGCTCTTTAATGTTGGGCAGTATATTTGAGAAACCAGATGGATTTTAGAAATGAAAGGCATGCATTTCTCGAGTAATTTCAATGCTTTTAATTTATTATAATAACAGCTACCTAATTGCAAAAAATACATTAATATATTATTAATTAATAATGAATATATTATATTTTATATTATGTTTTATTTGTCTTTTAAGTATCCGCAAGATATTAATAATATTTAAAGTAAACCTTTACTGTATTTTTTTTTCTATAAAGATAAAGTATCTATAAATTGCAGGGTATGTAGCACGAAAAAAATGGGAGGCGCAGGCATGCAAAAATATTGAACAAAGTTTCAGTGGATTGGACGGGGCAGCAGGGAATGGTGGCAACGTGGCAACAGCTTCGACACTTTTCCTACCATTTCCTGGGCATCTGACTCGTCGCGTCGTGTGGCACTGTGGGCGTTTTGCTTTATTTCTTTTGTGTTCAATTGAAAAATTTGCATGCCAAGAATTATGCAAAGCATTTGCCAAAGAAAGAGACAGAGCGAGCGAGACAGAGAGAGTGGGAAAGGGAGGGAAGGAAGAACGGACGAGGGCCAGAACTGCAGAGTGGGTCAAAGAACACCAAGGAGAAAATAAGTTTTGTTTCGGGCTAAAGGTTTGCGCTTTTCTTTCGCCACGATGGCATTTTTCTTTTCTTCATTGGACACACAACAAACGAAAAGCGAAACGAGGAAAATACCAACAACAAAAACCATCTCATTGAGCAACCATCGAAACCATCGAAGATCATTTGCAAGCCTGTTGTTTTTGCTGTTGTTTTCGATTTCATTCTCGACTCGTGTTTCGTGCGACGCTTTTTGCGGGTTGGCGAGGGAGGGAGAGGAGGACGGGGAGGTTGTCCCAACCTCCATTATTCTTGGCCGTAATTGAACAACAGCTCCGTAATAAATGTGGAGAGCTGTTTGCCAAGGAGTAAAAAGCTTAGAACAAGTGTCCCCTAGACTGGGCACGGGCCCAGCACAATTTGCTGCTGGCAACAGCTTCATTTTTCGCCCGCTGACATTGCGCATACGCCCCGTGTGTATGCCTTTATTCGGATATTTGAATATTATTATCGCCATGGTTTGCACGAAGGCAAAAGGTTATAGCAATAATTCTGTAAACGACAGTTTCGAGGTATTCGCCATTTGATTAGTTTTCTCGTTTCTTTCTACTTCTCTCCACTTTCTGCTTTCGTCTCTCTGTGCCGTGGCCATTTAAAGCTTCCTTAGTGCCTTGTTCGCATTTTAAAGTCGTGGCGTAATTTCTAATTGAGTCTTCTACCCATTGAAATATTCATGTGAGTATACGCCTTAATTTGTTTAAAGTTTCGACAGGGACTATTTCAATGCACACACACTCACACACACTCCACACGTGCACACACATATAGTTGTGCATAATTAAAGTGCACACGCCTAAAAGGAAGGACGAGCGAAAAGCTGAAAATAAATAAATAAATATAAATTTAAATAAACTGCCGCCATTATAGGGAGCCGATGTGCCTTTGAAGCACGTTTTCCGAAAGGTTTTCGCATTTTAAATGCTGCAAAGCTTTTAATAAAATTGCCAAACAAATATGCAGTAGGTGTGCGAGTGTGTGTGTGCCAGTGTTGGGTAACTTGTTTATGGGAATTTACATTTTTATTGAATTCCATTCGGCTTGTAATTGCAAAGTTAACGGTCCATTTCTTTGGTTACAAATTTATTTAAGTCCAGTTGAAAAATCGATGCGAATTGAGAGGAAATAAATAGGCATAAATAGATATAGATGTGTATATATGTATAGTTAACTAAAATTGAGTTCACAGCCTCGTCGAATCGTTTTCAAATGATATCTCAGACAATAAGCCCAATCTAAACGATTTCCAATGCGATTTTCTGCTGCTCATTATGTCGCAAATGAAAATTAGCATTGCCTGCTTTTCGGCGCCATGCTCGACACGTGTACGGGAGACAATTGCTTTGCTCTCTGCTATCTGTCTGGCATATTAAACACGTACTTGGAGCATTTATATCACGGAGCATTGCTTTGGCAACCGACCTGTCCTGTTCTTACTCACTTTCTCTCTCTCTCTCTCTCTCTCTCTCTCTCTCTGTCTCTCTCCCAACCTCCTGTCACGCCCGCATGCCACGCAAATTTCGCATTCTTCTTGATGTGGTTAATTAGAGTTTAAAAACAACAACACGACACAGACCGACAGAACAAATTGTACATTTGTTTCGACTGCTGTTACTGCATATTTTATACAGCAAGTAACAAGCGGAACAAGTTGCCAAAGTTTCAAACTCCAGATCGAAACCCCTAATGCACTTTCAAAGCTTTTCTGTGGGACGTATGGCTTGCTGTTGATACGGGCAAAGTTAGAAGAGAGAGAGAACGTTTCTGTGCGTCTGAAAGTGGCAAAGCATGTGCAAATTTTATGAATATATTAAATTATCTATTATAATCTATCTATGCATATTACTGGCCCACTTACTTCATCCCCATGTACCAAAGTTTTCAGAAAAATCGACAATACTTGCAATAAAAAAACATTAAAGCTTTACGTAGTTGGCATATAAAAGTTTTCATTGTTTTTCGTAACTGTCTTCGAGGCGACAACAGAGTCTGCCCGGCTGCCCCTCTCTCCTCTGGCTTTATCGATGTCAGTTCCCCATTGGCGTTCCCTTTTCTGGTTGCGCACCATTTAGCAAAGTGAGTCACGTTCAAGTCTGCAAATCGTTGGCCCTGCGGCTACAGCTACCTACCTATCTACACGACTTGTACCTACTACATAGTCGCCGGGCATGTATAGACGATACACTGTGCTACACTTTTCGGTTATTGCAGTTGCTGTAATTTTTACAGCTTGTCACTTGTTATTGTGCTGCGGAAGAAAGGGGAGACGACCGGGAGAGGGAAGAAACTCAGCTCACTTGGTACTTCTGTTTGTCATTCAGTCAATTTTCGTTACTAGGCCCTCGAGACGTCTTTAATTGAGACTGCTTGTTGTGCTGCTGCTGCTGCTGCTTCTCCTGCAGCTTCAGCTGCTGTTTGTTCTTGTTGCCAGTTTATGGCCAACAATAAAATGAAGAAACCTTTGACAGGGCTAATAAAAAAGCAGCACAACATATTCCCCAAACTTGAAGCTGCCTCACGCTCGCCTTGTTCTCACTTTAAAGTCCCGGGCAGGTCGTGCATTCGAATGAAGTCGGAACCGCAACACGGAAATCAAGTTGCGATCTCGAGAATCAATTTGTAATAGTTGGCATATCTCCAGCCAACAAGCGCAGCCCCCCAGGCAATACTAGATATGCTATATATGTTTCTGTGTTTGTGTGTGGGAAACCCTTGTCATTTGCTTTTCATTTTTATGTCATATTATAGATTTTACTTGCGCCGGCCTGGAGTCGAGTGAGTATTATCGCCCGAAAGCACCACCCACTGCTCTGGTCTGGCCACATCCTGCGTGGGCAAGTTCATTTTTCATTCCTAACATGGTTTAGTTGCCGGAAATGTTGTTGAAATGAGCTGATTTCCAAAATACACTCACACACACTCAGCAACAAACACGCACACACACATGGATATATAAACTAGGAAAAGCTTCTTGCATTGGCCAGAAGTTTCGGTTATTTGGGTTTTGATTAAATGTTGTTGATACCCTCCCACTCCCTTCCTCCGCCCACACAGTGGTCATCAATTGGCTTGAGGGCAGACATAGAGAGGGAAGAAGGGGAAAAGAGGGGCTGACTGTAGCTGGCCTTGTTGCTTCTGTCGATTGATTTTGTTTATTGATAAGCCATTTGCTTGCTTGCAGTTTTGACATCATTTCGGTTCATACAGTTGCCCATAAATGTTTGTGCACACTATATAAATACGTATACGTATAAATATATGTAAATACATTTGTATTTGAATATATGAATACGCATATATATTGCATTTCTGCACTTAATGAGAATGGAAGTTTCGGTCAAGTAATCCCCACACGATAAGTGCATATTCATGTAGAACTGTAACCATATTTCAATGCACAATTATTATCGATAGTTCGTAATTGGCAATAAGTTTAATAGACTTGCGGACTGGTTAATTGGCAGAACTCAAATTACGGCAAGTATAATTAAAAAATAACATTGTAAATGTGCATGAGCAGAAGATGAAATTAATGTGCAATGTGCATCGCTAAAAAATGAAATGAAAACAGAAAACAGAAAACAGCTGAGCTTGATGCTGAGCTATCGCTGTTTATTCTCTTTACCATCTATCATAATTTAATATTCAATTCCTGCTTGAATTTCCACTCCACCACATTCTTAAATTTCTTTCTTTCTTTCTATGCGAAGTACTTCCGATGTTTAGCAACTTTGGCTACAACTATCGTTTGTTGCATTTGATATTATCGAGAATCTGTCAGGCGGGCAACCTGCTCCCCCTGCGAGATTGTGTCTGGCCTCTCCCGCTGTGGTCCCATCTCAGACTCCTGCCGTCTGGCTGTCTCTGTCTGTCTGTCTGGCCGACGGTCTCTATGCCTGTCCAGGCTGTAACTAAGCACAGCTTGCCTAAGTATTCCCAAATCCAAATCCAACTCCGACTCCAGGTCTGATGGTAGTTGCAGCTGCAGCTCGAGCTCGACTGCTTTCTCTCCCCATGCACAGTTGGCATTTTAGTGGCGCACGGAAAACCCCGAAAGGAAACTAAACTCGTGGATTGTTGCGCTCTTTGGCGTTTGTCGGTCTTCAGGTTGAGGTTGAGGTTGAGGTCTGCGACAGAAAAAGTGTAGAACGGATGGCAAGAATGAGAATTGTCGCCAATGGTGCCATAGAGCAGACCAGATCACGCCGGGGCAGAGCAGACTGCTGCAGCAAGAAGTGAGGAGTGTTCAAGAGGGGAGGCGTCTGGGCATCCAGTGGTGCCATTACTTAAACAGCGCGCTCAAAAATCAAAGCAGCAAAATATCAATATTTTATGATGTACGCTTCCTGTTTGCCAAAGGATGAGCATACGAATTTTCGGCTCTGCGGTGCCAGTTTTTTATATCTTCTGCTTCGTGCAGCATCTCTCATGGCATTATTGTGCACAGCGTGCACTGGCAATAGTAGCAATAGTTTTCCCTTCCACCTCCCCTTTCCCCCCTGCAGCACCCTCTGCTTGGCGTTTTAGTTCAGTGATTTTAGGCAGCGACTTCCTCAGCGTCGTCCTCGATGCTGTCGTCTTGTCTGTGGGGAAGCGAAGAGAAAAAAAGACGAAAACCAAAACAGAACTCAAGAAAAACGAAATTACATTTCCTTCAACTCGAAAAGTTTTTCGCCAGCCGGCTCGAGAGCTTCAACAGCAATAGCAGCAGTAACAACAGCAACGACAACAAAAAAAACAACATGGGAAGCAACATCACAGGAAAAGGATGTGTTCGGTTCTGCGTTGTGGTTCGGTTCGGTTGCTGTTCCAGCTCCTGTTGTTGTTGTGGTTTGCTGCTGCTGCTGTTCTTGTTGCTGCTGTTGTTGTCTGACGGTCTGTTGCCTGCTTGTGCGCATTTCCAAATCATTTATCATAATTTTGTGGCATTGAGAGTGCCCTCCCGCACTGCCTCACCCTCTCCCTTCTTTACTCGTTCTTCTCTCAAACACGTTGATAAAAACGTTGAACCGGAGCCTAATTTATGTGGGTATTGGTATTAGAGTGTTATTCTCTGTGCATATATGTGTGTGTGAGTACAGGGCGTAATATTAATTTCTAATTTGCATAACCTACAAAAGCTTTGAACTTTAAACTCTGCAGCCGAGTCTATTATGCAAAAGTTTTCCATTTTCCGCTACGCTTTTTATACTACCCATAGATGGGCATAAAAGTTTTCAGCTCTTGCAGCAATAAATCGAGTGGAATGAGAATCCCAGAGAATGCAAAGAAGAGAAGAGAATGCAGCAAGTGCGTGAGCTCAGCTGGTGTTTACAAGAGACCGAAGGAGTTGTTAATTACAGAACTACTCATCGAGGTTATTGTCTAGCAGTCCAATTTGGCATCTTCTGGAGATTATACAAGTAGTTTGACTATTGCAAACACTCGTTGACGTGAAGTAGAAATGAAAAAAATGCAGCAAGTGATCCCGAACAAATATATATCATGTAGTTCTCAAAGATCAATGAAGAACTTTTCTATAAAATATTGATTTATTGTATTTGAATATGTTTGAAGTAACAATAATATAAGTAGTAGCACTTAGATTACATATATTAAAGTAATTTCCTTCTATAATTTGCAAAGGCTTCTCATATATCATACCTATTATACCCTGTAAACATATCCCTGCGACAACAAAACAAAAGTTCCTTGCGAAGAAATTAATATCGGGACAAAGTCGTCTCTTTATCATGATTTACCTAAGCTGGCAACTGAGCAGAAAAATCATAACTTACCTTCTGGAATCAAAATTTGTGCAACTTGCGCAATCTTGCTACCCAACACACGGTGCCCATCTCCCTTTCTCAGTCCCTCTCTCGCCCCCTATTCCCTGCTCATTCTCCCTACTTGCTACAGTTCTTGCTAGCTAACTAAATGCAGAACTGCCATAAAAATAACCCCAACAGCAAAAGTTTTGAGTCCAACGCATTTCATACGATGCGAAGTATATAAAAAGTTATGGCTGCAACATTTGAACTGCCAATTTGAATGGCGAAATGGGGGAAAGAGCACTAGATGGCGCAGTGGCCAAAAGGGACTCTTGTTGCTGTTGTTGTTGTTGTAGTTGCTGTTTGTATTGCCAATTTTCGCAAATCGATTTTGTGACTAATTCACAAATTTTAATTGCGCATGCATTGGGCATGAATAAATAATGTGCATATAAACCTCTCAATTGCAGTTGTTTCTTTCTTTTGCAGTTATTCCAGTTGCTGTTGTTGTTGTTAGTTTGTTGTATAATGCTGTGTATTTCATTTGGCAAACATGTAAAAGAAGTACAAGCATAAACTATCAAGTTTTATGATGCCGAAAAGATGTACAAAATATACATGCAAGCTGCTTTTAATGTCCCAAACCGGCTAGCAAATAGTTTTCTATGAGAGACAGACAGACAGGAAGACAGACAGACGGACAGACATACAGAGAGACGGACTCCGCAGACAGACAGTCGAGGGCTGCAAAGTTTTTGGCAAAGAGCATAAATTTCTACGCCTGACAACGCACCATAACCCACCCATACTCCCACTCCCTCTCGACTGTCCTTCAGCCCGCAGCCTCTGTCCATGTCCAGTGTCCAGTGTCCATCTAACATTGCAACTTTTTCTGCCTTTCTGCACATAATCAAGTTTCAATTTCCATTTGTTGCTTGAAGATTTTTTCGAGAAACTATGAGAAAGCCTTTAGGATTCCACAGAACCAAAGAACTGTTCTGGTCAAGAGTTGTCAACGTTCAGACAGTCCCTGAAGGGTTTCCACAGAGGGTTCAACGCGTAATTACACTCTGTAACAGAGAATTTAATTCAAAATAGTTGAAATGGATATAAATTATTTTTTTGTGATTTTTATTGTTTTCATTCTACTTATTGTTACTTATATTTCACCAGATAAAATTCTAGCTAGAATCTTAAGTTATACAGTGAACCTTCTGCAAATATATTAATTAATTTTATATTAACCTGCAATCCTGCTGCACAGTGTTCCCCTGGGTGCCACAACCGCAGCGCTTTATTATTTTTATTTTTTCCTTATACATTTTAACAGCAATTTAGCAATGTCTTTTGGATTAAATTAAAAAGGAAATCATAAGAAAAATTTCACAGAGAACTGTACAAATCAGTTACAAAAAGGCGCAAAACTTTTGACTCGGCTTTGCTTCTGGTTTAGTTGGGGGTTCCCATTGGGCTCTGGGCATGGCGAACTTGGGCTTTTGGGTTTTTGGGTAAAGTTTTCGGTCGTTTAGCCCTTTCCTTCTTTGCACTGATATTTTAATGCTTCCTTTTTTCAGCGGCCAAGATGACTACGACGACGACGACGCTCTGGCACAAGGATTTCATTTAATTTGCTGCCTTTGCCACGCCCTTTTGGCGCGCATTCCCCCGTCCCTTTGCACCGAGTCTAAAGTTCATTTCTACGCTCATTACACTTTTGCTTACGAAAATTGTTTTTCAAGCCGCACTGAAGAAGAAATAGATAAAGACGGAGAGACAAGGCAAAGCTTAAGGGCAACAGATGGCGGGGGGTGCGGGGTGGGACAGGACCCAGGGAGTTAAGCGATGTTCCCAGACCAGAGCTGGGCAACATCCAAGCTGGGCTATATGGTTGACTAATTCATTTAATTCAAGAGTTTTAATAAAGTTTGTGCCCGAACACATTTCCCGAACCCCGCCGACCCCAACCAGCAGATCCCCCTTTCGTGCCATGGGCGTGGGCTGGCCACTTTATTAGGCGTATACTAGCTGGGAATTTTTGTTTTATTTTCTTGCATTTTTTCGCTGCTTCTTTTTTCTCATTCTTTTGGCATCGTCTGGCAGCTCGTTTTTTGGTATTACTGAGCCCTTTGCCTTCGCCTTGATATAATCAAAAGTGTTGCGACCTTTAGACGGAAGTTTTCTAGGCTTTTTCCGCTTTGCCCCACCACAAGCACTTTCTCCTCCCAGTCCAAAACATGTGCAATAACTCATTTTCCTATCGAGACGAGACGAAGCGACGGGGAAGGAGAAAACCTCTCAAATTTTGCTTGATTTGCTTTGTGGCGTGAAAAAGAGAGCCAACAGCAGAGAAAAAAACCTTTTTGTCTGCTTCCCATCCCCGTCCCACTCTGCTACCCGCTTGAGTATGCAAATTTGTTTGCTCTACTCTGTAATTTATTTTAAAAAATTTGTTAGGCTTATCTGGCCTGGTGTTGGGTCGAAGTTAGAGCTGGGGCGTCGTGATGTGGTCGGGGTTCAGCTCTTGAAAGTAAAGTTTCTGCACATTTAATATGAAATTTCTTGCTCTTCTTTTATTTATTTTTTGGGTACTTTTGTGGCTGCCGGCGGACACGAGTTGCTTGAAATTTGCATTTTTATTCTAGTTTTCATAATTGGCAAAAGTTGAATTTGTGTAAATTATATAGAAAACTAATAAGTGGTGAGCTTTTGATTTACATGCACTTCAGGCATTCTCTCCCTCAGTTCAAGTTGGGATGATTGATGGCCATACGAAAGTTGTAAATTCAATAAGTGAGGCTGTGCGAAGTGGTTTGAGGTGGTGAGAAATGAAGCCGCACTTAGTCAGCGATAGGGTTATTCAATGTAACAATTGCATTTTGGTGTGTAATGGAAAAAGTTACTTTATAAACCAGAGTGGCTAGTTATTAACTTTATACTTTCATTAAAAAATACAAAAGTTATTCAAAAAACTAATTTAAAACAAGTTTTTCCAGTTGCAGTTTCATTAAAGATCTAAGCAAATTACTATTTCATTTCTATTATAATACAACTAAAATGGTTTGACCATATTTGAGCTTAGTTGATGGCGAAAAAGCGAAAGTGTGAAAGAACCATCTATCATGAGAATGGAGAAAGTGCAGACGGCTAGAGCATCAGATTCAGTTTGCAAATTGAAAACCATCAATCAAAGTTTCCTCTCGCATTTCTTGAAGGGACTTTAAGTATTAAATATATACTCAAAAGTATTAAATACATACTATGTATACTCTTGAAGGCAACTTCTGGGACTGCTGCTGCTGCAAAGGTTCGAAATCTCAACCCTATTTAAACCACATCCGCGCAAGTTTACACATCTAATCGCATCAGGGGACGACCCCTTGGTGAGTTGCGAGTGCGATGCAACCGCAGCAGACTGCGTGCCTTGAGCTGGTCTTAGTGCGCCCGAAGTAGTCGAAAGGGTGGCGCAAATGAATGAATCTTTAATGGGGTCCAAGTCCAAATCCAACGTCGTCGTCGTCGCGCCACAAATCTCGTTGCTGGCATATTTCAAATATGGTTGAAGCAAACATTATGCATTCTTTGCTGCAAAAACCACATAAATCTGCCACGAAACACACACACATACACAGTTACGTTAGCACAAACACATGCATATATATACACACACAACACGCCGCACATAGACTGGCAAATTGGGGAGTTGGCTCTGACTGCGGCGTTTCTCAATATGCGTTACACGTACGCATTAATAACTAATATATGCATATACAGTAACAGAAAGCTAGAGATGAGTATATGCTGAACACACACACAGACACACACACACACAAGCTGCCCCTTCCATTGCCACTGGTCTACAGACTCATGCCTGACTTCTTATTGTTTGCCAACATGGCATATATTATATATGTATAAATCTAAAAACTGCTCATATCGTTGGAATGCTCTCTACCTCCCTCTCTCTCCCTCTCTCTCTCTCTCTTGCTGTGTTTGTGAACATATGCAGGGTATTTGCAATTGCTCGGCAAAATATGATTACTAATGCCAGAGACCATCAGCCATAACCATTCAACGTGCGTTATATTAACTTTTATACACGCATGCAACGGCGGCTTTTGTTTGCACTTCACACAGTCCATTATTAAATACACTATAGCCCCATCGAACCATACCGAATGCCACTGAATCGAAGTAGATTAACGCAAGTTCATTGATGGTACTTGAAGTTTGAAGAGAGTTCATTTGAGCACTGAGAATGCGATTCGGGGCTGAAGAGATTAATCTCATTCTCGATTATATTATTGTAAAGAACATTTAATTAAAGTGTACAGAATTATATATATATATAGGTATACGATCTGTTGTTTTATTATATGGAAATGTGTGTTTTGATGTGAGCTTGAATAGATCTTTTACATATGAATCAAACCCATATGATCGTCAATATATGAATTCGAAACATAGAGACATATAGGTATTTATATCCACCATTGAAAAATACTTTTCTTTATTTTATAAATATATTTTCTTTCCATCTTGCAATAATAATTAAAAGGAATGATTGCTGATTACTGGTATTTTTTCATGTTTGATGAATATTGTGGAACATGAATGAAGTTGAATGATGGAAACAGTCTGTAGTAATAATATGTTCAAGATTACCAAATGCCTCATATTTTATATTATTTTCAACTTTATTATTATCATATTAAACTGAACAGTCTTCCAATCAATGTCATAGAGCAATTCCAATTCGTTGAGCATGTATCCTATAGCATGCCATGTATTCGTTGACGCTCTACTCCGCTGTCAGTCGCTACTTTTGTCCCCCCTCCCTCCTCTACCAACCAGCTTGATCTCTGCTTGGAAATGCGTGCCAGTTTTCCAAGTGCCAAGTTTAATCTGTTACAGTTTCCTTTAGTTGCTTCTATTTCATTGCCTTTCCCAGCCTCGGCGCATTTCCATGTCCGCTGCAAACCGAGTTCCGTTCTTCGAACAGATGCTGGGGGAGGTGGAGGCGTGACAGCTGCCAGTTGCTGCGGCTATACTATCTGCTATGTATATACAACATTCACAGACACACACACATATGCACAGGGATGCCATGGAGTGCACTGGGTCAATAGAGCGGCAACGGCGGCATTCGCCATTGTTGCTATTTAAAGCGCATTTACTGTTAATTTTGCCAGCCGCTTGCAAAGCTTCGCGCACATTCCCGGATATCCTGTGTGTGTGTGTATGTGTGTGCATTATCTAACTGTCTAAGTGTGTATGCGTGTCTCTATGTGTGTGTGTGTGTGTTAGTGTATGCCCCGCTTGACTGCTCATTATGTATTTGTTGTGTTTGACTTTTGGTCTGGTCTGGTTACAACGTTCCTTTGTAGTTGCTGTTGTTGTCGAGTTGTTGTCGTTGTTGCTGTTGTTGTCCGCCCCGAACTGAACTTTAATTGAATAATTTTCGGCCATGAATATTTCTAATGGCCAAACAAATTTTCGCAAGCACTTGCAAAAATGCAGTCAGCCTCCGCTTTTGTTTGTTTGTTGCTCTGTTTGTTTGTTACACAGCAGGCTGTGCCCTCTCTCTCCTCTCTCTCTGTCTCTCTCTCGTATTCGGCACACCCCCTTTGCGTTCCTCTCTGTGTTTACCTTTGGGCTAGGGGCTGGCAGCATTTTTAATTATATGCACACAAAAGGCCGCCACAAAAGCAGTCGCCACCTTTATCGATGCTCGTTGTCGGCTTGCAAAGCAAACAGCGCAGGCACCGCCTGGCTCTGCCACACCTTCCTCCCCCCCAACACTACCCCTTGCAGCAGCAACTGGCCAGACATAGTTTGCACTGTGCGCAAATTTCAGCAACTTGTTCAAAAATTCAAATGTAAATAAATCTAGACGTGCTTGGTCCGTCCACAGTCCGCCAGGCGGCACTGCGTCTGGTTATTTTGCCATTCTAGATCCCCGCACATAGCCAAGCCGAGTGTTTTGTTAGCAGCCACAGCAATTTTCAATCGCCAGACACAACTCTGTTTGTTAGTCGTCATCGTCGTCATCGTCATCGCAATCGCCAGCGTCGTCGTTGTTGACGTCGTCTTCATTCGTTTGGCCGCCTCAGCCTGAGTTAAAATTCGCTGCCCTCAGCAATATTGGTCCATAAAATTTGGTTTGTCTCCTCAACAGTGGTACAAAGTGCATGATAATTGTGAAACTGAATAATTTATTTATAAATCAATCAAAATGTTAATGCAATCTATTATTTGAATCTCTTTGTAGAGAATTTTAAATTCGTTGAGTAAAATAACATTAATATTTAGTCCTGTAGGGAACAATATCTCTTTATGTATTAGTGTCTATTAAAGTTAGCCATAATATTGAATATAAGCAATACAATTCAATTCTAGTTTCTTGCCAAAGTTAAACTTAGCTCTGCCGTTGTCTTATTTGTTACAATTTTGTAGTCTAGCAATCAATCTTTCCCATGCATCGTGTCCCACTGTGAATGCGCCGTAAGCTGCCTAAATGCAAACTGCTACCGTACAACGCCGGCCCGAGGCAGGCAACAATTGCAACCTTGACAGACATTTTGGGCGCAGCGCAGGGTAGGGCAGGTGACTGCGTGGGGCGGGGCGTTAACTTCTCCCTTGGCCCGGCCAAGTGGCTTTTGAGTGTTCTGCAGTATGCTTGTTTCAGTTGTTGCTGTCACTGCTACTGCTGCAACTGTTGTTGTTGATGTTGTTGTTATCGTTATCGTAGTGGCAGTTAAGTGCTTGATAGGCGCGGTTTGCAGGATGTGGGGGCGGTGCGGCTACCTGCCTGAGTGGTTAACTACCACAGCCCGACTGGCTCTATAATTATTTGCTATAATCTGAAATTAAATGGGATTTGACAGTTGATGAATTGCAGAGCAGTTCGATTGGAAATGCATCGAGTCGGGCAACTGGAGAGACCTGGGAGAACTGTTTAGAGAGACCCTGACCTGTGGAGAGCCATTGAATTACCCAAAGTGCTTAGTTATGCATCGAATGCAAAGTGATTGGGGCTGCGAACCAGAAGCACCAACCTGAAGATGTCCTCCAAACCGGGCTGGCATTGTGTGCCCTGGGAACACAAGAGTTATTAGTTGATTTTGATTAATTTAATAGGGGATTTCCCATTGTTTTTGTGTACTTTCCATTAACGAAGTGCAGCTCAGGAAGTAACTGAATGAAGAGGGCAGGTTCTAGTTGAAATAAGGCGAAGTAGGGTGGACATGAATACAGTATTCATATGTATATTGTGCCTATGTATGTGCATAATAATTTGTCATTTCCCCTTCCCTTTTCCAGTACTGAACTAATTATGATTTGCGATCCTTTTGAAGTTCCTTCATTTCAGACGAATGATTTCATTTCTGTCATATGTGCCCCGACCACAGCAAACTTTAACAGGATTCTCCCTTGCTGAAAACATTTTACATTTTTGATAAGCATCGCTGGCAATCCCATTCCGCAGTGCAGGGGACAACGCAGTATTTGCACAATTTTCGCATTTGTTGCATGCAAAATTCGCATTTTTGAAGTTCTCCACTTGCCTTTGTTGTTGCTGTTGTTGTTGCTGGACTCATTGTATGGGCCGTAATTAAACTTTGTTGCTTCAAAGCGTCGACGCTCAATTTGTGCAACAAAAGGCAGCCGGGCAAAGTCAAAATCCAAACAGGGACGCAGCCGGAACCAGCATCATGGCCAGGTCCAGGGCCAGGGCCCGAATGAGAGTCAGAGTCAGAGTCAGGGCCAGGGACATTGGGAACATTTTACATTTTTGAGCAATTGAAATGTGCTACGCATTGTGCAACAGCAGGACCAACAGGACATGGTCGGACTGCACACTTTCTCCACTCGTTCTGCCTCCTCCCTCGCCTGGACTCTTGTTGCTGATAGCTTTCGCTATCAGAGAGTGCGCTGTAAACTGTTGTTATTTTAACGCAATTTTCAAGTGGAATGCAAATTGTTTAATGATTTCAATTGGAAAATTGCTGGAATACTTGACGAGCGCCGAGCGACGGGAACCAAAAGCTATCATCATCGTCGTCGACTCTCCAGCCAGGCAAGAGACACACAACAATGGCCAGCCGAGGCAACAGTCCTGTCTGCTTCCTGCTCCCTGCGAAGCAGGCCTCTTCAGCTGCTTTGTGCGTCCACGCGTAGGCATAGACTAGACCTGGCTAAGAGGGAGAGGGAGCAAAAGAGGGGTAGCGACAGGGGGTAGATGGGTACAGAGGGTTGCCTGCATTTTTGTATACACAGAGTGTCTGATTAAATTAAGTTGATGAGACGACAGCACCTCCAACTCCTTGCTCCTCTCATTCTGCTTCTCTCCACCTCTCTCTGTCTCTCTTTCCCTTTGCTGCCCGTTTTTGTTATATTGATGCATTGTGCTGGATAGCAGACGCAATCCTCCAACTTCATTGCCATCTCCCCCTCCAGCTCCAGCCCCATCTTCATCGGCATCTCGTGCCGGCTGCCAGTTACTCAAACACTTGACTACTTCACTCGATTCCGTTCATCAAGTCCTGCTCAATGGCGTTTCGGCTGCTCCTGTCCCTCGGTTAGCTTGAGTTCGGTATGGTGTGGATCTCTTCTTCTGTTTGCCTTTCATGCCGTGCCCAGGATGTACACACTGTGTGTGCCTCAGCTCCAGCCAGCTCTCTAGCTGGGACTGCTGCTGAATTTGTTTATCATTATTGGCATTAAAAGGATTCGAAATTGTTTATTGTCTAGCGACGAGTCCTGCACGTTGAATCTACCGTCTATTTGCCGACTCAACCAGTCAGTTAGTCCGTTTGTCACTCAGTCGGCAACGTGCTCGCTCCACGCTCTATTAGACTGTTGTCTCAACTGACTACGACATTGTCGCCAATTAACAGTGGATGAGCTAGCTGCACGATAAGTTTGAGGTTGGCTTTGAGGGAGAACTTAAGGGGACTAGTGCTAATGGATCAACGATCAAATAGAATTAGATATCTGCTAAGGATCGACAGTGTTTATATTTATCTTTGTGATTAAAGATGATTAATGAAAATAAAACTAAGTAAAGGATAAACTTTTTGACTCGTCGGTGTATAATCATCAACACGCTTTAGTAAATTATAAATATATATGGAATAAATATATAAAGAGGAAGCCAGAAACTCATGCAATGCTATATTAATAAATTCCATCTGATCCTCCAAGCTATCTGCAGTCTTTCGCATTGCAAACAGCCCACAGTGCTTGCATAATCCCACTGCGCAACTTTCATATGCCCAGCCCTGGCTTCCCTCTTTCCCCCTCGAGTTGTCTACCCCTTTTTGTTTGCGAGTCAACATGCTATTTGTAATTAATTGTTTTTGCTTCATGGAGCCTTCGTGGCGCTACGAGCGAGAGAGCTCACAGTGCATTGCACGATTTATTGAGAAATCAATTGTTTAACAACAGGCAATGGAAACCACAAGAGTTCTTTGCAAACAAACTTCTCGCCTCGAGTCGACTCGTTCCGCCATGGCGCATTTAAACCCCTTCAGCCCCCTCCACTCTGGCACTCTTTGCCTTTACTGTGCGGCCTCATCAAGTGAAAGAGCTTTCGACTTCCGTTGTTGGCGAACTCTCGGAGCAAGTGGGAGGCAGAGAGAAAGAGAGAAGGGAGAGAGCGAGCAGGATATAAGCTATGGGCATTTAATTAAATCGATGACAAAATTACGCCAATTAAAGCGAGAGTCCTGTTAAAATTGTCTAGCCAGGACGTAAGACGACATAGACGGCAAGACATAACGTATACGCAGCGTCTGCTGTCAAATTGCAGGTAAAGTTGAAAACTTTTTTGGCTGCTTCGCCGCTTGTTGCTGCTACTTCTGCTACTGTTGTTGTTGTTGGCCTTTTGACATTGAGACCCATCAATTCGTGTCAATTAATTCGCAAAGACGCCACGCCCAACCAATTGGTATGCCACCCCGTCGCCGCCCACTTTTAGTTTGGCCCCGAAGATGTGAGGCAAATTTTCTTTTGCAGTTTCCTAATATAATTAAAAACTTTTGCCAGGTGTTGCAAATTTCTGTGCTCTCTCTCTCTCTCTCGGTGTGTGTGTGTCGACTTTTCCTTGACTTCCGCAGCAGACGGAGGCAGCACAGGACGTAGAACATTGCCCGGAAGGATGCCACCGGAACGGGTCTAGCTCTCTGGGCTCAACCTGTCTCGGTTCTGTTTTGCATGTTGCCTTTCGCTGGGCATCTCCCAAAGTCGTCGAGTAGTTCATAAAGTTTTCTTCACCCACCTTGTGGCTCTGACTTCAAATTGGTAAATCTGAGAGGGAATATGCAGGGCAAGGGGAGCAGGGAGTACCAGGCTGACAGCGACCCCAGTAGCCACCCTCTGCTAGTGGCTAATGCCTTCTTGTTTGGCTTCTGAGCATCGACTCGCATTGTGTGCCAAACAAATTTTCTGTGTGCATTGAGCTTTGCTTAAGTGCGTGTGTATGTATGTGTGTTGTGTGTCGAGCACTACCGGGAAAACCTATCACTAACTGGACATTGTTTACACAGTATCCGAGAGTGGAGACTCCGATGCTTCGATGCTGATGAAGATGGGCCAAGCACTGCGGTCGTCGGCATCGCATTATGCAACTTTGATATGTCTCTCGGCGTGTTTGACTTGAACTTGCCGACCAAACAGCGTGTTCGTTGCTCAAGTGCCTCCTACCTAATAGACTAGATGGCCAAGTGGGGTTATTGGCCAGGGATTATGAATCTGAGGAGTCTGTCATGCGGCAATTGCTGATGAATTGCTTTGATGAAAAATTAATATGCAGCTGCAGATTCTCACTTCACCTATCAATAATTTGTGACACATTTTTAAAAGTTGTTGTTTAAGAATTTATAAATACTATTTTGTGGTATTCAATATATTAATTTCAATTATAAATGTTTTAACTTGACTTTGTTACTTTTCTCTAAACTTTTTTAAAAATACTTTAATAATATAATAACTTATATATGGAATTCGTCAAAGAAGATAAAATAATTTTGATCAATTTACATGTATTTTTTTATATTATTTTTATTATTATCATAACATATATGTTATATATTTTAATTTTCATACATATATTATTACTTAAAGCGAGATGTATTTTCAATCCATTTTCGAACTCATTGCAAACCTATTGCAACCATAAACTGGGTCGATTGACATATTGATTCAAGCCACCATTGTGAACTGTTTCCAACTATTTCTGAGATTTTCACTTTCACGCTGAGCAATAAAACCGCGTGGAAATTGTGGAAAATGCCTAAAACTAAAACTTATTTTGCATATCGGGATTTGCCAGTTTTGTCATGTGCCTGGCAAATTCATAAACTGTGAATTCTATGACACC
Source organism: Zaprionus camerounensis (assembly GCA_018904165.1). Lineage (NCBI taxonomy): Eukaryota > Metazoa > Arthropoda > Insecta > Diptera > Drosophilidae > Zaprionus > Zaprionus camerounensis. The sequence goes on from JAEIFS010000742.1 coordinate 11,127,107, forward strand.
CTGTGCTGCTACTGCAGAGCTTGGCACAGCGATGCAGCCACAAACGCACACACACACACACACACACACATACACACAGCGAGTGTGCCGCCGGGACTTGGTTAGGGCCAAAGTCAAAGCGGCAGATACTTCAAGTTAAAACTAAAGCTAAGGAAGGAGAGAGATGGAAATAGAGCGGAACATGGCTAGTGAATGGTAGAGAGAAAGACAGAGGGAGAGAGCAAGCAAAAGCGAGAGCGAGTGCGAGCACGAGTTGTGGCTGAGCCTGAGCCTGAGTCCACGACTCGGTTTAGTTGGCAAAGTGCAGTAAAAACTTGCGGTAGCTGCAAGAGCTGCAAAATTACTTGCAGCCAACGCTCGTCCTGTGGGCCTTGTCCTGCGCCTTGCGTTCTTGTCTTCACCCTCTCCTTGACCTCCCACCGCAGCCAGCTCGACAAAGACAAACTTTTGCTAGCGCTGCCTGCTGTAAAGTTCGCTTCGGATCGCATGTGCTGGCTGCGGCTGCTGAATTTGAAATTTTGCAGTTGGTTTTATTTTGTTGTTGGCCCAGAAAAAGGCATAGATCACATTTTCAGTGTGTGTGTGTGTGTGAGTGTGCGTGTATGTGCGAGTGTGCGTTAAGGCTCGCGGCAGATGGAAACTTTGTCAATGCGGTGGCACTAAAGTGCGGCAAAAACAAGCAGCAAGGACGGCCCAACAACACGAAAAACAGGCAGCAACAGCAACGACAACATCAACAACAACAACAACAACAAGAACAGCAAGGCAGACGGACAGCAGCATAGGCAGAGGGACAGACGCAGGCAGGCAGAGGCAAATACAAGAGCAGCGAAACCGAAAAAAATCATCATAAAATGTGTTGCATGCTTTTTGGCGCGAGCGACGCGTCTCGCAGAAACAATTGCCTGGTATGTTGTTGTCGGAGCTACTGCTGTTGTTGCTGTCGCTGCTGCTGTTGTTGCTGTTTTCGGCAACATGTTGAGCCTAAATCGTTAAAGTTTTTCTCAAATGCACTTGCCACAGATCCTGCTACGAACCTCCCCCCAAGCAATCCAGCGAAATTACACAAAGTTTCGCCTTGTATCCAAAAAGTGACGCAGCCCGCTTCGTGTTTAGTTGTTGTTACTATAGTTGTTGCTGCTGTTGGTGTTTCTGCTGTTGCTGTTGCTGCTGTTGTTGTTGGTGTCGGGATGTGTACTTCAAAATTTTAATTTAAACTTGCGCCATTTTGAAGGCTTTAAGTGGTTGCCAGCTCGTTGACAGTTAGCTCTGACAGAGGCCAGCAACGGCAGCGGCAGCGGCAGCAGCAACAGCAACAGCAACAGCAGCAACAACAAAGCAGCACCCTTGTTGTTGCTGTTGCTGTCGTTGTTGTTGCTGCTGCTGCTTACCACTGCAGTTGTTATTAGTGCTCGCTGCTCATGTTGCCGTTGCTGCCGCTGTTGCCACAGTGGCTGCTGTTGCGTTTTTATATTGCAACAACGGACACTGTGAGAGACAATTTTACGCTGGCAATTGTGAGGGTCGACCCTGCAGTTAGGGAATCAAATGAAACTGAAAAAGGGAGCTGCAGTTAATATATTTATTAAAAAGGAAAGAAAGTTGCAGCTAGAAAAAAAAAAGCCTTAATAAATTTAGATTTCAAAAAGGAAAGAAAGTTGAAGAGAAGTGCTACACAAGCAAAAATCATTTATAAAGGATTTTATATGTATTAGGTAATTTATTATTATGAGCTTAAATACAGTACAGAATCTTATGTAGTATAAACTTACATAGCATATTGATATTAATAAAACCAATATACTCCTTCATTTTAAAATGCCTAATAAAATAAAATTGAAATTACATTAAATTGATAAATTATGTACTTTGATGGGCGAGCTTTTTGTGTAATAAGAGTATTTTCAGCTAACTTAGCTTAATTAACTCGTATCAAATTGATCAATATATAAATAAATACACAGATATTAAATATACATTTTTAAAAGTTGCCTAATAAAACATTAGGTTCTCTATGCTGAAAATTGATGTCTGCTAGTTAAATTATGTTTCTAATTGGTTTATTATATTTTTACTCTCTGCACTGTGGCTTTATTACTGTATTCCCTTTTTCAAACTTCTTCACTCCCCAACACCCTCTCCTCTCCTCTTTCCAGGTCGTTGTTAAAAATAACCAAACATTTTCGGGCAACATAATTAATTCCCCTCTTCGGCACACTTGATATCGAACAACATAGTTAAGAGCAACCCTCTGCGCAAGTGCCTGCATGCGGGCCAGGGCTGCATGCACTTACAAATCCTCTCCCCTCCCCCGCACTCACCACGCTGCCACAATTCTGTTGCACATTTTTAGCCAGCCTGCAGCCATGTAAAAGCTTTGAATATTTATGCAGCCCAAGCGGGGGCAGCAGCGGGGCGGGAGCGAGGCAGGAATGACGACCGGCAGCGCTGACGACGACCACCCATCAAGCCGCGTTAGCCACGCCCTCGCGCCCATGTTGCTGATGCTGCTGTTGCTGTTGCTGCTGCTGCTGCAACAGTTGCTCTTCACTTGTAGCTCTGACACATTTTCAAAAAGTAGGGTCATCATCAGGAGGCAATGCCTGACATTTGCTTACAACTTGACGGGCGAGAGGGTCCGGGAGAGAACGAGGGAGAGAGGATGGGAAAACTTTACCGCTGCCTGCGTCGCAGTTGGCGTTGCTGTCGCTGCTGCTGCTGCTGCTGCTTTTTACGCCAGCACGCGTAAGTGCCCTAATTTTTTTTGCTCGCTTTTTCTGCACTTGGCTCAGGCTCAGCATGGCGCGGCTTTGTGTCAGAGTTTGTGTTTTTCGCCCTTTCTCTTTCCCTTTGCCTTTCTCCCCCTCTCTCTCTCTCTCTCTCTTTCTCTTTGCGGGCTACCATGAAGCGTTGATATTGTTCGATTGTTCATCGTTGTGTTCGCTCTGCCGCTGTTGCTGTAGGTGTGAAGAGGAGGGGAAGGGGGCACGGTTGCCTATGCTGATCTTTTTAATGAGTTGGGTTTTTGTGGCGTTGTGCGAAAACTTTTCTGTGCCTTTTGCCATGAAATGAGGGCACCCCCGCCGTAGCAAAATGCTTTTGTTGTCCTGTCGAGCACGCGAAATGGTTTAAGAGCGCGTGCCATAGAGCCCGAATTGGCCTTGGCAGCGAGGCACGAAGCGCGACACTTGTGCAATAAATGGAAAGTGCTGGAAGAAAGGCACCAGTCGCAGCAATCGAGTCGAGGCGGGGCTGCATTTAGTGCACATTTCAAGTGGTTCTATGCCTTTGCTCATTAGTTGACTTGACTAAGTTGCTCTTCAGATATTCCCAGTCCAAACACTTTCCTCATACAACACTTACTATTAAGTATACCCAATGCAATCGCTATGAACTGTTTGCTAGATGGCAGCACATTAATTCGGACAATGCGAGCCTTGTGTGCCTCCCTATTCAATCTGGCCTGTGGTCGAGGCAGGGCACAGTGCGGGCCAGCAGTACACACTCTCTACAGCTGCCAAGCTGTCACATTTTGTATGCGCTTTACAGCATCAGGCTGAGCTGAGCTGAACTGTTGCCTCATTTTATTGCACAGTGAGTGCAACAAATCCTTGGACAGTGGCTAAAAGCAGCACTGGCTGCAGCAGATGGTCACAAACTTTTGACAAGAAAAATGCCGCAAATGCACTGGGCTGCCCCCCTGCCTGCCCCGCTCTCATCCCCTCTCCTCCCCCTTCCGACGCTTGTCTACGTCACATAACTCCCCAGTTTAATTATGAGTTGGTTTTTGAGTTCATTATGCCGCTGAGCAAACGCGGTCGCCCCATAACGCTTTGTACGCCTCTGGCTGCTCTATCTCGCTCCATCTCGCTCTCTCTGCCAGTTCATCTCCCCCCTCCGTTCGCTTTTTATCTCCCGAAGCTGCGAAGCTCATGAAAATTTTGCACGTGAATGCAAAAAGCGAACAATTTACATTTCTTACATTCGCAGTGTACCCCAAAAAGGAGCCCGGCCAACTGAACCGAACCCAACCCCACCGAACCGAACCGTACCGTAGTGGACTGGGAATCCCCCAGCTCCCTGAGCTCTGCTGCTGTCAGCGCGGTTTTTGCGCTGCTGTCACAACACACGCACACACAAAGGCACGCAAGCACACACACAGACACACTCCATAAAGACACACACAGAGACACAAAGCGAACAATAACAGGAACAGCAGCACACAACGCTGCCCCCAACTGATTCTTTATGCCTGTCCACTGTCTTCATCTCTCTCTCTCTCTCTCTCTCTCTCTCTTTCTCTTGGTATCTCTCTGTCTTGCTCTGTGTGACGTGACGTCAGTTGAACTGACGTACACTTGGGGATTTTGCGAAACAATGTTTTTAAACCAAATTAAAATACGCAACGAGCACTTTACTCGTCATTGCATTTGTTTTGCTGTCAACTTTACTTTCCCAGAGTGTATCCCCCTCCTCTCCTGCCACGCGACTCACCTCGCATTCGCGAAGCCTTGAGCACTTCCAGCGACTCTTCACTCTCACACAGACACACACACACACACACTAACACACACAGAAGTAACGCCGCTGTGCACTTGCTGCCTTCCCGCCCCCCTCCTCTCGTTGAGCTTTAAGTTTTATTAATTTAATTAAACTACTTACAAAGTTGTACCCTGTGCTATCCACGGCTAGCTGAGCTCGAGCTACCTACAATCCCCGCCAGGACAGCGAGGGGATAGAGAGGCCGAGGGGGGAGAGTGCTCGTCCAGTCCACGACATGCGCTGTTTAGCACCTAACTTGCCTTGGCCAAAACTAGACGTAGCTTTTGTTGTTGCCCCAACAACGCAATCCACACGAAGTCGGGAGTTTGAAAAGTACTTGACAATGTGCAAGAAATAAAGCACAGTGAAGCAACAAGAAGACTGAGATTCATGTACTTTTACATGATTGGAGGGCTCTGATAACTTGAAATATTATTTATCTTATTTAAGAGTTGTGGATTGAGTTAATAATGTATAATTTCTGTATTATGCAGAATTAAATAGAGGAAATATTCTTTAAGTTTTAATTTAAATATTAAGTAGAATGAATTATTATTGTATATTATATTTTTTTGTGTATTTAATTAGTTGACTTGAAATGTTTTATCAAATCTCAAATAACCTTCTAAAAAATTTAAAATGAACTGCAGCAACTAAATATAAGCAGTCTTTGATATATAAAATAAACAAAAAGCAGATGCATATTTATGGAGATTATTATCCACTTTAAAATCATTTCTATCAATTGGCATTTTCTTCATATATTCCATAATCTCAATACACATTTATAATCTCTCTCTTTATGTATATCAAAATTCTCTTACTTGATTTGCTACTCCTCGAGCTACCCACAGTGTGCAATGTCTCCACGTCGTCGTGTCTACCTGGTGTACATTTGATTATTTAGCATTTAGCTTGGAATATATTTTCTTTTCAGTAGTGCGCACAACATGATTTCAGTTTTGCCAACACTGTCAGCCCCCTCTCTTCCCCTCTATCTCCCTTAGTTCTTGTAGCCTTCAGATCTTGCCTGCTGCTTCGCAGAGCTTACGCTCGAATAAATTTTAATAGACATTCACAGTCGTTCCCCTATAGTCGTCTTGTACCTCTCCCCCATATTCCTTCCTCTCTTTGCCCCCTCCCTCGGCTGGTATATTGTTGTTTTGGTCTGCAGGTTGGCTGTGTTTGGACTTGGAACGTGTGTATTTGCATATAAATTATACCCAGCCGTTGACTTTGTGGCCTCTTCTGCAATGCCTCAAGCAGCCGGCTGGGCCAGTGTCTGGCCCAAAGTCCTAGGACACAGAGGGGGAGGTAGATATAGGGCGGAGGGCCGGCATATGCTGCATGTCCATTTCATATCCCTTGGCCATGTTATGCAAATTATTTCAATAGGCCATAATATGTGCCGAAAAATGATTTCAGCCCAAACTAACCGAATGTGCAGAAAGAACAACAAAACATTAATTATTTAACAAACACTGGCCAACATGGCGCAGTGCGAGAGAGAGAGAGAGAGAGAGCTGCAACCATTTGAAATTATAATAAATTTAAAGTCAAGTCCTCCCCTGCAGCTCCTCTTGTACTAACCAAAACGATGCCAGGGCCAGACAGCGGTCCGAAAAGCCATTAGAGTGTTGCGAGAGCGTCGGCTAGAAATCACTGCCGACAGCCAACGGGCGGTCCGACTGGACATTTTAATGATACAAGATGGAAAAAACCCCCAACTGAATAACCAGTTGCAAAACTAGCATATGTCACGGCCGATATACACTTATAATCTGAAGTGATTATCAAAGCATAAAAGAGTAAAATGTTGTAGAACTAAAACAAAAAGAAAACAACAAGAAAGATCTATCAATACATTAAAAATATCTTGAAAACACTTTAAACTTACTTTAAGCTTATAAAATTTACTACTTCATTGAATATATTGCAGTTTGAATTATTATTATGTATGTACAAATTATATGTTATATGTATGCATGAACATATTTATGTACGTACTGCTCATAAGTCTGGCTGTCAGCTGATGAACATCACATTAGTTTCGCTGACTCTACGCATATCTGGCGTACGTCACAGCAATTTATTGTTGACCCTTATCAGGTGAGGGCATCGCCGATGCGATGTGGACAAGTCCGTTGACATTGAAATAATTAATGGGGGGCTCGATCTGTGCGGGGTAGTTATAAGGTGGGTAGAGGGGCAGAGGAGGAGCAGAGGGGAGACGCGTCCGGGTTTTACACTAATAAACTAGTAGGAAAACATGTTTAAAGTGTTTTATGATTGCCAGGCCAAGCGAGAGGTTGACGGGGTCGCGTTGTTGGCATTTTCTCGCCACTCGGCAGGACCGAGCGTAAGAGAAACGAGCGTCAACCGTGTCCTGCCGTTACTGTTCCAGCTGCTCCTGCTCCTGCTCCTGCTCCTCCCCCCTCTCCTGTTTCTTTCTGCTACTGCTGCCGCTGCTAACCGCAAAAAGCAATCTACACGTGTTTTCAAAATTAATTGTTATGATGGCTTTTGTTGACGCCGTTTTTTGTGCTCTTGTTTTTGTTTTCATTGCCGCTGCCCGGCGTACAAGGGACAGCAATAGAATGTGTGAGTGAGAGAGGGAGAGAGGGAGAGAGAGAGATAGAGGGAGAGAGGGAAGTTGAGGGACTGGCTACCGTTTGAATATTTGATGAGGGCGTTGCGAGGCCACAACAAACACTGCCAATTTGTTGGTTTTTTTTAACGCCTAAAATTATGCAGCATTAAACAAAACCAACCAGCCTCCACCTCCTCTCCTGTACACATCCGTTCGGTGAACAATTTCCATGCTCCTCAACGATTTTCACCTTATCAAATAGCAACGCGACCGCAACCGTTCGACGTTAGTTGTCCAAAAAAAGAGAAATGTTTGTAAACACTTGAATTGTTGGGCACGCCCATTAGTGGGTGTGGCACATTGCATTTTAGTTTTGTGTTGATTTAGTGCCAGGGTTACAGAGAACTAGAAAACTGTGGGAAGTGTTAGAGATGTCTAAGAAAATGAAATTATTGATGATTTATGTATATTCATATTTTCTTTTTTTGTAGTTTTCTTAAAAAGTGATTTTTTTTTTTTATCTTTAAACTTAATTTATTTATTTATTTCATTAGGGATCACAATACATATATTTCTATAACCTAATGAGCATCCATGGTTGTTACTTTTACATTTTTATATATATTTTTATATATCTACAAGTTCTATTCCTTATTTTCCAAACCCTTTCATTGGAGATCAATTTAAAATGGCCGTGCATCCCTGGCTTTGTATAGTGTTGCTTTTGTGCTGCCTACTTTTAGGCGCTGCGTTGCCCATTGAGCACTCGGTTGCCTCTCAACATCGAACTTTTGGCGGCTGCGGCAATTTTTAAATTGGTTTTTTGATTTCCAACGTCACCCCTCCCCCGTCACTCCCACGCTGATGAGAGCGGCAGGTCGCTCTCTTGTGCGGTCAGTGCCGTTTAGGCGCTCGGTCAGCCGAGTTCCTGTTTGGACGGTTCGAGAGCTCTGTGGGGGCTATGCGCTTCAGCAGCGGGTGCAAGGAGATGTGGGAAGGGGACGAGGTGGGTCAGCGGTAAGGGGGAGATTTCGACATGCGGTTTGTTGGTTTTTGCGGGCAGGCAGCTGTTGATTTTTGGGTCCAATGCGTTATAATTTCATGCTGTTGCGTAGTTGTTGCCCTGCCCTGCCTTGGCCTGCTTTTTGCCTCTGCGTATGTTGTTGTTGTTGTTGCTGTGGCTTAAATTTAAAATGTGTCTACACATGTTAGACAGAGAGGGAGGGGGGCGTGGGGAGTCAACTGTGGCGGGTAACGTACACGCCAATAAATTAACAATAGCCCGGCCAATATTCCAGCCATTTCCCCTTTCCCGGCCCGCCTGCATTTATTGGCTCGTAAATTAGCATGCAAGTCAAATAAATTAATTCTTTTTTGCATTATTTGCATAAACAATTTTGCATAATATGCAATAGCCGAGCTGCAGCAGCAGCAGCAACAGCAAACAGCAACGATAGAAATCATGACAAAACAGCCAAGGGGGCTGACCAAGTGCAGAAGATCCTAAAAAGGCCAAAGGGCCAAATTGTGTGCATTACAAAAGCAACGAGGGGTGACTAATTAGTTACGCTTCATAGAAATAAATTTACAAAATAAAGGTGAATTGCTTAAGAATTTATATGATTAACTCAAATAAATAGAAAAATTAATATACAAAATTAAATATATTTAGTATTTACATTAAAATAACAATCTTTTCTATTATATCATATTGCCAATTAAGGCCTATAAATTGTAACATTTCAATAGAATTAAACTGATTCGATTAAATCAAATAACATAATAATATTTATTTCATTTTATTTAATATTAATGTAATTTTGAAATGCTTTTTAGTTAAAATTAAATGAACACAAATTAAAATAAAAATTTCATTTACCTTTTTATCAATTTCGACTTTCCAATCTTCATTATTTTTTAGTGTTATTGCTTGAATTATAATAATTTGATATAATTATAAAGTATTATTTGGTATGTTATTGTTTGAATTATAATAATTTAATATATTATAGAGTTTTGGCGACTCATTGTAGCTGGCTCGAGGTCAATAATTTAATATAATTATAAAGAATTATTGCTTCAGTTATGAAATGCCTTAATTTCAATTCTTACTTTCTCTGGCATCTTTGCTAACTCTTCGAACCAGCCTCCCTGTTGCCCAGCCCGTTGGCCATGTAATATGTCCTCGCTACAAATGCATACACACACTTCCACACACACACACACCTATACACATATATGAATGTATGCATGCATGTTCGCATACCTGGCTGCTCTGGCCGCATGACTAGACATCGCCTTCCTGCTCCCGGGAGAGATTCTAGCTAGGCGAGTGCGAGTGCGAGGCGAACCTCTTCGTTGTGCTCATACTCTGCCTGGACTGGGCCTGGGCCTGGGCCTATGCATAAGCAATGCGTGCAACAAGGCAACATTCACCACATGGCTGGGCAATTGACCAAAGGCCGCCTCGCAGGACACTGTCCGACCAGGGGCTGTGCTGTCCAGTCGCTTTTGGCATATTTTAATATGTAAATGCAATTTCTCCAATGAGCTACAACACACACTCACACACACACTCACATACAGAGGGACTTTGTGCCAGGACGGGCTTTCTAGCTGGAGCTGGAGCTGGGGCGATTGTGTCTCTTAACTGTCTGGCGCTGTTTGCGGCTAATCAAAGACAAAAACACGCATCACAAATGAAAGACACAGAGATTGACAGGGTACAGAAAGAGGAAGGGGGGAAGAGAGGGAAAGAGAGGGGGAGTGAGCGAGGGGTAAATTAGAAAGGGGAGAGGCTGCAGCTGAGGCTTCTGCTGCAGGTGCAACAATTAATGAGAGCTCGTTGCTCATCTCGCTCAATGCCATTTGCTGCGGCACTTGGGCCGCATTACGCATACGCCGTGTGTGTCGCACTCGCAGGTTGTTTAATAAAAAATGCAGAGTCGCTCGTAATGTCTGAACCGCAAATTGATGTGCGCAAATGTGCGCATAAACGACGCTAGATGGCGCACTTTACGCGTGCAAATTGACAGAAGCGCGTCGAGCGAGGATAAGCAACGCAAATACACAACAACAACAAGAACAGCAACAAAAACACTAACACACACGCACACACACGTAGCAGTACATGCAAAACAAACATGTGGATTAAATTCACGGCAATTTCGCGTTTGATGAAAATAGACGCGTTGTTTTTGCAGTCAGCACTGGCCCGAGGCAAAGTTAGTGGGCTACGTCAACAGCTTGGCTTCACCAGGCAGGGAGACGGGGAAGGGAAGAGTCAAATAAAGTTGTACCTATTTATATATTTTATATTAAAAATAAATTAAAGTATACCTTTATATATATTATAAATCATATTTCCTTCTCTGCGTCTTCACATTTCGTTATTTCACATGATGGAAGTAATAAATATAGCTTGCTTTATATGTAGAAAAAGAACTCTTCTCTTTTTGGAATATTACAACCTTGATAGAATAATACAACCTTGATAGATATATCTTTTTAATAACCATCTCTCTTTATTCCCCTCTTCTTTTCCCAAAAATCAAGATATATTTTTCCTGCATTATTCTGTATTTCTCAAATAGTTTAACAAATGCTTAAAATATATTTCGTTCTAGAACTTTTTTAAAATAAAAAATTCATCTTCATCATTCTCAATCTCTTTCTCCCTCCCTCACTCACTCTTTCTCTCTCTCTTCTTTGCTTTACTTCTCGTTCTATACTTCTCTTTTAACTCCACCTCTAATCACTTTGCACTTTAAAATTGCTCTTTCGAAAGGGTATAAACGAGTGCGTTGCCAATCAATTCATCGTTATTCATCTTGCCCGGCAATTCGCCCTATTTTATGCCTTTCTCCTTTAACTGCATTGTGCGCTTTTTTGTTTAGTGATTTGTTTTCCACAACAACAACAACAAGAAGAAGAACAAAAGCTACAAAAATAGAAAAAATAGAAAAAACCAAAACACGATGCCAAAGGCTGTGCCCCCGCCAAAGCTGTGAGCGCTTTATATAAAAGCTGTGCGCCAGACAGCCCATCAATACAAAATGGCATAGAGTTGAGTGGGCGTTAACAATATGCCCAGAGCAGGGGCAGGGAAAGGGGCAGTGGAAGTGGCAGATGGGGTTTTCATTGTTGGCTGCCTTATAAATGCTGCGTATGTTTTGGTTTTTTGGCTCAACGACTCAACTCGTTTGCAATTTTTCTGCTGTCGCTCTATCAGTTGAGGGCGGTCTTCAGCTTCTGCCTCCTGCCTGCTCTGGTGCCTGCTCTGGCTGCTGCTGCTACTGCTCCTGGCACTGAGCTCGGCCTGTGCTCGGCCAGCCAGCTAAAGTGTCTGCGAATATGACGCGTCACTCTGGGATCACACCAATTTGTTAAAAAACGTGGCTTCAATGGCAAAGGCAGGAGCAGGCAGGCAGAGGGAGGTAGAGAGGTTGGGCGGGGTGAGGACTAACAGCCGTTGGGTAGGCTGGTCACATTTGTGCGCCGTTCATTCACTCAAAATGTCATCAACGTTGAGACGACAGATTGCAGTCATTTCTGCTCGAGTTCTCCTCTTTCTTTTTCCCCCTTTTTTTGGTTATCTGCCTGTGTGCGTACTCTGTATGTGTGAGCGGGAGAGAGTGTGTGGGTGTGTGTGAAGTGTGTGTAAGTGTGTGTAAACTGGCAGTAGTTGCAGGGTATGCGAATCGGTTGGCTATGCAAAGCCAGGTTAAATTATATAGGAAAATACTGCGGAATGATTCAAGAACATTAAGAAAGTATTAAAAGTGAAAGAATGAATGAATTAAATGCGAATGAATGAATATTTAAAGACTTGATGAAGTCTTTAAAGTCTTTATAAATGGTATATAGGAAGTCTTCTCTTTATTCTTCACTTTACAGCGAATTCTCGCCTCTGTATCGCCAGCTTCCTTTCGGTTTGGCGTTGTGTCTTTCTCTCTGTCAGATTTCGGCCTCAGTAGCCCCGTCTGTCATCTGACATCTGCCCCTTCTCCTCTCCCTGCTCCTGCTCTATCACTGGCCAACGGAGTGACACGAGCCAGTCAGCGCGTCACTCACAACGCGTTGACAATGTCGACAGCAAGAGAATTAGATTTAAATTCGAATTTAAAGAGAGAGAGAAAGTCTCTCTATAAAATATTTTTTTGCGCTAAGTAAATTCCCAACGTCATCAGCAAACTCCTGCACATCATTCTTCCCCCTTCCCACCATCCCCACCATCACCATCATCATCATCAGGCATCCAGCGAACTGCATTGCAATTCGTTTTATCCTCGCCGAGTGAACCCGCAAAATACCTGCTGAACCTGGAACACACATAAAGCCCATTCATATTCATAAAATTGCATAATCTCGAAGAGTCATAATAATCAAAAACATATTTGCGGGAATGCATTACAAGGACTCCGCAGCAGCAAAAGAAAAGGAGGTAGAAGGGAGGGGTGAGGCAGGACTGCGACCTCATGCAGTTTCCACACTTGGCGGCCTTCTTGCCACAGAAATTTTGCACATAAAACTTCAAGTTTGCCCCTGCCTGAAGTGTAAGCGCGATTTCGGTTCCCCGAATCGGGATCAGGGTCGGGTTGGGTTGCTGTGGGTCGAGCTGGGTCGAGGTGGAGTGTGTATGGTTTGTGGCAAGGTTGCTGCTCTGCGTTTTCACCGCAGATTTTTGATACAGGGCAAAAACTGCAACAGCAATCGGCAATGTGGCGCCCAAGTAGGCGGAAATAAACGTGGAGAGCGCCGTGTATGATTTTATTTATGCCACAAGGCAGCAGCAGCAGGCAGGCAGCCAGGAGCTGAGCCAGAAGCCGAGCCAGAAGCTGTGCGAGGCAGCAGTGAGCGCAGTCAGCAAGGAGTCGCTTGCTCGCTCGTAAAGTTTAGTTGGACCAGCCGTAAAAGGCGTTGGCAGTGGCACACTCAGCAGTCATCATAAAACTATAAATTTCATATTTGTGTGCGAGATAGAGAGAGGGAGAGGGAGAGAGGGCAGAGCAGAGAAGAGACCTCTGTACTGTCGGGCATGTTATCATTAATGTGGGCGAGACTCTGATGACGATGCTGATGCTGATGATGATGTCTATGATGATGGCTGTGGCTATGGCATTGGGTAATGTTTATGGTGACGCCTGGGAGTTTTTGGACTGAGTCTGTGTCGGGGACTTGCTCTGGGCTTGGGCCTGATCCCGGGCCTGTGCCTCGGCTTCTGCCGATGCCTGCGCCTTGCTTTACTGCATCAGCCTGCGCATTTGTCTTTGGCTTTGGCTTTAGCTTTGGCTTTTCTACCTGCCGCTAAGTGTTTTCCTGTCTCTGCATGTTTGTGTGATGTGTGTGTGTGTGTGTGTGTGTGTGTGTGTGTGTGTGTGTGTGTGTTGCTGCTATGTAGAGCATGCAATCATTTTACGAGTCGCACATAGCACAAATGTCAGGGGCAGTCAGCAGTTCCAGACACGGCAAACACACTGCCAACTACCCCAAGAGAGTAGGGGGCAGTCTCCTGTTGTCTCCCGTTTCCCCCTGCTGCCTTGACTGCCTCCAAGTGTTGCCACAAATTTAATAAACTCGAGACGTGCGTTTGTGCCCAACGCACTTTAGCAACTAGATCAAAGTGGTTTCTCTCTTTTTGTTTTCTTGTTTTTCTAAATTATTTTTATTCAGTTTGTGACCAAAAGTGGAAACTCGCGTTGACCCCGGTTACAAAGTGAGTGTGGCAGCGGGCACATTTGGATTGACAACGTGCTTCAAGTGTTGCATGGAGAGTTATCTAAAGTTTATGTCTAATTTGCTATAAATAATTTAGAATGGAATTGTTTGAAAATACAAACAAGAATTAGAAAATACACAACATGAAGAGTTTCTTTTTATACTTTATTGAAATGTTTCTTGGCAATGGGATTCAATCTAACCTAACTCTTGATAGCTCCAACAATGGCCGATCTGCATAGTTTGCCCCCAGTCCGGGCATAACCTGTTAAATATGCATGCTGCATATCTCTGGCCCCGAGTGGAAGTTTTCCTGCGGAAGACACTGGCCGTGGGGAGTATTTGTTTTGTCGGGGAGAGAAAGAGACAGCAAACTATGCTGAGTAGTTGCATTGTTGAATTCTGCTGCAATTCCGATAGCTTCATTTGCTCAATTACATGACATAACTGTAAAAATGTACGATGCAGCAGCAGCATCGACTCGACTAAATGATGTGCCATGCCAATGTATTAGTTAAAGTTCCATGTGAGTGTTGTACCCTCCCTAGCTATTCATATTCCCAACCGATTGCGAACTGACAATCGACTAAAAGAGAGAGGGAGAAGGAGAGAGAGAGAGCGAGGGAAGGAAGAAGGGCAAGTGGAACATTACTGCGGTTATTGCTGCACGAAATTTGTAAACGAAACGGAAACTGGTCGTAACGATTTCAATGAAGAGATGACATGGGCAAGGACAACCGATGAGGATGCAGCTCATGGTGAGCATGAGGAGAGGGGTAGCAGGAGGGGAGAGGGTGCTCCACTGATGACTGCCAAATCAGACAAATGTACGCAAAAACCGCACAGAAAAGTTTTCAGCAAATGCACAGAGAATCATCATCACCTCAGGGCATTCCCCCTCCAACTTCTTGCCTCCTGCTCCTGCATTTGAAACTTGGCCTGTTCCTGCTGCCTGTCTCCTGCCTTGGCCTGTTGTGTGCTTTGTTTTGCTGTCGAAACTTGAAGCTGACTCGGCACTTGCCAGACAAACAGATAGACAGACAGACAGACAGACAGACAGACAGATAGAGGGATGGGGGGCAGACTGACTGAACGATTGATGTGCAATAATTATCCAAAGTTGATTTGTTTGTTTGCACCCGCCCGGCAAAGCGTAAAAGTCGAGCTTGCCAATCGCCCAACCCATTTGCCATTTACCCAAAGCTGGCCCTCCTCCTGCTGGCTCCTCCTCCTCCTCCTCTGCTGCAAATGAGTGTTATTATGGGAGGCGCCCATGGAGCGTCGTTTGGCAAGTTTCGAGCTGAGTTTCCATGTGGCTCTCTTTGCGAATAGTTTCTGGCAGTTTCGATGCTTCTCCTGATGCTGCTCAATAGATAGATAAGTGCGCTGTTTAGTTTTAAAGCCACAGCATAAAAGTTTTTCTCCAATTTTTGCAAACAAACAAACAAAACAGCTCAGCACGACGCGGCAAAAAGTTAAGTTTCCAGCATTGCGGTTTTCTTCCGCACTTTGATGATCTTATGCAACGCAACCGATGAGATATTATAAGCACATAATGTGTCCAAAGAGGGTCAGAGGTGCCACAAGGCAAACCTTTTATATTCATTATCAATACTCTCATTATTCCCTCCTTAGTTCCACCTGCAACTTTAGGTTCCCCTTAACTTGCAGAGCTTCCACTCTGGCTCAATCCTGCCCTCTTTCTTCATTGGTCTTGTACATCTTATTCACTTGACTTCAATTGAGAAATTAGTACATTAAGTTTCCCTTTGACGCCCCCAACAAATAAATCGTTTCATTTATTTGAATTGCTCAAACGAGCTTGGGAACCTCAGCGAAACACGAAACTGTAATAAAAAAGAAAACTTTTTTTGGTTAAACTGGCTAACCCACTCTGCAGCCTGCTCTTTCCTCCACCCTCTTTCCCTCTCTTCCTTCTTTCCTTTCTCCCTTTTAACCACCCCCTCATGCTTCAGTTGCTTTTACTGTTGATTTACTTTTAGCCTATTGCTTTGGCATTTAGTTCGATGTGTAGTTTTTAGTTTCGTTTGCCGGAAATAAAACACACGTACCCACAGTGCCATCCCATGCCATTTACCCACACATATATCTGGGCTATGTATCTCTTTCTGCCCCTCTCCCTATGTGGAGAGTAGTTCCTCCTCGGTGCAGGCGCAATCAAAATACTTTGGCTACACAATTTATTGGCGCAAAAACAAGTTCAATTTCAAATGAAATTCGCTCGGCACAAAGCGAGCCGAGGCAGATAAACAGAAACCAACTACGTAGTACTATGTAGGAGACATTCAAGATTCAAATAAATATCAACAACATACACTCTCACACACATACACACACCGGGCACACGCACACCTTTGTCTGTGGCAATGTGTGCGCTTCTAATATAGAAAATAGTTGCGAAATATTTTGCCAAGTAGCCAAGAGTATCGAGTACAAGCCATGTCTAGTGGCAGTTGGCAAGACAAACAATCAGTTAAGAGCTTTAGAGACTCACACACACATACACACACACACACTGCCACACACATACTTGCAAGTCCCTGCTCTTTTATTGAACTTACATAACATTTTGGGTTATGGCCAGGGTTGCCACGGCGAGCACCCGAGGCCAGGACAATGCGGGAATCGGAATATGTAACTGTGATTTCCGTGTAGCTTCCTTTAATCTGCTCAGTTTTCTCTATGTGTATATCTATGTGTGTGTGCAATAAATATACGAGAGTGCTTAAGATCAAATCAATTGATAAACAGCATAATAAACTTGTATTCACTATTTACATAAAATTCTCTGTAATAATATTATGCAAAGAGTAAAGCGAGCCAAAACACACACACACTCACACACTTGCTCGCACTTGAAGTTTGTACTAAATTGAAGTAGCTTCTCCACATTTTTTGGTCTACAAACCATTAGTTTCTCTCTTCCCCCTCTTCTCTCCCTTCTTATGTACATACTTTGCCATCATAAAATGCTATTTATTCTATACGAAATGCTTTTGATGTTGCCATATCGAAGGCACAAGTCAGGAAATAGAACACAGGAGAGAGCAAGAGAGGGAGATAGTGAAGAGAGGGGGAGAAAGGTGGAGATATTGAAGTTTCTCTGCTGGCTTCTTCTTCTTCTGTGTCAGTGCAAGATTGTGATGTGCGAGTGTTATAAGTTGTGTTCATTTGGCAGGGGAATTGGACTGGATACACTTTCACATAAAACTTGCTCAGATGACTATAATAAAGTTACCTTAATTACCTTACGATAACATATTCAGTTGGATGACGTAATCAACTAGGACACGTGCACAGCGAAACTGAAACAAAGCTCAAAAGTGAAGTTTGAAATGTGTCATAAACATTTCTTTGGTTCCAAATTGAAGGATGTGGCGAAAGTTGACGGATTTATAATGAACTGTTGATTGAGGATGAAAGATATGAACGCATTTTAATCATAAACTAAGATAAAAACAGAAGAATCTTTATAGAAAAGTGCTCCAATTAAAAAAAATAAAAACAAGCAGGAAAGGCTTGAACAATTTTTCAGTCTTTGCTCTTAGCTTACGAGTTAACGTATGTTTCCAACAGATTGTTAAGTAAATTTTTGCAATAGGAATAATGTCACTATATTTAATAATAAATAAATATTATCATATTAAAGTCTTATGACTTTATATATTTATTTCAGTTCGATCTCACTTGATCTGCCTTACTGGATCTTATTAGTTAGAGAGACTAGCTGGCGTTACAACTGTTAGAGAGGCAAATGGACTAGACAGAAGGATGGCTAGTTTGTGTCTGTCGCAATGATAACATCAACATATTTTGTATAGATATATAAGCAGCAATACTCCGTAAACATAAACATTAAACTACTTTGCAAAATACGAATTAGAAGAGGAATTATAAATCAGTCTGATTATTTCAAAGAAACGAGAACGAGAAACAAGTCCCACATACAGTAAGTCAAGAAACACTTTACACAAATGTACATAACACAAACATGTACATATGTGTAAAGAGTTTCTTGACTAATTGTATATTTGTTATATATGTTTGAACATCACGCACTGCTTAGGTATATTGTAATCATATCGTTTTAAATGTAATACCCTCTTTAGGGTTACAGAGTTGATGATATCAATTACATGATAAATATGATTTGTATTTGTTACTATCTATCTTCCTAGTTTTGTTCGATTGATGACTGAATATTACACAAGGTAATTGTGTGGTAATTTTTAAATATTTGTAATTTCATTTTTAAAAGAAAATACATATGTATAATACTGTTCTACAGGAAATGAGAATTATCTGCGATCTTAACGTTTCCTGTAAAATCAAATAATTAAACACTAAAACCTCCACCAGGAACCCACGCAGACTATCTCACTCACATAACCTCACACCCAGCGACCATTGTGGCAGCTTCTATGCAGCGGTGCATAGCTAACTAGAGTTCCCAAGTGGTTATTGCTTTTATTGTTCCGAATGCGCTGCACGCACTTTTAAATAGTTGCGACCGCCCGCATCGTTGTGCCGTAAATTGTGCAGGGCGAACTCCTTATAGACACCTTTATGAAAAGGGGGAATTGTAAAATCGCTCACGCAACACAAATGAATTGAATAAGGCTGCAATTTAAGATTTCACACAGAACGAGAACTGACAGCGCATTGCTCCATATGCGAGATATACTCTATAATATCGGGGAGGGGCATCTAACACCTTTCCACTAATCGAATGTGAAAACAATGCGCAAAACCACAAAAAGGTTTCAATACACGCACAATAAATTATGCACGCCAGACAGAGAGGGAGCCAAAGAGGAAGAGAGAGAGGTGGAAGGGGGAATATATAAAAAAGAAAACTCCTTAGCGTAACAAATTAAATAACATACCTCAGAGATATCTCAGCGAGTTACAACGGTCGCGTTTTCGTTTTCGATTTCTTTTGCCACATTGCCACATTCTACCTGCGACCCTGAAGCCGAACCCGAACCCGAACTGGACCCAGCTCAACGTCATTGTGCCCCATGCGAGGCTCGTCATTGTGTTGTAGTTTGTCAGGGTGAGGGGTGGGGGTGGCGTCGGCGTTGGCCAATGGACATTGATGGTGGTCCTTTGGCTGGTTGCTCCTGGGCATAATTTGTAATGTCCGACACGTCAAAGTCGAAGGCAGCGACACGACGTTGCCGTTGCAGGTGCACACGCATCACGCGCTTCGTGGCCAACGCCGGCACAGGAAACCCGACGAGAAGAGGCGCTAGTTGAATTTGTAATGAGGCGCGGGTGGTGGGGCAGCTGAATGGGACAGTGGGCAGGGGTGTGGTAGGTGCAGAGGCAGTGGACAGGGGGCAGTATGCGCTGGAAGTGTTGCCCATTACCCAAAGACCGACTGGGTCTCATTATGTAATAAAAAGGCGTAGCGAAGGCTTCTCTCAGTCTGCCCCTATCTCTCTCGCCCTCTCTCTCTCACTCTCTTTCTCTCTCGCATGTATGTGCACACATTTACAAGCTTTTTATTAAATTAAAGTGTGTAATAAGGCGCCTATGAACTTGGGACACGCAACAATCTACAACAATCTGCCCGAAGAAGGCTCTACGAAAAAATGTCATAGTAATTATGACATTGGGTTTATGGAAATGTTTTTGTTGCATGTAATTGGCAGCCAAAACGTAACGCCCCCTCCGCCGCGCCCATAATATTAGAGACGAGGGCCACAACCGAGCGATAATGTCTCGTTTTGTATGGACAATTGTGACAGGAAGCAAATGGAAAATGGGTTGGGATAATGGGGCACACAAGGAGTATGCGACTTCTAGGGGCAGTCTACGGGCATTTTAATTATTCATATTTTGGTTGGAAACAAATTGGGGAATGTAGAAGAGGGGTCTAGCCATGTATTTGACTTCTTATGCGGCCTTTTAAGCGAAGTAAGGCAAATGAAGGGACATAAAAATGCTTGAGAACTGAGAAAAGGTTGCAGTTGATCTTAAATTATTTGGGAGTTTATATGGTTTCTTAAAGTTACCAGTTTATAGAAGTTTGCATATGAATCTGCCAGTTTTTATATTAGAAACCTACATACTAACATACGAAACCCAAAATTATTCCCTTAACTGCCTTTAACCTTGCCATAAATTTCGCATATCTATCTTATCGTGTGCTCTACATTTAGTTGTGCTTCCTCATTCTCTTGCTTTCACTTCCACTCACCTCGCATAAATTGTAATATCCTGAAATCGCGATAATACTGATTAAAGTGCCTCTTGCAACGGCTGCACTCGGATGCCTTATGACATTATCATTAACTGCGCCAGAGACCCGCACCCAGACCCAATTTACCCAGTCGAATGGGAAGTCTATATACACGCATGTTATATGTACCATATATGCATGTGTATATATGTAGGTATGTGTGTGGTACATGTGAGTGCGTATGTGGTTCAGCTGGTTGGCCGACTGACTGACACATTACTTAACTTCCGCTTCCTGGCCTAGGCACACGCACACATGCACACACCCTCTTGCAGATGCGAGTATATTGTAGATAATTTCACAGTTCTTTGGACAGACCTGCCATGGCAGCGTACAAAATGCTCGCACGCACTTCTCACATCCATTTGCTCAGCCCACGACGCGCCAAATGTCAGAGAAATTAAATTTAAACGCAACGGCAACAATCCATCATCTGGTAATTACTGCGTCAACACGCCAACACATGCAGAGCAGAACAGAACCGAAAGGAACCAAACCAAACCAAACCAAACGGAACGGAACAGAATGCCGAGGTATACCAACTTCAACCACCCAAGCCGTAGGAAGGGAGAGGTGGGAGGTGGAAGGAGGAAGGATAATGACTTGACTTGTCATAGCTTCCGCTAAATTTAAGAGATTTGCGAGCCCAAAAGATCAGGCAGTGCAGATAGACGGCGTGGATAGACAGCTGGGTAGACAGTGCATCGCCTCATTAGACGAAGACAAATAGAAAGCAAAGCAGAAGAAGAAGGAGAAGAGGCTGAAGAAGGAACAAGAAGGAGTCTGCGTCAATCGGCAATTCGCAGCTGCATTGATTAATAATTTTCGTAACTCTCACTCACTCTCTCTCCTTTCTCTTTCCTTCGGAGCCTAAGCAATTATGTGCGAGGCCGCTGGCAACTGTAATTGACAAGGGGCGTGGCTGTGTTGAGGCGTTAATGAAATATCAATGGGGTGTTTTGGCTCAAATCGGCAAAACACTTAGTTTTCTGTTTTCTCTATACCGCATTCCCTTTTCCCATTTTTTCTCGATATATATACGATATGTGTGTGTGTGTGTGTGTGTATGGGGTGCATATAGGGTTGTGCGCCTGATGACGCACCACGCCTCCTGTTTTCACTCACTTCCATGGATCAACATATTGCCGAGTTTTTGCCACTCAACGGGTGGTACGTCCTCATTTCGGCCCGGAACGAGGCGTTGCGCAGTGCGGGGCATGTCAATTCTGTTAGAGGAAACACTCACAAAATGCTTTCAGCGAGCAACAACTTGCAATTATGTTGATGTGTAAGGCACATTCCGGGCCGGGCCAAAGTTCACCTTTGATAAAGTGGACCTGCAAATGAGCTACACGCAGAGATATGGCATAATCAGTGTGGGCACTGAAATGGATTGAGGAGAGAATGATGTTTCCTTGTGTGCCCGAGGAAAAATACTTGCCTTTGATAACATTCGTATTAATTAAATTGAGACATAAAAAGTATTTGTCATTTTGCGGAAGCAGCCATGTGCATTTATCATTGATTAAGCTGGCAGGTTTCTTTATAAATTAAGAAGAAAAGTTTACTGTTTCTACTTGGGACATCTTGATGAAATTTGACAAATTTATTATACTGTTAGAAATATATAATAATATATAATATATTCCCTTCCCTATAAGTTATATGCCAAGTATCCCCATTAGGTAATTCATACCAAAGATCTTTCTCGCCTTGCACCTAATATTCCGTATAGTTTATTTCCGTATCCCCATATAAATTGCACTTTAAGCACTCTCCCTTATATAGAGGGTACTCACAGTTGGACTTGTCAGAACACTCAGTAAAATCCAACAAGCTGACATAATTTGTAGTGCATAAAGCCACATACACACACACACAGCAGGACATCTGCGGCGCACAAAACTTCACCATACAAAACTATGGAAAATTATGAAATTATAAACACAAACACACACACACGCAGACATAGAGAAAGGGAAAGGGAGAGAGAGGGCGTCGCACATATACGAGCGCACACATCATAAATATTGCCACCCACAAATGTCTGGCCGAGAAAAGTAATTTAATTGTCGCAAAAATGTCGAAAACAGCTTTGGCGCTTTACATTAACATAAAACAAAAAGCCCGAGAAATAATAAGTGGAAATTATAATTACAAGTGCTCACATGTGGTCCCAGCAGTTATGGTACCGAAACAGTTCGAAATTCTCTCTGGCTACTCTTGCCTGGTGCTGTTTGCTGCTTCTGAAGTTTTCTAGGGTCCACAGAGGAGTATTAAAGTTGCCAAAAAACAACAAAAAATGTGCCCAAGTAGCAAGTGAATTATTAATGTGGCCAAGGTTACTCGAAAGTGATGGCTATTTGATATTCAAATGCGAAACATAAAATATGGGCATCTAAACTGGATTCCAGGCAACTTTATCATTTTAATTTCATTAATAATGAGAGTGTTCTCAAAGTGAGAAACTTTGGCATAATGTGTATAATTATATTAAATATATATACAAGCTAATACTTGATTTATTATGCAAAGGAGTATTTATATACGATAATGTACAAGCAAACATTTAAGTTTCCTAATATCAAGAGAACTTTTAAAACACTTTATAATATGCATATTTTATTTATAAAGCATAGAAATATTTTTATTAATATTTTTAGATGGTATTTATTGTAATTTATTTATTTCTAAGAACAGTTTATAAATCTGTTTTATGTTCCAAGACCTTTTTCAGCTTTAGCCTTAAGTTAAGCCACTTGGCAATTGGCGAAATCGTGAGGAATATCGGAACATTGTCACAGATTTAGAGTACGCTTTTATTGCGCATATATTTTAATGGCCATGTGCAGCCGACGATTTATGATGCGCCACGCACGCGGTTAATT
Source organism: Zaprionus camerounensis (assembly GCA_018904165.1). Classification (NCBI taxonomy): domain Eukaryota; kingdom Metazoa; phylum Arthropoda; class Insecta; order Diptera; family Drosophilidae; genus Zaprionus; species Zaprionus camerounensis. The sequence continues at coordinate 11,150,112 of JAEIFS010000742.1, forward strand.
AGGCACACTCACACACACTCCCACATACAAAAAAGAAGAAAGCTTGTAAGAGCGAGAGAGAGAGGGAGAGAACAAGAGGAGCGCCTCGTGTTGCTGTCCTTGCTGTTGTTGCCGTTATCCTTTTCAATGTCACACACGACGCATCATGTTTTTATCTACAGCAACCAAATCGGCCAACCCTTGGCTCAGATTTCGCATGTGTGAGGGGGTAGAGGGAGTTCCCCTAGCTTTCTCCCCAGTTTCCCCAACTTTTCGCTTATATCATTTAATCTTTAATATCCTTTCTCAGCGTTGACTTTGGTCCTTTGCTGTTTTTTTCGAACTGTTTGTGCGCTTGTTGCTGTTGTTATTGTCACGTTCTGTGTGACGGCTTGTCTTAGGGAATGCTTCGATGGTTGTGCGTGTGTGTGTGCCAATGTGTGTGAGTGTGTGTGGAAATCTTGCCTAGATTTATCACTTGCCACAGTTGCTGTTGTTTTGGCATTATTTGTACACATAGATACACTGTCTGCCTAACTGTGTGTGTGTATGCATATGTATTTATATATGTGTGTGTATGTGTAATTTAATGTTTTTGCTTTGGATTCCTTAACATGGCCTCTGGACGACTGCCCGCTCGTCTCTGCATTGTCAAAGCTTTTTCTGTAGCCTTTTTTCCGTTCTGTTGTTGTTGTTATTGTTGCTGTCTTTGTGCGGCATTAACGGGCGGCAGCAGCAGCAGCATGGCCAAAAATATCTTTATGCCTCATAAGTTTAATTTGGCGCAAATTGTTTTTATTTGCAGTCAGCGACGCCAACAACACAAACAACTAAAACAAACATGAACTATGAAATTGAGCTGCTGCACTATGAAACACCCTGTATGTGCGGGTGTATAGATACTTCAAGAACAACTCTATTCAAATAATAAGTTTACAAAAAGTTTATTTTTTTTCAAGAATTTGAGATATCTTTGATTGGATAGAAGACAATTTTCCAATTGTTCTAAAACAGTTCTAAGATTATCCCTATTTGGCATAAATAATATAAATAATAGTCATAATAATTATTTTCTATATTATGGATTAAACATTACACTTTAAACTTTAATAATTTTGATAAGAAGACCTCTAATTATTATTATTATTATTATTATTTAGTAAAAAACGTTTTATTAATAAGAAGACACTTTCTATAGTTTTTATTTATATTTTATTACAAAACAGAACATTTTAAATGAATTAATAGATTAATTTTATTTTATATTTAGATTTTCTAATCCCATTAAATTCAAATAAATAATAATGACTTCTCTTGTTAGCTTGTATATTCATGCCATTTATTACATTTCTTCCCATGTTGATCATGCCTTTTTTACATACTTTCCCAGGCACAGGGTATTACATATGTATATGCGGCAAGGATTCGCATGCATAGAGTCCCATAAGCGAGAAAACACCATAGAAGAGTGCGAGAGAGATAGAGAGAGAGAGTAAGAGAAAGAGAAATAGAGAGAAGGAGAGGGTGCGCGAAAGAGTTCACATGTGTGATGATACAAAATGGCGTACGCTTTTCGTATGCAGACATTTCGCTTGGCACATCCACAATGTCATTAGTATAATTGAAAAAGCCATTGGCACAATGCCAACAACAACAACAATTGGAGCGACGGCTAACCAACCGACAATCGACAACGACAACAACAGGAACAACAACAACAACAGCAGCAACAGCAATAACAAAGTTCAAAAACTAACTGTAAACGCCGCCATGCGACACGCTAAATCCAATAAAATTTTTTTCCTACACAGTCTTTTTTTTTTGGTTTGTCGCAAAAGTTTAGCGACTTTTGCTGGCCCACAATGTTGATAAAGCGCCAGCCGCAACAGAAAAAAAAATCAAGTAAAAACGAATAAATAAAAGACTAACAACAACAAGCAGAGCAGTGCAGAACAGCAACAACAATGTGGAAAAGGTCTATCGAAGGCGACTGCATGTGCATAAATTGCAGGGAGCGAGAACAGGCAAATGCACATGAGATATTGCTTGGGTCTAGTCCCGGCTCAAGTCGTGGCCCCAGTCGAAGTTGTGTCCTATTTGCTATAGAGTCGAGTCGAGACTGGAGCATGGATAATGCATGTGGCAATATTTATGCAAGATGCGAACAAAACGATATGCTAAATTATGTAAGGAGACTATCGAAAAATCGTCTAGCCGTTGCGAAGGAATGTGACAAGTGAGAAACAGTGAGAAAGGTGGAGACAAAAGTAGAAGAAGAAAGGTTGAATGGGTATGAAGATAAATTGCATAATAGAAGTAGGCTTTTTTAGGAATATTCATTTAGGAATATTGAGTAAGAAATATTTTAGAAAATTTAATCTTTTTTTAAATAAAACAAATGTTTTTGGCATAAATAATGAGTGCAAAAAAATCGCTAAATACTAAAGATAGAAAAATAGAAAATAATAATAATAATAATAAAGATAAGATGGATAAAATTTTTGCAAATGGAAAATTAATACGACAGACACTGAATGGTCTAACGAGGTGTCTGACAGAGTTTACTTTGCGCAATTACCGATTATTTAATACCCTGGCAGGTGTCCCCAACAACAACAAAACACAACTTACAACATCAACAAGAAGAAATGCATCCTCATCGCAATCGCAAGCAATGCGTTTAGGCCATCAGATCAGGTCAACTTTGTGTACCTCTAGATGCTTTCATTTCATTGTACTTACATTGCTCATCACCTTCGCACTGAACTGGGACAAAGAGGAACATATCTTAAGCAAACTGGAGGCATATGTGGATAGCGATACTAAAAAGCACAAGAAGGAACTTGGTTTCCGCGAGCGCAAGATAATAGAATACGAGAATCGTATAAGGAAATACTCTACACCTGAGAAAACATTTCGCTATTTTGCCACTGTGATTGTGCAGGATGAGGCCGAGGCTACTGTATATATGACTCCCGAGGACTTTTTACGTTCAATCTTTCCAGGAATGAAGCAGCCAGATGGTTTGGGCTTGGATCGATATCGTCGTTATCAAGCGGAGTCTGTGGACGAAAAGCTAAATTTGGATTTGGAGAAAAACAGCATCTTCTACCAACTGAGCTCGAGCGGACTGATCACTCTCTCCGAATACATATTTCTTGTAACACTGCTGACTATATCGCGCCATCACTTTGATATCGCGTTCCGCATCTTCGATTTGAATGGCGATGGCGTTGTCGATTGCGAGGAGTTCAAAATGGTGACCACGTTGATGCGACACCAGACAAGCATCGACACACGGCGTCGAGATAATGCCAACACAGGCCGCACCAAGGCCAAAGCTATCAATTCCGCTTTGCTCGTATACTTCTTTGGGCCAAACATGAATGAGAAACTAACGATTGAGAAGTTCCAGAAGTTCCAAGAGCAGCTGCAACGCGAGGTGCATTTGCTGGAGTTTAAGCGTAAGAAGCCCAACGAGGAGGGCAAAATTACCGAAACAGACTTTGCTAATCTATTGCTAGCCTACACGGGTTTCGAGTCCACAATTAAGCAAAAGAAACTAAAGCGTGTCAAGCGTCGTTTTAGAAATGAAAGCAAGGGTATTTCCAAGGAGGATTATCTAAATTTCTTTCACTTTCTGAACCAAATTAATGATGTGGATACTGCGCTGACTTTCTATCACATTGCGGGTGTCTCGATTGATCAGAAAACACTGCAACATGTGGCCAAAACGGTGGCACTTGTCAATCTATCGGATCACGTTGTAGACGTGATCTTTACCATCTTCGATAGTAACAATGACAATCAGCTGAGCAACGAGGAGTTCCTTTCGGTCATGAAGGATCGTGTGGAACGTGGTCTGCAGAAACCCAAGAACATGGGTTTCCTCAAAATGATGAGTTTGATATTGAAATGTGCCAAGGAAACATATTCTGTCTTTTAGGGCATATCATCCATGGCTTCCTCCTGCTGTGTATTATCTTTTCCCCAAAATTAATATGTACATAGGTTTCTACAGGTTTTATGCTTTTGCAATTTTTACCGATTATTTCTATAATACATAGTTTTTTGAAATTTTTTATGTGTAGAACTCTAATGGCTGTTGACATCAATTTGTATATCCTTTAAGAGTTTTAAGATGTTTCCGTGTTTAAGACCTCAGTTGAAGAGCTGTCTTGATCATGCAATTAAGACGGAATAAGCCGGATCGAATCTGTGTATTTTATTATTGCCATAATCGAAATAAAATCACATTAATAACTTCTGAATTAATTACAAATATTTCAATGCTAGTGTTGTTCCTTATAATAATAGACTATCCTATATTCATAAGAATAACTTGTCCATCACTTTCATCTGTTCCTTCCCACATCCCATTTTAAATTGTAGTGACAGTCAATCATCTTCGTTTAACACCCGTCCTAATTACTTCGACTTAGTGTGTCAACCGTAGATCAATCAATGATCCCCGCACATTACTTTCGAATCATTAAAGACGGACCTCCCCCTCCGAGCGGCCTTTTCTGGCGCATGCTCTGGCAACCATTAGCAATCTGTGCGCACCCTCATGATGGCACCAACTTGAATCTTTATCAACTGCCCGTCATAATTGTATGAATCGTTTGGCCCTCATGCCACACGGTGCTGCACTGCAGCAATTTCATTTAATTAATTTTTAATTAATTTCTATTTAATTTTTAATATTTTTCGCTTCATTGTTGTTGGTTATAAAATGTGCAACTCATATGCAAAGCAGAAACAAAACAGAAAAGTAAATAAAACCCAACCCGAAGCCGCGAGTAACCCCAGCTTCAGTCAGCCCAAAAATAAATCCAGGGCCAATCTGTTGTGCAGGGGTTCGCTCGGGGCTTTTATCAGAAACGGTCCAAGCAAATGAAAAACTGAACACACAACATCATCCATCATCATTGCACGCCCTGTGACCCGGCCCCGCCCCCTGGCCAAACTCCCCACACTTTCAGTGCTCCGTATATAATTTCAAAGAGAAGAAATTCGAAAAAAAAACTGTATTGTCAAATGTCACAAACACTGAGGGGACGAAACAGAGGAGGAGAAGGAGGGGGACACGGGTGCGCAATTCATTTTTTAAAAATTTATATCAATTTATAATTTTTCGTTATTGCTCTCTTGATTAGGCGAGCGCAGGGAAAACCCCTATTCAGATTGAGAGTCTCCCTTACTGCGGAAAAGAGTTGAGCGATGAAGCAGCCCGAGTTGAGGTTTAGGTTTGAATTGTTGTTATTGTTATTGTTGTTGTTGTTGCTCGGTTGCTCTGGTTGTCTGGGCTGCTTGATTAATTGCTGGTCTGGCCCGGGTCGACCCGGGTAGGATCTACTGTGTTTCAAGGCTGCTGCCTCTGCTCTATATACTCCATCGATGTTTGCCAAGCCTGACAAAAGGTTGCACACTATTCCTGGGCTGAGTGCCGCCCTGTCGTCGGCGTTAATTGCTGGGTTTGTGCGCCCCAGTGAGCGCACGAGTTATGAAACTGGTATTAAAGGCATTAAAACTGAAAGTAGCAACTAAGCGGGGAGTGCAAGGGGATCCTCTGCACAATGTCCTTGATGGAGCCGAAGCTGGAGCCGGAGCCGGAGCTGCTGCGGCTGCTGCTCTTGCTGTGATTACGCTGTGTGTGATTATGATTTTGTAAAAAGGATTAGGTGCATATTACACACACACATAGACACACACATAGACAGAGAGACAGAGCGACACTACGCAACGCAAACGAGCCGCGAAAAGGAGCTGGCGGCAAGGACAAGTACAAACTGCCAGGACAAGACCTCGACTCCTTCACACTGCCAGCTGTTATGTAGGACATTCTGTAGTACACAACAACCACAACAATAACAACAGCAACAAGAACAACAACGAGAACTTCTCTAGTAATTATTGCCCGTGTATAATCTTTATTATTGCTGCTGCTGTTCCTGCCGGATGCGAAGCAGAACTTATATCTGCGCCATGATGAAATGCTCCATTAAGCCGTTAACAATAACATTAGGCCACAGCAAGTTGGGCAACCCAACACAGCTCGACTTTGCCTCGACTCGACTCCATTTCGCAGTGTCTCCCTGTGTCCATTTGTTGCCTGGTGACATCCTGGTTGCTCCCCCTAAAGGGATAAACAGACTACATACTTTTTATAGCCTGCTTAAAGATCTTAGCTGAGCTTAGGTTAAAGCAGCAACGGACCACGCAGAAGAAGAACAACAGAAAGAGAGAGTTGTCTAATAAGCAGCAAAGTGTGAAACACTTTTTGGCAAATCTGATTTAGGAGAACGTTACATAAGGTGCTGATTCCTGTTGGAGGGAAGTAACTTTAGGATGGAATTATGAAGGATTTGAGAAGGAACTTGAGAGAAAACTGAAGAAAGCTTAATAAGTGATGGGAATTTATTATAAAACTTTATATATTTCATATTTCAAATTCAAGTAAACAGAATAAACTCGAAGAACTGAAGAACCGCTTAATAAGTGAAGGGAATTTATTATAAAACTTTATATATTTCATATTTCAAATTCAAGTAAACAGAATAAACTCGTATAATATTATGGTATGAAGATGTTACCATGACTCTAAAGCCAACATCCCAATCCATCAGTCTGTACAGTCCTTTCATTATGTTTAATGAATGTTAGAGGCTGTAATTCCCTTTCTCTGTCGTACTTAACCCTCGAGAGATGAAGATTATAGAGTAAAATAGAGTTGTATGGCATGATTATGGATGCACTAGCTAAGCTCCTTTTCTTCGCCCAGTTGAAGTCGAATTCTAATCAGATTAGCGACTGCGACCTACCCTATTCACATTTCACGCAAACCTATGTCATTAATTGTAACCCAATAGCCCCCTCTATTTCTACTTCCATCTCTTTCTCCCTATCCCGCTTGCTCCTTAGCAGCTTAAGTTGTGAAGCTCTTCGATCAATCTGCAGCATGCGAAACCTTCAAGGGTCCCTCAGCTGTCACGTTGTTGCTTGGTGTAAATCCAAGTCAATCCTATGGTCGACACAAATACGAGGACTTACACACACACATGCACACACAGACAGACACTCGAAGTTCGCATGCGATAAGCCAAGGGGAAAACAACCCCCCTCCTTGGGCACAGGACGAACCCTTCGAATTAGACAAAAACTCAAGATGCTGCAAATTTGTAATCCTTACTCAAAAGACGTAGAATTTTTCACTTATCGCTGCGGGGCAATACAAACCGAATACACGCTTACACACACACACACACAGACAGAGCGACCCCCACTCCTATTCTATCCCTGTTACACCCCCTGGCAGACCCACCCTATACGTTACATACTTATTTAAGTTTTACTTTCTGCGAGTTCTTCTTCCTGCTGTTGTTGTTGCTGCTTTTGTTTTTTCTCTCTATTTTCATGCCTCCATTTTTCATATATGCAACTATGCTGGCTATAAGTTATTTGAGCAGCCCGCCGGCAGTACGCTTAGACAAGGACACAGGAACAGGGAGGGAGAGGAAGAGAGAAGGGAACTGGGAGCAGGAGCCAACGAATTTGTAAAATTCCAATTAAGAATCTTTGGTTTACTTTGTAAGTTGACTCTCAACTTATTTAGACACTACACAACGACACATCGAGGGGAAATCCTTACACGCTCTTACTCACACACACACACACACTTGAGCGGAACAAAGAGGACAAGAGACAACGGCCAGCAAAAACAGAGAATAAATAAAAGCAAAACAAACTCACACACACACACATACACACAGAGGAGGCGACTGCGACTCACTCACACAGACGCACTTGGCTCAGCAGCTGTAATCCTAGAAGCCAGCACGCCTCCCCTCTCTCTCACTGCCAGTCCCCTCCCTGTCCTACTCGCTCTAATGGACGAATAAATTGCTTGTGAATGAAATGAGAGTACGCTGACTTTCGGTCCTCGCTGAGCTCAGCTCATGTGTGCCAGAGTACGGCGCGGTGCGGCAGTGGGCGTGGCAGGACACAACTTCTGCCAAAGACGACGCACTCATACGCAAAGCAAAGCAAACAAACAACACACACACACACACACAGGCAAACAAACAGCAAACAACAAACTGAAACGAAACGAAACGGATGCCCGAGACACAACTGAAAACTAAAAGCGACATGCAACGCACAATGTCGCCTCACCCCCCGTGCCCCCTGTAAATCTCTTCACTGCGATATATATGGCTGGGGCTAGCACCAGGTCCGCAGGGGGTGAGGGGGGCTTACCCCGTCGAAAATGCGGCGAAATTGGCGATAAAATAAAATACGAGACGGCGGGGCCAAGACGACAAACCAGAAACATTGCTTCTGTGGCAACCGGATCCCATGTCGCTTAAATACACTCTCCAGACTCGGGGCATGTGTGTGCGTGTGTGTGTGAGTGTCTCTGATACCCTGGAAAAATCTGTCAACGCATATCGTGCAGTTGATGGGGAAAAGCTTTTTCTTATACTCTACTTTGTTTGTAAGTTGGAATCAAGAATGGAACATATTCTAAATTAAGAATTATAACTGAGAAAAACACAAAAAATATACATAATATATAGTGATATATTGTAGAATTACATATGATGTAATACTTATGAGCAACGTTAGAAAAATATGTAATTTCAATATACTATATATACTCTCATATCATTAGTTCCATATCATTCTATAAGCAATTACAATAAATCTATAATCTATATGTCCTTGACTATCTCTTCTTACTATATCATATTATACTCTATCTACCATATCTTATTATATTATTACATAACATCTGAGTATATATCACATCATTTTATACGATCATATCATATCACATCATACCAAAGCATATTAAAATACAATAAAATAACATTCCATAACACATCACATGCTCATTTCATGTATTTCTAACTTTCATTATAATTTACTCTGTGGATCTCGAGATCTGTACGCAGTCAAAGGATATTCTATATGCGTTGTAATCAAGTGTGCTCAAGCATTGCTTGTTGTTTTCATTACATGGCCAGAGTCGAGACATTGGGGCTATCTGAGGCAAAGACACCCAGAACACCCAAGACGCTTGCGATGCCAGCCAGAGAGATTTGGATTTGGAGTCAAGCAGCGAGCATATGTAGGTCAACAGAATGTGCTTTGGGGGGGTCTTATGGATTGCCAGTTTGCCAGTTGCCAGCTGACTGTACCCCATGTCCTTTCCCTCCTCCCTTCTCCACAACTCTCTTGGCTGGCAGATTTTTGGTTTTCATTTTATAAGCGACAGAAGCGACAATAAAAATCAATAAATGTCAACGGGGACAAGCTGATAAAGTTGCGACAAAAAGATTTCGAATAGCACAACACTGCGAAAAGAGACAGCAAGAGAGAGAGAGAGAGGAAGAGAGAAAGAGAGAGAAAAAGAATTATCGAGGATGCTGCAATAAAGCAATTAGCAGGCGGCTAGGGAGATAATACAACTAATTAAAAGTAAAAGTTATGCGTCAGCGAATGAGATTTTTATTGGGAACAAGCAGAACAACAGAAGTAAAGACCTTGACACAGCCGCAGTGTGCCACAAACACACACACACAAACAAACACCCACACACGCGCAGACTCTGGGGGCGTTGGGCGTGGCTGATGTGTGGCCTGGGAGCATTAAAATGTGCGCCACGCCAGCCTTTTTCGGGCTGAATTATGAGCTTATAATTTACAATTAAGCAAACGCAAGCATAAAACATAAGCACATGGCATAATTAGCTGCCGTCGCTCTATTGTGAACTAAAACTAAATTGTGAACATGGCATAAACAAGATACTGGCAACAATAACAGCAACAACAACATCAACTGAGCAGCTGCTGCTCCTTCAGGCTTGACCTCATCAGATAGCAACAAATTGACGAGTTCGTTTCGGGGAGAAGCGATAAAAATTATCAATGTGAAAGGAAAATTGATGAAAGCAGCAGCAGTTGACAATCGTTGTGGCTGTGTCTGTGTCTGGCTGGAAAACTGTGAAAATAACTTTTACTCAGAAATAATTTGCTCACAAGTTGACCTAATTGATTGAGCAGCATTGTGCAAAGTCACCTGGCGAAGTCATTAATATTGTGCAGCGTCTGACAAAAAGAGTTTTGACAGCGTTTGAGCAGAACACGATATAGTATATGAAATATATATATATATCAATTAATTGACTTTCATTTGAGCAATAATAAAGCTGATTTTATTGATGATGCGTGACACGAATCAGATGAATGAGAGAACCTGGTAAGATGAAATTACTGAGTTTTTATCTGCTATGTAATAACTCTTTTTGTTTAGGATAATATGATATATATATATAGATATTTTATGAATGTATATTTTATTTATAATATTTTTTAAATATTTTTAGTATTTTATCGATTTTGTTAAGTAACTGAAACTTGAAAATGCATTTTTCCCGTTCCTTGCTCAACCATTTGTTTTAATGAGGTCAATTTCTGCCAAACATTTAGCGTTTTCTATTTGTACCCAGTGTGCTTAGGGCGATGAGGTATATGGGTTGGCATAACAGCAAAATAATTGAGTTATAAAAAGAGAGACTCTTAATGTTAATATAAATAGAATATCTAGACTGGACAGGAAGCTATAATCCCAGAAGGGGGTACAATATATCGGTCGACTTACATCTTGCCAACAACAACTTATCTAATAATCTTTAGTTAGATAAATATCTTTCATTATATATTCTATTATGTTAGGTATGCCTGATCTACAAAAATATCTTTCAAATATCTTAAATGTCTCAACCTAATTCATAAATTCTAACTGCAGGAACGGCACACAGTACATCAGACTGGCAACTGCACCTCTTGCACACTCATAAGCCTCACTTGCCATGCTCACACTGCTTCTGCACCCCTCCCCCCTCTCACCCTCTTTCTCGACGCCTTTGACTTTTGTTAAGCTTGTTGCCGACAGGAGTACAACAACAACAACTGCACAAAGCCTGCTCGGTAATTGCTCAACTTGACTGCAATTTTGAACAGTAATTGTAATTACGGCTCAAACAGTTTTCAGTTTTCCCCAGTTGTTATTTTTGTTGCTGCTGTTGTTGTTATTGTTGCTTGTGTTTTTCACTTATTATGCTTGCCGTTGCTAATTGTTGCCTATTTATTTGCTTGGCCTCCTATACATTTTTCGGACCCCCCAGAGAGTGATGGTAAGGGAAGGAGACTGCCCCAAGCAAGAGTGAGGGTGGGAGGCGGGGAAAGCGTGGAGTGCAATTAATTTTGGCCTAAAAATATGCAATTAATTTTGGGCCATTTATTAATGAGTTCGCATATAGAATGCATTAATTTGCAGTCCGCTCTCTCTGGTATTATTTATGGCTAAAATGCATTAAATTGAGAGCTTATTTATCAGCTGCTCGACGCCATTAACTGACAAATTTCACTAATTGCGTTGCGTTAATAAAGTACTGCAATAGAGCAAAAAATTTATGCGAATTCTACATAAATTATCACACAACCTACAACAGCTGCCCTTCCTCCCTTTTCTCCCCTATTTGGCACAGTCGAAAGCGCAGCCTAATTGCAACAACAAATCAAAGGAATGCGCCAGTTCGACAACTGTCTGCGTATGCACCATAAATATGCATCAATGAATACCGAAAAGCTGGCCACGCCTCCGTCCCTGTCCCCGCTCGGCTCCACTTGCACCCTTTGATGCAGCTACAACTGTTCACTCCCCGCTGCCTTCCTCTTGTTCTGTCGCATACTGCAGGCATTATAATTTAAATGGACTTTGCAAAAAGCAATTAAATAAAATTAAATTTTGTGTGTCGGCTTAATCCGGCGCTGAGCTGCATGCATAGTTCATGTTATCCCCTGTCGGATAATGAAGACCCCTCCCCCTACACTCCGCTCGCCTGCCTAAAGTGCGTGCCAAGCCGCCACATCAACAGGCTCTTGCAGTCGACACCTCACGGTCAGCGGGCACACAAGTGCGCCAAGTGGACAGTCAGCCACACGGCCAAAGGCCTCACGCCCCCTGACGACAAAGTGGAAGAGGGGAGGGGGGAGGGAAAGGACATAGGGCAGACAGGCAGACAGGCAGACAGATAGGCGAACAGCCCACCCAGTTGGACAGTGTGAACGTGCGTTTTGTATGGCACTTTTCATATGAATATGAATTGCTTGCGGTTGTGTAAAGTGCCCCAGTATCGCATACAGTTCATTTGTCTCCCTCCCACTCCCACTCTCTCGTGCTGTCTCTGTCTGTGCGTGTTTGCACTCGACACGCCGCGTACATGTGTACATGTGTATATATAAATTGCATAATATTCACGCACTTTTGCAGACGGCGAGCGCAGCCATGAAAAAGCTGCAATCGCATTATGCAAATTAAGAGGAAGTTTGAAGAGCCAAAGGAGACGTTAGCTGAATAGAAAACACTTCGAATTCTAGGCCAACTACATGCATGGAGTGCCTATACATGACAGCTAAATTGCCTTGGAATTAAACATAAAAAATACCAAAAATATCATAAAAATACCTTAATAATACAAACATATACCATGAATATTTATCACTTCAAAGCAAATTAAAAACCAAAACTGAATGCAAACTTAAGTAAAAGTATGTGAATTTTGTAAGTACTTTTTTTTATATTTTTTGCATATTTGGAATTATTTGTTGGTAGTGACCCAGTGCAGTGAAGTGTACAGCTGCCACAGCAGTCAAAAGACTTGTTTGTTTTTTTGTGTTGATTGTACAATTGTTATGCAAACTTTGGCAACTCTGGCGAAATACTAATTAAACGCGCGTGTGCAAAATAATAAGCTGCACTCTAATTATTGTTGTTGTTTAATGGTAAAACAATATTTAGGTTAACAAATCAGAACTATGATTGACATCTGTTCTGTACATACCCTCGAGTAATCTATATAGCGTATTAACTCAGACTGTCGCAAATCTATAAAGAAATGTCAAATTAAAATACTGTTTAATATCAATAAAACGACATTGTATTCTTTGAAGTAAGTTTCATTTATTATTGTTGCTCCATATTTCTTCTCTTGTCCATATCCTTTTTTCTTTTCGTGTTTCTTTTGCGACTGCTTTGCTTTTGATTATTTAAAATAAATTTCCTTACAAACTAGATAATGAGCCATGTTTACACAAATGAACAAAACTCTTGCATACTCTCTCATTATCCATAATTTCGCTTGGTTTCTCTCTATATAAGTATTTACTTTATTTTATAATTGTGGAACAATTGCAAAAGTGGCGAATTAGGAAACCAAAATACCATATCAGAATATCTACTCTTTCACTTAGTGTATATTATGTTCTTTCGTTGCATACTTTTGCGGGTTTGTGTATAATGAAGGAATGACTACAGTCGGCAAGTCGAAGTGAAGATGCCCTTGCAGAAAGTTCAAGTTAGTTTAAAGAAAATTGTGTTTTTTAATGAGGTATAAAAAATTTCAAATTTAGAAAAGAAATCGAGAATAATATGATATTGTAATACAGATATACAGAAGAAGAATAACTAAAGAACTTTATATAATCATAATAAAATAATAATACGTATACAATACTAAAGGAAATAATCTAGTAAATTTCATCCAGTTGGTTGAATTTCAGACCTTATTTAGTCATTTCAGACCTATGTTCTCTGTGAGAGCTGACCCCTGAATGATAAATCAGTTGTACCCACTGCAAGGGTATTCAAAAGGAATGATTAGCTGTTGAGTTAAAAGTGTTTGCGAATTTTACAATGGGAAATGTGAATGCAAATATAATTATGCGTGTATTTACTTTAATTGTTGTTATAGTTGTTGTTAATGCAGTTAAAAATGGGGTAGTTTTGCAATATGTACGAGTGAAAGTTTTGTTCTCTCTGTGAGTTTTTAATTTGATTTAAATTTAGCTTAATATTGCGAATAACTAAAAAATTTTTCAGTTACAATGCTGAATTTTAGTTTGCGATGTTGTATAATTAAAATACTAGTAAATATTCGTATGTTCTCGCATCTCAAATAGGGAGTTTTTAGTCGTTTTTTCTATAGTTTTTTATTTGGTTTTTTTTGCTTATAGCTTTGCTAGCATTTAAATTCATCTCGGAATGTTTTGAAACGTGTTTTTTTTTGTTGTTTTTTCGCGTTTAATTTATTGGCAGTTGTAAATACAATGCATATGTATGGCATGTGCACTGGTGTGTGTGTTTGTGTGTGGGTGTATATGCTATTTATATATTTATATGTATGTACATAACGCATACAGGCATGCGAAAAATATTATTTATTCATGTGTTGGTGTGTTGGTATTTGCTTTTTATCCCCCCCGCTCCACTTGTTTCTTGTCGTTGTTTTATTTTTGGTGTATGCAACCATCCATTTTACATGCCACGCCTCCGATCCATTCGCCCACACCGACATTCAATCAACATTAATGCCCATCGTCGGTCTTGTTGTTGCTGTTGTTACTGTATCTTTTGTTGTTTTAATGGCATGCCATTAAATAATTTCATTAAATGCTTTGTTTGAACGCTGAAACGGCATAAAAAAGGTCTCTTCTCATTGTTTGTTGCGTTGTCCTCCTCGCTTGCGTGTTTTTATTTTGTGTTCGCAAATTCCAACAGAATCTTCAATCAATTCGCAAGCTACCGAAAAAAACACACAGTAAAAAGCTGAATAAAACATAAATTTACACATTGTGTTTAACGGCAGCAAAACATTGCGAAGCAAATAAAATATTTGGTAGACCAGCGGATACTCTGGAAAATGGAAGTTCGACTTGGTTTAGAATGAAAATGAAAGGGTTTAGAAATGAAATACTATAGGAACTGCTATTTATAATAATATATTTTGTTTAAATAGTTTTACCTAATGTAAAAGTGTAAATTTCTAGAATTTTCTAAAGTAAATCTCTTTAACTTTCAACGAAATTTTCTAATAAACTAAAAAACTTCTTTCATAGTATTAAAAGGAGTTTTGTAGTTAAAAGTTCTCTATTATATATAGCTGATTTTTCAATAAATCCTTTCCGAGTTCCTTAATCATAAAACTCCTTTACAAAATATTATTTAATTTAAAATCATTTGCAAATATATCAGGCAATTAGAGGGTATTCAATTTGCTATAAAAAAGAAACGAGCATGTGGCAGCTTCCCAACAAGCGACGTCATTCCTTTCGCTTCGCTTCAGATTCGGTTCGGCTCGGTAAGTTGTGGTCAGTTGGTTGGGTAGTCAGTTTGCTGGCTCTCGTTGTTTGCGGTTCGTAGGCTTAATTGTTATCAACGACAGCGACAGGCGCATCATTATAGCATTGTGTGCGTGTGCGTGTGTGTGTGTGAGGGGGTTGTGTGCGTCTGATTTACTATAAATTTATTTTCAATTCGTTGAGTGTCAGCTATTAATAATAATATTATTATTATATTTTTTCATCGCACTCATTATGATGCCTTTTATTGTTGGTTATTTATTTATTTTCTTGCTGCATTCTGTTTTCGGTTTTCAGTTTCAGTTTTTTGTTTGATTTTTATCGTACAATTTCCTTACACGCTAATTAATTTTCCTGTTTCTCCCTCTCTCTCTTTCTCTATTTCTCTCTGCCTCTCAGCTCCAGCTGTCTCTGTGTCGCAGTTGGGCATTTTAAACGGTTTCACTCTCTGTCTGCTTCAAAAAATATTACAATAAAAGGAATCTTAATATTCCCAGGCTGGAAAAAATATGAAATTGATTTTCCCTCTCTCTCGTTCTCTCGATTTGACTCCAATAAAAGTGATTACTTATGGTTTATTGAACAATTTGTAGTTTATTTTTGAATGGTAAGGATAGTTTTAGTTTTGGTTTGTTATTTAGTATAATCAATGTGGTAATAATTTAAATTGTAGTCTTGTATGTACAGTTGCCTATGCTAGGTTGGGCTCTGATGCTGCTGTTAGATATATCTATACAATGCATAAGTTATCGAACTTGTTTTAGTTTCTGCTGGCTTCATCTGCTTCCTCTGCTTCCTCTGCTCGCTTTAGTTAGTAGATCAATCGTTTATATTTACAATTAACATAAATAATTTCGTTTAATTTAATTTAGAGTTTAATTTAGGTAAATTTCATTAATTAAAACAACTAAAAGTATCAGTCTCTTCCACTGCCCCAAAAAGCATGCTATGCTTTCCCTTCCTTCCCCCCATTTCAACTTTCTCTTGCCTTGCTAAATTTAAGTTAAGTTTCGTTTCGTTTTATAGTTGTAGTTTTAGTTCATAGTTCGCTCTTTTAAATTCACTGGTCGCCTCGACAGCCACGCCCCCTCGGGAAGATGGTGGCTCGGTTACGCCCACAGGTCGTGGAGCGGCTTGCTGGCGCCGCCGTCGTCCAACTCGTTGAGGCTCAAATTCGATTCGTAGTGCGTCAGCTCCGGCTGGCGACTGTTGTTGCTGCTGCTGCTCATGGTGGCGCTGCTCTGAGTGCCGCTCTCCAGGCCACCGCAGCCGCAGAGCAGCTCATCGTCGGCGTTGCAGTTGCACGGCTTCTTGCAGTTGTAGGCTCCGCTGCCAGCCTGTGCCGGTGGCACAAAGTTCGAGCTGAACGAGCTGGGCAGCACCGATGCCTGCGACTTGACAGAGCGCTTGGCCGTGCCAATGCACTCGCAGTTGCCCGCCCCCCCGCCAATACGCAGCTGCTGCTTGGCATAGTCCACACTGTCGTAGGCAGGAGCACGCTCCGCTCCAGCACCCACTGGCAGGTAGGCGGGCACCGCATACTCATGCTGGCTACGTCGATGTGCCTGCGCTGCCTGCTGCTGCGCCTGTTGCTGCAACTGTTGCCCCTGCCCCTGCTGCTGCTGCTGCTGCTGGGGCTGATGATGATGATGCTGATGCTCCAGCGTCTTGGCCATGCCGGCCACACTCAGCTCCCGCTGCTTCTTGGACAACTGGTTCATGGTGTTGAACTTGCAGGCAGCAGCAGCTGCCGCGGCCGAGGTGGGAATAGGCTTGTAGCCCCTGGCGCCGCACTCGTTGATGGTGGCATAGTTGTTGCTGCTGCAATCCGCGTACAGCTTGTCCGCAATGCGTGCCGCACTGGGCACCACGCCGCCTCCAACAGGCACCACGCCTCCCGGTGCCGATTGATACTCATGCGCCGAGGCATACATATTCACCGAGGAGCTGCGTCCGGCCAGGCAGCCTGTCACCCGCTTGTTGTTGTTGCCCCTGCCATGTGGCAAAGGCAGAGCGAGTCGCAGCTTCTGCCAGAACTTCTTGTCGTCCCACTCGATGCACGTGCTCGTGCGCAAATAGTGTCGCATGTCCAGATCGATGTCGCGCTGTGGCAAGTCCCCGTAGAGAATGAACACGACACGCTTCCTGCGCTTCACCAGCTCATGCAGGGCGCTCTTGTACTCGAACCGAGTCCACTCGTTGTACAGAAAGTTCTTGGAGAGCACCAGCACAAACTGCTTGGCACTCTCCGCCGCCTCGATGAGGGCATCTGTGATGTAGGCATTGATGTTCACATCCCGATAGTGCAGGCACAGTCGATAGCCAATGTCGCTCTCCAGGGTGCTGGCCAGTATCTGGTTGACAAAGTGCTCATCCTGCAGGCTGTACGCGAAGTATGCATCATTCGGTCGCTCCTTGTCCAGTTGATCCACAAAGCGGGGCGTGCGATAGCAGAGGGACATGAGGCAATTGCTCGAGTGCAGCCACATCTTCAGCTCGTGGCGATAGCAGAAGAGTCCAAAGATGAGGCCAAAGAAGCCGACAAAGGCGCACGTGGCCACCAGCAGCAGTGGCAGCAATCCCTCAATCTCATTGGTGTGCATGTAATGGGCCACCCCATCCCGCAGGGTGCACTTGGTGCCGTTCTTCTCGCGCAACACACTCGTTGCATTGTTGTAGATGCACGAGACACGCGCTGCATCGATAATCTTCTCCGAACTCTGTGCCAGATAGTTGCGGAAGCGGGACAGATAGCCACACTCGCAGCTCCATTGATTGTCGGCCAGGCTAATCTCCACCAGATACGGATTGGCAGCCAGTTGCCAGACCTCAAAGTGCATCAAGCGATTGCCATCCAGACGCAGCACCTCCAACTTGCGCAGCATCTGAAAGCTTCCATTGGCAATGCTGGCAATGCGATTGGACTGCAGGTAAAGCTCTCGCAGATTCTCCAAATTGTGGAACTCATTGCCCTCCAGCTGCACAATGTGATTATCCTCCAGATGCAGCACCAGCAGACGCTTCAGGCCACTAAACGTGGTGTTGTAAATGTGCGCCACATTCGAGTTGTTGGCATAGAGCACTGCCAGATTCTTGCGACCCAGGAAGGAGTGGCCTGCCAACTCG
Organism: Zaprionus camerounensis; assembly: GCA_018904165.1. Classification (NCBI taxonomy): domain Eukaryota; kingdom Metazoa; phylum Arthropoda; class Insecta; order Diptera; family Drosophilidae; genus Zaprionus; species Zaprionus camerounensis. Next base: position 11,168,423 of record JAEIFS010000742.1, read on the forward strand.
ACAAAGTTGTTGCCATCGATGTAGAGCTCAGTGGTGTCCATGGGCACACGGCGTGGCATCGAGGAGTAGCCCGCCCCGGAGCACTCTACAATGTTGGTCGACCAGGTCTGATCGTGGAAGCAGGTGCAGTTGGTGGGGCAGGTCATCTCGCAGTCGCAGGCATCGAACTCACAGCAATGACAGACGGCGAAGCAGTGCGTCTTGTAGGTGCACAGGAAGTGCTTAGGCTCTGCCTCCAGCAGTGGAATGTAGGCACGCTCCCGGTTGTTCAGCAGCTTGCAGTAGATAGTCTCCAGATCCATGATGCGAGGATATTGCCGCGATGTGATGTGGTTGATCTTCTGCAGCCAATCGATGTTGCAGTCACAGGTGAACGGGTTGCCCCCAATGTAGAACTCGGGCAGGGCGCGGTGCTCCGCCACGGGCAGAATACGCAGGGATTTGATGTCCAGCGTGGTTATCTGATTGGCATACAGGTCAACCCTAGTCAGATTCCCCTTGTGCATGAAGGTGTCCGGGTCCACTGTGGTAATCAGGTTGTCATTAAGGAACAGAAGCTCTATGGAGTTGGGTATGGAGCCGGGTCCGATGCGCTGCAGTTGATTGAAGCTCACGTCCAGTGTCTGTAGTCGAAGGTCGGCATCGAGTCCGAATCGATTGGAGAGAAGACTGAGGCGATTCTTGTGCAGATCGAGCCATTGCAGCGTGCTGGGCACGTGGCCGTAGTCGAAGCTCTCCAGGCGATTGTCGGAGATGTTCAGCCAGAGCAGAGAGGGCATGTTGCTGAAGAGTCCATTGATGTCACTCAGATCGTTGCCATCCAGTCGAATGGCCTGGATGCTGGAGGTCATCTCGAAGGCACCGGGTTCGACGACAGCAATGCGATTCCTGGCCAGATTCAATATCTGCAGGCTGGGCAGATCCCGGAACGTGTGCATCGTAATGTTCTCCAGGTAGTTGCCAATCAGACGCAACCCATAGAGATTGCCCAACCCCTTGAAGGCGTTCTCCTCCAGCACTGTGACCATGTTCTCTCCCAGATCCACAGTGCGCAACAGGCGCATGTTGCGCAGTGCCAGTGGCACTGTCTTCAGCTGATTCCCATTCAGATTCAGGTCCTGCAGAGCACTGCAATTGCGGAATGCATCCGGATGGACGCCAATCAGTGCGTTGTTGTCCAGCGACAGCAGGGAGAGCACGTAGAGCCCGTTCAGGGCATAGGCATCCAGATACTTCAGCCTGTTGTGGGAGAGGAGCAACGTGTGCAGGTTGTTCATGGGCGCAAAGGTGTCGGCAGCGATGTTCTCCAGTTGATTGTGGCGCAGATTGAGAATCTGCAGTGTGTACAAATCACTGAAGATCTCCGGTTCCAGTTTGGTCAATTTGTTGTGCGACAAGTTGAGCAGAACCAACCGAATGAGGCCCACAAATGTGTTGCGATCTGTCCAGGTTGAGGTGATTTGATTGAAGGATAAGTCCAGTGCCTGCAGCTGGTCCAGATTCGAGAAGAGCTGGGGACTGAGCACGCTGATTGAGTTGTTCTGCAGATACACCTCCTGAATGGTCTTGGACTGCTCGGCAAAGAGCTCCGAAGGCAGAGCGACAATCTTGTTGGAACTGAGATTGAGCACCTGCAGATTCTTGAGACCACTCAGCGCCTTGTCCGCTATCATGGAGATCTCGTTGTTGTTCACGTGCAGCACACGCAGGCGGCGCAGAGTGCCGAATCCATTGGCGGGCAGAAGGACAAAGTGATTGAAGCTCACATCGAGCAGCTCCAGATCCAGGCTGCATGAGCTGCCGCCACGTCGAGCAGACTCCGTGGTGGTGCTGCTGGAGCTGGAGCTGGAGCTGGAGCTCGACTCTGTGGATGCCTGTGCTGCCTCCTTGCTGCGATCCCGGAATCCCAGCTCGTTGACATCCTGCAAGCGATTCTCGGACATGTTGAGCGCAGAGAGCGCCGAGAGGGTGCAGAAGATGTTGTCGGGCAGCGACCAAATGTTGTTCGAGCTGAGATCGAGACGTTCCAGCTGCTTGGTCACAGCAAAAGCATCGGCCTCGATCTCAAAGTTCAGCGCTGGCCACAGTATGTTGTGGGTGCGCAGCGTGAGGTTGCGCAGCTGGTGCAATCCGTCCAGCACCTGCCTGCCCAGCTTGCCCAGCTTGCAGTACTGTATGGACAGTTGCTGCAGTCGCGCCAGGTGCGCAAAGGACTGCACCTCCAGGCGACTCTTGGCCATGATCTCGTCGTTGCACAGGATGTGCAAGGCCACCGTGTGCTCGGCGGGAATCACACTGAAGTTGGTCGTATCGAATTCGCTGTTCACCGTGCGCAGGTTGCAGGTCAAGGCTATTTCCGGCTGATCCAGTCCGCCAGCGGGCAGAAAGTGACAGTCGTCGGGCGCGTCGTAGAGACCCGCATCCGCGCCAGAAATGGGACGCAGTGTGCGTGCCGGCGTCAGCGAGGGGGGCTGCATCAGTTGCGTGTTCGATACGCCCGCCTCGCCCATGATGGCGTTCGAGTGCGATTGCTGCTGGTGTTTGCTGCTGCTGCTGACGCTGCTGCTGCCTGCGCTGCTGCTGCTGCTGCCAGTTGAAAGCGCGTCTGAGGGCGAGGCTGGAGCTGAGGAGTCCTGGCAGTGGCCCAGGGACAGCAGCAGGCACAGGCAGAGGCACGTTAAATGCAGCGACATTTTGCAAGTTTGTGTGTGTGTGTGTGTGTGTGTGTGTGTGAGGGACACTTTCGGCAAAGAAACTCGAACTCAAAAGGAAACGAAATGAAAAATCAGTTGCACTTGCTGCCGGTCAAAAAGTCTGCGCACATTTTCTTTCGCTTTTCCCCCCGGCGAACGAGGGCGGAGTTGGAGTTAATTTAATAATTGGCGTGGCCAACGTTTTCGCATTTCACTTTGTTACTCTCGGCTCTCGCACATTTTGCTATGTTCACTTTCTTCTGCTTTCTGCTTTCTGTTGTTTAGGAACCTTGATGAATTTGAATTGCTGCGGGCGCGAGACTGCGATTATCACTTGAATTCTATTTAATTTCTTCGTTCTTCGTCTTCTTCTTCTTCTTTGTCGTTCGCTTGTAACGGTTCACGTTCTATGTGCGTGTGTGACTGTGTGTGTTTGTGTTTGTGCGAGGCTCGTGCGAGAATGTCTCGTCTCGTCTCGGCGTTATGTCTGACGCGCACGTTAGCTGAGTGTCGACTGACTGTCGCAACGTGCGCAACTCTCACTTAAATAGAGAGCGAACCGCAGGCAACGAAGGCGAACGAAGCCAGCGGCAGCCGAAGTAACCACAATGGAGCGAGAGAGAGAGAGTGTGAGTGAGGGAAGTTTCACAGAGAGAGCCTTGTGCACAATAAACACAATAGCAGCGCGCAAGGAAATTTACTCTCAGAGAGAGACAGAGTGAGAGAGAGCGAGGTGGAGTGAGAGGATGCTGCTTAGGGGTTTCTAATCGCATCAAACAGCTGGCGTGGTACTTTTGCTCCTTGTTGCCTTCGTCGTCGTGTGCGCCTTATCCGACTCCGACTTGGACGCTGACAACGACGACGACGACGCCGACTGCGACTCGACTTCGACTTTGTCTCTGTTTTGATAATGAAAATATATGATGTGCAGGCGGCCAGCGCCAATCTTCATACAAATGTAATTTATTTTTATACGCGTGTGTGTGTGGGTGTGTGTGGGAGAGAGTATATGTGTATGTGTGTGTGTGTGTGTTCTGTCTGTCTATATGTCTCCCTTTCCTGCGGCCGGTGTGCCGCTGTGCCAGCCTGCCTGTGTGTGTGTGTGTGACATATAAAAATAATAATTCCTCACATTCCATTAAATTACAATAATAATTTTAATTAAACTGTTTTGTTTGCGCTTGAAGTAACATTTTCTTGCTTTGCCTTTTTTTTTGCTCGTTCTTTCTTCCTCTCACCCTCTTTCAGTCCTTCTGTGTGTGTCTGTGTTGTCATTCGAAATTACCGCTTGTTCTCATCATCATCGGGATTATGATTGCGGCTTGTTGTCGTTGGCTTTATGATAATTTCTAAATTGGCTTCAGTTCAGCGCGTTCTCTTTGCTTTTCTCCTTGGGTTAGGTTCAAAAATCAATATGCTGCACATTTCTCTCCGCAAGAAGACCCCAAATAATGATGACAATGTTCCCGATGATTTTAACGATGATGATGATGGGGCTGGGGCAATGAGGATGACGGAACACAGAGTCCCCAAGACAGGAAGTAGGCAGGCCAGCATAGCCTGCATGTACTGTAAATTGCCCGAGCAGTTGGGCATGAACGGGTCAAGCGCTTTCGACTTTGCGGCAAAGCGAACGAAATTGAGAAGGAAAATGTCGTATAGCCGCAACCGCTTTTCTTTAGCTGTTTTCTTTTCGCCACGAAGTTGGCGATTAAACAGACATTTCTGTTTGCCTTTGAAGACTAAGCCCAAAATAAAAGTTAGCCGCGGTTTGCGGCTTCTTTACTTTACAGCACAGTGCATTCAAGATCCCAAAAGAGTCGGACTTATCAAGGCTATTCATTTTGCAAGTGGGTGAGCACATCTTATAGGGGCTTTGGCCTGTACTTCTGTATTTATTATCTGCAAATAAAATATTTTTAGAAAAAGCAAGAAATGTGACCTTCGGCATGCTGAGAATTTTATACCCTTTCAGATTCTTATCTCCTCTGATCGTTGCAATACTTATTTTTATATATTATATATAATGGTGCAAAGTTGAAAAGTATTTGGTATATCCACGTTATGTCTAACTATGATTGGCATTGATAAATAAAGATATTTCTATAATCAAAACTAATCTTCAAACAAAAACCTTTATTTCAACCAATTGTTTCTATGGCAGCTATATGTTGTAGTGGTCCGATTTTGATGAAATTGTATATGCTTGCTATATATACAGAAAAAGTCAGAGGGTGTCAAATTGGTTGCAATATATGAACAAATAACAAAAATGGGCCGATAGTTTGAATGGCAGCTATACGATATATCGGTCTGATCCCGCTCTTTCCGACTTATTTACAGCGTGTAGCAATAAAAAGCAAGCCGGACACACAGTCAGATGGACAGGGCTAACACGATACCTCTGTTTACACTGACTCAGAATATACATAGATATGTATATTCCTTATAGGGTCGGAGATGTCTTCTAAGATGCGTTGGAAAACTGCTGTCCAAAATGAATATACCCTCTGCAATTTTATAAATATCTTTAGTCTTTTAAATGTATATTAAAGCAGTCTTCAAATCATGTTAAAGAACTCTTCGTATTTCGTGGGAAACTGTACCAAAAATGTCACTTTGAAGTTCCCAAAATAATAGAACTGTCTTTGGGTAAACCTTTGTTATAGTTCCCTAACAGTTTTAACACAATCTGTAGCATCAACATGTTTCACCTTGTTCCTTTTTCCCACAGGTTGTCCAGCCAAATCCTTCCAGGCTACAGCTAATGCACTTCCCAAGGATTCGCACCATCTCAAAGTTATGAATCTCATCAGTTCTTCTCACACAGGTCACTTCTTCCGCCTGCCTCTGTTTGGTCAACACAAATCTCACAGTAGCCTAATCAAGATCCTGCAAACTTTTCAAATCATTTTGCTGCCGCGATAAGAATCGTTTTAAGAAATGCGCTAAAATGCAAAGCCGTCATATCTGAGGGGACTGATTAAGATGTAGATAGACGAAGGAGAAGAGGTAGGAGAAGCAGACGGGGAGGAGGGTGTGTGGCTGGGTGCATCCGCTGGCAGACAAGCCGATTTGCCGGCACTGCTCAACATTCGCCTAATGCAAAGGCCAATCGTCATGCACAATTCACAATTGTGAGGACAAATGGGACTGAAAGGAAAGTATAAGGTAAACACTTGCGGATGTAAGAGATTATAGAGTGACAGGGAAGGAGGAAGAAAAGAAAGAGAGAGAGGGAGGGAGGGAGAGTGAAAGAGGTCTCACTCTAGAGTACTTGTGCTGGTGGTGGTCCAGTATTCGTAGCTCTTCTTCTCAGTGTTTGCTTTAAAGGATATTCAATGCTCATGGCAATTTATCTTCGCAAGGAGTTCAGGTTCTTCTTCTTCCTCTTCTCCTTCTTCTTCTTTTTTTCTGCTGCTGCATCGAGGATATATAAAATTTGTTTGTCAGTGTGCCCACCCAAACGAGCGTCCGACTGACAGACTGAATAGCCAGTCCGACTGTCCTTATGAGGCTGCATTGTGCAAAAAGTGTCCCGCTGGAGCGGAAGCAGGAAGCAGGACTCGCATGTAGGTAAAGATGTCAAGTCAGCCTGCCTGCTTGGGGTCCGTCTTCGGCCTTGTCATGACCATATTTTTGCCATAATAATGGCCATTGATTTTCGGCTTTTGATTGTTTACATTTTGGCGTATTTTGACAACTAAATCGCCAGACAAGCCGGCAGCCAAATTGTGTAGGCCACCCAGATTCGCCAGACCGGGTCCGTTCTTCGTCTCAGTCTCCGTCTCAATCTCAGTTGGAGGTTCCTCGTCTTCCTCCCCAGCCCTGCACTTTATAAATTAAATGTCAGTGGAACAGTTATTGAGCATTTGACTTGACACATGGCTTGATTTCCGGTTACCTCTCCCTGTCCCTCTCTCTCTGTCTCTCCCTCTATGTTTCTTCTTGCTTAGTTTCCCTTTTGTGTAACCCACAGAGCTGTGGCCAGTCCTGCGGAATATCGCCGTGAAGGTCGTCCGAGCAATTACTGTGTCCGTCTATCGCCAGTTCCGATTGCAGTTGCTGCCGTTGCAAGGTCCTCGCTACCGTTACGTGGCTGGCAGTGTCCTTGACTTGTGCAATTTGGCTTGTCCTGTTGTGCTGCACTTGCTGCAGCAGGCATCTTCCTTTCTGCTGATAAATTAACTGATAAGGTTGCTGAAAGCAAGGGAATATCCTTTGATCTTTAATGAACGAGGGGTATGTACAAATAATATATGATATATAATTGTTATAGCCAAAATAAGATATGATAATATCCCTAATAAAATATCACTGATAAATAAATTTCAGTATTAATCATTTTATCACGTATCCAAATGTATCTTTAGTATACTATGCATTTCATACTCATTGCACACATCTCTTGGCTATCCTTAGTTGGTTTAATCCTCTTCTCCATATTTTTTGTCATTATTCCTCGGGCTGGACGACTGCGTCGGCCATTAACATTCTCGATTTGTTCGCTTTGGGGCGCAGTTGAGGCTCAGCTAGGCGGCTATTAGGAGTCTCTAACTAGGCAAAGCCGGACTGTAAGTTGGGGCCTTAGTTTCAGTTTGCTGCTAATGAGCAATTCATGTCAATTGCTAATTAGTCCGCTGAAGATTTCTATCTGCCAGAGCTGACTTATCGTGCCATTTTTATAACCCAAACGCAATGCTGGAGTCGAAGTCGAAGCAGGAGCAGAAGCAGGAGCAGTAGCTGGAGATGGAGACGGATGCGGAGCTGATGCCAAAGCCGGGTCCAAATACAATGGCCAAGAAATTAGCAAACCCGACAGAGATAAGTCAATTAGGTTTGGCTTTATAGCTGCCACTGGCGACCAAAACAAAAGCATAAAGCGCACGAGAGAGACTGTAAGAGAGGAAGAAAGAGGGAGAGGGAGAAGAAGATAGACGAGTAAGAGGGAAAAAACGCAGAAGAAGAAAACCAAATCAAATAAAATGAGGCCAAATAAAGGCAACAATTAATAAACGCAAACAGAGCGAGAGAGAGCAATAAAGAGAGGGAGAGAGAGAGAGAGAGGGCAAAAGAATAGGGACGAAACTGAGCCGGACGCTGCGTAGCTGTTTAAGGACATGCGAAGAAGGGAGGGGAGGCAGCCTGCACTGTGGAGTGTCCTGACGTGTATGGGCAATTTAAGCTGGCATTGGACAAGCAACTGACAGCCAGGGCAGACTGACAGCCAGGCCAATGGCGACATGGACTGGGGACTGAGGGGGGGACTGTAGCGGGAGCTTCTACGTTTGTCGTTTAATGCCCCCAGAGACGCAATTGTTACATTTAATTGTGATTTTTGTCTTCGTCGCTAAAGCAGCTTTCTGCCATCATCCGCTGCAGGCTTCCAGCCTTTTAGACCTAGACTTCCAATCTCCCCTTGCCATTCCCCTTGCCCATCCCCCATTCCCTGTCAGCCAATCACTCCCAGCGTAAAATATGCAGTGCGTCCCTGAGTGAAAGTAATCCGAAATGCTGTCATTAGGCGCTGCGTAGATTCCCGCTAGGAGTCGGAGCTGTAGTTGGAGTTGGGAGTTTAGGTTGGTGTGGGAGCACCTCCAGCCTCGCACACAATTAAGATTGACTAGCCAGTTGGCCGGGCTAATGCCGGAGTCCTCCTGGCATTGTCGAGTTATGGCATTGTCGGAAAGTGGACAGAGGCAGTGCGCCAAGGCGTTTATCTCCACGCTCATTTCTCATAATTTTCCTGAGCCGAGAATTATTGCCAAAGTTAATATTAATGACGTTGATGAAAATCTTGTCATTCGCGTAATAAAAAACCCAAGAATGAACAAGAAGAAGACGAAGAAGGAGAGGGAGAAAGAGGGAGTACAAAAAGCAGGGCAGGAGCACATAAATAAGCCAAGCTACTTTTGGCAGGAGTCGCGCCACAAAAGGCCCAAATTGATAACCGCCAGAAAGTTGCTCGCATGTGGACAGAACAACAAGGCGACGACAGGAGGAAGTAGGTCGAGGGGTTGGCAGGGGGGTGGTGCTAGCAAGCCAAGCAAAGGCGATGCCATTTACATTTGAAAGCCAGCAGAGCCTGTGGCACAATGGCGACAGGAGCCGCAGCAGCAATCGCCCAAATGAATCCAAGGATGCGGGCCCAAGCTGTGGCTTATTAGATGCCAGACTCTAGACTGCTCTCCTTCCCCCCTCCCACTCCCCCTCCCACTCTGCTCGTGCTGCTGCTGGTGATATAATTTTAATAACTTACATAATATATTCTTTTGTGTGGCCAGGCACATAATTGTTAGAAACATTAGGCAAATCATTAGCCCGCCGAGAGTTGGGCCACTACTGACGTAATTTCCCAGAGTGCCCCCCCTCCCCTCTCTCCCTCTTACTCTCTGTCTTTCTTTCTTCTGTCTGTTTGCTTAGGCCAAACAAGAAAATCGTCAGGCACTTTAGGAAGTATTACTAACGCGACCATCTTAGATAGGAGTCCGAACTAGGCCAAGCAACTGAGGAGCAACTGTTTTCGCTGCCCATTAGTCAGTTTGGGCTACCTTCTCTTCCCTTCTCTTCCCTTCTCTTCTCTCTATATCTCTCTCTCCCTCGCACTTCTTTGGCCTTGAATGCGTGCAAAACAGCTTTCCATTAGCGGCATAGTAAAAACTAGCGTAACATTCTGTAACATTTCCAAAGATAAACAAAACTTGAGCCACACAAAGTTTTCACTTGAGTTAGGTTGTGAGGGAAGGCTTGAAAGATAAGTATGTATTGTATAATTAACATAAATATACTTGCAATAAATTAGAAAAGATTGTTTCAAGCATCGTTAAACTGTTCAGTTCTTATGTTCCATAAGATATGGCGCATTATCGTGGGAAGTAACAGATCTCTAGAGTTCATTTCAATCAACTCTCCATGCAAACATCTTTCTTAATATAAATCTTAAGGATTCACAATTCAATCAAATCTTTCCCTGACAAGAAAATGATTTTTCTCTCTGCTGGCGAAAACCACACGCAATTCAAAGGATTTCACTCTGAATCGCTATGGAGTACATTTCAATTTGAAACACTCGATAAGCGATCCATCATATAATTTCGAATGTTATCCATCAAACTGCGACGGAGACAGCGATGGCACTTGGAGTAGTGCCTGCTAAGGCATTTTGCTTGGACTTCATTTCTGAATCGACTACATACTGAGAGCAGGCACTGTTTACCAGTTACCATTTACAGAATTCACAGCATTTACCATTTATCATTTATCATTGCAATTCCAGTTTCAATTTGGTCTCGGCTGATATCTGAGCACACCTCAAAGAGTTTTTTGGAATTATGTACGGGGCTGAAGTTGAATCCCAGAGAGAAACAGCTTTTGGCTTCGCCTGGCCTGTGTCGCCTGTCAAAGCAATCGGAATTGAGTCAACCACCCAACGAAGACCCTCAGCCCAGCAACAAATCACAATCAGACAATTATTTTCCAGGTCTATCGAATGCTTTTTGTTCTTTGTTGTGTTCTGACCCAATTGAGTTCTCTCCTCCTCTCATCCTCTCGTTACACGAGGCACACACAGCACCATTCCTAGCGCCTACTCGGATTTCATAAATTTGCGGGGCTCCTAACTAAGAGAAAGTGTCAATTTCCAAACGATTTCCAACTTGTGTTGGGTATTTCTTCCTTTTTTTCGTCATTTCATTATTTCAGTTGTGATTTTTGCACGATCCGATCGAACAAAAGGCGTGAAAACAATGCGCGCTACAATGTGAACAGCAATCAGTGGGTCTTTGTTCCTGGGCGAGATGTCACACTGTTTAGCTTGACATTTGGCTGTCAATCAAGGCGGAGCAGTTGGCCCGAAGTGTGACTGTGCGCCCGGTATGAGTGCTACTATAGAGTCAGTTCCATATACTATATAATACCATTAACAGCATGGACAGCGCCGCAGGACTTCACACCGAAAACTCATTAAATCACAAAAAGGGAAACCTGAAAAGATGAAAAACAATACAGCGAAATATACAAGGAATATACAACGAATGACGTTAAGAAACGGAAAAGTCAGTTGAGGAAAATTCGTTTTCGCTGTGCACCGCATGAGACATTCAACATTCGAAAAACAACAACGTAAGAAATAAAGAAAATTTGCTGTGCACCGTGGAGCAGGCCATGTGCAAGACGGCGACCACTGTGCAAGGGTGCGAGAGTGTGTCAGTGTGTGCGAAAGTGTGTGTGTGTGTGTGTGTGTGTTTGTGTTGTCTTCTTTCTCAGTTAGGTAAATGAAGCTGAGCGGACGACAGCTGTTCGCCGTGGTGAGTTTCCTGCATGTGCAGCCTGTGCAGACGCGACAGAAATTCACCACAGCTGACGCTCTCTCTTACTGCCGCTCTCTCACACGTGCTCGCTCTCGCTGCTGCTCTCTTTCCGCTCTCTCTCTGCTACGCTCTCGTGTTGCTTCGTGCTGCCGCTGCCTCTGCTACTTCAGTGGGTCAGTAAGGGAAATTTCTTCGCCCAACTCTCACTGTGTGGGTGACACATTTTCGAGTAGGTGCGCTCTCTGTTTTTTTTATTGCTCACTCCTTTCTGCCTCGTGTTTTGTTTTTTGTTTTGTTTTGTTTTTTTCGTTTCAACAAAAATAAGTTTTAATTAATTGATGCATAATCATTCTAATTACGCTCGCCTCTCTCTCTCTTGAGAACTATTAAGCTGCAGCTACTTTGCAGTTGTCCCTCTGCCTGCAGCAGCAGCCACGCCGGCAGCGACAGCGACAGTACGCGTTGGAAAAATAAAGTTCGCCTTGTTTGCTTGATTTGCTGCTTTGTCTCGTGCTTCACTTTCAGTCGTCGTCGTCATTCTGTGTCAATGTCGTCCTTGTCCGCGTCCGCGTCCGCGTCCTCCTCTTCCTCTTCTTCTTCTGCTTCGTCTTGTCACGTGCCACAGCCCGCACGTTTCCTTTCCAAAATAATTTCATATTTATTGACATCAATTGAACTGTTGCAGTGGCAGTTGCAGCTGCAGCGAGAGACGGCACAGAGGCGGGGGCGTGTCACCTCTTGAGCTGCTTTCATGAGCTGCAAAATGTGGCAACAGTGAAGATGTGCCTCAAATGGGGATTTTACTGCTAATTAGAGGCAGCCTCTTTGCATCAGCCGCAGCAGCAGCTTTTCCTCTTTTCCTCTTGACATGGACAAAACTGTGCCCCAAGGTTTTCTTTTCTGTCTGTCTGGGCTTGTTTTTAATCCCAGTTGCGACGTGGTTCCAAGGCGCCACTAGAGCTGGGGGTGGCTGAAGCCCATAAAAGAAGTTCTCAAGCACAAGCGAAAGCTGACATCATGAAGAAGGCTTTTCTGCGAAAATGTTTATTAAATTGGATAAAGAAAATGTGAATAAATTGCAAATAATAATGTGGGTAAAAGATCATACAAATAAATGGAATTGCAGGGGAAATAATTAGTAAAGCTGAAGAATTTCGGAATTTCACGGCATAAATATGAATGTAGAGTAATAGGATTAAAGATATATGTCTTTTCTGAATGTTTGACAGAAAATAAATTAAGAGAAGTATTCTTAAAAGAATATATACTTAATAACAGCTGACTCAATAAGGAAACAAATGATCTGTATAGCTTCAGCATTATAAAACCAAAATGAAGAGTTGAGGAACTATAAATAAGTGACGAGTGATGAAGAAAATGAAGACTGTCCTTTTTTATTTTTTAATTATAATAGCAATTATATTATTATTATTTAGTATTGAAATCGATCTATTATTATTTATTAATGTTGTCTATGTCATTATTATCTATATTTATTTATTATCAATTTATATACCTTGCGGTGTTTGAGTAAACTAAACTAAATTTCATGTTGTATATTTCAATCTTAAACAGTGTTTATATTTCCTTTTCCATCTCCACCTCTCTCGTATTTCCTTTTTAAATACTCCTCACTTATTTACCCAGCCGAGCATTAGAGTAAATACCTTTCTATCCAGCATATCCCTGGAAACCTCTCACATTGCCTGGAAAACCACATATAATACTTGTGCCTAAGTTTCGGATATGTACGTAGATTGTATTGTATATGAAAATACGTGAAAGACCCTCAACAATGTTGCCGCTTTCATCATGAAACTTTGCTGCAGTCAGCCTCAGCTCCCTCAGCCCTCAGCCCCATCGCCCCTGCCTGAGTGGAGGCTCCCCGCGAAGTGCTGCCGCTGTGTTCTCTGTGCAATTTTGACACACTTTCAAGGCGAGTTTTAGTTTTCTGCTCAGTTGAGGCAAATACTTGTGCCACGCACTGTACGACGACGCACGACGCACGAAGCACGACGCCAGCAGCTCTGCAACCGCAAATATGCACGTTGAGGTGGCGCCAACTAGTGGCAGGAGGCGCCAAGAGCAAACTCGCCCCGAGCCGAACCGAAAAGTGCCATTAAAGTGCCTCGCGGCAGTTGCTGCGGCGTTTTGGCTTTGATTTCTGCCACAAGGTGCTGGCAAAGAGAGGCTCGAATTGTCAGCTGACAAGACACAAGGGAGAGGGTAGTGGAGGGGGGAGGGCGGTTAGGTGATCCCCCCGTGAAACAGAAAAATGAAAAGCGTAAAGAGGAAAGTGAAAAGTGAAAAGTGGCATGGCAACAATCAATGTGACAGGTGGCGGGGGGCGGAGGGCAATGGAGGCGTGCCGCGAAATTTTTCATCCATAAGCAAAGGCAAATAATTGACATGAAAGGCTTGCAGGGAAAGATCAAAAAACGCGCAATTAGAAATCGAAAGGGGGAAAGAACTGCGAGTGTGGCAGGGGAAATTAATTAAAATATTCTCCCCCTCGCCACCCTTCTCTTTCTCACTCGCACTCAAACGGGGTAACTGTGCCAATTAAATTGTTCGTCAGCTCTTCAAAAATGTAATAAAAAATTTGATGTTGCCTCGCAACTTTAGTCAAAAAACCACAACAAATGAAAGTTTCGCATAGATCGCATGCCTTTCGTTCGGGTTCAAAGGAGGCCACCAAACTAATTGGACCCTAAATGGGGCTGGGTATGCCAGCCAGCCAGACAGTTTGTTGTGGGATTAAAGAATTTGTTGCGAATTTCAAAAACTTGCAGATCCTACAAAATAAATAATTAAATACTAAACTTACCTAGCACACCATTTGCACAAACTTGCAATGGAAATATTTCTGTGATAAACCTCAATAAATAAAAATAAAAATACAAATAAATCGACTATTGTAATTTTAACAATATTTACAGATTTATTTAAAAGCTTTTCCAGCATGCACTGAAATTATTTTCAAATATTTCCCAAGTGCTTCTATCTCTATATCGTGTGTGTGTGTGTTTGTATGTGTGTGCCAGGGGGAAAATACCGTTAAAATCATGTCAATTGTAATAGGAGAGCAAAGCTTCGACATGTTGTTGGATAAGCCGAGGGCCATGCGAGGGGGAAGGGGCAGAGGGCACAGTTAGTGTTCGTTTTTTAGGCAGCTTTTAGTTTTGATGTGCAGGCGTTAAATTTGTCACAACACACGCACACACACACACACTTGTAACGTTTGCACGTGTATGCGATATGTCACAAAATGTTCTAGTGGATTTTTTCTACCGTTGCATATTTGAAAATACGCAAATAAATTTTAATGCCAGCTGCACACACACACACACACACACACAAAGCGAAAAAATGGCAAGCGGTTGAAGTTTCAAGTGCAGTTGCCAGCCCAGTTTCCCTGCATGTGTGTGTGTGTGTCTTTGTGTGTGTGTGGGGCTGTCTCTGTGTGTGTGTGTGTGTGTGTGTGTGTGTGCGTGTGTAAAAAAATGCCATAAATTAAATTTTATGAAAAACAATTACGTATAGCAAAAGTCCGCCCACAAAAACCCCAGCCACGCCCCGCAGCCCCTTCTCTCTCTCTCTCTTTCTCTCCCTTGTAGAGCCTGCGACTCTGACAGCTCTACATGTGCCCGGGCTGTGGTTTACACTTGTAAGCATTCTGGCTAGCATATTTCATGCAGCACAACAGCAGCAGGGGGGGGGGAGGAGAGAGAGTGGAGCCAAGGGGTAGGGGCTGAAGGGGAAGCGAAGCTAACCAGAACAAGGCGAGCATTTGCAAGTGTGTAAATTTCATTATATATTGTCGCAGGCAGGAGGGAAAGAGAGTGGTGCGGAGGGGTGCGGGGTGCGGGGGCAGCTTTACCTGTGCACCACTTAAATTAGCCGGAATCCAGTGGCAAAAGAGAGAATCGTGTGTGTGTGTGTGTGTGTGTGTGTGTGTGGATTGTGTATGTGGGGCAACAGGTCGTATGCGCAACGAGAAAGAAATGTTCAGCTTTTACTTTCGACTCGGCCCGAGCTGCGCTTAGCCCCGCCGCCTTGCCTATAGATCATTTCCGCTATATGCTTTTATGTGCTTTTAATAGATGTCTGCAATGGAATTTATTGGAGCAATGTACCCGAGCATCGGCCAGGAGATGTCGCCAAGCGAGGAGTCGCTGCCAACGCTGGCGATGTCTGCAGCAGTTCTGGGCTTGCCTCCTATTTGCATTTTATGTATTCAAATTGTGACATCTACAAACACACATACTATCTCCTTCTCTCTCTCTCTCTCTCTCTCTCTTACTCGCATTCTCCTTCTCTTTCCCTATCTCTTTCCGTTTCTTTCCCTTCTCTCTCTCTCTGTCTCTGTCTCCTGCAAAGACGCTTACACATGTTCCACTTTCCACAGTCATAGATATTCATTTGTGTGTCAGTTGCCCCACACCTTTCACAACCCCCTCCCCCTCCAACCTCTCCCATCTTCTACTGGTTGCTTCTCCTGCTCCGCACGAATGAATCTAATTGCGCAAATGTGTGTTAAATTATATTTTTGCATACGCAGACAATCGCACATATCCCAAGCAGAGCAGAGCAGAGCAACAGCAGCAACAGGAGGGGAGGGGGGCAGCACCAGCTGTGCTCGCTGTGGTTGTGCCAGTTGTTGTTACTCTGGTTTTCCCAGCCATACAGTTAGCCAGGTGTGTGTGGGTGCCTCTCAGTGTGTGTAGCTGCAATCAAATGGAGGGTTGAGTTGAATGTTTGAAAACAGATTTCATAGCGGGAATTTCTAGGCAGGTGATTTTCCATTTGCAGAACTATCGAGTAAACTATCGTTTAAAGCAAGTGTGCACTTTTTCTATGCAGAGCTGGTAAATTATGGATGAAACTATTGGAAGTAGCAAGAGTTTACTTGCTGTCAGTCTTAAATTAAAAAAATGCACCAACTATCGGTAATATAATCGTATAAGTCATTAGTCGCGATAGTTGTAATTTAACAAAATTAAAAAATATATAAATTAAAGATTTCAGTTATGATAGCAAACTACTGACGGTATTATCGTTTTACATCATATTGATATAATTAATTTACAGTTAAATTATAAGTATTACAAGTTTTATTTTAATTTGAAATCGTCAAACTATCGGCAATACCATGTTATTAATAATAAACTTACTTAATAGATATATCTATGAGCCGTTGATTTCGTTTGTAAATTCAACTTGCAATTTGAATTCTTTATCACACCTTTCCTTAAGCTATCGTCCTGACTATTAAGTACAAGTAAAGCATACATTTTATTTAAAGTTCTAATATAATTGTAATATTTAAATTTTCTTTCTGACATTAGCGAAATGCTCTTTGAATGATTGTTCTGGCAGTCCATGCAAAAATAAGAAATCAATTTGGTAACGAAATGAAAAATTGAAAAGAAAATACATAAAGACCCCCAAGGAGCAGCTTAAGTAATATTTCAGCCTCATTATACGCAACTTGTTGGGCCACCCTCGCTCCGTGCGGGAGCCTACATAAGCATTACTGCCCCCTGCCCCCCAGACTTGCCACCCCCGACTGCTTTGTTACTTGGTATGTTGTATGGCTGGTGTGCCATAATTGTCAGTAGCTTTTGTTGAATAATTGCTGCCATGCCAAATGCTGTAGAGCCAAACCAGATGAGCACACACACAGGCACACACACAGGCACACACACAGGCACATATACATATATATAGACATACATGTGGCAATGCCAGGGGCACTTGCTGCGGACGCCGCTGCAGCTGCTTCTTGCTCTTTCTCTCTGTTTTTGCTGCCGGGCGAGGCTTCATCATCCTTCATCCTCTTCTTGGCTGGCAAACAAATAACAGAGAGAAAGAGAGAGAGAGAAAGTGCGTCTCGCTCTCTTCAGAACTTGGCATGGAAATTTAATACATTTGGATTTAAAAGTCAAGACATGTTGTTGGCTCCGCGTTGCCAGGAGGCCCTCTGCAGGTGGGAGGAGAAGGTGGAGATGGAGCTGGAGTGGGAGTGGGAGTGGGAGTCGTCGTCGTTGACCCGGGCACAAACAAATTGCGACTTACACGTTGCTATTTTACATAAATTACAAAAACAAGCAACAGACGAGGCAAACTGTGTGTGGCATGCCACGTACGTTGCCAACGTGCAGAAAACGGGCGACATTTTTATCAATTAGTTTAATCTGCCAACTCTTGGGATGCAGTGGGTGGTGGGGCAGAGCGGGAGGGGCAGTGGCTGTGGGTGTAGCAAAACGTGGAGAGGTTGCTCCACCTTATCAGCCAGCAATGGCAGCAGCAGTTGACAGCAGTTTCCTTTCCTCGCCTTGTGGTTGTTTTGTTTTCCCCTCCCTCTCTTTCTCTCTTTCTCCGCCTCCCTTTCGGCTGTTTGTGAGTCGAAAATCCTTAAAATTGATTTTGATTTTCGATTTGTGCCAAACAAATCTCGGGGCGAGACATCAGACAGCCCCAAATCGGGCAAATTATATTAATTTCCACATTGTCAGTTGCTTTGACACACACAGCAAGAAGAAAAGCCAAAGAAAGAAACAAAAAGAAAACCAAATCGCAAGAAATCTTTTTTCCAGACGAACGAAATTAGAAAATCGATTATTTTAAAGCCCCCCCCCTCAAAAAGTTGAGGGCCCCCTTTCGCCAGATGACGCAGACGACAGGAAGAACGAAAACAAAACAAAAAACTTCTTCAAAATGGACCAAAATGGCAACAAGCAAATGAAATGTAGAAATGAGGAGAGTGAAAAAAGAGTCCACTATGTGTGGGGCATACACTGAGCACAACACTGCACTGGGAATATAATAGAGCAGAAAAGAGGAAAATGCTGCAGAAATCTGTTTAAAGTGAATTAAATAATCATATGAAAAGTGTTTCGGGTAAACACCTTAACAAAATATCTTTAAACTGCTTGCTTAGCAGATGTTCTCTCTTTGAAATACCTCCTCATAACTACACATAACATATATGATAATATCCTATTGAGAACTGGATGCCCTTCATATCAAACTTGCCCAGTTAGGGTATGCGTTGACAGCAAAAAGGGCTGTCAGTTACTCTGACCTGTCTCCCTGTCTCTTCCTCTCACTCCCTCTCCCTTTCTCTCCCTCTCTCTCTTTCTTTATCTGTCTGTCTGTCTCTCTGTTTGCCAACACATGGGCGTATGGGCGTGCTCAGCACCCACACACAAACACTTACACACTTGCCATACTCCACATATAGTTGAGGAGCAAAAAAACACTAAAATGCTCTTATTCAAATGCAGATTATCCTTTGCCGCACCCACCCACACACACACACACACAGTCTCACACTCGCACACGCACAACTACAGTAGCCTAGGCTTAGTCCAAGGATTTACTTTCATTTGTGTTCGAGGAGTGCGTGTGTGCGAGTGTGTGTGTGTGTGTGTGTGTTGATGTGTTTGTGGAGGGCTCTAGACGACAACGAGAATTAGACAAATGAAGTAGAATTTTGTATGTGGCACACACACTGGGGCACACACGCAGACAAATTTAAAGTGCACAAGCAGGACAAGAAGGACACTTAAGTGCCTCCTCGTTGTGTTCACATAATTCGATTTATGTAGTAGTTCTTGCTCGCATTTGAATCTGAATCCGAGTCCAAATCCGAGTCCAAATCCGAATCCAGCTACCATTTTGGTGTCCAGTCAGGCGAGGCTAGGCGAGGCGAGGCAAGGAGACTGACTCCTCGGGAGTTTGTCGCACTGCGACTTGCTCATCGTAATTTACATAAGTGTTTTTACATATTGCCACAAAATTTCGAGTGCTGCCGGCCATAATGACACTTTTTGTTTTCCAATTGCAACAACAGGAGCAGAACAAAACTTCTCGTCATCATCATCAACAACAACATCATCATCGTCTACGTCAACTGTCATGGCATTCACATTTGACCACAAGCTACGACAGACCCAACAGGAAACGAGCTGAGCTGAGGCTGAGCTCTGAGTGAAGTCGATTGGAGTTTGGCATTCTGTTTTTGGCAATTATTGATTTGACACATTTCGTGTTTTTGGCCAAACATTTAGACACAAGTGCATAAGGATCGTGATGATGATGATGATGATGCTGATGATGGCATGCAACAGGAATCACATGCCATGCATTCGATTATCACATCTGCAGCCCAAATCACAATCACAATCCACACACAATGCAAGTCCCCACATATTTTGGCCAAGAACGAATGCAATTGTGTTACATTCTGTCATGGCAAGCCAATAATTTGTCCATTGTTAAATTCCAGCACTGACTGCACTACCAAGATATTGACAGGCCACTAGATGACCTATGACAGGTGTTAGTACAAAATATTTCAAATTCAAATTTGGCAATTTCTGCGCGTAGCAAAGCAATGAAAGTGTGCGGCAATTTTAGAATAAAGACCCCAATCAAACTAAAAAACTGACCTCATTTATTTGTTGTGGTTAAATGAGTTTAAGTATCAAATAATATCGAATAAAGTATAGTAGAGTAGAGTAGAATTTAAGGAATATTATTTTTTTATATCTAAACCTTTTCAAGCAGCTCAGGAAACTATTTAAATATTTCCAAAAATTGTTGAATATTTTCTTTCCTTGCTACGCTTCACAGTTTGCAACGTTATCGCTCTATAAAGATGGTGTCGCATCCAGCACATATCATCTTACGTGCCTACCAAGAATTTGCACTCGAGCGGAAGTGGTAGCAAATTGGGATTATACGAGGAGTGCATTGAAAGAACTTTCCATTTTCGCGTTAACTTCTTAAGCGACTTTGTCATGGGGATCTTTTGGGTTTCAGATTTCTCTCCTTGTTGTCACAACAGCCGGCATGGCCTCTAAGTGCGCTCTGGCTGCGATCCTATGCGGCCTAAGGGTCATAAATCCTATTAGGATCCTGCAACATGTGGCAGCTGTCGCACACAGGCAACACGAGAAGAGAGAGAGAGAAAATCATTGTTCGCTGTAATCGGCTTTAGTTCAATCGGGACAATTGGCGCTGTCATCGTGTGTCAGGTAGCTCGGTTGAAGTTCTGTCTGTTTTCCACTCGTCTGTTGCATCATAGAGATAAATACATAATTTCCCGCAGTTTTATACGATTCAAATATACATTTTATAGCTTTTTCCAGTTCCAATTTTAATGACAAAATAAAAGCCAATGCATGTCGCGGTGGTAATCCGATCCAAACATATGGCAATATCTTCACACCTTTTAGGAGAACAACAACAGAAGATCGAAATAATCAAAAACCACACAATAATCGCCTGGTAGCCCATCTGATGCTGATATTCAATTTTCCCTGCCTTCCACAAAAACAAGCTGCTTAGCTTATCGGGAAATTCAAATGTTATGGCCCGACAAGATCTACAGCGATCGAATCGGAAATGACTGAACAGTTTTCATGAGGGCCCTGGCCCGCCTCGTGTATCGTCTTAACAAGTTCCATGTCGGCTCTATAATTTGATGCCCGAACAACTGAAGCCATAAAAAAACGGGCGGTTCCTGCTCTCACGCGCTCCCTCTCTTTCTCTCTTTCTTGAGAATCTATTTATCACATCCAAGACAGAATAAACGAGATCATGACAAATCCGTGCCGGCTGACTGATGAACGAGGAGGCCGACTGTGTGTCCGACTCCCGACTCAAGACTCCCGGGAATGACTTTCAAGAAACTCTTTGCCTGCTGTTGCCGGTCGAGCGGACCATATGGCTAGGGTTGCTCGGCTCTGCCATATGTTGCACTCTTTGCGGCAATTATCCTTTTCCGTTTCTCTCGTTTTTCGAAATTAGTTTCAGTTTCGCTTCGTATCGGACCAAAGGGAAGCCGAAGTCATCGATTCTGTTGCAACTGCAGCCATGTATCCGTATCTATTGGATGCGCCGCACATAGAAACCGCAGCTAATGTGCTTAGGTACGCTCAATAAGATGCTGACAGGCGTTTTGGGGGCCAAGGTGAAGGGCGTGTACCAGTCTGATGTATGCTCTTTTCCTCTCCCTCACTCTCCCTTTCCTTCTCTGTTTGTCTGTCTAGTCAAAGCATTTTTTATGCAGCCAGAAAAAAGGTTTTTCTTGTAGTCATAAAACTGCCAGCAACATTGTGCTGCATAGCTCATCATCTGCATATCTGCATACTTCACACACATGCACACACACACACACACATGTATATACATGTATATACACATGTCTCCTAGATAGCGAGGCACTAAATCTAACGCCCCTGCCAATGGGTACTTAGCAGCAGCTGTCATATCCTTGGCGCTCCGTTCCCTAAGTGTTCCGTCTGAGGACACTTTCGTCTCAGCTTGCAAGCGCTCTCTCTATCTGCCTCTCTCTCTTTATCCTTATCTCTTTCTCACTCTTTGCATACTTTAGTTTTAGTTTTGTGTATTTTGATACTTTTGGTGTCATTTATCATGACCTTCTGCTGCAGTTTCGCCTTGGTCCCGCGACTAAAAATAGCCCAAGAGCGGCTTGTAGAGTTAATAAATGGAGAAGAGAAGAGTAAAAACTTATGCGATCGATGTTGGTGATGATGATGTGATGATAATCATGAGGAAGAATGCTCGAAGGGGAACTCTTTCAAATTTTCGTTGCTGTTTGTAAGGTTTTTGAGGTTTTCGATTTCAGAAATGACGTTTTTAATTTATTTTTATTTTGTATTTATTTTTTTTATCAATATATCAATATTTTATCTGATATCAACAATTAATAATATCAATAATAAATATAATATTTAATATATAATGTATCAATTTTAGTTTATTAATATATTTTTATTTTCTAATACATCATTATTGTTTTCTGATATATCAAGAACTAATAAAATAATATTAAATACATAAAGTAATGAATAATATTATTGCAATTGTTTTATTTTTTAAATATTTAGAATAACTATTAATTAATAATAGCTAAACATTTGACATATACTTTAATCTAATTGTATTGTGATTTAATATATTTCACATGAATTATATTTCAAAAATATATAAAACAATAAAATTATAAGTAGTATCTTATATAATTCAATGCTTTTATTTTATTTTAGATCTGAATTTTAATATTTTCAACCATAATAATAATAATATTTTTAAAATATCAATTAATTTAGTTTCAATCAAATACTAAAATAATTATCAATTATTTTATGGCATTAATTTATTTGGTTATTCAGATATTTTTTTTAATTGTTAATTATATATACTAATATGTACCAAATTAAAAGGCTATTATACACTTTAAATTATTAATAACTATTAATTTATTCATTAATTCTTCTCAATCTTGACACACTTCCCCAGAAAATTCCCTGTTAAATACTTTAACAACGCAGCGCAATCTTAAAAGAAACTTATAAAATCGGGAAAATTGCTTGCAAAATTTTAGCATACTCTTTGAAAATTTCAATTTCGTATATCATTAGCATAGTTTTTCGCACCGACTCGGAGTCGGAGATTCCGGCTCCGGCTGAGAGTGCAACGAATTAATTTGTTGCTCACCAAAGGCGAAAAGCGAAAACGAAACAAAAGACACAGAAAACGCAGAGGAAAAAGCGAAAAATCTGCGCTGTTTTCCAATCGCATGCTGACTTACTGACTTGACTTCTATGCCCCCCCTCTGCCCACACTCCTCCCCCTCTCCCTCCTGCACCACGTTCTGTGCCGGGTTTTGCGTACAAGTGAATTTTAATTTAATTTCCCTGCAACTAGACGGTTGAGATAGACGTGTGCGCCAGCTCAGAAGCTCAGAGCAGCTTAAGAGCAGGAGGGGAAAGAGGCAGGGGGCGAGGAAGGGGGAAGAGGAAGGGGAAGAGGGAGAGAGAGAGGGGAAATGTACTCCTACTGTCGGAGCGGGGAGGCGCTTTAATTGTGTGCGGCATGACAGCGCACAAAATGGCGACGAGAGTTGCACGTCATCAGGCACAGCTTCTATAGCTACCCCTCTTCCGCCGCCCCCTTGCCGACGCCACTGTGCGATTTTCGTATTTAGTTAAACAAAATTAAAACGTGATTTGTTTTCTTGTTTTCGCCTGGCAGCAGCTTCAGCTTCTTCTTCTACTTCTGCTACGTTTCTGGCCTTTCCTTTGCACATTTTTGGCATTCCTGGAACTAGAAGAACGTGAAGCGCCCCTTGCCCCTTGTCCCTCGCTAGCCTGTCTGACTGGCAAGACGGCTGCTCTTCATTATGTTGCAAGCTTAAAGCGTTTTAAATTCAATGCGCGCCCCGTCGGTGGCAGCAATTGAAAATTTATTGCATTTACAAGTCGATTTATTATGCAAGCCAACAGTGAAAGGATCTCTCTCTCTCCCCCTCTGCCAGGACTAAGGGGAGTGGGGAGTGGGAAACGGAGCCTCGTTACAAATCGTGAGCTTGTGCTGCGGCTGTGGCTGCTGCTGCTGCTTCTCATCAAAACTGCCTGTGGTTCGTTCTACTCTACTCGCTGGCGCTGCTGCTGCCATTTTCCAATCTGCACTTTCATTTCAATGCCCGTTGACAATTTCCATTTGGCACCAATTCCCCCGCTCCTGTCTTTGCCTTCCTCCTCCTCCTACTCCTTCAACCACATCGCAACACGTCCTCGAGCCAAGTGAACCGCAGCTGCTAACCAACTGACGTTTAGATTTGATTTGAAATGTTCAAATTACCAACATTATAAAAGATGAACAGCGTCAGCTCTCGCAGCTCAGCACGGTGCGAGGCTGAGCGAGGTTAGCTTGAGCAGTTGCGGAGAGTTAATGAGAGGGAGGAACGAACCAAGCAACAGTCGACAGAGTTAGGTAAGTGGCAACTCACTGTACAGACATTTACAAGTACTATCAAGGCAACCCTCGCCAATCAGAGCAAGAAATTAACAGTCAGCAGTCTTAAAACGAAGCTCAATCTATAGACAACTTGAAGTACTACTGTGGCAGCCCTCGCTGCCGCACACCAAGTATTTCATTCAACGTATTTGTGTCTCTCATTTTCTCTCTCTCTCTCTCTCTCTCTCTCTGTCTCTTTCTATGTGTGTGTGTGTTTTAAACGCATCAAATGCTTGCGTGCGATTAGTTTGCATACAATTTGATGGGGTATAGCGAGTGAGAGAGTGGAAAGGGGAAGGCAGGGGGGGGCACACAAGAACAGTGGGTGGCATGCGAAGATGAGATTGGATGAGCTTGAAGCCTTGTTGACAAGTGGCTGGCAGGCAACGTCGTCGTCATCATCAACCACCTCAACCTGCTGCTCCCCTTCTTGCAGCCTGTGCTTAATTTCGCGGTTTCACGCTTAAAGCGCGTAATGCCATTTGCAACTACTCCAACTACAACAAGACAAGTGACAGCAACAACAACAGCAGATGCAACAACAACAGAAACAACAGCAACAACAACTCAAATGAGCATTTGAATACTAAAGGAATTGATAATGCCGAACAATGCAAAGCGCGCACTTCGAGGGGGGGCGGCCTTTGTTGTAATTGTAATTGTGCTTGTAACTGGGCGTGGTCGACGGTGTGATGTGTGTGTTGGATTCTAATCTAATGCTAGTGTGTATGTGTGAGGATGTGTGTGAGCGTGCCTTGTTAGCAGCACGTTACTCGCTCAGTTAGTTAGTTAGCGCTTGCACATTAGGCAGACAGACAGACAGACAGACAGGGGAACAGACGAGGTAAGGCGAGGCAAAGTTATGTACTTGGACTAGATGCGGAGGCAATCAGCAGCAACTGGCCATAAGCTCACGTGCCAACTGGCAACTGACAATTGGCAACATTGCCAATGGCAACTAACGCACTTTTAGTGTCGAAAAATTGTGGCTAATGAGCATTTGAAATACGCACATTTGCCTATCAACAGCAGAGTGACAGAGACGGGTAGAGGAAGGGGGTGAGGCAGAGGGAGGCAAGGCAACTGTTTGCAACTGGCCAGCAGCGTTAACGGCTCGCTGGAAACTTGTTAACAAGCTGGCACCCGCAACAGCCGACGGGGCCAACTGCCGCCCAGGACTCGTTGCAGCATCGACTATTCTTGTTGTTTCTCTGTCTCTTGCTTGCTCTCTCTCTGTCTCTCTCTTTCTCTGTGTGTTGACAATTAAGCCCAGTTAATATGATTGCCACTTGATGTGCCAATGGCCAGGGGCAGGCCCTGTCGCATAGTGTTGGATGGGAGGGGAGACTGGGGCGAGAGGCAAACGAGCTAGCGCAATGCGGCACTAAAATGAAAGCTTCATAATAGCTGAATATGCTAAGAAGCAGTAAATGTTAGGGTAGTCCAGGGATAATGGGGTAAACAGGAGACTGGAGGATCCTAAAACGAGTTTGTATTATAATTAGCACAATTAGAAATAAAGCTAAACAGGCTTGGAGAGAAAAGGAAACAGTTAAAATGGGAAATTATATAAATAAATATTGATTAAAGATAATTTATATTTTTGTTATATTTATACTTCTTAAATAAATAAAAATTACATCTACTATAAAGATTTGAATAACAGAAGTAAATACTGAATATAGATAATTATATATAATATATAAATGTGCAAAATATGATATTATAGATAATTATATACAACTTTCAATTCTTCAGAATGTACTCTTTGTATATATTTATCAAGTCGAAGTATATGCACGGCAATTATGTTCAGAAGTCTTCCAAGATATATTGCAATAGTTTATTCCTTTTGCACCACAAATATGTTCATTATTTATGGCACTTGCCTTGGACCAGTTAAGAGGGCATCGCGTTTTCGTTAAGGCCTCGGGACTATCATCTGTTTATGGGCCATGCATCATAGTTGTAGACCCATTTCTGCCATGCGGTCTCTGCATAGCGCAAAATCTAATGTCAGCTTAGCGCGCAATTTGTTGCTGTTGACAGCTGTGAGAGATTGTTGTTGTTGTTGTTGTTGCTGTTGTTGCTGTTGCTGTAGCTGCTGCATTCAGGCCAAAGGACGAGCCAAATAGAAGAGCCAACGGACGTCAAGAACGGCAGGCATTGCCAGGAAGGAGACACCGTCCCAATTCCTATCTCAGTCCCAGTCCCAGTTCTAGTCCCGTTCCCACTACCAGTCCCAGTTCAACTCACAGAGCCCGTCTCAGCCTCAGCTCGAGTCCCAGTTCCAGTTGCAGTACCCGTCACAGGCATTTGCCATTTGCCATTGTCCTGTTTCTCGGCGCTCAGTTCTCGTCGCCTCTCCCTGTTGCAGCCTGTGAGTGTCAGTCACAAATGCTAACGACATTTTGTTATTTACTTATTGCATTCATTTAGTCGAGAGCGCTCTCTCTTTCTTTCTCCCTATCTCCCTCTCTCTCTGTCTTTCTCTTGCACACAGTGTATGCACATTTCCTCATTTGCCGAGGCTAACCAGGCCGAGCAGCTCTCATCTTGTGCTCATCTCTTTGCTATTTTTAATCTGCCGCCTTTTGTATTGCACTTAACTTGGGCCTAGCGAGAGCGAGAGTTAGAATGAGAGAGAGGGAGAGAGAGAGAGAGAATTAACTGAATGCATTGTAACTCCTGCTCATAGACCAGAATTTCACATGAACAATGGGCCTCGAATAATGGGGCAAATTGAATTTGAATTGGTTGGCTGCTCGACTGCTCGACTGCTCGACTGCTTGATATTCTATGCACACCGAGTCGTGTCTTCGGCGTAGTGTCTTCGTAGACGTCACCTCTTCCCCCCGCTCCCGCTCCCGATAGCTTGCTCATTGTCAGTGTGAAAACAATGCAGCTCTGTCGTAGGACTCCTGCGGGTTAATGTGGATGGGGATGCGGACTGGGTCTATTGTGCGTGCTCTGTAAATATTATTCTTCTAGTTCTTAAAAAATGCGAGGATACAAGATACTCTCGGACAAGGCAAAAAATTAAAAAGGTTATGACAGGCGAACCATTTGTCGAAAAGTACTATAAAGCAAGGGGCGCAAGTAAAATGCAAGATAAATGGTTGAGAGCTCAGCGGACAATGCGAACAAGATGATGAAGAAGCAGACGAATGAGTGGGCAGAGAGAGAGAGAGAGAGACAGGCCAAGCCAAGAACAAACTGGCCATAAAAATCAATTGAAGTCGAGTAGAAAATCAGAAACGTATTATTTTTCTGGGTTTCTGTTGTTTCCATTCTCTCATTCCCATTCCTTGCTCGTCCTTGTTGTGGCAAATGACAAAGGAGCAATTATTGTTGAGGGAGAATGCAATGCAATAGAATGAAAGTGCTGAGAAATCAAGCGATCCATAATGAAATTCAAACAAATTGTGATTAACAATTTGGCCCATGGTACAATGGAAGTTCGAAGAGGTTCCAAAGTTGAATGGATCCTCTAGGTAAATCGTTTTACAATATTTTACAATGGTGACAAATAAATTGCAATGAAAATAGAAAACAGTTGGAGTTGATTGCGAGTAGGAGGAGTGAGTTCTACGTAGAATTTGATTATGACAACAAAAATGAACCTAAGTGAATCCTCGAAGCGAGCACTAAATTCGTTTTCCAGCACTGTTCGTGACGTAAGGCAATTAGGGTGCTTGTCAGTGGCACAAGATGCTTGATTCCTTTTTGGTTATCTTCAAAGAGTTGTTGCTGCCCTAAGCTAGCCGCATAAGCCAGTCTTAGCCAGGACTAAATCCAACTTGTGCAACAAATACCTTCCAGTTATGTGGTACGAACAATGCAATCAGTGCGCTGCATATGCAACTTACACTGTCTGCCCCGCCACAGGGCAGAGACCTTGACACGGCCGGAACAGACGGTAGCAACTGTTTTTATTGTTGTTGTTGCTGCCATGCACGATTGAGCTGACTGCTAAACCAGACGCTAATCCTTTTTCGGTAGCCCAATACAAATAGTACAACCGCTTCCACTTCCACTTCTACAACCAATTGCAGTTGCAAGCCATTGTTGTTGCAGTACCTGCATATGGGCAGCTGTTGACTGTTTTTTTCGGCTCGGCCAAATCCACTGATCCACTTTGCGTACAGTGGCAGCCGCCTTTATGTTTTGACAAAATGTTTTTGTTGAGTGCCCATTGACTTTGTTCGGTCCGCACCGACGCATGTGACTCTCCTGCTGCTGTACTGCCATGCAGGTTGCACACAGCCCGCATTCGGATGCGGACACTCGGATTGCCATTCCCAATTTACCTGAGCCCTTGCTGACAATTTCCGTTGCTGCTTTCGGTCTAAAGTACACACATATTTTAATTTCCAAAACAATTCACGAACAACAAAAAAGAGAAAGAACAAGAAGAGCAACAGACAGACAGAGAGGAAGAGAGAGAGAGAGAATGTCGAAGTGAAGCGAAATGAAAATCGTGTCCAAGTAGAGTCCAATACGCAGTTGTAGCCGAGCGTAAGCCGATTATGTTTTCGTATATGCGCAGGAAATGGAAACCGCAATTTTTATGAATATGAAAAGCCGCTTTGGCCAGCACAGAACTAACTAACTTCAAACAAAAACATCAAAAACAGACAAAAACACACACAAATTCAGAGAAAGGAGTAAGGGAATGTTATTAGAGCTCAGCAAAAGAGCTTACACATGACTCATATACCCTAACCGGCTGAGCGTAGATTAAATATATCATTCTCAAGGAATCTGTTTCATGTACATTGAATATCAATGGATACCTTCGACAATATTTAAAATATATGTAGAATTATTTCTAAAATATTTTAAAAGATGTCAAAGAATTACAAATATTACTAGTGTGGAAAAAAGTTCATACCATATTTATTAAGTACTCGTTTACTTAGTACTCAGAAATATGTAAATACTTTCTAAACTTTTGATAATTTCAGAACTGACTCAAAAAGAAAATATGGTGGTGTTAAGTTATGTTTAGTCAAAAAGAAAATATTGCGGAACTGTTTAAACTCAAGTTGAATACAATTAAAATTATCCCATTTTTCCAATTAATTATAATAATTCACTTTATTCTCGCAGCTTAAGTCATCTGCCACGCTTCCCCAAAACGAGAAAGTGTATTAGAAATCAGTTCAGTACGCAGTTCCTTATTCCATTCAGTGTAATGCGCGCTGCGCTGCTCTGTTAATTAGTTTTGGGTTCTGCAATTTGTCACAGACAAAGAAGGAGAGACAGAGTGGGAGAGAGGGTGAAAGGGAAAGAGCATAAGGGAGTTTCTCAGTGCATGTGGCGATGCGCCCAAGTGTCTTAAAGTCTTAGCCCCTGCGAGCAGATGACTTTAAGTTTTGGCGCCCATAAATATGCCATAAAACTATTTGGACGCTCGACTTGATAAAGGGGGCGGACAGCAAGTGTACGAATACGAGGCGAATGAGGCAAAACAAAACCAAAATCCACCACCCGCTAGACACTCTTACGGGTCTTGCGGGAGTTGTGAGACTCTGACTACGACTTCAGAGACTTCTCCGACTACTGTGTGTACCCATAACAAAGTTAATAATAATAAAGCAAGGGGCGACCCCCAGACAGAGATTCGACAGTCGGCAGTCGTCAGTGCTCCCAGTGCTCGGAGTGATGCCGCCAAATACGATTACAATTTGTTACACTTACACAGCACAAAAAGTCAGTCCATCCCCCAAAAACGAGAACGCGGATGGGACGCCAAAGAGTCGCCAGTATTGTGGTTATACAAATCTGGAATCTGGTATCTGGTAGCTGGAATCATCAACCTGACCAGAGAAAAACCCGGAAAACTGGCGCATAAATCAGACGGTCTCAAATCGATTGGGTGAAAGGGAAAGCGACCCAATGACGGCCCCGGGGGGATGGTTCAGTCCAATCAAAATCAATACAAGGAGAAAGGAAAGGGCGACTACACGAGTCTCTTGGCACACGCTCGCATCTTGTCTTGTTCTCTTATTCGTGCTCTCTCTCTCTCTCTCACTCTTTCTTTTGCTCTTTGTGCGATCAATTAATTTATCAAAGTCAGTGGAAGACAAGACCTTCGGGAATTAAACGACAATGACGATCCATTCACAAGTTATTAATAAACTGCCAGCTAACGATCGTCTTGGGCTCACAGTCTCTTCCCTCCGGAAGCGGCTGCAGTTGCTCTCGACATTTCTTGATGTTGTTGCATCCTCTGGAGTGCAGGAAAAGGTAAAACATTTGACTTTTATTAATTACTACTAGATTTTTATTTATAACAACAAATTGTTCACATTTATCAAATCAGCTTAGAACATATGTAGCTATATGTAAGTGTGTGTGCGTCTACTATATGTAATTATCGAGTTTTGATTCTGGTCCGCTTTGATGTTGCGACTGCTAAAAGTGTTCGCTGTACTTAAGCTTCTGCCAGCCGGCCCGTTGTCTTCGCATTTCCCTATAGCTATTGGGTAGTCCATAGAGAAAGTATATGGATAGACCTGGACAATTGAGAGGGTAACTTCTTGATTAGTTTAGATTGTATAATACTGGGATCGAATCATGCACATGCAACGCATTTGTAATACCATCTTGCTGAGTTAGATAGGCGACTAAGTCTTAGCCTAGTTATAGTATGAGTGCTTACTTGTTTATATAAGTAAACTAGTTTAATTACTAAATGTGACTCTACAGGGTTAAGTAATAATTGACGAGGGGTTGGCTGATAATGATTATATTATGTTACTTATTTTACATTATCATGCATTAGTATCATCAGCTTCAAATTGCTCTACTCGAACTTAGTTGTATGAGGAAGACTTCGCAATAATCCATTAAGCCTTATGGACTTTTCTCTCGGATTCTACACAAACACACCCACTTTACTAACTACTCTATATTTCATACTTTTTGGCATTGGCAACTTCCTGATTTCGCGTGCTCTTCACTTGTCTTAATTGGCACTCAGCGAACGAATTTTCGTAATTTTCGCAATTGAATTTCATGCATTTCCCGATGCACAACCCTCGGCACTTATCATCTAGTATTGCATCCATTTAACTAGCTAACAGTTCTACTGCCACTACAGCTACAACTACAACTACAGCTACGGGAACTAAACATTAGATTACATTAGCGGTGCTACAGTGTGCTACAGAATTGCAGACCCCTCTTTGGATGCGATGTGGGTTAGCTTAGCTCATTCGATTGCCGCTTCCTCGATGTACGTCGATTGAGGCCGCCGGCGTTGCACCACATCCGCAGCCGGACGCTGTTGCTGCAGGCGATGCGAGGGACCTCGCTGCAATATGGCCTCCAATTTCGCTTTGAATGGCAACGGCTCTAGTTGGGGCTTCGGCTCCGGTTCGGATGTTGTTGTTGTTGTTTGGGTAGATGTGGAGGCTTCAAGCAGCTGGTGTCCTCCTTCTGCTGCTGCTGCCACATTTACGTTCTTGGCGTCGTGTACGAGCTGACGGCTCAACCCGGGTCGCTGTTTGTGCAAACTAATGCTGTTTATGGTCTTGTACAGAACCGGATCGAATTTCGGTGCACGGGGTATATGCCCGGCTCGGCCTTCGGTTGCCTCATCACCATTAGCATTACCTTTGCCATCAGTTGCAGCACCACCACCATCACCCACAGTCTCCTTGGCTGTTGCCTCATCCTCAATGTCCGATTTCAGCTCTCGAATGGCCTTCAGCAGCAGCAATCGGACATCGGTTTCACTTTTCGATTGCTTCAGCTGCGGCCTTGTTGGCCTCACCTCGACAGCTTCCGGAACAGGTTGCCCCACAGCCTCCTCCTGTCGTCTGGGCCTCGGTTCGTGTTGCTGTCCGCTCATGATTAGATGGCTCAGTCGATTTTTAAACTTTTCCGAATGCAATGGATCATCCACAACGGAAGCGTATGAGGCCTGCGATGCTGTCGACGGAACTCTCTTTAGTTGGGACCGTAGCTGGATTAGTTCAGTCTCCTTTTGATGATTAGCTTGTGCCACCTGCAGCTGCTCGTAAAAGGCTTCACTGTCGAATATCCCATCTAGCATTTGCTCTGCTATTTGCCGGCATTCCTCGCGTCTGTTCAGCACAAGAGATTGCTGACTGGCTCCGTCGTCATCATCGCTGCTGCTGCTATGGACCGTGGCCACAATTGTGGTCTCTATCACGCTGGGCAACAGTTCCGAATCGATGCTGAAATTGCGTTCAAAGATTTGCTGCTGCTGCTGCTCCAGCTGCGAGTCCTCTGCATCGAGCACATCATCCAGCATTGCAATCACAGACTGCTCGTCTACGCCATCATTGCCAGGGTCAGTGGAGCGCGAGTGTTCGCTTCTGGCATCCTCGACATAGAATACCTTTCCATTAGCGTGCTTGTGCTCACGCAAGTCCTCATAGACTTCACTCAGACTCTGAATCTGATCCAAGCTATTGGAATTTCGCACCAGCTGTGTTTCATTAGTCAGTGTGCTCAGCTTGGAGTGATAACCATTGCCCTCGATCTTGTCGAGCGGTAGTTCGCGGGGCATTCGCAATGACTTATAGAACGCCAAGCGTTCCGGATTGCGTTTCTGTGGATTTTTTATGTCATAGAGACACCAGCATGCAATGAATATGGGTAGACCTAGGGGGCATTATGGTTAGTAGGCGGAGTAGGGTAGGGGTTAGAGGGGAGGGTAGTCAAAAAACATGCATTACTCGGGGCTAGAACAACATGCTGAGCTTGGTACGAAGGGCTACGACTCACCCACAATCATCCAAACACCGAAGCGTATCCAGGTCCAGCTATCCAGCTGCAGCATGAGATAGATGTTAATAAAGATGCTAATGGCCGGCACTACGGGCACAAAGGGTACCCGGAACAGGCCACTCTTGGCCTCACGCGGCTGCAGGCAGATGAGCAGCAGCACCGCAGCAATCAGCACAACCAGCACCACCAGCACTGTCACGGCCCAAGGCAGATGCTCCTTAATGGAGGCATAGGCCTGCATGAGCAGCACGCCCAAGCCCAGTGCGAGTAAGCCTGCAAAATTCAAGAGAGATTAAAGTAAGGCATAGACTGGGCAGGTACTCCCTTTGTGCTTACAGAAAACTGTGGTCAGCACTCCAACAATCCTCGTGGAGAGGCGATTAGGCTCAGGCACACGATGCACATTGAACAGCTGTGTGCATAGCGAGCTCCAGGAGAAACGTTCGCCGCGCGATGTCAACGATGTCATCTCTGAAACACCATGGACTCTCGGCTCATCCAATTCGCAGTACTCCATGTAGCGTAAGATTGTTATGGAAATGGCCACCACGCTGTATGCCAGCAGGGTGCCAATGGAGAGCAGGCTAACCAGCTGCGCAAGATCGAAGAGACCTGCAATGAGGGCCGTGAAGAGGGCAGCGACAATAGATCCCGTCACAGGCACTCGGAATCGTGGACTGATCTTGCCCAGAAATCGGAAGAGCAGACCATCCTGTGCCATTGAGTACATAACCCTGGGCAGTGGAAACAGTGCACCAAAGAGGCTGGCCAACAGTCCGATCAACCCTCCAATTGTCACTATCCACATGGCCACTGGCCAGCCCACATAGTCAAAGGCGTAGGGCAGTGGAGCATTCGCGTCTTGTGCATAATAGGGCAGCATCAGGGTCAGTACGGTAGAAACACCAAAGTAGCAGAGGAATATGATGAGCAGTGAAAGTAGAATCGAGCGTGGTATATTCTTGCGTGGATTACGTACTTCCTCTCCCGTCGTGGCTATGCAATCGAAGCCCACGAAGCCAAAGAAACATGTGGCAGCACCCTGAAGAGTACCCGCAAAGCCGAAGGGAAAGAAACCCCCCTCACCAATGTGCGTCACATTCTTCGGTGCAGTCGCGGGATCCACGCTCCAATTGTTCAAATCAGCTGCAAATGAATTGAATATGAATCATTTGTTTACTGTGAATATATTATCAAAAAGTTACCCTTTATAGCTCCAGCGATGATAACAAACCCAAGAATGAATATGTTTAAACAGGTCACAAAGTTGTTGGCCATGGCAGATGTCTCGACGCCGAAGGCCAAGGCAACTAAGAAGAGAAGGGAAAAGTGATAAGAACATTTGATAAGGTCAATTATTAATTATGATAATCCATTCCTTAAAGTTTCATGAGATTATCCTAAGAAGAACTCACCGCCAAACACCACGACCAATCCGAAGGCCAGGAAATCAAAGTAGCTTCCAAGAAAGCTGACGTGCATTGGCGCCACTTCAGCGAATGTATCCTTCAGGGTATTATTGAGTAACGAGTCCAGGTAGAGGCTTATTCCTCGACAGACACTCGCCGTGCCGATTACATACTCTAGCATCAGATTCCATCCAATAACAAAGGCCACAAACTCCCCGATGCACACATAACTGTAAACATAAGCGGAGCCTGCTTTCGGCACGCGAGCCCCGAATTCCGCATAGCAAATGCCTGGCAAGAGATGAATTTAGACCATTAAATTGAGATGCACATACGTATGCAGACAGCATAGGACAGTGACAGGCACAAAACGGGTGGCTCACTCACTTACCGGCAAGTAGGGAGGCCAGTGCAGCGATGGCAAAGGATATTATCACCGATGGACCCGCCTGCTCCTTGGCTATTTGGCCGGCCAGCACATAAACACCCGCTCCCAGTGTGGAGCCTACGCCCAGCGCCGTGAGATCCCATAGGCCCAGGACACGATTCAGTTTCGTCTCGCCCTCACTGCCATCTGCAATGAGGTGTTTCCGACGTGTTAGCACCTTCCATGCCGAACACCGATGCACCATTTTGGCTATCGCTCTGTGAATGAACAATAGCAGTAAGAGAAGGAAATGAGTTCATTAAACCTTGGGTATGCTGCTGTTGTCTTAGCTATCGAAAGCGAAACAAACATTTTAGCTTAGGGTTAATCATCATCGTCATTATCTGTGATTCGTACGTGCGAAGTTTCAGCTCTGGCTGCCAAGATCATGCAAATTGAATGATATCGCCATGCCTGCACCTAACATGCATAAAGACACATTCGATTATATTGTCCCAGGCACTTATCAATGCGTAGTTAGCTAGACTCCCGATTACACAATCTTGTACAAATTATTGAGCTCAAATCGATTACAGGCGAGGCTAAGCTTTTGTTTCGAGTTGTAACTCGATTCATGCGGATATAGAACGAAGACGATTTTCTTTTTATAGCCAAGTGACGCAGTGCGAAGATTGCTTGACTTGGAAAGTTTTCATTGATAAATAGTTACATTAAACGTAAAATGGAGGAAATTGAAATGGAAGAAGAGTAGCCTGTTCTTGATGAAATAAAATATGAAAGGAAGTCTTTTTTAAAAATAAGTGCAACATTTTAATGATACAAAAGAATTGATTTCCCATTATTATCAAATACATTGTTTATTTTTAATAAACATACGCATCTGAAACTTTCCGCATAGTACACTAATAAATCGAAATTTCGATAATCAGAAGTCAAACAAAAACTGTGTAAAATATTATTTACATAGTAAACTGCTATAAAAGAATTTATATAATATGTTATCAATATAGTCTATTTCTGAACTTGCGAAAGCAAAACAACCCTGAATTATTCTTTTAATTTTATCCATCGAACTTGATACGGTTTTGATAAAATATTTTATTCACATTTTGAAGACTTATATCTTTGGTTCTATCAGCTGACTGCAGATGGTCTTTCCGTCTTTTTGGGCTTGGCCCGCTCATCCAATGACTAACCGAGACCGCCGCACTGATAAGGAATAAGAATAGATGCTTAACTATCATTTTCCACTGTGGTTTATTTACATTTGTGCTTCTTCTTCCTCGATGTTGACTCTGCGACGCTTATAAAGATAATTAAGTGGGTCTAGGTAAGAACAGACGTTGTCGAATAAAGAGTTATGTTCTCGGTTTATGTAAGACTAGCACAATTCTCCTACTGGAGTTAGTTCTTTACGCAGTTGACTTACCAACTTTGAAACGGTTTGTCGACTATTGCAGTTGCTGCAAACGCTGCACAAATATTTGCTTGAGCCACAAAGCGGAACGAGTATGAATTCGAGTTAAAGTAGGCGTGCGTATGAATGCAAGTGTGAATATGTGTGTATTCGCTGCACCGACGACAACAACTGACAGACTTCGCGCTCTAGATGCGTCTGCCCGGCGGACTCTTGAGCTACAGCCGCGAATTCGAATTGTTCTTAAGATAAGAAGACAGCAAACGGCCAGAGAGACCGTTAGTAGGAGAGCAAGAGCGAGTGAGAGAGCGCAAGTCGAGCATCTGCAACTGATAAGAGTCCACGTATCGCTAGAGTCGGAGCCAGACAATGGGAGAGAGACTGTGAGCGGTAAACAACAATACAAAACGAATGACGCCACAGGTAGCCCTCATACAGAGGGCGACGAGACAGTCCACGGGGGGCGTGTAATTAGAGCGACTATGAAAATTAGCAGTTTACTGAATGCAAGATAGAGAGAGAGAGAGAGAGAGAGAGAAGAGGCAGAGAGAACCAAATATGCCGGTACTTGGAGATGCTGTTACGAGAGTCTCGAGCAACCTGTTCAGGTTTACGATCTACCAGCGATATGAACTGATTTCTCGACTGCGCTCTCAGGTGTAGCCGCTCGTGTTTGTACTTGTCATTTATTGTTATTTATGTTGTTCAGATAAGATTGTTTGGCATTCGGTATTTGGTATTTTATATTAGGCATCTGGTATTTTCTATTGTCGCATTGCCCTATTGATAGCTTCAGTATTGTTTCCGATTTCCCGACACGGCATTAGTTTCTATATCTGCCTTTGTTTTAATGTCGATTTGCAGTCTCGAGTTGTTATATATTTTTGTTGCTGTTGACGCGCCGAGTGAAAAACGTTAACTGAAAGTGGAAGATAATAAGCGGTTTCATATATGGCAAATATAATGCAGTGCGAGAAATATCAGTAAATAAGAGAGAGAGAGAGAGAGAGAGAGAGAGAGTAAGGGATCACTCTCGTGTCTACTCTTAAATAACCCCTTATATTGTCCATATAAATATTTATTTGTTTTGTTTCATTTCGTGACGGCAACAAGTGGGTCAGCCAGAAGGAGTTGAATGAAACTTAAAGATAGATTGAAAGCCCATTCTGGAAATCAATTCCAAAAATATCACTACGGCCAGCTCATATGTCTAGCTAAAAGTGTTGGATTAAATGCATTTTCTAAATTTAGTTTTATTTGAGATTTATATAGTCCATAAAACTGAGGTTTATAGGATTATAATGTGTTTTTCCATATACAAATGTACGATTGAGTTATAAAGAAGAGTGTATTTTTTGTTTACATAGTGAATGGTTCGGCAACAAATAGATAGTTCAATTAGAGTCTGATATTTTGTATTTTTTGATTGAATCATTTAATGCCAACAATTGTTGAAAGTGAGAACTCTATTAATACACATACAGTTACAGACTCAAAACTGACGCTGCAAATTAACAACTCCCACGGGGCTGTATAGGTACGCCTGCTAATACGTATTAGTGTGACTCCCGCGCTCTCATTTCTCGTATGTGTGATAAACACCTTGCCATTAGCAACTATTAAATTATCTATAAACTGATTACGGGTATTATTAAACTGAGGCGGTATGAGACCGTGTGCTGCCGCGCATGGCTCTATGTGTCTATGCGTCATATTTGGGATTATAAACTGCAAGAAAAATGGTTGTTGATAATGAATGGTTACCATATACTCTTGAACTAATATTAATAGCTATTCTTTCAGAATGGAAACATAACGAAAAATCATTATTTATTTTGTCTTCGATTAGACGACCAAAATTGTTTTTTATTTGGATCGACGTTTTATACTTTCTTATTTCCATTTTATTCCGCTCGGAAAGGAAGGGCCTCTACTAGCGCCCATCGTCGAACTCGGTCTAGCAGCGTTGAAACGTGTTTAATGATGTGTTTATCCGATCTTGCAGGGTAAATCTTCTCCAGGTTACCTTTAGTCTATATATAACTACTACTTATGTATTATATATAAATAATATACTGTAGCATAGTCTTAGCCAGTTCAGTTTAATAGTATTATACACAATATTTTAATAATTATCAATAATAAATTTCACAAAAGTGGTACTCAAATTACAGTCATAATGATTTCTCGCAGTGTATGCCTGACATGTGGATTACACACCAATTGCTATAGAATGAAACGATCAACGTGAGGCATGACATGAGTATACGAGACGCGTAATGCGAGTATCCGAACAGTCACACACACACTGAAAGCAATATTCGGAATCGTTGAACACACACGCTCACTATGCTGATAAGATTCTTGAAGCACTCTTCACACTTTCACTCTTAAGAGAGAAAGAGAGAGAGAGAGAGAGAGAGGCAGGTGTGGGCGGAAGCGGGTGTAAATCACAGCAGCACGCGTTGTGAGAGCATTAAAATTTTACTGCCACTGACGCAGCTACCTCCTTAGTATTCGCACACATACACACACTCATACTCGTATTACCCGCTCGGGGAACACTCGAGGGGGAGAAGTTGGGGGAGGCTTAGGGGGTTTGCGAGTAAAATAAACGAAGATGCTTAGCACATGTGGCTGCGATTGCAAATTGGCATTGTGATTGCCTTTGTTGTCGCCTGCAAATATAAATGATCTAATTTAAATAATTACGCCCACAAATGCGATGCCTCAAATTGTGTTGCCGCCTTCATTTAACGCCAGAGCGACGGCCCTGAAATTAGCTGGCAAAGACAATCAGAACTTCTGCCCGTCTACACATAATTACGAGGAAAGGGAGAGAAACACCATGATGGGCGGCGTAAGAAGCCTATTTTCCAGCCACATGCATTTTCATTATACGACAGACTTCAAGGTAGTTATACAGTAAGATATGCCCCGACTTAATTACTTGACAAGAATGAGGAAAGCATTTATTCATAGTCCTAATGACTAATAAAAGGGATAAAATTATATTTCGTATTCGAATTCATCAATAGAATACTAAAGGAATTCGACTGCAGTATGTCAGGTATTCAAAGTCAACTCAGTCTGTAACAGACCTACGACCTTTGTTCGATTCGTTTCATTTTCGAATTGATTTTGCTAAAACAAAATAAAATATGACCGTTCCGTATACCGCACAGGTACAAACCTGTGGGTATTTTGGTTGCTTCTGGAAACTATTGGCCAGGTAAGTGAATTCACTGCATGTCAGGTCAGACACCACTAAAAAGCCTTGAAATCTGACCGCTAGATGGCGCGGAAGTATATATAAACTCATCTGGTTCGATTTGATCATATTTCTGGTACTTTACTATGCCATGGCTTTTTTGTATCGCTGTGTCCTCTCGGATTCAGGAATGAAGTAAGTCTTTAGTAGACATTATTTAAAGGATTAACATTTGTATTTTATCACCAGATCGTTCGAAAATCTGACCGAGCATTGCCGTCGTCTTCACACTCTTATTCCACTGTCCTTTGTGCTCGGTTTCTATGTATCTATAATTTTGGAGCGTTGGTGGGCGCAGTATATAGCAGTCCCCTGGCCTGATCCATTGGCTGTCTATGTCAGCTCTCTGGTGCGTGGCCAGGACGATCATGGTCGCTTGATGCGTCGCACTATCATGCGATATGTATGCCTCTCACTGGTTATGGTCCTCACTTTGATATCGCCGGGCATGAAGCGTCGTTTTCCCAACTACGACTTTCTCGTCGATGCGGGATTGATGAATAAGAATGAGGCCAATATTATCACAGCCATGGATGAGAAATTTCCTAAACATTTCAAGTACTGGATGCCTATAATGTGGGCAGCGGGCATAATAACACGTGCTCGAAAGGAGGGACGCATCTGGGACGACTTTTCACTTAAGTCGATGATCGATGAGCTAAACAAATTTATGGACGGTTGCTTCTTACTCTGCCATTATAATATGATCTGTGTGCCACTGGTTTACACACAGGTGGTAACACTGGCGGTGTATACTTATTTTGGAGCTGCCATATTCGGTCATCAGTTTCTCTACAAAGAGAGCAAAGAAAACATTAGTCTTAATTATTATTTTCCCGTCTTTAGCACGCTGGAGTTCTTTTTCTTTATGGGCTGGCTAAAGGTAGGGGAGTCACTGATCTGCCCCTTTGGCGATGATGACGATGACTTCGAACTGCAATGGGTAATTGATCGCAATTTGCAGGTCAGCTATTTTATTGTGGATGAGATGCATAACGATCATCCGATTCTCTTGAAGGATCAGTATTGGGATGAGGCATTCCCCGAGTTACCTTATGCCGATGAATCGAAACGTCAAGAACCTCCAAAGGCATCGACGGCTAAGTTCAATATACTTCCCAAATATACTGCGATTTTTCGCAAGGGATCGAAGGCTAGTAAAATTACCACTTCAGATGAAAACGATTTCACAAATTTCTCTGAAGAGGATGATGAAGGGTGGGATGAGTTAGACCAGGACTTACACATTAAATTTGCATCGCTTAGCTATGAAATTTGGCGCGAGTCGTCCATCTACCCAAAAAAATTCGAAAGTGCTCATGATGGTGAAGAGGTCGAAGCAAATCAATCCTCATCAGGCAAGGATGATTTTGAGCGGTTGAAAGAGGAACGCCAGAGTGAACGGATCACTAGGAAGTTACAACGAGCCGTAATAACCTACGATGTTATTAGGGGTGAATTGAAAGCAGAGAAGCCAACCACCCAACAATCCACTGATTCGACCTCATCTAGCTCAAGCCAGAATGCTGATAATTCTAAGGGAACCCAAACTCAAAAAAGCTATATTCGCGACAAACAAAATAAATAATTGAAATGGGAAAGACTTAAAACATGTTTTAACCTTACTTATTTATTATAATATATAACTATACCCACTTCCCATCGGGTAGAAGGGTATTTTAACTTTGTTTCAACCGAAAATATAAGTAATAGGCAGAAGGTGGCGTGTCCGACCCCACAAAGTATTGTACATATATTGTGAATCAGAATTAATAACCGTCCGTCCGTCCGTCTGTCGGTCCGTCCGTGTAATATAGGACTAGAGCAACAGTCGATCGCACTCGACAGTAGTATACCCTTCGAACTATGGTATGTTCAAATGCGCAGTTTCATTCATTTGGGATTTGATACGTACCACAGCCAGCTATATAAAATAGAGGAGTGCCATAACTCTTTTCCCCGTCTGTGGGACACACAGATCTCAGCAGTTATAAAAGCTAGACACTGAATTTGACATGAAGATTCCTGTATGTCATGCGCAGATCAAGTTTATTTTATATGTTGGATGCTTTTTGGAATTTATAGTGTTTTTTTAACAGGTTTTCAAAACTGGGCGAAATGTATTTTACTTTTGGTCTAGTCTTATTTGGAAAACATAGCGTTGAATGAAATCGTAGTAGGCATTTTCTCAAATTTTTCTTCGAAATGCTTGTGTGCTACCAAAATACCATTCAGTCTCTCGAATTCATTCAATCATGACTGTTACCTATACTTCTGATGTCAGTACTTCGAGATTAATAAGCAACTTTTTGCGTCTTTTAAGAAGGTAAAAACAGTAAAGTAAGCTGTGTCATTTGAGTGATATTTGAGCATTATTTTTTTTAGATGGAGAGGCAGCATTTACAAGCTGGTCTGGCCGGATCTTTTGCTTTTCGCAACGTTACACACTATATTGGCGCTCTCTTATCGATTCCTTATGTCTGGTAGCATTAAAAGGTAGGTGGTTAAGATATCCAGCCATAGTTTTATGTAATGTACGTAATGTTAATTCAGAAACTACGAGAGACTTGTTGCGATTTGTAAGTCGCAGGTTACCCTGATACCTTTATCATTCGTTCTTGGCTTCTATGTAACTATTGTGATGGGTCGTTGGTGGGCACAATATACCACAATACCCTGGCCCGATGCGATAGCCATTCTGGTGAGCGCCTCGATACATGGCCTTGAGGATCGTGCCCGTGTAATGCGTCGTACGATTGTGCGATATGTTTGTCTGTGCCAGCTTATAGTGTTCACCATGATCTCGTCCAGCGTAAAGAGACGTTTTCCCACCTACACGCAAATTATCGAGGCGGGTCTAATGCAGGAAAGCGAGCGAAAGATTATTGAGACCCTGGATGTGGCATTTCCCTTATACCCCAAGCATTGGATGCCCATTGTCTGGGCGGCTAGCATTGTGTCGCGGGCTCGAAGAGAGAACAAAATACGTGATGATTATGCGGTAAAATCGATTATTGATGAGCTGAATCTCTTTCGAGGACTTTGTGGGTATCTTCTGTATTACGATTGGGTCACTGTGCCACTCGTCTACACTCAGGTCGTCACTCTGGCAGCTTACGCTTTTTTCATATGCTGCCTAATTGGACAACAGTGGGTGGATGATCCGAAGTCTGCTACCCATGATAACTTGTTCGATAAGTATTTTCCGATTATGACACTTCTGCAGTTCTTCTTCTTTATGGGCTGGCTAAAGGTTGCCGAGCATCTGATTAATCCATTTGGCGAAGACGACGATGACTTTGAGGTTAAATAATATTGAAATCACAATCATTTCATTTCATAATTCGCCTACTCGCTGAATAGATTAACTGGATTATCGACCGCAATCTAGCGGTTTGCTATTTAATTGTGGACGAAATGCATCAAGAGTATCCGCAGTTGGTGAAGGACCAGTATTGGGATGATGTTACCCCCAGTCCTGATGAGAAGAACTGGCCAGAAGCGTCTACGGCAAAACTGTTGCCACTTGGTACAACGACAAGCAAATTAATACCCAGTCTCAAAGTGCTATATGTGAGTCACAAAAAGTTCAGATCGAAAAGAGCTTGACACTCAACCCACATTACATTCCATCACTTTAGTCTCCCAAATTAAAAAATGGGAATTTCCTCGAATCGAGTACGACCTTAAATTCCCCATCCTCTTCAAATTCTGACATGAGTTTCACCCGTGTGTCTTTGACTGAGAGCGACGAGTTATCGAAATCGTTTCGCCCCACGAGCTGTGAGTTAGCTTTAAGTTGTCGTTAGATCTCTTCTTTGTCATCCTTTCCTATATTATAAATACACAGTTAATTTGGAAGAATTGATCGAGCAGCGTAAGAAAGAAAGGCGTGAACGTTTACGTAAACGATTCCTCTCGTTGCAAAACCATCAGAAGCGCACTAACTCTCGTTATATTATTACGGTATTGCGTCCGCCCTCAAACCAAATAAGTGAGCCTTCAATTGCCGCGGGAGAGGAGGAACATACAGAAGAACATGCATCCAGCAAGAAACAGGAGAAAACTGATTAAAAGGGATTAAACTGGAACAACATAAAAAGGAATCAAAGTAATGTAGACTGTATAGTTATTTTCCTTTCCACTCCGATTTAAATCTCAATTCTGTAACTGTCGGTAAATCATAACAACAACGACCACAACAGAAATAATAATAAAAAAATCCACCCAATTCCATTCTCATTTCTGTGACAAAAATTGCGTTTGATAGGTTAAGACAATGCACAGTTTTTTGAATCATTTATAAACCACATTGTCAGGCCGGGACATTGTGTGAGGCGGTGGTCTGGGCGTGTGTTGGGAGAACTTCTGCTATACGACAAAAACGACAAGTAAAGAGGCTCATTGTTTGCATTATCATAACTGAACATCTGAAAATCTGATGCGAAGCGTGTTATTATTTTTTGCAGTTGACAGCGTATTCCAGCGCCGACGATAACTCGCAAAAACGGTTACCCTCTGAAAATCAACATGACTGGAGGATATCTTTTTAAAAAATATAAATAATATAAACTTAAATGGAACATATATAAAGCATTTTGAATTGAAAGGAATAGTATATTTTTGATTAATCTGATTTGTTTTTAACAAAACCAGAATGTTTTTAAGTTTCAGCTGTTATCGAATTGCAACATTGTTGTTTGGGGAAGCTTCATACTTATAAA
This sequence comes from Zaprionus camerounensis, assembly GCA_018904165.1. Lineage (NCBI taxonomy): Eukaryota > Metazoa > Arthropoda > Insecta > Diptera > Drosophilidae > Zaprionus > Zaprionus camerounensis. Next base: position 11,212,234 of record JAEIFS010000742.1, read on the forward strand.
CATATGTAGACTGTATGACATATAAAACTACGAACTATCTCTTAAGTAATTGCATGCAGCTATTAAAAATGCTTATATACATTTAAAAATATAAGAATAAATATATATAATATCACTTTTCACAAACGACCCGCTGTTGTGCATTTTACAGTTATAGGATATAACGAGAATCTGTCCCGTGGAGCAGTAAAATATTAAATAAATTATAATGTCAGTCTCTTTTTATGAAAGTTTCAAATTTTTATTATTTTTAATGCGCGCTTGTAATGTGGTTCAATGCGGTTCGATTCAGTTCGCCACTTAACTCATTGGGGTGTTCGCTTTCCGTTGCTGTTGGTGTTTCTGCTGTTGTTGCTTTTGTTGTTCAACGATTTTTTGCCACCAATATGTAACCGTGCCAATCAGTCAATTTTTAATAATTGCACGGCTATGTGTACATTGTCAGTTGACCACAGGCGAAAACGAAAAAGAAACCAATTGGGAATCCGCGTTTGGGGACTAAGAGATGCACTGCAAATATTATAAATATTTTGGGAATTTGACATTCGATTGCAAATAAATGCAAAGAATTATCAGACAATTCATATGGATATTTTCCATATCCTTATACTTTTTTCAAATACTTTACCAAACATCAAATATTTTTATTTTATACAAACATATTTCTAAAATATTTTATATTCAATACATTATGACTTAAAAAATTTTTCAATAATAGATCAGCTCTAGTAGTTGTTTTCCCCCATATGTTACATCTTTCTCCCTCAACTGGAGCTAGCCCTTAGCCCAGTCAGTGCATAGATGTCATGCTATGAATGTATTTCATATTTGCGCATCGCGTAGTTGTGTTTTGCTCATATCACCCGCGCTGTGCTGATTGATGGCACACGGCGGCGGCCACTTGGCAACAAACGATCGTGGATGGCACTGGCCCTGGGAGCAGGAAGAAGCCATGGGAGTAGCATCAGCAGCAAGAGGAACAGCAGGTGCAGCAGCAGAACGAACTGGAGCAGTGGCTGCGTTTCAGGCAGGAGTCAAATAAAAAAGGGGTTAATTTAATTTCGCGCACGAACGCATTTGTCCATAATTGGCAATTAGCACTGGCCATTGGCATAGCCGGCAACATGGCCTGCCACACACACACACACACACACATACATACATACACACTCGCGTCAACTTACAGCGCGGTCAGCGTTTGCATTTTGCATTTGGCCAGCGGCAACAAATATTTGCCCTTGTTCGTTTTATGTTGCCATGCACTGGTGTGTGTGTGTGTGTGCTGTCTTTTTTTTTGCCAGAGATTTTTAAAAAATGGTTCGAATTATTGAGGCGTTGAAACAATAATCATCGCCCCGCATCGCGGCATATCGAATATTTATTGGCTGATTGCAGCTGCCGCTCGTCGCGTCGTTAATTGCAACACATCCATGCAGAATGCGTTTAATGCTAACTGTTTTTGGGTTTGAGGTTGCCACACAGGGTTGCAATGGATTCGTGGCTGGGTTTGGGCTTTGCCAAGCAGCGACCTGAACTCATTTTTCACACCATTTCTCAAAGTCAATTTGGAAAATTTAATGTCACCTCTGGGAAGGCGCATTTACCTTTGTGTCTGGGCACGCTGCATAATCAGGGTAGCCTCGTTACCAGCAGCAATATTTAACCAGCAGGAAGTGAACTGTATACGCTAGCTTATGCGCATAAAGAGATGATGATCATTTGTCATGGAGACTTTAAAAATTAAATTCGACATTTATGTCGCTCATTTTTTGGTAACCTTACTCAGAAAATATATAAAATATTATTAAATGTATCTAAATTTCTTCAAAATAACTTGAATATCTTAATAGTTATTTTAAATATCTATGATAAATATTAGTAGTATATATATAATTATTTTTCAGTATTATCTCCTGCCCAATAAAACCTTTTAGTCATGTCCTTTATTTATCTGATATTTGACACGTGCGAACTCAGCTCAAAAGTTTCAACAGAATGAAAGCCAGAAGGCTTTTCAAAAGCCTCCGTTGACTTTTATGCTTCACACTCCCAAGAAAATTAACTCTTTTTAATCTTTCCGAAAGTCGTCTCAGTTTGCTCGTCGCTTATCTTCAATCTACGCCAAAGATAAGTCTGTTTACAGCGCAATGGACTGTCTTTCAAATGGAACTCAACCCTAGCACACACACACGCACACGCACACACACACAGATGAAGGGTCGCACACTTTGTGAAAAGCGCATTAGTCGTTGGCTGCGACACGGCCGGACATTATCGTTAACATCTTTGACTTTCATCCTGGCTGATGCTAATGTCCATTCTTCCTCTCTCTCTGTTTCCCTTCTTTCTCTGTCTCAGTCTCGCATTGGCTACCTTTTAGGGTATCCGATTTTGTTGTTACAAGGCTAATTATGTGACAGCCTATTAGCAACTCGATAAATATGTGCCCAGCGGAGTAGGGAGCACGGAGCATGGAGCAGTAGGTGGCAAACCCCATGCCAAATGGAACCACTTTTTCATGGGGCTGGCAGGCTGCTGCGAAAAGTTTTGCTTTATGGGCCACCCGTTCTCTCTGGCTCGTTCATTAGATATGCGAACCCTGCTCCCGGGCTGATTATGACAAAGCACTTTTACCCAATTGGGTAAATTAGGTGGAAACTGAAAACTAAATGAAACGGAACTCGGCATACGCCCACTTTCCCGGTTGCCCGTTGCTCTAATTTTTGAAAAAGACATAGCGCTAAACAAAAAGCCGAAAAAAGAGAGAATAAAGAGCGGGACAGAGACAGAGTTGGCTAAAACGTTGAAAATACCGTTGCTTTTTGACGTTCGCAGAGTCAACGGAACTCGGACCACGAACCGTAGCAATTATTCTGCATTAACGAAAGGGTTTAACATTTGCGTTTTATCCCGTGCTCGTTCTCGAGCGGCGTCCAGCGGCGTTTAACAACAACAGGCCGCACATTAGAGAGAGAGAGAGAGAGAGAGAGAGAGAGAGAGGAAGAAAGGGGGGGAGATGGAGAGAAGGGATTAGGGGTATTCGTCCTGGGGGCATGTACGCCTTGTAATTCATTCGTTACATTGCGACGTTACGTTCTTTTTTTTCGAAGCTGTTGTTGTGCGGCCACAGCGACGACGATAAATTGTTGTAATTAATTTTTATTTAACTGTGAAAATGGGAAATTTTTTTTGGATTTTTTTTCCACTTTTCCCGTTGTGCAACAGAGTTCAGAATTGGCTTAAAATGTAAATTATTATTGCGGCCAGAGAATTTTGATCGTCATGTTGGCAAAAGGCAAAAGCCAGAGGAGGATTGTGTGCGGATTTTGGTTCGTGGAACGTTTGTCATGTCTATTAATTAAGCTGCACGTGTATGTCTGTGTGCATATGTGTGTGTGTGAGTGAGCGAGGATATACAGGTTCTGCGAGAGGTCCCCTTTCCCCCCCCCCGACTTAGGGCAAGAGGCAGGGGTGTGTGTTGGGCTGTGTGTTGTAAGTGATAATTACAAGTTGGCAACTTTTACACTCAATTGTCGCAATTACAGGGTCGACTCGACTCAAATCGCCTCGCAATTACAATTAAGCAGACAACACATCAAAACAAAATTGCAGTCACAACTTTTCTTTATTAGTTTTGTGTAGTCGAGTGTCTGCTTTGTTCTCCATTCTGTTCTGTTCTTTTCGTCTCTGTTTCGTTTTGCCAAATTTAATAAGCACAACAAACGCTCTTTTAAGTGCCGGCCAAGAAGCTTGTTTGGCTAACAAACTTTAACACTTTGAATCCTTTCATTTAAAACAAGCCGAGATCTCCAAGGCAGTCCCCTTCCCTCACTTCTCCCCTTGCCGTAATGTGGGCAAACTTTTGTCTAAGTATTACCAATAAAATTGATGGAGAAATAGTCAGAAACTATTTGGTCGTAGATAAAAAGTTTTTCCCCCACCTCCCTCCCTCTCCATCTCTGTTGGATGCGGGGCGAAATAACAAATTCCAGTTAGCAGAAGCTTGGCTTATATTAAAATTCCAAAAAATACAGAGGGGGATAGAGGGAGGGAGAGGGACAGGGAGTGCGTAAAATGAGTGCAAGTGAACTAAAAGTGAAGCTAACTGAGAACTGAACTCAAAACGATTTTTGAGCAGCCAAAAAGGGGTTAAAATTTTAAGTAAGTGTTTGGCTTGGGCTTTCGGACTTGAGCTCCGACTTCGCTCGGGCTCGGGCTCGGGAGTGCCACAAAAGGAATCCCCTGGAAGTGCAGCCGTACGAAGAACTTTGTGCCAAACTGGCACTGAAGAGTTTGAAAGTGGGGAAACTATAAAGCGCAGGAATGTTGCAGCAAGTACAGCTCCAGCTCCAGCTCCATCTGCAGCTTAGGGCACACAAAATGAATGAATAAATGAATGAATAGATAGCTGAATGAATGCGAGTTAGCAAGTACTAAAGTTGCTCGACCAGAATGGAATTCATAATTGCTGCTGGCGCTGTGTATTCATGCCCCACACTGGGGCATGCTGCAGCTTTAAGTGCATTTTAAATACACACATTGTCTGAGATTCCAGTCTCATAACAACATAATTTACTATCGACACTTAAGAGCTTTGTAAGCACATTAAAGTCGTAAGCGAGTCCGAATGTGTAAGGCTGAGGCAACGTGCTGCAAATATCAGGTTCGACTTGCTTGATGTGCCAACGAAATAGTTAGGAACTTAAGTAAACAACATGTTTGAGGTGTGTGTATTACAAGTAGTATATTATTTGATATGTTATATTTTGAACAATTTAGTTTATTTCATTATTCATCCCTTATTCAAGTTGCACATTAGAATTGCTTCAATATTAATCAAAATGTTTTTCGTTTTCAACTCCCGAGCAAAGCAAGTTTAAATTGTAGAATTGCGAAATTTCACGCACTTCTTCAAACTTGTTTGCCGCACTTTCTATTAACAGTTCACAACGAATTTCCACAAAACTTTGCACAAAATTTAGGCCAATTATTGACACATTTGGCGCGACGCCGCTAAAGTTGGTCAAAAAGCAAATCCCTCAGTCCCCAAACAAGACGAAAAAAATCATATAAAACCAATCAAAGTTTCAAACAGTTTCGAACAGGTGTTTTGCCAAGGCGTCCAATCGGCGCCCTACGACACCCCTACCTAGCGAGATGAGGGTGTCCAACATTCAAGCGAAAACACGCACAACTTTCAGCTACTTGTAATTAGCTTTTCTTGTTCGATATTCTGGCAACCGCAGAGCGACAGTTCCTAAAACGCTTAACACGCAGCCCAAGCACCACTCTCCTCCGCCTCCCCCGTACTACCTCCACTCCCTTCACCTCCTCCAACTGCAACCTCCATCTCGTTGGATTTTTGCGTGCCTCGGCAGCTAGAGAAATTCGTTCTTACGCTCGGGAAGATTTAACTTTTTGATTGAGAAAACATCATTAACGCACGTAAAAGGCCAACTATTTACGGGTATGTGTGTGCGTGAGTTTGTGCGTGTATATGAGTGTGTATATATGTGTGTGTCTAGGTTAAAAGTTTTGGTTTTTCTGGTGCTAAAAATCAAATAGGGGAAAGCATTGCCAACGAGCACTGTAGGATGGAACGTTGCAAGAAACTTTCTAATCACATTTACCGCAATTACTAACAAGGTTTTTTGTTGACTGTGGTGACTATAGCCTTCTCTCTCTCTCTCCCCCCACTCTCTATCTCGCTCTTTTGTTGATGTCTTGGGGTTTTTTTTGGGGTTTCGCGGGGAGTTTTTCGGTTTCGCTAAGTAGTACTATGTCGTACAAGGCAAATTAAATAATTTAATTAATTATGAAATTTAGGCCCACAATTTGTGCTGCTTTTGCCAGGATTGGGCAATCAGGCGAGGTATTTAGGCTGGAAAAACATCCTTTGATTGAGAGTCGTAAATTAGGCATTGAGAAAAGTTAAAACTTGACAGAGAATACGCTATTAATTTTGAGTGAAATTTTGAAAGATTGTGAGAACGCAAATTGGACAAAGAGGGAATGAGGGAAAGAAACTGAGGGCACTCAGTCAACGCAACTTAACCTCAAACATTCTATAACTTTATTATTTACTTTGGAGGATCAGAGAGAGAAAAGTTAGACAAAAATAGAACAATTTATTGTTAAGTGCGCATTATTTATTCTTGAAAACTTTTCAATTACCGCAGTTTATCGAAAGAAAACACATTCAGCGGGTACTAGCGCTACCACCACTAGAGAAGCTAACGAACCACATCGCAGACCATCCCCTGCATTTAATGAATGCATTGAAAAAACGCTGCATAATCAATTTAAACCCTATCGTCAGGGCGAGGCCGCAGACAAAAGTGAATGGCCCCAGGGGAAGGGAGAACCCAAAACATTTAAATCGAGCTAATTCAACCCTGGCAAATTGTTAATGCATTATCTGCGCTAGCGGGATCTGCAAAGGGATCGATCCTCTTTCACATGCTCCATCAAAGTCAGCCCTCTGGGCTCGATCCTCGTCGCGCTACCTGAATGCCAAATTATTTATATCGCACTTAAATTGCCAATAAATAGAAAATGTCGGGATGCGTCGGTCCTTGAAAAGGGGTGAAGATGTCGTCGACAGCTGCGCTCAACGCAATTTACGATGTCTTGCAGAGTCGCCGAAGCAGAAAGTCGTCGATCGCTCCCTACTCCCTAAGTAGGTGCTCAGCCTAAGTAAATAACAATTGAGAGGCTGCAGAGAAAAGAAGAAGTACAAGATGAGGAAGCAGAAAAGGCAACAATCTTAATCTCTAAACAATTAATACCCTCGGACGCTAATGATAGGGGCGGGCGGAGTATAACAATGATAATCCCGAAATATGAGTGAGGGTACTCGCTACTCGGTACTCAGTTTGTCGCTACTGGGTGTACGAACTGCAGCATTAGTTGTACTCTGCTTTTTTGCCAAACAAGTGCCCGGGATTATGGCCAAATCGAAAAGTTCCCAAACATTTTAAATGCCTCGGCGGACTGCCAGCTGTGTCGCCTTCATCCACAGAGTCTCCTCCCCACCAAGTCCCTCCTTCTCTTTTCCATTCCTTGCTGTTTATTTGCGGCCCAGCCAAGAGTGTTGTGGGTAAGGGGAGGGGGAGGGGGAGACTCGCAACCGCCACGCTTAACAATATTTCAAGCGCCAAAGTTTTCTTATGGCTTGTGCCCTTCTTCTTATGCCCACACAATACGTGGAAATGGGGAAACGAAAAGAAAACTCTACGGGCTAAACGTGAATGGGAATGAGAAATTCAGGCAAAACTCCTACGAGTACTCGTCGAGCCGTGCCAAACCAACGAGCACCAGCACCACAACACCAACAAAACAAACTGAAATCGAGCTCACTGCGAGGTACTTCAGTTATTCAATCCGCCTTGGTAACAGCAGAGTGTTCAATGTAGCACAAGAAACCAGTGAAAATATTGAATTTTCCATAAAAATAAATCTCATTTTAGCCATTCTGTATATTAATATCAAATATATTAATTGAATTATTTTCCATATATAAAAAAAGTGAAATAGTTTTTGTAATCTTTTTTTTTTCATATTAGTTTTCAATGTTGATATTTATGTTGTAATTACACAACTTTTATTTCAATCATTATTAATTTATGCAGTACTGTGTACTCTATTTTTTACCATTATAAATACAGCAAAATATATGTGGAAGTCAGAATCCATGAAAGCTTATATCGCATTCGGCTTTATACTTTATACGCCGTGTGGGTCTTGAAATAAAATTCTTGCAGACACACACAGTTGCTCACACTCGCACACACAGTCACAATCGCAGAGCTGAACACTCAGTTACACACTCATATACACTCACACACACATTTAGCCACATTCATATATTCGTCAGGGAAAATGAAAAGAAGAAAAGTGAACGGAAAAAAATTTGCTCGCTTCGTTTTCTGCTTGAATTACAAATTGCAACATCAAAAGTTTGACGTTCTTGAGCCACATACACCCGCATATACCCCTGCCACATAACCCCTCTGCTTGCCACATACCCCCATTCCCCTCAGCAGGCTTGACGTCTGCTGTAGCGACTGCTGAAGCTGCTGTTGTTGCTGTTGCTGTTGCCTTTCTTGCTGCTTTTGTAGTTAACAATGCTTTTCGGTTCTTCTTGCTTGGCTCCTGCTGTAGCCGTTGTTGTTGCTGCTGTTGTTGCTGTTGTTGCCGTTGCCTTTGCCGAAAGGAAAGCAATTTTCCAGCAATATGTTCTATGTATTAGAATTTTGTTTACACTCGAAATGGAAAACATGTTGTGCAATGCAACTTGTAGATGGCAGCGAGAGAATGCGAGTTTGCGAGTCTTTCTCCCATTGCCATTCCCTCTCCTTTTGCCTCTTTCTTTCCCTCCCTCTGCGTCTCTCTCACTCTTTCTCTCTCTCTCTCTCTCTCTCTCTCTTTGTGTGCTTGGCTCATTTGTTTACTTTGAAATCGAGTTGTCAAGCTGCCTTCGCAGTACAATTTTGACATTTTAAAATGCATTCTTATGCCATAAATGCGCCAATAAGTTATAGCTATGCCACGCTCACTCACTTACACCCACACGTCCATCCTCCCCCTCCCCCGCAAACCCCTCGGCAGTGTATGCTAATTACTTTCGACAGCAGCTGCTGTAATAACTCAGCCATAAACTGCTCAATGTATACACTAAAAATTATGCATAATTATTTCAAAGCATTTTCATTAATTAGCCGGCAATGTTGCCCAACGTTGTTGCTGCTGCTGTTGCTGCTGCTGTTGCTGCTATTGTTGCTGTTGCAGCGAACGCGCTTTTCCTTCTTGAGCTTAATAATGTAGGTCGCTAGGTGGCGCCACAGACCGCACAGATTTCGACAATTTAACACCTTCATTATTAATTGAAGATGGACTAAGCCTGGCTGCGAGTACATCGCCCACTGAGCGCAGCACTGCCCACCCCTCTCCCCGCCGCGCCCTCCCGCTATCAGTCTTTTATTATAGCGCACAATTTACGCCAAGTTAAACAGGGTAAAAATTGTTATGCTCTGGCAAAACTTTGCGCTGAAAGCTTCGCCCACAACTTTTAGAATATTAATGATGATTTGCTGTTGAAAGTGAGAGAGACAGGGCGAGTGAGTGAGAGAGAGAGAGAAAGAGAGATGGAGCAAGAGAGGAGCTTGGCTTTTAAAACAGCACAAAAGCTATGAGAGGTATAGGAACTTCCCCTAGAGATTGGCAATTCGAGTGGAACTTAATGATATTTCTTAACTATATATTTGCTAAAGCTTTGGATTAATCATGGGATTCGTTGGAACTAAAGAGAATTGTGTTATATCACAAATACGGTTATTAATTATAGTAATAGTTGGGCCAGATAAGAAATATGAATAGTTTAAGTCGCTGATCGAAGCTTTAGCTTAGAGCTTTAAGAACCTCTTTTACATTTTTGTTAATAATATAATAATTTAATTTAATATAATAACAATATAATTTTTTAATATTTATTTATATATTTATTTTTTATAAGTTCTTTAAGTCTTTTACTAGTTCTCTAAATTTCAACAGGGTATTTGCAATACAGTAATCTAGCTTAAGTTACTTTCCCCTTTGTGTTTTGTTATGTTTTCGTTGTCGTTGTTATTGCTTGTGTTGTTGTTGCTGCCGCTGGACATGGCAAACCGAGTGAGGAAAATTATAAAGGAGTTTTCCCTTCATTTTGGCCTGTGGCTTATTAGTGCAGCTTCAAACCACCTCCTCATCCCAATTGCCTTTGCCAGCTTGCCTTTTGCCAGTTTGCCATTTCGCCCTCATATTCGGTTCAGCAGAGCATCAGATTGTGAGAGATTTATGCTGATATAGTCGACCACTTGTATAGCAAATTCGAGAGTTCCTAATTGCCGTTAAGGTCGCAAGGAGGCGCCCATTTGAATGCTTGTAATTGTGCAGGACTCATTTAGAAAAAGAGAGAGTGTGGAAGCGAGAGAAGGAGTGTGAAAGAAAGGGCAGTAGTAGAGCTGGTGTAATTGATTGGGTGGCTCTTAAAATGATGGATGCTTCATTTGTTGCTCAGTTGTTCGTAAGCAGCTTGCCATTTGTTAAGTCAAATGATGCAGTTCCGGTTGGGGCGGGGCGGAAGGGTGTGGCCTAACAGGGAAGGTACTGATGGAGCAGAAATTATAAGCTCACTTATTGTTAGAAGAAGGCAGACAAAGAGAGAGAAAAAGAAAGGACATCAAAAAAAGTAAGTGAGATGTTGCTGTGGGGAATGCAATCAAGTGTGACTTGTGTGAGGATATAATGATGATAATCCCTAAATACAAATGCTTTTTAAATATTTATTATTTATAAGTAAATATAAAATGACTTTAGTTAAATTAATATCGGTTATTATCTTCTTTCAACTTTTTTTCTAATTGAACTTTTCACTTTCATTTGTTTTAATCTTTTAGTAAATTAAAAATCATAAATATTTTATTTGCATAATGCATTTTTCTAGCATTCAATTAAATTAACTTCATTCCAATATTTACAATCTCATTGCATATGCAAGCGTGTTGCCCCGATGAGGGTTGGGAAATTGCGTTCGCTTTGTTGATACATATCTCCCTGTTGTCTGGCATTGTATGGCAGAGGCGACTGTTTGCCCATATAAAGAAGAAGTATAGCAGAAGCTTGACAATTAATGCAATGCAGACAGAGACAGAGACAGAGGCTGGGGCAGATGCAAGTTCGAGTACTTAGACGGGCTGCAAGACAAGACCTTTTGCCATTTGCCTGCATCCGGTAGCAGTTTCTACCTCACTTTCTCTCTCTCTCTCACTCTCGCACACATGTGTGACAGTGTATGACGTCTGAAGTGTTGTGCGTGTGTGTGTGCACGTCTGAGAAGTGTGTGTCTGTGATTGCTATTGAGTTTTGAGTTGACAAGGGATGTATTGGCAGCAGCAGCGGCAGTGGCAGCAGCGGCAGTTGAGGCGGCGACAGCAACAAAATCAAATTTCCAACGCGCACTTTGCGAAATCAAATACAGTGCGCCAAGACGTCGAACGTAGCAGGGAGAGGGGCGGGGCAAGCTATGAAGTATTTGCCAAAATACAGAAAGAGCGCAAAAATGAAGAAACGCGCAGCAAGCAGGGAGAGGGGAAGAGAGAGAGAGAGAGGGACCCGGGTGCACAATGCAGCCAGCAAGAAAATGCTTCTCAATGGAATTTTCTTGCATTGTAAAAAACGAGCCAAAACGGGTGCGAGAGAGACAGACAGAGAGAGGGCAGCGGAGAGGGAGGGAAAATTGTCGATTTCGGGGCGAGCCAAGTGCCAGATGATTGAAGTGAGCGCTGACTGTGCGCCTGGCCCGCTGTCTCGAAGTTCCTCTGTCCCTGTAGCGCTCTCCCTCTGTCACTCTTCCCTCCATCTCCCTCACTCTCTTCTCCCTCTCTCTCACTCTCTTCTCTCTCTCTCCCTCACTCTCCTTCACTCACTGTGCCAGCCCCGCTTGATGTCTGCCCGCTGGCGCTGGCGCTGAAGCTGGCCAAAGGCAACTTACATGTTTGCTAACAAACAAATGCACACATCAGGAGCAGGAGTCGCGCCAGGAGACATACACACTAACACACACACATACGCAGAGGGGCACTCATACATGCACACACATATTCAATATGAGTGCAAACAACGCTGGAAAGCAAAGCAAATAGAAAAATTTGCTGCAGCTCGAGAGGACGAAGGACAAACGTCGTCGACGACGACGACGACGACGATGTTTGACATATTTGCTTTGACAGTTCCAAGTGCACATTTTAGCCACGTTGCCAGCGAGGCAGCTTCTCCTGCTTCCTTCCCTGCCCCTCTCCCCTTCTTCACTTGTTCTCCTCGGCTGCCTTTTGCCCGTTTTGTGCGTCTTTTTCTGCATTGCAAATGCTCCGCTGGCATCCTTTGCTGATATGAAAATGGGCACTTAAATGGCCAGAGGGCATGTCCGTCTGTCTGTCAGGCCTTCTGTCGTTCTGTCTTTCCATCTTCCTGCTCCCCTCGTCCGTCTGCCTTGTGATGTCTCCGACTGGCTTCTGCATTTGCGTCTAATAAATATTAATGCAAATTAATCCAATTAAAGTGGCGTCAAAATTGTAAAAGACCTTATGATATATGTGCTGTGTGCTCCCCCCTGCCCCTTCTTCCCCACACTCCTGCTGCTCCCTTCCCTTATACACCGCAGAGGAACTGCCATACAGCCATACACCCATTGCCATATAGAGCTAGATTGCATTCGCTTGGTGGTTGGCCCGGGCCCTGTGCTAATTTGGCAGATGTTGCAGGGTTGCTTGCGACACCCTCCCCCTACCACAAGGCAACAACAACAGCAACAACAAACAAACAGACAGACTGGCAGGCGGGCACGATACACAGCGCAGTAAGACCCATGGGATTGTCTTAATCAAATTTATGAAACGTTAATGAGCAAAGTCGCCAAGGAATGAGTGCCTCCAACTGCAGCCAGACAGGGTAATCAATGCAAAGTAAGGCCAAAGGGGGGAGGGAGAAGGAACCAGAGAAAAGAACGCAAACGGGGGCTGACAGATTATAGCCATATAATACCCCAAACAGGAGCTTAGCATTACGGTAAATAGCTGCCCATGAGCAGAGCGGGCTGCAACATGTCAAAGTATTACGAAGAATAAAGCGGGAAAGAAAGACTGAGAGAGAGAGAGAGGAGAAGAGGGTTCTATTTGCACAGTCAAACAGTCAATTCTAGAGGATTTCTGAGTATGATTCAGATACTGCCTTATAAGTAGACTGCGCAATTGTGTTGATAATTTGTGCAACAGCTGAGCAAATGGAAGCACCTAAGCAACTTTCATTAGTGTAAGCTGCAGGCCCGTATCGAGTGCGCTACCCAAGGGCCCACACTACCAGGGCCGCGCTGTTTCCGAAAGAAATGGAACAAATAATCAAGGCCATTGTATGCAGCGGGCTTCAAGTGAAATTTGTTATTTGCTGTTGCTTGTTGTTTCTGTAAAATAATTATTATTAAATTATCCGCTGTTAATGCCGCATAAGAATATGTATTTCTAAAAACTTTTGATCTTGTTTAGCTTACATAATATAAAGAAAAGGTTCATGAAATAAAGTTGCTCTATTTTTTTAAATGTTTTATGAACTAACCTACATACCATATACCATAGCAAGGCAATTGCAAAAGGGACCTAAGAAGTTTTGCATAAGTGCCCTCGAGCCGTCGCTACGGCCCTGTCTTTTAATTATGTGTGTTTTTCAGCATTAAAGTTAAAGTTATTAGATTCTATATTTGGTCATTATAATTAACCCAGTTTATATGCGAAGTAATTGAAATACAAAATACTTGAATACCTTTTCGCGCCATAAAAGTGAAAACTCACAGCGCAATCAAGTTGTGGCAACTTAAAACGATTTCCCCCCAAAGTCGTCCCAAAAATCCATTAACTATAATACTTATCACGCTTCACACTCCACACGGCATGGCACGTCTCGACTGGGTTCGAGATGGAGCAGCTCCTGGAGGAGCCTTGGCTGTCTTGGCTGCCTTGCCTTGTTCTTCTTCCTGCGGCAAGTGATAAAGTTTGTGCGTTTTGCACACTGTATTCGAATTTAACTCGTTAACAAACCATAAAGTGAAATTTATGTGCTCTACGTGTGAGTGTCACTGCGGGCAACCCGGGCCTGGAACCCGAACCCCTCACTAGTTGAGCTCAAACTGTTCGCTTGGCCTTTTTATTTAGAAGTTATCATTAAACTTTGCGTTGTGCATTTTGACTTTGAAGTTGTATCGTCTGTGATGGAGAGAGAGAGGGGGCCAGCAAGCAATTCAATGCCATGGAAAACGAAAGGATAAGCCAGACATCGACTGACACCAGTACAGGGACAGTAGAAAAAGGGGGACAGACTGTGGGGAAGGGAGACTGTGGGAGAGTGGCAGCCATTGTGCTGCGCTTCGCTGCTGGCTCCATTTGGCTGCATTTGACGCTTTGACTACGTCATTGCACGTCTGCAGCGAAAGGATACACACGCACACTACTCTCTAGTATAACTGATATTTTACGTGCTTTCCACACACACACACATGTGTGTGTAATGATTCGGTATATGTTTTATGTCCTTGGGTAACATAAATTGAATTTCACAAAATTGTTGAAGCATAAAACCTGCTTCAAGTGAATTTTAGCCTGTTCATTCTCGTATAAAATAATGCCCTTTTTGTCTGTCATTCTCTGCGCTAGTTCCGCTGCCACCCCCCCCCTCCCCCTTCAACAGCGTTCCCTTTCCTCTACTCCTACTCCCCTTGCCCTGATTCCTAAGGATACGATTTCTCTAGCTGCGACTTCTGCGACACTCACGACGCGAGGCGCTACAACTCAATGTGTGTGTGCGTAGGTGTGATGTGAATGTGTATGTGCCTAGTATGTGTATGTGTTATATATGTGTGCCATGTCTCTGTGTATGTGTGTGTGCCTTGCGTTTGTCTTTTTGCAGCTATTGAACAATTTACTCGGCCACAGTCAACAGCAACACAATTTGCCGAGTCACACCACAGTAACAGGAACAGCAACAACAACAACAACAACAAGCATACACAGCAGCAACATCAGCCACAACAACAACAACAACAAACAGCGGGACAAGCTAATTTACAAGGCGTTTTGTGTTTAGGCCATTGAGCTAACAAAAATTGGCATCTAAGTTGTGTGGCCTGCTCGCAAAACTTTCGTCTGTCCTCTGTGTCCGTGTTCGCTGTCTGCTCTGCTGTTTGTTGTCTGTCGCTGTTGTTGCTCGTGCTGCTGCTGCTGCTCCTCCTCCTCCTCCTTCTCCTGCTGCTGCTGTAGCCGTTCATCCTGTTTGGCGCATCCGCCATTTTGCCCTGCGCCGCCACTTGCTGTGGCAATCGCCGCTTCCGCATCAATGCGTCAATTTGATACGCTTCGAGGCGACGGTTGCATACAAAGTGATATGGCAGAACAGGACACACACACACACAGAGAGCTTTGGTTGTGTTTGCTAGCTACACAGCAAATTTGTTGTCTTTACTCCTCTTCTTCTTCCTCCCTTCCTCTCTCCACTTTTCTATTCTGTTTTATTTTATTTAATTTTTTTGTTTAGTCACTTTTTTTTTTGAGAAATGATTCTTTTCCTTGGCAATTAACTAGGAAAAACAGCAACAGGAAGTCAAGTGTGAGAGTGAGTAGGGACAAGAGGACAATAGGAGAGGGGGGGGACACTTCAAGAAGCGGAATTAACTTCGTTTGTCAGGGAGATTAGAGACCTTCCGTAGAAAGAAAACCAATGTTCTTTTGATAGAATAAAATACCTTGAATGAAAGCAAATGAACTTATTATAAGCTGAATTTATATGGCATAATATTATAGCAAATTAATCATTCAGCGCCTAAAGCCAACTGTCCAATCATTATTCGCACATTACTCATACGCCACATTGTCCGCTTTGCTGTAATTTAATAAGTTGAATAGGGCAAGACAGGCAGCTAACCAGCTCAATATGTTTGGCCCAAGCCACACCCACATGGCACGTCTGGCAACGTTTGCAAATTGCAGAAGGCGGAACGCGGCAAGTTGCTTCATCATGACGTCAACCACACTTCAAAGACCGCGCTAGCAGAGGGTTGAAGCTGAACCTGGAGCTGAAAGCGACTTCAAGGACAAAGGAAGAAGGCGGCACAAAGTGGGAAAGAGGGAGGGGGTACGAGAGCATGTGAGTTGGCAGGTTTTCGCCATATAAGCACAGAGAAGTGCATCTAATTGACACTTGAGTGCTGCTCCGGCAAGTGGCTCAAGAAGCTGCCGTCGAATCCTTTGCAGCTCGCTGCCTCAAATTGTAATTGCCATTGGCCATTAAACGTTTCCGGGAGCAGTTGGAGGCGGAGACGGAGATGGAGACACTTGCACACACTTCAACTTTTATGGGGCACAATTTACGTGCGCCACTCGGCAACAAAACAACAAAATGGCCGTAAACAAATGCCCTTGTCCTGGTGCCGGCAAACGTCTCCATAACTCATCAAATGACCAGCCTTGTGAGGGGGCAAGGGAAGGGGAGAACGGGGAGGGCACTTCCTTGGGCGCAGGCAAGCAGAAAAAGGGGCAACAAATGAGGTGAATAATTTTATAAGCAAATGAGCAGATTACAAACCGAAAATGGCACAAGACATTGACCAGAATCTCTGACCCATCCAGCATATTGCTTAACCCTCGGCCAACTACGGTAATATCGACCCCAGCACGGACCTTCTTGGTCTCATTTCCTGCTTGTTGTTTGCGCTTGTCAAACCAATAAATGTAAAATTTTCTTTAAGTACATATCAAAAAGGATCATAAAATAAACCAATAAATATTGTATGCAGTGGAGAGCAAGTAGTGCCTGCTCTCTCTCTCTCTCCCTCCCTCTCTCTCTCTGTTGTGGGCATAAAAAGCAGTCATCAACCACATTCAGTTTTATTGTGCAGCTCTCTACTTGATGCCTACTTCTCACTGCCACGCCCAGGCCGCCTCTACTCCTCTACTTCTCTGCTTCTTCAATAGCAATAGAAGAGACATAAAATAAATAAATATATGCAAATGTGTGCGTGTGCCTGTCCCTGCATGTGTGTGTGTGTATGTGTGTGTGAGAGCTCCTATTGTGTTGTTTGCATTGTGCGCTTTAAGGTGCACGCGCTTCACTTATTTCCCCATGTGTGTGAGTGAGCGTTAGGACAACAATTGAAACTGCATATTAAGTAGGCTCCGACAATGGCACCGTCAGAGCAAACCGAACTTCGGCAACTACCTGAACCTTAACCCATAAAACGCGCTCAGTCGACCAGATGACATAACCCTCTGAAGTAATCGATTATCAAGCCACATATCTGGCTATACACTCTCATGCTATATGGGCACTTTGCACATCATTATTTCACAAAGGGAATCTCAATACGGGTTCGCCTATGTTTCCATTAGTCGGGGTTGAGCTCTGACATTGATGACTAAAACTGCATGATAGATGATATCATACGTCAATTGCTGCAGTCAGACTTAAGCGTTTTGAAATGCCAAATAGAATACTTTCGCACAGTGTTTGATTTGGCTTAAGGTGATATTCTCTGTGAGTAGTTGGAACTGTGACTTGACAAAGTTGTCAGGTGTATAGATTTTCTATGGGATATAAAATACAATAAACTGTTTAATATTCTCCCTATGGGTACATAAAATACTTAAATTTTACTACGAATCTATTGTTAAGAATCTAAGATTCTTTATAAGTATAGAACACTTTCATAACATTCATATAAACCTCATATACTCTAGTTGCCATGAACTGCTCCAGTTGACCTATGTTTTTTGATAATTCAACACAATCTATAGTACTAAGTCTGACCAAATCGAGTAACATAAAATCTGGTCCAAAGATATGTTCAATACTGAATCTTTTCTCCAAGAGAGAGAAGAGTTCTTAATCCAATGTTAATTATATTTTGTATATTAATAATATAATAAACTGGAATTGTTCTGCATTTTTTATAGTACATTCATTTAGCTTTCTCTCTCTCCCTCTCATTCCCTTCTCCACACTCTCTCAACTCTCTTAAGCAGTCACATTCGTCGCTCTTCTCTTAAGCACTCTCAACTGCTTCAGCCACTCACTTTACTTGCAACCTACTCGACTTGCTGTGTTATTTATTAACTACAGCTTCAATTGCCAATCACTTGTACACCTCAATGGCTCTCAAACTGTGCCACAGTGCTGCTCAAGCCAGGCCCGTAGGCAAGTTGCCTGCCAGTTGGCAGTTAAGCTCAGCTTCCACGTGGCTTCTTTTTAATATTGCACATATATCTGCTGCCTTGGGGAGAATGCTGGGGTGTGCTAGGGGATTGTTAGGGTACGGAGCGGGGTCGGGGCTGGGCAACTGCTTAACATTCATTTGGTCAACCCACCACCCAAACCACATGCTAAGCAACCCTCCCCTCGAGGCAATCTTCACCAGCTACGCACAGCAATCCGGCGCCTTATCGCTTGGCCATGCGACGCTTTTTAAGTAGCCGCCAATGCGTTAAATTGTGTTTTGTTATTATCAGAGACTGTGCCCAGCACTTTGTTGTTGTTGTTGTTGCTGTTCCATATGACACTTTTGTTTAAGGCTGGCGGGAAGAGCGGGGGGCAGCGGGTATCGGCCATAAAAGGCGTTGAAAGCGTCGACACCTGCGGTCGATTGGGCAAGGCTGACAGCAAGGTCCTGCGAGGTTGCCTTCGTCTTTGTTAGGTGTGCGGCACATTTTTGTTACTTGCGTGCCAAAAAGGTATAAGAGTGTGTGTAAGAGTGTGTGTGTGCGGGTGTGCGCTGCGTATATTGTGCAATTTATTTTAATGCCACACGCCTCGGGCGCCGCTTTTAATGCCAAACGCGTCGAGCTAATTTCGTGGCATTTTTATGCCCCGCTCCCCCATGTTCTCTCCCATTCCCTACGTCCCTGTGCGCGCATCTATCCGCCCCTTTTCTGGCCACGCCCTGCGCAAGTTTGCGCGTTCTGGGCCTTGTCCCAGCTGTGCGATCATTTATTTTTTGGACGATATTGCGCGGTAATTAGATTATAAAATATGCCATAAAATATGTATGCACACCGGTGCGGGTGTGTGTGAGAGTGTGTGTGTGTGCCGCGCTTCTCATGCATTGTTGTTTTTTATGGCACTAAAACATATGTAGCAGCGAGAGAGTGAGAAAGAGAGCCATAAATGTTGCATGCCATCACATTTAATGCCCCTTCGGACCATGAGCCTGCCATGCGGCACATCCTTTGGTCAATTTCGTGCCAACGAAAGCGTTTAAAAGCCATGAAAAACAAAACCCCAACCCCAATACCAACCCCAACCCGGGAAAACCTTTCTCCCCCCATCCCGTAACTTTCTATTCATCGCTGCATTCCGACAATTTACAAATTAAGCAAATCAAAGGCAGAGCAAAATGAGTGGGAGGTAGTTAGGAGATGGAGGGGTGGAAGGGCGAGGTAGTAGGCAGGGAGGTAGGTATAAAGGTTGTATACTGGTTGGGAGCAGCCTGATGTGGAGCTACTATAGCTAACTGAGGGCAGAGTGTAACAGAGTTAGCGCTAAAAGCGTCGCAAATGAATAAGTAATGAGTATAATGTTTTCATATACCCTGTAAGCAGGCACAGTGCTTTCATGTGGTTACCAGGCACGCAGACCCTAGGAGGGATTTCGCAAAAGTCCTCCGTGGGCGTAATGAAGTAGATTCAACATGGGTTTCATTTGGTTTTCAGTGCGAAACGTTGCTGCTGAGCTGCAGTTTACAATTTAATGGAGTGGAACAAGTGGTAAACATAAGAATAGTATTTGTATCTATTCTATTTACATTAATATTAATTATTCTACAAAAAGGAAAGAAAATAATATTTTACAAATGGTAATTATAACACAGAAATATATAATTCTTCAATATACTTTGTTCTACATTGATACATATGATACGTTTAATTTCAGTCTCTTTTAGAGATGTATTAAATTAAATTAAATTAAATTAAATTAAACTCAAACAAATTAAATTAATTTTAAATTTACCCTTAAAATGTTGGAAACTTAAACTCAATGCTTAATTATTTTAAATTGAGTTTTTAAATTATTCTTTGTATCTAATTCAGTCGACTGTATTTAGTTGACTTTAAAATAAATAAATTAATTAAATAAATATTCCCTTGCAAGCGATCTTCTTCAACTCCAGAAAAACGCACTTACAGGGTATATTATAGTCATCTACTCTTGCTCCGCTCACACTACTCTGTGTCATGTCGCACACTGTGCGCTGTCTGTCAAATGCTTTGATGTGTTTGTCTGACTGAAGCTCCCATCTGCTTGTCCCCAGTTCCTGTTCTGTTTCTCTTTCTGGTTCTCTTTCTGGTTCTGCCGACTGTTTTGTCGACCAACGCGCCTTATAATATGGTTATATTCATAAAATATGAACTCTCTCTTGTTCCTCCACTCACAGGATGCTGGCGACAACTGGCAGCAAGGAGACAGTTTCCTTTTGGCCTGGCACAGACTGCCAGACAGACAAACAGACAGACAGACAGACGAGGAGACAAGCACACTAACTAGCTTGTAGCTCTGGCAATTTTTGGGGCTATGTGGGTCGCATAGTTGCGGCTCGTCCGCAACAAACTGCTGGTTTGACTTGCTTTGGCTGCCATTAGGGGTACTCCCTGCACCCCCACCGCTCCCTACCCTTCTCTCTTCAACTGGCAGCTGCCTCCTTCACGTTGGTGGCCACATAAGTGTTTGTGTGTGCGGCAAATTATATTTGTACATTAAGTTTTCGCAGCGGCGACTGTTCGCAGCCAAAGGCGAAGCTGGCCCGGGCAGAGCAGCGCAGTCAGCGCTGCCAGCGCGAACTGCTGTGCGACGGCAGTTGACTTTGTTTCTCCTTTCGGCTGCGCGTCTCGTCCTGCGTACGCCACAAAAATTCCTAAGAGCTCATTAATTATTGAGATACTATAAACAAGCTGAAGCTGTGGCTCTCTTCCCTCTCTCTCCCTCCCTCTTTCTCTGACTCTCTTTCTCGCAGTGAGTGAGGCAAACGAAGTCAAGCTCGTTTGTGGCTGCCTACAGCCCAGACACATTTGCTTTTGCAACGTGCCTGCTTGCTTTGCCTCTGACCCCCTTCTCCCAACCACACCCCCTCTCTCGTGGAGTATCCTGCGGCCTCTGTACACTCTTTCTGCCACCCTCTCTCTCTCTCTCTCTCTCTGCCCCCGTTGGCACATGCGAACGAGAGTGGACAGTTTTCGCTTAATGTATTGCCGAAGCTGGGTACTTTGATTGGGCTATCAAAGTGAGGCAACTTGTAAAGATGAAAGTCTAAAATATAATATATTGCTAAATTTAGAAATTCATTGGAAAATTAAGAAAAGTATTTTTGACGTCTGTTAAACATAGTTCTTAACTGAAAATAGAATACTAAAGAGTCTTAATATAGAATAGTTAAGATTTATAGATGAATTCCCCAATTAACTCACATATTTCTTTAATCAGTTATTTTGGAATATAAAATATATACAAATATAGATATACAGACAGTATTCTTAAAGTTCAATCTTTATGCTATCTATAAATATGTCTTCTTTCTCAGAAAGTGTATCAAATCTTCCTCTACATCGAAGATAGTTTTCTTCACTTGTTTTTCTCGACTCATATCCAGTCTGCCCCCCTTTACAGCACTTGCTTTCATTTCATTCTGGTCGTTGCTTTTACTTCATTTTGCTCACCACAAATGCACACACAACGCACACACACGCACCACACTCACAACACATACACACACACCACACACACTGCACACACACACAACAAACACAACACGCGCCTCCTGCCTTATTCATAATTTATGCCAGAAGCACATTGGGGCGCCCATCCGGAGCACCGGAAATGCCACCATATTTATATACACACACATGTGTGTGTGTGTGCGCAGGCATTCCTTTGGGCATCGAGCATAGATGGGGCAGAGCAGGAACAGGGACAGGGACAGAGGCAGGGGCACGACAACGCGTGACAATAAGAGGCCACGGCTGACACTTGAACTGCGCTCTTATTGTCATTTATTGTTGCCGGGGTAAGCCCAACCCCAATTTGCACGCTCTTTTCCATAAATGCAACCCGCTGCGCTTGGGGTTGGCTTAGGGTTTCGTGGGGTTGCGCTGCGGTTGGGGGCAGGGGTTGGGGTTGCAATTGGGACTCGAAATGGAATTGGGAAGGGCCAACGAGGAGTGTATTCATTCTTAAATGTCTCGCCAACGGTGCTAAATCGCACACTCGCACACACACAGACACACACAGACAGAGACACACACAGTGAGACAAGTGTCTTCGTTTAGGGTGCTGGTTGTGGGGCGCGACTTAAGGGGGTGCCAAAGGGGGTTGAGTCAAACTAAGTATTAGCCATAATATTTGACCCGTGCGCTGCAATTAACGTCACGTTGAATAGACAGCCGAGCACACAAATTAGAGCAACCTCGCAGAGTATAATTGTCATTGAAATGCTCGCAGGGGGAGCATAGGGAAGGGAGGAAGGCAAGAAGGGGAGGCAATGTAGGACAGTCAGCTATGGCGCTGACAAAAGTTCACTTTCATTGTTTTTGGTTTCCATTCCAAGTTATGCGACCAGCAACTCAAATTTATTCATAACTTTGCACTCACCAACATATTTGACAGCATAACGAAGCTATTCACCAGCAAATAGTTTGAATAGTTCTGCAGAGATAGAGCACAAGGACAATTAATGATGAGAAATGAAAGTGACGCATGGCAGAGAAAGGGAAAGAGATTTTTATCAAGCGACTGTCAAATTATGCCTTATATTTAAAAAGGTTTTCATTTGAGACTTTAAAATATATCTGATAACTTCGTGGAAGCTCAGAGAAAACTTAAGTTATTTATTTATAAGAAATCAGAAGAGAAACTATACAGTTGAATGATCAACTGAGGTGAATTTTATGAATTTTGAATACTGCAGTGCCTGCTCAGAAAGAGAGAGACAGACAAGACATAGATGGACAGACAATGAGACAAAGAAATAGACAGACAGAAAGACAATTAAATAAACTGAGAAACGTCGGTAGAGAAAGAGACTGACGACAGCGACAGACAAGATACACAGACAGGGAGACAGACAGACAGACAGACAGACAGACAGACAGACAGACAGACAGATAGACATTTATAGAGAACAATCAACAGTTTATATCATTAAGTTTGATCAACAAATTAAAATACAACCTTTAGTAAATTCTTTAACCACACAGCCAGTGTTGGAAAATGCTGCACTGCAAACGTGTCCTACCCAGTTTCATACACACCTTAGCTAATTTGTTGAATTAGTGAGCTCAGCATAAAGATGGTGATCACGTAAGAGTTCCCTTGGCTGCTTTGAAAACACTTTCGCACTTTCTTTTGTTCACACACTACAGAGAGGGGCGTGTTGGGCCGCCCTTTAACATTTTCCGCTTTCCGTTATCCCCAGCTGCAAAGCAATACAATCTAGTTGTATGCCACATAGCTCACTTTTCATTTGCCTCAATTTCTGTTTTACAGATTCTTTTCTTTTTCAATTTGGCCTCTTACCCCCCTACCCCTTCTTCCACCTCTTCCCTTCATATCTCTCTTCCCTTTACCCCCCCCCCTTTTTACCCCTCTCTTTTAGTCTCTGCTTTTTTGAAGTGTTTGCTTTTGGGAGGAGCTGCCTTGTCCATCGATTTGGTACCTTTTCTGCTTTTTCATTTCCATTCACTTGCCCACACGCCACTGATTTCACTCCCCTCTCTCTCTTGCACTCTCCTACTCTCTCTCTCTCTCTCTCTCTTTCTCCTTGTCCCGCTCTGCTGATGAGTCGCGTGCCTCGCTCTGTGTGTAATTTCGCTTCAAACACTTTTGGGCATGTGATTTGCTCCGCCAGCTCCCAGCAGCATTTTTGTGATTTGTATGCCTGCCCTCCCCTCCGCCTCTCCTTCCTTCCTGCTGCCAAGTCCAGAGTGAATCACTTCTCCTCCTCTGACGCTGTCCTGCACTGCAATTTTGTAGGTCAATCGTTGAGTTTTTCTTTTGCTGTGTAGTTTCCTCATCTGCAACACACACACACAATGTGATTGTGACAGTGGGCGTGCCAGCTGCCACGCCTACCACAGTTGTCATGCCACATGCAATGCATACACGCCACTCTCCTGCCCTCTCTCTCCCTTCCTCTCCCTCCCTTCCCCTGCAGTGCATGCAAACGTCTCGAACAATAAATTCGCATGCGTTTCGGAAAAACTAAAAATCGCCTGTGACGCCCCGAGCAAAATGCAGCTAGGCCGAGCCACAGGCCTCCGTCCGGCTCTGGGCCAGGTTCGAATTGTGGCCCAAATCGCTGCGGCCGTTGCTGTCCGCCACATATAGTGCATATTTGATTTTATCTGTTAACTCTTTTAGCCACAACTCGACGAGACTCGTTTGTAGATCCCTCTTCCCTGCACCCTGCACCCTGCACCCTGCACCCTGCACCCTGCACCCCTCCGACACTCATTCCTCACCCACTGCTGTTGTTTGTCGCTCCAATCTCGACTGCAACTGACAGCAAGCATTCCCTGCCCCCCTCCCCCCTCTTGCGTTTATCTACAACTCTACCCAGTGCTCCTCTTCCCAGCACCTTCTCCTCTCTCTTCCGTAATGTCTCTGGCTGCTGCCAATGCCACTGCTAGGCCGAAGCAACTGCTCCTATTTCTCTTCCCAATGTCGAGCGTTTTTGGCATAAATGCATGCAAAACTAAACCTGTCCCTGCCCCCTTCCCCTTACCCTTCCCCTTCCCTATCCCCTTCCCCTTCCTATCTCGTCTGCTGTTGTTGTTATTGTGCCTACCCAATTTGTTTTATGGCACAAACAGAACCGACCGGGAGAGAGACAGAGAGAGAGAGGGATTCATTTGGGCTATGCCTGTGGCGGGAGGAGACTGGCGACTTCCTCATGCCCCTTTACACAGGGGATTTTTTATATTTTTTTATTAAAAAATTATTTTTTTTCAAAACCCTATACAAAACAAAAAGAAAAAAATTTTAATTCTTTAATCGGGTCAGGAAAATGAAAAGAAATGGAAAAATAAAAAAAAAAAAAAGAAAAAAAAAAAAAAATAAAATTTAAAATTTAAAAAAAAAAAAATAATTAATAATTAAAAAATATTAAATAAAAAAAAATTTATAAAAAAAAAAAAAAAAAAAAAATTTTATAAAAAAAAAAAAAAAAAAACAAAACAAAAATAAAATAAAATTAATTTATTTTTTTTTTATATAATTTAAAATAAAAAAAAAAACTAGTTCCTATAAAAGAGTATAAAAAAGAAATTTCACAAATAAATTATGTAGAGAATTATCCGTTCATTTTCGTTAAGCAAAGTTGACAGAAAGCTGTCAGAAATTCGAAATTTTCCGTTGAGGGCGGAGAAGAAATTTTCCGTTGAGGGGTGTGCGAGAGTGTGAAGAGGGAGCAAATAGTGTGGCTTCATTTTTATGAAAGCGATAAAAATTATACGAATTTTTAAATGTGCAATTTTATATTTAATAAATGTGCAGAGAAATGATTTGGGTCATGACCTTGGCGATGCGCGCTGATAAAAACTGACCCTGAATGAAATGGCTCTCTCTATCTCTCTCACTCTGTCTACCTCTCGTTTTACAGTAATTAGTGTTTACTCTGCATACTTTTTAATTTGTACTTAACTATAAGCAATTGTTCAGCATTTAAATGGATATTTCTGCTGTACGCTGAGGTTGAAGTTTGATTTGTTTCGACGCCAGCGCTGACGATGGCCCGCATAAAATGTAGTTCATCATTTTGCGCTGGGGGAAATTCAAAGCGGGCCATTGTTTTTCATTATTTTCAATATGGCCAATGGCGACGGCAACTGCAAATTGAAATTTAACTAGGCAACTTGACCGCCCTTGCCTCCCTTCTTCCTTGCAGCTCTTGTGCTTTTGCACATATTTAGCTGCTGTTCGCTGCCTTGGCATCTCTTTGTTGCCTTTTGTTGCCATTTTAGTGCAAATATTTTTAGACAAACAGCTGAAAAGGAGAGGGGGTGCATAGGGGGAGAGGGGGGAAAGGGAATGCTGTGAAGGCAAGCAACTCGGCTGCCTTCCGAGTCGCTGCTCAATTGAAAAAGTCCAAGCGGCAAGTCAATGCAAAGCATAGAAAACATAAACAAAACAAGACAACAACAGTCCATACACTCAGCCAAACACACACACACACACACTCACGCACACCCATTCACACACACACGTGGAGAAAATTTTCCCGCGTAAATCGGACGTGTTTATTAACGCTGCGTGAAAATCACCTTAATATCGAAGTCGGCTCGGCGAGAGTATCTGGATAACTGCACAAGCCACATTGCGGTAATGTGCTATATTTCTGCGCGATCGAACCGAGTTAAAACGCGTGCTATTGGCAATTTTGCTGAAAGTTCCTATTCTGCAATTCGGTGCAGCTGAGAAAACAGCTGACAGCGGTGCCAACTCACTTCAGTGAGTGATCTGATCCGAGTGGCGTTGCCAGACCAACGGCGGTGCCAGGGCTGGTTGATCAGTTGGGCGCGAAATTTGAAATTTATATTTATATTGTTTTATATATTTATATTTGTATTTATACTTATATTTATATACATATATACATATATATATATATATATATTTATATTATACTATATTTATATTTATATATATATATATATATATATATTATAATATACTTATATTTATATTTATATATTAAATTATATTTATATTAAATATATTTATATTAAATTATATTTATATTTATATATATATATATATTATATTATATTTATTTATATATATATATATTATATTATATTTATATTTATATTATTATTTATATATATATATATATATTATATTACATATATATATATATTATATTGTATTAATATTTATATATATATATATATATATATATATTATATTATATTATATTTTTATATATATATATATAATTTTTTTTATATATATATATATATATATATATATATATACTCATATATAAATCTTCTGGAGTGGACCGATATTCAGTAAGGGTTAAGGTATAAGGTCGGACAGACTAATCACCAACCTCTCGCCATTCCGGTGCCTAAGTAGAGGCTCTGGTGTCCGAGTAGGGGCGGAATAACCTCCATCAGAGAAGCCTAGGAGAAATCCGTGGCCTACGTGGGACCCTTACCAAATTCGGTGCTCCACGCCTGTAAAGGACTGACGGCTGGTGCTGGGAATGGATAGTTCCGAAGGGGGCACTGCCCCGATGACCCATTCAGGAAGAGCTCGAGAATGTCGAGGTCACCAGGGGCGTGGAATTCGTGCATGGAGCCAATACCAGTCCCCGCGGTTTTGACGACGAAGGAAGATGGTCCGCAGTTGTCAACGTCGCCGTTACCCGGCAATCGGGGTGTTGTGGGTGGGACTTGCCCTCAGCACCTAATACAACAAGCCAGAAGAAGACCGCCGATTCCATCAGCGTGCCAACGCAGAAGTCGTCAACGAAGTCCCCATCAGGTTCGCCAATCCGGCCATTAGACCTGTCAGCGCTCCAGCACGAGAACATGAGGAGCATCTTGGACATGATGAAGGCCAAAATAAATATGGTACTGTGCGCATTCGAGACGCAGCGTCACGTCACCAGGGAGACGAAAGGTGCAATTACGGATCTGGCTGCTCTTAATGCAAGAGCGATCAGCTGCAGCAAGCACTATCAAAGTAGCGGCCCCGTCCGAACGCTATACAGACAGAGGCCGAGGTCAGAAGAAGCGTCCAGTGGCGTCGGTTTCAAAAAGCGCCACAGAGAAGGCTCTGCCAGTGTTGCCTCCTCCAAATAAGGCTCCCAAAGTGGCAGTCACCAAGGCAAAGGTGCCAAGCCTAGCCAGCTATGCGGCGGTCGCCAAAACCACTAGCAGCACGGATGATTGGGCAAGGGTGAAGCCTAAGCGAATGCGCAAAAAGCCCGAGGCGCTTATACTAAAAAAGATGGGCGAAGCATCGTATGCTGATATGCTGCGTAAAATGAGAGCAGATCCGAACCTAAGCGAGCTTGGAAAGCACGTAAAAAAAATAAGAAGGACTCAACAGGGGGAGTTACTGCTCGAGGTAGATGGCAAAGCCTCCGGAAACATACCCGTTTACAGAGGAGCCATCGAAGAGTCCCTTAAGGAAATGGCTGCAGTACGCACGGGTACGCAGAGAATGGCGCTAACCTGTAGCGGATTGGATGAGGGGACCACTGTAGAGGAACTCCATAGCTGCCTGGTCTTACAATTCGAAGGCATCAATGTTACCCCAGATGATGTGAGGGGCCTGCGCAAAATGCGAGACGGCACACAAATAGCAACGGTGCTGCTCAGTGCAAACGATGCAATCACTGTGCTTAAAAGGGGTTCAGTAAAAGTAGGCTGGTCACGGTGCCGCATCAACCAGGATGTACGCCCTACAAGATGCTTCAGGTGCTTGGGATACGGCCACAGGGCCACCAATTGCAAGGAAGCCGACCGCTCCGACTGCTGTCTGCGGTGCGGCGTGAAAGGACATAAGGCAAAAGGTTGTGTGGCCCCGCCATACTGTCTCATATGCAGCGAGAATGTCGACAGGAATCACTCGACAGGTGGCTTCGCGTGCCCCACCTACAAAGCCAGTATTGTAAAAGGAGTCAAGAGCCGTCGCGATGTTACTGGACCCAATTAAAATTCTCCAGCTCAATGTCAACCACTGCGCAGCTGCTCAGTGCCTCTTGGCTCAGACTGCGGCAGAGCGTAACATTGACATCATGCTCTTAAGCGAGCCCTACTCCCCGGGAAATGGAAACCCCTCGATGATCTTGGACGAGTCAGGCAAAGCGGCTATAAAGTGTTGCAGCCCTCTTCACGTCCAGGAACGGGCCTACTTGCCGATGCGTGGTATCGCATATGCGAGAGTGAAGGGCGTGCATATTTATAGCTGCTACGCTCCGCCTAGCGATAGCTCTGACCAATTCGAGGAGATGCTGGACACCCTGGTAAATCACGCGAGACGGCGCTGCCCGGCGATTATTGCTGGCGACTTTAATGCCTGGGCCGTCGAATGGGGCAGCAGGGTATCCAACCCCAGAGGCAGAGCGGTGATAGACGCCATGATGATGCTGGACCTGATTTTGCTGAACGATGGCCGCGTGCCCACGTTTAACAATGACAGGGGAACCTCATTTATTGATGTCACATTTGTTAGCAGAGGCTTAGTGGCTAACTCAAGCTGGACGGTGCTCGACGTGGTAACCTTGAGCGATCACGCCTTGATCACTTATAGCGTCTCCACGACTGGCACGACTAGAAGCCAGCCGAGAAGATCATTGACGCATGCATGGGATACTAGGAAGTTCGATGAGGATATGCTATCATACCAAATCGACACCCTACAAATCCCAACGGGTGACGCAGAGACAATGGCGGCGGAACTCACGAAAATGCTCGTAGCAACGTGCGATGCGACCATGCCACGCAAAAAAAAGGCACAGCGAAAGCCCCCGTATACTGGTGGAGCCCCGTCCTTCAGCAGCTGCGATCGGAATGCCACAAGGCTAGGAGAAGAGCACAACGAGCCAGAGGTAGTCCTCATCACGCGGATCTTCTGGAGGCTTTTAAAGCCAAGCGAACCGAGTTCAAGCACGGAATTTCGGCGGCCAAGGCACGGGCCTACAAGAACTTGCTGGATAGTGTAGACGAGGACACTTGGGGTCTTGCCTATAAGCTGGTAAGCAATAAACTGCAGAAGAGAGATGTTTCCCCGTCGGATCCTGATGTCCTGGCTAACATTGTTGCGGAGCTATTCCCGATGCAGTCGACATCATGGCAGCCAATAGTCGCAGCTCCAGTCTCCGACTTCCCGAACATCACTGAGCACGAGGTCGTAGAGGCAGCAAGGCGCATCAAGGCTAACAAAGCCCCTGGACTAGATGGCATACCGGGAATAGTCGTCAAGGCAGTGGCGTTGTCTAGACCGGACATCTTCAGGGACACCTTCCAGCGGTGCCTCCTGGACGGAGTCTTTCCAGCAAGGTGGAAATGCCAGAAGCTGGTACTTTTGCCTAAAGGGAAAGGATCAGCACAAGTCGCAGACAGCTACCGCCCACTATGCCTTCTGGACATTGTCGGTAAACTATTCGAGCGCATCCTTTATGCCCGAATAGAGGTTGTAACCGAGAGCATAAACGGCCTAAGCAGCCACCAATATGGTTTTCGAAAGGGAAGAGTACCCTCAACGCACTCACGGCAGTGAGGAATATTGCCAAGAAGGCACTAGAGGGCGATAGATGGCTAGGTGGCAGTAAGCAATATTGTGCGATTGTTACGCTGGACGTTAAAAATGCTTTTAACACGGCAAGATGGCCTTTAATCCTCAGTGCAATGGACACGATGGGTATCCCGGAGTATCTCAGGATAGCTGTAGGCAGCTATTTTAGGGACCGTGTTCTCTGGTATGATACGGAGAATGGACCAAAAAGTTACCGAGTTTCGGCTGGTGTTCCCCAAGGGATCTGTACTTGGACCGATCCTGTGGAACATCATGTACGATAGTATTCTGACAATCAGGAAGCCCACAGGAGCTGAGCTGCACTGCTTCGCAGACGACGTTGCTATAACTGCAGTCGCCAAAACTATAAGGGAAGTTCAGGAGAAGTGCAACGATACAATTAGTGCGGCCATCGTGTGGTTTGAGAAAACGGGACTAACTATAGCGGCACACAAAACCGAAGCTGTCTTACTGAGCAGCAGGAAAAGGTGGAGAGCATGCTAGTCTCAGTCAGCGGAACCCAGGTGACTTCAGCGGAGTCCCTGAAGTACCTCGGAGTTCTCATAGACCATAGGCTATCCTTCAAGGATCATGCCAAATACGCCAGCAGGAAGGCAGCCATCACATCGGCAGCCATAGCTCGACTTATGCCCAACGTGGGAGGTCCCAGAGCCCCAGCCAGAAGGCTACTAGTAACCGTAGCAAAGGCAACGCTACTCTACGCCGCGCCAATCTGGAGTGACGCCTCAAATAAATGCTCATATGTAAAAGGAGCGCGCACGGTGATACGGTCTATGGCCCTTAGGCTAATAAGAGGCTTCAGAACGGTATCAGAGGATGCCGCATTAGTTCTGGCAGGCATGCCACCAGTCGATCTGGAGATCAAGGCTCTCGGTCACATCAGGAATGGTGCTACTCGGGACGAGGCTTACGGGTTGCTGTTTGAAGAGTGGCAGACAAGATGGCAAACGTCGCAACGGGGGAGGTGGACCTATCAACTCATCCCAGAGTTAGATGCTTGGACGCAGTGCTGTCACAAAACCCTTGGACTTATCACATTTCCCAATTCCTCACGGACCATGGCTGCTTCGGGCCTACCTACACCGGTTCCGTCATGTAGACTCAGCCCAATGCCTATACTGCATTGATGCGGAGGAAACGGCGGAACATGTGTTAATGCACTGTGATAGGTTTTCGGCGGGAGGAACAGTTGAGAGCATTGTCTGGTGATCCGCTTAGTCCAAATGGTTTGATCACGGCGATGACGGCGAACGCAAATAAATGGGAGCTGGGACACCGCATCATCATAAACATGATGAAACGAGTTCGTGCCGACGAGATGTCCAACAGAGCTGGCAACTAAAACACAGAAGGAGTGTTCCTGTGAGGTGGCGGGACAAGAATACTACCTCAATGTACCCGGCTTGTCGTAAAAGGCGACTAAAAAGGGTGGAAGGAGGTGCGCTACATGGCCAATATCTCAGGGGAAGGGAGTGCGACCTGGCTTCACATCCTGCTCATCGAAGTCTTACCTTGGCTGGCAGTTCCGGTGAGCGATTCAGGACTGAGGAGCATACGGAGGTTTTTGTTTTTAGTACGTAGGCATAATCCCACCAGGGGTTGCGAATCGTGCATGCCACCTACGGACGGTAGGTGGTATCTTTAAAGATTTTAATTTTC